>OV702279.1:40340413-41581842 GCA_916181665.1 Avena sativa | reverse complement strand
GAGAAGCCCTATCAAGAACATACCTTTGCCTTGAGCATCCCACTTGAACTTGATGTAGACCGTATTGATCTTTATGACTTGTAATGCCTACTACCCTCTATAAAGGGACCTTTCTCCTAGTTACCAGTTGAGTCAGTAAACCTACTTCCTCTCTATCTCTAGCAAGCATTTGAGTTGTTGTGTTTCAAGCATTCATATGGTGATTTATTCAATCATGTTCTTTATCTTCCTTGTTTGCACAAAACTCTTATCTATTGAGTATTACTTTGAAAGCCTTCACTTGTGAAAAACCTTTTTGAGCAAACAGTGTTCCTGTTTTTAAACTGCTACAAAAATCTTTTGTGAAACTGTTTGCCAGGTGTTCTCTGACCAAGAACAAGTTTGTCAATTCCAATTATGATTTATATTTATGCATCTCTATTGTGACTGAGGTACTTGGTTGCAAGCTAAGTATATAATGATGATTTGCTTTCTTCTATGAGTTGTGCAATGGTAAGTGTGATGCTTCTTGTTCGTATTCTTTTATCGACATTTCACTCCATAAACATGTGGACATGTTTACTGAGATCATTATTCTCTTGGGGACAAGCGAAGTCTAAGATTGGGGGTGTTGATATGCCCAATTTGCATCACCTTTCTATATCATAAATTACCTCTATTCTTTGATTTTTGTCTTATTATGAGGTATTACTTATGGATTTTCATTTGTTTATGCATGTTCGATGATTCCTGGCGAAAGTACAAAGGAAGTCGCCTAGAGGGGGGGTGAATAGGCTTTAAAAATTATTACGGCATAGGCTCAAGTAAATGCGGAATAAAACTAACGTTTAATTTATTGAGCACAAAACCTAGCCACTAAGTTCACCTAGGTGCACCAACAACCTATGCTAAGCAATACAAGAAACAATGTGATAGCAAGGTATAAATACTTGAAGCACGATGGAGGTCACAATGTAAAGTGCATAAGTAAAGGGCTCGGTTGAGAGATAACCGATGGACGTGGAGATGAAGATTTGTTTCCTGAATTTCACTTCCAAAGAAGCTACGTCTCCGTTGGAGAGGTGCGATGGCGCAATGCTCTCCGAATGCCACAAATGGCTCACCTCGAGGTGTGGTGGCTCGATGCTCACACAAAGCCACACAAGGCCTCACCCCAGATGCAGAAGCACGCAACTCACCGATGCCACAAAAGGCTCACCCTATTCTCCCGAGTGCACACCACAAAAGGCGGACACTCGCTCCACTATGGGACGCTTGAGGGCGGTCACCGAACCCGTACAAGATTGGGGCTAACTCCACAACTCAATTGGAGGCTCCCAACAACAAAGCCACAAAAGGCTATAATGCCACAAAAGGCCAACAATGCCACAAAAGGCTACAAGACCACAAAAGGTCAACAAGACCACAAAAGGTCAACAAGACCACAAAAGGTTAACAATCCAACCACACAACCGTCTAGGGTTCCAAGGAACCCAAGAGAAACAAGCTCACAAGCTTGAACTCGCCGAATCTCTAAGGAGAACTCAAACCTATGAACCAAATGCAAGGGCAAGTCCTTCTCTCCCAAATTCCAACAAAGCTACAAAAGCTATTGGGGGAATAAGGGAGGAAGAACACAAGAGGAGAATACAAAACTCTCCAAGATCTAGATCCCAATGATTCCTTTACAAAGAAGGGATTTGGCTTGGGGGGATTGTAGATCTAGATCTCCTCTCTCAAATCCCTCAAAAAGATGCAAGAATCATATGAAGGGAAAGGGAGAGGGGAAGATTTTTCAAGGTTAACAATGGAGGAGAGAGAGAAAGCCAAGAACCAAGAAGAAAAGCTGGTGCCCACGAAGGGGAAGAGGAGCCCCTTTTAAAGGGCTCCCAGATCTGCCCGTTATGGGCATTCGCGACTCCTGGCCGGAACTTCTGGTGGGAGGCCGGAAGTTCCGATGGCACACAGCCAATGGTCAAAAACTGCGGAGCGAGAAACAGAAAAAACGAGTCCTGGCCGAAACTTCCGCCAGTCCACCGGAACTTCCGGTGGGAGCGAAACTTCCGGTGGAAGTTCCGTCAAATAGACATATCCAAAACAGAAGGTTACTGAACATGAGCGGAACAAGAGCCGGAAGTTCAACCGGAACTTTTGGCGGCAACTAGGCCTGAGCGGAACTTCCGGTCCCTGGCCGGAACTTCCGGTGGGAGCGGAACTTCCGGTTGAAATTCTGACTGAAGTTCCGTTAAATAGCACATCGAAAACAGAAGGTTACTGAACGTGATCGGAAGAAGACCCGGAACTTCCACCGGAACTTACGGCGGCAAAAATGCCCTAGCGGAACTTCTGATGGAAAGCCGAAACTTCCGGTCAGGGAAATTACAGAAACCAGAAAACCAGAAACGCAATAACTTTTGCATCCGAACTCCAAACGAGATGAAACCAATTTTGTTGGAAAGAAACAACGAATAGCATCCAACAAAAAGTCGAAATATTGGGTATCACCTTGGGAGAAATTATCATGAATATATATGTGAAGTATCCCCCAAGGTGTGGAGCCATAAAACTTGCAAGATCAAAAACAACAATAAGATATGCAAGTGAAATCCTTAGATGATGAACTAGAGCTTGTTATGATGATGACCACAAGCTCTAGATCCTCTCATGGACAAGAACCAAATAACAACCAAGAAAGATGATGCTATGAATGCAAAGGTTTGAGCTCTCTCTGAATGATGCAAACGAGACACCCGCTTGAGAGCCCCTCTTGATAGTACGGCTATCTATCCTAAACCCGGTCTCCCAACTAACAACACGAGACCGGGAAAAGAGAAGCCCTATCAAGAACATACCTTTGCCTTGAGCATCCCACTTGAACTTGATGTAGACCGTATTGATCTTTATGACTTGTAATGCCTACTACCCTCTATAAAGGGACCTTTCTCCTAGTTACCAGTTGAGTCAGTAAACCTACTTCCTCTCTATCTCTAGCAAGCATTTGAGTTGTTGTGTTTCAAGCATTCATATGGTGATTTATTCAATCATGTTCTTTATCTTCCTTGTTTGCACAAAACTCTTATCTATTGAGTATTACTTTGAAAGCCTTCACTTGTGAAAAACCTTTTTGAGCAAACAGTGTTCCTGTTTTTAAACTGCTACAAAAATCTTTTGTGAAACTGTTTGCCAGGTGTTCTCTGACCAAGAACAAGTTTGCCAATTCCAATTATGATTTATATTTATGCATCTCTATTGTGACTGAGGTACTTGGTTGCAAGCTAAGTATATAATGATGATTTGCTTTCTTCTATGAGTTGTGCAATGGTAAGTGTGATGCTTCTTGTTCGTATTCTTTTATCGACATTTCACTCCATAAACATGTGGACATGTTTACTGAGATCATTATTCTCTTGGGGACAAGCGAAGTCTAAGATTGGGGGTGTTGATATGCCCAATTTGCATCACCTTTCTATATCATAAATTACCTCTATTCTTTGATTTTTGTCTTATTATGAGGTATTACTTATGGATTTTCATTTGTTTATGCATGTTCGATGATTCCTGGCGAAAGTACAAAGGAAGTCGCCTAGAGGGGGGGTGAATAGGCTTTAAAAATTATTACGGCATAGGCTCAAGTAAATGCGGAATAAAACTAACGTTTAATTTATTGAGCACAAAACCTAGCCACTAAGTTCACCTAGGTGCACCAACAACCTATGCTAAGCAATACAAGAAACAATGTGATAGCAAGGTATAAATACTTGAAGCACGATGGAGGTCACAATGTAAAGTGCATAAGTAAAGGGCTCGGTTGAGAGATAACCGATGGACGTGGAGACGAAGATTTGTTTCCTGAATTTCACTTCCAAAGAAGCTACGTCTCCGTTGGAGAGGTGCGATGGCGCAATGCTCTCCGAATGCCACAAATGGCTCACCTCGAGGTGTGGTGGCTCGATGCTCACCCAAAGCCACACAAGGCCTCACCCCAGATGCAGAAGCACGCAACTCACCGATGCCACAAAAGGCTCACCCTATTCTCCCGAGTGCACACCACAAAAGGCGGACACTCGCTCCACTATGGGACGCTTGAGGGCGGTCACCGAACCCGTACAAGATTGGGGCTAACTCCACAACTCAATTGGAGGCTCCCAACAACAAAGCCACAAAAGGCTATAATGCCACAAAAGGCCAACAATGCCAAAAAAGGCTACAAGACCACAATAGGTCAACAAGACCACAAAAGGTCAACAAGACCACAAAAGGTTAACAATCCAACCACACAACCGTCTAGGGTTCCAAGGAACCCAAGAGAAACAAGCTCACAAGCTTGAACTCGCCGAATCTCTAAGGAGAACTCAAACCTATGCACCAAATGCAAGGGCAAGTCCTTCTCTCCCAAATTCCAACAAAGCTACAAAAGCTATTGGGGGAATAAGGGAGGAAGAACACAAGAGGAGAATACAAAACTCTCCAAGATCTAGATCCCAATGATTCCTTTACAAAGAAGGGATTTGGCTTGGGGGGATTGTAGATCTAGATCTCCTCTCTCAAATCCCTCAAAAAGATGCAAGAATCATATGAAGGGAAAGGGAGAGGGGAAGATTTTTCAAGGTTAACAATGGAGGAGAGAGAGAAAGCCAAGAACCAAGAAGAAAAGCTGGTGCCCACGAAGGGGAAGAGGAGCCCCTTTTAAAGGGCTCCCAGATCTGCCCGTTATGGGCATTCGCGACTCCTGGCCGGAACTTCTGGTGGGAGGCCGGAAGTTCCGATGGCACACAGCCAATGGTCAAAAACTGCGGAGCGAGAAACAGAAAAAACGAGTCCTGGCCGAAACTTCCGCCAGTCCACCGGAACTTCCGGTGGGAGCGAAACTTCCGGTGGAAGTTCCGTCAAATAGACATATCCAAAACAGAAGGTTACTGAACATGAGCGGAACAAGAGCCGGAAGTTCAACCGGAACTTTTGGCGGCAACTAGGCCTGAGCGGAACTTCCGGTCCCTGGCCGGAACTTCCGGTGGGAGCGGAACTTCCGGTTGAAATTCTGACTGAAGTTCCGTTAAATAGCACATCGAAAACAGAAGGTTACTGAACGTGATCGGAAGAAGACCCGGAACTTCCACCGGAACTTACGGCGGCAAAAATGCCCTAGCGGAACTTCTGATGGAAAGCCGAAACTTCCGGTCAGGGAAATTACAGAAACCAGAAAACCAGAAACGCAATAACTTTTGCATCCGAACTCCAAACGAGATGAAACCAATTTTGTTGGAAAGAAACAACGAATAGCATCCAACAAAAAGTCGAAATATTGGGTATCACCTTGGGAGAAATTATCATGAATATATATGTGAAGTATCCCCCAAGGTGTGGAGCCATAAAACTTGCAAGATCAAAAACAACAATAAGATATGCAAGTGAAATCCTTAGATGATGAACTAGAGCTTGTTATGATGATGACCACAAGCTCTAGATCCTCTCATGGACAAGAACCAAATAACAACCAAGAAAGATGATGCTATCAATGCAAAGGTTTGAGCTCTCTCTGAACGATGCAAACGAGACACCCGCTTGAGAGCCCCTCTTGATAGTACGGCTATCTATCCTAAACCCGGTCTCCCAACTAACAACACGAGACCGGGAAAAGAGAAGCCCTATCAAGAACATACCTTTGCCTTGAGCATCCCACTTGAACTTGATGTAGACCGTATTGATCTTTATGACTTGTAATGCCTACTACCCTCTATAAAGGGACCTTTCTCCTAGTTACCAGTTGAGTCAGTAAACCTACTTCCTCTCTATCTCTAGCAAGCATTTGAGTTGTTGTGTTTCAAGCATTCATATGGTGATTTATTCAATCATGTTCTTTATCTTCCTTGTTTGCACAAACCTCTTATCTATTGAGTATTACTTTGAAAGCCTTCACTTGTGAAAAACCTTTTTGAGCAAACAGTGTTCCTGTTTTTAAACTGCTACAAAAATCTTTTGTGAAACTGTTTGCCAGGTGTTCTCTGACCAAGAACAAGTTTGCCAATTCCAATTATGATTTATCTTTATGCATCTCTATTGTGACTGATGTACTTGGTTGCAAGCTAAGTATGTAATGATGATTTGCTTTCTTCTATGAGTTGTGCAATGCTAAGTGTGATGCTTCTTGTTCGTATTCTTTTATCGACATTTCACTCCATAAACATGTGGACATGTTTACTGAGATCATTATTCTCTTGGGGACAAGCGAAGTCTAAGATTGGGGGTGTTGATATGCCCAATTTGCATCACCTTTCTATATCATAAATTACCTCTATTCTTTGATTTTTGTCTTATTATGAGGTATTACTTATGGATTTTCATTTGTTTATGCATGTTGGATGATTCCTGGCGAAAGTACAAAGGAAGTCGCTTAGAGGGGGGGGGTGAATAGGCTTTAAAAATTATTACGGCTTAGGCTAAAGTAAATGCGGAATAAAACTAACGTTTAATTTATTGAGCACAAAACCTAGCCAGTAAGTTCACCTAGGTGCGCCAACAACCTATGCTAAGCAATACAAGAAACAATATGATAGCAAGGTATAAATACTTGAAGCACGATGGAGGTCACAATGTAAAGTGCATAAGTAAAGGCCTCGGTTGAGAGATAACCGATGGACGCGGAGACGAAGATTTGTTTCCCGAAGTTCAGTTCCAAAGAAGCTATGTCTCCGTTGGAGAGGTGCGATGGCGCAATGCTCTCCGAACGCCACAAATGGCTCACCTCGAGGTGTGGTGGCTCGATGCTCACCCAAAGCCACACAAGGCCTCACCCCAGATGCAGAAGCACGCAACTCACTGATGCCACAAAAGGCTCACCCTATTCTCCCGAGTGCGCACCACAAAAGGCGGGCACTCGCTCCACTATGGGACGCTTGAGGGCGGTCACCGAACCCGTACAAGATTGGGGCTAACTCCACAACTCAATTGGAGGCTCCCAACAACAAAGCCACAAAAGGCTATAATGCCACAAAAGGCCAACAATGCCACAAAAGGCTACAAGACCACAAAAGGTCAGCAAGACCACAAAAGGTCAATAATCCAACCACACAACCGTCTAGGGTTCCAAGGAACCCAAGAGAAACAAGCTCACAAGCTTGAACTCGCCGAATCTCTGAGGAGAACTCAAACCTATGCACCAAATGCAAGGGCAAGTCCTTCTCTCCCAAATTCCAACAAAGCTACAAAAGCTATTGGGGAATAAGGGAGGAAGAACACAAGAGGAGAATACAAAACTCTCCAAGATCTAGATCCCAATGATTCCTTTACAAAGAAGGGATTTGGCTTGGGGGATTATAGATCTAGATCTCCTCTCTCAAATCCCTCAAAAAGATGCAAGAATCATATGAAGGGAAAGGGAGAGGGGAAGATTTTTCAAGGTTAACAATGGAGGAGAGAGAGAAAGCCAAGAACCAAGAAGAAAAGCTGGTGCCCACGAAGGGGAAGAGGAGCCCCTTTTAAAGGGCTCCCAGATCTGCCCGTTATGGGCATTCGCGACTCCTGGCCGGAACTTCTGGTGGGAGGCCGGAAGTTCCGATGGCACACAGCCAATGGTCAAAAACTGCGGAGCGAGAAACAGAAAAAACAAGTCCTGGCCGAAACTTCCGCCAGTCCACCGGAACTTCCGGTGGGAGCGAAACTTCCGGTGGAAGTTCCGTCAAATAGACATATCCAAAATAGAAGGTTACTGAACGTGAGCGCAACAAGAGCCGGAAGTTCAACCGGAACTTTTGGCGGCAACTAGGCCTGAGCGGAACTTCCGGTCCCTGGCCGGAACTTCCGGTGGGAGCGAAACTTCCGGTTAAAATTCTGACTGAAGTTCCGTTAAATAGCATATCGAAAACCGAAGGTTACTGAACGTGAGCGGAAGAAGACCCGGAACTTCCACCGGAACTTACGGCGGCAAAAATGCCCTAGCGGAACTTCTGATGGAAATCCGAAACTTCCGGTCAGGGAAATTCCAGAAACCAGAAAACCAGAAACGCAATAACTTTTGCATCCGAACTCCAAACGGGATGAAACCAATTTTGTTGGAAAGAAAAAACGAATAGAATCCAACAAAAAGTCGATATATTGGGTATCACCTTGGGAGAAATTATCATGAATATATATGTGAAGTATCCCCCAAGGTGTGGAGCCATAAAACTTGCAAGATCAAAAACAGCAATAAGATATGCAAGTGAAATCCTTAGATGATGAACTAGAGCTTGTTATGATGATGACCACAAGCTCTAGATCCTCTCATGGACAAGAACCAAATAACAACCAAGAAAGAGGATGCTATGAATGCAAAGGTTTGAGCTCTCTCTGAACGATGCAAACGAGACACCCGCTTAAGAGCCCCTCTTGATAGTACGGCTATCTATCCTAAACCCGGTCTCCCAACTAACAACACGAGACCGGCAAAAGAGAAGCCCTATCAAGAACATACCTTTTCCTTGAGCATCCCACTTGAACTTGATGTAGACCGTATTGTTCTTCTATAGTGGGAACATCTTTCTTGTTTGCTCTTGCTCGCTCTTGCTTGATGAAGACTTGCAAATTTCTCCCCCATACTGTATGGGGAAACCTCTTATTTTAACTTGTCTTCATCACCCCATGATCATGAGGATGGCAAGCTTCAAGCATGAGATCTTCTAGAGAAGGCGCATCTTGAGCTTGCCCTTCTTCATCCCTTCTTGAGGTTGATCCATCTTGATGCAAATCTTTGCACTTGTCTTGATCAACCTTCAAGCTCCTTCTTTCTTCATGATTCCAATGGGCACAAAGCCCTTGGACATTTCTTCATCTTCCAACCTTGAGACCAACACATGGCCCAAGCGATGCCAATGGACAAACCTACAAGTGAAACTCAATTTACACATTAGTTTATAGAGATTGTCAATAATTACCAAAACAACACATGGGGGCATACATGCCCTTTCACCTGGAGGATGGACTGCGGGAGTATGGATTCTGATGGAAAAGAAGGCGTTTCGGTGCAATTTTGCAAAAATCAGAATAATACCAGAAAAGTATGGAAACATATTATTTTAATAGAAGACGATGGAAGCCAGAAGGAGGGACGAAGTGGGGCCTTAGGGGGCCCACATCCCCCTAGGAGTGGGCCCACCTGACCCCACGCCTAGGGCAGGTGTGGCCCACCTGCCTGGCCTCCGACTCCGCCCCTTCGCATATATCTTCCCTACGAAACCCTAAGCCTAGGGGGCGACCACATATAGATTTCTGCTGCCTCTTGGGGGCATAAAACACCGACAGAGAAAGATCTCTCCGGCAGACAAATTTCTGCCAGGGGAATTCCTTCCCAGAGAGGGGAGATCGTCGCCATCAACACTATCATCAAGCTAGGCTTCATCGGTATCATCATCATCCACACCATCATCTCCACTAGCACCATCATCACCACTCCGTCCCACTATAACAATTGTGTTGGATATTTTTTTTAGTTCTTAGGGGAAACTTTCCCGGTGTTGATTACTATTGTAGTTGATGCTTGTGAGTGGAACCATTGGATTATTGTTTATGTTTAGATTGTTATCCATTATCATATCATCTTTGATCTTGATCCATATGATGTCTTGTGAGTAGTTTGTCTAGTTCTTGAGGACATGGGAGAAGTCATGTTGTTAGTATTGAATCTATGATGAGTTATTATTCAATGGTTTAGTATTTAAGTTGTGGTTCTATTCTTCTAGTGGTGTCATGTGAGCGTTGACTACATGATACTTCACCATTTATGGGCCTAGGGGGATGCATTGTGTATTTGGCTACTAATCGTGGGGTTGCCGGAGTGACAGAAACCTGAACCCCCATTAGGACACCTTTGCACAAGGGAGCGTAGGATCTCAGAGTTTAAGGTTGTGGTTAGATTTATATCTTAATTACTTTCATGTAGTTACGGATGTTTGCAGTGGGTTTAATCATAAGTATGTATTAGTCCTAGGAAGGGAGGTATGTTAGCAGAGGTTCACCCACACAACACTTACAACACCAGCGAAGAGTACTCAATTATTTGAAGCGAAAGCACTTGACAGAATTCCCATGTGTCCTCGAGAACGTTTGTTCCTTATAAGTATTTCCATCGGCTTATCCTTTGCTAAGAAAGGATTGGCCACTTGCTCCGTTTGCTTGTTGCCTTTGTTACTTGCACTTTGTTTTGTTGCCTTGTCCGAAAACCACTAAAAAATTTGTTTGCTAAGTATTCACAGGGATTTCGTGCTCCATACCTTCTGCTCCTCGTTGGGATCGACACTCCTATTTATCGAAAATACTACGATACACCCCCTATACTTGTGGGTCATCATGGTCTGAGGGATTTCTTCTGAAAAGTCTCGTCTCGATGCATGTCGAGTCTTGTGGGGAAACTCCACCACCTCTCGAGAGGGTAAAAACTAAGTACTTAGTCGTGTCCCCGATTATGGATAATTTTGAGCATCAAGATAGTGAAGCAGTTCAAGAATCTCATCATTCTAATTTCTCTAAGTTAAAAACTTGTTGGGTGAACAAGGGAAGCACCTGGTGTGTATCCAGTGTGCCATGTTTGATGAAGTGTTTTGAAAAAGACAAAAACTATTTTACAAAGGATAGGGAAAACTTATTTTATGCAAAGGCCGTCCAAAACTCCACTTAGCCATAAATTCATGTGGATGTTATATTCTTCATATCAATATAATATCACTTGACAATACAATTCAAATGTATTGACCCTTGTGGTTGTAACTTATCATGTTGCAGGTTTGTTTGATGTAGTGAAGTTTGTTGAGTAGGGATTACAAGTCTACAACCAACATGTTTGCCTGTGGCATATGAAGATGAAGGACTCCATGATTTATAGTTATATCTGCTGCTCTATATTAAGATAGCCATATGAGCTATGTAAGTTGTAATGAACTATTTTATTCCTGGTTATGAGTTGTAATATGACTTTGTTTATTGATATTACATCTTAAACTATGGGTGCTAGCTAATCGATCCTGGGACTAGCACTGTAAACATAGTGACTTGTACCTTATTGGGTTCAGGCCTCTACAGTAGCGAGGTAGTGAAACTACCCTGGCAGCGCCCCGCGTTCCCCAAACATACGAGGAGTACCATGATATGCCATGCCTTGTACACCTCGACGCCAACGGCAAAGCTACTCACACCAATCGCCATTGCAAGTTCATCAATGACCTCAAGGAGGACCCAGAGTCCGGCTACAAGTGAAGCCTGAAGAACAGACTGCGAGGCAGGGGCAAAGGGAAGATGAAGGAAGAGGAGTCCAAGGATTCAAGTGACATGGACGAGGACGTTGACCCCAAGAACATCAACAAGGGAAATGGCAAATGAAAGAACCCCTTCGAGAAGAAGGCCACCGTCTACCACAATTTCCTTGGAACCCCTACTGTCCGGGCACAGAAAATCTCGATGAGGATACTGATGGCCACCCTACCCCCAGTTCCCCAATACCTGCGCTGGTCAGAAGTTCCAATCACTTGGGACAGGAAGGATCACCCAGACATCATCCCAATGGAGAACCAGTACGCCATGGTCATCAACCCGTTGATTGACGTCAAGGAGTACACCAAATGCATGGTGGATAGTGGAAGCGGCATAAACATCATGTACCTGGATACACTACACAAGATGAACTTGATGGAGACCAACCTAAGGCGGACCAGCACCGTGTTCCATGGCGTAGTTCCTGGCCGGGAGGCTTGGTCCCTTGGGTGCATGACACTTCTGGTCGCCTTTGGCGATGTTAACAATTACTGCCAACAACGCATGACCTTTGAAGTGGTCTGCTTTAATAGCATGTACCATGCCACATTCAGACGCGACATATTCCACGCCTTCATGGCTAAGCCATGCTTTGTCTACAACAAGATCAAGCTACCCGGACCAAACGGTGTCATCACCATATCCGGAAGCTTTACAAAGGCAAGGGACTGCAATATTGGAGAAGCAGCCTTTGCAGAAGTTGTCCTCTACAGCGAAGAGTTCAAGGCGATCCAGAGCAAGGTCGATGCCTTGGAGATGCCGGCATTGAACAAGCAGATTTCTGACTCCGATCCCGCCTTCAAGGCCGCCATTGAGACCAAGTCGGTGGAACTTGCGGTAGGCGATGCCTCCAAGACCACCGCCATTGGGACGAACCTGGACCCTAAATAGGAAAGCGCGCTTGTCGAGTTCCTCCGTGAGAATAGGGACATCTTTTCCTGGTAGCCTGCCGACATGAAAGGTGTACCTAGGGAACTTGCCGAGCACAGATTGAATATTGATCCAAAATGCAAACCGGTGAAACAACCTCTACGATGCTTCAGAGATGAGAAGAGACGCGCCATAGGCAAAGAGATAGCTAGGTTACTTAAGGATAGTTTTATTCGAGAAGTCATTCAGACCCGATGGGTGGCCAATCCTGTACTTGTCCCCAAAAAGGGAACCAAAGAATTAAGAATGTGCGTTGATTACACTGGCTTGAACAAATCGTGTCCGAAAGAGTGCAACGAAAGAGTTTGCTTTGCCTCGCATTAACCAAGTCATTGACTCGACGGCTAGCTTGGAGCTTTTGTGTTTTCTTGATGCATACTCAGGATACCACTAGATAAAGATGAGGAAGTCGGACCAATTGGCCACTTCGTTCACCACACCTTATGGAATGTTTTGCTATGTCACGATGCCCTTTGGGCTGAAAAACGCAGGTGCTACGTACCAGCGGACTATGCAGCGTTGCCTACACGATCAAATTGGTCGGAACATTTACGCCTATGTGGACGATATAGTGGTGATGTCTAAAAAGTCAAACGACTTAATCTTCGACTTAAAAGAAACCTTTGATAATCTCCAGAAATACAACATGATGCTTAAGCCAAAGAAGTGCGTCTTCGGGGTTCCAGCCGGCAAATTGTTGGGCTTCATCGTTTCCCAGCGTAGAATCGAGGTCAACCGAGAGAAAATCAAAGCGATCCTAAACATAAAACGTCTAACATGCATGAAGGACATCCAACGGCTAACAGGTTGCATTGCAATGGTAAGACGGTTCGTTAGCCGACTTGGAGAGAAGGCTCTGCCGTTGTACAAGTTGCTGAAGAAGGCGGACAAATTTACTTGGACGGATGAAGCAGATGTTGCACTCAAGAAGCTAAAGGAGATACTAGGTTTGTTTGGAATCTAGTGGTGAGATTTGGTCTCCCACATAGCATTATCACCGACAATGGTAGCAACGTGTCACTCGGAGAAGTGGAAGCATATTGTTGGGAGAAGGGCATCCGACTTGACTTGGCATCTGTGGCACATCCACAGTCCAATGGGAAAGTTGATCGAGTCAATGGATTAATTCTACAGGGAATCAAGCCACGTCTAGAGGCACCGCTACATAGAGCAGCTGGAGCCTGGGCGGAGGAATTACCATCTGTTATGTGGAGTTTACGAACTACACCTAACAGATCCACCGGCTACACCCCTTATTTCATGGTATATGGAGCAGAACCATCCTACCTTTCGACATCCTTCACGATTTACCAAGAGTTGCCGCCTATGACAAAGATGACGCTGAAGAATCCAGGCACCTAGATGTGGACCTTCTCGAGGAAGATCGCATATTGGCATGCCAAAGATCCACTATCTACCAGCAGAAGCTATGTAGCTACCATAGTCATCGTGTTCGGCGTCGCTCGTTTAAAGAGGGGGGTCTGGTGCTCCGACTTAAGTATAAGAAGTCACATATATTATTCCCGACATGGGAAGGACCGTTCATCATAAGCAAGGCGCTACTCAATGGGTCTTACTACCTCGTTGAAAATCGTGTACTAGAGGATAGACCAAACAAGGATCATAAGCGTAAGCGACGTGACCCGGATGATGACTACCCGGAGCTTGATTGGCCATGGAACATAGCACAACTACGTCTTTTTTACACTTAACTTATTTTTTATCTACTATGTGCCTCTTATATGATCAATGAAATAAAGATCTTTGGTTCACTCATATGCTTGAGTCTTTTACCTCCTTTAGTGTTCATTTTTGGATCGTATAAAAAACTTTATGCGCAAGTTTTGCATTTGCACTTGTGAAAATTCCGCCTACGGGCGTTAGCTTAAGTTTTCTGGTCTACACGTTCTTTGTTGTTTCTATGTGTATTCTGGAGTGGTAACTTTTGGCACTCGAAGTCGGCGATTTTGTGCTTAGGTTTTTACGGTTCCATCGGACATCATCACCTGAGCGCATAGTTCCGACTACGAGTCTTTCGACTCACTAAAATTCAAGCATAAAAACCAAAGTAATGGATAAACCAGCACTTGCTTAAAAAATATATACATGCTGGAACTAGTACTTAAGTAGCAGGAAACATATACCTATTATTTTCCGCCTTAAGGTTAAACTCGTAGTTTTTTCCACATACATACAACATATCCAGAGGAAACAAATATTGCATAAGTGTTTTTCATTCCTCTGGCATAGGAGACTTTGAGGTAACATCATCAGCATCAGGAGAGTCATCCTGATCATCAACGAAGTTGGTGGTCTTGAGGGACTCGGAGGAGCTAGACTGGTCGGCGTCAATGACTTCAAGAGGAACAAACGTGTTTGCGTCCACCAACTTGGTAACCCTAGTGTCATAGCCGGCGAGCGATGACCAGATAGCTCCGTGATCGATCTTCTAGCCGTGATTGTCTACGTCGGGAAGACCGGAGGTTACCGTGTTGATGTCGGCATCTTCGTAGTGGGCCTTGACCATTTCCAGTGACATCCTTGCACCAGCCCGGGTACATGAAGCTTTCTCGCTTACGATACTCTCGGGGGCTTAGAGTAGGATCTCCGAGTACTTCATGACGGAGTCCACCTCCTTGATGTTGATGCTCAAGGGCTTGGCAAATTGTTTTGCTTGCGTGATGGCGGTGCTGATGAAGTTGCCAGCAAGAACCATGCATTCCTTTGGTGGGGGAGGATTATTGGTTAAACTGATAGGAGATGCATTTCCGGCCAAGCAATGGAGTACATGAGTTCAACATAACAAAAGATCAGAGTACCTTGCTTACAGAAGTACTACGGAGATTTCTTACCAAAGATGTTGTCCTCGGCTTGTTGGAGCGTCTCCGCCATGGAGTCCCGTTCTTGTCAGAGGACCTTGTAAGCCTCAAGGTTGCGAGTATTCTACTCGGCGGCAGCCTTGTTCTGCTCCTTGAGGGTCGCAATTTCCTCCTTCAGCCGGTTGATCTCTGTGTTCGCGGACTCCTATACGGCCTTCATAGCATCTTCATGCATCTTCAAGGATTCAGCCCTCTCCTGCTTAAGGATTTTGTTCTCGCTATCCAGCAGTTGTATGTGCTTGGATTGCTCGACAATATCCTTTTCCTAGGCAATAGCTTCTACATGTCGTAGAAATGAGTAGTCGGAGGTTAATGGCGCAAGACCAAGATTGAGTGCAAAATTGAAAAGAAAAAAAGACTCTTGCTCTTGGTGATTTGATCCTTCAAGAAGGCAGTTTTACCCTTTTCAGCTTCAAGGTCAGCACGCATCTTGTGGAACTTCTCGTTGGCGACACCTCTCTGGGCATTCTCATTATGCAAAAATATAAATATTACTTAGTCTACTTGGAGCATCTAGTCGGATAACTATCCACCTAGAAGCTTGGGAGCTACAGTACGAGTTTTTAACTCGGCAATATGCTTAGTCTTTCTTTAAGAATCTAGTTGGAACTAATTTTGTTTCAACTAGAATCTTGGGGGCTACAGTATTGAAATTTACAAACACTGCCTCCAAGTTTGGGGGCTACAGTATATCTGATGTCTACGCACTTCTATTCTTGTTTACGGTTGTTGGGCCTCCAAGTGTAGAGGTTTGTAGAACAGAAGCAAGTTTAACTTAAGCGGATTACCCAAGGTTTATCGAACTCAGGGAGGAAGTGTTCAAAGGTATCCCTCTCAAGCAACCCTACAATCAATATACAAGAAGTCTCGTGTGTCCCTAACACACCCAATACACTTGTCAGGTTTATAGGTGCACTAGTTCGGCGAAGAGATAGTGAAATACAAGTGGTATGGATGATTATAAGTGGTAACGGTGCCAGAAAAGAGCTTTTGACAGAGAGGAAAAGACTAAAGGCAAAAAGATGGAAGCAAGCAAACATGTAACATATCTAGATGTAAACGGTGTTTCAATGTTTAGAAACAAGGCCTAGGGAACATACTTTCACTAGTGAACACTCTCATATAAATATCTTCTCTTAATGATACTACCCTGAACTACACTCCGGTTGGACACTCTAATCAATGGTAGGCCTACAAAAGTACACCTCAAAGTCCGCCTTCCCCATCTAGATAACCCTACACTGTCACCTTGAGCGCTAGATGGTTCCAACAAACACCATAATTTCATAAAGACATCCAACTCCAAATATAACTCATGAATATATATGTAATCTAGCTTAAGTGCCACACACACTGTCATTGTCACACACGTGGGGAAAAGCATAGATCTATTAAAGCACGATGAGTATTTATGTAACCTCTAGCCTAACTGCCACCATGGCGTGCACGCTGTTAGTTTCACACACATGGGGAGTGCAGAGATCTATTGAAGCACTTGAGTAACATAGTAGATCTACTTGATTACAAAGCTCATGATCACAATATGATCATGCATACAGAGAGAGATGAACACATAGCTACCGGTAGAGCCCTTAGCCTCGAGGAATAACTACTCCCTCCTCATCATGGTAATCAGCAACAGAGATGGATCCGGGGGAACTTCCCCGCCCCGGCAGGGTGCCGAAACAGAGACTTTCTGTCCCCCGAATCTCCCCTTTGGTGGCGGCGGCGCTGCGGAACTTTTTGTGGCTTTTTGGTCGATTATTTAGGGTTTGTGGGTTGGAGGCTTCTTATAGGAGAAGGAGGCAAGGTCGGTGGAGGGACAGGGGGCCCACGCCCCCTGTGGGCGCGGCCAGGGGGCCCACGCCCCCTGTGGGCGCGGCCAGGGTGGGCCCGCGCCCACCCTAGGTTGTGGCCACCCAGGTGTCCTCCTCCGTCTCGTCTTCAATTTTCCGTATCATTCAGGAAAAGATATGAACTTTGGCTTTTGTCCCGTCCAATTCTGAGAATATTCATTTTTTAGCTTTCTGAAACCAAAAACAGCATAAAATAGGCAACTGGCACTGTGGCATCTTGTAAATAGTTTAGTTCCAGAAAGTGTATAAAAATACCTCAAAGTGTAGACAATGCAAAGGAAAGTTGATACTAAACAAGCATGGAACATCAAAAATTATAGATACGTTTATGACGTATCAGTATGCTACTGTAAAAGTATCTAGTCCGAATAATTCATTCAAACTACATACTTGCGGGCTACAGTGCGAAGTTTCTAGCTCAGTCACTCTTAGAGCATTCAGACCCAAAAGACCTATGGTTTTCCATATCAATCCTGGGGGGGGCTACAGTGGGATACTACATATGAAAGGCAAAAGACATATAAAACTTACAAGTGCAATGATCTTGAGGTTGGTGGCGCTCTCGGCAAATATCTTACTAAAGGCAAGGCTGTTTCCGTGTAGGATATCCACTTGCTTGAGAAGCTCCTCAAGACCACATGTGGGAGAAGTCGGCGCTGCACCTAAAGCCAGAGCTAAGCTACTCGGTGTGAGCACCGGGTAAACAATCTTGGGAAGCTCTGCTGGCGTCTTGGGTGCAATGGCTCCACCTACGGCAGAAGCTCCGCCTTCCACCATTGCCTTACCAGTGGCATCCTTAGCCGGAGATTCAGCCACTTTGGAGGATGTGCTTTCTTGTGTCTCCTTCTCACCGACAATGGAAAGTTCCGCGGCAACATCGGGGATCCCCTGAGAAGGAGCTAGATCCACTTCCATGGCGGAAGGTTCAGACGTTACCTTCACTGGAGAGCTTGTCCGTTCGGTAGCAGGCTGGACGCTCGGAGTCGGAGGGACAATGGCGGGAGAGGAATGACTAAGCATTTATTTGATGTTTTTAGAAGCCCCCGATGTTTTGGAGGTCTTCTTCAAACTCATATTGGCCTTCTTCCTAAAACATGCAAAAGTATAAGTACAGGAACAAGACGAGCAAGAGACAATGTCGGATGTTAAGAAGCTTACACAACGATTGGTGCTTTGGTCAATGGGATACCAATCATTCTTATTTTCTTCGCCTCCAGAGAGGCGGTGGATCCCTTGGAGGCTCCACCCTCTGTCTTCTTCTTCTTGCTTCTGTCGGCGGCGTCAGAGGTGGAGCTCTTCCGCTTTCGCGCCAATGGGATATCGTCGTCGGACCCGACAGTGACTTCCTTCATCTTGGGGTCGTAGACTTGGGCAGCCATGCTACCTTTATCTAGTTCCTTCAGCTGTTAAGTGAATCCCAAAGTATTAGATGCAATGGTTAAATTTAGACGGAAGAACTGGAGTATATGTCATACATGGAAAATAAACAAGTACCTCTGGGCACGTGCCGCCCTGAAACATGTCGTAGGTGATGGTGAAGCCACGCTTCCTATCCTTCACCTTGACTATGTCCTTGAGGCGAAGATTGATGGAGTCACTCAAAAAGTTGTCCTTGGAGATGCGGAGGCTATCCTTCCCATCCTTGGAATATTCGTGCATCAGCTTCATGGCTAGGTCCAACCCGGTCAGACCCGTCTCTACGAACCACTCGATTCGCCTTACAACGCGGGAGGGTTCGTCATCGGAGGGAAAGAGGGCTTGGGATCTCCATGTCGGGGCTTCAGCGGAGGCTCCATCGACAAAAGTCCGGGTACTTCTTTCTCAGCCATCTAGAGGGATATCTGGGCTGTAGAAATATGTCCTCTGTCAGTTCTTGCAGGACTCGTGGCCTACGATGATGGGGAAACTCGGCCAGGCCGGATCTTAAAATTAATAGTTCCACAATTTCTAAGCTCCTCCTTGCTCACTCCGGCTTCCCTCTTGACGGTGAAGAAATATATAAACAGATCTAACCTAGGCCTGATTCCTAGGTAACCCTCACAAAGCGCCACGTAGTTGCTAAGCGTAAGGATGCTGTTCGGAGATAGATTTTGAAGTTGAACCCGGTAGTGGCTAAGGACCTCTATGAAGAAGTCGGAGATTGGGAGGGAGACGCCGCGTACCAGTTGGGCTTTGAGATACCTTTTCTCCATCTTGGGGAGAAGTTATGACCTCGCCAGCTGGCGCCACCAGCTAGACCAGATCCTCCGTTGCGGGGAGGTACCCCTCGGCGAGCATCTCCTCGAGATCTCCTTTGGTAATATCGGAGCCGTGCCATTCCCCTTTGTGGGAATCCGCCTCCTCTTCTAGCAGTTCCAGCCCCGCTGGAACATGGTCAATGCCGTTGGTTTCCACCACCGCGAAGCGCGGCACTACCACACCCTTCGACGGAACATGGATGGAGCTTGTCGGCTTGGCCGTGGATTCGCCTGACGCCGCCATGGATGGAGCATTGTTGCTGCTTGCCATTTGTGCAAAGGAAGGTTGGCTAAGAGATTGGATGGAAAGGCTAGGGTTTTTCCTCTATGCGCACAGAGATCTCGAGGAGGCGTTTTCTAGAGGAAGAACAAGATGCGAGGAAGAATGCTGTGAAAGGATAAAAATCACCACGGTTACAATTTATAGTACTCGGCATCAAGATTCATGCAAGTTGATCAAACGGTTGCTGCGCGTGTGTGCGCATGCGTGGAAATTTCGCCACGTTCCCACTGCCGCTGCAAACGTTTCATATCCTTCATGCGGGAAAAAACGGCAATGATTGTGTTCTCTGCATGTGTGAGTTGCGAGGAGTCGTTGATCTATGGTCCATGTCGGTGTACTGACATAGGCAGGTGAACCATCACATCTGAAGATTCTGGCATGGACGGATCCAGTCCGGCTACGAGAAGAGTATGATGGAATATTCAGCATTTCTCTGACTTACATGTTGAAGACGGAGAGCATCGCAGGGTTCTTGGGAGGACTATAAGATATTGCTTGATGATTTGCCGATATTCATCTAGACGGAGCATTCAATCTAAAGAGGCAAGACGGCACAAGATCTTGGAGTTCTCTGGGGGCTACTATTGGGGATAAGCTAAATGGGTGTCACCATTGCATGTCTCTAATCCAGATAACCCGGGTGGCCCATAGTCAGTAGTAGGGCCTATGGCCTGCTGAGCGGCCCAGTTAGATGGATCCAGAAGGGAGGCCCATGCCGGATAAAGGAAGGCTACGGAGGAGTCATGTAGAGGTTCCAACCTGATAAGGTAGAGATCCCTGTGTTTACAATGCTAGTCCCTAGATCAATAGCTAGCATCCACAGTTTAAGATGTAATATCAAGAAACAAAGGTCATAATACAACTTTATAACTAGGAATAAAATAATTCATTACATCTTAGCTCATTTGGCTATCTCATTACAATGCAGCAAATATAACTAAGTAGCATGGAGTCCTTCATCTTCAAAGTGCCACATGCAATCATGTTGGTTATAGACTTGTAATCCTATTCAACAAACTTCACTAGCATCAAACAAACCTGCAACATAATAAGTTACAGCCAGAAGGGTCAATACATTTGAATTGTATTGGCAAGTGATACTATGGTAGAATAGTAGCATCTATCATCTATATGCATTTGGCTAAGTGGAGATTAGGCTTTCTTTGCTCAAAATAAGGTTTTCCTTATTAGTTGAAAAGACTAAGTTTTTGTTTGTCAAAAACACCCAAGGAACTACCAATAGAAATTGGTGATCCTTTAACCCTTGTTCAACCACAAGCTTTTAACTTATAAATTGGGATGAGGAGATCCTTGATTGCTTCAATGTCTTGATGCTCAAATTGTCCATTGCCGGGGACACGGCTAAGTACTTATGTTTTACTCTCTCGAGAGGTGGTGCACTTTCCCCACAAGACTCGATGTGCATCCAGACAAGATCTTTCAGAAGACTTCCCTTAGACCAAATGGATGCGTTCCATCCTATCACCCCCTACCACCTTTTGTCCATCTGGCTAAGTTATTGCAACCTATATGATCCAGGCAGAGCCCATATTGCCATGTGGCTAAACTTAAAGCTTCTCAACATTTGACATCTCAAATCTCTTTGTTCCTGGGTGGCTTTCCACAAGTGAGATACACAAGTTTTCGCCAGTTTACTGGCCCTGTGTAACCACTCAACATAAATCCATTCACACCATTCCACCCAGGTGATTCATTCACATAGCTGTTTTATTAAACAAAACACAAGTCATAGACTTAGAAATATCTCATAGCATGAATATAATCCACCCTTGTTTTCTACTAGCTAGGATAAGCATACTAGTAGCAAGAATCTTAACTTAGGGAAAATTCTACTAAGGCATCATCTACTAGGATTTCCCAAGGCATAGCATACTTAGTAAAAATTCCATGCAAGTCCTACTCAAAATATCACTAATGCATATTGAAAATAATAGGACAAAATGTATGAAGCACCACTTGCCTTTTTAGTAGAGAATATAGATACACTCCTTGGTCTTGAAATATTCACACTCTTCAAAGTTCACTACAATTCAATCAAGCAAGCACATATTCAAATCTAGCATTCAAACAATTCATCACATAAAATAATAAAAACAAAGAAATGCATGCAAGCATACAAAATATTGTTTTATTTGGAAAGGTTGTTTCTAATAGGGTTCTAATCATTTCAAAACACCTAATGGTCATTTATAAATGTGGCAAAATCATTTGGAAACAAGTTAGTGAAAATGGCCATTTAAATCATTTTTATTTTGCTAGAAATGATTTTATTCAAAGAAATAATTTCTAGTGTTAGCCAAAATGTTTTTAAACACACATATTAATGTTTATGGTCAAAGTGTTTTAAAACAAATCCATTTACAAAAGGTTTCACCCAAAATTCATTTTTAAATCAAAGCAACATTTTATTTTACTAGAAATGCCTTTAATCAAAGTAATAATTTTCTAGGGTTAATCAAATACATTTTTAAATCCAAAACTTAGTGTTTAGGGTCGGAGAGTTTAAATCAAACCATTTGCAAAAGATTTTACTCAAAAATAATTTTTAGAATAATTTTTATAGTCAAAATAGGCCTAGAAATGTTTCTGCAAAAAACACTCAATTTTCCAGAAGCAAACTACTAAACTAAGGGCATGGTTGCAAAGTTCACATTTTGTGAATCCATCGATATAAAATTTGCAAAATTTGGACGTGTAGATTAAAAGTTATGAATTTTGTAAAATCATTTATCTAATAGAAATGTTTCTGTTTTTAAAACAAAGTCTGGCCTACGTGTCACAATTTCATTGGACGATAACGGTTCGTGTGGATCGAGCTATACAGAGTGTTGGATCTAAAGGGCATCATACGGCTCATATCGAGTGTACTGATTCGTTTAAGTCACTCTATCCTAACCATGTGATCAAGATCTAATGGTTCAAAATGCAACAACCAGTATCTGGTGGCGCTGGCGACTGACGCGCGGCAGCGACGCTCGGTCAGCGGTGCTCCAGCGAAAATAGGAAGCGAGACAGAGGGGGAAGGTGTTCACTGGGTTTGCCGTGAAGAGTAGGTTCTCTACGTGCTCTTCGTTGGTCGAGGGGCGTGCGGGTTCGTCGTCGATTGCTCACCGGAGTTTGTCCTAGCGACGGGCGAGCTCGGGCGTCGTTGTTGACGAGGCTGCGAGGCACGGGAAGGCAAAACAACGAGTGCATCAGATGCGGGTGAGAGAGGAGAGTATGCATGCATCAAAGAGAGGGGGAGGCGCGGTCAGAAACTACCAGGGGAGGACGTCGGAGTTGAAGCCGAAGGCAGTGGCGCTTAGTCTGTGTCGTTGCCGACACTCTAGGGAACGCGTGGGCAGGGGAGGTACTGGTGAATGCGTACGGGGCTGCTGGTCAAGCTCGTGTGCACTGGGGAAACGGGCGCGGCCTAGGCTCGCCGGAATTTACTCTGAAGCTCGTCGGAGCAAAGGTGGTTGCAGGGAGAAATTGGGGTAGCCCTGGGGCTCCGATGGAATGAGGTTTGAGGGGAAAGGGAGAGGGGAGAGGGGTGTTTAATCGTGCGTGGTCGGGGGGCTGATTAACTGGCGCAGTCAAGCGAATTTACGGGGATTCACAATGGCCAAAAACGGCAGAGGTGAATGGGGGCGTGGTCACCGCGAGGAAGACGACGCTGACGTGGTCAGTGGGGTCACTAGGTCAGGGGGTGAGGGGGTACGTCCGCGGGTGAGAAAAGAACGAGGCAGAGAGGGATTTCCCGGGTGGGCTGTAGTTGGGCTAGGTTAGTTGGGCCAGATGGGCTGGGGTGAGTGGGTCAGGTCTGTTTTCATTTCTTTCTTCTCATATTTTCTTTTTCCTTTTTCTATTTTGATTTTCTGTTTTGAATTCAAACTCTCATTTGAATTCAAATTTCTTTGTCAAACTTTTTCCAAATTTTCAGTATGTGTTTGTTCTGTTTAACAATGTATTTTAAATTCCATTTTAGAATATTTTCTTATATTCTCTTATGGTTTATTATCTATTTAAAATAAACGTTTTGTCTTTATTTAAATAAGGTTTAAATATATTTTCAAACTTCTATTTCAATTCCAATTTTTGCCAAACCTTTTTCAGTTGGTTTTATTTATTCATTAGTGTGTTAAATAATTCACTTTGAATTATTTAAAATATTTTAATATGATTCAATATTCATTTAAATTGGGCATTTGCCTTTATTCAAATAAAATCAAATATAGTTTTAAACCCATATAAATTTTATTCAAACAATCCTTTTATTATTTTTAAGTTAATTAGATAACTTTTAATCCACTTGGGAAAATTCCAATTTATTATTTCTTCATGACTTAATTAATCATTTACATTAAGGATTTTGTCTTTATTCAAAACAAATATGGTTCAAGTCCATATAAGGTTTTATTCAAATAATCTTTATTCCTTTATTTAATTTGGATTATCTTTATTCCATTTGCTTATGGATTTAATTCAAGTTTTAAATTTTCTTCTAAATAATTTCCTTGTGATTTATTATTTATTTAGTTTAGGCAATTTGTCTTTATCTAAATAAAATTAAATATGGTTCAAAGCCCATATAGTTTTATTTAAATAGTCTTTTTTTCCTTTTTATTATTCAATAACTTTCATTTGTTTATGGATTTGGTCAAGATTTTATTTGGCTAATAAATATTCATTAATTTATTTCTTTCTTTGCCTTATAAAATCCATATCTTTTTATTTATAGATCCAAAATTGTTGATTCCAATTTGTGTCATTTTATTTAATTATCTTTTTAAATCATTTTAGGATTAATTGGCTCACAATTTGGTATGGATTTTAGCTACGAGATTTATTAGCCTTAGAAATTTATTTCCTTTTATTTTACTAAATTCATAAGTTTTTATCCATGGCTCCAAATTAAATGAAGCCAATTTCTATGTTTTTATAATATTTTTGTTTATCATTTTGATCATTTATAAATGTTTGTTGCTAAATTTTTATATGGATAAAATCCATAGTCTTAGAGAGATCTTGGAAATGATTTTCTTACATTAGGGTTTTAAGGGTTTTGGTTTAACTTTTCCAAATATTTAAATTTCAAGATATATTCATTGATTAATGCATTTCACTTGATTGAAATTTTGTTGGATGTCCTTTTCATTCAAATTTTGTTCAGGAAAGGTTTTGATGTTTCAATTTAGAAGCAAAAAGTTTCTTTTCACCCTAAATTTCAACAATTGTTTCTTTTTTTATTTAATTTTCACATTTCAAAATTTGGAATGGGATGTGACAAGTTACCAGCATACCCGGAGCCTTGGAGTGCAAGACACGTTAGACTAGTTGTGTACCATGTAGGACTCTGTATCCTGTCCGGCTAGGACTTAGCCTGTAACCCTAGGATCTGGCGACTATATAAGTCGGACCTAGAGGATAATTTACGGCATAACTCAACTCATATCGCGCACAGGGAACCAATCCCTTTAACTCGGCGTACTGCCATTATAGTGATTTATAGCAGGAGTAGGATTCCGCCACCGTCATGGGATCTGAACCTGGGTAAGTTGTGTTACCTCGTACCCGCCAACCTTCCGCCTTACCCCACGTCTCTAAACACGTACTATGAGAACCCCTTCATGGCGTACTCGTCGGCAATACCACAACAGCAAGAAAAATAAAGTGTGTCATCAAGTTTGTGAGAGCTTTAATCACTATGTTTCGTATAACAAGTTTAATTTTGAAGATAGATAAAACACAAATATACTTGGAATGGTGTAACACACCATGCATAGGAATTTATAGTGGACACTTTGGAATAACTTGGTTTCTTGGGAGTTGGATTCATGAGTAGAGCTTACTCATACAAGTGGAGGCTAGCAAAAGACTAGGAGCGACCAACTAAGAGAGCAATAATGGCCATAATCATGCAGAGCGACAAAACATTACTAATCAAAGCATAAAGTGGTACCACAAGTCAAAAACTAAATGGTCATAGAGGCTATGGTGACTGGTTCATAGTCATAACATGGTGTGAGCATGTGCCAAGTCAACCCAAACAAAGTATCAAAGCAAAATACCACAATATTATGCTTTTGTATGGTAAAACAACACATGATTCTTTCAAGGCACATTAAGAAATCCCAATTGTTTGGAACAAGTCATGCTACAACAATAATCACTAAGCATAAGGTTAAAACAACATCTAGCATGACATGATAGAGTCTAAGCCATAGTCAAAGCAAGCTCCTCTTGTACTACTAAAGCAAGAACTTCTTACTCCTTTCCAACACCAATCAACTTATTTGAAACAACACAGCGAAAATGGGTTCCAACTACTTTATTCAAGCAAACTAAGAAAACTAAAACCAAAAACAAAAACTAAGACGCTCCAAGAACAACACAACTGTGCATGAAACAATAAAAACGAATTGTCTAGAAAGACCTGAGATTTTTATTGATGAAGAAGGGGATGCCTTGGGCATCCCCAAGCTTTGACGCGTGTAACTCTTGAATGTTTCTTGGGGTGACATGGATTGGCATCCCCAATCTTGAGCTTTTGTCCATTCCTCATCTCATTACATCATTCTTTCTCTACACCTGAAAATTTTCCTTAATACAAAACTTCACACAATCTTCATTAGCAACATTAGTGCATTCAAAAGATAATAGACCTTTGGGGGTTAGTTTTAAAACATAAAAACTTTCACTAAAGACACAAGCTACTGTATCAATTCCCTCAAAAAGCTCAATTTTCTAAAAATAACCCAAAAAGGAATCAATAAGAAGCAAATGCAAATAATGCAAAAATATGTCAAAACAGACCAGCAAGTAGAAACCGATTTTTTCGAAGACCTTATGCTGCTTAATTAACAAAGTGTTGAAATAATGAAAGATATCTAACAACCTGGGGGATTTATTTAGAAAAATACAGCTCAATCTGACTTACAGAGATTTTATACGAATTTTTACAGTGGAGCACAAAAATCTATTCCGGGACCGCTGCTCCCCAAATCTTACTTCCCTCTCATTAGAGGTTATTCTTGGCAGAAAAATCAAATAAAAAGGATAAGGAGAGGTCATTACATAAGTAATAACTTCTAATACTCAAGAAAGCTATTGTGTTATCTCCCAAGAAGTACTTTTCTTTAACGCCTTTAATTTAGGCACAAGAAGCAAGAATCAAGTATTTTCAAATGAAAAAGCATTGAGATCAATACTCGAAATCTATTCAACAAGGAACGGTATCTCATCCAAATGAGTTTTAGAGGATCCTTTGTCATATCTATTAGGTTCATTACTTTCATCAAATGGGTTTTCAGGAACAATCCAATCAAAATTATTTTCTAAGGCCACATGCATTCCTACTAGTTTGAAGAGTATGGGTATCTTAATTTCCTCTCCATTGGGTTTGGTTTTATCCAACTTTTCTAAAGTACCCATAACATCTACACATGAGCCTAACATATTAAAATGATCAAAAACATTTTTGGCTTCCTTAGCAACATCATTGAACTCTTTTAGCAAAGTTTCTAGGATAAAATCTCTCTTTTCAGTATCCTCCTCTTATTTTAGTTTAAGAAACATTATTTGCATCATGGGGTTAAGGTTAACAAACCTAGCCTCCAAAATGTGAACTAAAGAAGTTGCAGCAATTTCATAATTAGGAGCAAGCTCTGCTAAGGATTTATCCGCAATATCCTCATGTTTGCTAACATGATTAAAAAATTCTTAAATATTTTCTTTCCCAATTATAGAGCCACTACCTATTGAAATGTCTTCCAGGGTGAACTTGGAGATCAACAAGGTGAGCTAGAGCAAGCTGAGAACTAGGGTACAAACTAATTTTTTGTGTGTTTTTTATAAGATAAAGCAAACCAAACGAAACTAGTTTTTTTGTGATTTTTGATAAAAAGAAGAAAACAAAACAAGGCAAAAGAAACTAAGAAAAAAACAAAGTAAAGAGAAAGGTTGTGAAGGACTCCCCTTGTGAAGCCGTCCTTAGCCTCCCCGGCAACGGTGCCAGAAAACAGCTTGATGCAGCTCAGATCACTGTAGAGCTTCGTTGGAAAACCCCAAGAGAAAGGTATGATGAGCATAGTAGAAAGTTTTACCTCAGAAAGAAACCAAGGTTATCGAACCAGTAGGAGGAAGGAAATGACCCAAAGGTGTTGCTATCAACTTGGAAACCTGCACAACACAAACTGGAGACTTTGCCCCAACGAACATAGAGGTTGTTAATCTCACCGGTTTGCTGAAAACAAAGGATTAACTGTATGGTGTGAAAGGTAATGGTGGCTTGCAGAAAGTAAATAAGAACAGTGGAAGATGTATCAATCCTAAAGATTGGACAGGGGTCCATAGTTCACTAGAGTTGTTCTCCTTAAGATAAACAACATAACATGATGGGTAAACAAATTACAGCGGGGCAATTGACAGGACAGAGCAAGGCATAACAATGCAATACTAGACATTCATGATCCTATGAGATTTGATTGGGCATTACAACAAGATACATAGACCGCCATCCAACTGCATCTATGACTAGTAATCCACCTTCAGGTTATCATCCGGACCCCCTCCAGTAATAAGTTGCAAGCAACGGATAACTGCTTTAAGAAAGGTGTGTAAAGTAAACAATCCACTTGATCCATGAACAAGATATCATTGTTTTCTCCCTAGTAGCAACAGCACATCTACAACCTTAGAGATTTCTGTCACTTCCCCAAATAAAATAGAGGCATGAACCCACTATCGAGCATAAATACTCCCTCTTGGAGTCACTAGCATCTACTTGGCCAAGATAGCTACTAGAAACAGAGAGCATGCAAGGTCTCAAACAACACAGACATGATAGAATCAATAAGATAGAATCATAACCAATTTGACATAGTAATCTCAATATCCATCGGATCCCCACAAACACAACATGCATGATTACAAATAGATGATCTTGATCATGAACGGAGCTCACAAGATCTAAACATGGTATCACAATGGAGGAGAAACAACCATCTAGCTACTACATGGACCCGTAGTCCAAGGTGGAACTACTCACGCATCATACCGGAGGCTTGAATGATGATGAAGAAGGCCTCCGGGATGATGTCTCCCCTCCCCCCCGATCTAGGGACGATGGTGGCAGTGGCTACAGACTGTTTCGTTGAATATTGATTGGCTACTTAGGGTTTTGGTATTGGGGGCTTCTTATAGGCGAAGAGGGAGGCTGAGGGGGTGCCCTAGGCGGCTTCACCCCCCCTAGGCACGGGCGAGGCCAGGCCGCGCGACCAGGGGGTGTGGTCCCCTTGAGGCCCTTCTCCGTCTCGTCTTCTGGCTCAGTGTTCCCCATGGTAAAATGTTAACTTTGGCTTTTGTCCTGTCCAATTCCGAGAATATTCATTTTATGACTTTTCTAGAACCAAAAAAAATAGAAAACAGGCAAATGGCACTATGGCATCTTGTTATTAGGTTAGTCCCATAAAACATATAAAAATACCTCAAAGTGTAGACAAAGCAAAGAAAAGTAGATACTAAAAAAGCATGGAACATCAAAAATTATAGATATGTTTACGACGTATCATTACTCCCTTCGACCCATATTAGTTGACTCAAACTTGTCTAGATACAGATGTATCTAGCACTAAAACTTGACTAGATACATTTATATCTAGATGAATCTAAATCAACTAATATGGGTCAGCGGAGTATTGTTTTCATCATCTTCCAATCCAAATTGTGATATTTCATCCATCTTAGGTTTACAACTTCTTTTGGTATTTGGAATACCGACATTACTAATGCATGTAAAATGCATACATGAACTTTGTATTTTGTTAACATGTTTACCCACATATTTGCATCATATATAATGTTATATCCATGTTTTATATTGATTTTTGGGGATTTACCAATGATCCCCTTTATTTTGGATATAACCTGGTGATGCATGTAAAATGCATACATGAACTTTTGTCAACATGTTTTCCCACATATTTGCATCATATATAATGTTATATCCATGTTTTATATTGATTATGCGGGATTTACCAATGATCCCCTTTATTTTGGATATAACCCTGTAGGGCAGAAAAACCTTGTTTTCAATGTTTCAGGACCTATACATAGTCAAATGGACCTGCACTTTGGGGAATACCAATATTTATCCACGAGAAACATATGGAGCACAAGAATCCCACCTAGAGGGCCAGGAGTCCTAGCCCAGGTGGCGTGCCTATGCATGGTAGTTGTGCCATCCATGCTAACTTCCTCCTTGGTCGTCCAATCGCCTCGATTCTTTCGCTCACAGAGTTCTCTTGACCTAAAAATCCCTATATAAGGACCCCCTGGGGCGTCCTCGAGATAGAGCACACTGATATGTCGTAAAATTATCTATAATTTTTTATGTTCCATGCTTGTATAGTATCTACTTTTCTTTGCTTTGTCTTTACTTTGAGGTATTTTTATATGTTTTCTCGGACTAACCAATTAACAAGATGCCACAGTGCCAGTGCCAGTTTTCTTTAGTTTTTGGTTCCAGAAAAGTCAGAAAATTAATATTCTCGGAATTGGACGGGACAAAAGCTAAAGTCAATATTTTACCGTAGGGAACACGAAGCCAGAAGACGAGATGGAAAAGGGCCTTGTGACACCCCCGGGAGCAGGGTTAAACAAATCCCAAACCTCCGTCTAACATAAGCTTTACCTTGAGCTCGAGGATATCCAGTGAAGAATCGATAACACAGCACTGACCCTACGACACAAAATTATTACAGCAAGCTCATAACTGAGTAGAGAACCAAATTATTACAAGCAGAGGTCACTGACCACAAATATCAAACAACGGAAGGCAAGATATGCTATTAAGTATAGCAGACTTAACAAATGGCCTAAGAGGCCTGAAGCATAATGATGATGTCCCAGCCCATAGATTCCAAGCTGCTGGCCGGGAACCCCAAGCTACTTGTCGGTGTCGATGTAGTACCAAACTGATCTTTAGGGAACTCTTACTCTGCTATAAAAGTATCAAAAAAGCAAGGGTGAGTACAGGGTGTACTCCACAAGACTTCTGGCTGGTGGAGTTGTTTTGAGTAAAGCCATCTTTGTTTATAAAACAAGAGGGAGAAGAATTTCGTCTAATCAGAGTATTTTAAAAGGGGATAAGAGAGCGACATCTCCGAAATATTGATCATCATCTTTTGATATCCACCAAGTCATCTTCATCACCTGAACTAGGATCACCCCCTCGTATCCATGAGGAAGCATCCTTAAGCACACGTTAATCTTCCAAGTTTTATGATTAGGTTATAGTTCTCTATGATCTTATAATCTGGTCACCAAGCGTTCATAACCATGAACACGGCTTTTAGAAAAGATTTAACCCTGCAGGGTGTACAACTTTACCCACACGTACCAACCGCCTCTTAATTCCAGATCATTAGCCCTCTTCCTTGCAAGGCCGGCAGAGGGCGGTTGGCCACGACCTTTACCTTTCTTTCGTATAAATCCATGAGTCTCCAAGAAAGGGTTCCATCATCCCATATCTCTATGTCCAAGGACCGGGAGTACTCCCGGAGCCTCCTTCCTCCTTGGTCACGCCCTATATGATGCACCACCTTCAACCCATCCAAATATGCAGATGCCAAATAGCTAATTACGGACTCATGGATCAGACTAGGTAAGTTAATCAGGCGATAGGTTGCCAAGCCCCGTGTGGCTCTACGCTCGTCTCGGTTCCAAAGGCAAGAACTCAGGTCCTAGTGGTGGCGAGCATGGGACTAGAAAAACCACATCCCATCGTGGCCTCCCATACAAGCCTTAGCATGTTTAACTTATATCACCTCTAATATCATCTCCTCACGTTCTCCTGTCATACTAGATTATCTGCATCTGATACATCATCTGGATGAACCAGACTTAACAGCTAAGCATGGCTAAGCAGGACACAGATATAATCTGTAGCAGTGCACACAAGCCAAACCTTGTTATGCTAGGAGTAGTGGATCAGGTAATATAATCTCAAAGGGAGTAATGCAATAGATAGGATACTTTATCTATCGATAAAAGACCATAGTAGAATCGTATGCATCATGGCAAGAATTGAAATACTTTCTAAATCATAGGATTATATCATGGTGGGGCTATGCTTTCCTTTTCCCATTGATAACCAATAAGCAGAGCTTCGGGAGCCTTGTACTTGACTTGATTATAGGGCCCCTTCTTTTCAGCTTCTTGGCCAGCTTCTCCCAGAAGCTACCCTCAACCAGCTTCTCCCAGAATCTCATTTGCCAAAATTGTTTATACTTTTAAATTGACATTGAAACTACTAGTTAAGAAGTTTGAACAATTTTGAAAATGAGATTCTGGGAGAAGCTGGTCGAGGGTAGCTTCTGGAAGAAGATGGCCCAGAAGCTGAAAAGAAGGGGGGGCATAGTTGGTCAAGTATTGTTTCGTCAATCTTCGATCTTCGACGGTGTTGATCTCTAACTTCGATATCGATCTTGATATCGTATTCTACCGAGAATAACCAAACACTATAAAGAAAGGAATCAATCAACACATGGCATTGATGCAATTCTCAAGCAAGGATGATGATACGACAATTTAATAGTATTGAGATGTAACCCTAAGGCATGCTCGACAATTTAATCGGGGTTCCGAGGGGTATAAACCCTAGTTCAGAGAAACTCTAGAATCACCTTTAAGGGGTTAATATGTTCTTCTAAATAAACTTGTCATGTAAATTGACTAACAATGCATGATTATAGTTGTAATAGATAGTTCTCATATTTCTGGAAATTTTGATATATTATACACATTTTTCTGACTTATAAAAAATTAGTTATTGAATTTACAAGATTTAAACCTTTTTTGAAATTATTAAACCAATTTTGGAAATATTAAACAACACTGAAACCTTTTACACCATAGCATTAGCTAGCCACGGTGATAGACAGAGGGGCCCCATGGCCACCTCAGCATCCACGCGGCAAAACGGGGCCCGCGGTTGTTTGACCGGGCTAACCCGCGCCGGCTGATGTTGGTGTGACGTCACCACGACATAAGCAGTGAGGATCTCACAGTAGACCACGAATCCGTCGATTTGCTGAACACAGGGGCTTGTGGGTGGGCTAGTTGGAAAGACGAGATCAAGGCGGACCCACTGGTAGAAGCGCCTCCTACTTGTGGTCATCGTAATAGGGCACGCGACAGCGGAGAGCGGCGGATCTTGCAGACGGTCGCGGTGGGGAGAAACCAGAAAGAGGAAGGGATAGGAGGGGCTCTGGAGTGCGGTAAACTCATCCTGATGCTCATGGAAGGGTCATCGAAGGAGGAGGAGGACGTAATCTTCCATGGCGACGGTGGTCAGAGTCGGGGAAGGAGATATCGATTGGGCGTCTAGGAGATTCTTCGACTTGCGCTAGTGGGGGCAATCGAACAAGTCGATGACGGAGGTCACGGCAGTGGTCTCATATGGAAGAGGGAGGCCGGAAACGATGGGAATGGCGAGGTCCGGTGAGCTAGGGTTCGGGTGATTGCAGCGAGCTAGAGAGAGAGGCCACAGGGGGAAGAGATAAGATCAGGGGGAGAGAGGAGTCTCGGGGTGTCTTATCCTCGCATCTGGGGGCGGCAGGGTAGCACGAATCGTAGCGCAACTATGACGGTGATGCCGGCGATACGCACCTACTTCGCCTCATCCTTCTGTCGCCGGGGCTAAGAAAAGGGAAAAGAAGAGTGAAGGGGTACGGGCTGCCAGTGGGTTGAGGTTGGGCCGGACTGGGCTGCGCACAGGCGACAGGGAAGAGAGGGACAGGGTGGGCTTGGCCCAGGTAGCTAGGTTTCCAGATTTTTTTCTGGAAAACTGTTTTCTATTTCTGTTTTGATTTCTCTCCTTGTAATTTTAATTTCCACACTATTTTGAATCATTTCAAAAATACCAGAAGCTTTAAAAAATATATAAAACATTGTGGGTCCCTTTTATTCCTTTTGGGCTCCAATTGTTTTGGTACTTTTCAGAATATTCAAAACCATTTGAATTGTTTTCAAATAGAGGGAGAGGGAGTAGGGTTTAGGGTTTCATTATATTTCTTTCTTGCATACATTTTTAAGATGATGCTCATGGATGCACAAGCAACCCTATTTACTATTTATCTAAAACTGGGGTGTTACATCTCTATCCCCCTTACGAGAATCTCGACCCGAGATTCCAAAGGTAGGAAAAGAGACAGAGGGAGAAGAAGCAGGGTCACTCTAAGGATAAGAGGGAAACACACTAAACAACACATAGAGTATTTCATGGTCAACTCATGGATGGAGTGTTTAGGAACAAATCTGAGATGACGAACTTGAAACATGCCATGGTAACGGAGGAAACAAATGGAGAAGGTGTCAAGTTGTTAGGTAGATGGTCTTCATAAGGATTGATACCATGGAGCTTACAGAAGAGTTTAAGCTTCTGGAAAGGAGGGTTTCCAACAGAAAGAACATGACCAGAGACATCGATAGGGAACCTCTACTAAACGTCTTAAGTAGATATTTGAGGTTAAGAGATATGGATCAACAAAACCAAGATGTTGAACTACTTTTGACATAGAAGGGTCACTTTTTCATTCAACGGAGGGCTTAAGAAGGAGAGGTGTTTTGGTGGAGAGGACTCATAAGAGTCACAAGAAGCATGTATGCAGAGAAACTTCTGATTACGAAAATCATAGTCACTCTTGAAACATGGTTGAGAAAACAAAGGAAACTCTTTATTCATCCAGGTTTATCAAAATCTTTGCCAAAGATCATGATATCACTTTACGCCACTAAGATGAATAGATAAGAATATTCTTGATGGCACGAGAAGAAAGAAAATTCATTCTCAGACTTCAATTATTTGGCACAACCATACGCTTGCCAACATAGAAGGGTCTGAAGGATCGACCAAGAGACATTTAGCAACATCTACTTTAAATGTTCTCCTCATGTTAAAGAAATCAAACATCAGGTAAAGGTCGAACTTCGTATAAAAAGGAAACCACAAGAACAACTCCTATATTAGAAGAAGCCTCATGAAGAGTGGTTGTTATTGTTAAATCAAGAGAATATGACGGTAGGTCCTTCCGGCTAAGTGTGTCAACCATTACATCAATCTTTCAAGAATTACAAAGATACCTATGTCAAAATCTTGAGGAACACCAACCATCATTGCTGCTTAAGATTCAACTTTGGTTAGGTGGAATGATACTTCAGACTCAGCATGTCCGAATAGAAAGTTTGCAACATTTACACAGAGGTAAAGTCACTAGATTCTCAAGACACGGACTACAGTGTAAAGCTCCAAAGGATGAGCTAGATTTCTAGACCCATGTATGTGGCAACTTGTCAAAAGATAACTGCACACATATAAAGTAATAACAATCAAACACACTTGTGTCCTTGAGGAAAGGAAGATAAATCTTCTCAAATCCACAGCGACATCTTTCATCATTTGCACGTGAACCAAAGAAGGTCACTTCTAACATCCAAAACTCATACTTTGAAATGACCCTAAGAAGGTTCTCGAAAGTTCCCAACATTAATGCCCAATGTTCCATATGAATCCAATCTAACATGGAGAAGATAAGGATATTGTCGAGGGGATCAACAACAAACTTATCAGGACACTCCAAGAAGATGAACTCATATGTCATATGAACAAGGCAAAAGTATTGGTCAGACCAAAGCATATGAAGATGTACTCGACTGAAACATCACATGAAGAAACATCATCAAGATAGTCCTAGGAACTGGGTTTGGTTTGACGATAACCCAAATAATATCAAAGGTGGGGAAAATAATATATCCACAAAGGAAATACTATCTTTCTTCAACCCGAACAATACTAGACATCCCTTTAAGAAGGAACGGAGCTGGATAGAACATTTGTATTACAACTCTCCAAGTTGTTGCTTAAGCTCAACCAACTAGTCCAGGGGTATCCAGTACGGATCCTTGGAGAAAAGAGAAGTTCAGAGAACTTGCTTGCTAAAGAACTTGACAAGATGGTCATGTGTCAACATGGCGATACTTCTAGGAAGACATCCAGAATATCACGAACCACCGATATGTCACTTAGATCGAGAGGAAACTTGCATAGTAAGGCAACAAGACATAGTCTCATAGTTTTGCCACCGGCCTATCTCTTTGACTGAAGAGAGTGCACCAGAATAACGAACTTGGTAGCATAACCATTCTTCGCTTAGTGATGGGGTTAACCAATCATGCTAAGAATGACACAAATGTCCTTAGAGTTCAAAGCAATAATAATTGCTAAGAATCTCAGATGGCCACATTATTACACACACGCATCATTCACGAGTGCAAAAGCTCGAGGGAGGGTGGGTAATTATGTATAAGAGCACCACTTAATTAAGGGGTCATGAAACATAGCACGATCTCTTAGTGTAAAAAGGTGTGATACTTCAAGATAGAATAAACGGAAGACAATCAAGGCCTCTTAATTTGCGGATTACCACACTTTGACCTGGTCTTAGATATGCCGAGGTACTGGAGTTCGTTTCTCCAGACATCCCTAAATGGTTTGTCATGACAGACCACAAGAGTATCTTGCATCGTAAGACACCAATGCACATTTACTACTTGTCTACCAACTGGTAGACAAAGGTCGGAAAACAACAAGGGAAAAGGAACATGCTCAGGATGGAATCCCGAGATATGGATGCATAAGTCAACCATCTTCCGAAGACCAATGCATGGAAGGTAAGGTGTGGCAGAGTCACGAGTATAGATGCGAGACTCACAAAGAGTACTCTTTTCATGATCTATTTGGTTCCATTAAAGAACATCTGCCAGCATGTGGTAGGGGAAGTCCTCAGTTGTCACAAATCAATCGCGACAATGACCACAAGCTTGAAACCTAGAATTGTAATACCATCCACCCTGAGGTAATGTGTGAACATTAGCAACAGGGGTCAAAAGAAGGATCTTGGGTTAAAGATCGGCTTCATGTACAAGATTCACAACACGCGAATCTAGCACGATTCGGGATCTGAGGTTCAAGTCCAAGGGTCAAAACCCAAAGAAAGGAGTAACTACTACTTGAGTAACATAGCGTACACTGCAATATAGTAATCACGAGGTAGCTTCCAAGAGAAGAAATGACTTCTCAAGTACCCAAAGAAATAAAAGGGAGGCGCACGAGGCGAAAGGAACCCTCGAAGCCTAGAACAGAATGTTGTGGAACCATCAACATAATGTTATGTACCATAAGATAGAGAGATTATGATATAAAGGAATCTCTCAGATGAACAAGAGCAAAGGGGAACAAGGAATTCACAACACACACAACTCTAGAGAACTCAACACTAGGTCAACTGGTTAAAAATGACATGCCTATAGGGCACCTAAGTTTTGAAAAACAAGGAGATATCAAAACTTTTCCAAAGTCAACACAAGATAAGATAACCCAGAGTTAGAGCAAAACTGGATAAGGAGTAAAAGAAGCATACTAGAGTTTTCGCAAATACTTTTCATCTTTAAAATAGTTTTCACAAGCACTAGAGTCAACATCGACCAATAGCAAAGGTTTTCCTATAGTAGGTACTGCTCTAATACCAAAACCTATGACACCCCCGGGATCAGGGCTAAACAAATCCCAGACCTCCATCTGACATAAGCTTAAGCTTGAGCTCGAGGATATCCAGTGAAGAATCGATAACACAGCAGTGACCCTACGACATAAAATTATTACAAGCAGAGGTCACTGACCACAAATATCAAACAACGTAAGGCAAGTTATGCTATTAAGTATATCAAACTTAACAAATGGCCTAAGAGGCCTGAAGCATAACGATGACGTTCCAGCCCATAGATTCCAGGCAGCCGGCCGGGAACACCAAGCTACCGTTCGGTGTCGATGTAGTACCAAACTGATCTTCAGGGAACTCTTACTCTGCTACAAAAGTATCAACAAAGCAAGGGTGAGTACAGGATGTACTCCGCAAGGCTTCTGGCTGGTGGAGTTGTTTTGCGTAAAGCCATCTTTGTTTATAAAACAAAAGGGAGAAGAAGCTCGTCTAATCAGAGTATTTTAAAAGGGGATAAGAGATCGACGTCTCCAAAATATTGATCATCATCTTTTTATATCCACCAAGTCATCTTCATCACCTGAACTAGGTTCACCCCCTCATACCCATGAGAAAGCATCCTTAAGCACACGTTGATCTACCAAGTTTTATGATTAGGTTATAGTTCTCTATGATCTTAGAATCTGGTCACCAAGCGTTCATAACCATGAACATGGCTTTTCAAAAAGATTTAACCCTGTAGGGGTGTACAACTTTACCCACATGTACCAACCGACTCTTAATGCCAGATCATTAGCCCTCTTCCTTGGAAGGCCGACAGAGGGTGGTTGGCCACGACCTTTACCTTGCTTTCGTCTAAATCCATGAGTCTCCAAGAAAGGTTTCCATTAGCCCATATCTCTATGTCCAAGGATTGGGAGTACTCCCGGAGCCTCCTTCCTCCTTGGTCATGCCCTATATGATGCACCACCTTCAACCCATCCAAATATGCAGATGCCAAATAGCTAATTACGGACTCGTGGATCAGACTAGGCAAGTTAATCAGGCGAGAGGTTCCCAAGCCCCGTGTGGCTGTACGCTCGTCTCGGTTCCAAAGGCAAGAACTCAGGTCCTAGTGGTGGTGAGCATGGGACTAGAAAAATCACATCCCACCGTGGCCTCCCATACAAGCCTTAGCATGTTTAACTTATATCACCTCTAATATCATCTCATCACGTTCTCCTGTCATACTAGATTATCTGCATCTGATACATCATCTGGATGAACCAGACTTAGAAGCTAAGCATGGCTAAGCAGGACATAGATATAAGCTCTAGCAGTGAACACAAGCCAAACCTAGTTATGCTAGGAGCAGTGGATCAGGTAATATAAGCTCAAAGGGAGTAATGCAATAGATAGGACACTTTATCTATCAATAAAAGACCACGGTAGAATCGTATGCATCATGGCAGGAATTGAAATACTTTCGAAGTCATAGGATTATATCATGGTGGGGATATGATTGCCTTTGCCCATTGATAACCAATAAGCAGAGCTTTGGGAGCCTTGTACTTGACTTGATTATAGTTGGTCAAGTATTGTTTGTCAATCTTCCATCTTCGACGGTGTTGATCTCTCACTTTGATATCGATCTCGATATCGTATTCTACCGAGAAGAACCAAACATCGGAAAGAAAGGATAACACATGGCATCGATGCAATGCTCAAGCAAGGATGATGATATGACAAGTTAATAGTATTGAGATGTAACCCTAAGGCATGCTCGACAATTTAATCGGGGTTTCGAGGGGTATAAACCCTAGTTCGGAGAAACTCTGGAATCACTTGTGAGGGGTTACTATATTCTTATAAATAAACTTGTCATGTGAGTTGATTAAAAATGCATGATTATAGCTCTAATAGATAGTTCTCATTTTTCTGAACATTTTGATATATTATCCACATTTTTCTGACTTATAAATAATTAGTTATTAAATTTACAAGAATTAAACCTTTTTTGAAATTATTAAACCCATTTTGGAAATATTAAACAACACTGAAACCTTTTACACCGTAGCATCAGCTAGCCACGGTGACAGAAAGATGGGCCCCATGGCCACTTCAGCATCCACGCGGCAAAACGAGGCCCGTGGTATGTTTGACCAGGCTTACCCGCGCCGGCTGATGTCGGCGTGACGTCACCATGACATCAGCAGTGAGGATCTCATAGTAGACCACGAATCCGTCGATTTGCTGAACGCGGGGGCTTATGGGTGGGATAGTTGGAAAGAGGAGAACAAGGCAGTCCCAGTGGTGGCAGCGTCGCCCACTTGTGGTCATCGGAATAGGACACGCGATGGCAGCGAGCGGCGGAGCTTGCAGACGGTCATGGTGGGGAGAAACCAGAGAGAGGAAGGGATAGGAGGGGCTCTGGAGTACGGGAAACTCACCCTGATGCTCGTGGAAGGGTCATCGAAGGAAGAGGAGGACGAAATCGTCCATGGAGACGGTGGCCGGAGTAGAGGAGGAGATATCGATTGGGCATCTAGGAGCTTCTCCGTCTTGCGCGAGTGGGGGCAATCTAACAAGTCGATGACGGCGGTCACGGCAGTGGTCTCATATGGAAGAGGGGAGGCCGGAAACGACAGTAACGGCAAGGTCCGGTGAGATAGGGTTCAGGTGCTTGCAGAGAGCTAGAGAGAGAGGCCACGGGAGGAAGAGATAAAATCAGGGGGAGAGAGAGGAGTCTCGGGGTGTCTTATCATCGCATCTGGGAGCGGTGGGGCAGCGCGAATCGTAGCGCAGCGACGACTGCGACGCTGGCGACACGCACCTGCTTCACCTCGTCCTTCTGTCACCGGGAAGAAGAAAAGGGAAAAGAAGAGTGAAGGGGTACGGGCTGCCAGTGGGCTGAGGTTGGGCCGGACTGGGCAACGCACAGGCGACAGGGAAGAGAGGGATTGGGTGGGCTCGGCCCAGGTAGCTAGGCTTTCCTGATTTTTTTCTAGAAAACTGTTTTCTATTTCTGTTTTGATTTCTCTCTTTGTAATTTGAATTTCCAAACTGTTTTGAGTCATTTCAAAAATACCAGAAGCTTTATAAAATATATAAAACATTGTGGGGCCCTTTTATTCCTTTTGGGCTCCAATTGTTTGGGTATTTTTCAGAATATTCAAAACCATTTAATTGTTCGAACAGAGGGAGTAGGGTTTAGGGTCTCATTATATTTCTTTCTTGCATACATTTTTAAGATGATGCTCATGGATGCACAAGCAACCCTATTTACTATTTATCTAAAACTGGGGTGTTATAGGCCTCGAGTGGCCACACCCCCTGGCCACGCGGTCTGGCCTGGCTCACGCCTGGGGAGGTGCAGCTGCCTCGGGCACCCCCCCCCCCTCGTCTTCCCTCTTCGCCTATAAGAAGCCCATGATACCTAAACCCTAAGCACCTGATCAATCTTCCACAAAACAGTTTGTAACCGCTTCCACCATCGTCCCTAGTTCTGGGGATCTAAAGCTCTTCCCGGCACCTTGCTGGAGGGGAGAGATCATCCCGGAGGCCTTCTTCATCACCATGCCAACCTCCTATATGATGCGTGAGTATTTACACCTTGGAATACGGGTCCATGTAGTAGCTAGATGGTTGTTTCTCCTCCTTTGTGCTACCATGTTTAGATCTAGTGAGCTCCGTTCATGATCAACATCATCTATTTGTAATCATGCATGTTGTGTTTGCGGGGATCCGATGGATATTGAGATTACTATGTTAGATTGTTTAATGATTCTATCTTATTGATTCTATCATGTCGGTGTTGTTTGAGATCTTGCATGCTCTCTGTTTCTAGTAGCTATCTTGGTCAAGTAGATGCTAGTGACTCCAAGAGGGAGTATTTATTCTTGATAATGGGTTCATGCCTCTATTTAATCTGGGAAAGTGACAGAAATCTCTAAGGTTGTAGATGTGTTGTTGCTACTAGGGAGAAAACAACAATCTCTTGTCGATGGAACAAGTGGTTTACTTTACACACCTTGCTTAAAGAAGTTATCCATTGCTTGCAACTTAAAACTGGAGGGGGTTCGGATGATAACCTGAAGGTGGATTACTAGTCATAGATGCAGTTGGATGGAGGTCTATGTATCTTGTTGTAATTCCCAATCAAATCTCATAGGATCATGAATGTCTAGTATTGCATTGTTATGCCTTGCTCTGTCCTGTCAATTGCCCCATTGTAATTTGTGTACCCAGCATGTTATGTTGTTTATCTTAAGGAGAACACCTCTAGTGAACTATGGACCCCGGTCCAATCGTGACCATTGATACATCTTCTACTGTTACTATTTACTTTCTGCAAGCCACCATTACCTTCCACACCATTTAGTTAATCCTTTGTTTTCAGCAAACCGGTGAAGGGAATATGCCCTGAGAGGCAATAATAAAGTGTTTATTATGTGTATTCCAAGTATATGATAGATGTTTATTTTGCATGCTATAATTGTATTAATATGGAAACATTAATACATGTGCGTTTAATAAACAAACAGAAAGTTCCTAGTTATGCCTCTCTCATAAACTAGCTCGTTGATTAACAAGATGATCAAGGTTTCCTGATCATGGACATTGTATGTTGTTAATAACAGGATCACAACATTAGTGTAATGGTGTGATGAACATTCATCCGAAGTATAGCATTACGATCAAAGTCATTGAGTTTATATTGCTATAACAACTTACGAAGTAATCCTAATCCTTAGACCATGAGATCATGTCAATCACTAACACCGGAAGAGTTTCTTGATAACATCAAACGTCACACCATAACAGGGTGATTATAAAGATGGGTTCAGAACTAATAAAGTGTTATGTTGAGGCCCATGGATCGAGAGTGGAATTTTTTCATCCCGATGACGGATAGATATGCTCTGGGCTCTCTCGGTGATATCACATTGGTTAGCTTGCAAGCAAGTGATTTGATCACTAGAATGTTATATCACGGGAATGAGAAAAGTGTGCATGTCAGTAACAAGATCAAACTAGGTACGGAGATACCGATGATCGAATCTCGAACATGTAATATATCGCGAAACAAAGGGATTAAGATACTAGCGTAAAAGGTTCCGACGATCACAAGAAAGTCATCGTTGAATGTGTGGGAGTCAGTATGGGTCTCTAGATCCTGCTTCTGATTATTGATCCGAGAGGGGTCTCGATCATGTCCGCATTATTCGCGAACCATAGGGTGACACACTTAAGAGACACCCACATCCAATTGGAGAAAAAGTTTCATGCCGGAAAGAATAACAAGCGCAGGAATTTATTTCACTAGATACCGAAACAGGTTTTCGGGTGAAATTGCAGAAAGTGTTTTTGCATGTGAAATAGAATTCTAGCAAGGGGTTATATGTGAATGTTTTCCATTAAAGTAATTGACAAAATTCTGAATAAATAAAAGAGTTTTATTTAATGAGAGTTTGCATTAAATTTGGTGGAAATTTAATAGCAATTTTGAGTGGGATTTTGAGTGGAGGGAATTTAAAGTAATTTTGTGAGTGGAGTGTCCACCCACATGAATGAGGGGAGGGAAAGGGGCAGCCCCATGCGCCGGCCACCCCCTTGGGGTCCCCCCTCTCCTATAAAAGGCACCCCCCTCCTCACTTCTCACTCACACCTCCTCGTGAAGGATCTCTCTCCCCCTCTAGAATTTATCCCCATGGTCTCGGACTAGCGAGATACATGTTCCCGGTGGCTATTTGGCAAGAAAGAGTTGTGCTTCCGCTGCATCGCTGGAGCGAGGAGGCGGAGGTTGCTCGCTGCCTTGGATGTGTGTACGAGCACGGATGCGCTGCTGATTTGCGGCGCTAGGACTTCCTCTCGATCTTGATATCGGCAAGAGATCGTCTACATCAACCACGAGTTTAACTCGTTAAGCTTTTTCAGTCTTCAAGGGTATGTTCTCTACGTATATACATCCACTGGTTGTTTGTATCTAGTAGATAGATCTTGGTACATAGTTGTTCCCATCGTAGGAAAAATTTTGTTTTCTATGCTGCGAACCCTACAGTGGTATCAGAGCCGGATCTATGCGTAGATGCTTTACACGGGTAGTACACATATGAGTATGTGGGCGATGATGATCATGTTGTTGCTTCTTAGTTGTAATTTTGGATATTGGTGGCATAGTGGGATGAAGCGGCCCGGACAAACTTTACATGTCCTCGCACATGAGACCTGTTCCACTATTGACATGCAACTAGTTTGCATAAGTGGATAGCGGGTGTATGTCTCTCCTACTATAGTCAATATCTATTTTGCAACGAGTTGTCAACAATTTGGTTATCCTTGTTTTGGTTCATGTTCGTAGGTATGAACGGTTCTATCTTCGAAAGCCCTAAGCCACGTAAAACTTGAAATGGATAAATTAGAGGTGTCTAGTTCAGATTGTTGCTGGGCTAGTGTTATGATATGGTGATGTTGTAAGTAGAAGTATGAGATGATACTCTTACAACACACATAACGTGTAAGTTCCATAGACCTTGGCCTTACACATAAAGGTATGATACCATGGTGCACATGATAGAGATCATATGCGGGAACCATATCATTCCACTAATAAACATGTGATATTTGATAGCATCTTATATTGCTTGGTTGGCATTTTATTAGCATAATAAGATGATCCCTCATTTAAATATCAAGATAGGAATGTGTTCTTCCTTTAGTATGCACCGATTATGTTTTCGTCACTCCAAGAAATCACGTGATGATCGGGTGTTCTTGGATCCACGACCATATTTCGGGTGTAAGAGAGTTACACACGTGAATACTAAGGTTCTTACTTGGCGAGCCTAGCTTGTACAGACATGGAATCGGAACACGAACTGAAAGGTTAAGCATGTGTCATATAGTAGATATGATGCCCATTTGATGCTCGCCTTTGAAGCTGCACCGACTCACGTGATGATCGGACTTGGTGTAGTGGATTTGGTTCATGTAATCACCAAAAAGACACGAGGGATGTCGTTTTTGAGTGGGAGTTCATTCGTAATGTGGATTAGTTGAACTCGATCTATCATAAACTTAGTCTAAACTTTACAAATTCTGTTGTAGATGGCACCACCTGCTTTTAATTTCAATGTGTTCATGGAGAAAGAGAAACTTGCAACGAACGGTAGAAACTTTACCAAATGGGCCATGAATTTGAGGATTCTCCTGTAACACCCTCAGAATCGGCCCTATGCAAGTTTTAGCGAAACCCGCCAAACCCGCATAGAAACGATTCAAAGGTGCCCACCAGGCACTTTCGTGCGGGTGGAAAACGAAGTAATAACATTACACAACAGTCCTCGATGGGACCCACAGAACAGATATATATACAACACGACTCCATGAGTCAAGAATACAGATATACAGAACAAAGATCCAAATCACCTTGAAAACGATAGAGCGTCCGACTACGGACAAGATGCAAAGGGGGCTAAGAGCCCTGAAGAATAACCAATGGCGTCCATAACCCTGCCCAGGCCAAGCCGGAAGGGTAACCCTGCTAACGACGTCGAAACCTGCTAAAACAAAAGGGGTGCCGACAAAGGGCAAAGGAAAAAGAGGAGCGTCAGTACTGAGGCCAGTACACGGCGAGGCTAGAATTCGGCGGTCCTCGCCTACATAGGTATGGTGGACTGAAGCGGCAGCGGCAGCATGCACTAAACAACCTATAGAGACTCGATACAACTGACGGCTATCAGAGAGGGGTAAGAAAGACCTATCCGGGACCAACCTGATACTACCACCAAACAAACCCATCCTGGTGTTTCCCCCTCGAGACCAAACGAGGAAGTCAACCGAGGAACTCACACAGTTGGCAATTTTATTTATTCAGTTATCGTTGCAGCAATTACTAGTCAAGTATAGATAATCATCCTGATATAATAAGCAGTGGGCAATTTTATTCAACCATTCCGTTGTAGTTGCGACACTTACTAGTCAAATACGATTAGCATGAGATATCCCAAAACCCAGCAGTTGTTGGTACTTTTATTTAGCCATTCCGTTGTAGTGAAGCTGATTACTAGTCATATCGGATACAAGTCAAATTATAACAGTAAACTTTAGTTATAATTGTCTATGATCAAGCACTGTGCTCCAAGTCGTCCATAACCGCGGACACGGCTTCTCGAAAAGATTAAACCCTGCAGGGGTGCACCAAAGTATCCACACGCACTTCGACCCTTTTTGCCAGATCAATTAACATACACCCATCGGTATGTCGGCGGGGCCTAAGTCATGACGTTTCCCAGACCCAAAGCAAGCACGGGGGGGGCACCCCACTAAGTACACCCGCAACGAAGTCGGCCGGTCTCCGAGATGGACTCAGGGTTTGCGCCAGTCGCTGTAAACGACAGGGAATCCCAAAACTGGGCTTGTCGATACCGCGAAAACACTCCGCTTTCCTAAACAGTATAGGTGCTATCCATCGCACAATTTAAATAAAGCAGTAAAGCATGGCATAAGTACAGGATAGTAATAAAGCCCCAAACTAATTGTGGCCCCCGGTACAGTACTTTGAAATCAGTACTAAATCGATGGGGTGCCCATACATCCCACATGTGGTTAGCGCGCTCGATCTCGGAACAGGTGTCAAGAACTCGGGGTCCTACAGGACACAAGTGGACGGTTAACAACCAAATAACATCTATTGCCCACCTGTGCCTCTGCTTACCTACTTCAATTTTAGTTGTTAAACAATAATTAAAGTTAACGATAATTAAAGCCATGATCATCTCCAACCTTAAACATACGGCAAGACTCCAATAACTGTGGTACTTGACGACACGCAACAGCACTTGAGCAAGCGACTACGACGCGCAGGTCCAACTATCTACCAAACAACAGGTAATAGGAGGTGTCCAAGGCAATATAAGGCTGCACGGGATATCACGGGTACGAAAACTAGAGCATCGCAACACAGATAGCAATAGATCAACAGGAGGGAGTAAATACTATAAAAGTAAGATAGGTAGAAAGGGGGAGGTGCTCGCCTGAAAACATTGCCGAAGGTTCATCCGAAGATCGGGTCGACACTCACATCAACTCAACGGCCTTATCCGCGAAGAACCAAAACACTAGAATAAACACCGGATGCAATATTTAAGATTACGGCAGAAGATCGGGCATGATGCATGTATGATGTATGACATGGCAAAGCTGCGATGCAATTAGGTCATATTAAGCGGAACCGAGGTACCGACAATTAATTATATGGTTCTAGTTGTTTAGATACCCCGCAATTTAAATGTTGTCTTATCCAGGCAAAATTATATCACCGGTTCGCTACACAAATTTAAATGGAACCAATATGAGACTAGGTTTGCCCGCATATGGGTCCCATATTTAATTATGAGGTGTGTCGATAAAAGCCCCCAACCCACATGATATGCATGCGAAATGAACAATTAATATGCAACAAGTTTTATATAAAGCATTTATAAAAATGGGGGCTCGGGAAAAGGTTCACACATAGGGTTCGGCGATCTTGGGGTTCGACGTGGTTTGGGGTCCGGTCTCAGGGTTCAGGGTCAGGTCTCAGGGTCCGGATCTGGGGTTCGGTCTCGGCGGGATCGTTCACGGATAACGGAGTCGATCTTGGCGTTCCGAGAAGAAGGACTTGGTTCGGCGTCGGGGCGCATCGGATCCTTCCGGGTCGTTGTCGTTCTTGTCGTCGCGAAGGTCTTGTCGGGTCCGCGTACCGGGTCGGTCTTGGCGTTCGGGACGAAGAACTTGGCGTTCCGCGGCGAAGTGCTTATCGTACCGGTGGCGATCTTGGCGGTCGAAATGGAAGAGGCGATCTTCAGATGGCGTGGTTTCTCGGCGACCTCGGTGCCGGTAGATCTTGGTGTTGCATGAAGAGGATCTCCGAGTTCAGGGTCTCGGCCACCGGATCCTTGAAGGAGGTCATGGCGTCCGTGTAGATTACTTTCGGTCATTGAATCCGTGTAGGCGCACTCGGGGTCTCGGCGTCTAGGTTCCGTGAAGATCTTGGATAAACTTGTCAATGGTTCTGCTTGTGCTTCCAGTTTGTCGATCTTGTCGCATGGCCACTGTAGGGCAGAACCACGTCGACAACTTGCTGTCATCGACACGGGCAGCAGGATCGCAGAGGCGCGCGACGCAGAGGGGACCCGAACGACGCTCGTGACAGCGCCATAGGGAGGTGCTGCCCGAGGCAGAGCTCGCAGGCGAGAGGAGCGACGACGGCGAGCTCGCAGACCAGGGGCCGGGCGGCGCTCGACGACCGGGCCCAGGGGACGCGACCAGGGAAAGCTCGATGGAGCAGCACTCGCGGCGGCGGACGATGGAGGTGGTCTTGGCCGGCGAGGGGGTTGGCGGTGGAGTTCGGGCAGAGGGTGGCCGGCCGACGATGGGGACGCGGCGGCGGAAACAGATGACGGTGGGAACCTTGGGCGGCGACACGGCGGACGAGGCGCGGAGGCTCGGCTCGGGGACGCACGCGGGCGGAGCTCGGGGAAGGGTCGGCGTCGGGCAGAGGGAGGCCGAGCGCGCGGCCGCGGGGAGATGAGCGGCGGGGCGCTCGCGGCTCGCGGACGAAGCGGGCTCGGGGAGGAGACATGGCGGCCTCGTGCGGGTGGCGGTGGGCGGCGGTGGCGGACGCACTGGCGGCGGCGACGACTGCCGGGGGAGCGAGGAAGGCGGCCTGGGGAGGCCGGTGGTGGCGAACGGAGCTCAGGGTCAGGGGAAGGAGGGTCGACGGCCCGGCGGCGGCGTGGCAAGGTCGCGCTGGAGGAGCTCTAGCGGGATGCTCGGGAGAGAGGCGGTCGACAAGGTGGCGGCCGCGGGGAGGAGGAGAGTTGGGCGGGGTCGGGTGGAGGGCGACGGCCAGACGCGGGGCGGCGGCGCTCAGGTTGGCCGAGGAGGAGGAGGCGAGGCGGGCCGGCGGTCTGTCGGTGACGCGGCCGACGGAGGAGGAGCTCCCTAGGGGAGGGCGACGGCGGCCGGAGAAGGGAGGCTAGCGGAGAGGCGACGGGGGCGTGCCGGCGCAGAGGGAGGCCGGCGGCGAGGATGGAGAGGGCGGGGTGGTGAGAGGAGCTTGCAGAGGGGGGGCGCGCGCCGAGCGGAGGAGGGCGGCCTCGGCGCCTGGGGGAATCCCGCGTACGGGGAGAGAGAGGGGGGTTGGGAGTGGGACCAGCAGGTGGGGCAGGGTGGTTGACCGGGTGGTGGCGTGTGTGTGTTTGTGTGCTGCGGGGTGGGGCCAGGGGAGTGGGGAGTGGGGTGAGAGAGGTGGGAGTAGGTGATGTGGCAGTTGGGGAGTGGTGGAGTTGAGGAAAACGGCGAGGTGGCACGCTGCGGTTGGTGCAGGTGAGGTGGCTGGGGGACTGGGTAGATAGGACTGGGGTAAGATTAGGAATAGGTATTTTGACTAGGGTTTTCTTTTGGGCCGGGTAGTAGGGGGTCTGACCGGTTGGATTTTGGCTTGACCGGTTGGACGGCCTCCCCGACAAAAATAGTTTTTATTACTTTTCAATTGTAAAAGATTTATAAATAGTTTTTAGTCAAAACAAATATCCGGACAAACCGACTTGATACTTTGAAATAAGAAGGGCTAGTGGAAAACAAAATAGGCTTTTCGGAAATAGTTTTAGACAGACATATGCATGATGATATGACGATGCTCAAATGCAAAGTGGCATGATGGCATGAGCATGCGGTCATGATGATGCAATGCACAAAAATAACGCGATTTTCTAGTAGTGGTTTTGCGGGATGCCACATCTCCTCTCTGCTGCACAAAAGCAATATGTGCTAGAAGCGCCGCTAGGCCCCCCCCACCTTTTGAGGATGCCCCTGACGAGGAGAAGAATGTCTATCAGACTCGTCAGGAGGACCACAACTTAGTTCATTGCGGCATATTGTATGGGCTAGAGCCGGAACTTCGAAAGCGTTTCGAAAACAGCAGTGCATTTGATACAATGGGTGAGTTGAAAATGATTTTCGACACAAATGCTGCTGTAGAGAGCTACAATGCTTCAGAAAAGTTCTTTAGCTGCATGATGGAAGAGCATAGCTCAGTAAGTGAGCATGTACTCAAGATGTCGGGTTACGCCGATAAGCTTGTGTCCTTGGGAATATAGATTCCCATTGACTTAGGCCTCCATCGTGTTCTGAAGTCTCTGCCACCTAGCTATGAGAGCTTTGTGATGAACTATAATATGCAAGGCATGAAGAAGTCTCGCCCCGAGCTTCTGTCAATGCTTAAAACTGCAGAAGTGGAGATCAAGAAGGAACATCAAGTATTGATGATCAATGAGAACACTGGTTTCAAGAAAGACAAGAAAAGGAAACGGAAGCGAAGTAAGGGCGGCAAGACAGTTGCCGTGCCTGAAAAGAAACCCCGAGTTGGCCCTAAGTGTAAAAGGATTGGCCACTGGAAGCGCAACTGCCCCAAGTATTAGGCATACAAGAAGGCCGGCAAGGCAAACAAAGGTATATATGATATACATGTTATTGATGTGTACTTTACTAGTGCTCACAGTAGCACCTGGGTATTTGATACCGGTTCAGTTGATACTATTTGTAACTCGAATCTGGGGCTGCGAAAGAAGCGACCGCTAGCAAGGGGTGAGGTCAAGATGCATGTCGGCAATGGATCAAGCGTTGATGTGATCGTCGTCGGAACACTACCTCACCACTTGCCGTCGGGATTAGTAATAAACTTGAATAATTGTTATCTAGTGCCAGCACTGAGCATGAACATTGTATATGGATCGTGTTTGATGCGAAGTGGTTATTTATTTAAATCCGAGAACAATGGTTGTTCTATTTATATGAATGAAATATTTTATGGTTATGCACCGAAGATGAATGGTTTATTTCTATTGGATCTCAATAATAATGTTACAAATCTTCATAATGTTGATGCTAAAAGGATTAAACTTAATGATGATATATCCGCATATATGTGGCACAGCCGTCTAGGTCATATTAGCGTTAAACGCATGAAGAAGCTCCATTCGGATGGACTTTTGGAATCACTTGATTTTGAATCATTTAATACATGTGATCCATGCCTTATGGGTAAGATGACTAGAACACCGTTTTCCGGTACAATGGAACGGGCAACAGATTTATTGGAAATCATACATTCTGATGTATGTGGTCTAATGAGTGTGTCGGCGCGAGGTGGATATCATTATTTTGTTACTTTCACGGATGATTTGAGTAGATACGGTTATATTTACTTGAAACACAAGTCTGAAACCTTTGAAAAGTTCAAGGAATTTCAGAATGAAGTGGAAAATCATCGTAATAGAAAGATCAAATTTCTACAGTCTGACCGTGGAGGTGAGTATCTAAGTTACGAGTTTAGCACTCACATGAAAGAGTGTGGAATTGTTTCACAACTCACACCTGCCGGAACACCACAGCGAAATGGTGTGTCGGAACGTCGTAATCGTACTTTATTGGATATGGTTCGATCTATGATGTCTCTAACGGACTTGCCGTTGTCATTTTGGGGTTATGCACTAGAAACTGCTGCATTCACTTTAAATTGGGCACCATCTAAATCCGTTGAAAAGACAACGTATGAATTGTGGTTTGGAAACAAACCTAAGCTGTCATTTCTTAAAGTTTGGGGATGCGATGTTTATGTGAAGAAACTTCAACCGGATAAACTCGAACCCAAAGCGTAAAAATGTGTCTTCATAGGATACCCTAAGGAAACTATTGGGTATTCCTTCTATCACAGATCCGAGGGCAAGGTTTTTATTTCCAAGAATGGATACTTTTTAGAGAAAGAGTTTCCCGCGAAAGGTGTGAGTAGTCGGAAGGTAGAACTCGAAGAGGTTATTGAACCTTCTCTTCAAAGTATGGCGAGTAGCGCAGCACCGGAAGTTGTTCCGGAGTTGGCTTCACCATTGAAGAGGGAACTAATGATAATGATCATGAAACTCTGAAAGAGAGTACTACCGAACCTCGCAGGTCTAGCAGGACGCGTGCAGCTCCCGAGCTATACGGAAACCCTATTATGAATTTCATGGTTGATGAAATTGATGACCCTGCGACGTATGAAGAAGCGATGATGAGCCCGGATTCCAACAAATGGTTAGAAGCCATGAAATCTAAGATGGAATCCATGTATGAAAATCAAGTTTGGAACTTGGTGGACTTACCTCACGACCGAAAGGCCGTGGAGAACAAATGGATTTTCAAAAGGAAAACCGATGTTGATGGTAATGTGACCGTCTATAAAGCTCGACTTGTCGCAAAGGGGTTTCAACAAATTCAAGGAGTTGACTATGATGAGACATTCTCTCCCGTAGCGATGCTAAAGTCAGTTAGGATTATGTTAGCAATTGCTGCATATTTCGATTATGAGATATGGCAGATGGATGTCAAAACCGCGTTTCTCAATGGTCATATTGAAGAAGAGTTGTATATGATACAACCAAAGGGTTTTATCGATCCTAAGGATACTAACAAGGTGTGCAAACTTCAGTGATCCATCTATGGATTGAAGCAAGCATCACGAAGTTGGAATCTCCGCATTGATGAGCTGATCAAAGAGTTTGGATTTGTCCAAACTTATGGAGAAGCTTGTATTTACAAGAAAGTGAGTGGGAGCAATGTGGCATTTCTGATATTATATGTGGATGACACATTATTGATCGGAAATGATATATGTAACATCCCAAAAATCATGATTTCAATGTTTGCATATCATTCATGCCTTCATAATCATTTTAGGATCATTTCTATAAAAACATAAACTTTGTGGTCTATTATTTTATGTAAGCAAGGCAATGGCCTTATTGCTACCTTCTAATAAGAAAATACTTGTTTTAATCAGTAAAGAATTGAACATAAGTTTGGGTGATGTTTCTAAGGCTTGGTCAATGTTTTCAAAACAAATTATGAATTCAAAACCATTCTCATGTCTTCTTTAAATAAATAATAAAAGCAAGGTTTATTTTTAAATATCATTGGACCATTGCAAATTTGAGTGAACAGCAATACTGTATAAACAAATATGAACATGTTTCACTTTACAAAAATCCAGAAAGTGTTTGGATTCAAACTCTTTTAAAATCATTTGAAAAAGATTCCTGGAAAATCAAACAGAAAAAGAAAAAGGGAAAAAGAAATCAGAAACGGCTTGTGCCACTCATTCGGCCCAGTAGTAGAAGCAGCCCACCCGGGTTTTCCCCTCTCCCTCTGTTTCTCACCCAGCCTGCACACACCCACTCGCTGACGCCTTGGACCCACCTGCCCCGTCAGCATCATCCTCAATCACCGCGCGACGACCCGCTCCGCCGTTACCTCACCGCAGTGACACCGCGATTAATCACGGCTTAGATCCCATTGATACAGCGCGTGATTCTCGTCCCCGCTTTGGATATTTAACCACCTCCCCACGCCGCTCATTTCCCCTCACTCAACTCGCTCGCTCTGCCACGAGGCTTCCCACAATTGCTCTTACACCGCCGTAGTACCGACGAACTCCGACAACGAAATTCCGGTGAGCCTGACCACCCCTGCCTTCTAGTTCATACGAGCGTGTTCCTTGTGACCTTGTGCATCTCCTGACATCATTCGTTTGGCCGCGCATGACCCAGGACGCCGTTCCCGTTCACGCCTGCAAGCGACAGAACCGCCGCTCAACTCCGGCGATCGATTACGGTAACTACTGAGCGCCCCTTGACTTTGCATGCATACGATTAGACTCGCCTTGTCCTTGCGCAGCTACTGACACCACTGGCATGTGTTAGGGCGATCCAGAACCTCGGCAACGACCTCGTCTGCAAGGACCCGACGCCGCCAACAACTCCCACGAGCTCTAGGCCCCACTACAGCACGCCCCCTGCCCAACCACGACCACGTTGAGCTTCCTCGTGCACGTGCGAGTCTGGTAATCATCCTCCCCACCCCTAGGCCTCACTGTAATTGCCGCTCCACCGTCGCCAGTAGCGCCTCCGCCAGCCATCGTCGCAGCGCCGCTCGTTTTTGGTTCTGTTGATTTAGGCCGTTAGATCTAGATCTGACGCGTAGAATTAGATCACTTGACGAAAGGGTACGAGTGAATCTGGCCCGTGCGATTTCATTTAGATCGTGCGGCTCACATTGATCGATCCGGCCGAACCGGTACCGTCCAATCAGAAGCTGCCGCGTGGCCAGGGTTGAGATTTAAAATCTGAATTTAGATCTATTAGATGTTCAAACTTGTAAAATTCATAACTTTTGATACACACGTCCAAATTTTGCAAATTTTATATCAATGGAATCAGGAAAAATAATTCTATCCAACCATGCAATTTTTTTAATGAATTGCTTCTATAAACTTAGTTGTTTTTTGCAGAGACATTTGTAAGCTTATTTTGTGTATAAAAATTAGTTGGAAAATGTTTTAAAGGCTAAATAAAGTTTATTTGATATATATATGTTTGATTTATTGATCAGTACTGCTTACTTGTCTTGTTGGATTTAGGAAAATCATCAGATGTCATTTGCATGCATTCATATATTTTTGCTTGTTTATTTTGATATGTGAATTTGGTGCTATCATTTTATGTGTGTAGATTTTGGTGCTAGTGGTGATTGTGACTGTGAGGATTGTTGTTACTCCCCCAACTACCAAGGCAAGTGGTGCTTCATACTTTTGTCCCAATATTTTGACTTTGCATTAGAAATATTTCGTATAGGGCTTGCATGAATATTTTGCTAAGTATCTATATGCTTTGCTTGGGAAATCCTAGTAGTTGTAGAATTGTTAGAATTTTCTCTAAGTTAAGATACTTACTATTGCCATGCTTAGCCTAGCTAGTAGAAACCAAGGGTGGATTATATGCACATGCTATGGAAAATATTTCTAAGTCTTTGACTTATGTTTTGCTTAATAAAACAACTAAGTGAATGAAACACCTGGGTGGAATGGTGGATTGGTTTATGTTGAGTGGTTACACAAGGTCAGGGGACTGGTGAACCTTGTGTATCTCACTTGTGGAATGCCACCCATGAACAAAGGGATTTGAAATGCCATATGTTAAGAATCTTCTAGTGCAGCCACATGGAATTATGGGCTCTGCCTGGATCATATAGGTTGAAATAACTTAGCCATTTGGACAGATGGTGGTAGTGGGTGATAGGTTGGAACGCGTCCATTTGGTCTAAGGTAAGGCTTCTGAAAGGTCCTGTATTGGTGAAAATCAAGTCTTGTGGGGAAAGTGCACCACCTCTGCAGAAGGAAGAAACTAAATACTTAGTCGTGTCCCCGGTAATGGACAATTTGAGCATCAAGGCATGGAAGCTATCAAGAATCTCATCATCACAATTTTCTAAGTTAAAACTTGTGGTTGAACAAAGGTGAAGGTTCACCAATTTCTATTGGTGGTTCCTTGGGAGTTTTTGCCAAACAAAAACTTAGTGTTTTCAACTGATAGGTAAAACCTATTTTGAGCAAAGCAAGACTAAGCTACACTTAGCCAAATTCATATAGAAGCTATATACTATTATTCTACTAAGGTATCACTTGCCAATACTATTCCAATGTATTGACCCACTGTGGCTGTAACTTGTGATGTTGCAGGTTACTCTGATGAGGATTAGGGTTATGAGTCTACACTCAACATGCTTGCCTATGGCACATGAAGATGAAGACTTGTATTTACATTGTTAAGTTAAACTCTTGTACTAGCATATGGCTATGGGGCTGTAAAAGACTATGTTATCTCTGGAATGACGTTGTAATAATGACCTTTGTTTCTGCGTACTTCATCTTAAACTGCGGATGCTAGCATTTGATCCAGGAACTAGCATTGCAATCACAGGGACCTTTACCTTTATAAAGGTGGGGTCTTACAATATAGATCTTTTAAACAGTGCTAAAAGTTATCTAAACAGCAATTTTTCAATGAAGGACCTAGGTGAAGCGTCATACATATTAGGCATAAAGATCTATAGAGATAGATCTAGGCGCCTAATAGGGCTATCGCAAAGTACATACCTTGATAAGATATTAAAGAAGTTTAAAATGGACGGAAGTAAGAAGGGGTTCTTACCTATGTAGCAAGGAAAGACACTGAGTAAGACTCAAAGTCCGGCTACGACGGAAGAAAGAGAGATAATGGACAAAGTCCCTTATGCTTCAGCCATAGGCTCTATAATTTACGCCATGCTATGTACAAGACCGGATGTGGCACATGCTATTAGTTTGACTAGTAGGTACCAATCGGATCCAGGTTCGGAACACTGGATAGCGGTCAAGAATATCCCTAAGAACTTACGAAGAACTAAGGATATGTTTCTTGTGTACAGAGGTGAAGAAGAGCTCGTCGCTAAGTGTTATGTCGACGTAAGCTTTGACACCGACCCGGATGACTCTAAGTCTCAATCCGGATACGTATTTGTCATGAATGGCGGAGCGGTTAGTTGGAGGAGTTCCAAACAACCTGTGGTGGCGGGATCAACAATGGAGGCCTAATATGTTGCTGCTTCGGAAGCGGCTCAGGAAGCGGTTTGGATGAAGGAGTTCATATCCGAACTAGGTGTGGTTGCAAGCGCGTTGGACCCAATGGTGATCTATTGTGACAACAATAGTGCCATTGCCAATGCCAAAGAACCAAGGTCTCACAAGAATTCCATGCCTATTAAGCGCCGGTTTCACTCCATCTGTGAGCATGTCAAGGATGGAGATATAAAGATTTGTAAAGTACACACGGATCTCAATGTAGCAGATCCACTGACTAAAACTCTCCCTAGAGCAAAACAGGATCAACACCAGAACTCCATGGGTGTTAGATTCATCACTATGTAACTAGATTATTGTCTCTAGTGCAAGTGGGAGACTGAAGGGAATATGCCCTGAGAGGCAATAATAAAGTGTTTATTATGTGTATTCCAAGTATATGATAGATGTTTAATTTGCATGCTATAATTGTATTAATATGGAAACGTTAATACATGTGTTTTTAATAAACAAAAAGAAAGTTCCAAGTTATGCCTCTCTCATAAACTAGCTTGTTGATTAACAAGATGATCAAGGTTTCCTGATCATGGACATTGGATGTTGTTAATAACGGGATCACAACATTAGTGTAATGGTGTGATGAACATTCATCCAAAGTATAGAATTACGATCAAAGTCATTGAGTTTATATTGCTATAAAAACTTACGAAGTAATCCTAATCCTTAGACCATGAGATCATGTCAATCACTAACACCAAAAGAGTTTCTTGATAACATCAAACGTCACACCGTAACAGGGTGATTATAAAGATGGGTTCAGAACTAATAAAGTGTTATGTTGAGGCCCATGAATCGAGAGTGGAATTTGTTCATCTCGATGACGGATAGATATGCTCTGGGCCCTCTCGGTGATATCACATTGGTTAGCTTGCAAGCAAGTGATTTGATCACTAGAATGTTATATCACGGTAACGAGAAAAGAGTGCATGTCAGTAACAAGATCAAACTAGGTATCGAGATACCAATGATCGAATCTCAGACATGTAATAAATCGCGAAACAAAGGGATTAAGATAGTAGCGTAAAAGGTTTCGACGATCACAAGAAAGTCATCGTTGAATGTGTGGGAGTCAGTATGGGTCTCTAGATCCCGCTTCTGATTATTGATCCGAGAGGGGTCTCGATCATGTCCGCATTATTCGCGAACCATAGGGTGACACACTTAAGAGACACCCACATCCAATTGGAGCAAACGTTTCATGCCGGAAAGAATAACAAGCGCAGGAATTTATTTCACTAGATACTAAAACAGGTTTTTGGGTGAAATTGCAGAAAGTGTTTTTGCATGTGAAATAGAATTCTAGCAAGGGGTTATATGTGAATGTTTGCCATTAAAGTAATTGACAAAATTCTGAATAAATAAAAGAGTTTTATTTAATGAGAGTTTGCATTAAATTTGGTGGAAATTTGATAGCAATTTTGAGTGGGATTTTGAGTGGAGGGAATTTAAAGTAATTTTGTGAGTGGAGTGTCCACCCACATGAATGAGGGGAGGGAAAGGGGCAGCCCCATGCGCCGGCCACCCCCTTGGGGTCCCCCCCCCTCTCCTATAAAAGGCACCCCCTCCTCACTTCTCACTCACACCTCCTCGTGAAGGATCTCTCTCCCCTTCTAGAATTTATCCCCATGGTCTCGGACTAGCGAGATACATGTTCTTGGTGGCTATTTGGCAAGAAAGAGTTGTGCTTCCGCTGCATCGCTGGAGCGAGGAGGCGGAGGTTGCTCGCTGCCTTGGATGTGTGTACGAGCACGGATGCGCTGCTGATTTGCGGCGCTAGGACTTCCTCTCGATCTTGATATCGGCAAGAGATCGTCTACATCAACCACGAGTTTAACTCGTTAAGGTTTGTTGGTCTTCAAGGGTATGTTCTCTACGAATATACATCCGCCCGTTGTTTGTATCTAGTAGATAGATCTTGGTACATAGTTGTTCCCATCGTAGGAAATTTTTTGTTTTCTATGCTGCGAACCCTACAACCGGTGAGATTGACAACCTCACTGTTCGTTGGGGCAAAGTCTTGAGTTTGTGTTCTGCGGGTTTCCAAGTTGCTAGCAACACCTTTGAGTCGTTTCCTTCCTCCTACTGGTTCGATAACCTTGGTTTCTATTTAGGGAAAACTTGCTGATGTGCTCATCATACCTTCCTCTTGGGGTGTCCCAACGAAGCTCTACAGTGATCTGAGCTACACATCATCAAGCTATTGCTGGCGTCATTGCCGGTGAGTCTAAGGACGGCTTCACAAGGGGAGTCCTGTCGTGGTATTGCCGACGAGTACATCATGGAGGGGTCCTCATAGTGCGTGTTTAGAGACGTGGGGTAAGGCGGACGGTTGACGGGTACGAGGTAACACAGCTTACCCAGGTTCAGATCCCACAATGGTGGCGGAATCCTACTCCTGCTATAAATTACTATAATGGCAATACGCCGAGTTACAGGGATCGGTTCGCTGTGCGACATATGAGTTGAGTTATGCGCTAAAGGCTCCCATAGGCCCGACTTATATAGTCGCTAGGTCCTAGGGTTACAAGGAAAGTCCTAGCCTGACAGGTTACAGAGTCCTGCACAGTATACAATCAGTCTAACGTGTCTTGTACTCCAAGGCTCCGGGTAGGTCGGTGACTCCTCCGTAGCCTTCCTTTATCTGGCATGGGCCTCCCTTCTGGATCCATCTAACTGGGCCGCCCAGCAGGCCATGGGCCATGCTACCAACTATGGGCCACCCGGGTTATCCGGATAAGAGACATACTATGAGGAAACCCATATAGCATATCCCCAACAGTAGCTCCCGGAGAACTCCGAGATCTTGCACCATCTTGCCTCTTTAGGTTGAATGCTCCGTCTAGATGGATGTTGGCAAATCATCAAGCAATATCTTGTAGTCCTCCCAAGAACCCTGCAATATTCTCCGTCTTCAACTTGTAAGTCAGAGAAATGCTGAATTTTCCATCGTACTCTTCTTGTAGCCGGACTGGATCCGTCCATGCCAGAATATTCTGATGTGATGGTTCACCTGCTCCTGTCAGCTAGAACTACGTAGACATAGGTCAGCAGCGCCTCGTAACTCACACATGCAGATAACACAATCATGTCCGTTTTTCCCGCGTGAAGGATGTGAACCGTTGGCGGCGGCAGTTCGGAACGTGGCGAAATTTCCGCACACATGCCCGCACACGTCGTCCATGAGCCGACCATTCGATCACTTTACACGAATCTTGACGCCAGAGGTTATAAATTACATCTGCAGTGGATTTTTTACTTTTCACCTCATTCTCCTCCTGCGTCATCGTCTTCCTCCTGCGAGCATCTCCTCGAGCCCTCCGCACGCACGCAAAAAACCCTAGCTTTCCAATCTCCCCAGCCATCTCCTCTTCCATCCCAATGTCAAGCAGCAGCAATAACCCATCCATGGCGGCAGCGGCTGATGTTGCGGCGAAGCCGGCGAGCGCCGTCCATGTGCCCCTAGAGGGCATGTTGCTTCCCAAATCCGCGGTGGTCGAATCCACTGGCGGTGACCATAACCCAGTGGCGCTGGAGCTGCTGGAAGAAGAAAGCGATTCCCACAAGGGGGATTGGCGTACCTTGTCGCCATGCGGCACAGACCTGTCTTGTAACCCCTTTAAGTACCTCCACCACCGACCGGTTTGAACCTGTTAAATATATGGATGTCATGCAAGCATGATATCCTTCTTTGCATGTTTTACCGATGATGTTGCATCAGACTAAACCCGGAACGACCCATTTCTAAAGGACCTCTGTACCTAGACCGCCAAAACACCAACGACAATCCTCAACCTAGTGGACCCCTACCTAGCTTAGAACTAACTAACCGGAAGCTAGTTAAGCGCCTCTCCTGCAACGACTATCACTTCAAGAAGTGGCATCGACGTCTCCCTCAAAGCGGGTTATACAAGATCGACAGAAGGTACCCACCTCCGGATCAAAGGTGCAACACCATCCCCCAATATCAGCATATGGCTCCATTGAAGAAAGTCGACGACCCCACCGGAAACCCTTAGTGTCGCTCTAAGGGGGAAAGACTGCATCTTTCCCGCCCAAAAAACCGATAGAACCCTGGACTCGAACCCTAGTTAGCGTTAAATGATGACCCCTCCTCCAACTCCAAAACATCGACCCTGCAAGAACAACGACAATCGGCACTTCCCCAACAATCAGAAGCTACTTTAGGAAACTCCTCCACTCCAAGGTCAACCTCCCAGTCAACACCCTGGAATATCAAGACCTTGAAGATAGGAAAGTTGACCACAAGGAGAAAGAATAAAGAAGACTCGACTCCCCATCTCGCCTCAGGAAGGAAGTACCCCGTCGACGTTAAACTTGCCTAGACTTGTCCTAAGGGGAAAAGACTGCGTCTTTTCCACTCGCTTAACCCAAACCACCCAATCCGAAGACACTCAGCTCCTACACGTGACTAACCACATCGGCTCTTTGCAAAACCTATTGGCATATAATCAATTTTCACCGCTGAAATTGTTAAGCTGATGTTATTACCCCAACCCTACTCCTCCCTAATCTCGGGACAAGATTATTTTAAGGGGGAAAGGTCTGTAACATCCCAATTTTAGCAACCCTGATTAAATGTCCAAAAGGCAAAAATCAGGGGGAACAAAAACTTTTTCTTGCAATGTGTGCTTACTTGCTTGTTGGTGCTCAAGCAACTGTTTGTGTATTAGTTGTGTGCTCCTCATCTCAACCCTAGTCTACAAAAACTATTTCACAAAAGATAAGTCTTGGCTCATCTTTCATATTCTCAACTGTTCTGGCATTTCAAAACCTGGGCCAAGATGACTTTGACCCAACAAAATACTTTACTAGTTTCTTTTGACAAACTATGGAGACCTATATATTATCTCCTTATGTTTTCAAGATAGAACTTCAACTACCCTTATCTCTAGGTTTTCCCAAAACCTTTATCAAAACCTTTTCATCTCAATCTTGGTAGAGATACCAAGATGGTACTTATCTTACTTCAAAGCAAAACCCCTTTTCAACATACCCCTCCTTACCCTAAGCTAGTATTGATGGTAACCCTAGTAGTAGTTAGATAAGTAGTAAGATGAATTTCCTTGATCTGATGTCTGATGATTGCCTTCTTTGCTTAGGATCTAGATTGAGCTGATCTAGTAGCTCATCCTTTAGGACCCAATCCTTGCTTGTGATCAGCAATCTCAAGCTAAGCTTCCAAATATGGATATATCCTGAGCCCCTATAGCAATCATCTCATGTTTATCTCAATCTAAGGATAATCCCTCTGATGGTTTCCAACTCAGTGGAGACCCCATCTAAGCTTAGATCCCATCTACTTAGTTAATACCTCAACATCATCTCCTTGACCATGTGTTTGGGAACCTAGCATCCTCTCAAATTCTTCTACACTTGCACCCTAGACAAAATCTCCAAAACTGCCCAAATGGCCAAGTCTAGATTTCTTATCTAGACACAATCTTTGGAGCTCTACCTTTCCCAACTCTTGTGAATTATTGAGAATGCACTTGAACCATCTTGTAGTACATCTTTAGTACTACCAAGGCGCACTCTTTCCCTTGGCTAAGCCAACTGATGTCTCACTCATCCCTGTTCGTTTTGTAGTCAAGATAATAATCTTTTTTGCAAATCTTATCATCTTGCCTAATTTGGCAGAAGCCCACATCCATATGCCACCTCCCCTTGACCAACTCTTTGCATGGTTATGATCTACCAATCATGGCCTATCAACCCCCTCTCTACTTGTTTCCATTGGAGCCTTGTGCTTCTTAAACCCACATGGTTTAGGAGGCTACCTGATGTGTTTGTTATGGCAGCCTTATTTTCAACGAAGTTTGCCATCACTCCAAAACCACATCAAATCCAACCAATCCCAACTCTTGATTCCTTGATCAACTACATAACATGGTATATCCATCCATATACCCCTTGTACCAAGGTGAGATCTGAGCTCCCTAATCCAACCCTGTATAGATGGCATCAGAATAACAAAACCCTAGATCCTCCCCGAATCTAGTTTCCACCTTTTTTCACCACTTCTCTTCCAAACCAAGGTGAACCTTGATTCCTACATCAAGTTTACATCATCTAGCTTGGATATAAGCATCCCCAAATAATTTCCATAATTATTTGGATTATTAAACTATTTTATTCTCTTCACTTACCAATTCCTCAAAACCCTTGTCTATAAAGACAAGTTTGTTTTTTTACAAATCACCTTGCCAACTCAAGGCACATTTGATGCCTATATTTCATAACTCATCTTCTAAACTCAAAAATAAATATTTTTGAGATTCTTTATTAATTCTTTTTGCCCTTTTTCTTAAAGCGCAGAAATAAGAAATAATTCCTTAAAAATACTTTTACACCTCAGTAAACCCAATAAAATTCTCCAACATGTAATATGGTATCTAGGACCATATCACATCAAAAACTAAGCTTGCCCAATGTAAAACTTTCATCTTAGCTTCCATAATCTATTTCTGCACTTTTTAAATAAGTGCATTTAAATGGGATTATAATCATCAAAAAAATCCCATTTAATTCTTGGAGAGACTATTTGGCATACTCCACCTACCAGTACCATTTCCACACTTTGTCCAATGCAAAAAATTTAACCTCCTTCACAAACCACAAAAAGATCAATTTTGCAAAAACAATCAAACTTTGATTTAAACTAACACCAAACCACCCCCAAACCTTCTCCAGCACACTACTTTGGCAGCATCACTCACCCTCCCGGTCGTGTGCACTGTAGCATGGCCCTAAACCCCTTGTCCCACATGGTTTTTTATGAGGGAGACAAAGGCAAGGTCTTGTCTAATCAACTTCTTTACTCCTTGCAGCCTCCCACTCCCTCTTTGCTAAGCCCACGACCAAAAGATCACCCCACACACTCCCCACCGCCCCTGGCCACCAATGGGAAGGCCATGGACTAGATCCATGCTACCCCATGAGCCACACCCCCATAGACCACTCCTACTCGGGTATATAATGCCCAAGGCCACCCAGCTCTCCCCTGCTCAGCTCACTTGCCCCAACAACCCCCACTCCCCTCTCCCAGAGCTCCCACTCTCTCCCCCACGCTCTTCTTTGCTCAAGGAAGAGAGGAGCTTCGGCCCTTCTCCAAAAAGCAAGCAAGGCTCACTCCACCGAGCTCTCCTCTCTCTGCATGTCACCCTGCAGTGACCCCCTCCTCCTCTTCTATCTAACCCTGGCCCTATCTTTGACATGTAGACACCCCTGTGGATGCACCAGCAAGCTTCGGCGAGCTCCACTTTGGCCATCATCACGCGAGCACCTTCCCGATGTCAAGACCCCTCTTGCCGCCCCTCCCCGGAGTCGTCACCGTCAACCGCGTCAAACCATCGCCTTCGTGACCTTCCCCAAGCCCCTGGTCAGCGTCCCCGCTTCTCCCCAACCTCCCCTAGGGTTTGCTCCCCGCTGGTGAGCCCCCGCGAGCACGACGACCACGGACCGTCGATCTCGTCTAGATCTGATGGCCCGCGTCGCCACTTACCCCTTCGCCTTACGGGCCAGCAGCTGGGCCTCAGCCGTTTGAGCGCCGCCAGTGCTCATGTGTCGCCGCTGGGCCAGAGCCTCTTCTCCAGCCCATCTCCTCTCCAGATCTGGCCCAAATGACCCCCAGCCCCCTTTTCTTTTCTTTTAAATATTAGATCTGGAATTCAGCAAATGGTTTAATCCAATAAATTTGGAAACTACAAGACCTTGGCTAGATCTAAATTGTCCCACGGGCATACCCCTTTTCTCGAACATGCAGACCAATTTTTTGCCCCAAAACAATATATATAATAAATATGGAAAATCATCTCATAAAGTCTGTCTAGACCACTAATTATTGTCTCCTGCAAGCTTGGTATACCCAAATGGGGTAAATCCAATTGGTGATGAAAGCTATAAAACATACCTTTCAAGTCCCACTGGCCCCACCTTAGTTTGTTTCCTAGATTGCTGGTAGCAATAATAACAAAATAAGTTCATTTCTGCCTTTAGGAATTTCTATAGGCCAAACCATAAAAAGGTTCTGACCTAATTCCAACTCCCAGAGATCACACATAACCATATCCTCCTAAATACAGCAGCTCATAATTTTATGAGTCTCTGTTGAATTTTTGCGAATTAAACTCTTATGTGCATTGTTTCATCACCAATAAATTCACCATTTGAGTTCTGTAAATCCAAAAATGGTAGTTCCAATTTCTGCTAAAAGGTAATCTAAATGCCTAAGCAGTAACCATGGAATCAGACCAAAAGCTTTTGTAAAATAAATCTAATGAAAAAGACAAATCTTGTCCAGTACGGGCATTCTGGTAATTGTTTTGAGGTGATTCCAACTCCTCTGTATTCAGTCCATCAAATACTACTTAATCATCAATGGAAATAATTTTTGGAACTCCAGAGAAGTTCTGGTGAATTATTTCCTAAAACTAGAATTTTAATCACTATAAAACCCATTATAAATCAAGGGAAATTGATAAAATAGTGAAACCACTTTTGTTGGATTCATTTTATCAATGCCTATCTTATGGTATCATTTTTATCCAATGGTATCATAAAGATCAAGTCCTTGAGAAAAAACTCCTCCCTTAGATAATTCCTAGACTTATAAATCCAAAGGGATCCTTTTTCCCTAATGCCTCCAACTCTTGTGCCAATCTCATCAAACCATCATCCCACATCCTACTGCCTCCCATCTTGTAGTTATCCTTTACTTGTTGTATGGTTTGATGCTTGTATGCTGGTATTGATTGGTGTATTGATTGTTTGCATGTATACCCGATAATGGCGATAGTTGCGATTGTGTGACGCCGAGAAGAAGGAAGGATCGGGATATTTCTTATTATTAATTTTATTGGTATTCTGATTATTTAACGACGTCGACTTCTCGCTGGTCACAGGCAAGCCACCATTCCTGAACTCTTGTATTTACCTACTCATGTTTATCAACTGTTTTATATCTCGTTTATGAACTGCATGATCAAAGGCATGGTTTGATTCAAATAAACAGACGTGAGTAACTTGGCTCCTCCAAGTTATGAATGAGTGTCCATTGGACACCTACCCTATTTACACCTACTTCTACCCCTTAGAACGAGGCTAAGATGATTAGCATCTTCCCTCTTGGAACCTATGGATTTTCAAAGATAAAACTATTTTGGGTTATACCCTACTACAAGGTTTTCAAAATAAAACCCTTGGAAATAGGCATCCTTTCCAAGTGGAAGTTTTACTAAAAGAAGATATGAGGTGGATGAAGAGAAAGTTAAGTAAGAAGAAGGAAGGGATGTTCTAAGCCAATGTCCGGAACAATTTATCCGTGCAACCACATTACCCCAGACGCTGGGGCTTAGCTCGTAGTTTGTGATCCTTAGCCGGGGCTGCTTGTACTTGCTTAAGGGGAGAAATCCCTGGAAGCCCAGGTGGACTCTACAACAAATCTTCGGATTTGGGGTCTATTGCTTGCTTTGGCAAGAGTGAGCCTGTCTCGGCAAGAGGCTGGTGCAACAATTGGGTCTCCCGCGGACGGTATGCTTTAGGAGTGGAGAAGGAAGTGGAGTCACCGAGGTTATTGTATACTGCCAAGCTACGGGTTTGGGTATACAGAAGGGCAAAAGGAAGGACTATGGCCGTCGTTCCACATACTCGTGCCGGGGAGAACAAAACCAAAAGGAAGAGCCGCCTTTGCTAGGGATGGACAAATGAAAAGCATAAGTTTGATTATCCGAGCCCCTGTCTACCGTATGTAGCAAGCTGTGGTTTTATCCCGGCGGATGTAATGATTCTTGTGGGTAAAGTGCACAAACTCTACAGAGTCTAATCTATTCGAATAGCCGTGTCCATGGACAAGGAAAGTTGGAATGCCAAGTGCTATGAGGACCCTTCGGTTAAGTTGTGATGAAATAAAGGATGTGACTTGGTCATGAAGAAAGATAAGAATGAAAATGGTTTTGACCAGAGATGGTCGCTAAGGTTTTAAAAAGGGTTTTACAACAAAACGTTTTCTAAATCTTTTTAACAAGGATGTGGAGAAGTCCAGATTTTCTAAAAGGAGGCATATTTTATAAAAATTATTTTTCAACAAAGATATAGAGATGCCCATGTTAGGTCTTCAAAAACAACTATAGTGTAGAGGTATCTCACCACAGCCAGATATGCATTATCCTATTACCTTGTCTCGGTGGTTTGCGAGTGCATTCAAAGTACTCACCGGCAATGTCCCTGGCTATTTACTTGGCCAGTTTGCAGATGTTAAGAAGGATCGAAGGTGTTGATGTCTATGCGAGCTAGGCCGTCTTCCCAGTCAGTTGCCTATAGGTTAAGGCACGGGCTCTACGTTGAGGACTTCCGCTACTTATGTTGTAATCGCCATAACGGCCACCTTGTAAGTATTGTACTCGTTATTGTAAGGATGATGTAATGATACTAGTCGGTTATGCTCACGGCTCACTGATCATGGGAACGTGAATCGCATGCATAACAGGTATTCTCGGACCGTAAATCCGGGGTGCCACACTTTCTTTCCTCAATCATTACCGGGTTTAACCTCAGAACCTTTCCCCCAATAGTATTCTCGCGATTAGCAACTATGCGGTGCTTTGTGAGGGTTACCTAGGGATTAGGCCTAGGTTAGACTTGTTTATATACTTCTTCACCCTCAAGAGGGAAGCCGGAGCGAGCAAGGACGAGCTCAGGAATTGTGGGACAATTAGTTTTAAGATCCGGCCTGGCCGGCCGTTCCTCGACATCGTCGGCCACGAGTCCTGCAAGAACTGGCAACGGGCGTACTTCTACGGCCCAGATATCCCTTTGGCTGGCTGAGAAGGAACGTATCCGGACTTCGTCGATGGAGCTGCCGCCGAAGCCCCGACATGGAGATCCTAGTCCTCCCTTCCCTCTGACAATGATGCTTCCCGCGCTATAAGGCGGATAGAGTGGTTCGTAGAGACGGGTCTAACCGGATTCGACCTGGCCATGTGCTGGTTCGTCAGGCGGATCTGGCCTCTGCAGCACCGCTCGAAGCTGATGCATGAATACACCAAGGAGAGGAAGGATAGCCTCCGCATCTCCGAGGACAACTTCTCTAGCGACTTCGTCAAGCTCCGCCTCAAGGACATCGTCAAGGTGAAGGATAGGAAGCATGGATTCACCATCACCTACGACATGTTCGAGGAGGGCAAGTGCCCAGAGGTACCTGTTTATTTTCCGTGTATGACATATACTCTAGTTCTTCCGTCTAGCCCTTATCATCACATCTAACACTTTGGGATTTCACTTAACAGCTTAAAAGTCTAGAGGAGGACGACATGGCTGTCCAAATCTATGACCCCAAGATGAAGGAAGTCACTGTCATGTCTGACGACGATGCTCCGTTGGTGCGTAAGCAGAATAGCTCCACCTATGACGCTGCCGACGGAGGCAAGAAGAAGACGGAGGGTGGAGCCTCCAAGAAGACTACCGCCGTCCTGGAGGCGGAGAAGAGAAAGATTACCGGGATCCCTTTCACCAAAGCACCCACAGTTGTGTAAGTCTCTCATCCTGCGACATTGTCCATTGCTCATCTTATTCCTGTACTTATACTTTTTGCACGTTTCAGGAAGAAGGCCAGTATCGGTTTGAAGAAGACATCCAAAACTTTGGGGGCTTCTAAATACATTAAAGACATGCTATATCATGATGTGTCCCCCAAAGCATCTCCCACCATCGCCCTTGTCACTCCTAGCGTCCAGCCTACCTCCGCTCCGACAAGATCTGTAAGACCCCTCCTTTGTAAAGGAAAAGGATCCCTGTGATTGCAATGCTAGTCCCTGGATCATTGCTAGCATCCACAATTTAAGATGAAGTACACAGATACAAAGGTCATTTATTACATCCATTCCAGAGATAAAACATAGTCTTTTACAACTCATGGCCACAGGCCTAATACAAGAGTTTTGGAATAAGTAAATAAACACAAGTCTTCATCTTCATGTGCCACAGGCAAGCATGTTGAGTGTAGACTCATGACTCCTAATCATCATCGGAGTAACCTGCAACATCACAAGTTACAGCCACAGTGGGTCAATACTTTGGAATAGTATTGGCAAGTGATACCTTAGTAATTTTAAGTGGACTATATTACTATATGAATTTTGGCTAAGTGTAGCTTGGCTTGCTTTGCTTGAAAATAGGTGTTTCCTATTAGTTGAAATCACTAAGTTTTTCTTTGTCAAAAACTTTCCCAAGAAACCACCAATAGACATTGGGGTCCTTCACCCTTGTTCACCCTCAAGTTTTACTTAGAAGTTGGAGTGATGAGATTCTTGTAGCTTCCATGTCTTGATGCTCAAGTTGTCCATTGCCATGGACTTGGCTAAGTACTTAGATTTTCCATCTGCAGAGGTTGTGCACTTTCCCCACCAGACTTGGTTTCCCAAGACAGGACCTTTCAGAAGCCTTTCCTTAGTCAAATGGACGTGCTCCAACCTATCATTCCCACTACCACCAACTGTCCAAGTGACTAAGTTCTAGCAACCTATATGATCATGGCAGAGCCCATATTGCCAAGTGGTTGCACTGTAAGCTTTCTCAACACTTGGCCTCCAAATCCCTTTGTGCCTGGGTGGCATACCAAAAGTGAGATACAAAAGCCATATCCATGGCCTTGTGTAACCACTCAACCAAAAACCACCAATTCAAGTCCCATTCCACCCAGGGGGTTCATTGACTTAGTTGTTTTATTAAGAAAAGCATAAGTCCAAAAGACTTAGAATTATTTTCATCATAGCATGTACATACTTTACCAACCCTTGGTTTGCTACTAGCTAGGCTAAGCATGGCATAGTAACTTAACTTAGGAAATTCCCTAGCAATTCTACAATACTACAACTACTTAGGATTTCCCAACATAGCATTTGGCAAAAGTAGCATGCAAGACTTAGCAAAAGTAATTCTAATGATTATTCAAAATAAAGGGGTGGAAATATCATGAAGTATCATTTGCCTTGGTAATGGGGAGAGCAGCACTCTTCACAATCACAGTCACTAGCAAAATCTACACAAAATTTATAGCACAAAAATCACACACAATTCATATCCAAACAAAATAATATGAATGCATGCATGCAAGAAAATGCTAAGTGATGATTTTTGAAAACTCCACCAAGCAAGTGCATGATACAGAAACATAACCAAGTCAAATACTTGCTAACTAAACTTATTTAGCACTAAAACAAATTACTAAACAAATTCTATACTCAAAATGGACCTAAATATGTTTCTGCATACAAAGTCATTTTAACAGAAACTTTTTGTTAAACACATTGCAGATTCAGAAAGGGATTGACTCACTGATTCCAACGGTATAAAATTTGCAAAAATCTAACGTGGGAATCAAAAGTTATAGCCCTTTGAAATTTGGATCTAAATCTGATTTGAAATTCTGTTCTAATTCAAACCCTAGCCACGCGTCCTATTTCTATTGGCCGATACCAATTCACTCCGGATCACGCTCGTGAGCCGTAGGATCTGTTTAAAACACACGGCCTAGATCTACCAAAAACGTTTCGTTAAGTGATCTAAATCTACGCGTTGGATCTAGATCTGACGGTCCTGGATCAAACGACCCAAACCGAGCGGCGCTAGCGGCGGTGGCTGGCGGCGGCGTGTCAGTTAGCGGCGGCGCTGGCGCTCTAGGTCGCCCGGGGAAGAAAGGAGGCGCTTACCAGAATCGCAGGATGCTGCCGATGCTCAAGGTGGCGATGGTTCGTCGAGGGGCGCGCGGACACGGCGAGGATTTCTCGTCGGAGTTGAGACAGACGTCGGGCACGGTCAGTCGTCGACGTTGGCGAGGTTCCTCATCGCGCTAAGCCAAAATAGGGGTACTGTTAGATGCGCACAACGATGTAGAATCTAGGTGTACCAGTCAGAGGGCAAGGGGCAGTGGCTACTTACGGAGGGAGGTCGCCGGAGTTTGTGCAAAGAACGGTGACGGCCGGTCGTCGACGTTGCTGGAGCTACGGATCATGCGAGGGCAAATGAGGAGTGTCAGTAGGTGCGCAAAGACTCGCTGAACTTGATAGCATGAACTAGAGACAGAGGGGAACACGAGGCTCACCGGAATTCGTCGGCGCAGTCGTCGGAACAGCGGCGGCGTCGTGCGAGTTGTGGGCAGCCTGGTGGCGTGAAGGCGAAATTGTTTGGGGGGAAATTGTCGCGAGGATGTGGGGATTTTATAGCCAGAGGCTCGACAAGAAACGCGTGCTACATCAATGCCAATTAAGCTCGCGAAATCAGTGCAGCGGCGGAGTTCGTGCGCGGAATCTGGGGAAGACGAAGCTAACATGGAGAGGGCCCGCTCGTCAGCGAAACGCGCGAAGGGGAGGTGGGGTCTGGCTGTCAGTGGCTGAGTGGGTGTGCTCGCGTGTGCGGAAGGAAAAGAAATGGCCCGGGTGGGCTAGTTGGGCATGTTCAGAAGCTGGGCTAGATTCCTGGTGCCTGGCCCTTTTCTTTTGTTTACTCCTTTTCTTTTCTATTTCGATTTTCAGGAATGGTTTTGAAATGAATTCAAACTCTTTTTGAATTCAAATCTTTCTGGGGTTTTTTGCAGGGTACAGTAGTCTCCAATATAGGCATAAAAGCAAGTGGTTGCTTTGCAAAGGCTTGGTCAATCTTGGAGATCAAAATAACAGAGACTAGGCACTTGGTTTGCAAAATTTGAAAAATGGTTTTTGAAACCATTTCCAATTTGAAAAACTTGGTTTAAATTCTTCACTCAAACCTATCCTCATAGAAGGCAACAAACTTGGTTCATAAACAATCAAACTTTCAAATGGGGATAGCCATTTGATTTAAATCTGCTCACATAAAATCATAGCACTATGTGCTTCTGCTTTTCTGAAATGAGTTTGAATTGATCTCAAATCTACATGCATGCATGAATGATATGCAAACTTTGAAATCGTGATTTTAGGGATGTTACAAATCTAACCCCCTTAAGGTGAATCTTGCCCTCGAGATTCAGATTGGCTAGCAAATAGGTGAGGGTGGTCTTTCCGAAGATCATCTTCTCTTTCCCATGTTGCTTCCTCCTCGGAATGATGATTCCATTGCACTTTGCAAAACTTGATAGTCTTTGTCCTTGTGACTCTTTCTGCAGTCTCAAGTATCTTGATAGGCTTTTCTTCATAAGTGAGATCACTTTCTAGTTGAACTTCTTACAAAGGTATGGTATCCTTCAAAGAAGATTCTTCCATTTCTGGATGACATTTCTTAAGCTGGCTCACATGAAATACATTATGGACTGCTGATAGAGATGCTGGCAGTTCAATTTCATAAGTAACTTTGCCTTTGCGACTCAGAATCTTGAATGGCCCAACATATCTTGGTGCCAACTTTCCTTTGACTCCGAATCTTTTTACTCCACGGAGTGGTGATACTCTAAGATAGGCTCTATCTCCAACTTCGTAGGTGACTTCTCTACGCTTAGGATCTGCGTAGCTTTTCTGTAGGGACTGTGCTATCTTCAACCTGTCCTTAACCAATTTGACTTTCTCTTCGGCTTATTTGATAAGATCTGGCCCGAATAGACTTCTTTCTCCCACACCATTCCATAACAATGGGGTGGTACATTTTCTTCCATAGAGAAAATCAAACGGTGCCATCTCAATGCTGGCTTGATAGCTGTTGTTATAAGAAAATTCTGCGTAAGGCAGACTTTCATCCCAACTTGCTCCATAGTCTAGGGCACATGCCCTCAACATGTCTTCAAGGATTTGGTTAGTCCTTTCCGTTTGTCTATCGGTTTGAGGGTGAAAAGCAGTACTGAATTCCAACCTCGTTCCCAATGACTCATGTAGCTGTCTCCAAAAATGGGAAGTGAATTGGGTTCCCCTATCAGACACAATACTCTTAGGCACACCATGAAGGCATACAATTCTACTCATGTAGATTTTGGTTAACTTGGCACTAGTATAAGTTGTCTTCACGGGTATGAAATGAGCCACCTTAGTTAGGCGATCCACTACTACCCATATGGAATCATATCCCGATCTGGTCCTTGGTAATCCGGTAATGAAATCCATACCAATTTTGTCCCACTTCCAATCAGGAATAGGTAGTGGTTGAAGCAAACCCGCTGGTTTCTGATGCTCCGCTTTTACTCTACTACACACATCACACAAAGCAATATGTTCGGCGATGTCTCTCTTGAGATTGTTCCACCATAATCTTTCTTTCATGTCCATGTACATTTTGGTGTTACCCAGATGAATAGAATACGGAGAGTTGTGGGCTTCTTGCAGAATCAGTTTCCGCATCTCCGGATCTTGCAGAACACAAATACGTTTCCCGTGCCATAAAGTACCTTGTTTGTCTACATGGAAACTTTTAGCTTTCCCTTGCTCAATATTTTTCTTAATCTCTTCAATTTCCCTATCAGTCTTTTGAGCTTCTCGAATCTTGTCCAACAAAGTGGGTTGGACATCTAAAGACATGAGATGTCCTTCAGGCACAATCTCCAATCTGAGTTCTTTGAATTGATTACACAGATCATCTGGCAATTCTCCTTTGGTAAGGCCATTCACAAACACCTTACGACTTAGAGCATCTGCTACAACATTTGCTTTACCGGGGTGGTATTGCAAACTTAAGTCATAATCCTTGATAAGCTCTAACCATCTTCTTTGTCTCATATTGATTTCCTTTTGGGTGAAGATATACTTCAAACTCTTGTGATCGGTGAACACTTCGCAACGCTTTCCCAAAAGGTAATGTCTCCATGTTTTGAGTGCATGGACGACGGAGGCTAACTCTAAATCATGAGTAGGATAGTTCACCTCATGAGTTTTGAGTTGTCTCGAGGCATAGGCCACAACTTTACCATCTTGCATAAGTACGGCACCCAAACCTTGATGAGACGCATCACAATATACTTGGAAATCATTTTCTAAATCTGGCAGACATAGAACTGGAGTTGTCACAAGTCTTTTCTTCAATTCTTGGAAGCTGACTTCACAACCTTCAGACCAAGCAAATTTCTTGTCCTTCTTTAACAGTCATTGGCTTAGCAACCTTTGAGAAATTTTCAATGAACCTTCTGTAGTAACCTGCTAATCCAAGGAAACTGCGTACTTCTTTCACATTCTTGGGAGATTCCCATTCTGTCACAGCTGAAACTTTAGCAGGATCAACTGCTACACCATCTTTTGTCATAACATGTCCAAGGAAACCAACCTCTTCTAACCAGAACTCACACTTGCTGAATTTGGCATAAAGTTTATGCTATCTCAACTTCTCGAGTATCAAACGCAAGTGTCCTTCATGCTCTTCTTTGCTCTTGGAGTAGACTAAGATGTCATCGATGAAAACGACAACAAACTTGTCGAGAAATTCCATGAACACCTTGTTCATCATATTCATGAAGTATGTTGGAGCATTGGTTAAGCCAAAAGGCATCACAGTATACTCATACAATCCATACCTTGTGGTGAATACTGTTTTAGGTATGTCTTGCTCTCTTATCTTGAGTTGAAAATAGCCTGACCTTAGATCAATCTTCGAGAACACACATGCCCCTTCCAGCTGATCAAACAAGTCATTGATTCTTGGTAAAGGATATTTGTTCTTGATAGTTACCTCATTGAGTGAACGGTAATCTATGCATAACCTTTGGCTTCTATCCTTCTTCTCCACGAACAAAACTGGGGCTCCCCAAGATGAAGAACTTGGTTGAATAAATCCTTTCTGCAACTGTTCTCCTAGTTGCTTCTTGAGCTCCTTCTGTTCATCAACTGACATTTTGTATGGTCTCTTTGCTATTGGTCCAGAACCTGGTACCAAATCTATCAGAAATTCCACATCTCTATCTGGTGGCATTCCTGGCAATTCTTCCAGGAACACATCCGGATACTCACACACAATTGGCACACTGTCCATGCTAACCCCCTTAAGAGAATTTAGCTTACTTCCTTTGGATTCAAAGTTTGACTTGAATTTTATTCTTTTTCTTTCCGGGGTTGTGAGTGCAACAGTACGATTAGCACAATCTAGTACTCCTTCATACTTAGCCATCCAATCCATTCCCAATATTATGTCCAGTCCTTGGGAATCTAGGATTATCAGACTCACTGGAAACTTATGTTTTTCGAACTCTATTACTAGATCCCGGCATCCAAGACTCACTATCATATCTCCACCCGGAGAACTAACTTTTATTGGACACCCAATGTTTTCAGACGGAAACCCATTTCTATCAACAAATGCCTTTGATATGAATGAATGCGATGCACCAGTATCAAAGAGTACAAATGCTAGAATGGAATTGAGTCTAAACTTACCAGCAACAGCGTCAGGTTCCTCATAGACCTCCTCCACATTAATGTGGTTTACCTGACATTTCTGGAAAGGATTGGGCTTGACAGGTCCTTCAACTTTCTTTTTGGGGCACTCATTTGCATAGTGTCCCATCTTCTTGCATTTGAAGCACTCAACCTGACTGATGTCCCTCTTAGCAGGCTGACTTCCACTTCCAGTACCATTCCCACTGTGGTGGCTCTTATGTCCACTCTTGTGGTTCTTATACTTGTCACTGTCATGACTGCGGTGATGCTTGTTGTCATGATGGGTGTGGTTGTGGTGCTTGTTGAATTTCCCATGCTTATGGGATCCTGAGTTTCCACTGTCATCATAGTGAGATCGTTTGTGAGACGATCCCGAGCTGTGCTTGTCAGAGTGTTTCCTCTTCCTACTCTCGACTTGCTTCATTTTGTTCTCCAATATAGCCGCCTTGTCACAGAGCGACTGATAAGTGGGAACATATGCCACAGCCAGCTGCAGGTTCAGCTCATTATTTAAGCCTTCCAGAAATTTCTCCTTCCTTTTGGCATCTGTGTCAACCTCGTCTGGAGCATAACGCGCCAGATTGTTGAACTCTTCTATGTATTCAGCCACGCTGCGGTGGCGCTGCTTCAGGTTGTGAAACTCCTTCTTTTTCAGGCTCATTATTCCTGATGAGATATGAGCCGTGCGAAAGCCATCTTCAAAGATAGCCCAAGTCACCTCATTTATAGGAGTGGTGATTTGGAAGTTGTCCCACCATGTGGCGGCTGGCCCTTCCAGCAGATGCGCTGCAAATCTGACCTTTTCAGCGTCCGTGCAGCCCACGGTCACTAAGTCCTTGTTTACAGAACGTAGCCAGTCATTGGCCACCATGGGATCAGTTGTCCCCGAGAACTTAGCTGGCCTCAGACGCAGAAATCTGGTGAGCATATCAAAGCCCGGAGGGTTGTTGTTGTTGTTGTTGTTATTGTTGTTGTTATTGGGGTTGTTGTTGTTGTTATTCTGGTTTTGGATGAATGTTGTCATCATCTGCATAAGCTGTGTTTGAGCATTCATCATCTGTTGCATTTCTGGAGTGATGTTGTTGGGGTTGGGGTTTGCGCGACGGGGAGGCATCTGTGGTTTGTTCAAATAGAGATAAGAATGAGATACCCATAGATGTTTTATGCACATTACATCACAAGCAAACACATAACATGCAACACAAGACAAAAGTTCAACAACAAGATAACAATTTCTCGAAATAAAACACACAAGTGGCAAGCCATCCACATGTCGGATGGTCCAATAATAAGTTCACAAATAATAAGTACGATAATGAAAGGTAAACGAGTAGTCAAGTCTACTCATCAGCATCAATCTCCTCCTCGACGAAGGTAAGACCTGCATTCTCCATCGCGGTCTTGTTCTCCTCAATAGTAGTGGTCAAGGAATCGATCTTGGCCTTGAGAGCCCTCTTCTGGGAGCAAAGCCTCTCGATCACCATCTGCTGCTGCTCTAGCTCAAAATCCTTGGACTTCAGTTCTTCAGTCATGTCCCGGATCTTCTTGTTCCTATCCTGGACGCGTTTCTCCTGACTCTTGAACTTACGGTCCTGGGTCTCGAACTTCGCCTCCATTTCCTTGACTATCTCGTCCTGCTGTGCGAAAATCTTGTCCTTCTCGCGAAGCTGCACCTGGAGCTCGTCATTACTGAGCATGACATTGGTCCTGTCCGTGTCCACATGCCTGATGAGAGACTCTAAGTCCTGGAGATAGAGACGTATCGGCTCTGCTGCGTCCCTCGAGTCGTCCTCGAAGTCGATGGACTCTCCATCATCATCACGTCTTCCGAAGACGTGGAAGTGAGTGCCCCTAACCTGTCGGGAGTGACGGCCTAGCAGACGTCCTATCAGGTCCTGCATGACTACCTCCATGCCTCTCTCCCTGTCGTCGTGCATCAGCTTGAAGACGATGGCCTCTGTAGTAGGCTCTGTCTGGCGTCCGGGCTGGTTCACCTTGAAGCCCCAGAGGTCCTTCCTCTCGAACTTGGTGAGTGGATGCACCATGATGGTGGGAAGAGGGAGATCGAGCAAAGTGGTAAGCTCAACGATATGAGGACCAAAACGGGTAACCTGGAAATCCTCAACAGTGCTGATGGTAATAGGCATATATTTATAAGATAGAAAAGTTAGAACAACACTATTTAAGATAAACAAAGACAAACATCACATACACATCCTTGGAACACAAAATCACACAAGTCATGCATACATGAATCCATTACATCAATCAAGGTCCAAACTTATTTAAGGTATCATTTTGGAAAATAAGGTGATAGGTGGTGGTCCAACTAACGAAATGCGTTTACAATCCTATCTCACTGGATCTGTTGGCTAACACAATGTTCCTAGAGGCAATCCACCTATATTGTTCACATGATTCCATCACTAAGTCTATAATATCTCCCCTTAAGGTTTGGTTGGTGGCTTCCAACTCTTGGGTAAGCTCTTTCTCTTTCTCTAAGTCTTTTTGAAGGTTGAGCATTCTGCACTTGACTCTGGCACTAAGTTCTTTGATAGTCCTCCAAGCTGCTTCTCTTGCTGACTCAAAGAATGTGGTGTGCATCACAGTGTTGGTGTACATGCAGAATCCTCTTTCTTTGTGGTTGTCTTCCTTGTTTTTGTACAAGTGAAGTTGCACCCACCAGTACTCCACTCCTTCATCCATCACTGGAAAGCCTTTGTACACAGCTGCACCATGTGCTTCCATTGCCACCATGAGGTCCTTGAGAATTTTGGGAAACTCAGGTTCACACTCCAAGGTCATGGTCATGAGTGGTCCTTTCTTCACGGCTTCATTGATGGAGTTCATCTACAAATAGAGATGAGAATGAGAAGATTAGAAAAGTTTACGAGAAGAATAGACAAGTGTAAAAGTAGTTGAAAAATCTTCCTTAGTGGTTTTCCAATCCTAGGGTCATAATCCTACAGGCAACACAGTGCTCTGATACCATCTGTAAGATCCCTCCTTTGTAAAGGAAAAGGATCCCTGTGATTGCAATGCTAGTCCCTGGATCATTGCTAGCATCCACAGTTTAAGATGAAGTACACAGATACAAAGGTCATTTATTACATCCATTCCAGAGATAAAACATAGTCTTTTACAACTCATGGCCACAGGCCTAATACAAGAGTTTTGGAATAAGTAAATAAACACAAGTCTTCATCTTCATGTGCCACAGGCAAGCATGTTGAGTGTAGACTCATGACTCCTAATCATCATCCGAGTAACCTGCAACATCACAAGTTACAGCCACAGTGGGTCAATACTTTGGAATAGTATTGGCAAGTGATACCTTAGTAATTTTAAGTGGACTATATTACTATATGCATTTTGGCTAAGTGTAGCTTGGCTTGCTTTGCTTGAAAATAGGTTTTTCCTATTAGTTGAAATCACTAAGTTTTTCTTTGTCAAAAACTTTCCCAAGAAACCACCAATAGACATTGGGGTCCTTCACCCTTGTTCACCCTCAAGTTTTACTTAGAAGTTGGAGTGATGAGATTCTTGTAGCTTCCATGTCTTGATGCTCAAGTTGTCCATTGCCATGGACTTGGCTAAGTACTTAGATTTTCCATCTACAGAGGTTGTGCACTTTCCCCACCAGACTTGGTTTCCCAAGACAGGACCTTTCAGAAGCCTTTCCTTAGTCAAATGGACGCGCTCCAACCTATCATTCCCACTACCACCAACTTTCCAAGTGACTAAGTTCTAGCAACCTATATGATCATGGCAGAGCCCATATTGCCAAGTGGTTGCACTGTAAGCTTTCTCAACACTTGGCCTCCAAATCCCTTTGTGCCTGGGTGGCATACCACAAGTGAGATACACAAGCCATATCCATGGACTTGTGTAACCACTCAACCAAAAACTACCAATTCAAGTCCTATTCCACCCAGGGGGGTCATTGACTTAGTTGTTTTATTAAGAAAAGCATAAGTCCAAAAGACTTAGAATTATTTTCATCATAGCATGTACATACTTTACCAACCCTTGGTTTGCTACTAGCTAGGCTAAGCATGGCATAGTAACTTAACTTAGGAAATTCCCTAGCAATTCTACAATACTACAACTACTTAGGATTTCCCAACATAGCATTTGGCAAAAGTAGCATGCAAGACTTAGCAAAAATAATTCTAATGATTATTCAAAATAAAGGGGTGGAAATATCATGAAGTATCACTTGCCTTGGTAATGGGGAGAGCAGCACTCTTCACAATGACAGTCACTAGCAAAATCTACACAAAATTTATAGCACAAAAATCACACACAATTCATATCCAAACAAAATAATATGAATCCATGCATGCAAGAAAATGCTAAGTGATGATTTTTGAAAACTACACCAAGCAAGTGCATGATACAGAAACATAACCAAGTCAAATACTTGCTAAGTAAACTTATTTAGCACTAAAACAAATTACTAAACAAATTCTATACTCAAAATGGACCTAAATATGTTTCTGCATACAAAGTCATTTTAACAGAAACTTTTTGTTAAACACATTGCAGATTCAGAAAGGGCTTGACTCACTGATTCCAGCGGTATAAAATTTGCAAAAATCTAATGTGGGAATCAAAAGTTATAGCCCTTTGAAATTTGGATCTGAATCTGATTTGAAATTCTGTTCTAATTCAAACCATAGCCATGCGTCCTATTTCTATTGGCCGATACCGATTCACTCCGGATCACGCTCGTGAGCTGTAGGATCTGTTTAAAACACACGGCCTAGATCTACCGAAAACGTTTCGTTAAGTGATCTAAATCTACACGTTGGATCTAGATCTGACGGTCCTGGATCAAACGACCCAAACCGAGCGGCGCTAGCGGCAGTGGCTGGCGGCGGCGCGTCAGTTAGCGGCGGCGCTGGCGCTCTAGGTCACCCGGGGAAGAAAGGAGGCGCTTACCAGAATCGCAGGATGCTGCCGATGCACAAGGTGGCGATGGTTCGTCGAGGGGCGCGCGGACACAGCGAGGATTTCTTGTCGGAGTTGAGACAGACGTCGGGCACGGTCAGTCGTCGACGTTGGCGAGGTTCCTCGTCGCGCTAAGACAAAATAGAGGTACTGTTAGATGCGCACAACAATGTAGAATCTAGGTGTACCAGTCAGAGGGCAAGGGGCAGTGGCTACTTACGGAGGGAGGTCGCCGGAGTTTGTGCAGAGAACGGTGGCGGCCGGTCGTCGACGTTGCTGGAGCTACGGATCATGCGAGGGCAAATGAGGAGTGTCAGTAGGTGCGCAAAGACTCGCTGAACCTGATAGCATGAACTAGAGACAGAGGGGAACACGAGGCTCACCGGAATTCGTCGGTGCAGTCGTGGGAACAGCGGCGGCGTCGTGCGAGTTGTGGGCAGCCTGGTGGCGTGAAGGCAAAATTGTTTGGGGGGAAATGGTCGCGAGGATGTGGGGATTTTATAGCCAGAGGCTCGACAAGAAACGCTTGCTGCATCAATGCCAATTAAGCTCGCGAAATCAGTGCAGCGGCGGAGTTCGTGCGCGGAATCTGGGGAAGACGAAGCTGATGTGGAGAGGGCCCGCTCGTCAGCGAAACGCGCAAAGGGGAGGTGGGGTCTGGCTGTCAGTGGCTGAGTGGGTGTGCTCGCGCGTGCGGAAGGAAAAGAAATGGCCCAGGTGGGCTAGTTGGGCCTGTTCAGAAGCTGGGCTAGATTCCTGGCGCCTGGCCCTTTTCTTTTGTTTACTCCTTTTCTTTTTCTATTTCGATTTTCAGGAATGGTTTTGAAATGAATTCAAACTCTTTTTGAATTCAAATATTTCTGGGGTTTTTTGCAGAGTACAGTAGTCTCCAATATAGGCATAAAAGCAAGTGGTTGCTTTGCAAAGGCTTGGTCAAGCTTGGAGATCAAAATAACAGAGACTAGGCACTTGGTTTGCAAAATTTGAAAAATGGTTTTTGAAACCATTTCCAATTTGAAAGACTTGGTTTAAATTCTTAACTCAAACCTATCCTCATAGAAGGCAACAAACTTGGTTCATAAACAATAGAACTTTCAAATGGGGATAGCCATTTGATTTAAATCTGCTCACATAAAATCATAGCACTATGTGCTTCTGCTTTTGTGAAATGAGTTTGAATTGATCTCAAATCTACATGCATGCATGAATGATATGCAAACTTTGAAATCATGATTTTAGGGATGTTACAAGATCTCCGGCTAAGGATGCATCTGGCCCTTCCGCCATGGAAGTGGACTCAGCTGCTTCCGCGGATCTAGCCGTTGCTGGCGAACAGGCTACGCAATAAAGCACGGCAACCAAAATGGCTGAAGCTCCGGCTAAGGATGCCATCGGTAGCGGCAAGGCGATGGTGGTAGGCGGAACGTCTGTCGAAGGCGGCGCTTCTGCACCCAATACAACCACAGAGCTCCCGAAGATAGTCTACCCGGCACTTACGCCGAGTAGCTCTACTCTGGCTCCTGGTGCAGCGCCAACCTCTCCGACTTGCGGTCTTGAGGAGCTCCTCCGGCAAGCTGATATATTGCGAGGAAATAGCCTTTTGTTCAGCAAGATATTTTCCGAGAGCGCCACCAATCTCAAGATCATCGCACTTGTAAGTTTTATTTGCCTTTTGCATTTCATATGAGTATCCCACTATAGCCCCCGGGGATTTGGACGAAAAACCATAGGTCTTTGCATCTGAATGCTCTAAGAGTGACTAAGCTAGAAAACTTCGCACTATAGCCCCCAAGTATTTAGTCTGAATGAATTATTCCGACTAGATACTTTCAGAGTAGCATACGCAGTGTTTGTAAATTTCAATATTGTAGCCCCCAAGCCTCTAGTTGAAACAGAATTAGTTTCGACTAGATGCTTAAAGAAAGACTAAGCATACATGCTGAATTAAAAACTCGTACTGTAGCCCCCAAGATTCTAGTTGAAAACTAAATTAGTTCTGACTAGATGCTTAAAGAAAGACTAAGCAACTTCCGAGTTAAAAAACTCTCACTGTAGCCCCCAAGCTTCTAGGTGGATAGTTATCCGGCTAGATGCTCCAAGTAGACTAAGTGATTCTAATCTTATTTCCACGGAATCAGAATGCTCGGTGAAGCGTCGCCAATGAGAAGTTCCACAAGATGCACACAGAGATGGAAGCCGAAAAGGGTAAAACTGCCTTCTTGAAGGAACAGATCACCAAGAGCAAGAGTCTATTTTTCCTTTCGTTTTCGTACTCCAACTTGGTCTTGTGCTGTCATTCTCCGACTACTCACTGTGTACAGTTCTTTATCCGACTTGCAAAAGCCATTGCCAAGGCCAAGGACATTGTTGAGAAATCCAAGCACATTGAGTTGCTGGATAGCGAAAACAAGATCCTTAAGCAAGGGAGGACTGATACCTTGAAAATGCACGAGGAATCCATGGCGGCCCTGCAGGAGTCTGCCAACGCGAAGATGAACCGCTTGAAGGAGGAGATAGTGATGCTGAAAGAGCAGAAGAAAGCTGCCAATGAGCAAAATCAACACAATCTTGAGGCATACAAGATGCTCTGACAAGAGCGGGATTCCATGGCGGAGACGTTCCAGCAAGCCAAGGAGAGCATCTTTGGTAAGTAATTCTTCGTCTTGTACTTCTGTAAGCCAGATACTTTGAACTTTTGCTATTGAACTCATGTGCTCCCATGTCAGAATTGCAGCTCCTATTGTTTAACCCAGTCACCTCCTTCGCCCAAGGAATGCATGGTTCTCACCGGCAACTTTATCAGCACTGCCATCAGGCAGGCCAAGGAGATATCCAAGCCCCTCTAGATCAATATCAAAGAGGTGGACTCCGTGATGAAGTTCTCGGAGATCTTGCACCAAGCCCCCGAGCATATCGTAAGCTGGAAAGCTTCATGTACACGGGCTGGTGCTAGGATATCACTAGCAATGGTCAAGGCGCACTACGAAGATGCTGACATCAACGTGGTAACCTCAGGTCTTCCTGACATAGACGATGAAGGCCAGAAGATTGATCATAGGATATCTGGGCATCGCTTGCGGGCTATGATACAAGGGTTGCCAAGTTGGTCGACCACAATGTCTTCGTGCCGCTCGAGATCATTGACGGCGATCATTAGAGCTCCTCCGAATCCCTCAAGACCACCGACTTCGAAGAGGATGGTTCTCCTGTAGCCGACGATGTTGCTTCCAAGTCTCCTGCACCAGAGGAATGAAAAAACACTATGTAATATTTGTTTCCTCCAGGATTTGTTTATGCGGAAAAACTACTCTGTTAACTTAAGGCGGAAAAAACATGGTTGTAATTTCCTGCTACTCAAGAACTGGTTCCAGCATGTAATTATTTTTTGAGCAAGTGCTGGCTTATCCATTACTCTGGTTATTATGCTTGACTTTTCGTGAGTCAGAAGACTCGTATTCGGAACCATGCGCTTAAGTGATGATGCCCAATGGCACCGTCAAAAACCTAGGCACAAAATCACCGACAACAAGTGCCAAAAGTCACTACTCCAGAATCCACATAAAAACAACAAAGAACATGTAGACCAGAAAACTTAAGCTAACGCCCGTAGGCGGAATTTTCACAAGTGCAAATGCAAAACTTGCGCATAAAGGTTTTATACGATCCAAAAATGAACACTAAAGGAGGTAAAAGACTCATAAATATGAGTGAACCAGAGAGGTTTTATTTCATTGATCATATAAGAGGTACACAGTAGATAAAAAATATGCTAAGTGTAAAAAGGACATAGCTGTGCTATGTTCCATGGTCGATCAAGCTCCAGGTATTCATCATCCGGGTCACGTCGCTTACGCTTATGATCTTCGCTGGGTCTATCCTCAAGTTTACGATTGTCAACGAGGTAGTAAGACCCATTAAGCAGCGCCTTGCTTATGATGAACGGTCCTTCCCATGGCAGGGATAATTTGTGTGACTTCTTCTGCTTAAGTCGGAGCACCAAATCCCCTCTTTAAATGAGCGATGCCAAACGCGGCGACTATGGTAGCTACGTAGCTTCTGCTGGTAGATGGTAGATCTTTGGCATGCCAAAACGCGCTCTTCCTCGAGAAGTTCCACATCTAGGCATCTGGATTCTTCAGCGTCATCTTCGTCATAGGCGGCAACTCTTGGTGAATCGTGAAGGATGTCGGAAGGCAGGATGGCTTTTGCTCCATATACCATGAAGTAAGGGGTGTAGCCGGTGGATCTGTTGGGTGTAGTTTGTAAACTCCACAGCACAGATGGAAATTCTTCCGCCCAAGCTCCAGCTGCTCTATGTAGTGGTGCTTCTAGACGTGGCTTGATTCCCTGTAGAATTAATCCATTGGCTTGCTCAACTTGGTCGTTGGACTTTGGGTGTGCCACAGACACTAGGTCAAGTCGGATGCCCTTGTACCAACAATAAGCTTCCACTTCTCCGAGTGATAAGTTGCTGCCGTTGTCGGTGATAATGCTATGTGGGAGACCAAATATCACCACTAGATCCCGGACAAACCTAAGGGCAGTTGACCCATCAAGCTTTCTAATGGGTTTAACTTCTATCCATTTGGTGAATTTATCAACTGCTACTAGAAGATGCGTAAACCCACATGGTGTTGTATGTAATGGACCAACCATGTCTAGCCCCTAGACTGCAAACGTCCAAGTTATTGGTATTGTTTGCAATTGTTCAGCTGGAACATGGGGTTGTTGGGCATAATACTAGCATCCCATGCATGTCTCAACCAGCTTGTCGTCGTCTGCCTTCGCGGTCAGCCCGTAGAATCCTTGCCGGAAGGCCTTAGAGACCAATGATCGAGGAGTGGCGTGATGCCCGCAATCTCTGAGATGGATCTCACGTAGGATTTCAATACCTTCTTGCTGGGAAACACACTTAAGGTATACACTAGTGGTGCTTCTTTTGTAGAGATGTCCATTGATTATGGTATAGCCCTTTGCTCAACGTACTATTTGTCATATTTTGACTTTGTCGTCGTGCAAAGTTCCATGTACGAGATATTCCATGAATGGTTGTGTCCAAGCCGGAGGGACCTTTGTCACTGTGTGAACGAAACAGTCAACTCTGTCCGGGTTGTCGACGTTCGCTCCCTTCACGGATGGTGTCTGTAGATGCTCCAGGAAAATGCCAAGCGGAATTTGTTTGCGCCCTGATCCAAGCTTAGACAGTACATCAGCCGCCTCGTTTTGCTCCCTAGGTACATACTTTACTTCATAGCCCAATAAGCTCTTGGCTATCTCGTCCACTTCATCTCGATATGCCGCCATCATAGGGTTCCGCGCGTTCCAGGTGCCAGCTACCTGCTGGGCAACCAAGTCGGAATCTCCACAGCAAACTATGCGCTTGATGCCAATATCCTTGGCTACGCGTAGTCCGTGAATGAGTGCTTCATACTCCGTCATGTTATTTGTAGCCTCGAAGTGGATCTGCTGAACATAATGTAGCTTCTCCCCAGTTGGTGACTATAGCAGTACACCAGCCCCCGAGCCACTGAGTAGCTTTGATCCATCAAAGTTCATCACCCAGTATTCTGGCTCCGGCATAGGGGTAGCATCTGGCATCTCCGTCCAATCTGCGATAAAATACTCCAAGGCTTGTGACTTGATAGCGTCGCGTCTCTTGTAGGTGACCTCGATGGCGGCAAGTTCAATGCCCCACTTTGTGACCCTTCCTGTAGCGTCACTGTTGTTGATGATGTCGGACAGTGGAGCCTTGCTCACAACTGTGATAGGGTGTTCTTGGAAGTAGTGTCTGAGTTTCCGAGAAGCAAGGAACACTCCATAAGATATCTTTTGGTAGTGAGGGTAACGCTGCTTGGACTCCATCAAGACCTCGCTTACATAGTAAACTTGTCGTTGAACTCCGTACTCATGCCCTGGTTCTTTCCGCTCTACCACGACGACGATGCTAATTACCCGGTTGGTGGCCGCCATGTAGATTAACATAGGCTCCCCAGGCTCGGGTGTTGCAAGGATAGGCGCCGAGGATAGTATATCCTTTAGCTGCTTCAGTGCTGCATCTGCCTCGTCCATCCATGTAAATTTTTTCGCCTTCTTCAGCAACTTGTATAGCGGCAGAGCCTTCTCCCAAGTCGGCTGACGAATCGACTAACCGCTGCAACGCAACCTGTCAGTCATTGTATGTCCTTTAGGCATGTCAGGCGATTTATGTTTAGGATGGCCTTGATCTTCTTCGGGTTGACCTCGATTCCACGCTGGGAAATGATGAAGCCCAACAAATGATGGAACCCCGAAGACGCACTTCTTAGGGTTAAGCATCATGTTTTCGGAGATTATCAAAGGTTTCTTTTAAGTCGGAGATTAAGTCGTTTGACTTTTTAGACATCACCTCTATATCGTCCACATAGGCGTGGATGTTCCGACCAATTTGATCGTGTAGGCAATGTTGCATTGTCTGCTGGTATGTAGCACCTGCGTTTTTCATCCCAAAGGGCATCGTGACATAGAAAAACGTGCCGTAAGGTGTGGTGAACGAAGTGGCCAATTGGTTCGACTTCCTCATCTTAATTTGGTGGTATCCTGAGTATGCATCGAGCAAACACAAAAGCTCTGAGCCAGTCATCGAGTTAATGACTTGGTCAATGTGAGGCAAAGCAAACAGATCTTTGGGGAACGCTTTGTTCAAGCCGGTGTAATCAACGCACATTCTTAATTATTTGGTTCCCTTTTTGGGGACAAGTACAGGATTGGCCATCCATCGGGTGTGAAGGACTTCTCGGATAAAACTAGCCTTACGTAACCTAGCTATCTCCTTGCCTATGGCGCATATCTTCTCGTCTCCGAAGCGTCGTAGAGGTTGTTTCACCGGTTTGCATTTTGGATCAATATTCAAGCTATGCTCGGCAAGTTCCCTAGGTACACCTTTCATGTCGGCAGATTGCCAGGCAAAGATGTCCCTATTCTCACGGAGGAACTCGATGTGCACGCTTTCCTATTCGGGATCCAGGTTCGTCCCAATGGCGGTGGTCTTGGAGGCATCGCCTACCACAAGTTCCACCGGCTTGGTTTCAATGGCGGCCTTGAAAGCTGGGGCGGAGTCAGAAATCTGCTTCTTCAACGCTGGCATCTCCGAGGCATCGACCTTGCTCTGGATCTCCTTGAATTATCCGCTGTAGAGAACAGCTTCCGCAAAGGCTGCTTCTCCAATCTCACAGTCCCTTTCCTTGGTAAAGCTTCCGGATATGGTGATGACACTGTTTGGTCCGGGTATCTTGAGCTTATTGTAGACGAAGCATGGCTTGGCCATGAAGGCGTGGAAGATGTCGCAGACGAATATGATGTGGTACACGCTATTGAAGGGGACCACCTCAATGGTCATGCATTATTGGCGGTAATTATTAACATCGCCAAAAGCGACCTGAAGTGTGATGAACCCAAGGAACCGAGCCTCACGACCAGGAACTACGTCGTGGAAGATAGTGCTGGTCCGCCTTTGGTTTGCCTCCGTCAATCTTGTGCAATGTATACAGGTACATGATGTTGATGCTGCTTCCACTATCCACCATACATTTGGTGAACTCATTGCCGTCAATCAATGGGTTGATGACCATGGCGTACTGGTTCTCCGTAGGGATGAGGTCTGGGTGATCCTTCCTGTCCCAAGTGATTGGAATCTCCAACCAGCGCAGGTACTGGGGAACTGGGGGTAGAGTGGCCATCAGTATCCTCATAGAGGTCATATGTTGTCAGACAGTGGGGGTGCCAACAAAAGTGTGGAAAATGTCCGCCTTCTTCTCGAAGGGGTTCTTGCCCTTGCCATCGCTCTTGGTGGCCATCTTGGGGTCAACATCCTCATCCATGTCAATTGAATCCTTGGACTCCTCTTCCTTCTTCTTCCCCTTGCCCTTGCCTCGCGGTTTGTTCTTCCGACTTTGTTTGTAGCCGTACTCTGGGTCCTCCTTGAGATCGTTGACGAACTTGCAATGGCGATTGGTGTGGGTGGCCTTGTCGTTGGCGTCGAGGTGTACGAGGCATGTCATATCGTGTTACTCTTCGTAGGTTTGGGTAACGCGGAGCGCTGCTGAAGTAGTTTCAATGCCTCGCCGCTGCCCACGACCAGCTCCCCGTCCTCGGCCATGTTGTCCGCCATCACCTCGTCCTGTGAATGTCATAGCGACCATGTCGGAGGTTTGCTTTCCTTCTGGCGGGCTCTTCCGCTTGGTCCTGCTGTTTCTCCGAGCTTGAGTTGGAACGGCCGTTGTCGACAGGGAGCCACGAGCATCGTCGGCGGCATCCGCGAACTCACTAGCTAGCTGGATCATCTGGTTGATATCTAGCCGGTGATTGTCCTGCAAGAGCTTCAACTTATGTCGGAGCAACGTACCTTTCTCCAACCCATCGATGAAGGCGGCCATGGCGGTCTGAGCATGCACTCCTGCGCAGGAATTCTTCATATCCAGCCAGCGAGAGAGGTATGCGCGAGATGACTCGTCTTTCTCCTGCACGCACTGTTGTAGATCGCCAACAGTACAGGGACGCTTATACGTACCCTCGAAGTTCTTGGTGAATGCTTCTTGCATGCCCAACCAGTTGCAGATGGATTTCTCTGGCAAGTCATCAATCCATTGTTGGGTCGTGTCCGCCAACATCAATGGGAGGTACTTGACGGCGATGTTGGGGTTACCCCCGGCGATTTCTATCACGTTGTCGTAATCCTAGAACCATGTAGCTGGCTTGGCGGTGTCGTAATCCTAGAGAGAGAGAGAGAGAGAGAGAGAGAGTGGGTCTAGTCGGTCAGCGGCTTTACGGGTAAGTTCGCAGGTGTGATTCGTTTTCTCGCGGAGAGAGAGGGAGTGGGCTGGTGCTGGGCTGGACTGGGCTTGCTGGGCTGGTTTGACTGCTTTCATTTTTTTGTTCTGTTTATTTTTGTTTTTCCCTATTTCTTTTATTCAGTTTTGAATTTGTTCAAACAAATCAAACAACCATTTCAATTTCAAATTTTGCCAAACTTTCTGTAAGTTTTTAATCTGTCTAAACATGTATTTCTAAGACCATTTTTAGAATAATTTCTTTATTCTTCTTATGGTTTTATTATTTATTAAATTAAGCACTTGCCTTTATTAAATAAGATTTAATTAAATTCTCAAACCTTATTTTGAAAGCAAAATTTCACCAAACCTTTTCAGTAGGTTTTATTTATTCAAAAGGGTGTTGAATAATTCATTTTGATTTATCTGAAATATTTTCATATGATCTATTAATCATTTAAATTGGGTAAATGTCTTTATTCCAATAGAAATAGAATTTGGTTAAGGCCATTTTGAATATTCATTCCATTTGATTATGGATTAGGCCAAGTTTTAATTTGTCTTTTAAATATTCCTTATTAATTAATTCTTTCTTTATCTTATAAAATCAATATCTTTTTATTTAAAGATCCAAACTTGGTGATTCCAACTTGTAAAATCTTATTTAATATTTGTTTATCCTTTTAATTCTCCTTAGGATTATTTGATCACCATTTGGTATGGATTTGAGACAAGGGTTTCATCATCTTTGGAAATTCAATTTCCTTATCTTACTAAATTCATAAGATTTTATTTATGGTTCCAAATTAAATGAAATTTATTTCTATGGTTTTATAATATTTCCATTTGTCATTCTTGATCATTTATAAATGTTTGTTGACAAATTTTATATTGATCAAATCCATGGTCTTAGAGATATCTTGGAAATCTCCCAATAGAGTTTTAGGGTTTTGGTTTATTTTCCAAGTGTTCAAATTTCAAGATGCATTTATGAAGAATGCATTTCACTTGATTTGAATTTAGTTGGATTCAAGATTTATTCAAAGTTTGTTTCAAGATGGGTTTTTGAGTTTCCATTTGGAAACAAAAAGTTTCTTTTCACCCTAAATTTCAACAATTATTTATTTTGTTTATTTATTTTTCACATTTCAAAATTTGGAAAATTTTGGGATGTGACAATTTATGTGATAGTTATATTGTTGAGTTTATTCATGAGGCTACTGAAAATTATTATGAGAGAGGAAAATATGGTTGTAGAAGTTTTCATGGAACTGAAACACCTCTCTATGTATTGAAAGTTTTGAAGTTGCTCTTGTTTTATCTACCCATTCTTGTTACTATATGCTTCTTTGATTTTTTTTCTTACAATATTCCTATGCATAGGAAGTGGGTTATACTTAAATGTGTTTTGAATTTGCTTCTTGATGCTCTCTTTTACTTCAATTCATAATTCTTATGTGAGCATCTTTTCAAACTATCAAGCCTAACTTAAGGGTGCTAAAGAGAAGTAATTCTTGGGATATAACCCAATAGTTTTCTTGTGTAACACCCTCGCCTGATAAGGCTGAGTTCATGTGTATAGTGCCAATCCCTGGATCGGTTCACTGGCACACACAGTACAAAATGATACCAAATATAACTGTGCATCATAAATACAACGAATATGATCCAGAATTTACATTATTTATTCAAGTACACAGCGGGAAACGAATACAAGGTAGATCTCCATCCTTCAAATGTGCCACAGGCGAACAAATGTTGAGTGGAGTCTCGCGACCTATGAACGATCACTCAGATATGATATAACCTGCAACATGAAACGTTGCAGCCACGAATGGTCAATACATTGAATGTATGGCAAGTAGGCTAAAGTGGTTAACAACAGATCTATCAACTACATGCTTATTTGGCCAAGTGGAGTTCAGGCTCATTTGCATAAAGCAACAGTTTTATCCTAACATTTGTAACAAAGTAGTTTTCCAATACGATAAATAGGACACTCTGGTTCACTCCCAGGTGCTCCTACCCAATTAAGTTCACCCAACAAGTTTTAGGTAATTAAGAAATAAGGATGAGTGAGAAATATCATAGCATCAGTATCAGGTCGCTCAAATTGTCCATAATCGGGGACACGACTAATCGATTAGTTTATACACCCTGCAGGGGTTAGTACACTTTACCCATGTGACTTGGCCAGCCCAGGTCGTACCACCACTCTCATATTGGGTGATGATAGGGAGAAGTCCAAGAAGGAATCGTTCGGGAAGTAGCTCCCCAATCCCGACGCGCACCGGTCCAACCTACACTATCTACATCTCTGGATACGCGGGTTCGAGTTACCATAACCTACTAAGTTCAACCAACCGCCCATTCCATTATTGGCACATGGTTGCACACGAAAGCTTCCAAACAAAGAAACCAATCATTTCTCAGTGTCCTGGGTGCCTTTCCGCAATGATACCACCAAAAATTATCAATCCCATCACACCCAGGAGATTCATTGATTAAGTTGTTTTAGTTTTCGCAAACCAACACATTTAGAAACAACTTCAGTGATGTAACCCAGCCCTCGTTCAGCATAGCATGGCTAAGCACATCTACCAACGGTGGCTCATAAACAAGGAATGCTAGGGAATAATATGGGACATAGCATAGCATATACACATCAATTCCTACATATGCAATTCTACAAAGCATCTACAATGCATAGGAAAACAATTGGACATTTATGACCAAGATAGCACCACTTGCCTTTGATGTAGATGTAGTTGATTAGATAATCCTCACAATCCTCATAGATATAATGGTTGCACTCGTCATAACCACAATACTTGCAATCATAGTAGTTGCAATCACAGTAGTTGCACTCCTCGCAATCTAACGTTTGAAGCAAACACAACAAACACCATTCAAAACATTGTAAACATACAACAGTGCAACATTACAAGAAAACAATGATGAACAGATGCATATATGACGATTTAATGAGTCACAATGGTTGCATTTAGTGTTCTGAACATAATTAGATTACATGATGCATGTGGAAAGTCATTTAATGCACTAAAGCTTTTATCACTAAAGTTGTATCGATTTAATATGGTGTATACCACTTTAATTGAACTAAATATGTTTATGTCATATTAAATTGTGAACTATATGCTACTGGATAGAGGTAATGAAATTTAGAGACAGTAGCAATTTAAATCACCTAAAAAGGAGTTATAGATATTTTCTTATGATTAAAACACTATTTCAATGGGTTTAAATATTTCTGTATGAATTTCTATTTTAACAGTACCAAATAATTTGTCATGCAATTTCTCTGTATAGATATTATCAATACAAAACCTTAGCACTTGGATTCACCCTAATCGGAGTTATAGATCTTTTTGTATGATTTAAATAGTGTTTAATGGGTTTTAAATGATTCATATAGTTTCTTTTGTCTACAAATCAAACTAAAATTATATCTGTAATCTCCACGGAATTGTGATTTAAGGGACATATTATTTGTAATTTTCTGAATAGTATTTATTTTCTTATGAATTTATTAATCTAAATAGGCCATTAAACCATTTAAATCTTCACGGCAAAACCTTAAAGTAAAATGCTAAACTAATTGCATATTGATGATCTACATGGAACCAGCTTTCCATCGGTATATCATTTATATTTTTGTGACAAGCAATTAATTTACTATGAATTTAATGATTTATAAAGCCATTAAAACTAATTAAATTGCTACGGGTTAAATAGTCGGCAAAGTCTAGATCCAACAAGATATTATTAAAGTACATTACAGTAGCTTCAATTTGATATATTATTCATATTTTCGGAGTTACAGATAATTTCTTATAAATTTATTAACCTAAAAAACATTAAAGCTAATTAAATTACTGCAGTAACCACGTACAGTAAAAGTTGGATCTATTCTGATAAGATGATTCTACGTAAAATTATCTTCAATTTGATATATTATACGCAATTTTTGGACGTGGTATGAATTTCTAATAAATTTTACAAGTTAGATCTATAATATGCAATTTTAAATTTGAACGGAATATTCCAGGGAATATTTCGCTGACTGGACAGGTTGACTTTGCATGCTGACTGGGACTAGATGTTGACTTGATGTTGAGATGGCGTTGATGAGGAAGCTGACCGGGATGACGACATGGCACGCACCGGTTTGATTGGATCTCGACCGTCTGGATAGGATTCGGTGGCTAGAAGAAGAGATTGACCCGATTTTGGCTTAGAATAGACAAGAAACAGATCTGTGTTAGAGAGACAAATCCGTAGGTCAAATTGAAAAACTTAGAACACGAAAGTTGTGGGCAATCATTATTCCTACCTTCTCACCAAAGAAATTTGGATTTGAAGAAACGAGCGCGAGTACATCTTGGATTTACATCGTAAGATCTGAAATATTGCGATACGAAATTCTCCGGCTGTGGTGGATGAAAAGAGGTGAGGTTTGTCGGGATTGAAAGATTTCGACGAGTTCTACAACTTTCGTTTTTTGACCGAAGGCAAACGACGAAGTCTAGATGGGTTAAAAGCGAAATAAGATTCGGACATGTGTAGATTCGGGATTTCGAGAAGAGAAACTCGTACAGCTGTGGCTCCACGAGTTTATATGGAGGTTTGTTATGGTTTAGAGATGGGTATTGGAGTAGGGAACAAGTAGAAACAAACGGAAGTCGATTCGGAGTTGTAGATAAAAAGTTACGAGAGTTTGAATAGAGATAGGTTAGAGAAAAACTGATTCGCACGGATTTTAAAGCACTCCACCGATCGATCCTGTACGTGGTGGCTGGCTCGGTCTGCTAGTTGGGCCGCCGGCTGGCTCGGCCGGCCCATTTGTTTTTTTTTCTTTTTCTATTTACTTGTTTCTCTCATATCTTTTGCATACGAACTCCAAATGATATGGTTCTTGTTTCTAAATTTTTCTAAAATCGAATAGATAATTGTAGGATCAAATTTTTAATCTTTTCACTAGTTTGGAAGTAGTGGATTTATAAATCCTTGTATATTTCATTTTATTTATATCTTTATGTGTTTGTATTTATTCCATAACTTTTTCATACTAGCTCCAAATGAGCTCAATTTTGTTTCTAAAATTTTGTAGTATTAATTGGATCTCTTTAGGCTATAATTATCAATAATTTATGCCTTAGCAATAGTTGGTTTTAATAAGTCAATTTAATTACCCTTAGGAACATTTGGGCGAATCAACTATAGGATTTAGATACCAGGATTTGGATTTAGTTTGTGAGAACTTTGCATGAATGTAATGAAATGCTTATGAATGCTCCATGATTTTAATTTTGAAATCTTGCACACCAATTCTACAATCCATAATCAATCCATGCCCTTTTGCCTATATGGCTACTTAGGTCATAACAAAAGAATATAAGATTTTGAATTCAAGGTTGAGAAGATTTTCTATTCAAAAAGTTTCTTCTCATTGAGAATTTTCAACATAGTCAAACAATCAATCAAACTTATTATTTATTTCACATTCCAAAATTAGGATAATTTTAGGATGTGATAGACTACCACCCTTAAAAGAAATCTTGTCCCGAGATTTGGGAAGGCTAGAAAGAAAGAAAGGTTCGGGATCCATTAGGATGTTACCACCCTTAAAATAAAATTGACTAGGTCATTTCTCGAGGATTCACTTAGCTCAGATTGGTTTTCCTTTAGACTTTTATTGGCACAATGTCTATAGCACATTCTAAACATTATGATTGATAGTTTCCGATAAAGCACTTCTTAAACTAGCAAAACTCTCATGGTGGGCAAATAGGGAACGTTTACTTCACGGTGCCCATAATTCACGGTTGGGATTCATCCTTACCGTGCATTCCTATGCTTAGCAATGGATGCTTTTAGAAGGGTGTAACAATATACCATTCTAGGGTTTAGGCTCAACGTCGACTCTCCGCTAAGGTTGAAAAGGGCACTCAAGATTCGCAAAGCCAACAGTACAAGAGCGAATAATAAGAGTAGTAGGAATGGTGATCAATCCATCCTGCACCCAAATCATTACCCTGTATGAGGATAGGTGAATCACGTTTTTATATTACTCGGGAATTCTCACTTGCCTTGAAGAATGTTTCCATGGGCATGAGCTAATGCTCTATGTATAGTCCCATATATTCAATCAACAAAGCTACTACTAAAACTAAACTATCGATACTTCAACTTTCAGGTTGCGTAATATACTACATAACATCATGTGCAACACTTCATACTTCCACATCCTTTTTCCATTAGGTGAAGCATTCTCTTTCCTAAATGTATTGTGTTGTCAAACCTTCCACTTAACACATCATTATAGTTCCATGGGTTTGAGATAGATAAGAATTGATTGTAGGGAGAAGAAGCTACTAAGGAAGTAATCCTACTCATAACTATATGAAGCAATCAATGTTACAAACAAGGAAACAATCATAGGCGATCAACACTCAATCAAACACTTGTATAATAACATTACAGGGGTCTAAATATAGCAGTATATAACCACAAAATAGTTTGAAAGCATTGGGAACAATACTAGAGTAAAACATAGCAACATATAAGCACTAAACTAAATCTGTCAAAACAGTACAGCAGGTTTCACGAATTTTTCTGACTAACTTAAACTCGTCAGGAATTTTAGCCAATTTTTTGTCATGTACTACAGGTAATTACGCTCCAGATCCTATTTTTGTAGATTTTTTTGAGTTACCAATAAAATATGAAAAATCGCGCGGTACAACAGGTCAGGCAGAAAACTGCAACACTAATCCCACGAATTTCAATCAATTCACACCATTAAACTAATTTAAAAACTTCATCACAATTTCAGAAACATTAGAGTTCAAAACTAACTGATCCTAAACAAAGAATCACACAAAATATCTCAATACAACCAAGCAAACAACCTATATTGTCATACCACATAAGTTGGTAAGAACAATATGCTAACACGACAGCGATGATCTCCTAAAGAGAAAAAATATGGTGGTTCAGTCCTACCCAAACTTGGTGAGATGTTAATTTATTTCATCTTATTTATTGTTTTACTTATATGCTAACTCTCATATAGGTATTATAAAAATGGACAACTATAAATTTTAAACAAGAAGAGGTTATAGAAAAGATAGACAAGGAATATAAGAACTCTAATAAGTATAAAATATGATAGTTCTCCTAATAGAGGTCTTTTATTGCTAATCCATTTCTAAGGTCACGATCCTACAGTCAACACACAGCTCTGATACCATCTAGTAACACCCTCGCCTGATAAGGCTGAGTTCATGTGTATAGTGCCAATCCCTAGATCGGTTCACTGGCACACACAGTACAAAATAATACCAAATATAACTGTGCATCATAAATACAACGAATATGATCTAGAATTTACATTATTATTCAAGTACACAGCGGAAAACGAATACAAGGTAGATCTCCATCCTTCAAATGTGCCACAGGCGAACAAATGTTGAGTGGAGTCTCGCGACCTATGAACGATCACTCGGATACGATATAACCTGCAACATGAAACGTTGCAGCCACGAATGGTCAATACATTGAATGTATGGCAAGTAGGCTAAAGTGGTTAACAACAGATCTATCAACTACATGCTTATTTGGCCAAGTGGAGTTCAGGCTCATTTGCATAAAGCAACAGTTTTATCCTAACATTTGTAACAAAGTAGTTTTCCAATACGATAAATAGGACACTCTGGTTCACTCCCAGGTGCTCCTACCAATTAAGTTCACCCAACGAGTTTTAGGTAATTAAGAAATAAGGATGAGTGAGAAATATCATAGCATCAGTATCAGGTCGCTCAAATTGTCCATAACTGGGGACATGAATAATCGATTAGTTTATACACCCTACAGGGGTTAGTACACTTTATCCATGTGACTTGGCCAGCCCAGCTCGTACCACCACTCTCATATTGGGTGATGATAGGGAGAAGTCCAAGAAGGAACCGTTTGGGAAGTAGCTCCCCAATCCCGACGCGCACCGGTCCAACCTACACTATCTACATCTCTGGATACGCGGGTTCGAGTTACCACAACCTACTGAGTTCAACCAACCGCCCATTCCATTATTGGCACATGGTTGCACACGAAAGCTTCCAAACAAAGAAACCAATCATTTCTCAGTGTCCTGGGTGCCTTTCCGCAATGATACCACCAAAAATTATCAATCCCATCACACCCAGGAGATTCATTGATTAAGTTGTTTTAGTTTTCGCAAACCAACACATTTAGAAACAACTTCAATGATGTAACCCAGCCCTCGTTCATCATAGCATGGCTAAGCACATCTACCAACGGTGACTCATAAACAAGGAATGCTAGGGAATAATATGGGACATAGCATAGCATATACACATCAATTCCTACATATGCAATTCTACAAAACATCTGCAATGCATAGGAAAACAATAAGACATTTATGACCAAGATAGCACCACTAGCCTTTGATGTAGATGTAGTCGATTAGATAATCCTCACAATCCTCATAGATATAATGTTTGCACTCGTCATAACCACAATACTTGCAATCATAGTAGTTGCAATCACAGTAGTTACACTCATCGCAATCTAACGTTTGAAGCAAACACAACAAACACCATTCAAAACATTGCAAACATACAACAGTGCAACATTACAAGAAAACAATGATGAACAGATGCATACATGACGATTTAATGAGTCACAATGGTTCCATTTAGTGTTCTGAACATAATTAGATTACATGATGCATGTGGAAAGTCATTTAATGCACTAAAGCTTTTATTACTAAAGTTGTATCGATTTAATATGGTGTATACCACTTTAATTGAACTAAATATGTTTATTTCATATTAAATTGTGAACTAGATGCTACTGGATAGAGGTAATGCAATTTAGAGATAGTAGCAATTTGAATCACCTAAAAAGGAGTTATAGATATTTTCTTATGATTAAAACACTATTTCAATGGGTTTAAATTGTATGAATTTCTATTTTAACAGTACCAAATAATTTGTCTCTGTATAGATATTGTCAATACAAAACCTTAGCACTTGGATTCACCCTAATCGGAGTTATAGATCTTTTTGTATGATTTAAATAGTGTTTAATGGGTTTTAAATGATTCATATAGTTTCTATTGTCTAAAAATCAAACTAAAATTGTATCTGTAATCTCCACGGAATTGTGATTTTAGGGACATATTATTTGTAATTTTCTGAATAGTATTTATTTTCTTATGAATTTATTACTCTAAATAGGCCATTAAACAATTTAAATCTTCACGGCAAAACCTTACAGTAAAATGCTGAACTAATTGCATATTGATGATCTACATGGAACGAGCTTTCCATCGGTATATCATTTATATTTTTGTGACAAGCAATTAATTTACTATGAATTTAATGATTTATAAAGACAATAAAACTAATTAAATTGCTACGGGTTAAATATTCGGCAAAGGCTAGATCCAACCAGATATTATTAAAGTACATTATAGTAGCTTCAATTTGATATATTATTCATATTTTTCGGAGTTACAGATAATTTCTTATAAATTTATTAACCTAAAAGACCATTAAAACTAATTAAATTACTGTAGTAACCACGTACAGTAAAAGTTGGATCTATTCTGATAAGATGATTCTACGTAAAATTATCTTCAATTTGATATATTATATGCAATTTTTGGACGTGGTATGAATTTCTAATGAATTTTACAAGTTAGATCTATAATATGCAATTTTAAATTCGAACGGAATATTCCAGGGAATATTCCGCTGACTGGACAGGTTGACTTTGCATGCTGACTGGGACTAGATGTTGACCTGACATTGACGTGGCGTTGATAAGGAAGCTGACCAGGATGATGACATGGCACGCACCATTTTGATTGGATCTCGACCGTCTGGATAGGATTCTATGGCTAGAAGAAGAGATTGACCCGATTTTGGCTCAGAATAGACAAGAAACATATCTGTGTTAGAGAGACAAATCCGTAGGTCAAATTGAAAAACTTAGAACACGAAAGTTGTGGGGAATCATTATTCCTACCTTCTCACCAAAGAAATTTGGATTTGAAGAAACGAGCGCGAGTACATCTTGGATTTACACCGTAAGATCTGAAATATTGCGATACGAAATTCTCCGGCAGTGGTGGATGAAAAGAGGTGAGGTTTGTCGGGATTGAAAGATTTCGACGCGTTCTACAACTTTAGTTTTTTGACCGAAGGCAAACGACGAAGTCTAGATCGGTTAAAAAGCGAAATAAGATTCGGACATGTGTAGATTCGGGATTTCGAGAAGAGAAACTCGTACAGCTGTGGCTCCACGAGTTTATTGTAAGATCCCTCCTTTGTAAAGGAAAAGGATCCCTGTGATTGCAATGCTAGTCCCTGGATCAATAGCTAGCATCCACAGTTAAGATGTAATATCAAGAAACAAAGGTGCATAATGCAACTTCATAACCAGGAATAACATAATTTTATTACATATTACATAGCTCATTTGGCTATTACATTACATTGCAGCAGAATATCTATAAGCATGGGGTCCTTCATCTTCAAAGTGCCACAGGCAGACATGTTGGTTGTAGACTTGTAATCCTAATCATTAAACTTCACTAACATCAATCAAACCTGCAACATACAAGTTACAGCCACAAGGGTCAATACATTTGAATTGTATTGGCAAGTGATACTATGGTAGTATAGTGGAGTCTAACACCTATATGCATTTGGCTAAGTGGAGTTGAGGCTTGCTTTGCTCAAAAATAGGTTTTTCTTATCATTTGAAAACACTAAGTTTTTTTGCTTGACAAAATAATCTTTCCCAAGGCATATCCCAATCAAAGATTGAAGATCCTTAAACCCTTGTTCAATCCACAAGTTTTTAACTTAGAAATTTGGATGATGAGATTCTTGATAGCTTCCATGTCTTGATGCTCAAATTGTCCTTTACCAGGGACATGGCTAAGTACTTAGATTTTACACTCTGCAGAGGTGGTGCACTTTCCTCACAAGACTTGGTTTCACCAAGAAAAGATCTTTCAGAAGCCTTTCCTTAGACCAAATGGACGCGTTCCAACCTATCATTCCCACTACCACCAACTGTCCAAATGGCTAAGTTCTAGCAACCTATGTGATCCAGGCAGAGCCCATAATGCCAAGTGGTTGCACTTGAAGCTTCTCAACATTTGACATCTCAAATCTCTTTGTTCCCGGGTGGCCATCCACAAGTGAGATACACAAGGTAAACCATAGCCATGGGCCTTGTGTAACCACTCAACCAAAAACCACCAAGCAATTACCATTCCACCCACGTGATTCATTAACTTAGTTGTTTTATTAAACAAAAACACAAGTCCTCAGACTTAGAAATTTTTCCACAGTATGAATGTATATTCCACCCTTGTTTTCTATTAGCTAAGCTAAGCTTGATAGTAGTAGGAATCTTAACTTAGAAAAAATTCTACTAAAGTTTCATCTACTAGGTTTTCCCATAGCAAGGTTTATACTTAGCAAAAATTCCATGCAAGTTTTACTTAGAAAAATCACTAATGCATAGTGAAAGTAATGGGACAAAAGTATGTAGCATCACTTGCCTTTTTGGTAGAGTATAGGTTCACTCCTTGATCTTTGCAATGTTCACACACTTCAAGTCACTACAAATCAATCCAGCAAACAATATTTCAATCTACTATTCAAGCAATTCATCACATGAAATGATAAAGTCAAAGTAATGCATGCAAGCATGCCAAGCTTTGTTTTTTTTGAAAAGGTGGTTCCTAATGGGTCATGAACATTTGAAAACACCTAATGGTCATTTTATAAAGTGGCAAAGTCTTTTGCAAAAGGTTTCACTTCATAAACCATTTTCAAAACAAGGTATCATTTTATGTGGTGTAGAAATGTTTTTACTAAGGCATTAATCTATAGGGTTCACAAAATTCATTTTCAAATCATAAAACTTGGTGTTTGGGGTTAGAGAGTTTAAAACAAAACATTTCCCAAAGGTTTTCTTCCAAAACCATTTTTAATAAATAAACCATAATTTTATTTGACTAGAATTGGTTTTGAATCCAAGATTCAATCTTTTGTTTCTCCAAATACATTTTTGAATCCACAAAGTGTTTCCTAGGGTCAGTAGGTTCACAACAAACCAATTTGCAAAGATTTCAACCTCAAAATCATTTTGGAATAATTTTTATAACCTAAACAAGCATACAAATGTTTCTGCAAAAACAAACAATTAAACCGAAACTTTTTACTAAACAAATGGCATGGTTGGCTAGGGCTTGTTCCACTGATTCTATTGATATAAAGTTTGCAAAATTTGGACGTGTGGTTTAAAAGTTGTGCAATTTACAAAGTCACAAGTCTAATTGATCAAATTCTGTTTTTAAAACAAACTCTGGGACACGCGTCTGATTCCTATTCGTCGAAAACGTTTCGCGTGGATCGACTAACACAGACCATAGGATTTAAGTGGAATCATACGGCTCAGAAGCGCGCGTACCCATTCGCTCACTTTCTATCCTAATCGTCAGATCCAAATCCTACGGTCCTAACTACTCTGACCAATACACAGCGGCACTGGCGGCGGCGCTCTGGCGGTAGCGCTCAGACGAGGTCGTCGCCGGTGATATAGGACGCAAGGGAGAGGAGGAGAAGGCTCACCGTGTTCGCCGAAGCTTGGGGAAGCTCAAGGTGGCACTGGCTGGCGAAGGGGCGCACGGACGTGAGGATAATGGCTCGCCGGAGTTGCGTCTGACGACGGCCACGTTCTGTCGTTGTCGAGGGCAGCGCTACGGGTCACGAGAGAGCAAACGGAGAGAACGGTTAGATGCGCAAGATCAAGGCGAAGATGCGTGCGTGAAGGAGAAGGAGAGGCGCGGTCGGAAACTACCTGTGGAGCTCGTCGGAGTTGGAGCGGACGGCGGCGTCGTTCAGTCGAAGACGAAGTCGACGCTGCAGAGCATGCGCGAGCGAGGGAAAGGTACTGGCAGGTGCAGGAGATGATGGCGAGCAAGCCAGTGTGCTCTGGAAGCAGTAGGGCTGGCGGTGGTGGCCGGAATTTGAACGGGAGCTCGCCGGAGGCTGTGGTGGTTCGGAGAGGATTCCGAGCAGCCTGGTGGCCGAGAGAGCCGGGCGAGAGAGGGGAAATGGAGTGGGGGAGTGGGCGCTTAAGTGAGCGAGGTTACCGTGCGGAATCAACGCTGCAATTAAGTGAATTTACTTGGGGATTTGATTGACAGAGAACGGCAGCGAGGAGGAAGAACGCGTCCGCGGTTGAAGACGCTGACGAGGCAGGTGGGGTCCGCTTGGCAGCGTGAGAGAGAGAGAGAGAGGGAACGGGGGTCCACCGGTCAGTCGCTGAGTGGGTGAGTTGCTGAGTGCAAAGCATTTTTCTGCGGGGTGAGGGGGAGTGGGCTAACTGGGCCTAGTGGTCTTGCTGGGTTGGGTTGAGTCCAATTCATATTTTTTTCTTTTGATTGCTTTTTCCTTTTTCTATTTGAATTTCCTGTTTTGAATTTCAAACAACAATTCAAACATCCAAAACAAATCAAAACACTTCCAAACTTGTACTGAGTTTTGGTTCTGTTTAGCAACATAAACCAAAGTCCAAAAACAAAAATAATATTTTTATTCTTTTAGGATCTATTTAATAATTAAATAAATAGTCCTTAGTTATTTATTGAAATAGAATTTTTTTATTTAAAATCTTTATTTGAAAGCTAAATAAAACCAAAAACACTTCAGTAGGTTTTGTTTGAGAATATAAAATACTTGGAAAACTTATTTAAAATAATTTAACAAGTTTTCAATGTTTTAATTAAAATGGAAAAGCCTTTACTTAAATAAAATTGGATATTAAATCCTTATTATTTTATTTATATAAATCTTTACTATTTTTATCAAAGCAAAACCTTTTATTTCAAAAGCTTGGCCAAGGTTTAATTTGGCTATATAAAATAATCCTTATTTATAAATCTACCTTTTCCTTTGAAAACCAAATCTTTTATTAAAAGATCCAAAAATAGTAATTTTAAATATTTTGAAGTTTATTGTTTATTTAACTTTTTAAATCCCTTTTGGATTTTATTTGATCCAAATAGGTTTTGAAACTTTCCAATTGGATTCAAAAAGTTTCTTCTCACCCTGAAAATCAACAAAGTTTTATTTTATTCATTTATTTTTCACATTACAAGATTTGGAAAATCTTGGGATGTGACAGGTTACCACCCTTAAAATAAATCTCGTCCCGGGATTTGGGGAGGCTAGGGGTTACAAGTTGGCTCAAAAAGCATCTAGGGTACTACCACCCTTAAAAAATTTCCAACTAGGTCACATCTTGGCTTGCTTGGGATCTTGGTGTAACTTTCCTGGACAGAAGTTTGCATAGTGGCCTAGTTCCTTGCATTTGAAACATGTGATAAGGCTGAGGTCTTGAGGTGGCATCTCTGGACAATATGATGCATAATGTCCTAACTCTTTGCAGTGGTTGCACATCACTTGGCTAAAATCCTTCCTCATCTTGGGTTTCACTAGCTTTTGTTTGTCTTCTTGGCTCTTCTTCTTTTCTGGGCATTCCCTGGCATAGTGTCCCATCTCTTTGCAATTGTAACATTGCAACTAGCTTATGTCCTTCTTCTTCCTTTTGGGTCTCTCCAAAGCTAGGAGTTCTTCTAGTTCATGCTCCTCAAAGGTGGAAAATCTTTCTCTCTTCTTGGGGCATTGATCTTCATGCTCCTTGGATGTATGATCCTTGTCTCCGCAAATATTGCTAGCTTGGGTTCCTTCTAGATTAACATCTTTGTCATCCTTGTTGTCATTAGCTCTTTGGGAAAAGTTTTCTCTCATGTTGATCATTTGAGTAACCAATCCTTGCAACAACTGGGATTGAAGTTTCAAAATCCTTTGTATGGTTGGGTCTAGTCCATTGTTGTTGGCTAAAAGCTGAGTTGTCATTTGGCTCAACTGGTTTTGGGTTGCTATAAGTTCTCTCATGTTGTCCTCTTGGATGTTGTTGGTGTCACCATCCTTGATGTTGGAGTCTCTTGGAGAAGTCATCTGTTTGGGTTGGGTAGGGATTAGAATAGGCAAAAATATTTCTAAGGGAATAATTCTAATCACACACATCACAATTCACTCAAGCAATGTGCAAGCAATCTCAATTCAAACATTTCACTCAAACAACAAGGTTCAAGCACATTTTTAGGCAACAAAATATTTTTGTTACACCACATAAGTTGGTATGTTTGACTTAGCTAAATATGGTGGTCCATCTATATGGTTCACTTGTGATTTTTCCATCCTTCTTGGTTGATTCTTCTTGCATGAGATCATGGTTTCCTTAGGAAAAACTCTTGGTCACAAAACTTCAAAGGTGATGATGGTTCCTTCTAAATTGTGTTTCCTTAGTCTCCAAATCTTGAGCAAGATTTCTTGTCTCACTTGTCCTTAGTGACAACCGTGGTTGAAGTCCTTGGTGAATATGCTGAAGATGTTGAAGTCATTAGATTTGAAGAAGTTGAAGTCATTAGAGTTGAAGAAGTCCTTTGCACATGGTGAAGTCTTTGGCCATGGTGTAGGATTTTCCATCAAGTTGAAATAGAAGAGATGTAGAGTTGAAACCAAAATGATTTAAGGAAAGAGTTTACAAGATTGTTTGTAAATAAGTTTTGGAACAAATACAACTCCTATTTTCCTAAGGGGTTTTTGTCCAATCCTAGGGTTACAAATCCTACAGGCAACACAATGCTCTGATACCATCTGTAAGATCCCTCCTTTGTAAAGGAAAAGGATCCCTGTGATTGCAATGCTAGTCCCTGGATCAATAGCTAGCATCCACAGTTAAGATGTAATATCAAGAAACAAAGGTCATAATACAACTTTATAACCAGGAATAACATAATTTTATTACATCTTACATAGCTCATTTGGCTATTACATTACATTGCAGCAAAATAGCTATAAGCATGGGGTCCTTCATCTTCAAAGTGCCACAGGCAGACATGTTGGTTGTAGACTTGTAATCCTAATCATTAAACTTCACTAACATCAATCAAACCTGCAACATACAAGTTACAGCCACAAGGGTCAATACATTTAAATTGTATTGGCAAGTGATACTATGGTAGTATAGTGGAGTCTAACACCTATATGCATTTGGCTAAGTGGAGTTGAGGCTTGCTTTGCTCAAAAATAGGTTTTTTCTTATCATTTGAAAACACTAAGTTTTTTTGCTTGACAAAATAATCTTTCCCAAGGCATCTCCCAATCAAAGATTGAAGATCCTTAAACCCTTGTTCAATCCACAAGTTTTTAACTTAGAAATTTGGATGATGAGATTCTTGATAGCTTCCATGTCTTGATGCTCAAATTGTCCTTTACCAGGGACATGGCTAAGTACTTAGATTTTACACTCTGCAGAGGTGGTGCACTTTCCCCACAAGACTTGGTTTCACCATGACAAGATCTTTCAGAAGCCTTTCCTTAGACCAAATGGACGCGTTCCAACCTATCATTCCCACTACCACCAATTGTCCAAATGGCTAAGTTCTAGCAACCTATGTGATCCAGGCAGAGCCCATAATGCCAAGTGGTTGCACTTGAAGCTTCTCAACATTTGACATCTCAAATCTCTTTGTTCCTGGGTGGCCATCCACAAGTGAGATACACAAGGTAAACCATAGCCATGGGCCTTGTGTAACCACTCAACCAAAAACCACCAAGCAATTACCATTCCACCCAGGTGATTCATTAACTTAGTTGTTTTATTAAACAAAAACACAAGTCCTCAGACTTAGAAATTTTTCCATAGTATGAATGTATATTCCACCCTTGTTTTCTATTAGCTAAGCTAAGCTTGATAGTAGTAGGAATCTTAACTTAGGAAAATTTCTACTAAAGTTTCATCTACTAGGTTTTCCCATAGCAAGGTTTATACTTAGCAAAAATTCCATGCAAGTTTTACTTAGAAAAATCACTAATGCATAGTGAAAGTAATGGGACAAAAGTATGTAGCATCACTTGCCTTTTTGGTAGAGTATAGGTTCACTCCTTTATCTTTGCAATGTTCACACACTTCAAGTCACTACAAATCAATCCAGCAAACAATATTTCAATCTACCATTCAAGAAATTCATCACATGAAATGATAAAGTCAAAGTAATGCATGCAAGCATGCCAATCTTTGTTTTGTTTGAAAAGGTGGTTCCTAATGGGTCATGAACATTTGAAAACACCTAATGGTCATTTTATAAAGTGGCAAAGTCTTTTGCAAAAGGTTTCACTTCATAAACCATTTTTCAAAACAAGGTATCATTTTATGTGGTGTAGAAATGTTTTTACTAAGGCATTAATCTATAGGGTTCACAAAATTCATTTTCAAATCATAAAACTTGGTGTTTGGGGTTAGAGAGTTTAAAACAAAACATTTCCCAAAGGTTTTCTTCCAAAACCATTTTTAATAAATAAACCATAATTTTATTTGACTAGAATTGGTTTTGAATCCGAGATTCAATCTTTTGTTTCTCCAAATACATTTTTGAATCCACAAAGTGTTTCCTAGGGTCAGTAGGTTCACAACAAACCAATTTGCAAATATTTCAACCTCAAAATCATTTTGGAATAATTTTTATAACCTAAACAAGCATACAAATGTTTCTGCAAAAACAAACAATTAAACAGAAACTTTTTACTAAAAAATGGCATGGTTGGCTAGGGCTTGTTCCACTGATTCTATTGATATAAAGTTTGCAAAATTTGGACGTGTGGTTTAAAAGTTGTGCAATTTACAAAATCACAAGTCTAATTGATCAAATTCTGTTTTTAAAACAAACTCTGGGACACGCGTCTGATTCCTATTCTTCGAAAACGTTTCGCGTGGATCGACTAACACAGACCATAGGATTTAAGTGGAATCACACGGCTCAGAAGCGCATGTACCCATTCGCTCACTTTCTATCCTAATCGTCAGATCCAAATCCTACGGTCCTAACTACTCTGACCAATACACAGCGGCGCTGGCGGCGGCGCTCTGGCGGCAGCGCTCAGACGAGGTCGTCGCCGGTGATATAGGACGCAAGGGAGAGGAGGAGAAGGCTCACCGTGTTCGCCGAAGCTTGGGGAAGCTCAAGGTGGCACTGGCTGGCGAAGAGGCGCACGGACGTGAGGATAATGGCTCGCCGGAGTTGCGTCTGACGACGGCCACGTTCTATCGTCGTCGTGGGAAGCGCTATGGGTCACGAGAGAGCAAACGGAGAGAACAGTTAGATGCGCAAGATCAAGGCGAAGATGCGTGCGTGAAGGAGAAGGAGAGGCACGGTCGGAAACTACCTGTGGAGCTCGTCGGAGTTGGAGCGGACGGCGGCGTCGTTCAGTCGAAGATGAAGTCGACGCTGTAGAGCATGCACGAGCGAGGGAAAGGTACTGGCAGGTGCAGGAGATGATGGCGAGCAAGCCAGTGTGCTCTGGAAGCAGTAGGGCTGGCGGTGGTGGCCGGAATTTGAACGGGAGCTCGCCAGAGGTTGTGGTGGTTCGGAGAGGATTCCGAGCAGCCTGGTGACCGAGAGAGCCGGGCGAGAGAGGGGAAATGGAGTGGGGGAGTGGGCGCTTAAGTGAGCGAGGTTACCGTGCGGAATCAACGCTGCAATTAAGTGAATTTACTCGGGGATTTGATTGACAGAGAACGGCAGCGAGGAGGAAGAACGCGTCCACGATTGAAGATGCTGACGAGGCAGGTGGGGTCCGCTTGGCAGCGTGAGAGAGAGAGAGAGAGGGAACGGGGGTCCACCGGTCAGTCGCTGAGTGGGTGAGTTGCTGAGTGCAAAGCGTTTTTCTGCGGGGTGAGGGGGAGTGGGCTAACTGGGCCTAGTGGGCTTGCTGGGTTGGGTTGAGTCCAATTCATATTTTTTCTTTTGATTGCTTTTTCCTTTTTCTGTTTGAATTTCCTGTTTTGAATTTCAAACAACAATTCAAACATCCAAAACAAATCAAAACACTTCCAAACTTGTACTGAGTTTTGGTTCTGTTTAGCAACATAAACCAAAGTCCAAAAACAAAAATAATATTTTTATTCTTTTAGGATCTATTTAATAATTAAATAAATAGTCCTTAGTTATTTATTCAAATAGAATTTGTTTTATTTAAAATCTTTATTTGAAAGCTAAATAAAACCAAAAACACTTCAGTAGGTTTTGTTTGATAATATAAAATACTTGGAAAACTTATTTAAAATAATTTAACAAGTTTTCAATGTTTTAATTAAAATGGAAAAGCATTTACTTAAATAAAATTGGATATTAAATCCTTATTATTTTATTTATATAAATCTTTACTATTTTTATCAAAGCAAAACCTTTTATTTCAAAAGCTTGGCCAAGGTTTAATTTGGCTATATAAAATAATCCTTATTTATAAATCTACCTTTTCCTTTGAAAACCAAATCTTTTATTAAAAGATCCAAAAATAGTAATTTTAAATATTTTGAAGTTTATTGTTTATTTAACTTTTTAAATCCCTTTAGGATTTTATTTGATCCAAATAGGTTTTGAAACTTTCCAATTGGATTCAAAAAGTTTCTTCTCACCCTGAAAATCAACAAAGTTTTATTTTATTCATTTATTTTTCACATTACAAGATTTGGAAAATCTTGGGATGTGACATTTATATGGAGGTTTGGGATGGTTTAGAGATGGGTATTGGAGTAGGGAACAAGTAGAAACAAACAGAAGTCGATTCGGAGTTGTAGATAAAAAGTTACGAGAGTTTGAATAGAGATAGGTTAGAGAAGAACTGATTTGCACGGATTTTAAAGCACTCCACCGATCGATCCTGTACGTGGTGGCTGGCTCGGTCTGCTAGCTGGGCCGCCGGCTGGCTCGGCCGGCCCATTTGTTTTTTTTTTCTTTTTCTATTTACTTGTTTCTCTCATATCTTTTGCATACGAACTCCAAATGATATGATTCTTGTTTCTAAATTTTTCTAAAATCGAATAGATCATTGTAGGATCAAATTTGTAATATTTTCACTAGTTTGGAAGTAGTGGATTTATAAATCCTTGTATATTTCATTTTATTTATATCTTTATGTGTTTGTATTTATTCCATAACTTTTTCATACTAGCTCCAAATGAGCTCAATTTTGTTTCTAAAATTTTGTAGTATTAATTGGATCTCTTTAGTCTATAATTATCAATAATTTATGCCTTAGCAATAGTGGGTTTTAATAAGTCAATTTAATTACCCTTAGTAACATTTGGGCGAATCAACTATAGGATTTAGATACCAGGATTTGGATTTAGTTTGTGAGAACTTTGCATGAATGTAATGAAATGCTTATGAATGCTCCATGATTTTAATTTTGAAATCTTGCACACCAATTCTACAATCCATAATCAATACATGCCCTTTTTCCTATATGGCTACTTAGGTCATAACAAAAGAATATAAGATTTTGAATTCAAGGTTGAGAGGATTTTCTATTCAAAAAGTTTCTTCTCATTGAGAATTTTCAACATATTCAAACAATCAATCAAACTTATTTATTTATTTCACATTCCAAAATTAGGAGAGTTTTGGTATGTGACATCTTGAGTGTTGGAAGTTATTACTTCTGTAATAAACTCTCCTTATCCATTTTTATTTGATTTTTGTGCCAATAATAACCTCTAATGAGAGGGAAGTAAGATTTGGGGAAGTCCTGTCTCAAAACAGATTTTTGTGCTCCACTGTAAAAATTCGTGTAAAATCTCTGTATGTCGGATTGACCTGTAATTCTCTGAATAAATCCCCCAGGTTGTTAGATAACTTTTGTTAGTTCATTACCTTTTTATTTGAGCAACAAAAGGTCTTCAAAAAAATCGGTTTCTACCTGCTGGTCTGTTTTGACAGATTTCTGCCATTATTTGCATTTGCTTCTTATTGATTCCTTTTTGGGTTCTTTTTGGGAAATTGATCTTTTTGAGGGAATTGATACAGTATCTTGTGTCTTTAGTAAAAAAAATATGTTTTGAAACTAAACCCAAAGGTCTATTATCTTTTGAATGCACTAATGTTGCTAATGAAGATTGTGTGAAGTTTTGTATGAAGGAAAATTTTCAGGTGTAAAGGAAGAATGATGTAATGAGATAAATAATGGACAAAAGCTCAAGCTTCGGGATGCCACCCCGTGTCACTCCAAGAAATATTCAAGAGGTACAAGCGACAAAGCTTGGGGATGCCCAAGCCATACCCTTCTTCATCAATAAAAATCTCAGGTCTTTCTAGACAATTCATTTTTATTGTTTCATGCACTGTTGTGTTGTTCTTGGACCGTCTTAGTTTTAATTTTTGGTTCTTGTTTGCTTAGTTTGCTTCAATAAAGTAGTTTGGACCCCGTTTTCGCCGTGTTGTTTCAAATAAGTTGATTGGTGTTGGAAAGGAGTAGGAAGTTCTTGCTTTAGTAGTACAAGAGGAGCTTGCTTTGACTGTGACTTAGACTTTATCATTTCATGCTAGATGTTGTTTTGACCTTATGCTTAGTGATTATTGCAGTATCATGACTTGTTCCAAACAATTGGAATTGCTTAATGTGCCTTGAAAGAATCATGCAATGTTTAGCATACAAAAACATAGTATTGTGGTATTCTCCTTTGATGCTTTGTTTGGGTTGACTTGGAGCATGCTCACACCATGTTATGACTATGAACCAGTCACCATAGCCTCTATGATCATTTAGTTTTTGACTTGTAGTACCACTTTATGCTTTGATTAGTAATGTTTTGTCGCTCTGCATGATTATGGCCATTATTGCTCTCTTTGTTGGTCGCTCCCAGTTTTTTGCTAGCCTCCACTTGTATGAGTAAGTTCTACTCATGCATCCAACTCCCAAGCAACCAAGTTATTCCAAAGTGTCCACTATAAATTCATATGCATGGTGTGTTACACCATTCCAAGTATATTCTTGTTTTATCTACCTTCTAATTAAAAAGTCACTTTGTTATGTGAAACTTAGTCATTAAAGCTCTCACAAACTTGATGGCACACTTTATTTTTCTTGCCCCTAAATAAACTTGAACCATTGTGTCATCTATGTTGTATATGCTTGCACTTATACGTTGGAATTAGCAGAACCATATTGTCATGGGGAACACTTTCAACATTGCACTTGTACATTGTACCCAGTTGATATCATGCTCTTTTGTTTGCGGATGTCGTCGGTGTGAAATAAAAGGGGAGCTTGTAAGTCCATGGAGTTATGTATGTGTGTTAGGGAAACGCCTGGGCCTCTAGCCTAAGCCATGCCTAATCATGGTGGAAACTTGCAGCATCACCATAGTGAGCAATCTCTGAAGCTTTATTCTTATATAAAAAGAGACACATTGAAAAGAGGAAAGAGAGAAAAAAAACACCATTTTCCCATGGTAAATAAGAAGATTGCTGAGATGCTCATTGTCTGCTTGCCTTGTCATTTTGATGATGGGATAGCTCCTGTATCATATGCAAGGGGTACCCCGTTGGCGGTTCTCTATGATACAAATGTACTTACTATGACAAGAACTTACCGATGACTAAAGTTGAGTAGCATGAGGAGCAGCCCTCGTACTCAAGGGACATGACATTGCCAACTTATACTTTGTCAAGCATATACTCCATAGTTTGTTCACTTTATCCTTAATCACTTCAAGATGCTTATGATAGGGGCAATGAGAACTAAAAGCTAACAAGTATCATAATTTTTGGAAGCTCTTTATGAGACTTGAAATCCCTGCTTCCCTTTATGAAGGGCCTTTCTTCCACCATTATACTGAGTCTCCACCATCTATCCTTAGGCACCAATTAAGAGAGCATAGTTGCCATTCTTAGTCCTATGTGCATTGTCCCAAAACTTATTGATTGATTCATATTGTTGATATTTCTTTCTCTTGAACTATTTGTATCTAGTCACTCTTATGAACTTTGAAGGTGTCCTATCCATTTATTGCTACTCCATCAGGGACAAGCTGAATGCCACTATGCTATTTTTTCTATATGTGAACAAACAAACGTCTTTCAATGCATTGTTATTCATGATCTTTGTTTGTATCCTTTCATGTTGCATGCATAGTTACTTTGTCTTATTGTTAGAACTTCTTCTTTCATGCTCATGTTTAGAGTACTTTGATCCTAGCTTTCAATGCTTGCAAATGGTTTGATCTTGATTTTGATGGTGCATGTCACCTCAAAAATTATTCTTTTTATCACTTACCTACTCCAAGACGAGCAAGAGTTAAGCTTGGGGATGCTTGATACGTCGTAAACGTATCTATAATTTTTGATGTTCCATGCTTGTTTAGTATCTACTTTTCTTTGCTTTGTCTTTACTTTGAGGTATTTTTATATGTTTTCTGGGACTAACCTATTAACAAGATGCCACATGCCAATTGCCTGTTTTCTTCTGTTTTTGGTTCCAGAAAAGTCAGAAAATGAATATTCTCGGAATTGGACGGGACAAAAGCCAAAGTTAATATTTTACCGTGGGGAACACGGAACCAGAAGATGATACAGAGAAGGGCCTCGAGGGGGCCACACCCCTGGCCGCACGGCCTGGCTTAGCCCGCGCCTGGGGGGTGAAGCCGCCTCGGGCACCCCCTCGGCCTCCCTCTTCGCCTATAAGAAGCCCCTGATACCTAAACCCTAAGCACCCGATCAATCTTCCACAAAACAGTCTGTAGCTGTCGCCAGCATCGTCCCTAGATCAAGTGACATGAAGCTCTTCCTGGCACACTGCCGGAGGGGAGAGATCATCCTGGAGGCCTTCTTCATCACCATGCCAGCCTCCGGTATGATGCGTGAGTAGTTCCACCTTGGAATACGGGTCCATGTAGTAGCTAGATGTTTGTTTCTCCTCCTTTGTACTACCATTTTAGATCTTGTGAGCTCCGTTCATGATCAAGATCATCTATTTGTAATCATGCATGTTGTGTTTGCAGGGATCCGATGGGTATTGAGATTACTATGTTAGATTGGTTAATGATTCTATCTTATTGATTCTATCGTGTCTGTGTTGTTTGATATCTTGCATGCTCTCCGTTTCAAGTACCTATCTTGGCCATGTAGATGCTAGTGACTCCAAGAGGGAGTATTTATGCTCGATAGTGGGTTCATGCCTCTATTTAATCTGGGGAAGTGACAGAATCTCTAAGGTTTTAGATGTGTTGTTGCTACTAGGGAGAAAACAACGATCTCTTGTTCATCTAACAAGGGGATTGTTTACTTTACACACCTTTCTTAAAGCAGTTATCCGCTGCTTGCAACTTAATACTGGAGGGGGTTCGGATGATAACCTAAAGGTGGATTACTAGTCATAGATGCAGTTGGATGGCGGTCTATGTATCTTGTTGTAATGCCCAATCAAATCTCATACGATCATGAATGTCTAGTATTGCATTGTTATGCCTTGCTTTGTCCTGTCAATTGCCCCGTTGTAATTTGTTTACCCAGCATGTTATGTTGTTTATCTTAAGGAGAACACCTCTTGTGAACTATGGACCCCAGTCCAATCTTTACCATTGATACATCTTCCACTATTACTATTTACTTTCTACAAGCCACCATTACCTTCCACACCATACATTTAATCATTTGGTTTCAGCAAGCCAGTGAGATTGACAACCTCACTGTTCGTTGGGGCAAAGTCTTGAGTTTGTGTTGTGCAGGTTTCCATGTTGCTAGCAACACCTTTGAGTTGTTTCCTTCCTCCTACTGGTTCGATAACCTTGGTTTCTACTGAGGGAAAACTTGTTGTTGTGCTCACCATACCTTCCCCTTGGGGTCTCCCAACGAAGCTCTACAGTGATCTGAGCTACACATCATCACACACCAGAGACAAAAACACCACCAAACAGAGTCAGATCTAGCAAAGATTGGAGGGGGGAAATCCGCTGGAGCCACCTCCAGGGAGATCTCCACCCTCTCCAACATCTCTAGCATCATCACCATGATGAAGAGGGAGTATTCTACCTCCGGGCTATGGGTTTGTGGCAGTATCTTGATCTATTTCTCTCTTGTTTTTCATATATCTAGTACCATATGATCTGCCCTACATGATTATGGTAATATTTGTATTTCCTATGTGGTGGATCTTTGTTCTATGATTTGGTATTTTAGATTGGAATCTATTTTGTGTAAGATGTTTTGATAGATGAATATCATGCACCCTGTTATTAATTGCTTATTTTGATCCAACTTGTATGCAAGAACTTCTATGGGGAGAAGTGTGTGTTAGATGGAGTAGCATGGTGGTAGAGATTGAATTGTGACACATAATATTCAAGGTCTACTTTTGTTTTTACCTTTCTTTTGCTGCCTCACTAGGGATAAAGTGAAATCGTGTGCTATAGTTATCTTGTGATAGTTGATAACCTTGTTAGGTCAAGGTAGCATATTTGTATTTCAAACATCATAAAATATTGCTTAAAGCTATACTCTGATTTGTTCTTAATTCAAGATTGCATGGAGATTTTCATTTCTTGAGGTCTATAATAGAGAGATGTATTCCATATCTATGTTAGAATGTGATTCCCATACTAATTCATTTATCAAGCACATATATAAATTCCATGAATCTTTATCATTGATGAATTGGTTTGTGATCACCACAACTTAAAAAGAGAGTAGACAAGTGAACCCATGAACCCCGGTCTAATTTTTATCATAAAAACACCTTTCCATTGCATCTACAATCCTTCATATTTCTACAATTTATTATTTCGAAAATACAAAAATACTTTCCCTACTTGCAATCACTCATAAAAACCCAAAAACAACTCTACTATCTTCCATAACGTCTAGTTTGCATTTATTTTCTTTACTTTACTTTATTTGCTCCAGTTTATATTATATTTTATTTCATATTACTAATACAAAACCTTGTGCTTGAAAACCACTTGGTGGAGTTGGGGACACAAGACAAATTATTTTACTTTACAGGTTGCTTGAAGAGGACAAGACAAAGAATCTTCCATTACCAATTCCCCGAGAGTTCGATATAAACCCTCGAGTCACCCTTGTGGGGAAAATAAGCTTGCTACAACACTGCACTTGGAGTCCCAACGATAAGTGGCCATGATTGTTGCCATCAAGACTATTTTCTGGCGCCGTTGCCAGGGAGTTGGCGAAGGTACACCACAACTGCATCCCCATCAAGTTTGAAGAGCAAGTTTGGAGAACAAGGTATTTTCTGCGGCACTTGCAAGTATCTTCTAGTGTCGTCATCTTCATCAACTCGTGCAACAACCCAAGCTTGGGGAGGTTGCACCATTGTGAACTTTTTCTTCTCCTTTTAGATTTTAAAGTATTTTACTTTGTCTTGTTTTTAGTCTTTTTAAGTTTTCCTTAAAACACAAAACACATAAAAAGTAGTATAACCTTAAATATGCAAGCTAAAATATGGATAAACTTGGAATCCACATACCTAAACGTCATGTCAAAATTATGGAAGACTACTTTGAGTATAGATCAACTATAGAAGGAAAAAGAATGGAGGACATGCTTAAATATCTTAATCAAATCTCTATAGACCTTTGTGAACTACATGTTGTAACTTGTTTCACTAGAGAATTCTATAACCACTCTCACTGTCAATGTAAGCATAATAGTGATCCTATAATTGCTAGTTATCAAGAGTGTAGACCTAAATGGCATGATATAGAACAAGTTGAGAAATATATTGCTTATATTGCAGCCCATGAAATAGACTCTCTTATTAATGAAAATATTGAAACTAGTCAAATAGCTCTTATGTTAAAATTGCACTTGGCTATTATTCTCCAAGTTTGCAATGAAGAATTTAGTGATAATGCTTATGTTATTAAATATAAAGAAAGAACTCTTGCTGTCATGGAAAGTACTAATATATAGCAAGAAAAAGATGATGAAAACATAAGCTTGGAAGAACAAGTGTGTGAAGAAGAAAATGAAGTAGAGAGAATCCAACCTAAACATGGGGAAGAGTGGGATCTTCCACCTTCACAATCAACAAATGATAGTAACACTCAAACTCGAAACTCATTTGTCGTCTATGATAACTCATGTTATGATAATTGTCCAACTAAAATCCATGCATATCTTGTGAGGGAATTGAAAGTCAAATGGTTATTTATGAGAACCCTTCTTATTATGATGAAACTAATGATGCACCTTTGACTACTAATAACACTACTACTAAAATTATTGATGATAATGAGGAATTTTGTTTAGATATGCTATATGAAAATGCTTTAGATGATGGTCCTATGCTTCTTGATAACCATCCATGTATAACAAATGAAGATATAAATAATAAACTTGCTGCCTATGATGATACCCTTATGACCAAGAGCCCTATATCATTCTTGAACTCTCCTATGTTAACCATAGAATAGAAATTTGCACTTGCTAGAAACTATATGTATGGTTTGCAATTAACTTATGTTGAAAATCATCATTGCAACCATAATCTTAATAATGAAACTCTTACTATAAACTACTATGAAAGAGTAAAGTATGCTAATGAATACCATGATAATTATTATGATACTCATCATATAAAAAAATTTACAAACTTGCATGCTTCCAATGGTCATACTACTAAATTTACTTCTAGTGCTTGCAATTATTATGAAAGAGGAGCACTAGTAGGGAAAACCCTACCACCGGCTAACCAAAATGGCCTACCGCCGGCGAGGTGGCAAGGACACATCGTTGGCGATTCCAAAAATCGCCAGGGGTATTTTATGTTATCGCCAGCGAATAGGCCTATTCGCCGGGGGTAGTGCCCTTACCATCGGCCTAACCTGTTTCACTGAGGATATTATGTACCAGAGAAAAAATAAGAAAATAGATAGAATACACAGTATACAGGATAATACACATACAGGATAATGACAGGAAAATACATATTAACACAGGAAACATTATCACCACATATATAGGAAGTATCCAAATGTTACAGTCATCATCGACAAGCATACAAGATTCATAACAGTACAATATTACTCAATGTAACACCTCGGCATCTACGGACTGGCAGCTGTCACTCCTGGCATCACAATAAGATCTCTAGACTAACCCCATAGACCAACACTAGTCTTTTTTGTGCACTTTATCCTCACTCATGCGCACCCGGTACCCACTTCCCGGTCGGTCATCCATTCTCAAATTTCTCTAGTCTAAGCATGCTTTACCTCAGAGTTCTTTTCAGATGAGCTTCCGGAAAAGAAGTTGAAACTTGTTTTTATGGGTATACTATCAATAATATTAAGCCATGCGCCAGGGTATCACATACACCCACCCTTAAAAGAGCGATGCCCTCGTCGATCAACCACAAGCCAGGAACATCCCCTCTTGGCATACTTCTGTGCGTCCAGTGCTGGCACATGTTTCATGTTGTGTCCGCTCCAGGACACACGCGCATGCTCAACATGTCTGCCACTGACCCGCACACGCCCGTGTAACGTGGGGGTCGGCTCTGATACCACTTTGTAACACCCCGGCCTCTACGGACCGGCGGCTGTCACTCCTGGCAGCTCAATAGGATCTCTATACTAACCCCACAGACCAACACTAGTCTTTTCTGCGCACTTTGTCCTCACTCGTGCGCACCCCGTACCCACTTCTCGGTCGGTCACCCATCCTCAAATTTCTCTAGGCCAAGCATGCTTAACCTCAGAGTTCTTTTCAGATGAGCTTCCGAAAAAGAAGTTGCAACTTGTTTGTATGGGCATACTACCAATCCTATTAAGCAATGCGTCAGGGTCTCACACTCAAGTTCTAAACACACACATATATATATCCATGTCCAGTTCTAAATTAACACACACACTCTTGGTTACTTAGTCGCGAGTGGTCAACACCCATAGAGTAGGAACCATCACGGGAACATGATTCACGTGAGATCCTTGAAGAATCCTCCAGTATTGTTGAAGTTAACCTCCAATGCAGCCATGTAGAGAAGGACGTGCTCGTCCTCTTCCCTAAGATGGCGACGTACCACCTTCTCGGTGGTCGTCTCTCTCTACACCGCTCGGGGCCCATGCGGCGTCCACCATAGAAGCTCTGGATCAATGGTGGGTCCCGGATTCCTCACCAACCTACGTGCTCTAGATAAAGGTTGAATCTCCATGTGCCAGCCCAGCGGAGCCCGTCCCGGACATTGCTCATCCCTATGAGAACGAAAACGAATTCCTATGAGATCAAATTCCTATATGAGAACAAATTCCTATTATTTCTCATTACCCCCATATAATTGGTAAACTCGTCTCGCCAAAGTCGAAAGGAGAGAAATACTTTCCTATATGGCAACATTAAAACACAAGGAAAGGAGCCAGGGTCTCGACAGCAACAACTCCTTTCGGACCACCAAACCTTCAGTTGTTCGAGAGGAGTGGTTGCCGACCCTGATCTCTTTTCCTTGTGTTTCTCTACGTCCATTCTATACTTTGGGGCTACATAGTTTATCATTTCATTGTATCGCCAAAGACTAAAGGAAAGAAACGATTCCACGATTCATATAACAATTTCGTCCACATGCTATACAAATAGTGAATTAATATCTTTCCTTTCGACTTTGGGGCTACAGTGAGATATTTGAAACGACATAGGTCACCATTTCATTTAATTCACGCTATCTAATCTCCACAGCAAAGACGAAAGAAGAGAAATACTTCCATGATTCATATAGCATTAGCATGATATGTTAGTGGTAAACCAAAGAAAGGATTCGGTCTCCATGGCAACGGCTCATTTCGAGTTTGGTGTGTCGAAAGGAGTCGTGTCGTGGACCCAGATCCTTTCCTTGGCTTACCATTGGACCTAGCATGTCTATGCTAGACGAAACTCGAAAATAATTGTCCTCTTTCGACTTTGGGGCTACGAGATGAGATATTTGAACTAAATGAAACAAGACAGTCATCCTGCTAAACCATAACCCTAGCTAGAATGAGATAGTTGAACTATGTAGGACCGACTGAACTCATGGCAGTGCGAACTATATAGTACCAATTAACAATTGTAGAAAACAAACCTAGCAGCCATGTTTCCTACACACGTCCCTGTCGGCCACGGCCCCGTCGACCACGGTCTTTAGATCTAGCGCTCGCGGCCGCGTCCATGGCCTCCCCTATAAGTTTTTCAGCAAGAAAAATGGTCCAAATTACAAGTTTTTTAATATTATCAATGGTTATGTATAAATGGTGCAATGATTTGTAAAAAAAGGAGCAGAATCTTAAGTTTAATTACTAGGCATTTCCTTAAATTGAGAGACACATTAGTGTATATATAGCTCTATGATCAACCAAGGCTATCTCTTCAAGGTTATAGAAGTTCAGCATTATCTAGATACCCCAAAAGCGCTAAAATTATTGGATTTGTTGTTGTTACTTCCGCAATATGATTTCAGCCAGTTTATGTAGACAGCTATATTAAACTCCACAATCAGCTCTATCGAAACCTGACTGGGTCAGTGGTGGTGCTACACACACTTTGTGATGCCAACTGAGCAAAGGGGATCAAACTATCTGCTGCCGATCAAATCATCTGCTACCGATCAAACCATCTACTTACTAAAATAAATTATCTTCTAAGATTCCTTGCTTCGAGTAGCTAAGCAGATAGAGGATCATCATCATGCTAAGTAGACAGAGGATCATCCAGTAGCTAGGGTAGGAGAACGAGGAGCTCACCTGATGCTCCTGTAGCGGGACGGCGACGGGACGGGATGGCGAGGGGGCCGGGAAGAGAGGATCAAGGTGGCGGCGCGGTTCTCCTACTATAGGATGGGCACGGGCCGTACTGGCCTCCTCCTCTTAGGTTGCGAGCAGGACGGCGATGGCGAGGGGGGCGCGCGTGGGACGGCCAGCGACGGCGAGGGGGACACGGAGCTAGGATTAATGGCGATCGAATCGAGGATTTTTGTTTCGATTGGGTTCATGGCGAGGTGAGATAGCCTCTAATAGGTGGGACCCACGGCCACTTACCCCGGCGCCTGCGGAGTACATTCGCTGGGGATAACACTATTTTTGTCCCACTTACCCCAGCGCCACGGCCCACCACAGCCCCGGCACGCGCGAGGCCTGTTCGCCGGTGGTATATGGGCTAGCCCTTGCGAAACCAGTACACATTTGCTGGCGGTAACGCGAGGAAGGCCTGGAAGGCCTTACCGCCGATGACCCCGGGCCCACTTCACCGGCGGTAAGGAATCCGTCTATAAGGTTTTCCCTACTAGTGGAGGTTGCCAATTCCCTCGTATGTTGATAATAATTATAAAACTCATTCACCTACTAATAATATGCATATGTATACTCTTGTTTGTTGTACCTTATTCAAATAGAAAATCCCTATCCATAGGAAGAAAGTTAGACTTTGTTATTATCGCTTTTATGTTTTGTGTTGCTCTATACCACGTTACTATTTTATTATTTCTTTGATTGGCATGAGCACACCTTGGGACCCTGGTATAATCTATGGAACACTTTCCAAGGAAGAAGGAGGTAGAAAAGAAGCACAAGCTATCCCATGAATTCCATATCACCTAAACAAAGTATGTAAAGCCTAGCTATATGGCTATAAAGAAAGTGCTTTGCGGGAGGCAACCCAGTTATTTTCTTTTCGATTTTTGTTTTAAACTCTTGCTATAGCAAGAGAGTTTTGTTTTGATTTTCTTTCTATTATTTTTACTACCTCCATTCCAAAGCTTAAGGCTTATATTTTTTTCAAAAGTCAAATTATGTAAAGTTTGACCAAGTTTTTAGAGAAAAATATTAATATTTACAATACAAAAGTCATACCCTTTGATACGTCATGAAACATATTTTCACATGGTACCTATATAATATCATAGTTATTGATAATTTTTTATAAAAGTTTGGTCGCACTTTCTGTAGCTTGACTTTAAAAACTAAAGCCTTAAGCTCTGTGACGGAGGGAATAAAAGTACCAAGTGGAATCCATTTTGGATGTTTTAAAAGTTGTTAAACATATGGAGTAGCAAATTTCTTCAGAACACTTTTTAGTGCAAAAATTTTCGAATTTTTTATGTAAATCCTATTGCCCTCGAATTTATATATAATTTATAACTTTTCATCCTCTGTACGCACAAAAATTGGCTAAAATTCTTGACATGTCTAAGTGGGCAAAAACAATTCGTTTTGCTGCTGCTGAAAATCTGGACATATTCTACCATGTTTTGTTTTAACCATTCCGAAGTGTCATAAAATGATTGTTATGAGTCATATTATATGCTAGGGATATGTAAAAACATTATATGCTTGTTGGAACATTTATAAAGAATTTTTTCTTTGGTATATATGCAGGAACTATCATGCTTTTGTGCCACTAATGTCACCACTCAGAAAAGAGATGGGAGAAAAAGTTTTGTGTTGAAGTTTTTTGATAGGGAATATAGGAACATCACACCAAGAGCAATACAAGGATGATAAAAACCATAAGATTGGGTATTCCCAAGGCACCCCACTAGACATATTAAACTCTCGGTTTGCAAACCTCTAAACTTTGTTTTTCGAGCAACATAAAACTATCGTAGAAACTTGGAGCGTTTGTTTTGTTTATTTTATTTTACTTTTGTTTGCATTAAAAGGACCACCGCCACCATTATTATAAATGTTTATGATCAAGCTACTGAAAATAAACTTTGCCATGATGAGATTAAAACTGAATAAGAATGCCTTGGAATAAAAGAAAAGGGGATATAAAAGCAAAAAAGTTGAAAATCATGTTGTGTCTAGTTCTTAAGATCAAGTACTTTATATGAAGTATGATTTTCTTGTGCCTATTAATTTGTATCCTTTGCTTGTGTATATTTACTTTCAGCATTAAGGAGCAAGTTGAGAAAATAAATGTTGGCATTATGAACTAGATGGCACACTCTTTAGATCTCTTTTTGCTAAGCCTTCATAATATAAGCTAAGACTTGTTCCAAACCCCATAAACTAGACTATTCATATCCACCTATTTGTGGCAAAAGCTGCTTTCAAGTATAGTATGTATGTTAATCCTCCAAACATTATTAAAAACACCTTTTTCATGTATTTTAAAGCTCATAAGAAAGTAAGGTTTAGGGTGAAACCACTATGGTAATTTTTGTGCTTTACATCTTATTAGTTGTTGTTGGCTAAACCATGATGTCATGGCACAAGATTTCAATGTTGAATATTGATAATTAATCATGTTTAAGTTCTGACTACGGATTGCATCGATGTGAAATAAAGTGTGCATACTAGAGTAGGCATGTTGAGAGAAAACACTCACAAACCACTAATTAAATCCATGCGTCGTGCGGCAACTCATGGTGGAAACTTACAACATGATGATCCTTGTTGATATGATTCATATTTATGTTTTTCTTGTTCTTCTGGAGTATAGATACCACCCCCTCCCACCTTGAACATGACCAAGGAATTATATTAACTCTTATGCTAAATAAATACAAAAAGGGGGCACATAGCTACACAGAGAGCAAGAGGTACTTCAGTGTCAATGACCAACATGTGCATACAATGACAGTCCTATGTTGAGTAGCATGAGGAGTGCAAGTTCATAAGTATGGTGCATGAAACAATAAACTTGAAAGATGTTTAACACATAAACCATATGAAGCTTTGAAAAAAATACTTGGAACCCCATTCTTATTAGTATTGTTGAAATGAACTACATAGCTCAAAATTTTATTTTACATTCTTTATGGAGGATTAACATATTTATTCAATGCTTACTTTCGGTACGAGATGCAAAACATCTCAAGGTAAGACATAAAACTAAGAAGTGAGTCTTTTAGCCAGGCATGAAACTAAGAATTAACCCTAAAATAAAGGCATAAAAGACCAATGCCAATCATGAAAAGAGTCTCTTATTCTATAGGTTCATCAAAGTGTGCTTGAAGGTTTGTTTTGTTCATCATTTGTTTTATCACGCCATTACTTATTGTTTAATATGTTTATAGATGTGTAAAAGATACAACTTGATAGTACACTCGCATATTATGTTTCATTGAAAGGAATTGAGCCTATGAACTTTACATGATAATGAAGGAAGCAAAGGTAACAAACTCCAAAGTCCATGTTTAGTTTTTATCACCTTCATGCTCAAGGTCGAGCATAGGTTAAGCTTGGGAATGTTGATGCATGTAACATGCATACATGAACTTTTTAGTTTGTTAACATGTTTACCCACATATTTGCATCATATATAATGTTATATCCATATTTTATATTGATTTTTTGGGATTTACCAATGATCCCCTTTTTTGGCTATAAACCGACAGGGCAGAAAAACCTTGTTTTCAATGATTTTGATGTTTCAGGACCTATACTAAGTCAAATGGACCTATACTTTTGGGAATGATAATATTTATCCACAAAAAGCATCCAGAGCACAAGAATCCCACCTAGAGGTCCAGGAGGCCCAAATGAATCTGTGTGCCGCGCCCAGACTAGGTGCGCGCACCACCCACCCTTGTTTGCTCCTTGGTTGTCCAATCACCTTGATTCTTTCGCCCATGGAGTTCTCTTGACTTAAAAACCCCTATATAAGGATCCCCAGGGGAGTCCTCGAGACAGAGCACACTAGAATCAAAAACACCACAAAACAGAGTCAGGTCCAGCAAAGATTGGAGGGGGAAACACCACCGGAGCCACTAATACGTCCATTTTTCATCACAATTTTATATCATAATTTACTGTTATTCATTGATATATTTCATATTAAGAGGTGATACTTATGTTATTCCATATATTTTGCATGTTTGATGACTTTTGGAGGATGAACTACCGAAGTCAGGATTCTGAAGGAAAAAAGCACTGTCCAGATGCAATATTCATGAAGATCAAAAATTCTAGAAAATATACACAAGTTCCTATTTTCCCAGAAGACGAAGGAAGCCAGAAGGGGAAGTGGATATGGGCCACAGGGGGGCCACACCACCCCCTGGCGCCCCGCTCCACACCCCCTCCCCCCCCCCGGGCCATGCCACCAGGTGGTGTGGCCACCCCGGCCCACCTTTGACATCGCCCTTTCGCCTATATCATCCCTCTAAAACCCTAAGACTCGGGGAGAAACCACAGAAAGATTCCGCCACCACTGCGGGGCGGAAACTACAGAGAGAGAACGAGCACTCCGGCAGGCAAAAATATGTCAGGGAAATTCCTTCCTGGAGAGGGGAGATCATCGCCATCAACACCGTCATCAAGCTAGACTTCATCAGGATTATCATCATCCGCACCATCATCTCCACCAGCACCATCACCACCACTCCATCCCGCTGTAACAATTGGGTTGAATCTTGCATAGTTCTTAGGGGAAACTTTCCCGATGTTGATTACTTCTTGTAGTTGATGCTATTGAGTGGAACCATTGAATTATTGTTCATATTTAGATTGTTACTTATCATTATTTCATCTCTGATCTTGATCCATATGATGTCTTGTGAGTAGTTCGTTTAGTTCTTGAGGACATGGGAGAAGTCATGTTGTTAGTAGTGGAATTGTGTTGAGAAATATTCAATAGTTTGATATTTAAGTTGTGATTTTATTATTATAGTGGTGTCATGTGAACGTCGACTACATGATACTTCACCTTTATGGGCCTAGGGGAATGCATTGTGTATTTGGATACTGATTATGGGGTTGTCGGAGTGACAGAAACCTAAACCCCCATTAGGAAACCATTGCACAAGGGAGTGTAGGATCTCAGAGTTTAATGATGTGGTTAGGTTTCTATCTTAATTACTTTCTTGTAGTTGCGGATGCTTGCAAGGGGTATAATCACAAGTATGTATTAGTGAAAGTAAGGTCGGTACATTAGCATAGGTTCACCCACACAACACTTATCCAACCAAACAAGATTAATCAACTATATGAAGCGAAAGCACTTGACAGTATTCCCATGTGTCCTCGAGAACGTTTGGTCATCTTAAGTAATACAATTGTCTTGTCCTTTGCTAAAGATAGGATTGGGCCACTTGCTGCAATTATTATTATTTTATTTTATTTACTCGCACTTTATTTATTTGCATTATCAAAAACCCCTAAAAATCTGTTTGCTAGTATTACAGTGAATTCCTGATCCAAACCACTTGTCAACACCTTCTGCTCCTCGTTGGGTTCGACACTCTTATTTATCAAAAGTACTATGATACACCCTCTATACTTGTGGGTCATCAAGACTATTTTCTGGCGTCGTTGCCAGGGAGTGAAGCGCTATTGAAGAGTGGAACTGGTAAAGGAAATTTCTACTGTGAGTATTATTTTTATTTCTGTTACATTATTTCAATATGGATAATTCGCTTAGCTTCCTATTTGGTAAAGCTGCTACCACTTCTAAGGTAGTAGATGAACCACCACTTGATGAATTAGATCGTTTTAAAATACCTATAAAAATTGTTCATCATGTTATGGATAACTACTATTTTCGAGATGGAATTGTCCATCATGGTGATCATTTTCTTTTTATACATGAATTATGCGGATTGTTCAAGTGTGCAGGTATTACAACGGATCAAGTTAAGAAAAAGTTACTCTCTATATCATTGAAAGGCAGAGCTGAGGAATGGTATAAGCTGCTGAAGAATGGCCAATCTATGGAATGGGAGGAAATTGTACCTCTCTTTTGTTCTAAATTCTATCCTCCTAGTGATATTCATAAAGACCGGAATCAAATATATAAATTTAGGCCTCATGATGGAGAGAGTACAGCCCAATCTTGGGGGGATTAAAGTTACTAATGCTCAAATGTCCTATTCATGAGCTCCCTAATTATTATTATTAATAACTTCTATGCAAGGCTTTCTCTTCATGATAAGGATTTACTGGATGCTTCTTGTGCTGGATCATTCACACGTATGAAATAATAAGCTAAATGGGATCTTCTAGACCATATTCAAGAAAATACTGAAGCACAGGAGAATGAAAAAGGAAGAAAAGTCAAGTATAAATTATGAATGCATTACATCTTTTATGGGAACTGATGACTTTCATAATATTAGTACTGAGTATGGTCTTGATTCTTAAAGTATTGCAAATTGTTTTAAGGCTTTTGCCTCTTATATTGAAATTCCTAAAAAGGAACGGAACAAGTATCATGCACCATATAAAGATATTGTTAATTATGTCCAGCTAGAAATACTGAAGTTTATACTGTTGATCATATTTTGCCTGAACCTTATATTGAGAAAATACCTTTTCCTGCTAAGGTAAAGGAACATTCTATGATAGCTAGTGTGGTTAACAAAAGTACAAAGAGAGCTGTAGAACCTAATGAACAAATAAATGTTGAACCTGAAGTAGCAATATTGAAAGACCTTGTCACTAAAAATGTAGAAGATGGACACTGTAAGGTTCCCAACCTTTAATAAGGTAGAGTCCCCTGTGTTTACAATGCTAGTCCCTGGATCAATAGCTAGCATCCATAGTTAAGATGTAATATCAAGAAACAAAGGTCATAATACAACTTTATAACCAGGAATAACATAATTTTATTACATCTTACATAGCTCATTTGGCTATTACATTACATTGCAGCGGAATAACTATAAGTATGGGGTCCTTCATCTTCAAAGTGCCACAGGCAGACATGTTGGTTGTAGACTTTGTAATCCTAAATCAACACACTTCACTAAAACAATCAAACCTGCAACATACAAATTACAGCCACAAGGGTCAATACATTTGAATTGTATTGGCAAGTGATACTATGGTAGTATAGTGGAGTCTATCATCTATATGCATTTGGCTAAGTGGAGTTGAGGCTTGCATTGCTAAAAATAGATTTTCCTTATCATTTTGAAAACACTAAGTTTTTGCTTGACAAAATCATTTTTCTCAATCAAAGATTGAAGATCCTTTAACCCTTGTTCAAACCACATGTTTTTAACTTAGAAATTAGAATGATGAGATTCTTGATTGCTTCCATGTCTTGATGCTCAAATTGTCCTTTACCAGGGACATGGCTAAGTACTTAGATTTTACACTCTGCAGAGGTGGTGCACTTTACCCACAAGACTTGGTTTCCCAAGACAAGATCTTTCAGAAGCCTTCCCTTAGACCAAAATGGACGCGTTCCAACCTATCAAAACCTACCACCAACTGTCCATATGGCTAAGTTCTTGCAACCTATATGATCCAGGCAGAGCCCATAATGCCAAGTGGCTGCACTTGAAGCTTCTCAACATTTGACATCTCAAATCTCTTTGTTCCTGGGTGGCCATCCACAAGTGAGATACACAAGGTCAACCATAGACATGGGCCTTGTGAACCACTCAACCAAAAACCACCAATCAAGTCCCATTCCACCCAGGTGATTCATTGACTTAGTTGTTTTATTAAGAAAACATAAGTCCTCAAACTTAGAAATTTTTCCATAGTATGAATGTATATTCCACCCTTGTTTTCTATTATCTAAGCTAAGCATGATAGTAATAGGAACCTTAACTTAGGAAGATTTCTACTAAGTTTTCATCTACTAGGATTTTCTATAGCAAGGTTTATACTTAGCAAAAATTCCATGCAAGTTTTACTTAGAGAAAATCACTAATGCATAGTGAAAGTAATGGGACAAAGTATGAAGCATCACTTGCCTTTTTGGTAGAGTATAGGTTCACTCCTTGATCTTTGCAATTGTTCACACACTTCAAGTCACTACAAATCAATCAAGCAAACAATATTTCAATCTACCAATCAAGCAAAACATCACATAAAATAATAAAGTAAAAAGTAATGCATGCAAGCATGCCAAGCTTTGTTTTATTTGAAAAAGTGGTTCCTAATGGGTCATAAACATTTGAAAACACCTATTGTTCATTTTGTAAAGTGGCAAAGTCATTTGCAAAAGGTTTCACTTCATAAACCATTTTCAAAACAAGGTATCATTTTATGTGGGGTAGAAATGTTTTTACTAAGGCATTAATCTATGGGGTTCACCAAATATGTTTTCAAACCATAAAACATGGTGTTTAGGGTCAGAGAGTTTAAAACAAAACATTTCCCAAAAGTTTTCTTCCAAAACCATTTTTAATAAATAAACTATATTTTTATTTGGCTAGAATTGGTTTTAAATCAAAGAATCATTCGTTTTCTTCACCAAATACATTTTTGAAACCACAAAGTGTTTCCTATGGTCAGTAGGTTCAAAATACACCATTTGCAAAAGATTTTATCCCCAAAATCATTTTTGAACAATTTTTATAATCTAAACAAGCATACAAATGTTTCTGCAAAAACAAACATTTTTCCAGAATCTTTTTACTAAACAAATGGCATGGTTGGCTAGGGCTTGTTCCACTGATTCCATTGATATAAAGTTTGCAAATTTTGCACGTGTGGATCAAAAGTTACAAGGGTTTCAATTTTGCAAACAAATCTGATTCAAACTTTGTTTTTAAACAGAACTGGTGACACGCGTCCTATTCCCATTCGTCGGTACCGCTTCGCTCGGATCGGCTATTCTGGCGCATTGGATCAAGTCAGATCGAGTGGCACAGGTTGCGTACCCCTTCGCTTTAAGTGGTTCTATCCTATCCACTAGATCGAGATCGGACGGCTGCCGCGAGCTTGACCTAAAACGAGCGGCGCTGCGACGGTGGCTGGCGGCGGAGCGGCCAGATGGTGGCGGTGCCGGCGATACAGGAAGCAATGGAAGGTGGGGAGATGCTCACAGTGATCGCAGGGCGACGCAGAAGCTCAACGTGGAGTCGTCTTGGCAAGGGGCGCTCGGGGGCAGGAGGAATCGCTCACCGGAGTTGGTATGGGCGGCGGTGCTCTCGGGTCGTCGTCGCTGGCGTCGTTTGGAACCACGCTAAGCCAAAAGAGAGGCACGGTTAGATGCGCACAAGGGTCGCGAGTAAGGGAGCATGATCGGGAGGTGCTGCGGCGGTCGAGGCTTACCAGGGGAGTTCGTCGGAGAAACGGTAGACGGCAGTGGCGAGTTGAGGTTGACGAAGCCGACGTTACGGGGCACTCGCGGGCGAACCAGTGGCACGGGAAGATGCGCCAGGATGTGAGGAGCGAGCTCGTGTTCAGTGGGAGGCGAGAGGCGGCGGGGTGTGGCCGGAATTGGAGCAAAGGCTCGTCGGAGACCGCGGTGGTGTGGAGAGGAATTGGGTGGCCTGGGGGCGTATTGAGGTGGGGCGACTGAGGGGAAGTGGAGAGGAGGGGTGGGCGCTTAAGTGAGCGAGGTTACAGTGCGGAATCAACGCTGCAATTAAGTGAATTTACTCGGGGATTGATTGACAGAGAACGGCAGCGAGGTCTGGGGAGGAACAGGTCGCGGGTGGGGAAGATGACCGCGTGGCTGTGGGGTCCACTGGCAGCGAGAGAGAGGAGAGGGAAAAGAGGTCCACCAGCCAGTGGCCTCGCGGGTTTCTTTCGCGGTGAAAAACGATTCGCTCGCTGAGAGGGAGAGGTGGGCTAGGTTGGGCTGAGTTGGGCTGGAACTGGGCCAGATGGTTGGGCTGCTGTCTGGTTCCATTTTTTTTCCTGATTGCTTTTTCTTTTTCTAATTCTATTTTCTGTTTTGGAAATTCAAACAACAATCAAACATTCAAACATTCACCAAACTGGCAATGAGTTTTGGTTTTGTTTAACAACATAAACCAAATCCCAAATACAAAATAAAATAATTTTATTCTTTTTAGGATCTATTTAATAATTAAATAAAATAGACCTTGATTATTAATTCAAATAGGTTTTGATTTATTTAATAAAATCTCCATTTGAAAACTAAATATTTTTCAAAACCAAATCAGTAGGTTTTATTTGAAAATAAAAGATACTTGGAAAACTTGTTTAAAATAAAATAACATTTTATTTTAGGGTCCATTAATAATTAAATAAAATGGACCTTAGACATTAAATCAAATAGGATTTGTTTTATTAAAAACTTTATTTTGAAATCTAAAATAAAACCAAAACACTTCAGTAGGTTTTATTTGAGAATATAAAATACTTGGAAAACTTATTTAAAATAAATAAATAAGTTTTAGTGTTTATTTAAAATGGAAAAGCCTTTATTTAAATAAAATTGGATATTAAATCCTTATTATTTTATTTAAATAAACCTTTACTATTTTTTATCAAAACAAAATGTTTTATTTCAAAAGCTTGACCAAGGATTATTTTGGCTCCATAAAATAATCCTTATTTATAAATCTACCTTTTCTTTTGAAAACCAAATCTTTTATTAAAAGATCCAAAAATAGTAATTTTAAATATTTTGAAGTTTATTGTTTATTTAACTTTTTAAATCCCTTTAGGATTTTATTTGATCCAAATAGGTTTTGAAAGTTTCCAATTGGATTCAAAAAGTTTCTTCTCACCCTGAAAATCAACAAAGTTTTATTTTATTCATTTATTTTTCACATAACAAGATTTGGAAAATCTTGGGATGTGACAGACACATTATCTTTTGTGAAGATGCTTCTAATATTGTTTCACATACTATAGAACTAGGAAAGCTAGTGTCCTTGTGCTTTCTATTAGAATTGGTGATCATTGCTATTATGGTTTATGTGATATTGGTGCAAGTTCAAGTGCTATTCCTTATGAGCTTTACAAAGAAATTATGCATGAAATTGGTCCTTGTGAACTTGAAGAAATTGATGTGGTTATTCATCTTGCTAATAGAGAAACCATCTGTCCAATTGCTATTGTAAGAGATGTGGAAGTTTTTTGTGGTAAGACTAAATATCCTGCTGATTTTCTAGTACTTGGTTCAGCTGCTAGTAAAACTTGTCCTATCATTTTTGGTAGATCTTTCTTGAACACTTGTGGAGCTATTATAGATTGTAAGAAGGAGAAAATTTTAACTAAATTTGATGGAGAATCTTATGAGTTTAATTTTTCCAAATTTGCTAAAGCTCCTTATGAAAATGAATTGCCTAATGAGGATTTGAGAGTTGAATCTTAAATATGCTCATTTTGATGATAAGAATGTTTTATGTGATAGTTACATTGTTAGTTTTATTCATAATGCTACTGAAGGTTATTATGAGAGAGGGAAACATGGTTTTATGCATCTCAATAATATTAAGTTTCCCCGCTTTATGTTGAAAGTTTTGATGTTGCACTTGTTTTGTCTTCCTATACTAGTAGCCTCTTGTTTCAATAATTTGTTTTCTTACAAAATTACCTTGCATAGGAAGTGGGTTAGACTTAAATGTGTTGGATATTTGCTTCTTGATGCTCTCTTTTTCTTCAAATCCATATTTCCTATGCGAGCATCATTGAAATTATCATGCCAATCTTAATGGCTATAAAGAAAGAGCTTGTGGGAGACAACCCATTTTATTTTGCTTTCAGTTTATTTTTGTTTATTTGAGTCTTGGAAGTTATTGCCTCGGTAATAACCTCTCCTTATCCTTTTTGTTTGTTTTTTGTGTGTAAGATCCCAAATCTATTAATCAAGACTATCAAGTTCTAATCACCCAAGTCTAGGGTTAAAAAAACTTTTAGTATTAAAATGAATATGAATGCATGTGTGTGTGATGAATGCATGAATGCTTGCAATGCCATGTTTGATTGCTATGAATGACAAGGATTGGTTTAAATATGAAAACAACATCATCTAGATCATTTCCAAGCAGAATCAAATCAAGAGAAATTAAAATATAAACAATATAAGCAAATGGTCATTTTGACCAAAGTTAACCACTAGACCACTTTGAGTGTTCCTAGTCCAAGTTTTCCAACAAAAACAAAACCAATTATTTTCACCCCTTGCTAGACCAAGTAAAATTGAACCCAAGCCCACTTTGCAAACCAACAGAAACAAATTCCAAATCTATTCAAATGACAATTCAAATTTGAATCAAGTGTAGGTACTAAGATCACCATTTCTCAAAAACCACTCAAACCAGTTCACCTTGAAAAATCCAAGCAACCATATACTACCAAGCATGTGACCAGAGCACTCACCAAATTTCGTTCAAAATTTTCAAAGTTGAATTCTTTCGGCCATTTAATCAAACATCTGGCAGACACAATTCAAACTCTGCCTAACTACACTGTTTTGAGCAGTGATCATTCAACCAATTGCCCCCATTGAACTCCCCTTGTCTCCCCCAGCCTCTAGCAGCACTAGACACGTAACCCCCCTTTGTTGTTGCTCCAGTGCACTGCCGCCCAAAGCCACCGCGCCAGGTCGACCACGGATAGCTCGCCCTAGACCACGCCGCCCTCTCCCACGATGTCCAGAAGACATGCGACCGTCCACCGCCACCCCCTGTCCAGCCCTTGCCTGCATCCAGGCCATGGACCACCCCAGCACAGCCACGCCCACTATCTCTGCGTCGTGTCGAGATCACGTCAGAGTGCCGCATCCGACCAGCTCGCGTGCGCTGTGCCTCACCCTCATCGCGTGTGCACACACTCGCCTTAACACCATCTAGCTCCTAGACATCCCCGTTCGCCGCAGAGTGACCCGTAGCACCTGTGCGCCGTCTCGAACACCGCCAGTTCCGCGCAGAGCACCGTCCATGCCCGACCATCCTCGACCGCCCCGTGTTGTGCCATTAAGCTCGTGATGACCGCCAGGGAGCACCGCGTCGCCCCTACCCTCAGCCATGCCGCTAGCCCGCTGTACCGTCGTTGCCGGAGAAGCTAGCCCATCCCGCTCGGTCCCCTCGCCGGTGTATAAATAGAGCCCCCATCTGCCTCATTTCATCACACCATCCCACTCGCCACTCCTCACAGAACCTCCCACACCTCTCCCCGAAGCAAGGCGAGCTCCGCACCTCCGGAATTTCACTGGAGCCCACCACTTCAGAAGAAGAAAGGAGCCATCGATTGGAGCCACCGCAACCACCATTCAAACTGCCGTCGTCGACAACATCGTTCTCCCCCATCGCCGACCCTTGCTAGAGCCCTGGTGAGCCTCACAGGACCCCCACCGCCGCGTTAGGGTTTAGACCTCGCCTGAGCTGTTCGTCATTAACGATGAACCTCAGTCGTTAGATCAGATTCTAATCGTAGGGCCTAGATTGAAGGATACTGTTTCGGTAGGACAGAGTTGCTGACTAGTGGGACCCCTCTGTCAGTAGCCCTCTGCGCGCGATGTGCAGATTGGGCCGGCCCAGTAACACTCCCGCGCAACCCAGTAGATTCAAGTATAGATTTTCCAATTTAGTTCAAACCTAGTTCTGTCAGTAGATTCAAAAATCAATTCAGAGAGTTTTACTAAACCAAATTGCATGAAACCAATTTTGTTAGAAAGGTATTGAAATTATTAATCCAAGCCCGTTGGATTCAAACCATTTAAAATTATAGATCACCTATAGTAAAAATAACAAGGCAGAGACTTTTCTACATTCAAACTTTTTCAAAAATCAACCATAAATGCTTTTGAGTTGATTCCAACTCTCAGAAATCACATTTGACCAGATATTTCTGAATATGTAAAAAGATTTAGGTTTACATGCAGTAATCTTAGGAAAGTACTAAAAGAATGCTACATAGGCATTTCTAGTCACTTTAATTATTTAAAATAATATGTTAAACCTTATTAAATTGTGACACCACTTTAAATCACATTCCCAAGTATTAAAATATGTGGTGATGACATGTGTCAACATGATCCCATATTTTACTTGGAGAATATTAAATCTTAAGTAGTTTTCAATGAGCAGAAATTACTTTTCTAAAATAAAATAAATAAAACTAGGTCTTCATTTAATCGGATGATTGTGATGATGCTAGATCATCTAGTATGAACCTTTGTGTGCCAAATAGAAGTAGTTAAGTATTTTTTGGTGATTCTGTACATCGTATTTATTTATAGACGCTAGTACCGACCAAGGATATGAGGAGGAAGGAGACTATGAAGAAGAAGAAGAAGAAGAGAACTTCAATCACTACACTACTCAAGGCAAGCTACACTATGCAAGCAAACACTTGCATGATAACTATGCAAACTAGAGGCCTTAGGCATATTTGGTTATACCACTTGATTATACCAAATCCCAGTTTTACTTGCAAGCTTTATTATTTTATTTCTTTATCTCTTTATTACTTATAGTTAGTTGTTTTGTGAGTTTTGGAAAGATATTATAGGTATCATAAAGAGCATAAAACTTGGCCTAAGTTAGTTAGAACTAGATGTCATACTGAGGCATGAGATCTAGATTTGGGATAGTCACACTTGATTAGCACCTTCATTAGTGATTACCCTCAATTTTAGTGGCTAGTGCTACGCATAAAAGTTGATCACTTTAGATGGGAATACTTGGTAAAAATAATTATGAAAACCTTGGAATGATGAGTCATTCTAATGAAATGTTTTGACATGTGTTAGGAACACCAGATGATTTGATGATGAAAATGTTGAGGCATGAGCCTTAGCCCTTTTATAAAACTAATGGTTGGGTTCTGATGTGATACCATTCCAATTTTACCGTACAACCACAATACCCGAATTTGGGTAGGGCTTGACTAGAAACTTATATATCTTAGTATGGGTTCCCTTGTGGAAGAGGTTTGATCTGAGGCTACCTCGTGATGATTGTCCACCTGTGCAGTTCCCAAGATGACATATGGTCATGGTTGGGAGGCCAAACTCATAGGGGAGGTGCCTATACTAGGGTGTGTAACTGAAAGGTTAGGATTGATTATCCGCATACTGAGTATGGTGACTCGGAATTATTCCTGACGGATGTATCGAAAGTTGTGGTGAAAGTGTACCACCTTTGCAGAGTGTCAAACTATTCTTATAGTCGCGTCCGTGGTTATGGACAGTTGGAGTGGCCATACTGTTCCGTCGTTAGATGTTTTCAAAATGACTTGTGAAATGAACTATGACTTTGACTTGACCACAACAGGGTTGTGAACATGAAAACTAAGTTCCCACTTAGGTGTTGTAAAACTTTAGGTTAGTTTTCTTTACTTCTAAACTAAGTTAGAGATAACCTGGCTTTTGCCAAACAACCTAGAGCTTAGGATTCCTACTCGAACTATCTTACTTGTTAGTGATAGTTTGCGAGTACTTAAAGAGTACTCATGGCTTTGTCCCTGGCTATTCCTATGGCCAGACTATGAGGAGGACTACCAGGATGATGGACAGCAGGAAGTCTATGACAACTAGGATCGTCTCCTATCATCAGCATTGCCTGTGACCCTAAAGATGGAGCTTCGACCACGTTACCGTTATTATATTGTTCCGCTGCATTGATTGTATTAAGACTGTGTGGCATCCCGCAAAAACCACTACTAGAAAATCGCGTTGTTTTTGTGCATTGCATCATCATGACCGCATGCTCATGTCATCATGCCACATTGCATTTGAGCATCGTCATCATCTTGCATTTGCTTGCATAAAACTATTTGCAGAAAAACCTATTTTGTGTTTTCTAAAACTCCCCGTCTTTGTTCAAACGCAAAACCCCGGGTCAACGGATTATTTTGTTTTGTTTGCTATCGGTTTGCAAAAGTCCGTTTGAAACAAATAAAATATTTAATTACTTTTGTGGGGGCAGTCGAACGGGCCGAACTGACCCAGTCGACCACCCCCAGTATTAAAACGGTCCACCTAATCAGCCCCCTCTAATCTTAGTCCCACCAAATCCATTCCTACCCACCTCTCACAGCTCGCCACCTCACCCTCTCCCCAATTCCTACCCACTCCGCCACCTCAGCAATCCTTGATCCAGCCCCCCCCCTAAAAACCTTCTATACCAAATAACCTACCCAGTCCTATTCTACCCCAACCCTCCACCTCACCTGCACCAATCGGTGCCTGCCACCTCATCCTCTCTCTCCTCCCAACCACTCTCCCGCTGCCACCTCACCCCCCAAACACCCCTCTCCCCTCCACCTCACACACCGACCCACCCAGTCCCCACAGCCACTCCCCACCCCGGGTCCCGCCTGCCACCTCCCCACCTGACCCCACCCCTGGCCCCGCGCGGCCCACTTCTCTCCCTCCCCACCTTTCTTCCTCCTCTAGCCGCCTGACGTGCTCCCTCCCTCGGCGCCCGCGCGCCTCCACCGCCCTGCCCCGCGTCTCCCCGACGCGCGCGCCCGCCCCCGTCTCGCCCCGCCGCCACGCCACCGGCCGCCTCCCGCGCCACCGCCTCCTCCAACCTCGCCCCTCGCAAGCTTCGCCCGCCTCCGGCCATCATCCCACCTCCCCTCGCTCGCCCTCTCCCTCTCTCCCTCCGCTCGACCCCGCCGGCAACCGCCTCCCCACCACCATCGCCCCCGGCGAGATCCCCTCCTCGCATCCTCGCCGGACCGCCGCCCTCCTCCGCCCCGAGCCCACACCGCCACCAAGCTTCCCCTCCTCCGCTCGCCGCCGCTGCGCCCCTCCTCCGCGGCCTCGCCCCCCCATGCTCCCTCGCTGCCGCGCCCGGCCCCGGCTCGCCACCGCGTCGACCGCCCCTCTCTGGCGGGCCGCCTCCGCCCTCGCCCTCCTCGCTGCTCCCCGCTGGCCCGTGTCCGCCCTGCTCCTCCGCGCCTTGGCCCGAGCCCGCCTCACCTTCCCCGCCGGCGACCGCCGCGGCATCTCCTCGCCCCGCCCGCCAGAGCTCGCCGGCCCCGCCTCGACCCTGCCGTCCAGCGGCCCCGCCTCGCCCCGCCGCTGGCCTCGCCGTCGCCCTGCCAGCCTCTGCCTCCCTCCGCTCGACCCCGCCGGCAGCGCCCCGCCTCCGTCCTGCCGTCTTCCCCGCCTCCGGCGCGAGCCCGGCCGTCGCCGTCCTCGGGACCAGCCGCCAAGCGCCGCCCTTCTCTGTCCGAGCTCGTTACCACGGGCGAACTCTGCCTCGCGCCCGCCCTCGTCACCGCGGCCACCGACGAGATCTTCGGCAAGGAACCCTAAAGTGATTCCGCAGGATTCCAACCTCTCCGTCACAGACGACAAGTACCCCCTCTCGGACCCGAGGACCGAAGATGCCCGGAACGCCAAGATCGCCCTCAAGGATCCGAAGGCCCCAACTCCGAAACCCCGAAGACCGACCCCGGTGTTTGAAGGCCGAACCCCAAGATCTGCCTCACGGGACCGAACCCCGGAAACCCCGATGCTTTCGACATGGATGCCATGATCTTCGTCACGGACGCCGAGACCCCCGGACCCGAAGACCACACGTGCGTCAAGTACTCCTTCCCGGATGCGATGCTCGAGAACACGGACGGTAAGAACACCGACGCAGAACGCCAAGTGCTTCCCCCCGAACGCCAAGACCGACCCGACACGAGGACACGACAAGATCTTCGCGACGACAAGATCGGCACCGACCAGGGCGAGTCCGATGCGCCCCCGACGCGAACCAAGTCCTGCTTCCCGGATGCGACAAGACCTACCTCTGTTATCCGAGAACGCTCCCGCCGATCCCGATCCCGTCGAACCCCGAACCCTGAGACCGAAACCCGAACCCCGGAACCAAGATCTGCCGAACCCTAATGTGTGACCCCTTTTCTCGAGCCCTATTTTATAAATGTAATAACAAATTGATGCATATTAAATTGTTCATGCATGCATATTGTCATGTGGTTCGGGGGCCTTATGCCGATTCACCTGATAATTAAATGTGGGGCCCATATGCGGGCAAATCTAGTCTTATATTGGCCTCATTTAAATTGGTGTAGCGAACCGGTGACATTGCTTTGCCCTGTTAAAACAACATTTAAATTGCGGGGGTTCTAAATAACTTGAACCGTTTGATTAATTGTCGGGACCCCGGTTCCGCTTAATCCTGCATAATTGCATCGCACCTTTGCCATGCCATGCATCATATCATAAGCATGCCGATCTTCTGCCGTTGTATTAAATAGTGCATCCGGTGTTTATGCTAGTGTTCTGGTTCTTCGCGGATAAGGCCGTTGAGTTGATGTGAGCTTCGCCCCATTCTTCGGTTGAACCTTCGGCAATGTTATCAGGCGAGCATCTCCCCCTTTCTACCTATCTTACTTTTATAGTATTTATTTCCCTCCTGTTGACCTATTGCTATCTGTGTTGCGATGCTCTAGTTTCCGTACCCGTGAAATCCCTTGCAGCCGTATATTGCCTTGGACACATCCTATTACCTGTTGTTTGGTAGATAGCTGGACTTGCGCGTCGTAGTCGCTTGCCCAAGTGCTGTTGCGTGTCGTCAAGTACCACAGTTGTTGGAGAATTGCCGCCTGTCTAATGTTGGAGATGATCATGGTTTTACTTATTGTTCACTTTAATTACTGTTTAACAACTAAAATTGAAGTAGGTAAGCAGAGGCACCGGTGGGTGATAGATAATACCTGGTTTCCGACCGCCCACTTGTGTCCCGTAGGACCCCGAGTTCTTGACACCTGTTCCGAGATCGAGCGCGCTAACCACATGTGGGGAGATATGGGACCCCCATCGATTAGTACCTGATTTCAAAGTATTGTACTGGGGGCCACAAGTAGTTTGGGGCTTTATTACTATTCTGTACTTATGCCATGCTTTACTGCTTTATTTACGATTGTGTGAGGAGCACGCTGTACTGTTTTGGAAGCGGAGTGTTTTCGCGGTATCGACAGTCCCAGTTTTGGGATTTGCTGTCGTTTACAGCCACTGTCGCAAACCCTGAGTCCGTCTCGGAGACCGGCCGACTTTGTTGCGGGTGTACTTAGTGGGGTGGCCCCCCGTGCTTGCTTTGGGTCTGGGAAACGTCATGACTTAGGCCCCGCCGACATACTGATGGGTGTATGTTAATTGATCTGGCAAAAAGGGTCGAAGTGCGTGTGGATACTTTGGTGCACCCCTGCAGGGTTAAATCTTTTCGAGAAGCCGTGTTCGCGGTTATGGACGACTTGGAGCACAGTGCTTGATCATAGACAACTATAACTAAAGTTTACTGTTATAAATTGACTTGTATCCGATATGACTAGTAATCAGCTTCACCACAACGGAATGGCTAAATAAAAGTACCAACAACTGCTGGGTTTTGGGATATCTCATGCTATCGCATATTTGACTAGTAAGTGTCGCAACTACAACGGAATGGTTAAATAAAACTGCCCACTGTTTAATTTATCAGGACGATTATCTATACCTGACTAGTAATTGCCGCAACGATAACCGAATAAATAAAACTGCCAACTGTGTGAGTTCCTCGGTTGACTTCCTCGTTTGGTCTCGAGGGGGAAACACCAGGATGGGTTTGTTTGGTGTTAGCTTCAGGTTGGACCCGGATAGGTCATTCTTATCCCTCTCTGAGAACCGCCAGTTGTAACGAGTCTCTATAGGTTGTTTAGTGCATGCTGCCGCTGCAGCTCAGTCCACCATACCTATGTAGGCGAGGACCACCGAATTCTAGTCTCGCCGTGTACTGGCCTCAGTACTGACGCTCCTCTTTTTCCTTTGCCCTTTGTCGGCACCCCTTTTGTTTAAGCAGGTTTTGAGATCGACGTCGTTAGCAGGGTTACCCTTCCGGCTTGGCCTGGGCAGGGTTATGGACGCCATTGGTTATTCTTCAAGGCTCTTAGCCCCATTTGCATCTTGTCCGTAGTCGGACGCTCTATCGTTTTATAGGTGATTTGGATCTTTGTATATTGTATCTGTATTCTTGACTCATTGAGTCGCTGTTGTATATATATCTGTTCTGTGGGTCCCATCGAGGACTGTTGTGTAATGTTATTACTTCGTTTTCCACCCGCACGAAAGTGCCTGGTGGGCACCTTTGAATCGTTTCTATGCGGGTTTGGCGAGTTTCGCTAAAACTTGCATAGGACCGATTCTGAGGGTGTTACAGAGTGGTATCAGAGCTCAGCAGTTGCGATACCCCACAAGTCCAGCCTGTAGGATAACCTAGCTAACGGCCGAAGTAGAGTGTCAAAACTATTTTGCAAAATCGGTTGGATAGTTCTGATTAGGTCTGATTTTATTCCTTACCCCTCTGCTATTATCCTCTCACCTCTGCGTGTTTTGAATCCGCTCTCTTCTCTCTCTTTGAGTCCAGGATTTCTCGTGGTTGGGTCTCTGTCGTACCTTCAGGGTTTCGCTTCCTCCTTTGGTAACGGTGTTGCTACCTCTGGTCTTCATGCTATCTGAGTGATCCTTTATCTGCGGTACCATTCTTTGTTCCTTGTTTGTGCTTTCCGATGTTTTCCGACACGACGAAATCATCTACGCCAGATCCGATGCAGAGTCTGCATCACTCCTTTGTTCCGAACCTCGTTTGTCGAGATCTTCAGTCTAATTCCGAGAGTTGGTTGCATAATCCGCCTATTCGTGTGCAGAGTAATGGTTTGAGTGCGGGATGGAGTAGCTACCATACCACTACTCTTATCATTCGCTCTTGTACGTCGAATCAGTGGATCCAGCAGTTTTACTCCGTCCACGGAAGTTAGGGGTGGCTTTATTTGCGATACCTCTACCTTCGACCTTTTGTTCCCGGAGTGTTCTCTCGACGATCACGGACAACGACCTCTTGTTAGTGGTGTCGCAAGGATCTACACGAAGTGAGAAGACGCAGATCGCCGACCTTCCTTCCGGTACCATGAGGCGGATCTCGAGGGCGAGATCCATTGTTAGTGGTGTCGAATTGTGGCATCCCGCAAAAACCACTACTAGAAAATCGCGTTGTTTTTGTGCATTGCATCATCATGACCGCATGCTCATGTCATCATGCCACATTGCATTTGAGCATCGTCATCATCTTGCATTTGCTTGCATAAAACTATTTGCAGAAAAACCTATTTTGTGTTTTCTAAAACTCCCCGTCTTTGTTCAAACGCAAAACCCCGGGTCACCGGATTATTTTGTTTTGTTTGCTATCGGTTTGCAAAAGTCCGTTTGAAACAAATAAAATATTTAATTACTTTTGTGGGGGCAGTCGAACGGGCCGAACCGACCCAGTCGACCACCCCCAGTATTAAAACGGTCCACCTAATCAGCCCCCTCTAATCCTAGTCCCACCAAATCCATTCCTACCCACCTCTCACAGCTCGCCACCTCACCCTCTCCCCAATTCCTACCCACTCCGCCACCTCAGCAATCCTTGATCCAGCCCCCCCTAAAAACCTTCTATACCAACTAACCTACCCAGTCCTATTCTACCCCAACCCTCCACCTCACCTGCACCAATCGGTGCCTGCCACCTCATCCTCTCTCTCCTCCCAACCACTCTCCCGCTGCCACCTCACCCCCCAAACTCCCCTCTCCCCTCCACCTCACACACCGACCCACCCAGTCCCCATAGCCACTCCCCACCCCGGGTCCCGCCTGCCACCTCCCCACCTGACCCCACCCCTGGCGCCGCGCGGCCCACTTCTCTCCCTCCCCACCTTTCTTCCTCCTCTAGCCGCCCGACGCGCTCCCTCCCTCGGCGCCCGCGCGCCTCCACCGCCCTGCCCCGCGTCTCCCCGACGCGCGCGCCCGCCCCCGTCTCGCCCCGCCGCCACGCCACCGGCCGCCTCCCGCGCCACCGCCTCCTCCAACCTCGCCCCTCGCAAGCTTCGCCCGCCTCCGGCCATCATCCCACCTCCCCTCGCTCCCCCTCTCTCTCTCTCCCTCCGCTCGACCCCGCCGGCAACCGCCTCCCCACCACCATCGCCCCCGGCGAGCTCCCCTCCTCGCCTCCTCGCCGGACCGCCGCCCTCCTCCGCCCCGAGCCCACACCGCCACCAAGCTTCCCCTCCTCCGCTCGCCGCCGCTGCGCCCCTCCTCCGCGGCCTCGCCCCCCCCCCCCCCCCCCACGCTCCCTCGCTGCCGCGCCCGGCCCCGGCTCGCCACCGCGTCGACCGCCCCTCTCCGGCGGGCCGCCTCCGCCCTCGCCCTCCTCGCCGCTCCCCGCCGGCCCGTGTCCGCCCTTCTCCTCCGCGCCTCGGCCCGAGCCCGCCTCACCTTCCCCGCCGGCGACCGCCGCGGCATCTCCTCGCCCCGCCCGCCGGAGCTCGCCGGCCCCGCCTAGACCCTGCCGTCCAGCGGCCCCGCCTCGCCCCGCCGCTGGCCTCGCCGTCGCCCTGCCAGCCTCTGCCTCCCTCCGCTCGACCCCGCCGGCAGTGCCCCGCCTCCGTCCTGTCGTCTTCCCCGCCTCCGGCGCGAGCCCGGCCATCGCCGTCCTCGGGACCAGCCGCCCTTCTCTGTCCGAGCTCGTTACCACGGGCGACCTCTGCCTCGCGCCCGCCCTCGTCACCGCGGCCACCGACGAGATCTTCGGCAAGGAACCCTAAAGTGATTTCGCAGGATTCCAACCTCTCCGTCACAGACGACAAGTACCCCCTCTCGGACCCGAGGACCGAAGATGCCCGGAACGCCAAGATCGCCCTCAAGGATCCGAAGGCCCCAACTCCGAAACCCCGAAGACCGACCCCGGTGTTTGAAGGCCGAACCCCAAGATCTGCCTCACGGGACCGAACCCCGGAAACCCCGATGCTTTCGACACAGATGCCATGATCTTCGTCACGGACGCCGAGACCCCCGGACCCGAAGACCACACGTGCGTCAAGTACTCCTTCCCGGATGCGATGCTCGAGAACACGGAAGGTAAGAACACCGACGCAGAACGCCAAGTGCTTCCCCCCGAACGCCAAGACCGACCCGACACGAGGACACGCCAAGATCTTCGCGACGACAAGATCGGCACCGACCAGGGCGAGTCCGATGCGCCCCCGACGCGAACCAAGTCCTTCTTCCCGGATGCGACAAGACCTACCTCTGTTATCCGAGAACGCTCCCGCCGATCCCGATCCCGTCGAACCCTGAACCCTGAGACCGAACCCCGAACCCTGGAACCAAGATCTGCCGAACCGTAATGTGTGACCCCTTTTCTCGAGCCCTATTTTATAAATGTAATAACAAATTGATGCATATTAAATTGTTCATGCATGCATATTGTCATGTGGTTCGGGGGCCTTATGCCGATTCACCTGATAATTAAATGTGGGGCCCATATGCGGGCAAATCTAGTCTTATATTGGCCTCATTTAAATTGGTGTAGCGAACCGGTGACATTGCTTTGCCCTATTAAAACAACATTTAAATTGCGGGGGTTCTAAATAACTTGAACCGTTTGATTAATTGTCGGGACCCCGGTTCCGCTTAATCCTGCATAATTGCATCGCACCTTTGCCATGCCATGCATCATATCATAAGCATGCCGATCTTCTGCCGTTGTATTAAATAGTGCATCCGGTGTTTATGCTAGTGTTCTGGTTCTTCGCGGATAAGGCCGTTGAGTTGATGTGAGCTTCGCCCCATTCTTCGGTTGAACCTTCGGCAATGTTATCAGGCGAGCATCTCCCCCTTTATGCCTATCTTACTTTTATAGTATTTATTTCCCTCCTGTTGACCTATTGCTATCTGTGTTGCGATGCTCTAGTTTCCGTACCCGTGAAATCCCTTGCAGCCGTATATTGCCTTGGACACATCCTATTACCTGTTGTTTGGTAGATAGCTGGACTTGCGCGTCGTAGTCGCTTGCCCAAGTGATGTTGCGTGTCGTCAAGTACCACAGTTTTTGGAGAATTGCCGCCTGTCTAATGTTGGAGATGATCATGGTTTTACTTATTGTTCACTTTAATTACTGTTTAACAACTAAAATTGAAGTAGGTAAGCAGAGGCACCGGTGGGTGATAGATAATACCTGGTTTCCGACCGCCCACTTGTGTCCCGTAGGACCCCGAGTTCTTGACACCTGTTCCGAGATCGAGCGCGCTAACCACATGTGGGGAGATATGGGCCCCCCATCGATTAGTACCTGATTTCAAAGTATTGTACTGGGGGCCACAAGTAGTTTGGGGCTTTATTACTATTCTGTACTTATGCCATGCTTTACTGCTTTATTTACGATTGTGTGAGGAGCACGCTGTACTGTTTTGGAAGCGGAGTGTTTTCGCGGTATCGACAGTCCCAGTTTTGGGATTTGCTGTCGTTTACAGCCACTGTCGCAAACCCTGAGTCCGTCTCGGAGACCGGCCGACTTTGTTGCGGGTGTACTTAGTGGGGTGGCCCCCCGTGCTTGCTTTGGGTCTGGGAAACGTCATGACTTAGGCCCCGCCGACATACCGATGGGTGTATGTTAATTGATCTGGCAAAAAGGGTCGAAGTGCGTGTGGATACTTTGGTGCACCCCTGCAGGGTTAAATCTTTTCGAGAAGCCGTGTCCGCGGTTATGGACGACTTGGAGCACAGTGCTTGATCATAGACAACTATAACTAAAGTTTACTGTTATAAATTGACTTGTATCCGATATGACTAGTAAACAGCTTCACCACAACGGAATGGCTAAATAAAAGTACCAACAACTGCTGGGTTTTGGGATATCTCATGCTATCGCATATTTGACTAGTAAGTGTCGCAACTACAACAGAATGGTTAAATAAAACTGCCCACTGTTTAATTTATTAGGTCGATTATCTATACCTGACTAGTAATTGCCGCAACGATAACCGAATAAATAAAACTGCCAACTGTGTGAGTTCCTCGGTTGACTTCCTCGTTTGGTCTCGAGGGGGAAACACCAGGATGGGTTTGTTTGGTGTTAGCTTCAGGTTGGACCCGGATAGGTCATTCTTATCCCTCTTTGATAACCGCCAGTTGTAACGAGTCTCTATAGGTTGTTTAGTGCATGCTGCCGCTGCCGCTCAGTCCACCATACCTATGTAGGCGAGGACCGCCGAATTCTAGTCTCGCCGTGTACTGGCCTCAGTACTGACGCTCCTCTTTTTCCTTTGCCCTTTGTCGGCACCCCTTTTGTTTAAGCAGGTTTTGAGATCGACGTCGTTAGCAGGGTTACCCTTCCGGCTTGGCCTGGGCAGGGTTATGGACGCCATTGGTTATTCTTCAGGGCTCTTAGCCCCATTTGCATCTTGTCCGTAGCCGGACGCTCTATCGTTTTAAAGGTGATTTGGATCTTTGTATATTGTATCTGTATTCTTGACTCATTGAGTCGCTGTTGTATATATATCTGTTCTGTGGGTCCCATCGAGGACTGTTGTGTAATGTTATTACTTCGTTTTCCACCCGCACGAAAGTGCCTGGTGGGCACCTTTGAATCGTTTCTATGCGGGTTTGGCGAGTTTCGCTAAAACTTGCATAGGACCGATTCTGAGGGTGTTACAGACTGGATCATGAGATCCTTTATTTGTAAGACCTTTATTATGGTTTGTAATGGATGATGAACTATGGTACCAATCTGTTATGTCTCGAAAAAATGGTAATACTGGGATTGCGATGTTTGGCATAACATGCATCTGGGATTAAAAATCCGGGTGTTGACAAGTTGGTATCAGATCCATCCTAACCATAGGAGACCCTAGTTATAATGGACGCTTGAATCAAAAACTTAGTTTCAAAACAAAATAAGTGAGTATTATGAAAACCTATTTTCATTCTTAACACTTAGAGTCTTTCAAGAAAATTCATGTTCCTCAAATTTTTTTGCAAATCTTACATAAAATTTGACACACTTGATTTACTCTACTAACTTACTTATCGTACATTCTTATAGATGGACATCAAGTATAGCAAGTTCTACCAGTTGGGCAATGAAGGATTTCTCATATTTGAGCGTGATTTAGACTAACTCACGGAACTTCTAGAGCATCCGCACCCCGAGTTCTTCGGATCAGAGCTCAATGATCAGCAAGGAGGATAATTACAATGGCTGATAGTTGCAAATCTAAGAGGCAAGATGGAGGCACCCACCTCAGAGGGGATCCAATTCAGCTTGAGAGAGAACAACTGGCTAGATGGACTCGCCAAGGCTATGCAGGAAGATCTTGCCCATCTATGTGGGCAAAGCATCAATCAAATCAAGGGTACTCGCTTTGAGTACTACACAAGGCGTGATGCTATGGGATAGCCATTGGAGGTGCCACAACATCCGGAGCTAAAGCATCACGTGGATCATCTCAGATTCATGTTGTATGATAGGCAGAAGGACTTGAACAACGCCCGTGCATACGCCAACCACAACTATGCCATTGCAGTCAAGAAGGACCAGACCCTCGCCATCCTTAGCAAGGAGCACAAGTCATTTCGCCACCTGCGTGACAAGAAGGATCGCATCATTGCTCTCCTTCGTCACAAGGTGTCATATTTGGAGGAGACCATCCATGAGTGGGACATGCATCTTGAGGAGAGGAAGAATGTAGGGGAAGATATCCGTGGAGATCGCTACTCCTACCTCAGGTATGATGATGACTACCTGGAGGACCAAGCCATGGACTTCCACACTGATGATGATGATTCCACCTTCATTGATGATGACGAAGACACCGATTATGATGAGTGGTATCACTTGAGCACTATCGTAGGTGTGAGTTGTATCCGGTCCCACTGTATCGTAGCTTTAGAGAATGGTTCTTAAAACCATCTGTTACCTTAGTGTGGTGTGTGTTTGTATTGGGTGCTATGAATGAATGAATGAATGAATGAAAAGCAAGTTTCTAGTTGGCAAAACCAGAGTCAAACTCAAAGTTTAAAAGCTTTCAAAAACAAATCCCTGAATCTTAGAAATTTCCCTCTTTTCTCATGATCTATCTCAATCTTCAGATGCCTCGCGGAGGGAACAGCTCGTCTCAAGACCCAATGCTGCAAATCTTGCAAATGTTGGTTTCTGACCGTGAAGCTGAAAGAGCCGAACATCAAGCCAACTTAGCCACCCTTCAATAGATAGCTCAGATGGCCAATAATAATCAAGGCCATGGAAACCAGGATAACCATGGATCCAAGCTCAACAACTTTCAGAACACCAATCCACCCATATTTAGTAAGTCTTAAGAGCCCTTAGATGTTGATGACTGGCTACAGACCATGGAGCACAACTTAGAAGTCACAGGAGTGGAGGCCAATGAGAAAGTACTGTTTGCCCCATTATCTGGCAGGAGATGCAAGACCTTGGTGGAATAGCATTAGCACCATGAATGGAGGATAGATGATGACTTGGGATGAATTCAAACTCAAGTTCAGCAGAACCCATGTGCCACCGGGTTTAGTCAAGAGGATGAGAGATGAGTTCAGAGAATTGAAGCAAGGGAGGATGATAGTAGTTGAGTACCATGACATATTTCTATCATTAGCTAGGTATGCACCAGATGAGATTGACACTAAAGCCAAGAAGAAGGAGAGATTCTTGAATGGTTTGCATGATGAGATGTAGACGGTATTAGTCAACATTCCTTTCGCTGACATTGAAGCCTTAGTGGATTCCACAATCCAGATGGAAGGCAAGATCAACCAAGCCAATGAGAATCACAAGCGTCGAATGATGCATCAACCAGGAGCCCACCATACCCCAAAGTATCGCCCCAACCCGTCTGCAGGATATGCCCCAAGAAACAATAGACCCCCGATGACCCGTTCGAACTATCCCAACCGTGGAGGAGGAAACCCAAGGCCCAGAGGAAACCACAACAACAACCCCGGCAACTCCAACAATTTCAACCGTGCACCACCCAAGTTCAACAACAACAACACCAATACTGCCCCAAGAACTGGAAGCAATGTCATGCCTGTTGCAAGAAAAGACAAGTTTCAGGTTACTTGTTATGAATGCGGAACCAAGGGTCACTACTCCAACGAGTGCCCCAAGAAGCTTGCAACAGCCCCCAATGTGAATGCCCCATCACAGCAGCAGTACCGTGTTCAGCCTGGAAGAAGATTTGCCCCAGGAAATTCACTCAACCGCAATGGCCGTCTGTTTCACATGAATGCTGAAGAAGCCCAGGAAGCGCCATATGTCGTGCTGGGTATGTTTTCTGTTAACTTAGTACTTGCAAGAGTGTTGTTTAATTCTGGATCATCGCACTCGTTTGTTATAGAAGAATTTGCATGCACTAGTAAGATTCAACCAACAAAATTTAAGAATTTTATGATAGTTCAAATACCTGGTTCAACCACCAAAGCTAGACAAATTTGCAAGGCCGTGCCTATCAGAATCCATGGAATAGATTTTTATGCTAATCTAATAGTACTTGGAACCAAAGATTTGGAAGTAGTACTAGGAATGGATTGGATGTCGAAACATAAAGGATTAATCGACTATGCCAAGAAAGCCATAACCATGACTAGTACCACTAGAGTATCAATAGAGCATGTATCTGAAACTTTGCCCCATCAATTCAAGTGCAACAAGAGTCTAGCCCAACAACCATTGACCAAGTCAGAGTAGTCTATGAATACCCTGACGTATTCCCAGATGTATTGTCCGGTATGCCCCCAGATCGGGATATCGATTTTACAATTGAACTAATCCCTGGAACCGGACCTATAGCTCAGACACCTTATAGTATGAACCCGTCAGAATTAGTGGAGCTAAATAAGCAACTGGATGCTATGCTGGATATCGGACTGATTCAACCAAGTGCGTCGCCATGGAGATCACCTATTTGTTTGTGGATAAGAAAGATGGAGGTAACCGTTTGTGCACGGATTATCGGAAGCTGAATGATGCACCATTAAGAACAAGTACCCGCTGCCAAAGATAGAATATCTGTTTGACCAGTTGACAGGTGCCAAAGTGTTTTCTAAGATTGATCTTAGAACTGGTTATCATCAACTCAAAATTCTTGCAGAGGATATTCCAAAGACTTCCTTCACCACCCGATATGGATTGTATGAGTACACTGTCATGTCTTTTGGATTAACCAATGCCCCCGCTTATTTCATGAACCTCATGAATAAGATTTTTATGAACTTCCTGGATAAGTTTGTCATTGTTTTCATCGATGACGTTCTGATCTATTCCAAATCATAAGAAGAACATGAGCTACACCTAAGGACCATCCTTGAAACCCTTAGAGAGCATCAGTTGTATGCCAAGTTTAGCAAATGTGAGTTCTGGTTAAAGGAAGTAGGATTCCTCGGAAATATCGTGTCGGCAGGAGGAATTGTTGTCGACCCTTCCAAGGTTAAGGATGTTGAAGAATGGCAAGCCCCAACCACTCAAACCCAAGTTCGCGCATTTGTCAGATTAGCGGGATACTACCGCAAGTTCGTAGAAGGATTTTCGAGCATCGCAAGACCCATGACCCAATTGTTGAAGAAAGATAAGAAGTTTGAATGGACGGAAAAATGTGAAGCAAGTTTTCAAGAGCTCAAGAAGATATTGATCCCAGCCCCAATCTTGATTATGCCTGATATCATGAAGCCTTTCGATTTGTATTGTGACGCATCCAAGTTTGGTCTCGGATGTGTGCTGATGCAAGAAGGCAAAGTCATATCCTATCTATCCCGACAACTGAAGCAACATGAGAAGAATTACCCTACCCATGACCTTGAACTAGCAGCCGTAGTTTTAGCCTTGAAGAAATGGCGGCATTACCTAATGGGTAACCATTGTGAGATTTATTCGAATCACAAGAGCCTGAAGTATATTTTCACCTAGAAATAGATAAATATGAGGCAAAGGAGATGGATAGAGTTAATCAAGGACTATGACCTTGACATTCACTATCACCCCAGCAAAGCCAATGTGGTAGCAGATGCTCTTAGCAGATTACTGTGTCGATTGAACACCATGATTATGAAAGAGCAACCAAGTTTGCACAAGGAGTTGGAAGATTTCAGAATGGAATTAGTTAGTGAAGGATTTTTTGCTAGCATAGAACTTCAACCCACTTTGATCAGTAAGATCAAGGAGGCACAGAAAGGAAATGCTAGTATTGACGGAATCAAACATCGTATCGGTATAGGGAAGGTACCCGGATTCACCGAAGATGAAGGAGTTTTGTGGTACAAAGAACGTATCTGTGTACCAGCAGATTCAGAGTTGAAACAAGCTATTTTGCAAGAGGCCCATGATACTCTTTATTCTATCCACCCTAGAGGAACGAAGATGTATCAGGATATGAAGGAGAAATTTTGGTGGCACAAGATGAAGAGAGAAATCGGAAGCTACATAGCCAAATGTGATATCTGTCAGAGAGTCAAAGCAGGACATTAGAGACCCGCAGGAATTTTGCAACCATTGCAGATTCCGGAAAGGAAATGGGATTCTGTAGGAATGGATTTTATCACCAGTTTTCCTACATCTAGTAGGGGAAATGACTCTATCTGGGTCATAGTGGATATACTGTCCAAAGTCGCTCATTTCTTACCGGTCAAGATTACATATCAAAGTTCGAAGCTAGCAGAGTTATACATTGCTAGAATAGTCAGTTTGCATGGAGTCCCCAAGAACATTGTGTCGGATCGAGGAACTCAGTTTACCTTGAGATTTTGGAAGAAAGTCCAAGAAGGATTAGGAACCAGACTGGATTTCAGCATAGCTTATCACCCTCAGACTGATGGACAAACGGAGCGAGTAAACCAAATACTCGAAGATATGTTGAGAGCTTGTGTGTTGGAATATGGATCAAAATGGGAAGACTGTCTACCTTTCGCAGAATTCTCATACAACAATAGTTACCAAGCCAGTTTGCAAATGGCCCCTTTGAATTTATGTATGGAAGGAAGTGTCGTACCCCGTTGAATTGGTCGGAAGTAGGAGAGTTAGATTTTCAGACCCGACATCCTAAGAGAAGCCAAAGAGAAAGTTCACAAGATCCGTGAGCACCTTAATACCGCCCAATCCAGACAGAAGAGTTATGTTGACAAGATACGTCGAGACCTAGCCTTCAATATCGGAGATTTTGTGTATCTGAAAGTATCACCCTTGAAAGGAATGCAACGTTTCCAACTCAAAGGAAAGTTAGACCCCAGATATATTGGACCCTTCAAGATTTTAAATAGCTGAGGAGAAGTATCATATCAACTGGAATTGCCAGAGGAGATGTCAGCCGTGCATAATGTGTTTCATATATCGTTACTTCGCAAATGCCTAGAAGTCCTAGAGAAGACCGAAGTTTTCAAGAATATTGATCACAGAACCATAGAGATCAATGAGGACCTAACATATCCTGAAGTACCCATTCGTATTTTGGAAGAAGCCTTCAGAACCACCAGAACCCAGAGTATCAAGATTCTCAAGATCCAGTGGAGTAACCACACTGAATAAGAAGCTACCTGCGAACGAGAAGATTACATAAGGACTGAGTTTCCAGATCTCTTTAGTTCCTAGTTTTCTTTTTCTTAAATCTTGGGACGATATTTTGTTTAAGTAGGGAAGGTTTGTAACATCCCAAATCTATTAATCAATATTATCAAGTTCTAATCACCCAAGTTTAGGATTAACAAAAACTTTTAGTATTAAAATGAATATGAATGCATGTGTGTGTGATGAATGCATGAATGCTTGCAATGCCATGTTTGATTGCTATGAATGACAAGGATTGGTTTAAAGATGAATGCAACATCATCTAGATCATTTCCAAGCAGAATCAAATCAAGAGAAATTCAAATATAAACAATATAAGCAAATGGTCATTTTGACCAAAGTTAACCACTAGACCACTTTGAGTGTTCCTAGTCCAAGTTTTCCAACAGAAACAAATCCAATTATTTTTACCCCTTGCTAGACCAAGTAAAAGTGAACCCAAGCCCACTTTGCAAACCAACAGAAACAAATTCCAAATCTATTCAAATGACAATTCAAAATTGAATCAAGTGTAGGTACTAAGATCACCATTTCTCAAAAACCACTCAAACCAGTTCACCTTGACAAATCCAAGCAACCATATACTACCAAGCATGTGACCAGAGCACTCACCAAATTTTATTCAGAATTTTTAAACTTGAATTCTTTCAGCCATTTAATCAAACACCGGGCAGACACAATTCAAACTCTGCCTAACTACACTATTTTGAGTAGTGATCATTCAACCAATTGCCCCCATTGCACTCCCCCTGTCTCCCCTAACCTCTAGCAGCACTAGACACGCAACCCCCCTTTGCTGTTGCGCCAGTGCACCGCCGCCTAAAGCCACCGCGCCAGGTTGACCACGGACAGCTCGCCTCGGACCATGCCGCCCTCTCCCATGATGTCCAGAAGACAGGCGACCGTCCACCGCCACCCCCTGTCCAGCCTTTTCCCGCAGCCAGGCCATGGACCACCCCAGCACAGCCGCGTCCACTGTCTATGCGCCGTGCCGAGAGCGCTGCATCCGACCAGCTCACGTGCGCCGCGCCTCGCCCTCACTGCGCGTGCACACACTCGCCTTAACACCAGCTAGCTCCTGGACATCCCTGTCCGCCGCCGCGCGACCCATAGCACCTGTGCGTCGTCTCGAACATCGCCAGTTCCGCGTAGAGCATCGCCCGCGCCCGACCATCCTCGACTGCCCCGTGCCATGTCATTAAGCCTGTGATTACCGCCAGGGAGCACCGCGTCGTCCTCTACCCTCAGCCATGCCGCTAGCCCGTTGTACCGCCGTTGCCGGAGAAGCCAACCCATCCCGCTTGGTCCCCTCGCCGGTGTATAAATAGAGGCCCCCTCCACCTCAATTCACCACACCATCCCACTCCCCACTCCTCACAGAACCTCCCACACCTCTCCCCGGATCAAGGCGAGCTCCGCACCGCCGGAATTTCACCAGAGCCTGCCGCTGCAGAAGAAGAAAGGAGCCATCGATTGGAGCCGCCCCAGGAGCCGCCGCCACTACCATTCGAACTGCCATCATTGACAACATCGTTCGCCCCCATCGCCGACCCTCGTTGGAGCCCTGGTGAGCTTCACACGACCCCCACCGCCGTGTTAGGGTTTAGACCTCGCCAGAGTTGTTCGTCATCGGCGATGAACCTCAGCCGTTAGATCAGATTCTAATCGTGGGGCCTAGATTGAAGGATACCAACTCTCAAAAATCACATTTTACAAGATATGTCCGAATATGTAAAAAGATTTAGGTTTACATGCAGTAATATTGGACAAGTACTAAAAGAATGCTACATAGGCATTTCTAGTCACTTTAATTATTTAAATAATAATGTTAAACCTTATTAAATTGTGACACCACTTTAAATCACATTCCCATGTATTAAAATATGTGCTGATGACATGTGTTAACATGATCCCATATTTTAATTGGAAAATATTAAATCTTATGTAGTTTTCAATGAGTAGAAATTACTTTTCTAAAATAAAATAAATAAAACTATGTCTTCATTTTATGTGATGATTGTGATGATGCTAGATCATCTAGTGTGAACATTTGTGTGCCAAATATAAGTAGTTAAGTATTGTTTGGTGATTGTGTACATCATATTTATTTATAGACGCTAGTACCGACCAAGGATACGAGGAGGAAGGAGACTACGAAGAAGAAGAAGAAGAAGAAGAAGAAGAAGAAGAAGAGAACTCAAATCACTGCACTACTCAAGGAAAGCTACACTATGCAAGCTAACAGTTTCATGATAACTATGCAAACTACAGGCCTTAGGCATATTTGGTTATACCACTTGATTATACGAAATCACAGTTTTACTTGCAAGCTTTATTATTTTATTTCTTTATCAAAGTTCTTTATTACTTATAGTTAGTTGCTTTGTGAGTTTTGGAAAGATATTATAGGTATAATAAAGAGCATAAAACTTGGCCTAAGTTAGCTAGAACTAGATGTCATATTGAGGCATGAGATCTAGATTTGGGATAGTCACACTTGATTAGCACCCTTCATTAGTGATTACCCTCAATTTTAGTGGCTAGTACTACGCATAAAAGTTGATCACTTTAGAGTGTAATACTTGGTGAAAATGATTATGAAAACCTTGGAATGATGAGTCATTCTAATGAAATGTTTTGACATGTGTTATGAACACCAGATGATTTGATGATGAAAATGTTGAGGCATGATCCTTAGCCCTTTTATAAAACTGATGGTTGGGTTTGGATGTGATACCATTCCAATTTTACCGTACAACCACAATACCCGAATTTGGGTAGGGCTTGACTAGAAACTTATATATCTTAGTATGGGTTCCCTTGCGGAAGAGGTTTGAGCTGAGGCTACCTCGTGATGATTATCCACCTGTGCAGTTCCCAAGATGACAGATGGTCATGGTTGGGAGGCCAAACTCATAGGGGAGGTGCCTATACTAGGGTGTGTAATTGAAAGGTTAGGATTTATTATCCGCATACTCATTATTGTAATTCAATATTGTTCCTGGCGGATGTATCGAATGTTGTGGTGAAAGTGTACCACCTCTGTAGAGTGTCAAACTATTCGAATAGCCACGTCCGCGGTTATGGAAAGTTGGAATGGCCATACTGTTCCATCGTCAGATGTTTTCAAAATGACTTGTGAAATGAACTATGACTTTGACTTGACCACAACAGGGTTGTGAACATGAAAACTAAGTTCCCACTTAGGTGTTGTAAAACTTTAAGTTAGTTTTGTTTACTTCTAAACTCAGCTAGAGATAAATCTGGCTTTTGCAAAACAACCTAGAGCTTAGGATTCCTACTCGAACTATCTTACTTGTTAGTGATAGTTTGCGAGTACTTATAGAGTACTCATGGCTTTGTCCCTGGCTATTCCTATGGCCAGACTATGAGGAGGACTACCAGGATGATGGACAACAGGAAGTCTATGACAACTAGGATCATCTCCCATCGTCAGCATTGCCTGTGACCCTGAAGATGGAGCTTCGACCATGTTACTGTTATTATATTATTCCGCTACATTGATTGTATTAAGACTGGATCATGAGATCCTTTATTTGTAAGACCTTTATTATGGTTTGTAATGGATGATGAACTATGGTACCAATCTGTTATGTCTCGCAAAAATGGTAATTCTGGGATTACGATGTATGGCATAATAGGCATCTTGGATTAAAAATTCGGGTGTTGACATTGTGTCAAGATTAGCCTCCAATGAGAGGGAGGTGAGATGTGGGGAAGTTGTTGTTACGGAACATATTTCTGTGCTTCGCTGTAGAAAATTGTGAAAAATCCCAGAACATCGTACTCATCTGTAATTTTTTGTGTGCATGCCCCAGGTTATTATCTAACTTTCGTTAGTTTTGCACTTTTCTATTTGAGCAACAGAATATTTTCGAAAAAATCGATTTTTATCTGCAGGCGTGTTTTGATAGATTTCTGCCATTTTTGCATTTGCCTCTTAAATCGATATCCTTTTAAATTCTTTTGGGCTTTTGAAACGAGTTGCTACAGTAGCTTATGTTTTGATGGACTTCAGTTGAAACTAAACCCAAAGGTTTATTATCTTGCATACACTAATGTTGCTAATGAAGATTGTGTGAAGTTTTTTATGAAAGAGATTTTCAAGTGTTGGGAGAGAATGATGTAAGGAGATTAAGAATGGTCAAAGGCTCAAACATTATATTTCTGGAGATTCTTATAATGAAGATATTGATATTATTCAAGTGCTGACTTCGGAAGAATTTATTAAAGACCAAATTCAGGAATCTGCAGAGTCCGTTTTCGAATAGGTAACAGTGTTGGTAATAAAAGGTTCGCGAAAAACTTTCCAATGTATATTTTTGTAGTTTTTATTAATATGAAAGATAATGAGTCGAAAGAGGGAAGGAAACGGAGCCTGGGTGGCTCACACCACCCTGTGGAGCGGGCCCACCTGGCCGCGCCACCAGGTGGTGTGGCCACCACAGAGCCCGTCTCCGTCTCGTTTTCTCCCAGTACCTTCCTTTTGTCATTAAACTTCATGATATATAATCCCCCGGACCCCCCGAGGTCCGTATATTGTGTTCTCGTCGTGTTTTTATTTCGATCTGTTTATGTCGGGCAGATTCTCAGTTTTGGAGCCACAATGTCTTCCTCTAGATCACCCAAGGATGATTCCTCCGTGGACATCATCAACCTGTACATGTATGAGTTGAAGATTCACCCCAAGGAGTTGTTGCTCAAGGATGGGAAGGTACAGATAAAAGAGGTTCAGGTCCCTAAATGAGAAGGCAGTCTGGAAGATAGGATGGAAGCGTTAGAGCAAAAAGTTTTTAGATATAAGAAGATGGCAGAACGCGAAGTGGACGTCATCCATAAGATAAGTTCAGAACTCGTCGCCGTGCACAAGAAGGAGACTGCCAAGATTTGGGATGAAATCCTCTTGCTCCATCAGACCACCAACCAATTACAAGCACAACTCTACTACATGCAAAATCAAAACTTCTGATGATGACAAGGAAACACCACCAAAGGAGTAATTCTTCATCACGTTTTGGCATCCCCTTGGTTTGTTCCAAGCTTGGGGGAGTGTCGTGGTATCACATCATTATCTTTCATCTTTTTACCTTTTTAGTAGAGTCATATCATTAATAGAGAAGTTATCATATAGGATGGTTTGCATTGTGGAAGTATCTCCCCTCTAGTTGGTTATCTATGTACCCCTTGGTGTGAGTGCCGTTATGGAATAATAATGAGAAGTTTTATCATTTAATTTTTGCATATCTTATTTTAGTTTGCAATTTATGCTATATGATTGATCTTGTTGTTAGTATTGGTATCACTTTGGGAGCATCAAGTAAATTTAGTTGGTTTTGGCAAACCTAGTTTTGGTCAGTAGCAACACTACTTGAGAATTGCATGGAAAAGAGAAAAGTACTTATAGATATATTATTTAATTTTCTTTCTTTCTTGATTGGCTCATAAGCTTAGTATTCCCAAGTTAAGAACTTTTGTGTTTTCAAGGAAGATTGAATGGTTGTATTTATCACTTGTATGTTTGTTTGTTTCCTTCAACTCTTATGCTTGCTACCCAGCCTTGCTAGCCAAAAACCTATACTGAGAGGGAATGCTTCTCGTGCATCCAATCCTTGAACTAAAACCTATGCCATTTGTGTCCACCATATCTACCTATTAGCATTGTTGCTATTCCAAGTAAATTCTCGAGTTTTATCTATCTTCCAAATTAATTTTTTTGTTATGTGAAAACTAGTCAGTAAAGCTCTCACGACATGATGACACACTTTATTTTCATGCAATTAATAATCTTGAACCATTGTGTCATCTATGTTGCTTATATGCTTGCAGGTTATAGCTTGGGAGTTAGCAAAACCATGCTGTCATGGGGAACGCTTTCAACACCTATACATATTATCCAGTTGATATCATGATCTTTTGTTATGGATGTCGGCAGTGTGAAATAAAAGGGGAGCTTGTAAGTCCATGGATTATTACATATGTGTTAGAGAAACGCCTGGCGGCTAGCCTAATACATGCCTAATCATGGTGGAAACTTGCAGCATCACCATAGTGCGCAATCTATGAAGCATCTTCAGGAAAAATATATAGAAACAAAGAGAGAAAAAAGCACCATGCTCATGGTACATAAAAAGATCGTTGAGATGGTCACTATCTGTTGCCTTGTCATTTTGATATGGGATAGCTCTTGTGTCATGGGTCAAGGGGTACCCCGTTGGCGGTTCTCTATGATACACATATACTTACAATGACAAGAACTTGCTTGTGCCTAAAGTTGAGTAGCATAACGGACCTCGTACTCAAGGGACATGAGATTTCCAACTTATTATTTGTCAAGAATATACTTCATATTTGTCTCACTTTAACCTTAATCACTTTAATATGCTTATGATAGGGGCAATGAGAGCTCAAAGCTAGTAAGTACCATAATTTTTTGGAAGCTCTTTATGAAACTTGAAATCCCGGCTTCCCTCTGCGAAGGGTCTATTTTTTACTTTTAAGTTGAGTCAGTAAACCTATTCCTTTCTATCTCCAGCAAGCATTTGAGTTGTTGTGATTCAATCATCCATATGTTGATTTATTCAATCTTGTTTCTTATGTTCGTTGTTTTGCACAATGCTCTTATCCGAATGAATACTACTTTGAAAGCTATCATTGTAAAAGGCCATTATGTTTAAGCAAGAGATTCCTGCATTATAAACTCCATTATAAAATCTTTGCTTAAAACTAAGTATGATTTGTCAGATGTTCTCTAACCAAGAACAAAGTTTGTCATCTGAAGAAGTGCCAGAGTCTGTCGATGATTCATGGCATAGGTAGTTGAAGTGGCTCATGTGATCTTCACAGAGATGGAAGACCAACTTCTCCTAGGTGTCCATCTTATAGGCATCGATCATATCAGTCTATCTCGGACCACCGAAAAAGGTGCGGTTCGCCTCGTTCTTGACTTGGACCATGTAGGTCGGTGCAGGTTGCTTCAGAGGCAGTAGATCGACATGAAATTGTCCCTACTGCCACAACGTCCAATCGAAATGGTCTAGAAAATCAAGTGTAAACTTACAGGGTATGTTCTGCATACAGAATCATAAGAAATCAACAATTAGAACATAATCCAGTTGCAACATATATATAGGTGATTGCTTGTGGATGGATATATCATACTAACTTCGCAGTCATAAGGGAGCACTATGACAACCTTCTTATCCTTGTACTCTTTGTAACCACAATGCTCACACCGATCATCATCCATTATACCTATATATGATCATGCAAACTTAGTTACATAGACCATTTTAACTTACTTAGCATCATAAGTAGCACAATATATCAACATAGCACATAAGCAAGATTAGCTAGCATCATAGCATGATAAGTCTATATAAGTAGTACGATAGGTAGCATATGACAGTCACATGAGAGCATCCTAAACTCAAGCAGACCCAGTGTCAGTGATGTCGTCATCATCCGAGCGGTCCCAGAAAGAGGACGACAGGCTGCAAGAGTCGTCCTACTGCGTGCCAGAGGGGCTGGGTTGACCCTATTGCTGCATGTCAGAGGGGCCAACCTCGCCTTGCCAGTACTGTTGCCGGCTCTCGCTAAGGACCTCGTACTGGACCGCCATCACCTAGGGATCAAGTAGGAGATCCCTGACCAAGGGGTCATCCTCCTCGCGACAGTGGCACGCCAACTGCCTCTCCGCCTGTCAGTGCTCCCTCTCCTCGGCCCTCGTGGCGATCCTCATGCCATATGGCGCTAACAGATGCTCCACGCGACGCTCATCCTCGAAGTTAAGGACCGCTCTCACCCCAAAGTGCTGGACTACGGCGCAGTCGTAGGAGCGGGCCGCCTGCCACAGGTACCTAAAAGTATCTCCATTGTGATCTGAGCTGCTCAAGTTAGGGTCCTTGTGGGTTCCCGGTGAACACCACGTACCTTCAGCTCTGGCTCCGACATGATACTAATTAAGTAGTTAAATAATAATATTTCATATAACTATTAGTCAACATATAAGAAATGAATATATATGTATATTTTCTACATTTATTCCTAATAAAATTATCTAGATTTTCTACTCCTAAAATCATTTACATTTGCTACTATATACTAAATCATCTACACTAAATCATCTAAAATCATCTACACTAAATCATCTACACTAAAATCATCTACACTAAATCATCAGCAATCATCTACACTAAATCATCTATAATCATCTACACTAAAACAAATAAAAAAAGGGGAAGAGAGGCACTACTAGGAAAACGGCTATAGGTAATCAGCACATCCGTGGCTCACATGGTTGAAGTGCCCCACGGCTAAAACAGGCGTGGCTCACCTGTGGGCAGTGCCCTACTAATAACTAGAACAACTGTGGCGCACATGACTATAGTGCGCCACAGATGTGTGTGGGCCAGGGCCCTGTTGGCCGCACGCCAAACATCTGTAGCGCACTATAGTCAGGTGCGCCACGGTTGTTAGGGTCATCTGTGGCGCACATGGGTCTGGTGCGCTACGCCTAAGCACATTCCCCCCTCTGCTCTGAAACGGCCACAAACTTCTGTGGCGCACTCGGCCTAGTGCGCCACAGGGAGTAGGAGCATCTGTGGCGCACGTGGCATAGTGCGCCACAGATGTTTGTACTCCCTGTGGCGCACTAGGGCCGTGTGCGCCACGGATGTGTCGATTTCTTTAGGGCAGCACTTTATGTGCACATGTGTGACCACATCCACCACCCCACACTTCACTTTCCCCTTCTTCTTCCTCCTTAGATCTAGTCGGGATCTTCTCCTTCCCACCTCAATTTCTCCACACATTCACCATTTTTAGCATGTAAAACTTGCTTTGGATGTTACATAAGTAATAGAGGAGGTCTCCGGTCTCTCATCTATCCTTCTCCGGTCGACGCGCGCACCTCTCCTTTCCATCTTTCTCGCGATCGGTCTCTCATCTCGGTAAGTTGTCCATGTAAGGATGTGTTCATGTGTATATGGATGATGTGCTCATATGTATGTAGATGATCGATGCTCATGATGTGTGTATATGGAGAGGATCGATGGTCATATGTGTGTGTATATGGAGAGTATCGATGATGCTCATGCATGTGTGTATGGAGAGGATAATGATATGTTCATGTGTGTATGGATCGGTCTCTCTCTCTCTCTCTTGTGTTTTTATGTGAACAAGTTGCCATTTGTTTTGCCAAAATGTTGATTCATTTCCATTTTGGCAAGACTTTGGCATTTCGCAAAGGTCCTAATTTTAGGATAGGTCATGCCAAAATTTTCTATCGACCATTGCATGCATGCATTCATTATGTGGTTCTAATAGACTTCAAAATTGTACCGTGTACATCGTGCAGGCAAAAATGGTCCGCATAATGAGCGAAGGCATTGTGGCTAGATTTTTGAAATGTGCGACGGCCGACATGATACGAAATAACAAGACAGATATAAGATGTCCGTGCAGAAGATGCAAACTCAACTGGGTGATCGACCCAGATTCCGGGAATCTGCAGGCGCACCTGCTCCGCCATGGTTTCATGGATGGATACACTCGTTGGATAAGCGATGACGTAGATGATGGAGACGGTGAAGAAGGTGGCCAACATGATGATGATCATCATCACGGCGAGAACGGGCGAGATGATGAAGAGTCTCCTGGAGATGGTGAAGGTGCGGAAGCAGACCGGGATGATGATGATCTAGATGCCGGAGGAGCATACGACGATGGAACAACATCAGGCTGGGTGCGGGACCCTTATGTGCAAGAGCTGCTTCTCAAGCAGACGAGTAACGCCAGGGCTGCCGCTAGAGAGAAAGCCAAGCTTGCGCAACTTGAGAAAGACGCGGTTACTCCATTGTATGAAGGATGCAGGCCCGATGATACCCGGTTGAATGTAACGCTCAAGGCTATGGAGATGAAGGCAAAGCACAAATTGAGCGACGCAAGCTTCGACGATATGATGGCATTCTGGCACGATCGTCTCCCGGAGGGGAACACATGTCCAACTAGTATCGAGGATGCCAAGAAAATCGTCTGTCCTCTCGATCTACCGCACGTTAGATATCACGTATGCATCAACGATTGCATCATTTATCGGGGCGAGGACGCGGAGAAAACCACATGTTCGGTGTGCGGCGTGAGTTGATACAAGAAAGGGAAGAAAGCACCTCGAAAAGTGGTATGGTACTTTCCTATCACTCCTCGTCTGCAGCGCTATTTCGCGGACCCTAAGGAAGCGAAGCTCATGCGATGGCATGCGGAAAGGAAGAAGCCAGGAGATGATGATGACCCCGAAAAGGATGAGCTGCTGACGCACCCTTCAGATGCTAGCCAGTGGAAAGCATTGGACCTCGAATTCCCAGAATTCGGTGGAGATTTAAGGAACATCAGGCTTGGTGTGAGCACCGATGGACTCAATCCGTTCGGTAGCCAGAGCAGCACGCACAGCACTTGGCCCGTGTTTGTATGGATGTACAACCTCCCTCCATGGTTGTGCATGAAGAAGAAGTACATACAAATGAGTATGCTAATTCAAGGGCCGAAACAACCTGGTACCGACATCAATCTGTATCTCGGGCTGTTGAAAGAGGAGCTAGCCATGTTATGGGAATCTGGAGCCAATACTTACGACGCCATCGCACAAGATTATTTCACTATGAGAGCCGCGTTGATCACTACGGTGCAAGACTATCCAGGTTGCGGGTATATCTCGGGGCAGGTTATCCAAGGATTCTGCGCATGCGTTAGGTGCATGGATAACACAAGCTATCTCCAACTAGAGAAAGATCCAGGGTCATCGAAAACCGTGTTCATGGCACACCGGAGGTGGCTCGGCAAGAATGATCCATGGAGAAAACGTGGAGACCTGTTCGATGGCAAATCAGAGACCCGAGGAATCCCAGAGCGTAGGAGCAGCGAAGAAGTGGAAGAGTTGCTGAAAAACTGGAAAGATTGTCCTAAGCCTGGAAAGAAGTGAAAGAGGCAGCAACAAGACAAGCCGCTGATGAAGGTATGGAAAACAAGGTCTGTTTTCTGGGAGTTGCCATACTGGAAGTTTCTCCTCACGCCTCATAGCCTCGACATCATGCATATCACGAAAAACGTGTGCGAGAGTCTGGTCGCCACCATAATCAACATGCCAGATAGGACGAAAGATGGTCCGAAAGCAAGGCACGACCTGATATGCTTGGGTATCCGGAAGGAGCTTCACGGAGGACGCACTACTCCTGATGATCAGGAAGATGACGATGATCATGAGTCGGAGACGACACAAGGTCGTCAGAAGGGTAAAAAGTTCAAGAAGAACGAATATTACTGCCCTCCTTCTTGCTTCACTCTAAGCCAGGATGAGATCAAACAGTTTTTCAAGTGCCTTCTAGGAGTCAAATTTCCTTACGGCTACGCGGGCAAGATAAGCAGATACCTAGACGAGGCGAAGAAGAGGTTCAGTGGCATGAAGTCTCACGACTGTGCCGTGCTAATGACGCAGGTACTTCCGGTCGCACTAAGAGGGATAATGGACGAGCACGTCCGTGAAACGTTATTTGGCCTATGCAAGTTTTTCGACGTCATCTCTAGGAAGTCGATTGGCTTGAATCAGCTCGGAAGGCTACAGGAGGAGATCGTGGTGATACTATGTGAGCTTGAGGTCTACTTCCCACCCGCATTCTTCGACATTATGGTGCATCTGCTGGTCCATGTCGTGGAGGACATCGTACAACTCGGGCCGATGTTCCTCCGCAGCATGATGGCGTTCGAAAGGATGAACGGACACATCAAAGGATACGTTCGCAATAGGTCCCGTCCAGATGGAAGCATAGCCAAGGGCTTTCTGGCCGAAGAGTGCATCTCTTTCTGCACGAATTATCTAGACATCGAGAACCCTGTCGGTCTTCCCGTCAACAGACACCTTGGCAAGCTCGACGGATCTGGTCACCGAGAGGGTCGTCGCATACTGCATGCAGACTTCGATTTTCGACGCGCAGACTTTGATCGAGCAAACCTCGTCGCGCTACAACATTTAGAACTGGTCGATCCTTGGGTACAGAAGCACAAAAGGTTAATCGAGAAGAAGTACAGTGACCGGGGCATACAGAGGATGCAGGGAGAAATAATCAAAGAGCACAACTCAGATTTCACGTGTTGGTTTAGGCAGACGCTCCTTGATAATCCCCCGCGCTCGCATTCTTCTGACACGGAAAAGATCATATTCACCTTGTCGCAGGGACCGATGCAAAACCTGGTGACCTATCAGGCGTATGATATCAACGGCTACACATTCTACACGGAGGAAAAGGACAACAAGTGTGATTATCATAACTCAGGCGTAACGTCGGAATTCTACACCGATGACAACGTGAAGGAAAGATTCTATGGAAGAATCGAGGAGATCTGGGAGCTCGACTACTGTGGAGAAAAGGTGCCGATGTTCCGTGTCAGATGGGCAAAGAGTGTCGAAAGAGAAGACCGGTATTTCACAACCATGGTTATACCCGAAGCAGCCAAATCCAAGGCCGCCGGTGCAAACGTGGCCGTGAAAAATGAACCGTGGGTACTGGCTACCAAAGTGGACCAATGTTTTTTCATTACCGACCCGACAAAGCCTAGCCGTGTTGTCGTGAGGAGAGGAAAAAGAAACATCATCGGAATGGATGGAGTCGCCAACGAGCAAGACTTCGACCAGTACGGCGATCCAAAGATTGAAGATGACGAAGACTACGATGCAGCAACATACATCACAAGAAGAAAAAGGACAACCCTACCCAAAAAAGGTAGCCCGTTCGAAAGAAGAAACATTAAAGTGCCGGGGCTAAATTATTCAACCGCGACAAAGAAGGGAAAAAAGATTGTAAAACGCTAGCTCAAAAATATTGTAAAACGCGTGGTCGAAAAAGATTGTAATATTCATGGACAAAGTATTATGAAATTTAGTTATACTTCGAATCATATTTGTAACACTTTTATGACATATATCACTACTTTTGGGCATGTTTGGAATATTTAAAAGTATTTTAAAAACAAAACAAAACTTGTATGGCATATATCACCACTTTTGGACATTTTTGTGAACATTTAAAAGTATTTTTAAAATAAAAATAAAAAAGTGGAGCACCAGGATTCGAACCTGGGTGCTCAGAGTTTGGAATAGAGCTAAGGGGCTAGAACCAGTGGGCTATGACAGTAGTAGTGTTAACAGAAGGGGTGGCCGCCCTCTTATCTGGTCGTCCAACAGACATAGGCGTAGCGCACCCTGGCCAAGTGCGCTACGGTTATCCGTAGCGCACTTGGCCAGGGTGCGCTACGCCTATGTCTGTTGGACGCTAGTCAACCGCGCCGGTTCCATCTCTCACAGACGACACCACGCCGCTCTGCATCTCACAGACAGCTCTCGAGGAGGAGGAAGCCCACCACCGCCGCGCTGCCCGTCGTCGTGGAGGAGGAGGAAGCTCTCGAGGAGGAGGAAGCTCTCTCTCGAGGAGGAAGCTCTCGTGGAGGAGGAGGAAGCTCTCGAGGAGGAGGAAGCTCTCGAGGAGGAGGAGGATCGCGCCGCCTGTCGTCGTCCGCCCGTCGTCCGCCCGTCAGAGGTAGCCCCTCCCCTGTCTCTCCCTCTCTCCCTCTCTCCCTCCCCTGTCTCTCCCTCTCTCCCTCTCTCCCTCTCTCCCCTGTCTCTCCCTCTCTCCCCTGTCTCTCCCTCTCTCCCTCTCTCCCCTGTCTCTCCCTCCCTCCCTCTCTCCCTCTCTCCCCTGTCTCTCCCTCTCCCTCTCTCCCTCTCTCCCCTGTCTCTCCCTCCCCTGTCTCTCCCTCTCTCCCTCTCTCCCTCTCTCCCCTGTCTCTCCCTCTCTCCCCTGTCAGAGTTAGGGTTCATGGTTCAGAGGTTGCTAGGTTGCTAGGTTGCTAGGGTTCAGAGGTTGCTAGGTTGCTAGGTTGCTGCTAGCAGGTCTGAATGGTATAATAATTGTCATGTCTGAATGGTAGAATAGCTAGTGAATTCTGGCCCCCATCGAAAAACATACAGCAAAGTTAGGGTTCATGGTTCAGAGTAGTGCAGCTATTGGTGTAGTGCAGCTATTGGTGCAGCTATTGGTTCAGAGTAGTGCAGCAAAGTTAGGGTTCATGGTAGAACAGCTCGTTGTTCACAACTCCCAGGTTCTATTACCATTAGAAATGACAGGCAACTCCCAGGTTCTGCTATTGGTGTAGTGTTGGCATGCTATTATTAGAAATGACAGGCAAACACTGATCCCACATAATGACAGGTAACTCCCTTTATTGTCTACACTGTTTGTTACATACTTAATATGGTTCTGCTTTTAGTGTTGCATCCAATATGCATTTGTTGTAAATAACTGATGGAAAAGCTCCCCTCTGAAATATTCATATATTCTCAATTAAATGCTCCCCTCTGAGATATAGGTAGTTGACAGAGATACAATTGTATGCTATTGATGAACATTTTTAATTGTCCTTGGCTTATGCTATCGATAGATATATATATATATCACTAATGATGCAAGCTTAATTTAGATTGACCTTGGATTATTCAGTACACCAAGTTCTAGGTATTAATTTAAATAAGAGTGCGAAAGCTGATGCTTCAGGGTTGTACAACATCTGGTTTTGCACTCCTGGGTCGACACTTAATTTTTTAAAAAAACTCTGTTGACACATAAGGTTCATATTTATCTCTGTTGACAGTATTGACACATTAGGGTTCAAAGTAGTGCAGGAGGTTGTTGACACATTAGGGTTCAGAGTAGTGCAGGAGGTTATATGATCATGTTTGTGCCCCTGACTGAAAGCTGTTCTGGTTCCTCCATTTTCTTTGTTCCATTATGCCCATAGATGTGGTAGCTGTTCTAGTGTTGGTGTCCCTTGCAAAACTTGCTGCCATCAAGTCCAGTAATTTTTGCTGAAACAGATTTATTCTGTGCTGGTTATGCAGTTGTGCTGGCTATACTGGGCTATTTATGCTGGTTGTGCTGGCTATGATGGCCATTTATTGTGTGCTAGCTATGCTGGCCATATATATGCAGGTTCTTGTATGAAACGAGTCCCTATTTTTGCCGGAATGTTGATTAACTTCCGTTTTGGCAGAAATCGGGCACTCCTAGTTTAAGAAAATTAGCAAAGGTCATGCCGGATTTTTCCGTGCATTTAACCAATTATTTGTTTTTTATTAGTGCAAAGATGTGTGACAACGACGAGGCTGGATGTTCTAAGCGCATCAGCGCTGAAGGAGAACTCAGACCTCCAAATAAACAATTGACATTCTGGGAGGCGGCCCAGCGTCTAGAAGACGATGAAGAATACCATCCTTTGGAGAGCGAGGATGATGAGATGGAAGACGCAGAGGAAGAAGCCGAAGGAACGGCGGACGATGAAACCGCTGATGGCGGCGAGGGCACAGGGAGTGGTAGCAACCCACCTAAGAAGAAGAAGAAGCCGAAGGACCGGCGCCCGAACACGGTCGGCACGGTCAGGGAGGAAATTACCGAAGTGAGCCCATCAGGGGTTCCTTTGGAGCCCGCCCTTGTCGTCAAAGGGTACGGTGGGCAAGTGGCGGCGATCACCCGGACAACCATCTCGATCAACACCGAGAATCTCCGGCATAAAGATAATGGCCACTTGCGCACACTCCTCTTCGAGAAGCTGCACGCAAGATACAAGTTCCCCGCTAAGTATCAGAACACAAATTATCATGGGAACGAAGTAAACAAATCCGCCCTCACAAAGATGAGCACCGCCCTGGCCAGCTGGAGAACCCGGATAAAGAAGAAGATCTATAAAGAAGGCAAAAGTCTTGAGGAGATCCAGAAGATTGACCCGCAGATCACCGAAGATCAGTTCCGGGAGTTCAAGGAGAGGTGTGAATCCGAAAGAGCCCTGGCCAATAGTAATCGGGGAAAGGTGCTGCAGGCGATGAATATAGGTCATCACCATCTCGGATCTGGTGGATACAGAACCGCGGAGGCCAAATGGAATAAGGAGGACGAAGAGTATAGATCCAAGGGGATAGAAAACCCCTTTGCCAAATTCGAACCCGGGCAGGTTCGAAACTTCCTCAGGGCCCGTTACCATGTGGACCCAAAAACCAAACAACTCACCGCGGATCTTGCGGTGAAGGAATTCGAGGAAATTGTGGTAAGTATAATCTAATTACCGCGGATCAACACGATTGCAATCTAATCGGTGATCTAAATGATTCACTGTTACTTCTTCTGCAGGAGGAGGAAATTGTTGCTAGTCATGGATCCCAGGGTTCCTCATCCCAGGGGTCGACGGCGGCCACCCGGTGGGATAACCCTTTTAACAGGGCGATGAACCGGGCCAAGAAAATAGAGCCGGTTACGAAGAAGCCGTCGTCGGCTAGCCGTCTGGCCGGCCTCGGGGGTAAGAATTGGGTGGATCATTTTGGTCCACCGCCGAGGACGCATGTGGCGCCGTCGGGAAGGAGCGAGGAGGAAAACCGAGAGGTTCAAGAACTTAAGGCACAAGTGGCGCGGATCCCGCAGATCGTCCAAGACAACTTGGCAATCACCCTCACGTCCTTCCTGCCTACCTTGGTGGAGTCAATAGCGAACTGGAGTGCGGGTGGTCGAGTAGGGCCGTGCCCGATTCCAAGCATGGTCAGCAGCCACTCGAACAACGCGGCGCCGACGAATCAGGCGAACTACGTGTTCGTGACTCCGCCCGCTAGCACCGCGGCGCCGCAAGTGTTGGTGACTCCCCCTGCCATCACCGCGGCGCCGGAGTACATGTTGGTGCCCCCCTGCCATCGTCGCGGCGGCACCGGAGCTCCAAGCACCCATCGGTAGGGAGAATACACCGGCGGCCAGCACCGCGCCATCAAGCAGCCCTTCCGTCTCTTGCACGCCCGTCGCCGTATGCGGTGCGTCGACATTAGCCGATCTCGACGCCATCACGATAAACAAATTGCTTTAATTACCGCCTTATTTCATGCCATCTATATATTACTCTTATGGCATCTCGCTCTGACGACGCCGTACATGTTTTCCGCAGACGGATGTTCCTTGCACTCTCTTATGCTACGTGAACAACGAGCTGAGGGATGTTGCCAAGGGTACCATCGTTCAACCCTTGCAGCGCACGTTCCACTCAAAGCCGATGCCAGATAGCGTGCACAGGGTTAAAATTAGTCGGGTGCTAAGGGGCTGCGATGACCTGGAACCTCCCATTCAACCCCCAGGAGCGGATGAAGAAGAGCCGTATGTCCTCAGAAGTTGCTTCGGCTTATTCTTGCTATGGCCAAAGAGCATGATCCGTTTGGGGACGGCGGGGGCCATCACGCCACAGACAACAGCACCGCCCGTCGTGCCAGCGACAAGCGGTGGCAAGGCCCCCTTACCGCCCTCGCCGTCACCTCCACGCGGTGGGTCGGATGATCATGTTGATGATATGCACATGGCGCAGGATCCGGCCGAGGACGACGAAGACTGGAATGATCACTTCTTCAGCACTCAGTTTGGCAACGAAGAAGACCTAGCTGGTGGCCCCACAGAGAAAGCCACTATCACCAAGCGTCTGTTTGGTTCTCAGGAGACGCCTCCAGCTTGCGCCTTTACAGAGCCAGCTGATACAACCAACCGGCCCTTTATTCTAAGCCCTGACACACTACATAGGGCGGCCGGTGCTCAGATTGCGGTGCCTGCCCGCTCTCCAAAAGGAAAAAAGGGCAGGAAAAGAAAATCTAGCAGCTCGAGCCAGCCGGTGGCGTCAACAACTGCGAATCCGATCAGGTTTCGGGACGGGCCACCAAGACCCGAGGGTATTATGTGGAGGATTCATGTGGCGGGTGAGCCCATGCTACCTAAGAATTTGCGGAAGCTCGCCAGTTCGGAACTGCAGAGTGTGCATGACGGCGTGCTGACGATAGAGAGACGCCTTCTATCGGAGAAAGATCCCTCGCACCCGGTATTCGTGGTTAAGGTGCCACTAGGCTTGGGCTTCGTCGACACTGCCCCCGCGGATCTGTTCTTCCTGCGGTTCGAGGACATCTTCAATATGTTCCACCTATACCCGCTGCACTATACCATGGTCCGTCTCTTTTCTCTCAGCCTGGCCATGCAAATCATTAGAGAGAACACACCGGGCATCGCTATAGTGGACCCCTACTACATGCGTGATGGTTGCTTGGGTTCCCCCGCCGAACGACGTATCGTGGCCTCGTACCTAAAAAGAATCCTCGTGGCGAACAAGACAAAGGAATACATTCTCGTGCCTTACTTTCCCGAGTAAGTCGTTATTCGCTCGCCACCGTCGATTGGCTTTATTAGATCATCATCATTCTTTTTCCAACACATTCCATTTGAATTTTTTGCGCAGAGATGAACACTGCACGCTCATCTCCTTATCGCCGAAGCATTCCCACGCCACGTATTTCGACTCGGGGAGTCTAGAAAAGAAGAAAAACTACGACAAGATCAAGGAAGTTCTGGATGATGCTCTCACTGGCTTTGCCTCGGCGGAAGGCACCAGCTTCGTGCGTAAGAAGGTCAAGTTCGGCAGGCACGTCTTCAACCACGTAACGGAGTTCCCCTGCGTGAAGCAGCCGGAAAACAGTAAGAAGGAAGCCTACTACGCACTCCATCACATGAGGGCGTTCCTACTTGACCAGCAGAATTCTACGCTGCCAGATCATCTCAAACAGTGGGCCGAAGCAAAGGCCAAGATCAATGATTCGGATATTAGACAAGAGATGTATCGCATCCAGTAGCAGTTTGGGGCAATCATCTTTCGTGATGTCATGACTTCGGGGGGATCTTCTACGGAGGAAATATCCCGAATAACCATGACATAGAAGATCGCCTAGAGATGCAGGGTGACTATAGGAAGTTCATGACGAGACAAGGCGTCCTCCCGTTCCCTAAGCCGAGCCAGAAGGCTTGATGTTGGCCTAGTTGTAGTTACAAACTATAGATGACCTTTGTGTGTGTGTGGACGACAAGTGAACTTATTTTGCTTATTATTATTATATATCAATCAATGCTTGGTTTTTTTGCTTACTCTTTGGTCCTTTGCTCAATTTGGTCCTTCTTTTTTTCTTTACTCTTTTTTCGAGAATAATGCCGATGATTGAAAGTCGTGGCACACTATATATGTGAATGTGCTACGATGGGATTGTATGCCTTGTGCTATGCACAAGTCCAGGTGTTGTGCATCCTACTTGGCGTACAGTTCCATCGTAGCATATTCCTGTGTCCAATGACCTATGTATATATATGAGGCATGCTTTTTGAGTTACTTTGGTCTTTTTCGAGAATAATGCCGATGATTGAAATGTCGTGGCACACTATATGTGAATGTGCTGCGATGGGATTGTTCGCCTTGTGCTATGCACAGGTCCAGGTATTGTGCATCCTACTTGGCGAACAGTTCCATCATAGCATATTCCTGTGTCGAACAACCTAGTTATATATGAGGCATGCTTTCTGAGTTTGGTCTTTTTGATTTAGGAGTACTTTCTATAAGTGTATCTTCATATGCGACTTTAATTATATATGTTTTTTTCAATAGTCGGTTAATTATTATTGTCAACTTATAGATGACGTGGTACGTCGTGTACAAGGGACGGGTTCCCGGAGTCTACGATGATTGGGAAGACTGCCGGAGACAGGTGCACCGTTTCAGCGGCAATAACTACAAAGGGTACAACACTATGGCGGACGGAAGCTAGATACACGCGCTATCTAGCGGGAGTTAGGACAAGGAACCGGATGAAGACCTACACCTTCGTCGCGGCGGTGATCATGCTTATCTTCTTTGGTTATTTATCCCGCGTTTGTGTCTAGCTAGCTAGTTTAGATGTCTAGGCGAGCTTCCGAGCTCTAACTTGTTCGATCGACACATGTATTAGCATGTACCAACTACTACTTTGTAACATGATCGAAACAATGTAACTTAGACTATGTATTCATGTATGAGACTTATCTATATGTATTTGTTTCAATCTTGTTTTTCATATTGAGTATTTATATATATAATTGTATATCTTGTATCTGTGTGTGTATATCTGCTGTAATATTGTATATAATCTGTATTGCGTATAATCTGGCTCGGAAATTAAAAAAAAAAACAAAAAATACATCTGTGGCGCACATGGTCTACCTTCTGTGGCGCACTACAGCTAAAGCGCACTATGGAAGTTTGGTGGCGCACTAGGTAGTGCGCCACAGAAGATCCCAGGGGTAGCGCACCATGCCAAACTTCTGTGGCGCACTAGGAGGTGCGCTACGTCTATCTCTACACAACCGTGGCGCACTAGGCAGTGCGCCACGGCTGAGAGATAGCCGTAGCGCAAGGCCCGTGGCGCACCACTAGTGCGCCACGGATGGGCCTTTTAGGTGCGCCACAGACGACCATTTTCCTAGTAGTGAGGGGCTCACCGGCGGACGGGGATGAGGCGGGGACAGCGAGATGGGGACGAGGTGGCGACGGCGAGACGGGGACGAGGCGGCGACGGCGAGACGGGGACGAGGCGGCGACGGTAAGACGGGGACGAGGCAGCGACGGGGATATGAGGACGAGTCGGCGGGTGGAGGAGTGGATGCGGTGGAGGAGAGGGCGGCGGTGGCCAATGCGGTTGGGAGATGGAGGGGGAGAGGTTGGGAAAGAGTGAGGGGGAGATGCGGGTCGCTGGGCGGCACGGGCTGGGAAATTAAACCGGCGTCCGGTTTGGTGGCGTTTGCAAATTCCAAACGCCACCTCTAAATATGGCCCGGTTTTACTTGTGGATCCGTTTTAGTACTGGCGTCCGCAATATATTGAATGTCACCATTAAGCTCTAGTAGTGGCATTCGGTATATTCGATACGCCACTGCCATATTGGCTATTAGCAATGGCATGTTTTTTCTAGTACACATTATTGGCAAAATAACTGCTATAAGAGTATTTTACTAGTATTTTCCTCATGCCGACAATTGTTTTCTCTCCATCCGCTTATATGATGGATAATTATTTCTATAAAATGATTGAAAAAATCACTTTTGTGTCTGCTTTGATGGCATAGCGCCTGCTTTGCCGTAATTTTTTTTAGAATCGCCTTGACCGTATAATTAAAAGATAAAAAATGAGGTTAGAAAACAAAAGATATGAAATGGCTCCAAGGAAGGAAAATTGGGGAGAGCGGTGAAGGATGCGGAGGCCACTAAGCTAGGAGGCCCAATAGAATAAGCAGAAAGCGAAGGAAGGAGGCCCAATTTGGGCGAAAAGGCAGAGCCAAGCCGGGCCGCCCTGAGAAGCACGGGGGTTGGACTTTTCTTTTCTCCCCACCGCTCCCACCCTTCTCCAGTAACTCCTCTCCCTCAGATCCAGGGCCGTTGTCCCCTCTCCTCTCCTCTCCTCTCTGGCAGTCTCCGGCGACGAGTAGGTGAGGGTCCCTCCCCTGTACAGAAGTAGCTAGGTCTTCTTTTAGGTGTAGGTGTTGGTGTTTAGGGTTTCGGCTTGATGCCGGTCTGGAGCATGCTGCCACCGTGTCTGAGCTGCGTGTGGTGGCTGATGGTGATGTTCTCCATGGTCGTGGCGGCGAGGTGCTGCGCGTGGCCGGCGAGAGCGGAGCCGGCGTCTCCGTCAATAAGCTCGTCTAGGTTCGGTGGATTTGGTGGTTGCATGCGTGCATCGGTTGCTCCTCCTTCAAATCGTCGTGGTGGTGAGGAAGTTGGGGGTTTCGATGCGCTGTCTTGTGGCTTTCTAGATCTGCGCAAGGGGAGAGGTGAAGCTTCTCTCGGGAGTACATCCACGGCGGCGCTGCGTTCGCTATCGTCTCAGATGGTCGAAAGGAGGCCACTCCCACCTCTGACATGGTTATACCCTACGGGTACGTGATCTCAGCATACCTGGCCCAGCCCAAGGAAGGCCCACGGCAGATGTACGCCGGCTCATGAAGATTTTCGGGTGGCCAAGGCCCATGACGCCTTCGGATCCTTGGAGAGCAATACTAGCGTAGATAGGAAATTCAAAGGGATAAAACCCTAGAACTTGTAACCGACTAGGTCTATGCCCGGGACCTGCCTGAGTCTATATAAAGGCTAGGAGGGCACAACCTAGATCTCTCTCTCATACTTTCGCATACACACCTCCACGCCAGATTGCATCTACGTACCCCTGTAACCTTCGGTTCCGCCATAATCAAGAGCAGACAAGCAGGAGTAGGGTTTTCCCTCCGGGGGCCTGAACCTGGGTAAACCTTATGTCCCCGTGTTGCTTGTTTGCTAACCGTTCCACGATCTCCAGCATCCCCATCTTCTCCAAAACCCAAGTCCATAACAATGGGCATTGATGAGATCAAACCTCGTCAATTGGCGCCGTCTGTGGGAACTGGGGACGCTGATTGTGCGATCGTGACGGTCCTAACCCGATCGATCTACAACTCTGCGGCGACGGAGAGTCACCTCCTCTTCGGCGCTTTCGACTTCACTGCCCACTCACCGGCCACCATGAAGGACTTCGAGCCCGTAGGCGACGGACTCGAAATCCTGTTCGGGAGCTTCTGCTTTCAGGTGGGGCAAACTGGCACCCTCCGCCTCCCTGAGCGGGTGCCCCTACCATCAATCAGGCCTGCTTCATGGACCCCACACCCCGTGCTACACACAACATCATCAGCAGATGATTCCTACAACAGCAGCTGCTGCAACTCCGATCTGTGCAATCCGCCGTCGGATGAAGGGACCTACGGTTCCAGATCTGAAAGCTGCGGTAGCAACGGGCCAATCTACGAGCGCTACCAATGCGCCGTAGTCATACAGGCTGACGGGGATCAGCAAACACCCAACCCGCCGCCCAACCCACCACCTAACCCGCCAGATCGAAACAGCGGGAATAGAAGAAGCCAGTCTCCCCCACCCGAAGGGGAAAACAACGGCCACGTCATCCACCTTAGCAAAGAAGGATGGGCCTAGGCCCGCAACGCCGTGGTGGGCAACATAGTCCTGCCTGCAGACTCCTCCCGGGATCTTCTGATGGCCTACCATCTGCTCCTGATCGAGGAGCACAAAAAGCAGGTCAAGATGCAGGAGGTGCTTGACAAACGCAAGCAAGCAGCCTCAGAGTCCAGCACGCAATGAGCCGCGCTCTCCGCCATGGGCATCGGCTCCAGCTCGAACGGCAACCAAGGCAACAAGCACCGCTCTCGGATGGAGAACATGGATCCTCAGGAACGCCGTGAGGTGACCCGAACCCTCCACACATCCTTCATGGAGATGGATGCCGACGGCAACGTCATCCCGAAAACGCCGCAGGTTGCGATCATGGCAGCCACTGCGTACCTCGCGGCCCACCCACCTCCGTAAAGGGACCCGAAAAGAGCCATGCACAAGTCCGCACTTACCAGACTCGGACTCGTCGGAGCTGCGCTCCACCAGGAAGCTCCCACGGAGCCGAAGAAGAAAGCTCCGGTCAGATTCAACCGCAGCCCCACCCCTTCATCCGAAGAAGAGGAACATGACCTTCCTCGAAGGAAGAAGAGCTCGCGCCATCACCGCAACTACGACGCCAGAGACGCGCTCACACAGAGCAAAATCGACAAATCGCGAGCTAAGCGCGCATGCTCGTCTGAATCTGAGATGGACGAAGATGAAGGAGAACTCTACGGAGCCCGGTGCTTCAGCAGATCAGTCCGGCGGACACGGATGCCGTGAAATTTCAAGCTTCCTTCGGATACTCCGAAGTTAGACGGCACTCAAGACCCAAAGGCTTGGCTCAGCGACCACTTGTCATCCGTCAAACTGCACGGTGGAAACAAAGAGACTGCCATGCAATGCCTTCAGCTGCAGCTGACAGGCGCAGCCCGGATCTGGCTCAGCAGCCTATCTTCAGGGTCCATCCGAAGCTGGGATGAGCTAGCTTACAGCTTCATCCGAAACTTCAAGGGCACCAGCAAGAGGCCTGCCTCAATAGAAGAGTTGCGAGCCTGCACCCAACGAACGGCGAATCCATTCGCTCATACATACTACGCTGGTCCAACACCAAGAACTCCGCAGTGCACATCTCCGAAGAGAGGGCCATCGACGCCTTCAGGGACCGCGTCAAGAGCCAAGACTTCAAGGAGGAACTCGGGCACGTCAAGCCCAAGACACTCGACCACCTCATGGACATTGCCAACAGGTGGGCTGATGGCGAAGATTCCATCCACCAAGCACAATCGGAGGAAGAGGATGACTACGGCAGACGGCGAGAGCGCCGTAGCAAGAGAAGATCGCACGTCTACGACGATCGCGACGGACCCGACATGGTCGCGGCCGGCTACGCCGATCGCCGCAACGACACCAACCACAACAACGGAGGATACCGCAGAGGAAACTTCCGCGATGGAGGACGCCCAGCACAGTCGTGGCAGTGCCGCGACCGCGATAATGGACCCTCGGCATACGAAAAACTTTCGGGTCCATGCACCATCCACTTCTACATCGACAAGCAGGATGGCAAGAAGAAGGCAAGCCATATGCTCAAGGACTGCCGCGAGTTCTAGAAACTCAGCGAAAGCATGGTCCAGATGAGGCAGCAAGCTCCACCTCCTGGATTCGGAAACGCACCCGCGCCGGGTGAGATAGCGCATGGAGCTCCTCCACCTCCACCTGTAGGAGGCCCGAACCAACCAGTTGCACCAGCACAGAACAACGCGGGGAACGGGTATCCCCCGCTGAAAGGAGCCCTGATGATCCAGAAGGAGCACCCCACGAATAGGGTGCAGAAGAAAATAACCCGACAGATCAACCTGGCCATGGAAACTCCATCCGCCATCCCTGAGTACCTCAGCGGATCGGAGTCCTGCATCACGTTCAGTCGTTCGGATCACCCTTGCCAGATCCCTCGCCCAGGTCATGCTGCCCTGGTGCTGGAGGCGCAGATCGGAGATTTCGAGATGAGTGGCGTCTTCATGGACGGCGGCAGCGGCATCAATCTGATGTTCGCAAGTACTTTGGCAGCAATGCGGATCCCGCAGTGCATCCTGGAACAATCAGATACAACGTTCCACGGCATTGTCCCAGGAAAGGGCATATTTCCCCTGGGCAAAATATGGCTCGACGTCATCTTCGGCAAGCCGGACAATTTCCGCGCACCCTATGAATTCTTCGACTGCGATCTTTCGGATTAGCATGCAAAAACTTTTCGGCAACTCTGCCCCAACAAAATGCTAAGTGAGCAACGTTCTCCTTGGCCACCCGAAACACCTCTCTGGTGATAAACATTCGGATGTTGTGTCTGCGACACAAAGATAAGACCTACAGATATCATGTGATGGCCTGGCAACGCACACGACTGCGCTCTGCTAGTATAAACCCGTGCCAGCAGGCGCGGTGAAAAATCCCGACGGACGCGTTGGGTACATCAGTTAAAATCACTGGAATTCCACTCTTGTAAGTCCTCCGCGGCCTGAGTCGAATTACGCCAGCATATGTTCCGGGTTCGAGTTCAGGGACTCGAACCTGAGGAAGATCGTGTTGTTTCGTCCTAAGATAGTTAACTGACCCTGATCCGCCGGGTGAGTCAGGCACACGCATCAACAATCCCTACACACATACTGTTAATATAGTTGCACCCGAAGGATTGAAGAGTCCTCAGTCGAATCAATCTACGATTCGACTGATCACTCGGGGGCTACTGACATGGTTATACCCTACGGGTACGTGATCTCAGCATACCTGGTCCAGCCCAAGAAAGGCCCACGGCAGATGTACGCCGGCTCATGAAGATTTTCGGGTGGCCAAGGCCCATGATGCCTTCGGATCCTTGGAGAGAAATACTAGCGTAGATAGGAAATTCAAAGGGATAAAACCCTAGAACTAGTAACCGACTAGGTCTATGCCCGAGACCTGCCTGAGTCTATATAAAGGCTAGGAGGGCACAACCTAGATCTCTCTCTCATACTTTCGCATACACACCTCCACGCCAGATTGCATCTGCGCACCCCTGTAACCTTCGGTTCCGCCATAATCAAGAGCAGACAAGCAGGAGTAGGGTTTTCCCTCCGGGGTCCTGAACCTGGGTAAACCTTGTGTCCCCGGGTTGCTTGTTTGCTAACCGTTCCACGATCTCCAACATCCCTATCTTCTCCAAAACCCAAGTCCATAACAATGGACATTGATGAGATCAAACCTCGTCAACCTCCGTCGACGGCTACGGTTTCTTCCGGCCGGCGATTGAAGGCGTTGACCAACCTCCAGGCTGCTATGCCAAGAAGGCCTCTTTGCTCCAGTACGGCGTGCTCCCGCTGCACCGTCCCAAGTGGTGAAGTCCCCGACGACGATGTGGTCGGCCGTGCTGTGGTGCTTCATCGCGGTGGTAAAGGAACTGGACCCGATTGCGTTCTCCACGTTAGATTTGGGGTCCTTTGTGCGAAAAGGAGGGACCTGTGTATCATTTCTTATTTTCTTTTGGTCCTTGATGTAATCTGTATGTCCGCCGTTGACTTTAAATGAATAGCTGACCGACCCCTTGTTCAAAAAAAAAAAAAAAGCCGGGCCGCCCTCCTATGTCCTCTCCTCTGCCTCTCTCCTCCAAGAGCGGCGTGCCGACCGGCGATGCCTCCCGTTCCACCGCTGCCGGCGACGCCTCTCCTCCCAGCTCTCTGTCTAACCCACTGCCATTCCCTTCTCCTCTCGCAAACCCACAACCTTCCTCTCCACGACGCCTCCCCATCTCCTCTCTTCGCCAGCAACACCGGCGCAAGTCCCTCTTCTTCTCGTCGACAACAAACACTGTCCATCTCGGCCTGTCTCCCCTAGTTTCCCATACGATAATGGTGGGTTCCTCTTCTAATGAAACGCGAGGTATGCCGATCCCATACCGTCCGCGTTGTTTATTTAGTCCAATCCGGCACATCTGCATTTCATTGCATCGTATTTGCATCTGAAATTCTGAACCGTATATCAGTTGGACAACCGTTTTGGCCGGTCTTCACATTGTATTACTCCGTTCAAGTACACTAGTATCTTCTAGCGTTGTCCTGGTTACATTTGATCCCCACACAAATGCCAGCTCAATTTACTTTTTCATTATTATTGTCCACCTCGTGTCAGATACAGTATCATCCTCTGTCTGAAGAATGCAAGCTGCATGTATTGTTTAAAATCTCTACCGCTGTTTTTAATTTTCTTCCTCATGCGGGACTGTGCGCTTACAACACTAATGTTGTTTGATGGCAGGAAGGAGGACCACCTCTGATGCGGGTGCTGCTGCCGGTGCTCGGTGACATTTGGACACCGGTCCTTGATAGTTCACCAACGTCTTCCCTTGCTTCAACCAACCAAGCATACTCACTTCTTGTCCTCGAACCTCAACTGTACTCCTTTTCTTTTCTTTTCTGAGCTAAGACTGAGTTTGGGTCTCGTTACGATAGTGTAGACAGGCAAATATCCCCCTTATGGCCATGATGTCGCTTCCTCCTGGATTCCGGTTCCGTCCAACTGACATTGAGCTGACCGTCTACTACCTAAAGAGGAAGTTGCTGGGAAAAAAGTTACACTGCAATGCTGTCACGGATATTGATCTGTACAAATATGCCCCCTGGGATCTTCCAGGTACATTTTCACTCCCCGTTGTATTGACATTCTGAAGGGTTTTGTAACCATTTGTTTATTTACTCAGTACATTTCATTTGTTTCTTTTATATATGTGCAACAGTGTTGGCTTAGTTCAGGGTTATGGGTTAACCACCACTTATTCACATGTGGCAGCGAGACGTCCTGCTTTGCAGAAGTCTGTCCTATAAACTGTTCTGATAGTTTGTTTGTCTTGTTCAGAGAAAGCTTCATTGCGGAGCGGGGACCTCGAATGGTATTTCTTTTGCACACGTGATAGGAAATATTCTAGCGGGTCAAGGACTAACCGGTCAACTGAAGCTGGGTATTGGAAAGCTACTGGAAAGGACAGAACGGTGATATATAATTCTCGGACTGTTGGGATGAAGAGGACTCTGGTGTTTCATCTTGGCAAGCCACCACAGGGCAGTAGAACTGACTGGGTGATGCATGAGTATAGGCTGGTGGAAAGTGAAATACCTTCTTCTGTTGTTAAACTGGTATACTTCGTTGGCGTGTTTGTAGCAGTTTCAGTGTCTATTCTATGAAATGGGTTCTTTCTTCAAACACATGTTTTAACCTTTGATTGATTGCTCTCCTCAAATTATTTTCAGTTGTAACAGAGTAGTTTCAGAGTCATAATTATAGGATTGCTATAATTACTCCTTAAATTGTAGTGACAGCAGCAAAAATATAGGTCCTTGCTTTGGGAAAGGATGGTAGTTTATTCTTCAGCTGAGGAAAGGTTTTTTAGATCAATAGGGCCCCTGGTTCCGTTGCATGAAATGAAACCAGATAGGTTCAATACGTGCCCTCAAATCGGCACAGAGTCTGAAAATTATTAGAAACAAAAGAAAAGAAAATTCAGTGCTTAAAGTGGTCAGTTGATATTTTTTCATATTATTAGCAACTGTTTGTTGTTGACACTTGTGCAGCAGTATGTTGATTATTGTTTATCCTGTCTTGCAGGATGACTGCGTTCTCTGCAAAATTTTCAAGAAAAGCGGTCTAGGTCCCAAGATTGGGGCACAATATGGTGCTCCATTCGACGAGGAAGAGTGGAATGATGTGAATGGGGACATTTCCTGTCTCTCCCCTTCTGTGCCCCGTGCTTTATCTGGATCAAGTCATGACGGGCTGAACTCTACGGGCCAGCAACTGGATGTTAGTGACGTTAGCAAGGTTTCCTTGAGCCTTTTGTCAGAACATAATGGCGAACGTGCTGCCAATTGTGTTTGTCCTGACAGGACCTCTCGTCCTGGTACTTCTCGTGACAGCATACATATACAGCAGCTAGCTGAGACCATCGGCCGTTTCTCGGCAGATTTTCTTGGCCAAGATGGTCCATCGGTAATTTGTTTGACACCATGTCCATCCACATCTCTTTGTTTGTGTCCCTGCTCGTCGGGTTAACCTCAATCTATTATTATTATTATTATTATTATTATTATTATTATCCTTTTTGGTCTGGACGCAGCCTGATTTGACCGCTGACGACGACACCGAACCAGTGTTTGATGACAGCGAGACGATATTCGACGTACCGGAGGAAATCGCTCCTTGGTCATTGGATAGCATCTGTGACCGGTGTGACTTGTGCGGCGTGCGTCTGGTCGGACCTCTGCTGGAACCGGTGGAGGGCGAGCAGTACCTGGAGCTGAATGATCTCTCGTTCTGTCACAGTGAGGATCCTTGTCCTGATCCCTTTAGCCAGGTGTTGCCATCGAATGGTGGTGTCTGATGAGCATCCTTTGCATGTAGAGCCCAAGGCTGAGCAGGAGTCTCCTGATGGTGTTTGTAATGGCACCGCATATGCGGCTGATGGATCATCAGCTCCTAGGTAGAAGAATCAATGGTTATCTTGTGATCTGGATCAGGGGTACGTTCACTGTCAGTTCCCAACAGATTTTTGTTTGGTTCGTCTGTTTAGTAGTGACCTGACATGCTATTAATTGGTTGTTGCAGACATGGGGTTGGTTGTCGCGGTGGTTCTTGAAGTACTCAGAACCATTTTGTTCTGAGGAATGCAGCCATGGAGGGAGATGGTTAATGAATCAGTTTGGTGTTGCAGTTATGAAACGGGAAGATGTGAATATAGAGTTGTGACTTGTGAGTATTGGCTGTTCATTTAGAAGCTGCGGTAGCTGAGTTGAGGTCTTTGTAGGTTAGAGCATCTCCACTCGTTGGGTGAACCCAGGCCGAAATCCGGATCTTTTTTGGGCTAGACGGAACTTGATATCGGCTTTGGTACGCCCAGTTTCTTACTCGCGTACTCAGGCCGATTATCCAGGCGAACACAAAACGGCGATATATTTGAATCTTTATCGTTTCCGTCGGCGAGTTCTCGGCCACAAGGTGTTCGATAGGAACATCTACAAATTCGGCGGCAAAGTATTATAGAAATGCCCACAAATTCGGCGGAAAAGACTCTCGGTCGTCGATGGGATGGGCTCTTGCGGCATGACCGACGCGGCGTTGTCATCCGTCTCGCCGGTGAAGGCCGCCGGGTTGGAGGAAGTAGAAGCAGAGCTCAGCGTGGGGGCGTCCGGCGCAGGAGCGTCCGGCGCAGATGCGTTCGGTGCAGAGGAAGTGGAAGCCGTGATCACGCCCTGCAGGATGGTCTGACGGTGCGCCATGTACCAGGCCTTGACCGGCGAGCTCATCTTCGACGTGTCCTCGCCGTCCATCAGGAACTTGAGGTCCGTGCTGCGCTTCTTGGCAGCATAGTTGGCCTTTTTCTCGGCGAGGTTGGCCTTGATGAGGGCCACCTTTTCCCCTTGTGTCTCGATCAGCTGCTTTCAGCGCTCCTCGCTCTTCTCAGCCCTCTTCTCGGCTTGCGCCCTCGTGTCGGCGATGCATTTCTCGATCGAAACCTGGAGACGCTCGGCGGGAGGTCCGGCGGCCTTGAGCATCTTTGCCTTGGCCGATCTTAGGTCTTCCTTCGCCGGCAGCAGCGGCCGGGGCCTCGGGGTTATAGACGCCGTCCTTGCTCTTGGAGAGACTCAGGCGAGTGTCCCGCCACTTCTCGCAATTCTCGATTTGCTCGAAGACATGATGAAACTTGAACTTCATCTTCATGTCCTCTCGAAACAGAGCAAGTGCACGACGCAGCTGCAAAATGAAAGTGTGTCAAGTATGTCAAAATGGAAGAGAGTGCACGACAAAGTTAGTGTTCGCGAGTACCTTGTTGTCCATGTTTTCCCCACTAGCTTGTGTGCGGTCGACCTCTTCCACGCAGCTATGCCACTTGCTGCAGGCAGTCTGGATGATCGCCCAATGATTGGTAATAGCCTTCTTCTCTCGCTCCCTATGGATTTTGCGATACTTTGGATCGCACATGCTACGCTCGTCGAACGCTGCCTCCATGCACCACCAATAATTGTCTGAATTTTGGTTAGCACAGATGATCGGATCCATGCTCACTGTTTTCCAAGCTTCGGCGAGGCAGGTGTCCTCGGCCACGGTCCACTTGATCCGAGCGTCCGCCGAAGTGCCTGGCTTCTTCTTCCCCTTCTTGCCTTTCACCTCAGCCTCGGCGTCCTCTGGCTGCGTCTGCTCGGCCTGCGTCTCCTCGGTGTTGGTGTCGGCGAGGTCCTGGGACTCGATGTCGTGCTCGGCGTCGGCCCGGGTCTGCTCTTCCGTGAAGGAGGGGTGGTTGGAGGCCGAGCCTGTTGCGATCAAGTCCTCCATGTACGCCTCGGCCGACATGCCGGCCGGAAGGGCGCCGGGCATTCCGCTGAACAGGTTGCGCGTCGGCCTCGCCGAAGGGCGCCGAGCTTCCGCCGAAAGGCAGCGGTCCACGGCGCAGAGCGGGGCTTGCGTATGCCAGAGAGGTGGAGTAGGGGAGGTTGATATCCACGCCGAAGGCCGAAAGGGCGCGGTGCCGGGCAGGGGAAGATCACGTTGGGGTTGATCCCGCCGTCAAACTCGGCGACGAGGAGTACCTCTGCCGAGCAGTCGTCTGGCTCTCCTGGAAGCCTGCCGGAGAGATCGGCGAGAATCCGGCGGGCGAGCCGACGCTCGCCTGGCTTCCCTAGTGTGGTGGGTACGACGCCGCCATCAACGCCGAACTCGTCGTCGCCGTCTGCTTCGCCTTCACCATCGCCTGCTCTTCCGCCGCCGCCTTCTCCTCTGCCGCCGCTTTGCTGTTGACGGAGCTTCGCTATCTCCTTCCTGCCCTTCCGATCGGCCGACGAGATCTGCCTGGCGTGCTCCTTCTTCTCCCAGCCGGAGGAGGACATGCCCTCCGGCTTCGTCGGCGACGCTCTTGGCTTCCTCGCCTTCTTCTCCGCCTGACCCTCGCCGAGGATCGATCTGGGTTGGACGAAGCTCTTGGGCGGCATGTCGGGCGGGGAGCTCGGCGAAGTGGCGGGAGTGCCGCCTTCTCTCGCCGACAGAGCTGGCCCACGCCCGTTTTCGCTGCGTCCGGCATTCCTAGGGCATACCCGGGATCCTGGGTACGGCCTGGGTAGTCCGGACCAAAACACGCCGAAATCCGGACGAAAGCAGGTCGCTGGGTACGCGACTGGGCAGATTTTCGGCATCCGGACCTAATTTCGGCGTCCAAATCGGTGTCCTAGGTAGGCGAGTGGAGATGCTTTTAATTAGGATCAAAGTGAGAAAAAAACTCGTAACGGCGGTGTCTGGTGTTGCAGCACAACACTGGACTGGGTGCAGCGGTTGATTGTTTTAGGAGTAGAAGATTAGATTTGGTGGGTAGGTAGACGCTTTGGTTTAGTGTAATTCGTCTGATTCCTTGGAGAGGAATTGCCCCTCGTCTTTGGAAGTTAGACACCCGACTTGTAGTTTCTCTTATTGGCTATTAGGGCATCACCTATGTATAAGGTTCACTTTAGCCATAAGCTGGGACCCACATAGCTTATGAAAATAGTTACAATGTATGAGGTCAACTTTGCCATAAGCTGGAACCTACTTGTGTGTTAAAAGTACATATATGTAAGAGAGAAAGAGGAGAGAGAGAAATATTTTTTTATTACTTGTAGACAACTCACAAGCTTATAGGTTATCCATAAGAAATTTTGCTTATGGACAAGCTCCACTATGTATATGGACATCTTTATGGACTACTTTTTGCTTGTGGAACCTCTTGTAGATAATATAGTGGATGCCCTTAATCAATTTTTTTGCACATTAGGAGCTTTTACTCATTACAAAATGTTTTGTAAGAACGCTGGGGTATAGTTAATCAATAAACATCTCATATCTCCGGTAAAAAAATAAAAATAAAAAATAAACAACTCATATCTCTGGTTAAAAAATAAAAATAAAAAATAAACATCTCATATCAGAACTCTAGCACACTCGTGGGCTGCACAGTCTGTATGCCGCCCAACAAAAACAATTCTAAAGCTAGTAAAAGCTCCTCTAGATTCTCTAATCTCCTAATAAATTGCAGCAATTTGAGATATATCCTGATCTTTCCCATTACAGTTAACAACCACCTCTTTTGAGTCACTCCCAATGATAATAGCAACCATCTCTTTTGGCTACTATTCATCTTTTTTTTGAAACATAAATATATTTAGCAAGCAAGCCGCCTCATTAAAAACCTTCAATCCCCTTAGGTACGCTAGTAAGGAAAAGAGTGCAAAAAAAAAAACTTGCTGCTATACTCAAGATTCGGTTACAACATTGCTCGGAGCTAGATCATTTATCTCATCTACTACAACTAAATCAGGTGGATCATCTTTCCACAAAATAATTCTATCAGACTCATAGCAAAATCTTGCAAGGTTGTGTGCCACCTTGTTCCCTTCTCTTGGACAATGCTGAAAGGAGATCATACCAAGACGTTGCCTAATCTGAAAACAATCAGCAAGGATAGCTGTATATGGTCCCCACAGATTAGCCCCTTTGCAAGCCTCAATAAGCTCTAAACGGTCTGATTCAACAATAATCGGCGAGCAACCAACATCCTCAGTCAATTATAGACCATGACGAAGCGCCTCAGCTTCAGCACTTGTAGCATCCAATAGATTACTCATTGGCCACGCCCCTCCTGCTACAACCTCACCATGGTCATTTCGAACCACAACTGCATCAGCTCATTTCCCATTCGGGTAATATGATGCATCAATATTGGCTTTATAACTGTTCCGGGGTGGCTTACTCCACTGAACCTGGACAGGAGTGGAATTCTTTGCCGCTAAGCCATAGTTGAGAGTTAGTGCTTGAATGGAAAAAGCTGATCGTCTTGGTGGTGCCACATTTTCTCCATCGACAATTTCCCTCCTTTGCCACCATATGTATCATGCTGCTACAAGAATAGTCTCTTGCAGACCGAGCTGACCAAGGACAGGCGATTTTTTAATTGGACTTCGTAAAATTTCTTCAAGAACCACTGGTCCGGACCTGTTCAAACATACCGCATTCTTTATCACTTCTTTTAATCCCAAAGCTTTCCAAACCTCCTTCGCTCTGCTGCAAGTAAAGATCAGGTGTCGTGTGTCTTATGCTCATTGCTTACAGATGGGGCATTTGTTAATTTGGCTTTTGGATCTTCTAGTCTAGATAATCATAGTAGTACTATTGGGTTTGATCTAGTGTATCTGAGAGAGAGAAAACAGAGAGATCGGAGAGGGAGATGCGTCTATACCTGCGCCTTGGCTCGAGGAACACGAGCCAGAGGGAATGCCAGAGCCGGTGGCCATGGCGGAGAGGGGCGACGGTGTGGGCGTGGGTGAGAGTGGCGGCGGCGGAGCTTCCCGTCGTCATAGCACTAGCCTAGATCGGATGGGTGTGTTAGTGGGGCAACTAGGGCACGACGAACCTCGTGAGGCGTGCCTCCGACCCTCCACCTGTCTTTATAGTGCTGGTGAAGGGGCCCACCAACCAGAGTACGGTTGGGCACCCCCGATTAGGGCGTGTTGGTCAAGGGGATCGCCGAGCCGTTGGGCTCGGTCGATACGAGATCAACTAACATTCTCCCCCTTGATCTCGACTTTACTTATAACTTCAAACTTTATACTTTACTTGTTTCATCATGGATCAGTACATAGAGCATGTTTTATCGTCATAGCTCAACTGCCGATAGAATCAGACAGTCATTATATACTTTTCTATTTTGAAACAAATCCTGTTACTTTTGGGCCTCTGTAGTCCAGGAATCATAGGCTTTCCCTTAATCCCATGCCGGCTAAGTGTTCCTTGAACACATTGAGAGGTAAGCCTTTCGTTAGCGGATCCGCAAGCATATCCTTTGTCCTTATATGCTCGAGACTTATAGTTTGACCCTGAACTTTATCTTTCATAGCATAATACTTTATATCTATTGACTTTGTAGCATTACTCGACTTGTTTTTGTGAGCATAGAATACTGCGGGCTCGTTGTCATAGTACATCTTTAGTGGCCTGCTAATGCAGTCTACCACTTTCAAGTCGAGTAGAAATTTCTTTAGCCATAAGGCCTGCCCCATGGCCTTATAACATGCTATAAATTCTGCATACATCGTAGATGATGCAACTATTGACTGTTTGGCACTTCTTCATGAAATAGCACCTCCTGCGAGAGTAAATACATATCTTGTCGTGGACTTTCTATCATCTTTATCTCCCGCAAAATCTGCATCTGAATACCCTCTTATTTCTAGGGAATCAGATCTTTTATACGTTAGCATGAGGCCTTTTATGTCTTGCACATAGCGCAAAGCTTTCTTTACCATTTTCCAGTGATCCATGCCTGGATTATCCTGATATCTACCGAGTACCCCAGTGATAAAAGCTAACTCAGGGCGAGTGCACATTTGTGCATACTGTAAGCTTCCAACGGCCGAAGCATATGGTACTGCTTTCATTTGATCGATCTTATATTGGTTCTTTGGATATTGAAATTTTCCAAAACTATCGCCCTTGACTATGGGAGTAGGTGTGGCATTACTCGCATGCATATTGTATTTTTTTAGAATCTTTTCACAGTATGCCTTCTACGACAGTCCTAACACTCCATTTTTTCTATCTCGATGAATTTCTATGCCCAAAACATAAGAAGCTTCACCAAGATCTTTCATATCAAAATTTGAGGACAAGAACTTCTTTGTTTCTAGTAGTAGACTGACATCGCTGCTAGCAAGCAGGATATCATCCACATACAGAATTAGGAAAATGTATTTCCCACTTTTAAACTTTGCATAAATGTAGTTGTCCTCAACATTCTCTTTAAATCCAAATCTTTTAATTGTGTCATTGAACTTTAAATACCACTGTCTGGAGGCTTGTTTTAACCCATAAATGGATTTCTTTAGACGACATCCCATATGTTCCTTCCCCTCCATAAAAAAACCCTTGGGTTGTTTCATGTAAACATTCTCTTTTAAATCTCCATTTAGAAATGCCGTCTTTACATCCATTTGATGCAACTCTAAATCAAAATACGCAACTAGTGCCATTATAATTCTGAAGGAATCCTTACATGAGACTGGAGAAAAAGTCTCATTGTAATCTACCCATTCTCTTTGCGTAAAGCCTTTTGCCACAAGTCTTGCTTTATACTTTTCTACATTCTCATTGGAGTCATACTTTGTTTTGTAGACCTATTTGCAGCCTACTGTTTTGGCTCCTTTAGGAATTTCCTCTAAGTCACAAACATTGTTGGAACTTATCGATTTTATTTCATCTTCCATTGCCTCCACCCACTTGGCTGAGTGAGGGCTTCTCATGGCTTTTTCATATGAGGTGGGATCACCCTTCATATGAACTGTTTCTGTGTTGTAAACTTTGTAAATTTCTTTAGAAATGGTTGGCCTTCTTTCTCTTTTAGACCTTCTGAGTTCGTCAGACTCTTGCTCATTTCGTGCCTCAGGTTCTGGCACATTTTCTGTGTGGGGCTGTTCCGGCTCCCTTTCGTGTTCAACAGTGGGTTCAGGCGGCTCGTGACGGACAGGTTCCGAACCTTCTCCCATTATTGTCACATGTGGAGTCACAACAGGTGCCTGCACCACAACCTCAGGGGTTGTCGATGGTGGCACAATAGGTATCGAGAAAAATGGCTCCTGAGTCATCGGATTAGGTGCATGCATCCTCTTCTCCTCAAGATCGATTTTCCGAGCTACCATGCCCCCCTCATCAATTGGTCCTCCAAGAAGACTGCATGTCTCGTTTCTACAAACTTTATGTATTTGTCAGGACAGTAGAAACGATAACCTTTTGATCTATCGGGATAGCCAATGAAGTGGTAAGTCACTATTTTGGGGTCTAACTTTGTAATATTTGGATTAAAAACTTTTGCCTCAGCTGGGCTCCCCTAGGTGGTGCAGAGAGGGGATTCTGCCTGTCCACAACTCATACGCTGTTTTGGGCACCGACTTGCTTGGTACTCTATTGAGAATGTGAATGACGGTTTTAAGCGCCTCCATCCACAATCCCAATGGTAGGGTGGAATAACTCATCATACTACACACCATATCCATAAGGGTGCGGTTACGCCTTTCAGCTACTCCATTTTGCTGAGGTTCGCCTGGCATAGAATACTGGGCGACTATTTTATTTTCCTGTAAGAACCTTGCAAAAGGTCTAGGTACTTGACCATATGGAGTGTGCCGTCCGTAGTACTCCCTCCCATGGTCAGACCGTACTATTTTAATTATTTTATCATGCTGATTTTCAACTTCAGCCTTGAAAATCTTAAATTTATCTAATGCCTCGGATCTTTCTTAATTGGATAAATATAACCATATCGAGAGTAATCATCTGTGAATGTTATGAACAAATCATAACCATCCACACTTTTCACAGGAAACGGTCCACAAGTATCAGTATGAATGATTTTTAGTGTTGTTGTACTTCAGTTTGCACCCTTTTGATTTGCTTTACATATTTTTTTTATGCAATCTATGCATTGTTCAATATCTGGGAACTCTAACGGAGGAAGAATATCATTTTTAACGAGGCTTTCTATTCTTCCCCTCGAAATATGGCCTAATCGACAGTGACATAACTTCGACGAGTCATGAGTTCGCTTTCTTTTCTTTTGTTCTTTGTTCGATAAGGAAATTTGCTCACTCATATTACACATAGAAAGCATTTTTTCATGCAAGGATAACAAATAAAGCTTATCCTGAAGTAAAGCAGTACCTACACAAGCATCCTTAAACCATATGACACACTTGCCATGTCCAAAATAACATTCGTAACTATTTTTATCCAAACATGATACGCTTATTAAGTTTCTGTGAAGCGAGAGAACAAATAAAACATCTTTTTACAAAATAATGAAACCATCAGCTAGCTCCAAGGGGATGTCGCCAACAATTTCAACTTCTGCTTGAACTCCATTCGCGACTTCAATGCATCTTTCGCTTCTTTGCATAATTCTTGTCGAATGGAATCCCTGTAAAGAATTTGCAACATGAACAGTTGCACCTGAGTCAATCCACCAAGTAGATTTCGAAAACTGTGTATACATGGATTCATTTACAAAAGAAACTGTATCTATACCTTTCCTTGCCATTATGGACTTGAGCCATTCTAGGCAATTTTTCTTGAAGTGCCCAGACTTCTTGCAGTGGTGACACTGATCCTTATCCCCTAGGAGACTCTGCTGATGCTAATACTGTTGGAGACCTTTTCCATGTGTCTTGGAGGGGGAACCACCATGGTTGCTGTTGTTGAAAGTTCTCTTCCTGTTGTCCTTCACGTAGTTCAGAGAACCACCATGAACGGACTTGAGCCTTTCTTCCTCTTGCACACACATGCCAATGGTCTTTTCAATATCCCATTTTCAGGAGACATGTTGTAGTTGATCACAAAGTTCTCAAATTGTTGAGGAAGTTGTAACACCCTCAGAATCGGCCCTATGCAAGTTTCAGCGATTCCCGCCAAACCCGCATAGAAACGATTCGACGGTGCCCACCAGGCACTTTCGTGCGGGTGGAAAACGAAGTAATAACATTACACGACAGTCCTCGATGGGACCCACAGAACAGATATATATACAACACGACTCCATGAGTCAAGAATACAGATATAACATACAAAGATCCAAATCACCTTGAAAATGATAGAGAGTCCGACTACGGACAAGATGCAAATGGGGCTAAGAGCCCTGGAGAATAACCAATGGCGTCCATAACCCTGCCCAGGCCAAGCCGAAAGGGTAACCCTGCTAACGGCGTCGATCTCAAAACCTTCTTAAACAAAAGGGGTGCCGACAAAGGGCAAAGGGAAAAGAGGGGCGTCAGTACTGAGGTCAGTACACGGCGAGACTAGAATTCGGCGGTCCTCGCCTACATAGGTATGGTGGACTGAAGCGGCAGCGGCAGCATGCACTAAACAACCTATAGAGACTCGATATAACTGGCGGCTATCAGAGAGGGGTAAGAAAGACCTATTCGGAACTAACCTGAAGCTAACACCAAACAAACCCATCCTGGTGTTTCCTCCTCGAGACCAAACGAGGAAGTCAACCGCGGAACTCACACAGTTGGCAGTTTTATTTATTCAGTTATCGTTGCAGCAATTACTAGTCAGGTATAGGTAATCATCCTGATAAAATAAGCAGTGGGCCGTTTTAGTTAACCATTCCGTTGTAGTTGCGACACTTACTAGTCAGATACAATTAGCATGAGATATCCCAAAAACCCAGCAGTTGTTGGTACTTTTATTTAGCCATTCCGTTGCAGTGAAGCTGATTACTAGTCATATCGGATACAAGTCAATTTATAACAGTAAACTTTAGTTATAGTTGTCTATGATCAAGCACTGTGCTCCAAGTCGTCCATAACCGCGAACACGGCTTCTCGAAAAGATTTTACCCTGCAGGGGTGCACCAAAGTTTCCACACGCACTTCGACCCTTTTTGCCAGATCAATTAACATACACCCATCGGTATGTCGGCGGGGCCTAAGTCATGACGTTTCCCAGACCCAAAGCAAGCACGGGGGGCCACCCCACTAAGTACACCCGCAACAAAGTCGGCCGGTCTCCGAGACGGACTCAGGGTTTGCGTCAGTGGATGTAAACGACAGCGAATCCCAAAACTGGGACTGTCGATACCGCGAAAACACTCCGCTTCCAAAACAGTACAGCGTGCTCCTCACACAATCGTAAATAAAGCAGTAAAGCATGGCATAGGTACATGATAGTAAATAAAGCCCCAAACTACTTGTGGCCCCCAGTACAGTACTTTGAAATCAGGTACTAAATCGATGGGGGGCCCATATCTCCCCACATGTGGTTAGTGCGCTCGATCTCGGAACAGGTATCAAGAACTCGGGGTCCTACGGGACACAAGTGGACGGTTAACAACCAAATAACATCTATTGCCCACCTGTGCCTCTGCTTACCTACTTCAATTTTAGTTGTTAAACAGTAATTAAAGTGAACCATAATTAAAGCCATGATCATCTCCAACATTAAACAGGCGGCAATTCTCCAACAACTGTGGTACTTGACGACACGCAACAGCACTTGAGCAAGCGACTACGACGCGCAGGTCCAACTATCTACCAAACAACAGATAATAGGAGGTGTCCAAGGCAATATAAGGCTACTAGGGATATCACGGGGACGAAGACTAGAGCATCGCAACACAGATAGCAATAGATCAACAGGAGGGGATAAAGACTATAAAAGTAAGATAGGTAGAAAGGGGGAGATGCTCGCCTGAAAACATTGTCGAAGGTTCAACCGAAGATCGGGGCGAAGCTCACATCAACTCAACGGCCTTATCCGCGAAGAAGCAAAACACTAGAATAAACACCGGATGCAATATTTAATACTACGGCAAAAGATCGGGCATGATGCATGTATGATGTATGGCATGGCAAGGTGCGATGCAAGTAGATCATATTAAGCGGAGCCGGGGTCCCGACAATTAATTAAATGGTTCTAGTTGTTTAGATACCCCGCAATTTAAATGTTGTTTGAACATGGCAAAATAAGTTACCGGTTCGCTACACAAATTTAAATGTGGCCAATATGAGACTAGATTTGCCCGCATATGGGTCCCATATTTAATTATGAGGTGAATCGGCATAAGGCCCCCAAACCACACAAATATGCATGCGAGATGAATGTTTAATATGCAACAGGTTTTATATTTAGCATTTATAAAATAGGGGCTCGGGAAAAGGTTCACACATTAGGGTTCGACGATCTTGGGTTCCGGGGTTCAGGGTTCGGTCTCAGGGTTCAGGGTTCGACGGGATCGGTCTCGGACAACAGAAGTAGATCTTGTCGCATCCGCGGTGGTCGGGCCATGTTGTTGGTCTTGTCGTCTCACGCGGAGATCTTGGCATTCCGGGAGGGAGTACTTGGTCTGGCGTTGGGGCATCGGACTCGCCCTGGTTGCTGTCGTTCTTGTCGTCGATGGCGAACTTGAGTGGATCGGGTACCGGGGTACTCGAGTCCGGGGTGAAGTACTCGGCGTCCTCGAGGGAGTACTTGTCGTATCCGTGAAGAAGATCATGTCGGTCCACGGGGTTCGGCCTTCGGGGTCAGGGAGGAGTACTTGGCGTGGCCGAGAGGAAGTCTTGATGGTCCTCGGTTCCGGTAAGATCTTGTCGCACGGTGTCCGGGTAGGCGAACTTGTTGGTTCCGCGGTTTCGATTGTCGGTGTCGAACCCGGGTCGGCCTTGGCGTTCGGGTCGAAGACCTTGACGGCGACACGATGTCCTTGCGGGGTTGCGGATCGTCTAGGTGTTTAGTCATCGGATCGGTCTCGGTGCCACGGTTCAATCTTCGGATACTTTGGGTCCTTGCCGAAGATCTTGGCGATGTCACAGACGGCTACAGCCAAATGGTCTTGGCGTTCCACCGAACACTGACGTACTTCATCGGTACTGCAGATCTTGCGTCTGACACACGACTGTGCTGCGAGGCTGCACCAGAGGACGTCGGCAACTGCTGAGAACATGCTGCCCTTGGCTAGCTTGCAGGGGATGCGCGCTCAGCGGCGCGGCCGACGGAACACGCGCTTGCGGGAGGGCCCGCACTAGGGCAGCGGGGGCGGAGGGCGTCTCGCGGACGGGCGGCACCTGCCGAAGAGAGGAGGCGCCCGCGGGGAGAAGCGCAGAGGGGGCCCAGCGGCGGTTCTGGCCGGAGGCGGCGGGCCCGACGGGAACGGCGGCGAGGCCGAGGTCGTCGCGGCGGCGGCGGCCGACGAGGAGGAAGGCGGGGCGCGCGGAGGTCGGTTGGCGCCGGCGGCGCAGCACCGCGCGGAGGAGGGGGACAGAAGCTCGGGCCGGCGAGGTCGCTGCGGCGACGGGGACGCGGGGGTGCAGAGGCGGTTGGTGGAGGCGTGGCTCGCGGCCGGAGGCGAGGTGGAGGGGCGGTGGCCACGGCGGCGTCTGTCGGGGTGGTGGCGAGAGCGCCTGGCGGCGGGGCGAGGAGCTCGAGGGGGCGGTGGCGATGGAGGGGGCGGGATGGTGGCGGTGGCCAGGGAGGCCGAGGGGGGAGGAGGCTCGGGTCGGCGCAGGGCCGACGGCGGCGGGAGGAAGGCGGGGTCGCAGGAGGAAGGAGGGCCGGAGCGCGTCGGGGTGGGGCGCGGTCGCGCGGGGCACCGAGGGAGAGGGGCGGCGGCCGAGGAACTCGAGCGGGGTGGTGGGAAGGGACGCAGGGGGAGAGAGGAGGGAGGAGGAAGAGAAACAGGGGAGGGTCGCGCGCGTCGGGGTGGGTGCTGGGCCAGGCGGGTGTGGGTCCTGGGTGGGTCCCGCGGGCAGGGCGGTTGACCGGGTCCAGGGAGAGGGTGAGGTTAGTGGTGGGGGGGCTGCTGCGGGTCCAGGGTGGGGCCAGGCTGGCGGTGAGGGAGAGAGAGAGTGGGTAGGTGGGACTGGGGTGAGAAGAGAGAGAGAGAGGGGATGGGGGATTGATGAGGTGGCGGGGTGGGTAGGGATTGGGGCCAGGGGTGAGGTGGCGAGCTGGGATAGGTGGGTAGGATAGGTTTGGATAGTTTTAGGATTCGGGTGGGCTGGTTTAGGTGGACCGTTTTAATACTGGGGGTGGTCGACTGGGTCGAATCGGCCCGTTCGACTGCCCCACTAAAAATAATTAACTATTTTATTTATTTCAAACAGGGCTTTTACAAACCGATAGCAGACAAAACAAAATAATCCGGAGACCCGGGTTTTGGTGTTTGAACAAAGACGGGGCGTTTAGAAAACAAGAACAGGTTTTTCCGCAAATAGTTTTATGCAAGCAAATGCAAGATGATGACAATGCTCAAATGCAATGTGGCATGATGACATGAGCATGTGGTCATGATGATGCAATGCACGAAAAACAACGCGATTTTCTAGTAGTGGTTTTGCGGGATGCCACAGAAGTGAAGCCATGGCAAGGTGAACGAGCAGAGCAGGCTTGAGTTCCAGATCAACATCCATGGGCTTTAGTTTAGCATCCATGTTGCTCATTCTCAGGATGTGTTCCCTGATGCCATGTGCACCTCCTGTGTACTTTTCTGTGACCAGCTGTTTGAGCAGCTGGGTGACATACATCTTTGAAGAGCCAGTAAACTAGCTCTTTATCTTTTCAAGGAACTCCCCAACGAAAGCGCACTCTTTAATTGAGCCCACAATGGTGTTCTCAATCGAGTTCTTTACAAATGCCATGCACTTCTTATTAGCATTCACCCACTTTTGGTTGTCAATGGAGTAAGCCAACTCCACTAGAGTATGGTCCCTTTTCCTCTTCTCACATGCAGCATTATCATCAGCAGAATCTCTTTCTGACTCTTTTGGCTTGACTGGCTATGGAGTGTCCACAACCCAGTCAACCTCGGCACACACGAATACCAGGTCCACTTTCTTCCTCCACTCAGTGTAGTTGTTACCCCTGAGCATCGGAACATCCTTGAGGCAACTCATCAAGTTGAGACCTCCTAAAAACCACAAAGATGTGAGATAGCAAAAATAATTGTATGCATTAATCCAATGTTGGTATAAATTAAACATACAACTATTTATGCAATTAAAATTATATTATCGTTGGGCAAAAATAGAGATAAATGCACCTTTGACACATAATAAAAAAATCATGATCATGCTATTAATAACGTTGGTCATATAATAATAGAACCATAATCACCTTTAATATTCACTTTATCACATCTTAAAAAAAATTAATTATCACTTTATTGCATTTTATCAATTATTTTTATCTATTTGCAGCGGAAAAATGAATAAAACTCATCAACTTTAATACTTTGCAAAAATATTTTTATTACTTTTGAATTATCTAAACAAATTTTCGTTGGAATAATTTGAGTAGAAAAAACTGTGTGAAAAACTATCAAAAAACAGATAACAAATATGTCTAAAAAAAGACTTCTGTAAAATAAGAAAACAAAAAAAAAACGGTGTGCACAGCTCCCTCCTTGGGCCATGGCCCACAACCAGCCGGCCGCTGCGCGCTGCAGTTTCCTAGCTATCACGTGTGTGTGCTCGCCCGTGCCCTGGCAGCGGCCCTTGGCCCGCCTACGGCCTGGCGATGGCCCATGGCCCACCTGCGGTTTGTTCAGCAGCGTGTGGCACAATCCTGGCCGTCCAGCCCCTGCCGAGTGCATCAAACGGTCGCGCGCAGCCCTCGCGCTTGTCAAAACGGACGCGCCCGACCTCCCGGAAACCCTAACCACTCGACCTCCCACTCTCTGTCTCTCCCACTCTGGCGGCGCTCTCCCGCAGCGGGTGAGGCGAGGTGGCCTCGTCGCCCGGCGCAGCGCCGGTGACGAGCAACCCCTCCCTTTTCCTCGCGAGCCCCTTCTCCCCTTTGCTGTCCATCTCCCCCAACCCGAAAAACCCACATGCGTGCGAGCTTGAGAGGAAGATGGCGCCCCCTGGCCCCCTTGCCGACGTCGCACGCACCCGTGGGTGAGCGCGTCCCCGTCAAGCGGCTCAGCGGCGGAGCCCTATGCCGGCGCACGGCGGCGGCCGGAGGGACTTCTCTGTTTCTTTCTTAGCTTTTCTGTTTTGGGGCTTTTCGATCTGTTTCGGGGACTATCGGGGCTTTTCTGTGGGAAAAAATGGGGCTTTTCCTTTCTCTGTACTTTGCCCCGAAGGGTTGGTCCTTCTTCCCTATGCCTCAGCTTGCCGATGCACATAGGGATCGAGGGGGACGATGCAGCCTCGAGGGCAGGCACACTGTTGGGTTAGAGATCTAGGGTTTCTTTTCTTTTCTACCGAAAGATCTAGCTCTAGAAAACGCTCTAATACCAATGTTAATTTGGTTTTTGGATCTTCTAGTCTAGATAATCATAGTAGTACTATTGGGTTCGATCTAGTGTATCTGAGAGAGAGAGAGAATAGAGAGATCGGAGAGGGAGAGGCGTGTATACCTTCTCCTTGGCTTGAGGAACACGAGCCAGAGGGAATGCCAGAGTCGGTGGCCATGGAGGATAGGGGCGACGGCGTGGGTGTGGGTGAGAGTGGCGGCGGCGGAGCTTCCCGTCGGCACAGTGCTAGCCTAGATCGGATGGGTGTGTCGGTGGGGAAACTAGGGCACGACGAACCTCGTGACGCGTGCCTCCGGCCCCCACTTGTCTTTATAGCGCTGGCAACAGGGACCCACCAACCAGAATACGGTTGGGCGCCCCCGATCAGAACGCGTTGGTCAAGGGGATCGCCGAGCCGTTAGGCTCGGTCGATACGAGATCAACTAACAACATTGTCCGGAGATTTTTATATGTCTACTAGCCAGGAAGCCAACACCAGGAATTAAACCATGTAACGCCCTCCACCCAAATATCTTAACCTTTGTAGAAACACTTAACTTCCATAAAGTCTCCCAACGGGATTTGGCGATGACGTACCTGGACTATCGGTTGGGCCCAACTTCGTCCGATATTGGTGCACCCATTCTGTATAATAAGCAAAACACACTAAAAATGTATAGGATTTAGTCTTATGCCATGCAACAAAATCATCTTTAAAATTAGGACTAATAGGAATTTTCAGGATAGTCTGTGCCTTAACTGGATTGCAAAATTGGCTACTATTCATCTTGGTTTGCTTTGGAAGTGAAAGGTGGAAACCCGATATTTTAATCTGTTTTCGTTACTCATTTCAAGTATCATCATAGGTAGACATGTCAGGTAAAAAAAAGTAAAAAATAGGTAGGCATGTAGAGTAATTGCCCTCGTGAAAATGAAAAAAGAAGAAAAGGAAGAGAGATGTCTAATAATTCAGTCTGATACTTTGCTTTGCTAATTAACAATCTGTATGCTATTTCTTCTTCCTTTCGTGTCCCTTCCAGGCGTCCACCTCCCACCGCAAAGCAAAGCCTTCCCCTCCCCTCCCCTCCCCCTGCGGCGATCCCAGCAGCAGATCTGTGATCCGATCCGATCCGGCGACCCCCGCGCGCGACTGTGCGGTGGTTTCACTCGCACCACCATGGCCTCCTCCTCGTCCGCGCCTTCCTCCTCCCAACCGGACTTCGACTACCTCTTCAAGCTGCTCCTCATCGGCGACTCCGGCGTCGGCAAGAGCAGTCTCCTCCTCCGCTTCACCGCCGACTCCTTCGAGGACCTCTCCCCCACCATCGGTATCCATCTCTCTCTCTCTCTCTCTCTCTCTCTCTCTCTCTCTCTCTCTCTCTCTCTCTCTCTCTCTCTCAATCAGACCTAATCATCGATCCATCTCTACTTCTCTCCTCTCCAGGTGTCGACTTCAAGGTCAAGATGGTCGACATCGCCGGCAAGAAGCTAAAGCTCGCCGTCTGGGACACCGGTACGGTAACGCAACCTACCATCTCCCCCCTCTCTTAACACTTTTATGGCATCAAACTGCTGTTAGACCACCGTAAGCATAACCCGAGCCAAATGACAACCTAAAATACACACCATCCTTGCGATATTTTATTCAGCGCCCGTGCAACTTCCTGTTAGAATTAGACCTCCCATTGTGATTTTAGATGATATGGCCTAGGATCTAAGATTATTTTTGTTATTGCCCACTTGTTTCCGTATAGTAACATGCACAATTGCATACTAATTCAATCTGAGCACCAACCTACGATACCCTACTTTATGAGCATATATTCATCACTTGTTCAAGTAAATTGGACTCGGGCTTGTCCAACATGGCATGTCCTGGTTCGGCTGCAAATGTTTTGCACTGAGAAAACAGCAATACAAGATGAGATATTTTGGTGTCATACGGGGATGTTTATTTTCTATAGGAATCCCTAAGGAGGGAGGCAAATGTGTACGGATAACTGATGGGCATTGTGGCCTCTGGTATGTCATCCAAATATCACATGTAATTTAGACATGTGACATGCCATGGTGGTATTCTTCACACAAACAAAGATTCTTTGGAGCCGGTCACCTTTCGTTGTAGTTTTCATGTGCATCTTTATTCTTCAGTATGGACGATTGTTTTCTTTAATAAAAGTGTTCTTCATAAAAGGAGAATTGTAAGGATTGGTGCTAAGCTTGGTACCTGTCGTGACAGCTCGCAACAGAATATGCGAGTCTAATATTACTCGAGCGAGGCTAAGTCATCTTCATGTACAGTAATTGCAGGCGTTCTTTATTTCAAGTGGTATGTATGCATAAAGGTGTTTTTTAATCAAATCTCCCAAAGAATTGTTGCCTTCGAACAAGCTGTTTCTGTAAAAAACAGTGGAGACAAAGAGCACCAAGCTGGGGTTCACACCCAGCCTCCAAGCTTAGCTCTAAGGTGGACCCATATCCCTTTTAAAAAAAATCTGCACCAGCCAGTAAAAAAAATTCTCATCACATCATTAAACAAGGAATTCATGGGTTAATACTACTCCTTATCTGTTTACTGGATGAGACCATTGCTCTTGTGTAGACTGTATGTGATGGATAAGTCTCTGTCCTATGGTCTTTGTGGGGCTATAACACACATGGTCCTTGTAGCAAGGACTGGCAGTTAGGAGCAGCAAGGACCAAGCATCCTTGACTGCTTTTAGGCAGCATCTTAGACTAGCATCTTAGACTAGCATTTGGCATATTCTTGGCTGGCTAGCAGCCTATATATATGTACCCCAACCAGACTTCCTGGTATGGCATTGGTGTGTGAGTTTGTGCAAAAAATAAAACTAGAAAATTGCCCCAACTCCTAGTGTCATCCTCTTCTTCAATGAGAGTAAATCTAGAGATCCTATCAAGTGGTATCAGAGCGAGGTTGTCTTGTAGGCTGAGTGTTTCCTGCTCATCCCCTTCATCGGGTGTGCAGCAGCCCCAGCGGGCAAGTGCAGCAGCTCAAGCTGTCCCTGGTGGTCTCTCTCCTTTCGTGGAGTCGAGCAGTAGCTCGTTAGCAGCAGCTCTCCCTCCACGCAACAGCCCCCCAGCGGCCAGCCATGTCCCAAGGTCGCTCTCAGCACTCGGCTACCTCGAGCGTGCGGCGTCGGCAGGAGGCCGAGCTCGCCGCTGCAGAGGAGCGTGAGCGGGCGGCGGCAGCAGCCGTTGTGGCTGTCGACAGCCAGGGCATCAAGGCTGGCAGCGGCGGAACTGGCAGCAGCCAGAGCGGAGGCAGAAGCAGCAGCAGCGGTGGAGGCATCACGTGCAGCAGCGGCAGAGGTCCAGGCTCTGCGCGGCAGCATCAGCGGCTCCATTTCAGGCGACAACAGCGTCGATGCAGCCCACGAGCGGACGGCGCGGTGGGCAGCCGAGCATGCCAAGCACACGGCGGTGTTGCTCCCGGAGGAGGCGAGCACTGCGGTGGCGCTTCCAGAGGAGGTGAGGCGCTCCCGGAGGAGGCGCGCACGGCGGTGGCGCTCCAGGAGGAGGCGAGCACGGTGGCGGCCGAAACGACCAAGACCGCGGCCTCTACGAGGTCCGGGCTGTGGTCATGGACGTTGGTCTCGGTGTTGGGTGGCCTACCCTCACCAAAACCAACTACGTCGAGTGGGCCGTGGTCATGAAGGTCCGGCTCCAGGTTCGGCACATGTGGGAGGCAGTCTAGGATGCCAACGTCGACCACCATGACGATTGACGAGCGCTGGACCCCCTCCTTGCCGCAGTCCCGGCCGAGATGCAGTTCTCGCTTTCCAACAAGCGGACTGCCAAGGAGGCCTGGGAGGCCATCGCTGCGTCGTGCATCGGCAGCGACCGTGCTCGCAAATCGACTCTGCAGGCACTCCGCAAGGAGTGGGATGACCTGGCCTTCAAGCCAGGTGAAGACGTCGATGACTTTGCTCTCTGTCTCAACACTTTGCTGCAGAAGATGGTGCGGTTCGGCGATGTCACCTACGACGAGGAAAGAGCTATCGAGAAGCTCTTTCGCTGCGTCCCCACGAAGTACAAACAGATGGCTCGCTCGATCGAATCCCTGCTGGACCTCAGCACTATGTCGATCGAGGAGGCAATCGGTCACCTCAAGGTCGTCGACATCGACGAGCCACAGCCTCTCTCAGGGCCCATCACCACTGATGGGAAGCTGCTCCTCACTCGGGAGCAGTGGGACGCCGGTCACGGCGACAGGAAGAAGGGGGAGTCCTCTTCCGCGGCAGGCGGCCGCAGGCGCGGCAAGCCGCGCAAGGGCCGCAAAGACGGCCAGGGCAGGGCGCAAGGTGATGCCCGCGGAGGCGCCCGGGGAGGCGCCGGCAGGCCCAAGCTGGCCCAAGATGATGCCTGCCACAACTGTGGCCGGCTTGGCCACTGGGCCAAGGAGTGCCGACAGCCACCACGCGGCCAGGCCCACGTCGCACAGGCAGGGGAGGAGCCGGCTTTGTTCATGGCTCATGCGAGCATCGAGCTACGCCCTGCGACACTGATTGCAGCGGCTCCCCTCCACCTCGATGAGCCAAAGGCACACGCCCTTCTCGGCGACGGCTCCGACACTGACAAGACTAGCGGATGGTGCCTTGACACTGGCGCCACCCACCACATGACCGGTCGACGGGAGTTCTTCGCCGAGCTCGACTCCGACGTGCGAGGCTCCGTCAAGTTTGGAGATGCCTCCGCCGTGGAGATTCAGGGTGTCGGCTCCGTCATCTTCACCGCCAAGACTGGAGAGCATCGGATGCTCACCGGTGTCTACTACATCCCCGCGCTGAGGAACTCCATCATCAGCTTGGGACAGCTGGATGAGAACGGCTCGCGCGTGCTGATCGAGCACGGGATCCTGCGCATCTGGGATCGCCATCGTCGCCTACTTGCCAAGGTAACTAGAGGCGCAAATCGGCTCTATGTCCTTGATGTGCAGGTGGACAGCCCCTCTGCCTCGCCGCTCGTCGGACGACGAGGCGTGGCAGTGGCACGAGCGCTTCGGGCACCTTCACTTCGAGGCCCTGAAGCGGCTCAGCATCAAGGAGATGGTGCAAGGCCTGCCGTGCCTCGAACCCGTGGAGCAGTTCTGCGATGTCTGCGTGGTGACGAAGCAGAGGCGACTCCCCTTCCCCTAGCAGGTGAGCTTCAGAGCTAAGGAGAAGCTCGTGCACGGGGACTTGTGTGTACCGGTGACTCCGGCCACGCCGGGAGGACGACGCTACTTCTGCTGCTCGTTGATGACTTCTCCCGCTACATGCGGGTGGTGCTTCTCGGCAGCAAGGGAGAAGCAGCGGACGCAGGTTGTTGCAGAGGCGGAGTGCGACTGCAAGCTGCGTGTGCTGCGCACCGACAACGGCGGCGAATTCACAACAACTAAATTCGCGTCGTACTGCGCTGATGAGGGCATTCAGCGCCACTACTTCGCCCCTTAAAGCCCGTAGCAGAACTGCGTCGTCGAGCGGCGCAACTAGATGGTTGTGGGGATGGCCTGGGCCCTCCTCAAGCAGAGAGGGATGCTGGCTTTCTTCTGGGGGGAGGCGGTGCTGACAGCCATCTACATCCTCAACCGCTCACCTACGAAGGCACTCGACGGCAAGACGTCGTACGAGGCTTGACATGGGCGCAAGCCGGCGGTCTCCCACTTGCGGGTCTTCGGTTGCCTTGCGTTCGCCAAGGAGCTCGGCCACATTGGCAAGCTCGACGACAGGAGCACTCCGGGAGTGTTCATCGGCTACGCGGAGGGCTCGAAGGCCTACCGCATCCTCGACCCGAAGACACAGCGTGTGCGCACGGCGCGAGACGTTGTGTTCAACGAAGGGCGAGGGTGGGCGTGGGACAAGGCGGTGGACGACGGCTCGACTCCGACGTATGACGACTTCATTGTCGAGTACGTCCACTTCGAGGGAGCCGGGGAAGCAGGCAGCTCCTCACCGAGCACGTAAACCTCAGTTCCCAAGTTTCCATCAGTCCCGGTGGCTGCCACACCGACAGCACCACAGCCGCCGACGCCACGTGCTCCAGCACCAGCAGTCACACCTCCGGGCACGTCTACACCAGCACCAGCTCGCGTCGAGCGCAGCCCGGTGGAGTTTGCTTCCCCGCTCGCTCACGACGAGGAGCGCATCGACGTGTATTACGACGGCGAGCCGTTGTGGTACCGTACGATGGAGGGTCTTCTCGGCGACCAGCCAGTGCCGGGACCGGTGCCACGAAACCTGGAGGCGCAACTGCAACTTGCATGTGACCACGGTGAGCCTCGGTCCTTTGCAGAAGCGGAGCAAGATGCGGCATGGCGCGTCGCGATGCAGTTGGAGATGGATGCGGTCGAGAAGAAATGCACATGGGAGCTCGCTGATCTCCCTCGAGGTCACCGGGCGATCACCCTTAAGTGGGTGTTCAAGTTGAAGAGGGATGAAGCCGGCGCCATCGTCAAGCACAATGCTCGCTTGGTGGCCCGAGGTTTCTTGCAGTAGGAGGGGGTCGACTTCGACGACGCCTTCGCTCCTGTGGCACGGATGGAGTCCGTGCGACTCCTTGCGCTAGCCGCTCAGGAGGGCTGGCGCGTCCATCACATGGATGTCAAGTCTGCCTTTCTCAACGGCGACTTGAAGGAGGAGGTCTACGTGCAACAGCCGTCGGGATTTGCGATTCCTGGCCAGGAGGTCTACGCAAGGCTCTCTATGGTTTGCGGCAGGCACCAAGGGCATGGAACGCCAAGCTGGACTCCACACTCAAGATAATGGGCTTTGGGCAAAGCCCGCACGAGGCGGCCGTCTACCGACGGGGCAATGGAGGAAATGCCCTGTTGGTAGGTGTCTACGTCGATGACTTGGTCATCACCGGCACCAAGGATGCAGAGATGGCGGCGTTCAAGGAAGAGATGAAGGCCGCCTTCCAGATGAGTGATCTGGGGCTCCTCTCCTTTTACCTGGGGATCGAGGTGCACATCGAGGTGCACCAGGACCACTCCGGGATCACGCTTCGACAGACCGCCTACGCCAAGCGCGTCGTTGAGCTAGCCGGGCTCACCGACTGCAACCCAGCTCTCACTCCGATGGAGGAGAGGCTGAAGCTGAGCCGCGACAGCACGACAGAGGAGGTGGACGCTACACAGTACCGGCGTCTTGTGGGGAGCCTTCGCTACCTCGCCCACACATGGCCGGACTTGGCATTCTCCGTCGGCTACGTTAGTCGGTTCATGCAGCGACCGACGACGGAGCACCAGCAGGCTGTGAAGAGGATCGTCCGCTACGTTGCGGGGACTCTCGACCACGGATTCTACTACCCTAGGTGCCCTGGGGCGGCACACTTCGTCGGGTACAACGACAACGACCACGCCGGCGACATCGACACCAGCAAGAGCACAAGCGGGATCCTCTTCTTCCTCGGCAAGTGCCTTGTGAGCTGGCAGTCGGTCAAGCAGCAGGTGGTGGCCATGTCCAGCTGCGAGGCCGAGTACATAGCGGCCTCCACTGCCTGCACTAAGGCTCTTTGGCTTGCTCGACTGCTTGGTGATCTCCTCGGTCGAGACACCAGCGCAGTGCAGCTCATGGTGGACAGCAAGTCCGCTTTGGCCCTAGCGAAGAACCATGTGTTCCACGAACGGAGCAAGCACATCCGGGTGAGGTACCATTTCATCCGACGCTGTTTGGATGAAGGGAGCATCATGGCGAGCTACATCAACACCAAGGATCAGTTTGCGGACCTGCTCACCAAGTCTCTTGGGCGGATCACGTTCCTTGGACTCTGCTCCAGGATTGGGATGGCCCAGCCTTCCCACAAGACGACGTACAAGACTTAGGGGGAGAATGATGGATAAGTCTCTGTCCTATGGTCTTTGTGGGGCTGTAACACACATGATCCTTATAGCAGTTAGGAGCAGCAAGGACCAAGCATCCTTGACTGCTTTTAGGCAGCATCTTAGACTAGCATTTGGCATATTCTTGGCTGGCTAGCAGCCTATATATATGTACCCCAACCAGACTTCCTGGTATGGCATTGGTGTGTAAGTTTGTGCGAGAAATAAAACCAGAAAATTGCCCCAACTCCTAGTGTCATCCTCTTCTTCAATGAGAGTAAATCTAGAGATCCTATCAGTATGTGCAGTGCGATTGAGAGTTTGTTTACATGCAGAGTGTCTGATTTAACATCTTGACATATTGTGCAGCTGGACAAGAAAGATTTAGGACCTTGACCAGCTCATACTACAGAGGGGCGCAAGGGATCATCATGGGTAATCCTTTTCTCCTCCCCTTGTCAGACATAGTAGGGATGTAATGACTCTTTAGCTGGGGAAGTCTTGAGTATCTTGAGATTAAAATCAATAAATTTTCAGTTCATTGCGTTGAATTTCTTTATGAACTTAAAATTATTCCATGCCATAGAGCATCCTTTCAGGCCTTTTACAGCTTTCGTGTTTACTGTATCTTGTAGAAAAGTATAACAATCTTTCTGGCTTTGGATACCTTAGGAATCATTAGACGGTGTGGCAAAGCTACTTGTTTTCTTTTTGTTTGTTTCTTGTGGGGTTGTAATGAGTTGGCTTATTTTATGCATCTTAACCAATATCTTGTCCATTTTCAGTGTATGATGTCACCCGAAGAGAAACTTTCACGAATCTATCAGATATATGGGCGAAAGAAATTGACCTATATTCAACTAACCAGGATTGTATAAAGATGCTTGTTGGGAACAAAGTGGACAAGGTACTACGGTCCGCAGTTACAACCTTTTAGATTTATTTTGTTGATTATTTGCACTTGGCACAAATAGTACTTTCTATCTAGTTGTGCAGATACGTTTTCTTGTGTGTATGTTTCTCTGAATGTGGATGATTGGTGTGGCAGGAAAGTGAGAGAGCTGTCACAAAAAAGGAAGGCATTGAGTTCGCCAGGGAATACGGATGTTTGTTTCTGGAATGCAGTGCGAAAACCAAAGTGAACGTAGAACAGTGCTTTGAGGAACTCGTACTGAAGGTATGCTCTGGCTTTCAGCTTTGAATTCGTTCTGCATCTGGCATGATTTATTTTTAGCATCATATTGAGCTGTGAAACAACCCTTCAAGGATGTTCATACTCTGAAGGTATGTTTGTTTTGTTTTTATTTGATCAAAAGAACGAGTATAGTTCTTGGTCTTTCTTCTTATAAGAGGAACCCTCTTCTAGACATAGTTTATAACTGCAGATTTATCATTTCTTTATTACAAGTATTTGCATTGAATGGAGTTTTTCTTATAGAGCTCTCTTATTGAGAGATGATATATACTGTAACTGATGTACATGTTCACGATGCAGATATTAGACACGCCGAGCCTCCTGGCAGATGCTTCTTCAGGGGCAAAGAAAAACATCTTCAAGCAGAAGGCGCCAGAAACCGACTCCGCCGCAAGTGGCTGCTGTTGACATGTTGTTAATCGATGGATGATATGCCATGGACAAGCGTGAGATTTTCTTGTAATAACACTTTCGATAGTAACACGTTTGATCTTAATAAACCATTAACCCATATTCACCTCTGCATTTTATTTCCTCAGATCTCAGCTCACCACCTTTTCCTACCCACAATATGGACCTACATTTCTTTCGATGGGATGCTACCAATCCTCAAAAACCGCACAACTCATTGAAATGCTCAACTGATTTGTACTTCCTCCGTTTAGAAATATAAGATGTTTTAGGTTTGTGAAGAAGATGTATGTAGACACGTTTTAGTGTATAGGTTCAAATGAATCTAGACACTAAAATATGTCTAGATACATCTCCTTCACAAACGTCTTATATTTCCAAACGGAGGGAGTATTCAGATGATGACTATCCTCTTATATATTTTGGTCTCCCGTGAATACATTCTCCAATTATATTTTTGTTGGGAAAGTAGATCGGCCAGTTTTTGCCTGACTATTGTGAGTGTTTTGTGTCGTGTGTAGGTGCTTAGTCTAATTGCAGGTTCAATGCTTTCATTGCGACATATTAAGTGTATGGTGAGGCCTAATTTACATTCATAGACATGTGCATTGCTCGTAAGCAATTGCTATTATTTGAAAATGGTGAGTATGTATGTCATGAAACTACTTTCATCTGAAAGAAATGCAGTAACTCCTGGTCGATGATGTGGTTCAGTCCTGGAGTTTTTAGCATATAACTACCACTTTAAAGGCTAAAAATTTACTGTTTCATATCACTTTACGTTTTCGGGATAGGAATTTGCCAGTCTACTTGTTTTTGTAGTTTGTGCATATGACCTGTTGAGCGTAAATTGACATATAAATTGATAAGTGGGACCCATTTATCAGCTGAGGTGGCAGAACCATGTGAGATCTTTGTTGCTAAGAGGAGGGCATGGGCCCGTCTGGGCTGCGCGCTGCATGGGGGCTGTCTCGGCTGCGCGCGACGGAGAGCTTCTGTGGTGTCGCACGTGGAAGCCGGGAAGTCGACGGCCGTGCACGCGGCGGGTGGGGAGAATTCCAATCTCAAATACTCCCTCCGTTTCAAAACAAAGATCATCCATATACTCCCTCCGTTTCAAAATATAATTCAAAATATAAGATGTTTTAGGTTTGTGAAAAAAATGAATTTAGATTTCTTTTAGTGTGTAGATTCATCCTAAAGTTGAGTGAACCTACTCCCTCCGTGTCAAAATATAAGACGTTTTAGCATTTCACGGTCAAATTTTGGCATGTTACGAAATTTTCCGAGTTTCCAATTCTACCCCTCGTCCGCGTCGCGTCTCGCACGCTCAATCCTCTCGCCCGCGTTCCCTGCGTTCCCGTCGCCGCCCCTCAATGTCGCTCGACCGCGCTGGCACCCCACGGCACATGCTCCCTCTCCCGTCTTCCTGTTGAGGTCCCAACCCAATAAGGTAGAGTTCTTCTGTGTTTTACAATGCTAGTCCCTGGATCAATAGCTAGCATCCACAGTTTAGATGTAATATCAAGAAACAAGGGTCATAATATAACTTTATAACCAGGAATAACATAATTTTATTACATCAAACATAGCTCATTAGGCTATTACATTACATTGCAGCGGAATAAATATAGTCATGGGTCCTTCATCTTCAAAGTGCCACAGGCAGATGTTGGTTATAGACTTTGTAATCCTAATCAAACATTCTTCACTAAAACAATCAAACCTGCAACATACAAGTTACAGCCACAAAGGGTCAATACATTTGAATTGTATTGGCAAGTGATACTATATTTGTATAGTGGAGTCTATCATCTATATGCATTTGGCTAAGTGGAGTTGAGGCTTGCATTGCTCAAAATAGATTTTCCCTTAACATTTGAAAATACTAAGTTTTTACTTGACAAAATCATTTTTCCTCAATCAAAGATTTCAAGATCCTTGTACCAAGCCATCTCTCCATCAATGATTGAAGAATTCAAACAACCCTTGTTCAATCCACAAGATTTTAATTTAGAAATTGGAATGATGAGATTCTTGATTGCTTCCATGTCTTGATGCTCAAAGTGTCCATTTCCTTGGACAAGGCTAAGTACTTAGGTTTTACACTCTGCAGAGGTGGTGCACTTTCCCCACAAGACTTGGTTTCCCAAGACAAGATCTTTCAGAAGCTTTCCCTTAGACCAAAATGGACGCGTTCCAACCTATCAAACACTACCACCCACTGTCCATATGGCTAAGTTCTTGCAACCTATATGATCATGGCAGAGCCCATATTGCCAAGTGGTTGCACTTGAAGCTTCTCAACATTTGACATCTCAAATCTCTTTGTTTCCTGGGTGGCCATCCACAAGTGAGATACACAATCCAAGCCTATGGCATTGTGAACCACTCAACCATTCTCCACCAAGCAAGCCCATTCCACCCAGGTGATTCATTAACTTAGTTGTTTTATTAAACAAAACTTAAGTCCTCAGACTTAGAATATTTTTCCATAGTGTGAATATATATTCCACCCATGTTTTCTATTAGCTAGGCTAAGCTTGGTAGTAGTAGGAATCTTAACTTAGGAAAATCCTACTAAGGATTCATCTACTAGGTTTTCCTATAGTAAGGTTTATACTTAGCAAAATCCATGCAAGTTTTACTTAGCAAAATTACTAATGCATAGTGAAAGTAATAGGATAGAAAGTATGAAGCATCACTTGCCTTTTTGGTAGAGTATAGGTTCACTTCTTGATCTTTGCAACAATCACACTCTTCAAGTCACTACAAATCAATCAAGCAAGGCACAAACTCAATCTACTAATCAAGCAAAACAACACACATAAATAACAAAGTCAAAGAAATGCATGCAAGCATGCCAAGCTTTGTTTTGTTTGAAAAAGTGGTTCCTAGTGGGTCATAGACATTTGGGTACATCTAATGGTCATTTCCTAAAGTGGCCAAGTCATTTGCAAAAGGTTTCACTTTAAAACCATTTTCAAAACAAAGTGTTATTTTATGTGGTGTAGAAATATTTTTTTACTAAGGCATTAGCCTATAGGGTTCACCAAATGAGTTGCTATTGCAAAACTTGGTGTTTTCGGGTCAGTAGGTTTGGTCCAAAACATTTCCTTGAAGTTTTCTTTTCATAAACATTTTTATAACAAAAACCATTCTTTTTATTTGGCTAGAAAATGGCTAAGTCAATTAATCTAACCTAAATCTTTCAAAAATCATTTTTAATACCAAGGGTTGGTTCCTAGGGTCAGTAAGGTCACAACAAACCATTTTGCAAAGGTTTTAATTCAAAACTCATTTTTAAACAATTTTTATACCCTAAACAAGATCCCAAAAGTTTCTGCAAATTCAAACAAGCTAACAGATACTATTTGTCAAACTAAGGGCATGGTTGGCTAGGGCTTGTTCTCCTGAATCCATTGATATAAAATTTGCCAAATTTGGACGTGTGGATCAAAAGTTATAAGGGTTTGAAAATGGCATCAAATTCTGATTTCAATTTCTGTTTTTAAACAGACAGGTGACACGCGGCGTGATATCATTGGTTGATACCGGTTCGTCTGGATCGGCAACGTGGAGCGTTGGATTAAGTTAGATCGCACGGTACCGGGTGCGTACCCATTCGCGTTTAAGTGGTTCTATCGTATCCGCCCGATCTAGATCGAACGGCTGCAATCACTCAGACCAACAACTGGCGGCGCTGTGGTGGCTAACGGCGGCGGAGCGGTCGGTCGACGACGGAGGCGACGCTGCAGGGGGTGAGGGAGAAGGAGGATTAGCTCACCGGGCTCAGGGGGTCACGGCGAAGCTCAAGGTAGTGTTGGTCGGACGAGGGGTGCTCGGTTTCTACCGCGATTCCTCGCCGGAGTAGTGGACGGCGACGGACGGTTCTGTCCACGGTCGAAGACGAGGCTGTGGTCCACGAGAAGACAAACGGAGGACGGGTTAGCTGCGCAAGACCATGTCAAAGATGTGTGCGTGAACGGAAGGGGTCGGGGTGGTCTAGAATTACCGGAGGAGCTCGACGGAGGCGAGACAGACGGCAGCGTTCAGAATTTTTGTCGAAGACGGCTTCCTGGGGCGCCCGCGGTTGAACGAAGTGTACTAGGAGATGCTCCAGCGAGTGGGGAGGCTGCTAGGTTGCATAGGAAGGCAGGTGGTGGAGTGTGTTAGCCGGAATCGGTGAGAACGGTCGTCGGAGACAGAGGAGGTGCAGGGCAAAATTTCTCGGCCTGGGGCCGTGTCGAAGTGGGGCGACAGAGGGTAACCAGAGAGGAGAGAGGGGTGCTTTAACTTGCTTGGTCAAGGGCCTGAGTAATGGTGTAGTTAACGCGTATTACGTCGCCCTTAATTTTTCCTGCAACGGCCGGCGAGGGGGAAAGGTGTGGTTCGCGGGTGGGGAAGAAGGGGCCGTGGTGTGGGGTCCTCTGGCAGTGAGAGAAAGGGAGTGGAGGTGGGGCCAGTAGTCAGTCTCTCGGTGGGTAAGTTGCTGGGTGAAAGAAAACGATTCGGGCTGGAGAGGAGGTGGGCTGCGAGTTGGCCTGTTGGGCCAGATGGTGGGCTGGTCGTTTTCTCTTATTTTTTTTTCTGTTTACTTTGTTTTATTCTTTTCTATTTCTATTTTCTGATTTGTTATTTCAAACAATTCTCAAGCATTCAAATAATTCAAACAATTCAAACAATCATTAAACTTTGCATTGTGTTTTTTGGTTCTGTTCATCAACATAATCCAAATCCAAAATAAAATAATATTTTTATATTTAATTTAGGATCCATTTAATAATATAAAATGGACTATGGTTTATTAATTAAATAGGGTTTGGTTTAATTAATAAAATCCCCATTTTGAAAACCAAATATTTTCATAACCAAATCAGTAGGTTTTATTTGAAAATCTAAGATACTTAAAATACTTGTTTAAAATAAAATAACATTTTATTTTAGGGTCCATTAATAATTAATTAAAGTGAGCCTTAGTTATTAATTCAAATAGAGTTTGATTTTATTAATAAAATCTTTATTTGAACCTAAATATTTTCAAAATCAAATTAGTAGGTTTAATTTGGGAAGTATAGAATACTTGGAAATTTGTTTAAAACAAATAACCTTTTATTTTGGTGTCCATTATTAATTAATGTAATAGACTTTCATTATTAAATTCAATAGGATTTGTTTTATTGAGAATGTTTATTTTAAAATCTAAAATAAAGACAAAACACTTTATTAGGTTTTATTAGAGAATATAAAATACTTGGAAAACCTATTTAAAACAAAATAATAAGTTTTGGTGTTTATTTAAATGGGAAAAGCCTTTATAAAAATAAAAAAATTGGATATTAAATCCTCATCATTTTATTTAAATAAACCTTTACTATTTTTATCAAAACAGATTGTTTTATTCAAAGACTTGGCCAAGGTTTAATTTGGCTCTATAAAACAATCTTTATCTATAAAACTTTTATTTTAATTGAAAACCAAATCCTTTTATTTTAATGATCAAAAATAGTATTTCCAAAATATTTTGTTTTCCTTTATTTAAAATGTTTATCTTTTTTAAAATTCCTTTAGGACTTTATTTGATTCAAATGGGTTTGAGGTTCCATTTAGATTCAAAAAGTTTCTTCTAGCCTTGAAAATCAAACAGAGTTTTTGTTTTATTTATTTATTTTCACATTACAGGATTTGGAAAAATCTTGGGATGTGACAGGCTACCACCCTTAAAATAAATCTCGTCCCGAGATTTGGGAAGGCAGGGTTACAAGCAAGTTCAAAACAACTAGGGTACTACCACCCTTAAAAATTTTCAAACAAAAATTACATATTGGCCTTCTTGGGATCCTGGGAAATACTTTCTCTAAGCATGCTTGACTCATGGGCCAAGGTTGAGTTTCTCCATAGGCTTGTTCAACTTGTTCTCCATCCTTTCTGGACAATTGTTTGCATAGTGGCCTAGTTCCTTGCATTTGAAACATGTGACAAGGCTGATATCCCTCATAGGCTGGTTTATCTTATGCTTCATCTTTTCTGGACAGTAGTTTGCATAATGTCCTAACTCTTTGCAGTATTTGCACATCACTTGGCTAAAATCCTTCCTTATCTTGGGTTTCACTAGCTTTTGTTTGTCTTCTTGTCTCTTCTTCTTTTCTGGGCATTCACTGGCGTAGTGTCCCATCTCTTTGTAATTGTAACATTGCAACTGGCTTATGTCTTTCTTCTTCTTTTTGGGTCTCTCCAAAGCTAGGAGTTCTTCTAGTTCATATTTTTCATAGGTGGGAGATCTTTCTCTCCTTTTGGGGTATTGATCCTCATGCTCCTTGGATGCATGATCCTTGTCTCTAAAACTATTGCTAGCTTGGGTTCCTTCTAGAATAGCATCTTTGTCATCCTTGTTGTCATTAGCTCCTTGGAAAAAGTTTTCTCTCATATTGATCATTTGAGTAACTAATCCTTGCAACAATTGGGATTGAAGTTTCAAAATCCTTTGTATAGCTGGGTCTAGTCCATTGTTGTTGGCTAAAAGCTGAGTTGTCTCTTGGCTCAACTGGTTTTGGGTTGCTATAAGTTCTCTCACGTTGTTCTCTTGGTTGTTGTTGATGTCATCAACCTTGATGTTGGAATTTCTTGGAGTAGTCATCTGTTTGGGTTTGAAGGGAGATTAGAATGGGCAAGATATTTCTAAGGAATTATTTCTAATCACACCCATCACAATTCACACAAACAGTGTTCAAGCAATCACAAACAAACATTTCACTCAAACAAGGTTCAATCACATACTTAGGCAACAAAATATTTTTGGTTACACCACATAGGTTGGTAGTTTTGTCTTAGCTAAAATATGGTGGTCCATCTATATGGTTTACTTGTGATTTTCTTCCTTCCTTCATGATTCTTCTTGTATGGGATCATAGTTTCTTTGAGAAAAACTCTTGGTTGCAATACTTCAAAGTTGTTGATGGCTTCTTCTTATTTTGCATTCCCTCAGTCTCTAAATCTTGAGCAAGATTCCCTTGTTTCACTTGTAGTCCTTAGTAGTTTCCAAGTTGGAAGTCCTTGATGAATATGCTGAAGATGTTGAAGTCATTAAGGTTGAAGATGTTTGAAGTCATTAGAGTTGAAGAAATTGAAGAAGTCCTTTGCACATGGTGAAGTCTTTGGTCTTGGGGTAGGCTTTTCCATCAAGTTAAAATAGAAGAGATGTAGAGTTGAAACCAAAATGATTAAGGAAAGAGTTTACAAGTGTTTTTGTAAATAAGTTTTTGGAACAAAATACAACTCCTATTTTTCTAAGGGTTTTTGTCCAATCCTAAGGTTTACAAATCCTACAGGCAACACAATGCTCTGATACCATCTGTTGAGGTCCCAACCCAATAAGGTAGAGTCCTCCTGTGTTTTACAATGCTAGTCCCTGGATCAATAGCTAGCATCCACAGTTTAGATGTAATATCAAGAAACAAGGGTCATAATATAACTTTATAACCAGGAATAACATAATTTTATTACATCAAACATAGCTCATTAGGCTATTACATTACATTGCAGCGGAATAAATATAGTCATGGGTCCTTCATCTTCAAAGTGCCACAGGCAGATGTTGGTTGTAGACTTTGTAATCCTAATCAAACATTCTTCACTAAAACAATCAAACCTGCAACATACAAGTTACAGCCACAAAGGGTCAATACATTTGAATTGTATTGGCAAGTGATACTATATTTGTATAGTGGAGTCTATCATCCATATGCATTTGGCTAAGTGGAGTTGAGGCTTGCATTGCTCAAAATAGATTTTCCCTTAACATTTGAAAATACTAAGTTTTTACTTGACAAAATCATTTTTCCTCAATCAAAGATTTCAAGATCCTTGTACCAAGCCATCTCTCCATCAATGATTGAAGAATTCAAACAACCCTTGTTCAAACCACAAGATTTTAATTTAGAAATTGGAATGATGAGATTCTTGATTGCTTCCATGTCTTGATGCTCAAAGTGTCCATTTCCTTGGACAAGGCTAAGTACTTAGGTTTTACACTCTGCAGAGGTGGTGCACTTTCCCCACAAGACTTGGTTTCCCAAGACAAGATCTTTCAGAAGCTTTCCCTTAGACCAAAATGGACGCGTTCCAACCTATCAAACACTACCACCCACTGTCCATATGGCTAAGTTCTTGCAACCTATATGATCATGGCAGAGCCCATATTGCCAAGTGGTTGCACTTGAAGCTTCTCAACATTTGACATCTCAAATCTCTTTGTTTCCTGGGTGGCCATCCACAAGTGAGATACACAATCCAAGCCTATGGCATTGTGAACCACTCAACCATTCTCCACCAAGCAAGCCCATTCCACCCAGGTGATTCATTAACTTAGTTGTTTTATTAAACAAAACTTAAGTCCTCAGACTTAGAATATTTTTCCATAGTGTGAATATATATTCCACCCATGTTTTCTATTAGCTAGGCTAAGCTTGGTAGTAGTAGGAATCTTAACTTAGGAAAATCCTACTAAGGATTCATCTACTAGGTTTTCCTATAGTAAGGTTTATACTTAGCAAAATCCATGCAAGTTTTACTTAGCAAAATTACTAATGCATAGTGAAAGTAATAGGATAGAAAGTATGAAGCATCACTTGCCTTTTTGGTAGAGTATAGGTTCACTTCTTGATATTTGCAACAATCACACTCTTCAAGTCACTACAAATCAATCAAGCAAGGCACAAACTCAATCTACCAATCAAGCAAAACAACACACATAAATAACAAAGTCAAAGAAATGCATGCAAGCATGCCAAGCTTTGTTTTGTTTGAAAAAGTGGTTCCTAGTGGGTCATAGACATTTGGGTACATCTAATGGTCATTTCCTAAAGTGGCCAAGTCATTTGCAAAAGGTTTCACTTTAAAACCATTTTCAAAACAAAGTGTTATTTTATGTGGTGTAGAAATATTTTTTTACTAAGGCATTAGCCTATAGGGTTCACCAAATGAGTTGCTATTGCAAAACTTGGTGTTTTCGGGTCAGTAGGTTTGGTCCAAAACATTTCCTTGAAGTTTTCTTTTCATAAACATTTTTATAACAAAAACCATTCTTTTTATTTGGCTAGAAAATGGCTAAGTCAATTAATCTAACCTAAATCTTTCAAAAATCATTTTTAATACCAAGGGTTGGTTCCTAGGGTCAGTAAGGTCACAACAAACCATTTTGCAAAGGTTTTAATTCAAAACTCATTTTTAAACAATTTTTATACCCTAAACAAGCTCCCAAAAGTTTCTGCAAATTCAAACAAGCTAACAGATACTATTAGTCAAACTAAGGGCATGGTTGGCTAGGGCTTGTTCTCCTGAATCCATTGATATAAAATTTGCCAAATTTGGACGTGTGGATCAAAAGTTATAAGGGTTTGAAAATGGCATCAAATTCTGATTTCAATTTCTGTTTTTAAACAGACAGGTGACACGCGGCGTGATATCATTGGTTGATACCGGTTCGTCTGGATCGGCAACGTGGAGCGTTGGATTAAGTTAGATCGCACGGTACCGGGTGCGTACCCATTCGCGTTTAAGTGGTTCTATCGTATCCGCCCGATCTAGATCTAACGGCTGCAATCACTCAGACCAACAACTGGCGGCGCTGTGGTGGCTAACGGCGGCGGAGCGGTCGGTCGACGACGGAGGCGACGCTGCAGGGGGTGAGGGAGAAGGAGGAGTAGCTCACCGGGCTCAGGGGGTCACGGCGAAGCTCAAGGTAGTGTTGGTCGGACGAGGGGTGCTCGGTTTCTACCGCGATTCCTCGCCGGAGTAGTGGACGGCGACGGACGGTTCTGTCCACGGTCGAAGACGAGGCTGTGGTCCACGAGAAGACAAACGGAGGACGGGGTTAGCTGCGCAAGACCATGTCAAAGATGTGTGCGTGAACGGAAGGGGTCGGGGTGGTCTAGAATTACCGGAGGAGCTCGACGGAGGCGAGACAGACGGCGGCGTTCAGAATTTTTGTCGAAGACGGCTTCCTGGGGCGCCCGCGGTTGAACGAAGTGTACTAGGAGATGCTCCAGCGAGTGGGGAGGCTGCTAGGTTGCATAGGAAGGCAGGTGGTGGAGTGTGTTAGCCGGAATCGGTGAGAACGGTCGTCGGAGACAGAGGAGGTGCAGGGCAAAATTTCTCGGCCTGGGGGCGTGTCGAAGTGGGGCGACAGAGGGGAACCAGAGAGGAGAGAGGGGTGCTTTAACTTGCTTGGTCAAGGGCCTGAGTAATGGTGTAGTTAACGCGTATTACGTCGCCCTTAATTTTTCCTGCAACGGCCGGCGAGGGGGAAAGGTGTGGTTCGCGGGTGGGGAAGAAGGGGCCGTGGTGTGGGGTCCTCTGGCAGTGAGAGAAAGGGAGTGGAGGTGGGGCCAGTAGTCAGTCTCTCGGTGGGTAAGTTGCTGGGTGAAAGAAAACGATTCGGGCTGGAGAGGAGGTGGGCTGCGAGTAGGGCTGTTGGGCCAGATGGTGGGCTGGTCATTTTCTCTTATTTTTTTTTCTGTTTACTTTGTTTTATTCTTTTCTATTTCTATTTTCTGATTTGTTATTTCAAACAATTCTCAAGCATTCAAATAATTCAAACAATCATTAAACTTTGCATTGTGTTTTTGGTTCTGTTCATCAACATAATCCAAATCCAAAATAAAATAATATTTTTATATTTAATTTAGGATCCATTTAATAATATAAAATGGACTATGGTTTATTAATTAAATAGGGTTTGGTTTAATTAATAAAATCCCCATTTTGAAAACCAAATATTTTCATAACCAAATCAGTAGGTTTTATTTGAAAATCTAAGATACTTAAAATACTTGTTTAAAATAAAATAACATTTTATTTTAGGGTCCATTAATAATTAATTAAAGTGAGCCTTAGTTATTAATTCAAATAGAGTTTGATTTTATTAATAAAATCTTTATTTGAACCTAAATATTTTCAAAATCAAATTAGTAGGTTTAATTTGGGAAGTATAGAATACTTGGAAATTTGTTTAAAACAAATAACCTTTTATTTTGGTGTCCATTATTAATTAATGTAATAGACTTTCATTATTAAATTCAATAGGATTTGTTTTATTGAGAATGTTTATTTTAAAATCTAAAATAAAGACAAAACACTTTATTAGGTTTTATTAGAGAATATAAAATACTTGGAAAACCTATTTAAAACAAAATAATAAGTTTTGGTGTTTATTTAAATGGGAAAAGCCTTTATAAAAATAAAAAAATTGGATATTAAATCCTCATCATTTTATTTAAATAAACCTTTACTATTTTTATCAAAACAAATTGTTTTATTCAAAGACTTGGCCAAGGTTTAATTTGGCTCTATAAAACAATCTTTATCTATAAAACTTTTATTTTAATTGAAAACCAAATCCTTTTATTTTAATGATCAAAAATAGTATTTCCAAAATATTTTGTTTTCCTTTATTTAAAATGTTTATCTTTTTTTAAATTCCTTTAGGACTTTATTTGATTCAAATGGGTTTGAGGTTCCATTTAGATTCAAAAAGTTTCTTCTAGCCTTGAAAATCAAACAGAGTTTTTGTTTTATTTATTTATTTTCACATTACAGGATTTGGAAAAATCTTGGGATGTGACACTTCCTCACTGCTCCCCATCGTGCCTTCCTTCCAACACCCCGATTCCTCCCAAAACCATATTCCTCTTGCGCCCCACCCACCCTATACATTTGGAGGTCAAAATTCAGATTTTTATGCGCCGGTGACGTGCCGTTGGGTGAGGAGGCGCTAGATCTGCGTGCTCCGGCGACGTGCTGTTGGGCGACGGGCGCCAGATCTGCGTGCGCCGGCTAGTTCCCACAGCTCCACAGTTCCATGTTTCCAACCCGACCCATCGCAGCCACGCACGAGGGACAGGCAGGGGCAGGGGCAGGGGCAGGGAGGAGAGACCGGGAAGGATCAGGGATCTCGGCGGCCGGGAGATGCCTGTCGACGGAAGGGGGCGCGGAGGAGGAGCAGGGAGGATGGTGCTGGGTGGAGGCGGCCCTGGGCCGGGGGTCGGCGCGTTGGACGTCGTGGTGATGGAGCTGGCGGCAGGGGACGAGGAGGACAACGTCATCACCGTGAACTGCCCCGACCAGGCCGGCCGCGACCTCTGCCGCACCATCCTCGAGTTCGGCCTCCGCATCACCCGCGGCGGTGAGCCCTCCTATCCCATCCCTCCCAAATTTACTCTGCTCCCCTGTAAAAAATAAATTCTTTGTTCCCAAATTCCCCGTCTCGATTCGGCTGTAGCTACCTGCTGTCTGTCCTGGCTGCGCAAATCAAATTACCTGGTTCACGAATTTCATGGATATCTTCTCTCCGGTATTGAGGCAGGGTGGCGTTAGTTACTCCGTTATTGTTGATAGCCTACAAGCTGCTTGGAGTAGGTTCTTCGTTATTGTTTCACAATTTTTTTGGCTGCTTCTTGTTCGTCGATTTTCTAGAATTTTGTGTACATCTCTCACTCATGTGTGATTTATTCTGATTGCATCATTATCTCTTCTTTTAGTTTGCTGGAAAACCTAGGCTTTCTTTTATCAGGCCAAGTTGCCATCTCCTCTAGTCCTTCGACTTCTTGTCCATGTTACTCTATGATCACTGTCCGTCAGTAGGGCTTCAAATTTTACTGTGTGCTTGCTGTTTAATCATAGGCGTTGGCACCTGGCTTTCCATGTTCATGTTACTGTGTGCACACTAGTTAACCATCAGCGCTTCAATCATAAGCATAAAACTGACAAAAAACGTCGCAACCTGTTCACCTCTACAGAAACCTGTTTCGTCTGCTGCTTCATTATTCTGTAATCCATGTCTTCTACTCTTATCATCATCATTGTCGTCTAGCCATGTACTGGTAGTACACATAATATGCTGAATTTTCTAAATTTTGGAGTATCAATGTTAGTTCTAAGTTTTGGAGTAGTTCTAAGTTTTCCTTGAACATTTTTATCATCATTGTTACTACTGCAGTAGCACACTGACTAATAACAATAGGCCTAGAATTTCTGCAGTATCTTGATAGCCCTAGAATTTCTCCAGTATATTAATAGTCAGTGGAAAGATAAATGAATTTCATTTATTATAGGTTATATGTTAAGTAATTTATAAAAATAGCATATTGTCTGTGTAGCTGGAAAAATTGTGCTCTGGTTTTCTATTTATAACGACATGTTCGTTGGTACAATATCCAGTTTGTTCTCTGGCTTGATCTAAGAGGATTGCATTGTGTGCTTGAAGGAAAGATTAATCAATAGCAGCACTCGCAAGAAGTATGTTATTATAGTCACGTTCGTCTCTAGTTTATTTTATATGTTGCTTCATCATAGACAGATAACCTGAAGCTTGTAGCAACATTTTCAATGGTTTACCAAAAGAAAGCCATTCAACACTTAGCTTGCAAGACATTTAACAATTAATGCTTCAAAAAGTCTATAACTGTTTCAGTGTAATTTACATAACAGTAGGCTTGTCCAAAATCTTTTATATCAATCACACATTATCTAACATTTGCACAAACACAGAAACATACATAACAATTGTTTTTTGTGTAACTTCTTCTAACTTGTTTCTTCACTTATCACTTGTTTGCTTGCTTCTTGTTTAGTTATTGCTTGCTTTTCGTTAATCACTTGTTTGTTTGCTTCTTGTTCAGTTGCTGCCTGCTTCTCGTTAATCACTTGTTTGCTTGCTTCTTGTTCAGTTGATGCTTGCTTCTCTTTCCTTTGCCTCCTGTTTACTTGCTTCTTATCAATCGTTGCTTGTTTGCTTGCTTCTTGTTCAGTTCTTGCTATCTTTTTCCCCCTTTTCCTCTTGTTCGCTTGCTTTTTCTCACTTGTTGCTTGGTCCTTTACCTGTTCACTTGTTTCTTGTTTGCTTGCTTCTCGTTCCGCTGCTGATGGCTTCTTTTTTGTTTGCCTCTTGTTCACTTGCTTCTTCTCACTTGTTGCTTGATCCTTTGCTTCTTGTTCAATTGCTTCTTGTAGGATTTGTTTGGCATTTGCATAAACTTTTGCTGGAACTTTAATCCTTTTAGGTAGGAGATCCAACTTTATCAATCTATCTTTGTTCACATGAGGCGGCTTGTACCCATTTCCTCCTCCATGGTTCATGACTTCTATCATGCAGGTTTGTAGACTTAGGAATATCTTATTAAGAATATCAGCCTCGTATTCATCAAACTCTTGCTCCACACCTTGAATGAAATCTTGTAGAGTTTTAGTGCTTAGGGTATCAGTACGAGACTGTAGAGACCTAAAAAACCCAAGATCAAGCACATTTAAATCTGGGCTGTTTGCTGGTTGTTGAATCAGCTTCATGGTCAGTCCAGTTTTGGCTGCAATTTCTGCCACTACTTCTTTGAATGCTTGGTCACTTGGGAGAATATGGGGCGTTGCATTGTCTTGTTGGATCAGAATTGTCTGCCCAACATCTTCTGCAGGCCAAGCGGCTATGATAGCAGGAAGTACCTTCTCAATTAGGAACTCCCTCATCACCTCTCTATTGACTTTGATTGACTTTATCTCTAATGTCCCTTTTGGTCTATTGTCGCTTCTTCTTGCTGCTGGTATTTCCTTAACAAATGGCCAAATGCCTATTTTCCCCGAAAATGTGACATTGTGTGCATGGTCAAACCTTGGCCTAGTAACAGCGGTTAGGAACATGACTTTTCCTATGCAGTTTTTGCTTTGCACAGCTCTTGTAGGGTCTGGTTCATCTGGTAGCAAGTAGTAATTCCTGTTTTTTGAACTTGCCACCATTTCGCATACACAGTGCGTGCATTGCTACATAAGCAGCATATCTCTGCTGGTCATTGAGTGATTTTCTCTGTCTCACTACCTGTTGACCACTTGCATCTTGTTCATCCATTTCTGCATCTGTTAGTGCAAAAATATGTTAGTTTAAATGAGCAACACTAAATTACTATGCATATTTTAATAATGGAATATTTTGTCCTTGCAGATATCATGTTGCATTACTACTCCATGGGGTACAAAAGATATGCAAGCAAAGGTAACATGGCAACATATAGTGAATGATCAAGGTTATAACACATGATAGATAGCCTGCTAGTGCTGACTTCCTTCCATGCTTACTATTGTTAGACTTTGGATAATTCTGCATATGTAGAAAGGCTCTATGCTGAGACATGTTTTTAATGCTTGACTTCTGAGATTTAGATGAATTGCTAAAATTTTGTTGCATTGAATTTCTGTGGCAATACCCATAGCACTGCCAACACCCATAGCACTGTCAATATTTTTGTTTTTTATATGGAGTATTTAGTGAACAAGTTGATAATGCATGTCTATGTACTCCAAGTACCAAGTGCAAAAAGGAGTAATATGCCGTTTCTAGTTAACTTGCATGTTTTTGTACTAGAATTTGAGTATCCCTCTCTGTACGACTAGCAATGTTCAGTTAGTCTTTACTTCATGCTCTCTGTATGATTACATGCACATGCTAATTACTGTAAAAAAATTATTTCAGAGATGGTACATCAAAGGAAATGAGTATTTCAGGAGTAATTGCAAGATACATTAAACAAGAGATTAAGGTTGTTTAGTATTTATACCTCTAGCATCTTGTTCATCATCTTGCTCACCACCTCCAGCATCTTCTTCTTCCATTTCTTGATATACTCCAACATCTTGTTCATCAGGTGGAGTACAGTTAAGGTCCGGGAGTACCATACCAATGTGGGCCGCCACTTGTTGTAGGGCTGGAGGAGGCGACTGGTGGGAACTAGGCGCGCTGGACGCCAACGTGCTACTGGGTATGAGCCAGCATGCTGCAGCTGCTTGGGGCCGGCCGACGGCTTCCAGAGGTTTTGCTGGGCGACGTGCACCTGTCGGCGAGCTGGGCACTGGCGACGCAGGCGTGGATGGATTTGGAGCTGGTCGGCGGCTTCCTGGAGGTGCTGCTGGGCAATGTGGACCTGCCGGCGAGCTAGGCGCTGGCGACGCGGGCGTGGATGGATTTGGGGCCGGCCAACGGCTTCCCGGAGGAGGTACTGCTGGGCGACGTGCTCGCCGGCGAGCTAGGCGCTGGCGATGCAGGCGTGGATGGATTTGGGGCTGGCCAGCGGCTTCCCGGAGCTTCTGCTGGGCAACGTGCTCGCTGGCGAGGCAGCGTGGATGGATTTGGGGCCGCCAACGGATTCCCGGAGCTGCTGGGCGACGTGCTCGCCGGCGAGGCGGCGTGGATGGATCCTAATGAGCTGGACGTCTCGCGCGGATGGATTCCCGCGAGCTGGGCGTCTAGCACGGATTGATTCCAAGGACGAGCACGCCTACGAGCTGGACGTACCTGGATCGATTCCGAGGATGCCTACGAGCTGTACGCGCCGACAGCTACGATCTGGACGCGCCGACAGCTACGAGCTGGGCGCTTGCTTGGATCGATTGCGCGCGCGTGGAGGGATCGTTTGGCGAGCTGGACCGGCGACGCGCGTGGATCCTATCCCTCCCGCGCGTGGCTTGATTCCTGCCGGCGAGCTCGATGGATCGATTCCGAGGTGGAGACGTGGGCAACAATCTCATCTGCTCGATTTGAAATTCAAATTAGCGATAGCCTGGTTTCCGACAGTTGATAGGGGTATTTTGGTACAATTCGTTGGATTTGGGTATTGTCTGAAAATGCTAAAACGTCTTATATTTTGACACGGAGGGAGTATATACTAAAATAAGTCTAGATTTATTTTCTTCACAAACTTAAAACATCTTATATTTTAAAACGGAGGGAGTAGAAATTATATAGATGAACATATTATGTTGGGCAGTATATATATGGTACTAAATAATGATAGTATAAGAGAGATCAAGCTACTGTCACAAACTCATAGTCTATAGGTGGATCATTCCTTCTTCATCAAGGAGGCGATGTTGATGATGTTGGAGAAGGCGGAGATCTAACTAGGAATGGTTTCGATGGCATTTCCTTGTCCAATCTTTGATGGTTCTGACTCTGTCTCGTTGTGTTTTCTCTGCCTCATCTCTAAGATCGCATTGGAGGACCTTTTATAGGCATTTTTATGTCAAAACTTCCAGTTAGGGTTGAATATGGACATCTGCGGACACTCGAGGAGTGAGGGAGGGTAGGTGGCGTGATCCCCTAGGGCCACGCCACTGGGCCTCTTTCGGCCCTCCGCCTCCGCTCGTGAGGTTCTAGTGCTCTAGAAGATTCTCTGTGAAAAAAAATGATCCACGAAAAATTTCAAGTATGTTTGACTTTGTTTAGATCCCTGAAAGTTAAAAATACGCAAAATAGGGTTTTCCTGTCCTATAGATTCACAAAACAAATAAAGGAGGTCATTAGTAAATCCCCACAAATCAATATAAAACATAAATATAACATTGTATATGATGCAAATATGTAAAAATATGCGATAATAAACTACAAAGTTTATGTATGTATTTTACATGCATCAAACACTCAATACGATAGATTACCGCCACACAAGATAGAAGAGACATCTATCTTGTTTGAGCCTTCTTCCCTTAAATTATTTCTTAGAGCTTTTTTAAAGGACTAGCACCTTATCAAACTGCATTTGTACCTTAATTTTTTTTACCATTCATAAAAATCCACTAGGGAGCAATAAATGTGTTAGAAGTAAAGACAAGAGATAACAAATAATTCAACTGTATTGTTCCATTGATGAATCACAACTTATATACAAGGGGAAGGGACACCAACAAGGGTCACGTCCATTCGAAGAGGTGTGAGGAAGAGTTGTGTCGGTTGACAAACCAACCGACATAGAGAACTAAAAGAGGGAGGATTATCCCTTTAATTAACCTATTAATTAAATCCTAACACTCCCCCTAATCCTTCCTTGTCTTTATGATCGATCATCTTTGAAATTATCTCCTCCAAAAACCCTGTGGGAAAAATGTGAGGAGAGTAGTGTATGATATGTTGCTAAAACTCCTTTAAACTCAGTGGGAAAATAAGGATAAAATGGTGCAACATATAATGGTTAGATATGCTGTTAAAACTCCTTCAAACCCAGTGGGAAAATAAGGAGAAAATGATACAACATATAATGATTATTGCCTCCATGTTAACTCCATATGAGAAAAACCTTGTAAAAGGGAAAAACCCATAAAGTTTAGAGGACAATACATATGTCGTGTATACTTTCCTAAAAACCCCAGTGGGGAAAAAGAAAGTATGACATACGATCTTGTATTGATATTACCTCATTAAAAACCTTGATGAGAACCTGGATAGTAAACTCATAAAGGGAAAAAGAGTGTAATATGATGCTTTGAATAGGAGTAGTCCAGAGTGATACTCCCCCTGATTCTTGCAAATCCTGAAGCCGTCGAATACCAATTTCATGAAAACATTTCTGGAATGTTAAAGTTGGTAGAGACTTCGTGAATAGATCAGCGATGTTATTGTCGCATGATTTGAATCGCAAGATGTTTATTTCCTGAATCTTCTAGAGTTTATGGAGATAAAACAATTTAGAGGCAATATGCTTAGTGATATTGCTCTCGATGTATCCTATTTGCATCTATGCAACACAAGCAACATTATCTGTGTAGATAATGGTCGTGATTCAAGAGAACCAATACCACATGACTCATATATGTGGTTTATCATTCTGTAAAGCTACATATGTCAATGTGGTTTTGTATTTCGGAATGATTGGTAGGTGTAGTCACCGAAGTCTATATCAAAGACATCAATTGAGTGACACTTCTACCATGTAGGTACACATTATGGGGATCATTCAAGTAGGCAACATCAGCGTATTTTGATGATATTGGAGTTCAGATTTCTCTGAAATTACAAGAACATGTCCCTTGGAGATATCGAAAGATATTCTTGATTCCCAACCAATTGTGTTGGTGGGTCCAATGGCACTGGGATATGGAACTTCCAGTCCCAACATCCCTTCTACATCATCCCGTGGTTTGAGTGAATCTTTCTCTATGTCTAGAGATCGAATAACCGACATGGGAGATGGATATGACTTGTGCATTTTAGGTTCTCCAATATTTATAATATAGGCATCTTGGTGTACCATAAAACTTGAGTGAGGTAGCTCGACTTCTAGTATCAAGCATTGTTTGGGTTTAACCAAATCCTTTATCTCAAATTCTGTCTTTTATACGATCACATGCTTCGTCATTGTACTAGTAATCCTTGTGTATGACAAACACGCATGGGTAATAATCATTGTAGGAGTAATCCTTGTGTATAAGGAACTCACTATGTCGGTTGTAACAGAATATACCAACAACAATAAGCCATGTAATGACTTATTGATTTTACACAATGCATGTTGCATTTACATTTCGATTCGGATAGAGATTCCATAAGGAACCATACATGTCCAAATCTAGTGATCCACATGAAATGTAGTCATTACATCTATCAACAACATAGATAGATGATTTTGCACTGCCAATGATATAATTATCGATTTTTTTTTGAGGATTCCAATCATGTCTAGAGAGTAGGTCTCGGATCTCTGCGAAAACCCGACCTTATGCTACAAGCCTTGCGTTCTCACCACCTTGTTGTTCTCATTCCGTTTTTGGAAGTGAACATATGGAATCCCATGTATAGGGAATTCATTTGGAAGAGCGAGGCTAATTCTTCTTGGATTGCATCCTTTGTTTGTTTTAGTCCGAGCGAGTGCTTCCATGGCCATGGTCTTTGGATCTGAATCATTTGAAGGATGTTTGCAATCATACAAGAGAATGTTTGTTGACAATTGTATTCTTGGTTCTATGATTCTCCATAATTAATATTGTTGGAGGAAATCTCATGCACACATGATGAATCTTCGTGATTTCCCAATACGCGTGAGTCCGGGTGTTCCGATGTCCTAGCCAGTGTGTGCAAGCTGAGCTAGGGTTGTGGAGGTTTCCCTTCCACTGGGTCTATACTACCCATATGGTGTTTGTTAACGCTAGGTTAACATGCATTTACTGACTTAGAGGATTCTCCTCAATTTCCTTTGTTGCTTGCGGGAAGCTCGATCCTGGTTAGAGGCCGTACTACTCCCCCTCTTAAGAAATGGGGAGTTGAGTGGTTTTTATTGGTACCTCCACTCTTTCAGGCGCATTTCTAGCCGGGTTATAGGATTTTATAACACCTTTAGATCAGTAAATGGTTTTGGCATGTTATTTGCAATATGTTGCAAATGTGTGAATGTTGAACGTATAGTTGAAAATCTTGTATACGTGGATATGTGGTGGGATGTGTAGTCCCAACTGATTTCCTGACATTCTATGTGGTACTTGAATTCTTCGCCTAATGCACTGGAAATAATGCATCCTTGGATATAGCAATCAACATACTGGGCAATGAATGGATCCCGCAAAGAAGGATTTCAGGTACTTTCTGATCGACGAAGATTTGTACCCCACATTGATCCCTAGTCCGTGGTCCCTTTTAATGTATGTTGTGGTGGTGAGATCGGTACGCGTGAAGCTCTTATGAACTTACGCAGGTGGGAAATGCTCGAAGGATTTCCACGTATCAATTGCAGAGGGGAAGTACTGCTATATATAGTTAATCAGTCAGCAGCGTGTAAAACTGCATGACTCCAACGTAAAGTTGTTAGTGCATTTCATCAACAAAATTCATGCAATGAGTTTGATCCTCTTATTCGGGGATTCAACCAAACCATTATGAGTGTGGATATATCAGATAGAGTGCTGAACTTCAATCCGCATGGCCATGCAATATTTATTGAAGGCACATGAGGAGAATTCTACAACATTTTCCTTGCGAATTTGTCAAATTCTACTTTCTCGATAATGGACCTATAACTTGATTACTTCCCTCATTATCATGGTAAATGCATGGTTCCATGTGGACAAAAAACACATGTATGAGCATCGTATATATGCATAATTGAGAACCATGAAGAATACCTTAAAAGATCCACACAATGGTTAGGGAATAACAAATGTCTCCCTGGATGTGTTCAAGGAACTGAAGCGGTCCAACTTGTATTTTGAGGTGCGAATGGCTCAAAATTATCTTCCCTGTGTTGCACAATGTGCACACAAAGTCTGATGACCGAGGGAATTTGGACTCATGCAACTTGTGACCAATGGAATTGCTTTATATGCAACATGTGCTACGGGTGGGATGTACATGTAGTACATTCCAAACAATAGAGAGGGTATTTTTTCAAATACTTGTTCCTCATCCATCGGACTGCCCCCGTAGAAATCTATATATCGAGTTGAAGGATTTTCGCTATGAAAATCTTTTCTCAAATATATAGATTATATACAATCTTATTTATATCAGAGTGCTGATACAATATACTGTGATAACAGTAGTTATGTTCTATTACAACATCACCGATGGACATGATTAAGTTGATCACTAAGGAGATAGTGGGACTAGTCAAAGTCTCCAAACATGTCGTTTGAGACATACTCAACAATCATGTTCTCCGTTCTCATAGGGTCCTCGGGCTGCTAGAGAGTCATGGTGTTGCTAGGTTCAAGAGGAACATCTTGCGAACAACCAGCTCCATTGGTGCCATCCAGATGAAGGTTGAAGTTAGCTTCAAACCTTTTTACTTGAGGTACTTTGTGTGCTTGGGATTGCTGGTGGAGAATTGCCATATGCTTTGGGGTCTTGCACTTGTTAGTAGGGTGCGTGTAGCATCCACACTTGTCACAAAGCCTAGTTTTGTCATACTTTGGCTTTGTGGTGCCTTTCCCACGGGGCGAGTTTCGAGGCTTTTTGTTCCAGTTGTGCTTGCGCTTATCCTTAAAGTTCGATTGGTTGCCGTTGAAGGCACCACCAAACTTTCTTCTGTTCGTGACATTCATATGAACTTCCAGCAAAGGTTGGGAACCAACCGAGCGCTGAGAGCCATTCTTAGCAAGAAGTTCATCATGCTTTTCAGCCTGAAGTAGGATATGAATAAGGTCTAAATAGACCTGGTAGTCACGAGCGCGGTATTGCTGCTGGTGGAGCCTTTCAGATGGGAGCATAGTGGATAGAGTTTTTTTTCTATCTTTTATGCATCTGTAGGCTCCTTCTTGCAAGAGCGCAACTTAGAACTTATCTTATGAACCTCATGATTGTAATCCCCGATGGACTTGAAGTCCTGGAATCAAAGATTAGCCCAATCACGAAGTGCTTCAGGCAGGACAACTGCCTTCTGCTTTTCATACCTCGTTTTGAGGGCCCGCAACAAAGTAAATGGGGATTCCTCCACCAAATACTCGGACTTAAGATTCGGGTGGATATGTGCCTTATAATATACAAGACAACATATTTCTACTCTTCTCTCAGCGGTGTGACTCCAGCCAGAAGGGGGTCCTTCGGGTTCTAGATGGCATGCACTATCCCACGGGACGCAAGGGCGATCTTGATGTCCATGCCCATGTAGGGTAGTTATGTCCATTAAGCTCGAGTGCATCGAACTCTCTTCCATCCATCGGTTACCTACATGGTAAACCGGAGAATATTAATTTACCTTTGGTAAATTAAAATCCATCATGGTCATATTGTAATGAACTATGCAAAATTAATAATGATTTCAAGAAATGGGCTCGAAATCATTAGTATGAATTTCAAATTGTTAAGTTTGACACACCGTAGATACTCCCCGAAAAGAAATTTTAGGGTCCATCTCTCAGCACTAGAGAGTATAATCTGATGAAATCAGTGGATACTCATATTTCTAGTACCTTATTTCATGACTTAATAAAATATATGAGAGAACACTTGTTAAGCAATCATAATGTCTATATGAAAAAATGTAGCCTTAAGCAGTAGTGGTGATAATCTATAAAAACAGTAGATCAACACACTACCTTGTGGTCAGGGGCGCCACCACGACGGGGTTGAGGGCGACAACCATGTGCGCGCGACGGGAACACGGACCCGACCTGTGGTACTCACACTATCTAGGCGGCGGCGGAGCAACGAGGGCCAGGTCGTTGTCGTCCAACATCATCACGGATAGACCGGCGAGGAGCCAGTCAAGCACCGCCGCTCCCCCTGCTGCCTGGCTGGCTCAAGAGCCTGCACCAGCAGTGGCGTCGTGGAAGTGTTCTGGTGGTGGCGGCAAGGAACACAAGGGGCGCGATACCCTCCTGCACCTTGACGGCGACCATGGTAGCATCTGTAGCGGCTTTCGTCGAGACGATGATGGGCACCTTTTGCATGTAGTTTCTCGCTATCGATCTTCTCATTCTTGTTGCTCTCGATTGAGTCGTGCCGATAACGTGTTAGAAGTAAAGACAAGAGATAACAAATGATTCAACTGTATTGTTCCATTGATGAATCATAACTTATATACAAAGGCAAGTGACATCAACAAGGGTCACATCCGTTCGAAGAGGTGTGAGGAAGAGTTGTGTCGGTTGACAAACTAACCGACATAGAGAACTAAAAGAGGGAGAATTATCCCTTTAATTAACCTATTAATTAAATCCTAACAAAATGCACTACCACTCTATACGATATTCGCATTGGTTGTATGCACCAACCCACTCGAGAAATCTTCTGTCTTAATAAATAGTTCATATGCTGGTCATCAATACATACATATCCAAGTTAACACAAATTGAAATAGCTCTCTAGACAATTAATACATCCATATCCAAACTCCGATTTGAACTTTGGCGGGTGAAGTGTTCTTTTTATATATGTATTCAGTGGTATGCACTGAGCCATCGCAGCACCATCGTCTTGTTTATTGTCTAGCGACGTGCGTCCCACCAACAAAACGGTGCACAATCAATGTACGATGTATGCACCACCGAAATATCTTCCATTTGGTACGATCCATATCTCGAACATCAATCATATGTATCCAATATAACTCTCCCAAATTAAAACACACTTTTAGCTATCAATCAATACTTACATATCCAACTTTGCTCGGCTAAAAAAACTTTGCTTGAATAGCCACTACAGGAATAGGCCCAGTGGCATCCGCGGTAGGAGCAGACTCTCTAGGCGTCTCAGAAGTCGATGCATCTGAATCTTCACTCCAGCCCCTCTTTCGAGTGTTGTCGTCACTAAACTCGGTAGCCTCTGCCAATTGAGCGACAGGAATGGTGGACTTTGACTCGTCAAGCTCCACACCCTTAGCTACGTCAAAGACTTCAGGCAGAGGAGGAATCATACCTTTAATCTTCAGATTCTGCAAGCAAGGACACGTCACTACCAAGCTCGCACCACACACTCGACAAGAAAGAAATATAACAGGAACATTACCTTCGGCACCGGATTGGCAACACAAAACGGAACATTCGACGTCTCTTCGGGAAGCTTTTCCTCACCGGTCAGGCTGGTCATGGACTTGACTTTCTTCTCCGGTTCAGAAGAAGGCCAGTTCTCACCAAAGTGCGTGTCAAGTCCGATGGACCAGCGTATGAAACATTGGGTAAGCCCTGGCCTGCAGAGGTTGCAATCGACGTTGCAAGAATGTTCGAATGATATCAACACCAGTCACCTCCTTGCCGCGAACAAGCTGCAGATCCTTCACCCGCTTATACAAAGATTCGACTTCAGCAGTCTCACCCGAAGGCACCTCATTCCTCCAGGATCGCTTCTTCTTCATCTTAGCACTTGCATCAAAAGGGGCAAGGCCGTATTTCTGATTTGCCAACTTCTGGTCACGAATGTAGAACCACTTGGCCCTCCACTCTTGTGTAGAATCCACAATATTGAAGGAGAAGTACCACAGATTCGGGCGAATGGATATGCCACACCCGCCGACATCATAGACTACTCCATCAGAGCCCAACTGCCTCTTCAATCCATACAATTTATTAAAGAGCCCGGAGTGTGGCTTGATTCTGAGCCAGCACTCGCAAAGGGTGATAAAGAACGCAATATGCAGAATGGAGTTGGGGGAGAGTTGGTGCAATTGCAATCCATAGAGAAAAAGAAACCCATGAACAACGTCGTGGAGGGGAAGAGAGAGTCCCCACAAAACAAAGGCAACTAATATCAACCGAAAACCAATGGGGGTCAAGGATTACCTCCACGCCAGGGATCTTGCAATCCTCCTCTTCCGCGGGAATCAGGCCGGATAGGAGAAGCTGCCGCAGATCAGACACCTTCACCATCGAGCGCCGCCAGCTTCCATTGGTGACCCTAGTCTCGACAGTCTTCTTATTGGGGGCGGAGACAGTGCTCGATCTAGCACCCGTGACCTTCTTGATTTTCCCCATCGTCGTGGTGCACCTCTTTCGCTGGGACCGTAGGAACGAGGTGGGGAATACCTGCAGCATGTCCAGCACAACGAGGAAGGAAAGCAATAATGTGGCGCACATGAGAGAATATGAAGATATAAAAGGAACACAAAAATGGCGAATGAAGGGGAAAATTACCGGTGAAACCTGATATTTATCAAGAAAGACGAGCAACCACAGTTGTCCATCGGCAGCTCGCGATGCATGGAGTAGATTGAAGCAAACACATGGCGGCACAAAACTTAACCGTCATCGAACTTTCTCCACTACACACAGAAATCGAGGCGACATGGTTAAATGCCCATTTTTACATACTGAATGGTCAAATTGTAGGGGTTGGCAGCAGGAAACAAAAAAATTCTAGCTACACGAACATGATAACCAAGATCTATTCTATGTAGACATAAGTAACTGAGAGGGAGACGGTATTCATACCCTTGAAGACCATGGCACGCCTTACGCAAGTAGGTGTATATTGATGAAGATAAGTAGCTTCCCAAGTGTGGCGCCTCGAAGATCTACACACATTCGGTGTAGGCGACGTCTCCCGGGCTCAGATCCAACCGAGCAACAGAAGAATAAGGAAGCCGAACCGTCCTTCGCACGATGGTATTGTGGAGGTGGAGAACTAATTCCCACAAGAGTCAATTCCAATCTAGGTGGAGGGAGAGCTCTAGGAGAAATAGAGAGAGGAGAGCTTATTGTGTAAATAGAGGGGAGGGGGAGCCCTCTATTTATAGGAGAAGGGGGAGGGGCAAACCCTAGTGTTTGGTGTGGGGGGGGGAGCCAACACAGCAGCCGCCGCCAGGGGGTGTGTCCGCCGGCCCTAGGTGGGACCCACATAGGGGGGAGCCCCCTATGGTTTAGCGCATGCCCCCCTCCCTCCTTTTTTCCCTTTGGCGCCTAGCCCCTTTGGGCCTTCCCTCCAAGGGAGGGTCCAATAGGCATGGGCTGCTTCCAAAGATAAAATAAATATTTATGTTTAATATTAATTGTACTAATTAATATAAAACACATATATTATTATATCATTCACTCAGGAACACCTTCCGGACCCCTTCAATCATCGGGTGTTTTCCGGAACCTTTCTGGTTTCTCTCTCTCATTTCTCCTGTGGTATCAGTTCCATCTCTATGCGTCCCCACCCTTAAGTGTGTCACCCTTCGGTTTGGGGATGCTCCAGACATGATCAAGAACCCTCTCGCGTCAATGATCATCAGCAGGACCTGGATGCCCATAATGAACACCAGTGCATTCACGAATCTCATAGCTTGAACCTTCAACTTCGTGTCCCATTCCCTTTGCCATTTGATACCTAGGTCATCCGAGATTTGATCTACGGTATCGCCATACCTCCGTTCGATCTCGTTTTTGATGAACTCGTTTACTCATTCCCGTGCCGTTGCATTGCATGACCTAGTCATATGCTTGCAGGCACCGTTAATGCAACGTCACCGAGTTGGCCACGTGTATCTATCTATTACTTGGATTGGCAAATCTTGGTCTTGATAAATACTCTTCAAATCTTTCCTTCGATAAACCTGATGGTACCTTTATGATCACCCTTTCACACCTTCATACTTGATACCATCAAAGTCTCCTTCTTGTAACAGTGATTATGCATCCTCTCACAGTCAAAGGATTAGGTTGCGAGGTTTCTATGTTATCATCAATGATGAATGTTTAGTAACTAGATCTCATTGTGATTTACTTTGGGTGTATATATATCATATCATTCAACTAATGATATGACCTCATTGTCAATTGACACTATCACCCATTGATACGTCGGAAACGTATCTATAATTTTTGATGTTCCATGCTTGTTTAGTATCTACTTTGCTTTTCTTTGTCCACACTTTGAGGTGCTTTTCATATGTTTTCTGGAACTAACCTATTAACAAGTTGCCACAGTGCCAGTTGCCCGTTTTCTTCTGTTTTTGGTTCTAGAAAGGCAGAAAATCAATATTCTCGGAATTGGACGGGACAAAAGACAAAGTCAACATTTTTCCGTGGGGAACACGAAGCCGGAGTACAAGACGGAGGAGACCCACCAGGGGGCCACACCCCTAACCGCGCGGGTGGGCCCACCCTGCACCTGGGAGGGGGGTACAGCCGCGCTGGTGGCCCTCCAGCCTCGCCTCTTCGCCTATAAGAAGCCCCCGATGCCTCAACCCTAAGGACCTGATCAATATTCCACGAAACCGTCTGTATCCGCCGCCACCATCGTCCCTAGATTGGGGGGGGGATCTGAAGCTCTTCTCGACACCCTGCCAGAGGGGATATCATCCCGGAGGCCTTCTTCTTCATCATGCCAGCCTCCGGTATGAAGCGTGAGTAGTTCCACCTTGGACTACGAGTCCATGTAGTAGCTAGATGGTTGTATCTCCTCCTTGTGCTTCATGTCTAGATCTTATGATCTCCGTTCATGACCAAGATCTCATCTATTTGTATTCATGCATGTTGTGTTTGCGGGGTTCCGATGGATATTGACATTACTATGTCAGATTGATTAATGGTTTTGTCTTATTGATTCTATCATGTCTGTGTTGTTTGTGATCTTGCATGCTCTCCGTTGTTAGTAGCTATCTTGGCCAAGTAGTTGCTAGTGACTCCAAGAGGGGGTATTTATGCTCGATAGTGGGTTCATGCCTCTACTTAATCAAGGGAAGTGACAGAAATCTCTACGGTTGTAGATGTGTTGTTGCCACTAGAGAAAAAACAACGGTCTCTTGTTCATGGAAGAAGTGGATTGTTTACCTTACACACTTTGCTTAAAGCAGTTGTCTGTTGCTTGAAACTTAATACTGGAGGGGGTTCAGATGATAACCTGAATGTGGACTTCTAGTCATAGAAGCAGTTGGATGGTGGTCTATGTATATTGTTGTATTGCCCAATCGAATCTCATATGATCTTTTTGTCTAGTATTGCATTGTTATGCCTTGCCCAGTCATGTCAATTACCCTACTGTAATTTTTTTACCCAGCATGCCATGTTTGTTTATCTAAGGAGAACTCCTCTAGTGAACTATGGACCCCGGTCCAATCTTGTAGAGGGAGTGTCCCAACCTTTATTTAATATAAGGTGGAGTCCCCTGTGTTTCAATGCTAGTCCCTGGATCAATAGCTAGCATCCACAGTTAAGATGTAATATCAAGAAACAAAGGTCATAATATAACTTTATAACCAGGAATAACATAATTTTATTACATCTTACATAGCTCATTTGGCTATTACATTACACTGCAGCGGAATAACTATAATCATGGGTCCTTCATCTTCAAAGTGCCACAGGCAGACATGTTGGTTGTAGACTTTGTAATCCTAATCAATCAATCTTCACTAAAATCAATCAAACCTGCAACATTACAAGTTACAGCCACAAGGGTCAATACATTTGAATTGTATTGGCAAGTTTCACTACTAAGTTTAATATGAGTGGATCCTATCATTACATGCATTTTTGGCTAAGTAGGGTTTAAGGCTTCATTTGCAGAAAGCAATAATTTATCCTATCTTTTCAAATGGTTTTGTTTCCTTTGTCAAATCTCTTTATCAAAATCCCTTGAACTTCTTGGTATCCCCAAGTATTCAAATCTTTGTCAAAAATCCCTTGAGCTACTTGGTACCCCCAAGTGCATCAAGTTTTATCAAAATCTCTTGAGCTCCTTGGTAACCCCAAGTGCATCAAGTTTTATCAAAAATCTCTTGAGTTCCTTGGTACCCCCAAGTACATCAAGTTTTCATCAAAATCTCTTGAGTTCCTTGGTACCCCCAAGTACATCAAGTTTTAAAAAGTTTTCTTTTAGAAATTAGAATGTCGAGATTTCCCATAGCTTCAAACTTTAGTTGCTCAGTATTGTCCATAACCGGGGACACGGCTAAGTACTTAGATTTTATTATCTTCTGCAGAAGTAGTACACTTTACCCACATGTCACAATCTCATCTTTTGCCACCAGTGGCCACTGGATTAGTGCTCACCAAGATGGAGTACTGGCAGATTGAGAATGTGACGAAGTCTTTCCAGAGGGTCCTCCCATACACCATTGCTAGCTTGTCTTCAAGTACCCATGTAGGATTCCAGGTCCTCATGTCCAGTAGCCTGAAGACAATGCATGGGTCTTCCCAATGTAGTTGACTAAGCCAGAGCCATAAATAGCATGTGGTTGCACACGAAAGCCACAATTGGAGAAACATGTTTAATCTCTAAGTTTCCTGGGTGGTTTCCTTTGGAGCATAACACAAAGAGATTGCCATAGACATGGTTCCTTTTGTTGCCACCTTCTCCAAAACTCAAAGTATCCTTGGCCACCCAGGTGGTTCATTGAGTCCTTGTTTTATTATATAAAAACACAAGTCCTTTTCTCAACTTCATAAAATCTCAACATGTATCTCTTTTCAAAATATAGCATGGCTAAGCATGTAACAACTACATTGTTTTCACTAAGGAATGTATAGGGTATCCTATTAGGATTTAGCATAGCATAAGTATAGAAGTTCTTTTCATGCATGTTTCAAAATCCACTAAGTATAATGAAAATAGTAGGACTTTAGATGATAGTGTAACTTGCCTTTTTGGTAGGGAATGATGGTTCACTCCTTGATCTTGCTAGTCTCACACTTTTCTAATTTCACTACAATCAATCAAGCAAACACAATATCAACTAGCATTCCAAACCAATAGTCAATCAAACAATTCACACACATAAAACAATGGGATCTAATTCATGCATGTAAGCATGCAAGAGATGGTTCTATTTGCAAAGTTGGTCTCCACTAGGCTTCTATACTTTGTAAGGTTCAAAGTGGTCATTTTCCAAAGTGGCAAAGTCATTTGCAAAAAGGGTTTTATTTCCAAACCATTTTAAATCCATTCTTTATTTTATGTGGTGAAAAACATTTTTATCAAAGCAACAACTTTAGGTTGTTCACAAAATAAGTTGTTTCTCAAAACTTGGTGTTTAGGGTCAGTAGGTTTGTTCCAATCATTTTCCCAAGTTTTTACTCCAAAAACATTTTCATAACAAAACCATTATTTTTATTTGGCTAGAAATGGACTAAACCAATTAATCCATCCTAAACTTCACAAAATTCATTTTCAAACCATGGGTTGGTTCCTAGGGTCAGTAAGTTCACCACAAACTAATTTGCAAAGATTTTAACCTTAAAAACATTTTTGAACAATTTTTCTAATCTAAACAAGCATACAGATGTTTCTGCAAAAACAAACAATCTAACAGATACTATTTACTAAACAAATTGCATGGTTGTCTAGGGCTTGTTCCACTGATTCCAACGATATGAAGTTTCCAATTTTTGGACGTGTGGATCAAAAGTTATAGGGATTTCAATTTGCAACTCAAATCTGTTTTCAAATCTGTTTTTAAATCTAATACTGGCCACGCGTCACAAAGCCATTGGCTGGTACCGCTTCAGTTGGATCAGCTCTGTGGTGCGTTGGATCTAATGCAAATCGTGCGGCTCAGATGCTTCCATACCGGTTCGCTTAAGTCGTTCTATCTACGCCACAGGATGGGGATCTAACGGCTCTCGCGTGCTTGACCAAAAGCTGGCGGCGCTGCGCGGCGGCAGATGGAGGCGACGGTCAGGCGAGGTGCTAGCGGTGGTTTTAGGAAGCAAAGAACGAGGTGGGGATGCTCACCGTGATCGCGAGGATGTGGTGATTCTCGTCGTGTGGTCGGCGTGGCAAGGTGCGTTCTGGAACAGCAGCGATTGCTCGCCGGAGTGGAGAACAGCGTCGGGTGGTCCTGGTCGTGGTCGGAGTCGTCGCTACAGATCACGAGAAGGCAAACAGAGGGCATGGTTAGGTGCGCAAGATCAAGGCAAAGCTGTGTGCGTGAAGGAGAAGAAGAGGGGCGGTCGGATTTCACCTGGGGAAATTGCCGGAGAAGTTGTAGACGCGGCGGCGCTCAGGGCTTTGTCGAGGACGGCGTTCTGGGGAGCCCGCGGTTGAACGAAAGGCACGGAAACATGGGCCAGGAGGTGGAGAGTATGTGTGCGTGGTTGTTGAGGCAAGGGGCGGCGTTGGGTCTCCGGAATTGGCACCGGACCTCGTTGGAGCCGAGGGTGGTCTCTGGCGAAATTTGTGTAGCCTGGTGGCGTGTTGGTTATGGCGACAGAGGGGAAAGGAGGAGAAGATGCAGGCGTTTAATAGGACGTGGTCGCAGGGGGAGTAATGGTCGTGATTATCGCGAATTGATCGCCAGCGTTAAGGCAGGAAACGGCGAGGAGGAATTAGCTCAGGGTGAGGACGATGAACAGGAAAGGTGGGGTCCTGTCGTCAGTGAGGAGGCGAGAAGGAAAGGAGGTCCACAAGTCAGCTTCTGTGCGGGTGCGGTTCTGAGTGGAAAACGTTTCGCCGCGGTAGAGAGTAGGTGGGTTGGATTGGGTCTTGTTGGGCTTGGCCAGTTGGGCTGAGTCCAATTCTTATTTTTTTTCTTTCAAATTGTTTTTCCTTTTCTGTTTTGAAAATCAAACAACAAATCAATCAATCAAAACAAATCAAACAATCATCATACTTTTCATTTGAATTTGGTTCTGTTTAACACATAAACCAAAGTCCAAAATAAAATAATATTTTTATTTTAGAGTCCATTTATAATTAAATAAAATGGACACTAGTTAATAAATCAAATAGGTTTTAATTTATTTTAAAAAAAACTCCATTTGAAATCTAAATATTTTCAAAACCAAATCAGTAGGTTTTATTTGAGAATATAAAATACTTGGAAAACTTATTTAAAATAAATAAATAAGTTTTAGTGTTTATTTAAAATAGTAAAACCTTTATTTATAAAACTTGGATATTAAACCCTTATTAATTTATTTTAAATAAACCTTTATTATTTTTATCAAATAGAATTATTTTATTTCAAAGGTTTGGCCAAGTTTTAATTTGGCTTACAAAATAATCCTTAGTTGTAAAACTTCTATTTCTTTTGAAACCAAATCTTTTTATTTAAAAGATCAAAAATAGAAATCCAAATATTTTGAAGTTTATTGTTTAATTAACTTTTTAAATCCCTTTAGGATTTTATTTGATCCAAATAGGTTTTGAAAGTTCCCAATTGGATTCAAAAAGTTTCTTCTCACCCTGAAAATCAACAAAGTTTTAGTTTATTCATTTATTTTTCACATTACAAGATTTGGAAAATCTTGGGATGTGACAGGCTACCACCCTTAAAATAAATCTCGTCCCGATATTTGGGAAAGCTAGGGTTACAAGTAGGCTCAAAACAACTAGGGTACTACCACCCTTAAAATTTTCAAACAAAAAATTACATATTGGCCTTCTTGGGATCCTGGGAAAACTTCTCTGGGCAAACATTTGCATTGTGTCCTTGGTTTCCATGCTTGACTCATGGGCCAAGGTTGAGTTTCTCCATAGGCTTGTTCAACTTGTTCTTCATCTTTTCTGGGCAGTTGCTTGCATAATGTCCTGGGTTCTTGCAATTGAAACAATTGGTATCCTTGAGTTCTTTACGTGGCTCTTGTGGACAAGTTGCTACATAGTGGCCTAGCTCTTTGCAGTTGTTGCACACCACTTGGCTAATCTCTTTATTCTTCTGGTTCTCTAGGCATTCACTGGAATAGTGTCCCATTTCTTTACATTTATGACATTGCACATGGCTTTTGTCCTTCTTTTGCTTTTTGGGTTTCTCCAAAGCTAGGAGTGCATCTAGTTCATGTTGTTCATAAGTTATCTGGTAGGTAGGAATGTCTACATGTTTCCTGGGCCTTCTCTTGCTCTTTGGATAATTCATAGGTCCTTTCTTTGGTCCTTTGAATTGGGTTGTTTTGTTTGGAGGTATAAGTGGTCCTTTTCCTTTGTCATCAACCTTCTGAGTAGACTTGGATCCTTCTTGTTGGTTTGCAATCATTTGTTGCACTCCACCTTGTTTCCTTTGTTCCACAATGGAATAGATGGGGCATTGAATAGGAACATGGTTGTTTCCTTCACATAGGTAGCAAGTAGCTTGAGAAGTGGGACATTGTCCAACAGGATGTTTCTCTTCACAGTTGGGGCATTGATCTCCATGCTCCTTGGAAGTATGATCCTTGTCTCCACAAATAATGTGTAACATCCCAAAAATCATAGTTTCAAAACTCATTCATATCATCTATGCATCATTCATCCATTTAGGGTTTTCTCAAAAATCACTTAGAAACAGAAGTTGGGGCTATGATTTCATGTGGGCATTTTTATTCCACAATGACCATCACCCTTTGAAATGTGAAAGTTTAAATACTGGTTCACTTGACTCCATTGATGGAAAGTTTAGGTGAAGCTTTTACCCAAGTTTTTAAATTTGGAAATGGTTTCCAAATCTTTTTCAAATATTTACAAACTAGAGCAAATCTCTGTTTACTTTGAAAATCAAGCTTGACCAAGCCTTGCATGGTAAACACTTAGTTAAAATGACTGTTTTTGAATCCACAAAACCCTGCAAAAATTCCCAGAACAGCTTGGATTCAAAAGGATTTGAATTCATATCAAATATCATTCTAGAAAATAGAAATAGAAAAAGAAAAGAAACAAACAAAAGAAAAGGGCCGCGCGGCCAGAATCTGGCCCAGCAGCCAAGCAAGCCCAGCAAGCCCACCCGGGGATCCTCGTTTCTTCTCACACGCGCGAACACACGCAGACAGACGCTGACAATACGACCCCACAATCACTTTGCGCGTTACGCTGACAAGCGGGACCAGACCACGTCACCCTCGTCTTCCCCAGACTGCGCCTGTGACCACGTCCCTGCGGCAGTGATGGCCGGTAATGGCGCGGAGTAAATGGGCAGTAATCCTCGAGCGTTTCTTGTCGATTCCCCGGCTATAAGACCCTCTCTGCCCCGCGATCTTTTTCCCCCAAACACCTCACTCACTCCGCCACCAGGCTGCCCGCAATCCTCCACGAATCGCCGCTGACAGAACCCTCTCCGGCGAGCGATTCAGGTGAGCCTCGCGTTCCCCTCTGCCTATCGTTCTTGCTGCCTGACTCAACGCATCTTTGCGCATCTCCTGACCTCACTAGTCCGTCTTGTACTGCCCCAGGTCGCCGGTTCCACTCGACACCGTGAGCACTGACGGCGACATCAACTCCGACGAGTTTTCCCGGTAAGCACAGACCGCCCCTCGCCTCCCCGTTCATGCACACAACTTCCCCTTGACCCTGTGAATCTAACCGTGTCCTCATCATGCCTTGGGGTGGTTCACAGCGACGTCCACGACGACCACCTGACGTAACCAACGCCGCCACCAAACTCCGGTGAGGAATCACAGCCGTGCCCGAGCGCCCCCTGACCAACCACGAGTACGTCGAGCCTCGCCAAGATCTCCTGAGCACGGTGAGCTACTCCTCGCTCTCTCTTACCCTCTGTAGCGCCGTCTCCGTCAACGACTGACAGTCCCGCCGCCGGTAGCCGCCGCTCCGCCGCCGGATCTTAGTCAGTACAATAGCAGCCGTCGGATCCTTATCGTAGCGCTAGGAAAGAATCACTTACTCTGAAACGGTACGCGATCTGAGCCGCCTGATTTCATTTAAATCCTACGGCTGTGGATCTTGATCCGATGCGAAGCGGTACGGGCGAATGAAAACACGACGCGTGGCAGGGTTTAGATTAAAAACAGAATTTAAAACCAGATTTAGATTCAAACTTCAAATGCTTATAACTTTTGAATGCCACGTTGGATTTTTGCAAACTTTATACCGTTGGATTCAGTGAAACAAGACCTTTCTGAATATCCACTTTATTTAGCATATAGTAACAGTTAAAAATGATTTTTATTGTGGAACATGTTTAGGGCTATTTTAGATATAGTTCTATTCTTGTATATTATTTTGGGGCCAAATAAGTTTAGTTGGCAAACTTGTGTCATGTTAAGTTTCTGTACTCATGAACATACTTGGTATAATTTTCAAAAATCACCACTTAGTAAATTCTTGCATACATGCATTCATAATATTTTTGGTTGGATATATTTGTGTGTAATTGTATGCTATTGTTTCTTGTGTAGATTTTGCTAGTGATTGTGATTGTGAAGAGTGCTACTCTTCCCCCTACCAAGGCAAGTGATATTTCATGAATTTCCTACCCTAAGTTTTATACTTGCATTAGATATATTGCTAAAGTAAATGCATGATATTTTGCTTAGTGCTAAGATGGGAAATCCTAAGTAGAGTGAAATAGTAGAATTGCTAGGGAAATTTTCCTAAGATAAGATACCATACTTTGCTTAGCCTAGCTTATAGTAAACAAGGGTGGTGAACATCTATTTAGTTTATGATAAAAATATTCTAAGTCAAGGGACTTATATTTTCTTAATAAAACAACTAAGGCAAATGAACCTCCTGGGTGGAATGGAAAGATTGGGTTATGTTGAGTGGTTACACAAGGCCATGGACTTGGGTTGTGTATCTCACTTGTGGTATGCCACCCAGGCACAAAGGGATTTGGAGGCCAAGTGTTGAGAAAGCTTACAGTGCAACCACTTGGCAATATGGGCTCTGCCATGATCATATAGGTTGCTAGAACTTAGTCACTTGGACAGTTGGTGGTAGAAGGGTTGATAGGATGGAACGCGTCCATTTGACTAAGGAAAAGCTTCTGAAAGGTCCTGTCTTGGGAAACCAAGTCTGGTGGGGAAAGTGCACAACCTCTGCAGATGGAAAACCTAAGTACTTAGCCTTGTCCAAGGAAATGGACACTTTGATCATCAAGACATGGAAGCTACAAGAATCTCATCACTCCAACTTCTAAATAAAATTTGATGGGTGAACAAGGGTGAAGGACCTCAATGTCTATTGGTGGTTCCTTGGGAATGTTTTTGACAAAGAAAATCTTAGTAATTTCAACTAATAGGAAAAACCTATTTTCAAGCAAAGCAAGCCAAGCTACACATAGCCAAAATGCATATAGTAATATAGTCCACTTAAAATATAATAAGGTATCACTTGCCAATACTATTCCAAAGTATTGACCCTCTGTGGCTGTAACTTGTGATGTTGCAGGTTACTCTGATGATGAATAGGAGTCATGAGTCTACACTCAACATGCTTGCCTGTGGCACATGAAGATGAAGACTTATGTTTATTACTTGTTCCTTAAAAACTCTTGTATTAGGCCTATGGCCATGAGTTGTAAAAGACTATATTTTATCTCTGGGATGAATGTAATAAACGACCTTTGTATCTGTGTACTTCATCTTAAACTGTGGATGCTAGCATTGATCCAGGGACTAGCATTGCAATCACAGGGATCCTTTCCTTTATAAAGGAGGGGTCTAACAGATGGTATCAGAGCACTGTGTTGCCTGTAGGATTATGACCCTAGGATTGGAAAACCACTAAGGAAAAAGTTTTTCAAATACTTCTACACTTGTCTATTCTTCTCGTAAAACTTTTCTAAACTCTTTCAACTTCCTTTGTAGATGAACTCCATCAACGAAGCCGTGAAGAAGGAACCACTCATGACCATGACCTTGGAGTGTGAGACGGAGTTTCCCAGTATTCTCAAGGATCTCATGGAAGCAATGGATGCACATGGTGAAGCCGTGTACAAAGGATTTCCAGTGATGGATGAAGGTGTGGAGTATTGGTGGGTGCAACTTCACTTGTACAAAAACAAGGAAGACAACCACAAAGAAAGGGGATTCTGCATGTACACCAACACTACGATGCACACCACATTCTTTGAGTCAGCCAGGGATGCAGCTTGGAGGACTATCAAAGAACTAAGTGCTAGAGTGAAGTGCAGAATGCTCAACCTCCAAAAGGACTTAGAGAAAGAGAAGGAGCTTACTCAAGAATTAGAAGACACCAACCAAGAGATAAGGGGAGATGTTATAGACTTAGTGATAGAGTCAAGGGAGCAAGATTGGTGGATTGCCTCTAGGAACATTGTGTTTAATAATAGATCCCGTGAGATTGGATTGTAAGAACACTTCGTTAGTTGGACCACCACTTATCACCTTATTTTCCAAAATGATACCTTAAATAAGTTGGACCTTGTTTGATGTAATGGATTTATGTAAGCATGACTTGAGTGAAATTGTGTTCCATGGTTATATATGAGATGATTGTTTTGTGTTCATTTTAAATAAGTGTTGTTCTAACTTTTCAATGTTATAAATAGATGCCTATTACCGTCAGCACCGTTGAGGAGTTCCAGGTTACTCGTTTCGGACCCCGTATCGTTGAGCTTACCACTCTGCTCGATCTCCCTCTTCCTACCATCACGGTGTACCCACTCACCAAGTTTGAGAGGAAGGACCTCTGGGGCTTCAAGGTGAGCCAGCCCGGACGCCAGACTGAGCCTACTACGGAGGCCATTGTCTTCAAGCTGATGCACGACGACAGGGAGAGAGGCATGGAGGTAGTCATGCAGGACCTGATAGGACGACTGTTAGGCCGTCACTCCCGACAGGTTAGGGGCACTCACTTCCACGCCTTCGGAAGGCGTGATGTTGATGGAGATTCCATCGACTTTGAGGACGACTCGAGGAGCACTGCAGAGCCGATACGCCTCTATCTTCAGGACTTAGAGACTCTTCTCAGGCACGTAGATACGGATAGGACGAACATCATGCTTGGCAACGACGAGCTTCAGGTGCAGCTACGCGAGAAGGACAAGCTTTTCGCACAGCAGGATGAGATGATCAAAGAAATGGAGACGAAGTTCGAGGCTCAAGATCGCAAGTTCAAGAATCAGGAGAAACGCGTCCAGGATAGGAACAAGAAAATCCGAGACATGACCGAGGAACTGAAGTCCAAGGACTTCGAGCTTGAGCAGCAGCAGATGGTTATTGAGAGACTTCGCTCCCAGAAGAGGGCTCTCAAGGCCAGGGTCGATTCCTTGACCACTACGATTGAGGAGAACAAGACCGCGATGGAAAACGCAGGTCTTACTTTCGTTGAGGAGGAGATTGACGCTGATGAGTAGACTTGACTGCTCGTTTACTTTTTTTCATATTCATACTTGTTATTGTGAACATATTATTGGACCATCCGACATGTGGATGGCTTGCCACTTGTGTGTTTACCTCATGAGCTTGTTATGTGTTTGTTGAACTTCTTTTTCTTATGTTGCTTGTTATGTGTTTGCTTATGATGTATTGTGCATGAAACATCTATGGGTATCTCATTCTTATCTATTTGAACAAACCACAGATGCCTCCCCGTCGCGCAAACCCCAACCCCAACAACATCACCCCGGAAATGCAACAAATGATGAATGCACAAACGCAGCTTATGCAAATGATGACAACGTTCATCCAAAACCAGAATAATAACAACAACAACAACAACGACCCCAACAACAACAACAACAACAACAACCCACCGGGTTTCGATATGCTCACCAGATTTCTGCGTCTGAGGCCAGCAAAGTTTACGGGAACAACTGATCCCATGGTAGCCAATGACTGGTTACGTTCTGTGAACAAAGATTTAGTGACCGTGGGCTGCACGGATGCTGAAAAGGTCAGGTTTGCAGCACATCTGTTGGAAGGACCAGCTGCCACATGGTGGGACAACTTCCAAATCACCACTCCTATTGATGAAGTGACTTGGGCTATCTTTGAAGATGGCTTTCGCACGGCTCATATCTCATCAGGGATAATGAGTCTGAAAAAGAAGGAGTTTCACAACCTGAAACAGCGCCACCGCAGTGTGGCAGAATACATAGAAGAATTCAACAATCTGGCGCACTACGCACTGGATGAGGTTGATACAGATGCCAAGAGAAAGGAAAAGTTCTTGGAAGGTTTGAATGATGAGCTGAACCTACAGTTGTCTGTGGCATATGTTCCAACTTATCAGTCGTTGTGTGACAAGGCTGCTATTTTGGAAAGTAAAATGAAACAAGTCGAGAGTAGAAAGAGGAAACACTCCGACAAGCACAGCTCGGGATCGTCTCACAAACGATCTCACTATGATGACACTGGCAACTCAGGATCCCATAAACATGGGAAATTCAGCAAGCACAACCGTCATGACAACAAGCATCACCGCAGTCATGACAAGGACAAGTACAAGAACCACAAGGGTGGACATAAGAGCCACTATAGTGGAAATGGTAGTGGAAGTGGAGGCCAACCTCCTAAAAAGGACATCAGTCAGGTTGAATGCTTCAAATGCAAGAAGATGGGACACTACGCAAATGAGTGCCCCGAAAAGAAGGTGGAAGGACCTAACAAGCCAAATCCTTTCCAGAAAGGACAGGTTAACCACATCAATATGGAAGAGGTCTATGAGGAGCCTGATGCCGTGGCTGGTAAGTTCAGACTCAATTCAATTTCAGCATTTGTACTCTTTGATACCGGTGCATCTCATTCATTCATATCAAAGGCATTTGTTGAAAGAAATGAACTGCCGGTAGAAACCATTGGGTGTCCTATAAGAGTAAGTTCTCCGGGGGGAGAAATGATAGTAAACTCAGGTTGTCATGACTTAGTCATAGAGTTTGGAAAATATAAGTTTCCAGTGAACCTAATAATTCTGGATTCCCAAGGACTGGATGTGATTTTGGGAATGGATTGGATGGCTAAGTATGAAGGAGTATTAGATTGTGCCAACCGTTCAGTTACCCTCACAACCCCAGAAGGAAAAAGGATAAAATTTAAGTCAAACTTTGAATCCAAAGGAAGTAAGTTAAATTCTCTTAAGGGGGTTAGCATGGACAGTGTACCAATAGTATGTGAGTATCCGGATGTGTTTCCGGAGGAACTACCAGGAATGCCACCGGATAGAGATGTGGAGTTTCTGATAGATTTGGTGCCAGGATCAGGACCAATAGCTAAGAGACCATACAAAATGTCTGTTGATGAATTGAAAGAGCTCAAGAAACAACTAGGTGAACAGTTACAGAAAGGGTTTATTCAACCAAGTTCTTCATCTTGGGGAGCCCCAGTGTTGTTCGTGGAGAAGAAGGATAGAACACAAAGGCTATGTATTGACTATCGTTCTCTCAACGAGGTTACCATCAAGAACAAGTATCCTTTGCCAAGAATCAACGACTTATTTGACCAGCTAGAAGGAGCATGTGTATTCTCGAAGATTGATCTTCGGTCAGGTTATTTTCAACTCAAGATACGAGAGCAAGACATACCAAAAACAGCGTTCACCACAAGGTATGGATTGTATGAGTATACTGTGATGCCTTTTGGATTAACCAACGCTCCAGCATACTTCATGAATATGATGAACAAGGTGTTCATGGAATTCCTTGACAAGTTCGTTGTCGTTTTCATCGATGACATCTTGGTTTACTCCAAGAGCAAGGAAGAGCATGAGAGACACTTACGCTCGATACTGGAGAAACTAAGGGAACATAAGCTATATGCCAAATTTAGCAAGTGTGAGTTCTGGTTAGAGAAAGTTGGTTTTCTTGGTCATGTGATGACAAAAGATGGTGTGGCAGTTGATCCTGCTAAGGTTTCAGCTGTGACAGAATGGGAATCACCTAAGAATGTGAAAGAAGTTCGTAGTTTCCTCGGCTTAGCAGGTTACTACAGAAGGTTCATTGAAAATTTCTCGAAGGTTGCTAAGCCAATGACAGAATTGTTAAAGAAGGACAAGAAATTTGCTTGGTCTGAAGGTTGCGAAGTCAGTTTTCAAGAATTGAAGAAGAGACTTGTAACAGCACCAGTTCTATGTCTGCCAGATTTGGAAAAGGATTTCCAAGTGTATTGTGATGCTTCTCATCAAGGTTTGGGTGCCGTACTTATGCAAGATGGTAGAGTCGTGGCCTATGCTTCGAGACAACTCAAAACACATGAAGTAAACTATCCTACCCATGATTTGGAGTTAGCCTCTGTCGTCCATGCACTCAAAACATGGAGACATTACCTTTTGGGTAAGCGGTGTGAAGTGTTCACCGATCATAAGAGTTTGAAGTATATATTCACCCAGAAGGAAATCAACATGAGACAAAGAAGATGGCTAGAACTTATCAAGGATTACGACTTAAGTTTGCAATACCACCCCGGTAAAGCAAATGTAGTAGCGGATGCTCTAAGTCGTAAGACTTTTGTAAATGGCCTTACAAAAGGGGAATTGCCAGATGACTTGTGTAAGCAATTCAAAGAACTCAGATTGGAGATTGTACCAGAAGGGCATCTCATGTCCTTGGATGTTCAACCCACTCTATTTGACAAGATCCGAGAAGTCCAGAAGACTGATGAGGAAATTGAAAAGATTAAAGTAAATATTGGTCTAGGGAAAGCTAAGAGTTTTCATGTTGACGAACAGGGCACTTTATGGCACGGGAAACGTATATGTGTTCCACAAGACCCAGAATTGCGGAAACTGATCTTACAGGAAGGTCACAACTCTCCGTATTCTATTCACCCGGGAAATACCAAGATGTACATGGACATGAAAGAAAGGTTTTGGTGGAACAATCTCAAAAGGGACATCGCCGAACATATTGCTTTGTGTGATGTGTGTAGCAGAGTCAAAGCGGAGCACCAGAAACCAGCAGGTTTGCTTCAACCACTGCCAATTCCTGAATGGAAGTGGGAAAATATTGGTATGGATTTCATTACCGGATTACCAAGGACCAGGTCAGGGTATGATTCCATATGGGTGGTAGTGTATCACCTAACTAAAGTGGCTCATTTTATACCAGTGAAGACAACTTATACAAGTGCCAAGTTAGCAAAAAATTATATGAGCAGGATTGTATGCCTTCACGGTGTGCCGAAGAGTATTGTGTCAGATAGAGGAACCCAGTTCACATCTCACTTTTGGAGACAGCTTCATGAATCCTTAGGAACGAGATTGGAGTTTAGCACTGCTTTTCATCCTCAAACAGATGGACAAACAGAAAGGACCAACCAAATTCTTGAGGACATGTTGAGAGCCTGTGCTCTAGATTATGGAGCAAGCTGGGATGAAAGTTTGTCCTACGCGGAGTTCTCTTACAATAATAGCCATCAATCTAGTATTGGAATGGCACCGTTTGAGTTACTCTACGGAAGGAAATGTACCACCCCATTATTATGGAATGGTGTGGGAGAAAGAAACTTATTTGGACCTGATCTTATCAAGGACGCCGAAGAGAAAGTCAAATTGGTTAAGGACAGATTGAAAATAGCACAGTCCCGACAGAAAAGCTACGCGGATTCTAAGCGTAGAGAAGTCACCTACGAAGTTGGGGATAGAGCTTATCTCAGAGTATCACCACTTCGTGGAGTGAAAAGATTTGGAGTCAAAGGAAAGTTAGCACCAAGATATGTTGGGCCATTCAAGATTCCAAGTCGCAAGGGAGAAGTTGCATATGAAGTTGAATTGCCAGAATCTCTATCAGCAGTCCATAACGTATTTCATGTGAGTCAGCTTAAGAAATGTCACCCAGAAATGGAAGAGTCTTCCTTGAAGGATACCATACCTTTGGAAGAAGTTCAGCTAGAAAGTGATCTCACTTATGAGGAAAAGCCTGTCAAGATTCTAGAGACAGCAGAAAGAGTCACTAGGACCAAGACTATCAAGTTTTGTAAAGTGCAATGGAACCATCACTCCGAAGAGGAAGCAACATGGGAAAGAGAATATGATCTTCGGAAAGACCACCCTCACCTATTTGCTAGCCAAACCGAATCTCGAGGGCGAGATTCATCTTAAGGGGGTTAGATTTGTAACATCCCAAAAATCATAGTTTCAAAACTCATTCATATCATCTATGCATCATTCATCCATTTAGGGTTTTCTCAAAAATCACTTAGAAACAGAAGTTGGGGCTATGATTTCATGTGGGCATTTTTATTCCACAATGACCATCACCCTTTGAAATGTGAAAGTTTAAATACTGGTTCACTTGACTCCATTGATGGAAAGTTTAGGTGAAGCTTTTACCCAAGTTTTCAAATTTGGAAATGGTTTCAAAATCTTTTTCAAATATTTACAAACTAGAGCAAATCTCTGTTTACTTTGAAAATCAAGCTTGACCAAGCCTTGCATGGTAAACACTTAGTTAAAATGACTGTTTTTGAATCCACAAAACCCTGCAAAAATTCCCAGAACAGCTTGGATTCAAAAGGATTTGAATTCATATCAAATATCATTCCAGAAAATAGAAATAGAAAAAGAAAAGAAACAAACAAAAGAAAAGGGCCGCGCGGCCAGAATCTGGCCCAGCAGCCAAGCAAGCCCAGCAAGCCCACCCGGGGATCCTCGTTTCTTCTCACACGCGCGAACACACGCAGACAGACGCTGACAATACGACCCCACAATCACTTTGCGCGTTACGCTGACAAGCGGGACCAGACCACGTCACCCTCGTCTTCCCCAGACTGCGCCTGTGACCACGTCGCTGCGGCAGTGATGGCCGGTAATGGCGCGGAGTAAATGGGCAGTAATCCTCGAGCGTTTCTTGTCGATTCCCCGGCTATAAGACCCTCTCTGCCCCGCGATCTTTTTCCCCCAAACACCTCACTCACTCCGCCACCAGGCTGCCCGCAATCCTCCACGAATCGCCGCTGACAGAACCCTCTCCGGCGAGCGATTCAGGTGAGCCTCGCGTTCCCCTCTGCCTATCGTTCTTGCTGCCTGACTCAACGCATCTTTGCGCATCTCCTGACCTCACTAGTCCGTCTTGTACTGCCCCAGGTCGCCGGTTCCACTCGACACCGTGAGCACTGATGGCGACATCAACTCCGACGAGTTTTCCCGGTAAGCACAGACCGCCCCTCGCCTCCCCGTTCATGCACACAACTTCCCCTTGACCCTGTGAATCTAACCGTGTCCTCATCATGCCTTGGGGTGGTTCACAGCGACGTCCACGACGACCACCTGACGTAACCAACGCCGCCACCAAACTCCGGTGAGGAATCACAGCCGTGCCCGAGCGCCCCCTGACCAACCACGAGTACGTCGTGCCTCGCCAAGATCTCCTGAGCACGGTGAGCTACTCCTCGCTCTCTCTTACCCTCTGTAGCACCGTCTCCGTCAACGACTGACAGTCCCGCCGCCGGTAGCCGCCGCTCCGCCGCCGGATCTTAGTCAGTACAATAGCAGCCGTCGGATCCTTATCGTAGCGCTAGGAAAGAATCACTTACTCTGAAACGGTACGCGATCTGAGCCGCCTGATTTCATTTAAATCCTACGGCTGTGGATCTTGATCCGATGCAAAGCGGTACGGGCGAATGAAAACACGACGCGTGGCAGGGTTTAGATTAAAAACAGAATTTAAAACCAGATTTAGATTCAAACTTCAAATGCTTATAACTTTTGAATGCCACGTTGGATTTTTGCAAACTTTATACCGTTGGATTCAGTGAAACAAGACCTTTCTGAATATCCACTTTATTTAGCATATAGTAACAGTTAAAAATGATTTTTATTGTGGAACATGTTTAGGGCTATTTTAGATATAGTTCTATTCTTGTATATTATTTTGGGGCCAAATAAGTTTAGTTGGCAAACTTGTGTCATGTTAAGTTTCTGTACTCATGAACATACTTGGTATAATTTTCAAAAATCACCACTTAGTAAATTCTTGCATACATGCATTCATAATATTTTTGGTTGGATATATTTGTGTGTAATTGTATGCTATTGTTTCTTGTGTAGATGTTGCTAGTGATTGTGATTGTGAAGAGTGCTACTCTTCCCCTACCAAGGCAAGTGATATTTCATGAATTTCCTACCCTAAGTTTTATACTTGCATTAGATATATTGCTAAAGTAAATGCATGATATTTTGCTTAGTGCTAAGATGGGAAATCCTAAGTAGAGTGAAATAGTAGAATTGCTAGGGAAATTTTCCTAAGATAAGATACCATACTTTGCTTAGCCTAGCTTATAGTAAACAAGGGTGGTGAACATCTATTTAGTTTATGATAAAAATATTCTAAGTCAAGGGGCTTATATTTTCTTAATAAAACAACTAAGGCAAATGAACCTCCTGGGTGGAATGGAAAGATTGGGTTATGTTGAGTGGTTACACAAGGCCATGGACTTGGGTTGTGTATCTCACTTGTGGTATGCCACCCAGGCACAAAGGGATTTGGAGGCCAAGTGTTGAGAAAGCTTACAGTGCAACCACTTGGCAATATGGGCTCTGCCATGATCATATAGGTTGCTAGAACTTAGTCACTTGGACAGTTGGTGGTAGAAGGGTTGATAGGATGGAACGCGTCCATTTGACTAAGGAAAAGCTTCTGAAAGGTCCTGTCTTGGGAAACCAAGTCTGGTGGGGAAAGTGCACAACCTCTGCAGATGGAAAACCTAAGTACTTAGCCTTGTCCAAGGAAATGGACACTTTGAGCATCAAGACATGGAAGCTACAAGAATCTCATCACTCCAACTTCTAAATAAAATTTGATGGGTGAACAAGGGTGAAGGACCTCAATGTCTATTGGTGGTTCCTTGGGAATGTTTTTGACAAAGAAAATCTTAGTAATTTCAACTAATAGGAAAAACCTATTTTCAAGCAAAGCAAGCCAAGCTACACATAGCCAAAATGCATATAGTAATATAGTCCACTTAAAATATAATAAGGTATCACTTGCCAATACTATTCCAAAGTATTGACCCTCTGTGGCTGTAACTTGTGATGTTGCAGGTTACTCTGATGATGAATAGGAGTCATGAGTCTACACTCAACATGATTGCCTGTGGCACATGAAGATGAAGACTTATGTTTATTACTTGTTCCTTAAAAACTCTTGTATTAGGCCTATGGCCATGAGTTGTAAAAGACTATATTTTATCTCTGGGATGAATGTAATAAACGACCTTTGTATCTGTGTACTTCATCTTAAACTGTGGATGCTAGCATTGATCCAGGGACTAGCATTGCAATCACAGGGATCCTTTCCTTTATAAAGGAGGGGTCTAACATAATGCAAGCTGGGGCTCCATCTAGAATAACATTTCTGTCATCCCTGTTGTCACAAACTCTTTTGGAATAGCTTTCTTCCATATTGATCATTTGATCAGTCACCTTAAGCATCAATTGGCCTTGAGTTTCCAAAAATCCTTGCAGGGTTGGATCTTCTCCACTGGTGTTAGCTATGAATTGAGCTGTCACTTCGTTCAACTGGTTCTGGGTTGCTATGAGATCTTTCATGCTGTTCTCTTGGTTGGTGTTGGTGTCATCAACCTTGATGTTGGAGTCTCTTGGAGTGGTCATCTGTTTGGGTTGAATGGAGATTATAATAGGCAAGACAATTCTAAGGAATCAATTCTAATCACACACATCACAATTCACACAAGCAATGTGCATGCAATCACAAACCAAACATTTCACTCAAACACAAAGTTCAAGCACCTACTTAGGCAACAAAATATTTTTGTTACACCACATAAGTTGGTGGGTTTGACTTATCTAAAATATGGTGGTCCATCTATATGGTTCACTTGTGATCTTTCCATCATTCTTGGTTGCTTTATTTTTGCATGAGATCATGGTTTCCTTGGAAAACTCTTGGTTACAATACTTCAAATGATGTGGGCTCCTTCTAGCTTTTGCATTTCCTCAGTCTCTAAATCTTGAGCAAGTCCTCCTTGTCTCACTTGTAGTCCTTTGTGATATCCAAGTTGGAAGTCCTTGGTGAATATGCTGAAGATGTTGAAGTCATTAGAGTTGAAGATGTTGAAGTCATTAGAGTTGAATATGTTGAAGAAGTCCTTTGCACATGGTGTAGTCTTTGGCCATGGGGTAGGTTTTTCCATCAAGTTGAAGTAGAAGAGATGTAGAGTTGAAACCAAAATGGTTGAGGAAAGAGTTTACAAGATTGTTTGTAAATAAGTTTTGGAACAAGAACAACTCCTATCTTCTAAGGGTTTTTGTCCAATCCTAGGTTTACAAATCCTACAGGCAACACAGTGCTCTGATACCATCTGTAGAGGGAGTGTCCCAACCTTTATTTAATATAAGGTGGAGTCCCCTGTGTTTACAATGCTAGTCCCTAGATACATAGCTAGCATCCACAGTTAAGATGTAATATCAAGAAACAAAGGTCATAATATAACTTTATAACCAGGAATAACATAATTTTATTACATCTTACATAGCTCATTTGGCTATTACATTACATTGCAGCAGAATAACTATAATCATGGGTCCTTCATCTTCAAAGTGCCACAGGCAGACATGTTGGTTGTAGACTTTGTAATCCTAATCAATCAATCTTCACTAAAATCAATCAAACCTGCAACATTACAAGTTACAGCCACAAGGGTCAATACATTTGAATTGTATTGGCAAGTTTCACTACTAAGTTTAATATGAGTGGATCCTATCATTACATGCATTTTTGGCTAAGTAGGGTTTAAGGCTTGATTTGCAGAAAGCAATAATTTATCCTATCTTTTCAAATGGTTTTGTTTCCTTTGTCAAATCTCTTTATCAAAATCCCTTGAACTTCTTGGTATCCCCAAGTATTCAAATCTTTGTCAAATATCCCTTGAGCTACTTGGTACCCCCAAGTGCATCAAGTTTTATCAAAATCTCTTGAGCTCCTTGGTAACCCCAAGTGCATCAAGTTTTATCAAAAATCTCTTGAGTTCCTTGGTACCCCCAAGTACATCAAGTTTTCATCAAAATCTCTTGAGTTCCTTGGTACCCCCAAGTACATCAAGTTTTAAAAAGTTTTCTTTTAGAAATTAGAATGTCGAGATTTCCCATAGCTTCAAACTTTAGTTGCTCAGTATTGTCCATAACCGGGGACACGGCTAAGTACTTAGATTTTATTATCTTCTGCAGAAGTAGTACACTTTACCCACATGTCACAATCTCATCTTTTGCCACCAGTGGCCACTGGATTAGTGCTCACCAAGATGGAGTACTGGCAGATTGAGAATGTGACGAAGTCTTTCCAGAGGGTCCTCCCATACACCATTGCTAGCTTGTCTTCAAGTACCCATGTAGGATTCCAGGTCCTCATGTCCAGTAGCCTGAAGACAATGCATGGGTCTTCCCAATGTAGTTGACTAAGCCAGAGCCATAAATAGCATGTGGTTGCACACGAAAGCCACAATTGGAGAAACATGTTTAATCTCTAAGTTTCCTGGGTGGTTTCCTTTGGAGCACAACACAAAGAGATTGCCATAGACATGGTTCCTTTTGTTGCCACCTTCTCCAAAACTCAAAGTATCCTTGGCCACCCAGGTGGTTCATTGAGTCCTTGTTTTATTATATAAAAACACAAGTCCTTTTCTCAACTTCATAAAATCTCAACATGTATCTCTTTTCAAAATATAGCATGGCTAAGCATGTAACAACTACATTGTTTTCACTAAGGAATGTATAGGGTATCCTATTAGGATTTAGCATAGCATAAGTATAGAAGTTCTTTTCATGCATGTTTCAAAATCCACTAAGTATAATGAAAATAGTAGGACTTTAGATGATAGTGTAACTTGCCTTTTTGGTAGGGAATGATGGTTCACTCCTTGATCTTGCTAGTCTCACACTTTTCTAATTTCACTACAATCAATCAAGCAAACACAATATCAACTAGCATTCCAAACCAATAGTCAATCAAACAATTCACACACATAAAACAATGGGATCTAATTCATGCATGTAAGCATGCAAGAGATGGTTCTATTTGCAAAGTTGGTCTCCACTAGGCTTCTATACTTTGTAAGGTTCAAAGTGGTCATTTTCCAAAGTGGCAAAGTCATTTGCAAAAAGGGTTTTATTTCCAAACCATTTTAAATCCATTCTTTATTTTATGTGGTGAAAAACATTTTTATCAAAGCAACAACTTTAGGTTGTTCACAAAATAAGTTGTTTCTCAAAACTTGGTGTTTAGGGTCAGTAGGTTTGTTCCAATCATTTTCCCAAGTTTTTACTCCAAAAACATTTTCATAACAAAACCATTATTTTTATTTGGCTAGAAATGGACTAAACCAATTAATCCATCCTAAACTTCACAAAATTCATTTTCAAACCATGGGTTGGTTCCTAGGGTCAGTAAGTTCACCACAAACTAATTTGCAAAGATTTTAACCTTAAAAACATTTTTGAACAATTTTTCTAATCTAAACAAGCATACAGATGTTTCTGCAAAAACAAACAATCTAACAGATACTATTTACTAAAAAATTGCATGGTTGTCTAGGGCTTGTTCCACTGATTCCAACGATATAAAGTTTGCAATTTTTGGACGTGTGGATCAAAAGTTATAGGGATTTCAATTTGCAACTCAAATCTGTTTTCAAATCTGTTTTTAAATCTAATACTGGCCAGGCGTCACAAAGACATTGGCTGGTACCGCTTCAGTTGGATCAGCTCTGTGGTGCGTTGGATCTAATGCGAATCATGCGGCTCAGATGCTTCCATACCGGTTCGCTTAAGTCGTTCTATCTACGCCACATGATGGGGATCTAACGGCTCTCGCGTGCTTGACCAAAAGCTGGCGGCGCTGCGCGGCGGCAGATGGCGGCGACGGTCAGGCGAGGTGCTAGCGGTGGTTCTAGGAAGCAAAGAACGAGGTGGGGATGCTCACCGTGATCGCGAGGACGTGGTGATGCTCGTCGTGTGGTCGGCGTGGCAAGGTGCGTTCTGGAACAGCAGCGATTGCTCGCCGGAGTGGAGAACAGCGTCGGGTGGTCCTGGTCGTGGTCGGAGTCGTCGCTACAGATCACGAGAAGGCAAACAGAGGGCATGGTTAGGTGCGCAAGATCAAGGCAAAGCTGTGTGCGTGAAGGAGAAGAAGAGGGGCGGTCGGATTTCACCTGGGGAACTCGCCGGAGAAGTTGTAGAAGCGGCGGCGCTCAGGGCTTTGTCGAGGACGGCGTTTTGGGGCGCCCGTAGTTGAACGAAAGGCACGGACAGATGCGACAGGAGGTGGAGAGTATGTGTGCGTGGTTGGTGAGGCAAGGGGCGGCGTTGGGTCGCCGGAATTGGCACCGGACCTCGTCGGAGCCGAGGGTGGTCTCTGGCGAAATTTGTGTAGCCTGGTGGCGTGTTGGTTATGGCGACAGAGGGGAAAGGAGGAGAAGATGCAGGTGTTTAATAGGACGTGGTCGCAGGGGGAGTAATGGTCGTGATTATCGCGAATTGATCGCCGGCGTTAAGGCCGGAAACGGCGAGGAGGAATTAGCTCGGGGTGAGGACGATGAACAGGAGAGGTGGGGTCCTGTCATCAGTGAGGAGGCGAGAAGGAAAGGAGGTCCACCAGTCAGCTTCTGTGCGGGTGCGGTTCTGAGTGGAAAACGTTTCGCTGCGGGAGAGAGTAGGTGGGATGGATTGGGTCTTGTTGGGCTTGGCCAGTTGGGCTGAGTCCAATTCTTATTTTTTTCTTTCAAATTGTTTTTCCTTTTCTATTTCTATTTTCTGTTTTGAAAATCAAACAACAAATCAAACAATCAAAACAAATCAAACAATCACCATACTTTTCATTTGAATTTGGTTCTGTTTAACACATAAACCAAAGTCCAAAATAAAATAATATTTTTATTATAGAGTCCATTTATAATTAAATAAAATGGACACTAGTTAATAAATCAAATAGGTTTTAATTTATTAAAAAAAAACTCCATTTTAAATCTAAATATTTTCAAAACCAAATCAGTAGGTTTTATTTGAGAATATAAAATACTTGGAAAACTTATTTAAAATAAATAAATAAGTTTTAGTGTTTATTTAAAATAGTAAAACCTTTATTTATAAAACTTGGATATTAAACCCTTATTAATTTATTTTAAATAAACCATTATTATTTTTATCAAATAGAATTATTTTATTTCAAAGGTTTGGCCAAGTTTTAATTTGGCTTACAAAATAATCCTTAGTTGTAAAACTTCTATTTCTTTTGAAACCAAATCTTTTTATTTAAAAGATCAAAAATAGAAATCCAAATATTTTGAAGTTTATTGTTTAATTAACTTTTTAAATCCCTTTAGGATTTTATTTGATCCAAATAGGTTTTGAAAGTTCCCAATTGGATTCAAAAAGTTTCTTCTCACCCTAAAAATCAACAAAGTTTTATTTTATTCATTTATTTTTCACATTACAAGATTTGGAAAATCTTGGGATGTGACAGGCTACCACCCTTCCTCCTACTGGTTCGATAACCTTAGTTTCTTACTGAGGGAAAACTTTCTATTGTGCTGCATCATACCTTTCTCTTGGGGTTTCCCAAGAGGGCGTCAACACGCATCACCCATGATGTCAAAACCTTTGATCATCCGTTGACCAATGAGCTAGTTCGCTACATTTAACTAGAGACACGATTTGTTTACATACCTCATGTGTATTAATGTTTCGTATTAACACAGTTATAACATGGAATGGAATGTATTATGAACATACAAGAGATAATCAAATAAAACACTTTATTATTTGCCTCTAGGGCATATCTCCTTCAGTCTCCCACTTGTACTAGAGTAAAAATTAATCTAGTTTATAATATGCAATGATTTAACACCAATAGTATCCCGGTGTTGCTCATGCTTGGCTTGTGGAAGTCCTTTGGTAAACGGATCTACAACATTCAGATTTGTATGCACTTTGCAAATCTTGACTTCGCCATTCTCAACATTTTGTCTAATTGTGTGGAATCTTAGCTGGATATGCTTGACCATGGAATGAGTTCTTGGTTCCGACGCGTTTGCGATGGCACCCCTGTTGTCACAAAAGATAGTCATGGTGTCATCCGCACTTGGAACAACTCCTAGTTCGATGACGAAATTCCTTAGCCAAACAGCCTCATTCGCTGCTGCATTAGCTGCGATGTATTCTGACTCATTGAAGATTGTGCCACCACTGGGTGCTTCATGCTTCTTCAGGTTACCACGCCACCATTCACTATAAACACATATCCTGTTTGAGACTTTGAGTCATCGAAGTCTCTGTTCAAGCTTGCATCCATGTAACCGGTTACATTTAGAGCTTCACCACTACCTCCAAAGACTAGGAACATATCCTTAGTTCTTTAAAGATACTTGAGGATATTTTTCACAGCTGTCCAATGTTCCACTCCTGGATCACTTTGGAAACGGATTGTCCAACTGATGCTGCTCAGATCACTGTAGAGCTTCGTTGGGAAACCCCAAGAGGAAGGTATGATGAGCACAGTAGTAAGTCTTCCCTCAGTATGAAACCAAGGTTATCGAACTAGTAGGAGGAAGGAAACGACTCCAAGGTGTTGCTAACAACTTGGAACCTGCACAACACAAACTCAAGACTTTGCCCCAACGAACAGTGAGGTTGTCAATCTCACCGGTTTGCTAAAAACAAAGGATTAAAGGTATGGTGTGGAAGGTAATGGTAGCTTGCAGAAAGTAAACAGTAACAATGGAAGATGTATCAATGGTAAATATTGGACCGGGGTCCACAGTGCACTAGAGGTGTTCTCCTTATGATAAATAACATAACATGCTGATTAAACAAATTACAGCGGGGCAATTGACAAGACAGCAAGGCATAACAATGCAATACTAGACATTCATGGTCCTATGATATTTGATTGGGCATTACAACAATATACATAGACCTCCATCCAACTGCATCTATGACTAGTAATCCACCTTCAGGTTATCATCCGACCCCCTACAGTATTAAGTTGCAAGCAACGGATATCTGCTTTAAGCAAGGTGTGTAAAGTAAAAAATCCACTTGTTCCATGAACAAGAGATCGTTGTTTTCTCCCTAGTAGCAACAGCACATCTACAACCTTAGAGATTTCTGTCACTTCCCCAGATTCAGTAGAGGCATGAACCCACTATCGAGCATAAATACCCCCTCTTGGAGTCACTATCATCTACTTGGCCAAGATAGCTACTAGAAACGGAGAGCATGGAAGATCTCAAACAACACAGACATGATAGAATCAACAAGATAGAATCATTAATCAATCTGACATAGTAATTTCAATATCCATCGGATCCCCACAAACATAACATGCATGATTACAAAAAGATGATCTTGATCATGAACGGATCTCACAAGATCTAAACATGGTAGCACAAAGGAGGATAAAAAACCATCTAGCTACTGTATGAACCCATAGTCCAAGGTGGAACTACTCACGCATCATACCGAAGGCTGGCATGGTGATGAAGAAGCCCTCCGGGATGATCTCTCCCCTCCGGTAGGGGGCCGAGAAGAGCTTTAGATCCCCCCGATCTAGGGACGATGGTGGCGGCGGATATGGACTGTTTTATGGGGTCTGATCGGGTCCTTAGGGTTTTCGCATCAGGGGGATTATATAGGTGAAGAGGAGAGACAAGAGGGTGGCCAGGGGGCCCACACCCTTCCCAGGCGCGGTCTAGGGTGGGCCCACGCGCGCGGGGGGGGGGGGGGGGGGGGCACCCTGTGGCTCCCCTTCGTTCGCCCTTCGTTCTCTGTGTTCGTCTCGGTGAAATATTGACTTTGGCTTTTTTCCCGTCCAATTTCGAGAATATTAGCTTTTCTGAAACCAAAAATAGCAGAAAACAGGCAATTGGCACTGTGGCATCTTGTTAATAGGTTAGTCCCAGAAAATGTATAAAAATACCTCAAAGTTTAGACAAAGCATAGCAAAGTGGATACTAAATAAGCATGGAACATTAAAAATTATAGATACGTTTACGACGTATCACCAACTAAGATTCAGGGCCACGTCAGGTCGAGTACATAACATAGCATACATGATAGAACCTATGGCTAATGCATAGAGGATGTTAGCCATCCTTTCTCTATTAGCAGCTGTTGCTAGACATTGAGTCTTACTCAATGTGTTACCTTTTACTAGAGGCAGAAAACCCCTTTTGGCATCTTCCATTTGAACTTCTTCAAAAACTTCTCTATGTAAGTACTCTGACTCAATTCTATCAGGTGTATTGATCTATCACTATAGATCTTGTTGCCTAATATATAGGTTGCTTCACCTAAAGCCTTCATGGAAAACTGACTAATCAGATATTCCTTCACGCTCACTAATAGTTCCACAATACTCCCCATTAGTAATATGTCATCCACATACACTACTAGGAATGCCACCGAGCTCCCACTCACTTTCTTATAAACACAAGCCTGTTGTTTATTTTGGACAAATCTAAAACTCTTGATCACTTGATCAAAACGCTTGTTACAACTCCTGGATGCTTGCTTAGTCCATAAGTGGAATGCTCAAGATTGCATACCTTTCCAGCATCCTTAGAATCAACAAAACCCTTTGGTTGCATCATATGCAACTCTTAATCAATGTGTCCATTGAGGAATGCAGTCTTGATATCCATCTGCCATATTTCATAATCATAATATGCAACAATTTCTAGTAAAATCTAGACATATTTCAACATTGCTATAGGAGAAAAGGTCTCACTGTAGTCAATTCCTTGAACTTGTCGAAAACCTTTTGCAACAAGTCTAGCTTTGTGGATAATCACATTGCCATCAACATCTATCTTCTTCTTAAAGATCCATTTATTTTCCATGGCCTTTCGACCTTCAGTAAGATTTACCAAGTTCCAAACTTGGTTCTCATACATGGATCCTATCTCGGATTTCATGGCTTCTAGCCATTTCTTGGAGTCAGCACTCTCCATTGATTCTTTGTACTTTCTAGGTTCCTCTTGTTCATCTAACAAGACTACCATCACAAGATTACCATACCAATCTGGAGTGGTATGTGTTCTTGTAGATCTCTGAGCTGTAGGAGCTTCTACATTATGATCTACATCATTTCATTCTTCTACCACTGTAGAGGGTGGTTTTAGAATAGTTTCCGTTGTGCTACTCGGTATTTGGAGGGAAGGGTCAATGATCTTATCAAGCACTATTTTCCTTGCACTAACTCCTTTAGCGATAATCTCTTTCTCTAGAAAGGTGTCGTTCTTAGCAACAAACATTTTGCCCTCGTCTTTGTTGTAGAAGGTATACCCAATAGTCTCCTTTGGGTATCCTACAAACATACACTTTTCTGCTTTGGGTTCGAGTTTGTTAGGCTACAGTTTCTTAACGTAAGTCTCACATCCCTAAACTTTCAAGAATGACAACTTTGGCTTCTTGCCGTGCCATATCTCATATGGTGTTTCTCCATGGATTTGGATCGTGCTCAGTTTAAAATGAAAGCGGCGGTTTCTAAGACCCAGAACGACATGGAAAAATCAGTTAAATACATCATGGATCGCACACTATCCAATAGGGTACGGTTACGTTATTCCGACACACCGTTACGCTGCGGTGTACTGGCTGGCGTAAGCTGTGGTACAATATCACAGTCCTTCAAGTGCATGCCAAACTCATAACTCAAGTATTCGCCTCCCTGATTTGATCGAAGGTGCTTGATTCTTTTGTTGAGTTGATTCTCTACTTCCTTCTGAAATTCTTTGAACTTTTCAAAGGTCTCAGATTTGTGCTTCATTAAGTAGATATACCCATATCTACTCAAATCACAAAATAACGATATCCATTGCATGTTGAGACACTCATTGGTCCACACACATCTGTATGTATGATTCCCAATAGGTCCGCTGCCCACTCCATTGTGCTGGAGAAGGGCGTCCTCATCATCTTGCCCATGAGGCAAGGCTCGCATGTCTCAAAAGATTCAAAATCTAACGATTCTAGAAGTCCACCAGAATGGAGTTTATTCATGTGCTTTATGCCAATATGACCAAGACGGCAATGCCATAGGTATATGGTATTATCGTCATTGTGCTTGCAATGTTTGGCATCAATATTATGGATGTGAGTACTACTATCATGATCCAGCAAGAATAAACCTTTGCATACACGCGCATGAACATAGAACACTTCATTCATATAAATAGAACAACCACTTGTTCCAAATTTGAACGAATAACGATCTTGCAACAAGTAAGATCCACTCACAATATTCATACTTAATGTGAGTACAAATTAGCACTTATTCAAAACTAAAATCAATCCCCATAGTAGATGCAGAGGTAGACTGCCGACGGACACCACATCGACCTTTAATCCATTGCCGACGAGCATCATCACCTTGTCCTTCCCCAGACGCCTCTTATTCCGTAGCTCCTGTTGGGAGCTACAAATGTGAGCAATAGAACTAGTATAAATACCCAGGTGTTACTCGTGGCGCTTGTAAGGAACACATCTATAACATGTATATCAAATATACCTTTGTCTTTTGCGGAAAACTTGTCGGCTTTCTTGTCCACGAGGTACTTGGGGCAGTTGCGCTTCCAGTGACCGTCCCCCTTGCAGTAGAAGCATGTGACGTCGGGCTTAGGACCGGGCCTTATAGCCTTAGAGGGGTTGGTAACAGGTTTGCCATCCTTCTTAGGCTTCTTGCACTTCTTGTACGCTGACTTCTCAAAAGTTGGTGGTCTTATTGACCATCAACACCATGTGCTCCTTCTTGATTTCTAATTCAGCAGTTTTGAGCATTGCGAACAACTCAGCGAGGGTTTTAACCATCCCCTGCATGTTGTAGTTCATCACGAAGCCCTTGTAGCTAGGGCAACGAGTGCAGTACCCTATAAATCTTGAGTTTGTCAGGGATTTTGCAATCCAAGGAGTTCAATAGTTGTATGTAGCCAGGCATCTTGACTACATGCTTGCTCACACTGCTATGCTCTTCCATATTGGTAGAGAAGAAGAGCTCGGAAGCTTCATACCTCTCGGCCCAAGCCTAGGGAGAAAACATGGCCTTGCGATCCTCAAGGATCTCAAAAGCGCTCATCTTCTCAAAATGCTTTTGAATATCCAACTCCATGGCATAGAGAATTCCACTCTGTATATGACATGGATATACCCTATGGGTGCATAACATTGGTATACCCAGTCTAGCCCAAGGAAGGCCCACGTGAAGACTTGCAGCCCAAGAAGATTTCGGGTGGTCCAAGCCCATGGCGAGTTCGACTCCTTGGAGGACAAGTCTAGATTAGATAGAATTTCAAAGGGTTCAACCCTAATCTGTAACCGACTCAACCTGGCCTATCTATATAAAGGACAGGAGGGTATGGTGAGAAGGATCTCAACACCTCATACACACACGTCCACACCAGATTGCATATGCGCACCCCTGTAACCTTCGATTCCGCCGTAATCAAGAACAGACAAGCAGGAGTAGGGTTTTCCCTCCGGGGGCCTGAACCTGGGTAAACTCTGTGTCCCCTTGTTGCTTGCCTGTGAACCGTCTCATGACTTCCAGCATCCCCATGTTCTCCAAAACCCAAGTCCATAACAATGGGCATTGACGAGTCAAACCCTCGTCAATTGGCGCCGTCTGTGGGAAATGGGGATGCTGATCGTGCGGTCGTGACGGTCCCATATGGAGCGATCTATGATTCCTCGGCGACGGAGAATCACCTCCTCTTTGGCGCTTCCGACTTCACCGCCCACTCACTAGACACTCGAAAAGATTTGGAGTCCATCGGGCAGACCGACACCTTCCGCCTCCCAGAGCGGGTGCCACTTCCAGCCATCAGGCCCGCTTCGTGGGTCCCACCCATCGACGCCCTGCGTACGTCGATGCTGACGAGCGATTCAGATGACAGCAACAGCTACAACTCCGATCTGTGCGATCCCCCTTCGGATGAAGGAACCTACGGTTCCGGATCCGAGAGCTGCGGCAGCGGCGACCCACTCCGTGAGTGTTACCTGTGCGCCATCATCCACGGTGGAAACGTCAACGACGGAACTGAACTGCCACCGAATCCCCCTCCCAATCCCAATCCGAGAATGGAGGAGACGGATAACTAACGCCCAATCCCAGCACAAATCAGGGACCCACCAGTGCCAACGGCACTGACCGCGTCCAGATCAATCTCAGTAGAGCCCAATGGGAAAGGGTGCACGAGGCTATATGAGGTAACCCTCTGCCAATCGACGCACCACGTGACATGTTGATGGTCTACCACTGGCTCCTCATCGAAGAGCACAATCGACAAGTCAAGCTACAAGACGATCTCGAATGGCGTAGGCGAGAAGCTGATGAATCGAGCATGAGGCGGGTTGCGCTCTCTGCTGGCGGCTCCTCTTCGCTTGTGAACAACGCCAACAAGTACCGCTCCCGCCTGGAGTGCATGGACCCTGCCGCATGGCATGAGGTCACCAAGGCACTCGACACGTCCTTCAGGATGATGGACTCGCAAGGCAACATCATGCCGAAAACGCCATAGGCTGCGATCATGGTGGCCACCACCTATCTCGCGTCCAACCCGCCACCGGCAGGAGACCCAAAGAACGCGATCCACAAGCCTACGCTAGCAGGCCTTGGACTCGTCGGATCTTTGCTCCACGATGAAACCCCCGCAGAGCCAAAGAAAAAGGCCGGAGTCAATTTCACTTGAAGACGCACACCCTCATCTGAGGAAGAGGAGCATGACATGCCTCGATGCCGTTGGAGCCCGTGGTGCCACAGCAGCAATTACGATGCTCGTAGCGAGCTCACACAACAAAGGATCGACAAATCACGTGCTAAGCGTGCGTGCTCAACTGAGTCCAAGGAGGAGGACGACGGAGAACTGTGCGGAGATAGATGCTTCAAGCTCCCTTTGGACAACCCGAAGTTTGATGGCGCGCAAGAGCCAAAAACCTGGCTTCAGCTAATAGGCGCAACCAGGGTCTGGCTCAGCAGCCTCCCCTCCGGCTCTATCCAAAGCTAGGTTGAACTGTCGTACAGCTTAATCCACAACTTCAAGGGCACCAGCAAGAGGCTAGCTTCAATCAAAGAGCCACGGGGCTGCACCCAACGTACTAACGAGTCAATGAACTCGTACATACTATGCTGGTCTCACATCAAGAACTCTGCCACAAACATCTCTAAAGAGAGGTCAATCGACGCCTTCAAGGATGGCGTCAGGCGCCAAGATTTCAAGGAGGAGCTCGGGCGCATCAAGCCCCAAATCCTTGATCACCTCACGGACATCGCAAACCGCTGGGCAGATGGCGAATATTCTGTCAATCGAACACATTCGGATGACGAAGATGACTTCGGTCATAGGCGTGATCGCCGCAGCAAGAGAAGATCGCGCGTCTACGATGATCGCGAGGGAGTAGACATGGTTGCGGCTGGATATGCCGATCGACGCGACGATGGTAACCACAATAGCGGACACCGCAGCAACAACTACCGCGACGGTGGACGGCCCACACAAACGTGGCAACGCCGCAAATGCGATGACGAGCCTTCGGCATACGACAAGCTATCGGGTCCCTGGACCATCAACTTCTACATCGAGAAACAAGATGGTAGGAAGAAGGCCAGCCACATGCTCAAGGACTACCGGGAGTTCCAGGATTCACACCCGCCCTAGGTGGCGTCGCCCACGAAGCTCCTCCACCACCACCTGGAGGACCCTCGTAGCCGCTGGCCGCACCAGCACCGAAAAACGGTGCAGATGGGTACCCGCCACCGATAGGGTCCATGATGATCCAGAAGGGGCGCCCAACCAATAGGGTGCAGAAGAAGATCACCCGCCAAGTCAACCAAGCCGTTGATACATTGTAAACGTATCTATAATTTTTGATGCTCCATGCTTATTTTATATCATTTGTCATATGCTTTGTCTACACTTTGAGGTATTTTTATACACTTTCTGGAACTAACCCATTGACAAGATGCCATAGTGCCAATTGCCTGTTTTCTTCTATTTTTGGTTTCAGAAAGCTAAAAAATGAATATTCTCAGAATTGGACAGGACAAAAGCCAAAGTTCATATTTTCCCTAAACGATACGGAAAATCAAAGACGAGACGGAGGAGGACACCAGGGTGGCCGCACCCTAGGTCGGCGCGAGGCCCACCCTGGCTGCACCCACAGGGGGACCCCTAGACCTCCACCAACCTTGCCTCCTTCGCCTATAAGAAGCCTCCGACCCAAAAATCATAAAGCATCGACCAGAAATCCACAAAAAGTTCCCCTACGCCGCCGCCACCGAAGGGGATATTCGGGGGATAGAAAGTCTATGTTCCGACACCCTGCCGGGACGGGGAAGTGCCCCCAGAACCATCTCCATCAATCTCCATCCCCATCTTCATCACCGTTGCTGATTCCCATGATAAGGAGGGAGTAGTTCTTCCTCGAGGCTAAGGTCTCTACCGGTAGCTATGTGTTCATCTCTCTCTCTCTCCATGCATGATCTTGTTGTGGTCATGAGATTTGTAATCTAGTAGATCTACCTTGCTACTTCTGACACCCCCGGGATCAGGGCTAAACAAATCCCAGACCTCCGTCTGACATAAACTTAACCTTGAGCTCGAGAATATCCAGTGAAGAATCGGTAACACAACAGTGACCCTACGACACAAAATTTATTACAGCAAGCTCATAACTGAGCAAAGAACCAAATTATTACAAGCATAGGTCACTGACCACAAACACCAAACAACGGAAGGCAAATTATGCTATTAAGTATAGCAAACTTAACAAATGGCCTAAGAGGCCTGAAGCATAACGATGACGTCCTAGCCCATAGATTCCAGGCTACCGGCCGGGAACCCCAAGCTACTCGTTGTTGTCGATGTAGTACCAAACTGATCTTCAGGGAACACTTACTCTGCCAAAAGTATCAACAAAGCAAGGGTGAATACATGGTGTACTCCGCAAGACTTATGGCCGGTGGAGTTGTTTTGCATAAAGCCATCTTTGTTTATAAAACAAGAGGGAGAGAAGAAGCTCGTCTATTCAGAGAATTTTTAAAAGGGGATAAGAGAGCGACGTCTCCAAAATATCGATCATCATCTTTTGATATCCACCAAATCATCAGCATCTCCTGAACTAGGATCACCCCTCGTACCCATGAGGAAGCATCCTTAATCACACATTGACCTGCCAAGTTTTATGATTAGGTTCAAGTTCTCTATGATCTTAGAATCTGGTCACCAAGCGTTCATCACCGTGAACATGGCTTTTCAAAAAGATTTAACCCTGCAGGGGTGTACAACTTTACCCACACGTACTAACCTTCTCTTAATGCCACTAGTAATAGCCCTCTTCCTTGGAAGGCCGGCAGAGGGTGGTTAGACACGACCTTTACCTTGCTTTCGCCGAGACCATGAGTCATGCAATAAGTATGATTCCGCCATGACGGGTCAAATCCCGAAGCCGGTACTTAAAGATGTGAGGCGAGGTTGGTTTACCAGGGGCGCCATCAACCCCAAGCAACCGCGACCACGCTTCCCTACCTGTATGAATGCACCTCCTTCACCCCCTCTTTCGAAAATGTTTTCAATGCGTATGTCGAATGGAACGCCCGAACTATGTGACTCATGGAATCTACTAGGCAAGTTAGTTGCTCATGAGGTTTTCTAGGCCCCGTGTGGTTGAACGCTCGTCTCGGTTCGAAAGGCAAGAACTCAGGCCCTAGTGGTAGCGAGCATGGGACTAGAAAAACCACATCCCACCGTGGCCTCCCATACAAGCCTTAACATGTTTAACTCATATCACCTCTGATCTCATCTCATCATGTTCTCATGTCATACTAGATTCTCTGCATCTGATACATCATCTGGATGGACTAGATCTAACAGCTATGCATGGCTAAGCAGACACAAACAAGAGCTCTAGCAGTGCACACAAGCCAAACCTAGTTATGCTAGGAGCAGTGGATAAGGTAATATAAGCTCAAAGGGAGTAATGCAATAGATAGGATACTCTATCTATCGATAAAAGACCACAGTAGAATCGTATGCATCATGGCAGCAATTGAAATGCTTTGGAAAACATCGGATTATATCATGGTGGGGCTATGCTTGCCTTTGCCAATTGATAACCAATAAGCAAATCTTCGGTAGCCTTGCACTTGACTTGATTATAGTTGGTCAAGTATTGTTCGTCGATCTTCAATCGTCTTGATCTTGGTCTTCGATCTCGATCTCGATCTCGTATTCTACCGGGAAGAACCAAACACCGGAAAGAAAGGGAAACAATCAACAATGGCATCGATGCAATGCACAAACAAGAATGATGATATGACAAGTTAATTTGTATTGAATTGAAACCCTAAAGCATGCTCGACAACTTAATCGGTGTTCCGAAGGGTAGAAACCCTAATTTGGGAAACTCCGAAATCACCTATTAGTGTTACTAGGGTGTTCTAATTAAACTTGTCATTTAAGTTGTTGAACAATGCATGATTATAGCATAGATATATAGTTATCATTTTTTGAACATTTTGGTATATTATACATATTTTTCTGACTTATAAATTAAAAGTTATTGAATTTACAATATTTAATAAAATTCTAGAATTATAAATCAAGTTAAAAGGTTTATTGCATCATCACCGAGGCAGGCTGACGTCACCAGAGGGGTGGGGATTTTCTCACTGAGGCTAAGGTTAGCCCCAGTCACTGACGGCTGGGGCCCTGGGTCGGGTCAACATGCACGCTGGCGGGGCTTGGTCAAGGCCCACGTGGTCGCCACGTCGACGCCACGGTGGAGCCACATGGGACTCGTCGGAGACATGCCAGACACGGCGGTAGGCGACGCTAGAGGGATCGCTGGGATACGCGGGAGGGGGCGCGAGAAAGAGGAGAGCGAGGGGGCCTGATAGCGGTGGCACCGCCCTCGAATGGTCGCCGGAGACGGCGGCCCGATAACTATCTGCGGCGGCGGGTCCTCGTGGGTAAGATGCTAGAGAGCGAGAGGAAGGATGCTGAGGGCACGGGGAGGTGCGGAGGCTCACCATGGTGGCGGTGGAGGGATCAGCAAGGCCGGAGAAGGCCGGACGCGGCCAGAATCGTCGGAGGCAGCGACGGCCGGAGTCGGGGAAGGCGCGGTCGTTGGCGACGTTTCGCAGCGCCCTTGCTTGATTCCTTTGACGGGTCGAATCAGGGGAGCAAGGCGGTTCTGGTGGCGTGCTCAGCTGGGTGAGGGGAGGCCAGAGACGATGGGATCGACGGTGGTTCTGCGGCTAGGGTTCGGACTTGTACGTTCGAGAGCCAGAGAGGAAGGGGAAGGGAGGAAGTGGCATCTAGGATTCGCCTTCGTCGAGGCCGCGACACTTGTAGGCGTCCGGGGGCGGCGGCGCACATCTTGGCGCACGCCGGCACGACAGAGCTTGACGCCGAGAAGGTTCGACGATCGGTCGGCGAGGAGGAAGACGAGGCAGAGAAGGCCGAACCGGTATGGGCCCTAGCTGGGCTGCTACCGGGCCAAGCGGGGCTGCAGGAAGTTGCGCTGAGCGGCGGGGAGAAGAGGGAAGGGAGATGGGCTCGGCCCAGTTAGGTAGGACTCTGTTTTTATTTTGCAAATCCTTTTTCTTTTTCTGTTTTTGTAAATTCTCTTTGGATTTTCATTTCAAAATCTATTTGGAACCATTCAAAATTACCACAGTTTATGTAAAATATATAAAATAATCAGGGGCCCTTGTAAACAATTTGGGCTCCACAAATTTTGGTATCTTTTCAAATTCAAAAACCATTTGAATGCTTTTCAAATAGAGGAAGAAAGTAGGATTTAGGGTTTGGCATTATTTTCTTCAATGCAAAATTTAAAGGATGATGCTCATGAATGCACAAACAACCCTAATTATAAATTAACTAAAACTGGGGTGTTACAGCTCTATCCCCCTTACGAGAATCTCGACTCGAGATTCCAAATGTAGGAAGAGAGACAGATAGAGAAAGAAACAGGGTCACTCTGATAAGAGGGAAACACACTAAAAAACACATGGAGTATCTCATGGTCAACTCATGGATGGAGTGTTTAGAAACAACACTGAGATGACGAACATGAAACACATCAGGGTAACGGAGGAAACAAGAGGAGATGATTTCAAGTTGTTAGATAGATGGTCTTCATAAGAATTGAGACCATGGAACTTACTGAAGAATTTAATCTTCTGAAGAGGAAAGCTTCCAACAGAAAGAACATGACCACAGACTTCGAAAGATGAACCTCTACTAAACGGCTTAAGTAGAGATTTCAGGTTGTAAAGATATGGATCAACAAAACCAAGCTGTTGAACTACTTTTGAAACAGAAGGATCACTCTTTCATTCAACATAAGGCCAAGGCAGAAAGTTGTTTTGGTGGAGAGGACTCATAAGAGTCGCAAGGAACATGTAGCAAGAGGAACTTCTGATTACCAAAATCATAGTCACTCTTAAAACATGGCTGCGAATACGAAAGAAACTCTTTATTCATCTAGGTATACCAAGATCTTTGCCAAAGGTTATGGTATCACTTTACACCACTAGGATGAATAGGTTAACAAGATTCCTGATGACACGAGAAGAAAGAAACTTCATTCTTAGACTTCAATTACTTGGCACAACAAGACACTTGCCAACATAAAGGGTCTGGAGGATTGACCGAGAGACATTTAGCAACACTACTTTAAATGTTCTCCTCGATGTTCGAGAAATCAAACATCAAGTAAAGGTCAGACTTCGGATTCAAAGGAAACCATAATCACAACTCCTATAATGAATTATAGTAGAAGCCTCATGAAGAGTGGTTGTTATTGCCGAATCAAGAGAATATGACAGAAGGTCTTTCCGGCTAAGTTTGTGTCAACTATTACATCAATCTTGCCAGATTTACAAAAAGACCTATGTCAAAACCTTGAGGAACACCAACCATCATATCTGCTTGAGATTCAGATTTGGTTAGGTGGTATGATATTTCAGACTCAGCATGTCTAAATAGGAATTTTGCAACATTTACCGCGAAGGTAAAGTTACTAGATTCTCAAGACAGGGACTATAGTGTAAAGCTCTAAGAGACTGAGCTAAATTGCTAGACCCATGTATTTACAACTTGTCGAGAGACAACTGCACACATATAAGGTGCTAACAACAAAACACACATGTTTCCTTAGGGAACGGTGCTAACTCTACTCGAATCCACGGTGACATCTTTCAAAAATTGCTCGTGAATCAGAGAAGGTTACTTCTAACATCCAGAACACATACTTTGAAATGACCCAAAGATGGTTCTCAAAAGTTTCCAAGATTAATGTCAATTGTTCCATATGAATCTTGTCTAGCATGGAGAAGATAATAATGTCATTGATGGGCTCAACAACAAACTTATCGAGACACTCTAGTAAGATGGACTCATATGCTTCATGAACAAGGCGATAATATTGGTCAGACCAAAGAACATGAGGATGTACTCAAGTGAAAAATCACCAGTAGCAACACCATCAAGATAATCCTTGGAAATGAGTTTGATTTGACGATGACCCAAATCAAATCAAAGATGGGGAAAGATAATATATCCACAAAGGACATACTATCTTACTTCGATACGAACAAAACTAGACAACCCTTTAAGAAAGAACTAAGTCGGATAGAACTTTTGTCTTACAACTCTCCAAGTTGTTGTTTAAGCTCAACCAACTAGTTTAGGGGTATCCAGTACGGATCCTTGGATAAAATAGCAGTCCAGAGAACTTGCTTGCTCAAGAACTTGACAACACGGTCATGTGGCAACATGGAGATACTTCTAGTAGACATATAGAATATCATGAACCACCGATATGTCACTTAGTTCAAGAGGAAACTTGCTTGGTAAGGCAAGAAGACATAGTCTTAGAGTTTCGACACAAGCCTAACTCTTTGACCGAGGAGAGTGCACCAGAGTAGTGGACTTGGTAGTATATTCATCCTTGCTTAGTGATAAGGGTTAACCAATCACGCTAAGTATGACTCAAATGTCCTTAGATTTCAAAACAATAATAATTGCTCAGAATCTCAGACGGCCACATTATTACGCACGCGCATCATTCACGAGCGCAAAAGCTCGAGAAAGGGTGGGTAAATATGTGTAGGAGCATCACTTCATTAAGGGGTCAGGAAACTCAGCACGACCTCTTAGTATAAAAGGGTGTGATACTTTAAGGTAGAACAAACAGAAGCTATTCAATGCTTCTTGATCTGCAGATTACAACACTTTGACCTGGTCCTAGATATAACGAGGTACTGGAGTTTGTTTCTCCTAGACATTCCGAAATGGTTTGTCATGACGGACCACAAGAGTATTCTTCTTCAGAAGACACCGATGCACATTTACAACTAGGCTACCAACTGGTAGACAAAGGTCGGAGAACAACAAGGGGAGAAGAACATGCTCAGGATAGAATCCCGAGATGTGGATGCATAAGTCAACAATCTTCCGAAAACCAATGCATAGAAGGGTAGGGTGTGGCAGAGTCACGAGCATAGATGCGAGACTCACGAGGAGTACTCTTGTCGTGATCTATTTGGTTCCATTAAAGAACATCTACCATAGCTAGTGGTAGGGGAAGTCCTTAATTGTCACACTTCAGTCGCGACAATGACCACAAGCTTCAAGGCTAGAATTGTAATACCAGCCATCCTGAGGTAATATGTGAACATTAACCACATGGGTCAAAGGGATGGATCTTGGGTTAAAGGTTAGCTTCATGTACAAGATTCACAACACCAGAATCCAGCATAATCAGGGATCTTAAGTTCAAGTCCAAGGGTTTAAACCCAAAGAAAGGAGTAACTACTACTTGAGTGACATAGTGTACACTGCAAGATAGTATTCACGAGGTAGCTTCCAAGAGAAGAAACGACTTCTGAAGTACCTAAGGAAGCAAAAAGGAGGCACACGAGGCGAAAGGAAACCTCGAAGCCTAGAACATAACACTGCAGATCCAACAATATAATATTGTGGGTCCAAAAGATAGAGAGATCATGATAGAAAGGAATCTCTCAAATGAACAAGACCAAAGGGGAACAAGGAATTCACAACACACACAACTCTAGAGAACTCAACACTAGGTCAACTGGCTTAGAAACGACATGCCAAGAAGGCACCTAAGTTTTGAAAGACTGGAAGAGATATCAAAACTTTTCCAAAATCAACACCAGATAAGATACCCAGAGTTAGAGAAAAACTGTATAAGAAGTAAAAGAAGCATACTAGAGTTTTCGCAAATACTTTTCATCTTTAAAATAGTTTTCAAAAACACTAGACTCAACATCGACCAATGGCAAGGTTTTCCTACGGTCGGTACGCTCTAATACCAAGACCTGTGACACCCCCGGGACCAGGGCTAAACAAATCCCAGACCTCCGTCTGACATAATCTTAACCTTGAGCTCGAGAATATCCAGTGAAGAATCGGTAACACAACAGTGACCCTACGACACAAAATTTATTACAGCAAGCTCATAACTGAGCAGAGAACCAAATTATTACAAGCATAGGTCACTGACCACAAACACCAAACAACGGAAGGAAAATTATGCTATTAAGTATAGCAAACTTAACAAATGGCCTAAGAGGCCTGAAGCATAACGATGACGTCCCAGCCCATAGATTCCAGGCTGCCGGCCGGGAACCCCAAGCTACTCATCGTTGTCGATGTAGTACCAAACTAATCTTCAGGGAACACTTACTCTGCCAAAAGTATCAACAAAGCAAGGGTGAATAGAGGGTGTACTCCGCAAGACTTATGGCTGGTGGAGTTGTTTTGCATAAAGCCATCTTTGTTTACAAAACAAGAGGGAGAGAAGAAGCTCGTCTATTCAGAGTATTTTTAAAAGGGGATAAGAGCGCGATGTCTCCGAAATATTGATCATCTTTTGATATCCACCGAATCATCAGCATCTCCTGAACTAGGATCACCCCTCGTACCCATGAGGAAGCATCCTTAAGCACACATTGATATTCCAAGTTTTATGATTAGGTTCAAGTTCTCTATGATCTTAGAATCTGGTCACCAAGCGTTCATAACCGTGAACACGACTTTTCGAAAAGATTTAACCCTGCAGGGGTGTACAACTTTACCCACACGTACTAACCTTCTCTTAATGCCACTAGTAATAGCCCTCTTCCTTGGAAGGCCGGCAGAGGGTGGTTAGACACGACCTTTACCTTGCTTTCGCCGAGACCATGAGTCACGCAATAAGTATGATTCTGCCGTAACGGGTCAAATCCCGAAGCAGATACTTAAAGATGTGAGGTGAGGTTGGTTTACCAGGGGCGCCATCAACCCCAAGCAACCGCGGCCACGCTTCCCTACCTGTATGAATGCACGTCCTTCACCCCCTCTTTCGAAAATGTTTTCAATGCGTATGTCGAATGGAACGCCCGAACTATGTGACTCATGGAATCTACTAGGCAAGTTAGTTGCTCATGAGGTTTTCCAGGCCCCGTGTGGTTGTACGCTCGTCTCGGTTCCAAAGGCAAGAACTCAGGACCTAGTGGTGGCGAGCATGGGACTAGAAAAACCACATCCCACCATGGCCTCCCATACAAGCCTTAGCATGTTTAACTCATATCACCTCTGATCTCATCTCATCATGTTCTCCTGTCATCTTCTCTGCATCTGATACATCATCTGGATGGACCAGATCTGACAGCTATGCATGGCTAAGCAGACACAAACAAGAGCTCTAGCAGTGCACACAAGCCAAACCTAGTTATGCTAGGAGCAGTGGATAAAGTAATATAAGCTCAAAGGGAGTAATGCAATAGCTAGGATACTCTATCTATCGATAAAAGACCATAGTAGAATCGTATGCATCATGGCAGGAATTGAAATGCTTTGGAAAACATCGGATTATATCATGGTGGGGCTATGCTTGCCTTTGCGAATTGATAACCAATAAGAAAATCTTCGGTAGCCTTGCACTTGACTTGATTATAGTTGGTCAAGTATTGTTCGTCGATCTTCAATCGTCTTGATCTTGGTCTTCGATCTCGATCTCGATCTCGTATTCTACCGGGAAGAACCAAACACCGGAAAGAAAGGGAAACAATCAACAATGGCATCGATGGAATGCTCAAACAAGAACGATGATATGACAAGTTAATTTGTATTGAATTGAAACCTTAAAGCATGCTCGACAACTTAATCGGGGTTCCGAAGGGTAGAAATCCTAATTTGGGGAACTCCGGAATCACCTATTAGTGTTACTAGGGTGTTCTAATTAAACTTGTCATTTAAGTTGTTGAACAATGCATGATTATAGCATAGATAGATAGTTCTCATTTTTCTGAACATTTTGGTATATTATACATATTTTTCTGACTTATAAATTAAAAGTTATTGAATTTACAATATTTAATCAAATTCTGGAATTATAAATCAAGTTAAAAGGTTTATTGCGTGATCACTGAGGCAGGCTGACGTCACCAGAGGGGTGGGTCTTTTCTCACTGAGGCTAAGGTTAGCCCCAGTCACTGACGGCTGGGGCCCTGGGTCGGGTCAACATGCACGCTGGCGGGGCTTGGCCAAGGCCCACGTGGTCGCCACGTCGACGCCACGGTGGAGCCACGTGGGACTCATCGGAGACACGCCAGACGCGGCGGTATGCGGCGCTAGAGGGCTCGCTGGGCTACGGGGGGGCCTGATAGCGGTGGCGCCGCCCTCGAATGGTCACTGGAGACGGCGGCCCGATAACTATCTGCGGCGGCGGCAGCGGGTCCTCGTGGGGAAGATGCTAGAGAGCGAGAGGAAGGATGCTGAGGGCACGGGGAGGTGCGGAGGCTCACCACGGTGGCGGTGGAGGGATCAGCGAGGCCGGAGAAGGCCGTACGCGGCCAGAATAGTCAGAGACAGCAACGGCCGGAGTCAGGGAAGGCGCGGTCGTTGGCGACGTTTCGCAGCGCCATTGCTTGATTCCTTTGACGGGTCGAATCAGGGGAGCAAGGCGGTTCTGGTGGCGTGCTCAGCTGGGTGAGGGGAGGCCGGAGACGACGGGATCGACGGTGGTTCTGCGGCTAGGGTTTGGACTTGTACGTGCGAGAGCCAGAGATAAAGGGAAAGGGAGGAAGTGGCGTCTAGGGTTCGTCTTCGTCAAGGCCACGACACTTGTAGGCGTCCGGGGGCGGCGGCGCGCATCTTGGCGCACGCCGGCACGGCAGAGCTCGACACCGAAAAGGTTCGACGATCGGTCGGCGAGGAGGAAGACGAGGCAGAGAAGGTCGAACCGGTATGGGCCCTAGCTAGGCTGCTGCTGGGCCAAGCGGGGCTGCAGGCAGTTGTGCTGAGCGGCAGGGAGAAGAGGGAAGGGAGATTGGCTCGGCCCAGTTATGTAGGACTCTGTTTTTATTTTGCAAATCCTTTTTCATTTTATGTTTTTGTAATTTCTCTTTGGATTTTCATTTCAAAATCTATTTGGAACCATTCAAAATTACCACAGTTTATGTAAAATATATAAAATAATCAGGGGCCCTTGTAAACAATTTGGGCTCCACAAATTTTGGTAACTTTTCAAATTCAAAAACCATTTGAATGCTTTTCAAATAGAGGAATAAAGTAGGATTTAGGGTTTGGCATTATTTTATTTAATGCAAAATTTAAAGGATGATGCTCATGAATGCACAAACAACCCTAATTATAAATTAACTAAAACTGGGGTGTTACAGCTCTATCCCCCTTACGAGAATCTCGACCCGAGATTCCAAAGGTAGGAAGAGAGACATAGAGAGAAAGAAATAGGGTCACTCTAAGGATAAGAGGGAAACACACTAAACAACACATGGTGTATCTCATGGTCAACTCATGGATGGAGTGTTTAGAAACAACTCTGAGATGACGAACATGAAACACATCAGGGTAACGGAGGAAACAAGAGGAGATGATTTCAAGTTGTTAGATAGATGGTCTTCATAAGAATTGAGACCATGGAGCTTACTGAAGAATTTAATCTTCTGAAGAGGAAAGCTTCCAACAGAAAGAACATGACCACAGACTTCGAAAGATGAACCTCTACTAAACGGCTTAAGTAGAGATTTCAGGTTGTAAAGATATGGATCAACAAAACCAAGCTGTTGAACTACTTTTGAAACAGAAGGATCACTCTTTCATTCAACAGAAGGCCAAGACAGAAAGTTGTTTTTGTTGGAGAGGACTCATAAGAGTCACAAGGAACATGTAGCAAGAGGAACTTCTAATTACCAAAATCATAGTCACTCTTAAAACATGGCTGCGAATACGAAGGAAACTCTTTATTCATCTAGGTATACCAATTTTATCTTTGCCAAAGGTTATGGTATCACTTTACACCACTAGGATGAATAGGTTAAGAAGATTCCTAAATAGGTTAAGAAGATTCCTGATCACTTTACACCTACTATTGAGGAGGAAGTTAGTTGTGATTACAATATGCCTCCTATATTTTATGATTATTTGGATGAGAATAATAATGATAGCTATTTTGTTTAATTTGCTCCCACTACAGTTAATAAGAATGCCTTTGCTTATGTGGAGAGTAATAATTATTTTATGCATGTGGCCCATGATAAGAATGTTTTATGTGATAGTTATATTGTTAATTTTATGCATGATGATACTGAAAGTTATTATGAGAGAGGGAAACATGGTTTTATGCATCTCAATAATATTAAGTTTCCCCTTGTTATGTTGAAAATCTTGAAGTTGCACTTGTTTTGCTTTCCTATGCTTGTTGCTTTGTGCTTTCATGACTTGTTTCTTTATAAGATTCCTATGCATAGGAAGTGGGTTAGACTTAAATGTGTTTTGAATTTTCTCTCGATGCTCTCTTTTACTTCAATTCATATTTCTTATGTGAGCATCTTCTCAAACTATCAAGCCTAACTTAAAGGCGTTAAAGAAAAGTATTGTTGGGAGATAACCCTAGAGTTTTCTTGAGTCTTGGAAGTTATTACTTCAGTAATGAACTCTCCTTATCCTTTTTGTTTGTTTTTTGTGCCAAGAATAACCTCTAATGATAGGGAGATAAGATTTGGGGAGTTGCTGTCCTGAAACAGATTTTTGTTCTCCACCATAAAAATTTGTGAGGAATATATGTAAGTCGGATTGAGCTAATATTTTGCGAATAAATCCCTCAGTATGTTATCTAACTTCTGTTAGTTCAACACTTTTTGATTTGAGCAACAGAAGGTCTTCGAAAAAATCGGTATCTACCTGCTAGTCTGTTTTGACAGTTTTCTGCCATTATTTGCATTTGCTTATTGATTCCTTTTTGGGTTCTTTTTGGGAAATTGAGCTTTTTGAGGGAATTTCTACAGTAGCTTGTCTTTTTAGTGAAAGTTTTTCTGTTCTAAAGCTAAACCTAAGGGTCTATTATCTTTTGAATACACTAATGTTGCTAATGAAGATTGTGTGAAGTTTTGTATGAAGGAAAATTTTTAGGTGTATAGAAAGAATGATGTAATGAGATGAAGAATGGACAAAATCTCAAGCTTGGGGATTCCACCCCATGTCACCCCAAGAAATATTCAAGAGGTACAAGCGACAAAGCTTGGGGATGCCCAAGACATCCCCTTCTTCATCAATAAAAATCTTAGGTGTTTCTAGACACTTCGTTTTTTTGTTTCATGCACAGTTGTGTTGTTCTTGGAGCGTCTTAGTTTCATTTTTTGGTTTTCGTTTGCTTTAATAAGTTGGTTGGATATCATCACACTTCTTTTGGAGAGAGACACACTCTGTTTTCATTGCCTAGAACACTCTAGTTTTCATTCTTATTGTTTTGTGAGTGTTCTCTTTTGCTAGCACTGTGTTTAGCCTTTGTTTTCTTGTGCTTTCAGCTTAGAACTTTTTAGTTCTTATTTGTGGATTTGCAAGACAAGATCACTGGTATTTGTTGATTATTATCTTTGTGAGTTGTTTCAAATAAGTTGATTGGTGTTGGAAAAGAGTAGAAAGTTTCATGCTTATAGTGGTACAAAAGGGAGCTTGTTTAGACTGTGGCTTAGACTTTATCATGTCATGCTAGATGTTGTTTTGACCTTATGCTTAGTGATTATTGCTGTAGCATGACTTGTTCCAAACAATTGAGATCGCTTAATGTGCCTTGAAAGAATCATGCGTTGTTTTAGCATACTAAAGCATAGTATTGTGGTATTCTCCTTTGATGCTTTGTTTGGGTTGACTTGGCACATGCTTACACCATGTTATGACTATGAACCAGTCATCCTAGCCTCTATTATCATTTAGTACTTGACTCGTGGTACCACTTTATGCTTTGATTAGTAATGTTTTATCGCTCTGCATGATTATGGCCATTATTGCTCTCTTAGTTGGTCGCTCCCAGTCTTTTGCTAGCCTCCACTTGTATGAGTAAGCTCCACTCATGCATCCAACTCCCAAGAAACCAATTTATTCCAAAGTGTCCACTATAAATTCCTATGCATGGTGTGTTACACCATTCCAAGTATATTCTTGTTTTCATCTATCTTCTAATTAAAAAGTATTTTGTTATGTGAAAACTTAGTGATTAAAGCTCTCACAAACTTGATGGCACACTTTATTTTTCTTTCCCCTAATAAACTTGAACCATTGTGTCATCTATGTTGTATATGCTTGCACTTATACATTGGAATTAGCAGAACCGTGCTGTCACGAGGAACGCTTTCAACGTTGCACTTGTACTTTGTAAACAGTTGATATCATTCTCTTTTGTCTATGGATGTCGCCGGTGTGAAATAAAAGGGGATCTTGTAAGTCCATGGAGTTATGAATGTGTGTTAGTGAAACGCCTGGGCCGCTGGCCTAAGCCATGCCTAATCATGGTGGAAACTTGCAGCATCACCATAAGGACATCTATGAAGCTTTCTTCTTATAAAAAAAGAGATATATTGAAAATAGGAAAGAGAGAAAAAAGCACCATTTTCCCATGGTAAATAAGAAGATTGCTGAGATGCTCATTGTCTGCTTGCCTTGTCATTTTGATTATGGGATAGCTCCTGTATCATGTGCAAGGGGTACCCCATTGGCGGTTCTTTATGATACACATGTACTTACTATGACAAGAACTTACATGTGACTAAAGTTGAGTAGCATGAGGAGCGGCCCTCGTATTCAAGGGACATGAGATTGCCAACTTATACTTTGTCAAGCATATACTCCATTGTTTATTCACTTTAACCTTAATCACTTCAAGATGCTTATGATAGGGGCAATGAGAGATGAAAGCTAACAAGTACCATAATTTTTGGAAGCTCTTTATGAGACTTGAAATCCCTGCTTCCCTTTATGAAGGGCCTTTCTTCCACCATTATACTGAGTCTCCACCTTCTATCCTTTGGCACCAATTAAGAGAGCATAGTTGTCATTCTTAGTTCTATGTGCATTGTCCCAAAACTTATTGATTGATTCATAATGTTGATATTACTTGTTCTTGTGCTATTTGTATCTAGTCACTCTTATGAACTTTGAAGGTGTCCTATGCATTTATTGCTACTCCATGAGGGACAAGCTGAATGCCACTATGCTATGTTTTCTTTATGTGAAACAAACAAACGTCTTTCAATGCATTGTTATTCATGAATCTTTGTTTCTAACCTTTCATGTTGCATGCATAGTTACTTTGTCTTATTGTTAGAACTTCATCTTTCATGCTCATGTTTAGAGTACTTTGATCCTAGTTTTCAATGCTTGCATGTGGTTTGATCATGATTGTGATGGTGCATGTCACCTCAAAAATTATTCTTTTTATCACTCACCTACTCGAGGACGAGCAGGAGTTAAGCTTGCGGATGCTTGATACGTTGTAAACGTATCTATAATTTTTGATGCTCCATTCTTATTTTATATCATTTGTCTTATGTTTTGTCTACACTTTGAGGTATTTTTATACACTTTCTGGAACTAACCTATTGACAAGATGCCACAGTGCCAGTTGCCTATTTTCTGCTGTTTTTGGTTTTAGAAAACTAAAAAATGAATATTCTCGGAATTGGATGGGACAAAAGCCAAAGTTCATATTTTCCCTGAACGATATGGAAAATCGAAGACGAGACGGAGGAGGACACTGGGGTGGACACACCCTAGGTGGGCACAGGGCCCACCCTGGCTGCGCCCATAGGGGGTGTGGGCCCCCTGGACCTCCATCGACCTTGCCTCCTTCGCCTATAAGAAGCCTCCGACCCAAAAACCCTAAAGCATCAACCAGAAAGTCACGAAAAGTTCTTCTGCACCACCGCCACCGAAGGGGAGATTCGGGGGACAGAAAGTCTCTGTTCTGGCACCCTGCTGGGACGGGGAAGTGCCCCTTGAGCCATCTCCATCGATCTCCATCACCATCTTCATTACCATTGCTGATTCCCATGATGAGGAGGGAGTAGTTCTTCCTCGAGGATAAGGGCTCTACCGTAGCTATGTGTTCATCTCTCTCTATGCATGATCTTGTTGTGGTCATGAGCTTTGTAATCTAGTAGATCTACATTGCTACTCAAGTGCTTCAATAGATCTATGCTCTCCCCATGTGTGTGAAAGTGACAACATGCACACCATGGTGGCACTTAGGCTAGAGTCTACATAAATACTCATCGTGCTTTAATAGATCTATGCTTTTCCCCACATGTGTGTGAAAGTGACAATGTGCACGTCGTGTGTGGGACTTAAGCTAGGTTACATATATATTTATCATGAGTATATTTTGAGTTGGATGTATTTATGAAATTGTGGTGTTTTTTGGAACCATCTAGCGTTCAAGGTGACAGTGTGGGGTTATCTAGATTGGGGAAGGCAGACTTTGAGGTGTGCTGTTATAGCCCTACCATGTGTTAGAGTGTCCAACCGGAGAGTAGTTTAGAGTAGTATCATAAAGAGAAGATATTTATATGAGAGAGTGTTCACTACTAAAAGTATGATCCCTAGGCCTTGTTTCTAAGCATTGAAACACCGTTTGCATCTTGATCTATTGCATGTTTGCTTGTTTCCTTCTTTTTGCCTTTAGTCTTTACCTCACCGTCAAGATATTTTCTAGCACCGTTACCGCTTGTATTTCACTATCTCTTCACCGAACTAGTGCACCTATACACCTTTACAAGTGTATTAGGTGTGTTGGGGACACAAGAGACTTCTTGTATCTTGATTGCAAGGTTGCTTGAGAGGGAATACCTTTGACCACTTCCTCCCTGAGTTCAATAAACCTTGGGTGATCCACTTAAGGGAAACTTGTTGCTGTTCTACAAACCTCTGCACTTGGAGGCCCAACAACTGTCTACAAGAATAGAAGTGCGTAGACATCAGCCGTGACCTCCCCACCATCCATACCTGATTACCTCAGCGGCTCGGAGTCCTGCATCATGTTCAACCATTCGGATCACCCACTCCAGATACCTCGCCCAGGTCACTCTGTCCTGGTGCTCGAGGCCCAGATCGGAGGATTCGAGATGAGCCATGTCTTCATGAACGCCGTTAGCGGCATCAACCTGATGTTCACCAGCACACTCGTAGCCATGCGGATCCCGCTATGCAGCCTAGAGCAATCGGACATGAAGTTCCACGACATCGTCCTAGGAAAGGGCATATACCCCCTGGGCAAGATTTGGCTCGACGTCATCTTCGGAAAACCTGAAAACTTCAGGCGTGAGTGGCTGGAGTTTGAAGTGGTGGATTGGCCATCACAGTACCACGCCATCCTCGGGCAAGTGGCATTCGCAAGATTCTTAGTAGTACCGCACTACGCGTACCTTCTAATGAAGATGCCAGGACCCAGGGGCATCATCACCTTCCCAGGAAGCTTCACCAGGTCAGACAGCTGCGGTAGATATTTCAACAGAATCTCCCAATCGTTTGGCATGCAAGAGAAGCTTACAAGACTCAAGGAGGTGACAGACAACGGGGCACCCCCAGTCACTAGGAAAAATGCACCTGATATGTCGTTCGACTCCACAGTCAACACAAAGAAGGTGAAGGTCCACCCGACAGACTCCTCCAAGACAGTGTTGATTGCCAACGACCTAAGTCCCGCATAGGAAAGCGCACTCATCGAATTCCTCCGTGAGCGCTGGGAAATCTTCGCCTGGTGTCCCGCAGACATCCAGGAGTTCCTAGGGAATTCACTGAGCACGCATTCAATGTGTTTTCAAATGCGAAGCCAGTCAAGTAGTCGATGCGTTAACTGTCCGAGCCAAGAGCCGAAACCATTGGTATCAAAGTAAATAGACTCCTTGATGCCAAATTTGTTAGGGAGATCAAGGAAAGCGAGTGGCTGGCCAACACCATGCTGGTCCCCAAAAAGGACATGAACATCCTTCGGATGTGTGTGGACTTCACATCGCTTAACAAGCATTATCCCAAGGACCACTTCCCTCTACCAAGGATAGATTAAATCATCGACTCCACTGCAGGATGCGAGAAGCTCTCCTTCCTCGACGCCTACTCAGGCTACAACCAAATTTGACTAAAGGTCAAAGATCAGGACAAAACAGCGTTCATCTCGCCGTTCGAGGTGTTCTGCTACAACACAATGCCCTTCGGGATGAAGAACGCAGGCGCCACTTACCAGAGATGCATGTAGGCATGTCTGAAGGACCAGATGGGTCGCAATGTCCGGGTCTATGTCGATGACATAGTAATCAAGACCAAGGAAGCCAAGACGCTCATCGACGATCTCCGCGATTCGATAACGTTGATTGCTACAAGATCAAGTTGAACCCAGACAAATGCGCCTTCGGTATCCCGTCTGGCCAATTGCTCGGGTACTTCATCTCCCAACGTGGCATTGAGGCAAACCCAAAGAAAATCAGGGCCATACTAGCCATGGAGCAGCCGAAGAACCTCAAGGGGGTCCAACAACTAGTTGGGCGAATCGCGGCGCTCAACAGGTTCATCAGTCGCATGGGCGAGAAGGCTCTCCCCTACTATCAACTGCTGCGCAAGGCCAGCAAATTCAGTGGACACCCGAAGCAGACCATCACTACAAGGAATCTGGCTATATATGACCCTCCATTTTCGTCACAAAATCGTCATAGTAGTCTGTTTATTATGATTCTATGACGATTTTGAGATCGTCAAAAGCTTGGCGTTGCAAATGAACAATAACGATGTTTTTGTAAAAATCGTCATAGTACTCTATGACGATAATGGATCATCATAAGCGTTATGACGATCCAAAACTGTCATGAGAAAACTGGCCTGGCTAGGTCAGATCCCACGTGGCTGATCCAACGTGGCAAAGAATCAGCCCGGTCCATTTCAAAATTTATATGGGCCAAGCCCAATAATTCAGTCCATTAAGATTTTCCTATCAATTCTCGTTGCTGCATGGGCCAACCCTAACATTTTGGCCTTTTATTTTTAGGGCCATGGTATTTTTACTATCCAACTCTTTTTTATCTTGAACCATTTTTTCCAGGAATTTTAAACTGCTCTAGACCAATATTTTTTCAGGCCATGGCCTTTTAACATCCCAAGAGTAGTATTTGGATGAACACAGAATCATTACACAATTAATATTTCGGTAATCAAAATTGTAACATATATTACAATCAGAGACATAATTCACATAACATATATTACAATCAGAGACATAATTCACATATTACAAACATTCCATAGTCCAAATCACCCACGGCCACAAAAATATGAATATCAAATCTTGGCTAAGTATGAAGCCTTCAGTTCTTCCATCTTCAACCTGGAGCTCATGTAAAAGAGAGGAAATGCTGGTTATGGCTATGGCTATCAGTCAAATTTCTTTACCTATTCATGGAAAGGGAGGGATGTCAGTGCAGTTCATATCTGACTTCAAGAATATGATAACAGGAGTCCCGGAACGGATACAAAATGAACAAGAGGACATGGCACAATATCAGTACATCTGCCAACAGCCACTAAATCTCTATATCCTGAAGTGCATGTTTGATATCAACACCTCATAGGTGTTCTGGATAAGACAATTGAATGGAAACCTAATTTTCTTACACTATATTGAGAAATGAACGGAAATTTACCTCTCTAGTATAGCTAATAAAAAGTAGAGTAAGAAAAAAAGAATGATGGGAAATGCACCTAGATAATCAGATTCAAGCTTATTGTTGATAAACTTGAATGTGTACAATAGGAGAGCTACCACACACAGATTCAAGCTAATTGTTGACTCTTTTACAATGTACTTGTTGCAAACCTAACTACTCTTTGCCAACAACATAATGACAATTGACATGATGCAGTAAACTATGAATGTGCTTCATGCACAAACATCACCCAACAAGAAAGCACTATTGGATAAAAATACATGAATATATGGACTATATATGGTCTTCAATTGTATTTTAGCATAGAAAATTTCAAAAGAGATCAATACATATAGTAAGCTTATATTTCAACAATTTCATCAAGAGAGATCATGCTAAATATAGGTTCTGATCTAGCAGAAAATTAGTACTCCTCAAAATAATTTACCAAGATGGGAGCCAACCACACATACCAAGTTTGAAGATCATATTCCTCAAGATTCCTAGCCCTGGGAGCATGTTGTCCCGAGCCTCCAATTACAGTGGTGAAAACATGGATGGATAGCTCCTGCAGGCTACAAGCAAATAGCTAGATGAAATTTTGCAGATATTTACATGCAACAACACATTCCTGTAATCTGTCAGGTCAGAGTTCTTGGACAATCCTATGAAGGTCAGCAGGAACATCTATCTTGAATCACAAAAGGAACGCAACAGAATAAAAATAATGCATGCAGCGCAACATAGATAATGTTCCGTGCACTTGTCACTTCAACACAACAGGTCAGCGGTGCTTCTTGCTATGATCCTTCTGGGATTGTTGGCGCTGCTACCGGTCCTGTACAAGGAGGTTGGCGCGGCACTGGGCGCCTCCCCAGCCGCTCTAGGCTTCCTCACGCTCTGCCGCGCGCTAGTACAAGCTAGGCGAGAGAGGACGGAAGACGAGCTTAGGAGGAGCGGCCGTCGGTGGGGCCTGGGCCGATGCTTGACGGAGGCGGCCTAGGAAACAAGGATCTCGAGCGGGTCGGAGAGGAGGCGCGCGACGGCAGCCCTATCGGGTGACGGGGCTTTAGCGGACGACATGGAGAGGCGGGGTGGCCTGGGATCCTGGCGACGGACAAACAAATCCTCCTCGTGGTACTTGCAAAATAAATCATATACTAGAATTAGAATTTGGGAGTGACATAGTCACATAACACATAACCATGCAAAATTTGAAGCATCATCAAACAAGTCATAGCAAAAGCTAAGTATAAGAAGGGTCGATTTAGAATAGGCAAGTGCTAAATGACAGTGCTGCTAGTTATTGGTTGTGTAAGATTGAAACATTGCAAACCATAAACACAACGACCAAAACTGAACAAGTTTCATGAATAAAAGTAACCAGAATCATACATGAGAGCTACTCTATATAAGAGGGCCAATGGTCTAGACTTAGAGCAGATCACCTAATAAACCAAAATACTACAGTAGCCTAAACACACCAACATCAACTCCAGAAATGGTTGTTTGTGTGAGATTCTTCAAGACTTAATTCTAGTTCATCTCACCTTCGTTAACCCTAGTTCTATTGTTCTACCGTGAATGGAAGGAAGACCAACTTAATTTTACCAAGTTACTAACATTCGCTAACCCTAGATTGTTTGATGTCAATATAGTTCACAAATATAAATATCCTATAGTTATTTGTAGATAAACATGACAAATACACTACAGATGGTAATAGTCACGAAAATGAATATAAATCACATGCACATGAAGCAACTCAGGACTAATAACCATTCACGATCACAACAAATGGTATTTGTCACGAACATGAATAAAAATCACATGCACAGAAGCACCTCAGGACTAAAATCTGAATGACAAGTAGTCATCGTCACAGGCGCTGGAGTTGGTGACGAATAGCAGGTGGGAGCACCAAGGAGAGAGATCGATGGAGAGGGAAAGGATACCGAGGGAGGATACTGGAATCCGTCCACAGCCATGACAAACAGGTCTAGGGCACGAAAAGGGGGCTTACCTTTCGCTCGAGTTCATGGAATGATTTGACCAAGACGTCGTCTGCGTCCTCCAACCCACCAAACTTCCCCACCACGACGAGCACCCCAGGCTGTCCAGACGTGCACCTCCATGCTCCCACGGATTTCCAGGTACCGATTAACCGCCTGCAAACACATCCAGGCAATAAGAGCTCCAAGAGTACACCAATTTCAACTTCAAGTCACTTACGAGATTGGACTAGTGGTGGTATACCTCCTCAGCCTCTGCCGGTGGCTGATCCCCATCGAACACCTTGAGGATGTCCTTGATGGCGTCACCGAACTTCTCCTTTAGACTACGATAAATTGGTAATCACGGTTAGATTTGACGTCCCGATGGATTAGCCATGAATTTGTGTATGCACGCAAGGCGAGAAATCCAATTTAACTTCAAGCCTGAGGGAGACACGCCGTCCTTGACAGAGACGACGGTGACGTCGCCATCACCACAGACACGCCCAGCTCCGAATCCCTCACCTCCGCTGATCTGGAGTATTCTGGCGCAACCTTGGTGTATGCGAGCAGGCCCTCCTCAGGAGGGATCTGGGACGGAACCTCTAGGGTTGCGGGAGAAGGGAGGGATCTGGAGAGGCCAGGAAGGGAGGGATCGGTAGGTGTGAGAGGAGACGAGGTGGGGAGATGAGTGGAGGCGGCGCGGGTGGGTCTACGCGATGGGGTGGCCGGCTGGGTAGGGTTTGCGGTTACAGGTCAAATTGGTGGTATCCCGCGGTGGAACCAGGTGTGAGTTTTGGAGCGCTGGATCAAGCTATGGGATGGCTAAGATCAATTTCGGTTGGTGATCCGTGGGTAACGACCTTCCCGTATTCTGATTGGCTACGTTTTTACCAAAGTTTAAAACGGGTATAAAAAATTCAAAAATGGTCAGAGCAATGTAAATCTTTCGCATGGCATCATATTATGTGACATATTTGCAAGAAAAAATATCAAACTTGGTATATATATTGCGTCTCGAAAAAACCTTCTCACAAATGACCTATCATGTCCGAGGCTTCATGGCTTTCAGGCCGAAATACCAATGTTATGGCTAGAATCACGGCATAGTTTGTGACAATGTGTTCATATTGTGCACGCATGTGTAACATGGGACGGCGAACAATGTTGCAGGAGGAAGTTTTTCTTTCACACAGAAAAGACATTTTCCATTTTCCGAGCACAAAAAACGGGGTGTTTTATGAAGCAACCACCAAATGAAAGTTTCAAAGTAGTACAACCCGATTTTTCTAAAATACTAGACTATCTTAAATGGACAGTGTTCCAACTGGGGTATCTCAAACCTTTCCGTCCATCCTCGGCAAAAAGACAAATTCCTGCCGAATCGGTAGGAAGTGGGTCTGATTTGAACTACAGGTACATGATTTGATGCCCATGATTTTTTACCAAAATGTTTTTAGACTCACAATATGCTATTTCTTCAGAGATCCAATGCATGTTTAGCGAGGCTCAGCACCTAGCTAAGAACCTGCATGCCCGCTGTTTTGACCATAGTTTGAAATGGGCATAAAAAAATTCAAAAACGGTCCGATCAATACAAATCCTTCGCGTGGTGTCTTATTGAAAACACCAAATTTTATATATTGCAAGTGTCTCAAAAAACTTTCTCACAAATGACCTATCATGTCAGAGGTTTCATGGCTATTAGGCCGAAAGACCAATGTTATTGCTAGAATCATGGCATAGTTTTTGATAATGTTCTCATATTTTGCACACATATGTATCATGGGACGGAAAACAATGTTGCAAGAGGAAGTTTTCCTTTTCGACGCATGGAAAATCTATTTTCCATTTTCTGAGCGCAAAAAACAGGGCGTTTTGTGAAGCAACCACCAAATGACAGTTTTAGAATGGTACCACCACATTTTGTAAAAATATTAGAACACCTTACATGGACAAAGTCCCAACCGGGGTATCTCAAACCTTTCCGTTCACCCCTGGAAAAAAAGACAAATTCCTGCCGAATCGGTAGGAAGTGGGTCTGGTTTGAACTACAGGTACATGATCCAATGCTCATGATTTTTGGAAAAAATCATTTTTATACTCATGATATGATGTTTCATTAGAGATCTAATGCAAGTTTAGTGAGGCTGAGCCCCTAGCTAAGAACCTTCATGTCCGTCGTTTTGACCATAGTTTGAAACAGGCATAAAAAATTCAAAAACGGTCTGAACTATGTGAAACCTTTGCGTGGTGTCATGTAATGTGACATAGTTCGAAGGAAAAATATCAAACTTGGTAAATTGATTCCGTTGCGAAAAAACTTCTCATAAATGACCTATCGTGTCCGAGGTTTCATGGCTTCCGGGTCAAACGACCAATGTTATGGCTAGAATCAGGGCATAGTTTGTGATAATGTGCCCGTATTGTGCACGCGTGTGCATCATGGGATGGAAAACAATGTTGCAGGAGTAAGTTTTCCTTTTTGACGCACAAAAAATCCATTTTCCATTTTCCGATCGCAAATAACGGGGCGTTTTGTGAAGCAACCACCAAATGACATTTTTAGAATGGCACCACCACATTTTGTAAAAATATTAGACCAACTTACATGGACAATGTTCCAACCGGGGTATCTCAAACCTTTCCGTTCACCCCTGGCAGAAAAGACAAATTCCTACCAAATCGGTAGGAAGTGGGTCCGATTTGAACTACAGGTACATGATCCGATGCTCATGATTTTTGGAAAAATCATTTTTAGACTCACAATATGATATTTCTTTAGAGATCCAATGCAAGTTTAGCGAGGCTCAGTGTAACATCCCTAAAATTATGTTTCAAACTCATGCATATATTCCATGCATCCATGATCATATAGAGTTCATTTCAAACAAAACAATTCAAAAACAGGAGCATATGAGCTCATTATTTTATGTGATCATCATTTGAAACAAATGCTACTCTTTCTATGAGAGGTTGTTGTTCATGAAACCAAACTTTGTGCCTTATTGTTTTCAGAATGTGTTGCTAGTTTGCTAAGGTTCAAACCAAGAGTTCAAAGCAAATACAATTTGAAAACCCATTTCAAAGTCAATATAAAACAAAGTGCTATGTCACTGTTTATTTTATTTTTCCAAATGACCAAGCCAATTCAAAGTGACCACTTGGTTTTATGCCAAGAATTTTGACTATTGCACACAGCAAAAATCCTGAATAGATTTGAATTCAAATAGCTTTTGAATTCATTTGAAAAACATTCTAGAAAATCAAATTAGAAATAGAAAAGGAATAAAGAAAAAGAAAAGGGCCGGCGCCAGACTTTGGGCCCAACAGCGAAACCAGCCCAGCTAGCCCACCCGGGTTTTCCCTCTCTCTCTCACACGCAGACGCACCCAGCGAGTCGCTGACGCCAGGAACCCACACCCTTTCTGTTCCTCTCGCAGACAACTGGGCCCTTTCCACGTCGACTCCTTCTTCCCCAAATCTCGCGCGCAGACGCCGTCGCCGCTGGCCGTTGCTGCGTTGATTCCGCGGCGTAATTGCCATTGATTCACCAGGCGTTTCTTGTTGACCCTCTGCCTACTTAAACCCCTCCCCACTCCGCTCCATTCCCCTCACTCAATTTTCTCTCCATGCCACCAGGCTGCTCGGAACTCGCCAAACACCACCGCAGCTCCGACGAACTCCGGCAGCAAATTCCGATGAGTCCCGACCGCCCCTGTGCCTCTGATTCAAACGAGTGTGCCTAGCATGACCTCGTGCATCTTCTGATACCCTTTGCTTGCCTTCTTGTGACCCAGGACGCCGTCCCCGTTCGTTCCTGCAAACGACCGAGCCTCCACTCAACTACGGCGACCGATTACGGTAAGCACTGCGCGCCCCTTGATCTCTCTCGCATACGAGGTTGTTCGCCAATGTCTTGGGCATCTCCTCAACCACCAGGTTCGTGCTAGGGCGACGCGGAACCTCGGCAACAACTTCGACAGCAACCACCTGACGCCGTGCACGACTCCGACGAGCTCCCTCAGCCACTACAGCACGCCCCTTGACCAGCCATCACCACCTTGAGCATCAGCATCGCACAGCGAGCTCGGTAAGCCCCTTCCCCTCTCCCGCGCTACCTAGAACGCTAGCTCCGCCACTGACAGAGGCGCCGCCGCTAGCGCCGCTCCACTTTGGTCAGAGCAACGGCAGCCGTTAGATCTGTATCGTAGGGACTAGATTAGATCTGGAGCGAAGCGTTTTCTTTAGATCTGGCGCATTGGATCTAACTTGATCCGACGGCGCGGAAGCGTGATCCTGAGCAAAACGGTACCGGCCAATAGGATAGCGCCGCGTGGCAGTAGTTTAGATTTAAAACAGATTTTGAATCAGATTATAGTTCAAATTTGTTTTGTTTGTAACTTTCGATTCCCACGTTAGATTTTGGCAAATTTTATACCGTTGGAATCAGGAGATCAAGCCCTTTCAGAATATGCAATGTGTTTAATGTTTTGCATCTGTTAAATTGGTTTCTTTTGCAAAAACATGTGTAGGGATTATTTGAGTATATGAAATGTTTAGGAATTGTTTTTAGTGTTAAATAAATTTGGTTTGGCAAGTTTTTAACTTATTTAGGATTCAGTACTATGCACTTGCTTGGTTGAGTTTTAAAAATCATCACTTAGCATTTTGCATGCATGCATATATTTTGTTTGTTTGTATATGTTTTGTGTGTAATTTATTGCTACCATTCTTTGTGTAGACTTTGGTGCTAGTGATTGTGATTGTGAAGAGTGCTACTCTCCCAACTACCAAGGCAAGTGGTACTTCATGAATAATTCTATCCCTATATTTTATACTAAGCATTAGAAATATTTTGCTAAGTCTTGCATGTTATTATTTTGCCTATATGCTATGTTGGGAAATCCTAAGTAGTTGTAGAATTGCTAGGAAATTTCTAAGTTAAGTTACTATCTATGCCATGCTTAGCCTAGCTAGTAGCAAACAAGGGTTGGTGAAATATACATGCTATGATGAAAATATTTCTAAGTCTTTGGACTTGTTTTACTTAATAAAACAACTAAGTCAATGAATCACCTGGGTGGAAAGGGACTTGATTGGTGGTTTTGGTTGAGTGGTTACACAAGGCCCATGGCTATGGTTTACCTTGTGTATCTCACTTGTGGTAAGCCACCCAGGAACAAAGAGATTTTAGAGGCCAAGTGTTAAGAAGCTTCTTGTGCAGCCATTTGGCAATATGGGCTCTGCCTGGATCACATAAGTTGCTAGAACTTAGCCATTTGGATAGTTGGTGGTAGTGGGAATGATAGGTTGGAGCGCGTCCATTTGGTCTAAGGGAAGGCTTTTGAAAGTTCCTGTCTTGGTGAAACCAAGTCTGGTGGGGAAAGTGCACATCCTGTGCAGATGGAAAAATCTAAGTACTTAGCCAAGTCCATGGCAATGGACAACTTGAGCATCAAGGCAAGCTATGAAGAATCTCCCCATCCCAATTTCTAAGTAAAAACTTGTGGGTGAACAAGGGTGAAGGACCTCAATGTCTATTGGTGGTTCCTTGGGAAAAGTTTTGACAAAGAAAAACTTAGTGATTTCAACTAATAGGAAAAACCTATTTTGAGCAAAGCAAGCCAACCTACACTTAGCCAAATTGCATATAGTATCTAGTCCACTTAAAATTTACTAAGGTATCACTTGCCAATACTATTCCAAAGTATTGACCCACTATGGCTGTAACTTGTGATGTTGTAGGTTACTCTGATGAGGATTAGGTGTCATGAGTCTACACTCAACATGTTTGCCTGTGGCACATGAAGATGAAGACTTATATTTATTTACTTATTCAAACTCTTGTATTAGGCCTATGGCCTTGAGTTGTAAAGACTATGTTTACCTCTGGAATGGATGTAATAAATGACCTTTGTATCTGTGTACTTCATCTTAAACTGTGGATGCTAGCAATGATCCAGGGACTAGCATTGCAATCACAGGGATCCTTTTCCTTTATAAAGGAGGGATCTTATAGATGGTATCAGAGCACTGTGTTGCCTGTAGGATTATGACCCTAGGATTGGAAACCACTAAGGAAAAATTTTCAACTTCTACACTTGTCTATTCTTCTCGTAGAACTTTTCTAATCTTCTCTCTCATCTCTATTTGTAGATGAACTCCATCAACGAAGCCATGAGGAAAGGACCACTCATGACAATGACTTTGGAGTGTGAGACAGAATTCCCTAAGGCTCTCAAGGACCTCATGGTTGCATTAGAGATACAAGGTGCAACTGTGTATAAGGGTTTTCCTGTGATGGATGAAGGAGAGGAATACTGGTGGGTGCAACTTCACTTGTATAAAAACAAGGAAGACAACCATCAAGAAAAAGGGTTCTGCATGTTCACTAACTCAGTGGTGCACACTACATTCTTTGAATCAGCAAAGGATGCGGCTTGGAAGACCATCAAAGAACTTGGTGATAGAGTCAAGTGCAGAATGCTCAACCTCCAAAATGATCTAAGAAAATAAAAGGAACATACCCAAGAGTTGGAAGCTACCAACCAAACCTTAAGAGGAGACATTATAGACTTAGTGATGGAATCATGTGAGCAAGATAGGCTGATTGCTTCTGGAAACATTGTGTTAGCAAACAGATCCAGTGAGATAGGATTGTAAACGTGCTTCGTTAGTTGGGCCACCACCTATCACCTTATTTTCCAAAATGTTGGTTTAAAATAAGATTGAACCTTGGTTGTTGTAATGGTTTCATGTATGCATGACTTGTGTGTTTTGCTTCCCAAGAATATGTATGTGATGTTTTGTCTTTTGTTTTATCTTGATTTGTGTTGTCTTAACTTTTCTATCTTATAAATAGATGCCTATTACCATCAGCACTGTTGAGGAGTTCGAGGTTACCCGCTTTGGTCCTCGTATCGTTGAGCTTACTACTTTGCTCAATCTCCCTCTTCCCACCATCATGGTGCATCCCCTCACCAAGTTTGAGAGGAAGGACCTCTAGGGCTTCAAGGTTAACCAGCCCGGACGCCAGACTGAGCCTACCACGGAGGCCATTGTCTTCAAGCTCATGCACGATGATAGGGAGAGAGGCCTTGAGGTAGTTATGCAGGATCTGATAGGACGTCTGCTAGGGAGACACTCCCGACAGGTTAGAGGTACCCACTTCCACGTCTTCAGAAGACGTGATGAGGATGGAGAGTCCATCGACTTCGAGGACGATTCGAGGGACGCAGCAGAGCCGATACACCTGTACCTCCAGGACTTAGAGTCTCTCATTAGGCACATGGACACGGATAGGACCAATGTCATGCTCAGCAATGACGAGCTCCAGGTACAGCTTCGCGAGAAGGACAAGCTCTTTGCGGAGCAACACGAGATAGTCAAGGAAATGGAGGCGAAGTTCGAGACCCAGGACAGGAAGTTCAAGAGTCAGGAGAAGCGTGTCCAGGATAGGAACAAGAAGATCCGGGACATGACTGAAGAACTGCAGTCCAAGGATTTCGAGCTCGAGCAGCAGCAGACAGTGATCGAGAGACTTCATTCCCAGAAGAGAGATCTCAAGGCCAAGATAGAGACCTTGACCACTAGCGTCGAGGAATACAAGACCGCGATGGAGAACGCAGGTCTTACCTTTGTCGAGGAGGAGGTTGACGCCGAGGAGTAGATTTGACTACTCATTTATTATTTATTATCGTACTTGTTATTTGACCATCCGACATGTGGATGGCTTGCTACTTGTGTGTTTTACTTTGTGAACTTGTTATCTTGTTGTTGAACTTTTATCTTTGTGTTGCATGCTATGTGTTTGCTTATGTGATGTAATGTGCACGAAAGCATCTATGGGTATCTCATTCTTATCTCTATTTGAACAAACCACAGATGCCTCCCCGTCGTGCAAACCCCAACCCCAACAACAACAACATCACTCCAGAAATGCAGAAAATGATGACTGCTCAAACACAGCTGATGCAGATGATGACGACGTTCATCCAGAACCAAAACAACAACAATAACAACAACAATAACAACAACAACAACCCTCCCGGTTTTGATATGCTTACCAGGTTCTTGAGATTGAGGCCAGCTAAGTTCTCAGGGACGACTGATCCCATGGTGGCCAATGATTGGCTACGTTCTGTAAACAAGGACTTGGTAACCGTGGGCTGTACGGATGCTGAAAAGGTCAGATTTGCAGCACATCTGCTAGAAGGACCAGCCGCCACTTGATGGGATAACTTCCAGATCACCACTCCCATAGATGAAGTGACATGGGCTATCTTTGAGGATGGCTTTCGCACTGCTCATATCTCATCTGGAGTGATGAGTCTGAAAAAGAAAGAGTTCCACAATCTGAAGCAGCGCCACTGCAGCGTGGCTGAATATATTGAGGAGTTCAACAATCTGGCGCGTTATGCACCGGATGAAGTTGACACCGACGCTAAGAGAAAGGAAAAATTTCTTGATGGCTTGAATGATGAGCTGAATCTGCAGTTGGCTGTGGCATATGTTCCCACTTATCAGTCTCTCTGTGACAAGGCTGCTATTTTGGAGAACAAAATGAAGCAAGTTGAGAGTAGAAAGAGAAAGCACTCCGACAAGCACAGCTCGGGATCGTCTCACAAACGATCTCATTATGATGACAGTGGAAGCTTAGGATCCCACAAGCATGGGAAATTCAACAAGCACCACAACCACAACCGTGATGACAACAAGCACCACCGTATTCATGACAATGACAAGTACAAGAACCAGAAGGGTGGATACAAGAGTCACCACAGTGGTAATGGAAGTGGAAGTGCAAGTCAGCCTATTAAGAGAGACATTAGTCATGTTGAATGCTTCAAATGCAAGAAGATGGGGCATTATGCAAATGACTGCCCAGAAAAGAAAGTTGAAGGACCCAACAAACCAAACCCTTTCCAGAAGGGACAGGTGAACCACATCAGTGTGGAGGAGGTCTATGAGGAGCCTGATGCTGTTTGCTGGTAAGTTCAGACTCAATTCTATTCCAGCATTTGTTCTTTTTGATACTGGAGCATCACATTCATTCATATCAAAAGCATTTGTTGATAGAAATGGGTTTCCAACTGAAAACATTGGGTGTCCAATAAAAGTTAGTTCTCCGGGTGGAGATATGATAGTAAGTCTTGGATGCCGGGATCTAGTAATAGAGTTTGGAAAGCATAAATTTCCAGTGAGCCTGATAATCCTAGATTCCCAAGGACTGGACGTAATATTGGGAATGGATTGGATGGCTAAGTATGAAGGAGTATTAGATTGTGCTAATCGTATTGTTGCACTCACAACCCTGGAAAGAAAACGGATTAAATTCAAGTCCAACTTTGAATCAAAAGGAAGTAAGCTAAATTCTCTTAAGGGGGTTAGCATGGACAGTGTGCCAATTGTGAGTGAGTATCCAGATGTGTTTATGGAAGAATTGCCGGGAATGCCACCAGATAGAGATGTGGAGTTTCTGATAGATTTGGTACCAGGGTCTGGACCAATAGCAAAGAGACCTTATAAAATGTCAGTTGATGAACTGAAAGAACTCAAGAAACAACTTGGAGAACAGTTGCAGAAAGGATTTATTCAACCAAGTTCTTCATCTTGGGGAGCCCTAGTTTTGTTCGTGGATAAGAAAGATAGAAGTCAAATGTTATGCATAGATTACCGATCACTCAACGAGGTGACTATCAAAAACAAATACCCTTTGCCTAGGATCAATGACTTGTTTGATCAGCTAGAAGGAGCATGTGTGTTCTCAAAGATTTATCTCCGGTCAGGATATTTTCAACTCAAGATAAGGGAACAAGACATACCTAAAACAGCTTTCACTACAAGGTATGGATTGTATGAGTATACCGTAATGCCTTTCGGTTTGACCAATGCTCCAGCATACTTCATGAATATGATGAACAAGGTGTTCATCGAATTCCTTGACAAGTTTTTTGTCGTTTTCATCGATGACATCTTAGTCTACTCCAAGAGCAAAGAAGAGCATGAAGGACATTTGCGTTTGATACTTGAGAAGTTACGAGAACATAAACTTTATGCCAAATTCAGCAAGTGTGAGTTCTGGTTGGATGAAGTTGGTTTTCTAGGTCATGTTATGACAAAGGATGGTGTAGCAGTTGATCCTGCTAAGGTTTCAGCTGTGACTGAATAGGAATCTCCCAAGTCCGTGAAAGAAGTTCGTAGTTTCCTTGGCTTAGCAGGTTACTACAGAACGTTCATTGAAAATTTCTCCAAGGTAGCTAAGCCTATGACTGAATTGTTAAAGAAAGACAAGAAGTTTGCATGGTCTGAAGGTTGTGAACTCAGCTTTCAGGAATTGAAGAAGAGACTTGTGACAGCACCAGTCTTGTGTCTGCCAGATTTGGAAAAAGATTTCCAAGTATATTGTGATGCATCTCATCAAGGTTTGGGAGTAGTACTTATGCAAGACGGTAAAGTTGTGGCTTATGCCTCGAGACAACTCAAAACTCATGAAGTGAACTATCCTACTCATGATTTAGAGTTAGCCTCTGTCGTCCATGCACTCAAAACATGGAGACACTATCTTTTGGGAAAGCGTTGTGAAGTGTTCACAGATCACAAAAGTTTGAAGTATATCTTCACCCAGAAGGAAATTAATATGAGACAAAGAAGATGGCTAGAACTTATCAAGGACTATGAATTAAGTTTGCAATACCACCCCGGTAAAGCAAATGTTGTAGCGATGCTCTAAGTCGTAAGGTTTTTGTGAATGGCCTTACCAAAGGAGAATTTCCAGATGATCTGTGTACCCAATTTAGAAAACTCATATTGGAGATTGTGCCTGAAGGACATCTCATGTCTTTGGATGTTCAACCCACTTTGTTGGACAAGATCAAAGAAGCCCAGAAGACTGATAAGGAAATTGAAGAGATTAAGGAAAAGATTGGCAAAGGAAAAGCCAAAGGATTCCATGAAGACGAACATGGTACCTTATGGCATGGGAAACGTATCTGTGTTCCACAAGATCCGGAACTGCGGAAACTGATTTTGCAAGAAGCACACAACTCTCCGTATTCCATTCATCCGGGTAACACCAAAATGTACATGGACATGAAAGAAAGATTTTGGTGGAATAATCTCAAGAAGGACATCGCCGAACATATTGCTTTGTGTGATGTGTGTAGTAGAGTGAAGGCAGAACATCAGAAACCAGCAGGTTTACTTCAACCACTACCTATTCCTGACTGGAAGTGGGACAAGATTGGTATGGATTTCATTACTGGATTACCAAGGACCCGGTTAGGATACGATTCTATTTGGGTAGTAGTGGATCGCCTAACTAAAGTGGCTCATTTCATACCCGTGAAGACAACCTATATAAGTGCAAAGTTAGCCAGAATCTACATGAGTAGAATTGTATGTCTACATGGAGTGCCCAAGAGTATTGTGTCTGATAGGGGAACTCAATTCACTTCCCATTTTTGGAGATAGTTACAAGAGTCATTGGGAACAAGGTTGGAATTCAGTACTGCTTTTCATCCTCAAATCGATGGACAAACGGAAAGGACTAATCAGATTCTCGAAGACATGTTGAGGGCATGTGCCCTAGACTATGGAGCCAGTTGGGATGAAAGTCTGCCTTACGCAGAATTTTCTTATAACAACAGCTATCAAGCCAGCATTGAGATGACACCATTTGAGTTTCTCTATGGAAGAAAGTGTACCACCCCATTGTTATGGAATGGAGTGGGAGAAAGAAGATTATTCGGACCAGATCTTATCAAGGAAGCTGAAGAGAAGGTCAAGTTGGTTAAAGACAGATTGAAGATAGCACAGTCCCGACAGAAAAGCTACGCAGATCCTAAGCGTAGAGAAGTCACCTACGAAGTTGGTGATAGAGCTTATCTTAGAGTGTCACCACTTCGTGGAGTGAAGAGATTCGGAGTCAAAGGAAAATTGGCACCAAGATATGTTGGACCATTCAAGATTCTGAGTCGTAAAGGAGAAGTTGCCTATGAAATAGAACTGCCAGAATCTCTGTCTGCTGTCCACAATGTGTTTCATGTGAGTCAACTTAAGAAATGTCATCCAGAAATGGAAGAAACTTCTTTGAAGGATACTATACCTTTGGAAGAAGTTCAACTAGAAAGTGATCTCACTTATGAAGAGAAGCCTATCAAGATTCTTGAGACGACAGAAAGAGTCACACGGACTAAGACTATCAAGTTCTGCAAAGCGCAGTGGAACCATCACTCCGAAGAGGAAGCAACATGGGAAAGAGAAGATGATCTTCGGAAAGACCACCCTCACCTATTTGCTAGCCAATCCGAATCTCGAGGGCGAGATTCACCTTAAGGGGGTTAGATTTGTAACATCCCTAAAATCATGTTTCAAACTCATGCATATCATCCAGGCATCCATGATCATATAGAGTTCATTTCAAACAAAACAATTCAAAAACAGGAGCATATGAGCTCATTATTTTATGTGATCATCATTTGAAACAAATGCTACTCTTTCTATGAGAGGTTGTTGTTCATGAAACCAAAATTTGTGCCTTGTTGTTTTCAGAATGTGTTGCTAGTTTGCTAAGGTTCAAACCAAGAGTTCAAAGCAAATACAATTTGAAAACCCATTTCAAAGTCAATATAAAACAAAGTGCTATGTCACTGTTTATTTTATTTTTCCAAATGACCAAGCCAATTCAAAGTGACCACTTGGTTTTATGCCAAGAATTGTGACTATTGCACACAGCAAAAATCCTGAATAGATTTGAATTCAAATAGCTTTTTAATTCATTTGAAAAACATTCTAGAAAATCAAATTAGAAATAGAAAAGGAATAAAGAAAAAGAAAAGGGCCGGCGCCAGACTTTGGGCCCAACAGCAAAACCAGCCCAGCTAGCCCACCTGGGTTTTCCCTCTCTCTCTCACGCGCAGACGCACCCAGCGAGTCGCTGACGCCAGGAACCCACACCCTTTCTGTTCCTCTCGTAGACAACTGGTCCCTCTCCACGTCGACTCCTTCTTCCCCAAATCTCGCGCGCAGACGCCGTCACCGCTGGCCATTGCTATGTTGATTCCGCGGCGTAATTGCCATTGATTCACCAGGCGTTTTTTGTCGAGCCTCTGCCTACTTAAACCCCTCCCTACTCCGCTCCATTCCCCTCACTCAATTTTCTCTCCACGCCACCAGGCTGCTCGCAACTCTCCAAACACCGCCGCAGCTCCGACGAACTCCGGCAGCAAATTCCGGTGAGTCCCGATCGCCCCTGTGCCTCTGATTCAAATGAGTGTGCCCAGCCTGACCTCGTGCATCTTCTGATACCCTTTGCTTGCCTGCTTGTGACCCAGGACGCCGTCCCCGTTCGTTCCTGCAAACGACCGAGCCGCCACTCAACTCCGGCGACCGATTACGGTAAGCACTGCGCGCCCCTTGATCTCTCTCGCATACGAGGTTGTTCGCCACTGTCTTGCGCATCTCCTAAACCACCTGGTTCGTGCTAGGGCGACGCGGAACCTCGGCAACGACTTCGACATCAACCACCTGACGCCGTGCACGACTCCGACGAGCTCCCTCAGCCACTACAGCGCGCCCCTTGACCAGCCATCACCACCTTGAGCATCAGCATCGCACGGCGAGCTCGGTAAGCCCCTTCCCCCTCTCCCGCACGACCTAGAACGCTAGCTCCGCCACTGACAGAGGCTCTGCCGCTAGCGTCGCTCGACTTTGGTCAGAGCAACGGCAGCCGTTAGATCTGTATCGTAGGGACTAGATTAGATCTGGAGCGAAGAATTTTCTTTAGATCTGGCGCATTGGATCTAACTTGATCCGATGGCGCGGAAGCGTGATCCTGAGCGAAACGGTACCGGCCAATAGGATGGCGCCGCGCGGCAGTAGTTTAGATTTAAAACAGATTTTGAATCAGATTATAGTTCAAATTTGTTTTGTTTGTAACTTTCGATTCCCACATTAGATTTTGGCAAATTTTATACCGTTGGAATCAGGAGATCAAGCCCTTTCAGAATATGCAATGTGTTTAATGTTTTGCATCTGTTAAAATGGTTTCTTTTGCAAAAACATGTGTAGGGCTTATTTTAGTATATGAAATGTTTAGGAGTTGTTTTTAGTGTTAAATAAATTTGGTTTGGCAAGTTTTTGACTTATTTAGGATTCAGTACTATGCACTTGCTTGGTTGAGTTTTAAAAATCATCACTTAGCATTTTGCATGCATGCATATATTTTGTTTGTTTGTATATGTTTTGTGTGTAATTTATTGCTACCATTCTTTGTGTAGACTTTTGTGCTAGTGATTGTGATTGTGAAGAGTGCTACTCTCCCAACTACCAAGGCAAGTGGTACTTCATGAATAATTCTATCCCTATATTTTATACTAAGCATTAGAAATATTTTGCTAAGTCTTGCATGTTATTATTTTGCCTATATGCCATGTTGTGAAATCCTAAGTAGTTGTAGAATTGCTAGGAAATTTCTAAGTTAAGTTACTATCTATGCCATGCTTAGCCTAGCTAGTAGCAAACAAGGGTTGGTGAAATATACATGCTATGATGAAAATATTTCTAAGTCTTTGGACTTGTTTTACTTAATAAAACAACTAAGTCAATGAATCACCTGGGTGGAAAGGGACTTGATTGGTGGTTTTGGTTGAGTGGTTACACAAGGCCCATGGCTATGGTTTACCTTGTGTATCTCACTTGTGGTAAGCCACCCAGGAACAAAGAGATTTTAGAGGCCAAGTGTTAAGATGCTTCTTGTGCAGCCACTTGGCAATATGGGCTCTGCCTGGATCACATAAGTTGCTAGAACTTAGCCATTTGGACAGTTGGTGGTAGTGGGAATGATAGGTTGGAGCGCGTCCATTTGGTCTAAGGGAAGGCTTCTGAAAGGTCCTATCTTGGTGAAACCAAGTCTGGTGGGGAAAGTGCACATCCTGTGCAGATGGAAAAATCTAAGTACTTAGCCAAGTCCATGGCAATGGACAACTTGAGCATCAAGGCATGGAAGCTATCAAGAATCTCCTCATCCCAATTTCTAAGTAAAAACTTGTGGGTGAACAAGGGTGAAGGACCTCAATGTCTATTGGTGGTTCCTTGGGAAAAGTTTTGACAAAGAAAAACTTAGTGATTTCAACTAATAGGAAAACCTATTTTGAGCAAAGCAAGCCAAGCTACACTTAGCCAAATTGCATATAGTATCTAGTCCACTTAAAATTTACTAAGGTATCACTTGCCAATACTATTCCAAAGTATTGACCCACTGTGGCTATAACTTGTGATGTTGTAGGTTACTCTGATGAGGATTAGGTGTCATGAGTCTACACTCAACATGTTTGCCTGTGGCACATGAAGATGAAGACTTATATTTATTTACTTATTCAAACTCTTGTATTAGGCCTGTGGCCTTGAGTTGTAAAGACTATGTTTATCTCTGGAATGGATGTAATAAATGACCTTTGTATCTGTGTACTTCATCTAAAACTGTGGATGCTAGCAATGATCCAGGGACTATCATTGCAATCACAGGGATCCTTTTCCTTTATAAAGGAGGGATCTTACACTCAGCCCCTAGGTAAGAACCTTCGTGTCCGCCGTTTTAACCATAGTTTGAAATGGGCATAAAAAATTCAAAAATAGTTTGAACTATATGAAACCTTCGCGTGGCATCATGTTATATGACATTGTTCCAAGTAAAATATCAAACTTGGTAAATTGATTGCGTCTCAGAAAACCTTCTCATTGAAGACCTATCATATTCGAGGTTTCATGGCTTCCGGGTCAAACGTCCAATATTATGGCTAGAATCAGGGTATAGTTTGTGATAATATACCCGTATTGTGCACACATGTGCATCTTGGGATTTAGAAGAATGTTGCAGGAGGAAGTTTTCCTTTTCGACGCACGGAAAATCCATTTTCCATTTTCCGATCGCGATAAACAGGGCGTTTTGTGAAGCAACCACCAAATGACAGTTTTAGAATGATACCACCACATTTTTTTAAAAATATTAGACCACCTTATATGGACAATGTCACAACCGGGGTATCTCAAACCTTTCCGTTCACCCCTGGCGAAAAAGACAAATTCCTGCCGAATCGGTAAGAAGTGGGTCCGGTTTGAACTACAGGTACATGATCTGATGCTCATAATTTTTGGCAAAAATCATTTTTAGACTCACAATATGCTATTTCTTCAGAGATCCAATGCAATTTTAGCAAGGAAAAATTATCAAACTTGGTAAATTAATTGCATCTCGAAAAAACCTTCTCATAGATGACATATCATGTCCGAGGTTTCATGGCTTCCGGGTCAAATTGGTAATGTCATGGCTAGAATCAGGGCATAGTTTATGATAATGTTCCCGTATTATGCACGCGTGTGCATCTTGGGATGGAGAATAATGTTGCAGGAAGAAGTTTTCCTTTTCGACACACGGAAAATCCATTTTCCATTTTCCGAGCGCAAAAAACAGGGCGTTTTGTGAAGCAACCACCAAATGCCATTTTTAGAATGGTATCACCACATTTTGTAAAAATAACACACCACCTTACCTGAATAAATGTCCCAATTGGGATATCTCAAACCTTTCCGTCCACCCCTGGAGAAAAAGACAAATTCCTGCCGAATCGATTGGAAGTGGGTAAGATTTGAACTACAAGTACATGATCTGATGCTCTTTATTTTTTGTAAATATCATTGTTAGACTCACAATATCATATTTCTTCAGATATCCAATGCAAGTTTAGTGAGGCTCATCCCCTTGCTAAGAACCTTCATGCTTGACATTTTGACCATAGTTTGAAACGGGCCTAAAAAATTTAAAAACTGTCTGAATAGGTAGGAAGTAGGTCCGATTTAAACTACATGTACATGATTTGATACGCGTCATTTTTTGGAAAAATCATTTTTAGGTTCATAATATGCTATTTTATCATATATCCAATCATGGTTTCACAAGGTACCACCCGTAGCTAAGAAACTTCGTTCCCGCCGTTTTGAGGGCAATTTGGGCGTAAGTACTTTAAAAAATAAAAAAAAATGGAAAACCTTCAACTATTTGCCAACATAAAAGTCATACATATTTTCAAGGTTACCAAATCGATTCTAGAATCATCTCAATCTAAGGTCATACACAAAATTAATGGATAATTGATTTTTTAGGCATTCCAAATAAAAAAAGCTCCCTCTAATTTTGGGGCACAAACTCTTATGAATCATCCCAATTAACCGTAAATTCAGATCGCTATTTGCTGATGGAATGTTGGCCCATTCGTTGCAGCAGGTGCAATAGCGAGGTGAGTTAAAAAAATAGCAAGGCATAGGCCCAATAACAATGCATGAATAACTTGGCCCAAGGGGCGCAGGCCCAGCAGCAAAGAGGGTTAAGTACTGGCATCACGTGAATTTAACACAAAAGAACCTTTGGTGTAGTGGTTACAACGCTTGGGAGTATAGAGTATGGGAGGTCGCGGATTCAAACCTCCGCCCCTATTTTTTTTTGGAAATTGCATGCAACGCTTGGTACTGCTATGTTTGGTCCCGAATGGTGTGCTGTTACTGCGGTCTTGAAGAAATAGACACGTATATATGACATGTAAGCAAATATTGACACATAGACGTGATAAGTAAGCGGAATTGCTGATGTGGTCTATTAGTCATTTAAATGTATTCTGATTCAGACATTAAGACAATTTAAATTGGTCATAATTGTCTATAAATAAGTCTCTCAGCCGTGTCATGTAGATATGACGACTTTATATGAAGAAATTACGACGATTTTGACACAAATCGTCATAGTTCTATAGGGTTTTGACCTCTCTAGACGGCTTACGACCATCTTGTCCGAAATCGTCATAGATCTATTATGATTTCATTTCCCATCACTATGAGAAGGTCACAAGTAAACACATTTCTTATAGTGGATACATTCGAGGACCTCAAGCGCCAGCTCTCCACATCACTGGTCCTGGTCACACCGAAAGAAAGGGAGCCTTTGCTGCTATACATAGCAGCCACATATCAGGTGGTCATTACCGCACTCATGGTCGAACAACCCGAAGATGGCAAGACCCACGGGGTCCAACGCCCAATTCACTACCTCAGCGAGGTACTGACCCCGACAAAGCAGAGGTACCCTTTGTTGGGGATATGGTAAATGAGTATCATCATGGCATGTCTCTAATCTAGATAACCTGAGTGGCCCACAGTTGGTAGCAAGGCCCATGGCCTGCTGGTCGGCCTAGTTAGATGGATCCAGAAGAGAGGCCTTTGCCGGATAAAGGAAGGCTACGGAGGAGTCACCAGCGTACCCGAAGCCTTGGAGTGCAAGACATGTTAGACTAGTTGTGTACCGTGTAGGAATCTGTAACCTGTCCGGCTAAGACTTTGCCTGTAACCCTAGGATCTGGCGACTATATAAGCCAGACCTATGGGAGCCTTAGGGATAACTCAATTCATGTCGCGCACAGCAAACCAATCCCTGTAACTCAGTGTATTGCCATTATAGTGATTTATAACAGGAGTAGGATTCCGCCACCGTCGTGGGATCTGAACCTGGGTAAGCTGTGTTACCTCGTACTCGCCAACCTTCCGCCTTCCCCCACATCTCTAAACATGCTCCGTGGGACCCCTCCATGGCGTACTCGTCGGCAATAACATGAAAGTTGGCACCCATCGTGGGCAAGAGGCGCTTCAGGTTCTACAACGGGCGAGGTCCAAGATCTTCGCAGTAATCGGCGAAACCGTAGCCATCCGCAGTGTTATCATCTCCGGCAATGTTCCGATCGTCCCTCCCGACGAGTCCTGGATCCCGGCAAAGACGAACCCCACCCGCTGCTCGATCGTCCCAATCGGGGAAATCCGCCTCTTCATCGGCGAAACCGACTCGGGCACTAGTTCCCTGGAAGTCGGAGGATCGTCAAGGCCGGCATGGACCGCCTATGGGCAGGATACGTTCGCGGAATGATCGAAGTCGGATCTCACTTCGGAGTTTTCTGACATGGATCGAAAAAATTCAAGGCCCACCCAAACCGCCCCTGTGTAGGATATAATGGTGGAAGATAACTGCAAGTCCGCCGGCTTCGCCCGTGCGTCTGGACAGCAGAGATCCAAGTTCGTCGGCGTGGTGACTATCTTCGATCTGGCACATTGCATTCAGAGAGAGGGTGAAAACCCCCGCGATTACCTAGCCAGGTGGCTCCGTATACGGGCCGATCTGGAGCATTACCCCAATGATGATGCTATCTATCACTTTGTGGAATGACTGGACAACAGGCCACTGGGTCTCCTCACTTTAGAGGGCATGGTTCACACTGTCAACAACTACGCGGCTGGCGAAGCAAAAGCTCAGGCAGTGCTCGCAGCCGTACCCGGCGCCCCGCCGCCTTAGCTGAAGGGTTTCGCAGCATAGTAAATCAAAATTTTTCTACGGATGCGAACGGGAAAGCCAAGATCTAATCTAGGAGATGCAAACAACGAGGGGGATTAGATGAGATCTTCATACCCTTGAAGATTCGCACAGCGGAACGTTCGTCGGAACGTGGGTGATGTAGTCGTACTCGCTTCTCCTCCTCGCGATCCGCTCCGATCTAACACCGCAAGTGGCGATGCCTCCGAGAGATGCACACGTGCGGCACCTCGACGTCTCCTCCTTCCTTGGTCTAGCAAGTATGGTGGAGAGACGGATTGGATCTACAACGCGACGACGCGGTGCAAGTGGTGGAGAGTTTCTGCAGCAGGGCTTCGCCTACGTGCAGTCGGGAGGGAGAGAGAGAGGAGGGCAGCAGGGCGGCTAGGGCTTGAGGAGGAGGTGTAGTGGGGTGGTGCGCCCCCAGCCCTCTTTATATAGAGGGGTGGGCGCCAACCCTAGACCCTCCCCCAAGCCTAGGCCGAAGGCCAAGAAGGGAAGAGTGGGGGGCAAGTTTCCCCCCTCCTTCTAGAAGCTCCCCTAGGGTTTACCCTAGGTTTGGCCGGCTGGGCCCTATGGGGCCTTGTTCCCCAGGCCCAATGCGGCCAGGGCACTCCCTCATAGGCCCATGCCCCCTCCCGACAGGTGGGGCCACGTTGGTCCCCCTCCGGAAGGTTCTAGAAGCTTCCGGTACAATACCGATTAACCCGAAACAATTCCGAACTCCAAAAACTGCATTGCCTTATATGAATTTATTCTCCGGACCATTCCGGAACCTCTCGTGATGTCCCGGATCCCATCCGAGACTCCGAACAAAAACTCATAAACCAATTATCCAATCTATCCTAGCGTCGAGACACGTTAAGTGTGTGACCCTTTGGGTTCGAGAACATGCAGACATGATCTTCTATCAATAATCAACAGCGGGGTCTGGAAACCCATATTGACTCCCACACATTCATCGATGATCATATCGGACGAACCACGATGCCAGGATTCATTCAATCCCATATATATATATATATATTCCCTTCGTCTCGCGATATTTTACTTGCCCGAGATTTGATCGTCGGTACCGTCATACCTAGTTCAATCTCGTTCACAGCAAGTACTTTACTCGTTCCGTAATCCGATATCACTTTGTGATTAACTCCTTAACCACATGCTTGCAAGCGGTGTTGATATCGATTACCGAGTGGGCCCGAAGTATATCTCTCCGACTTGGGAGGGACAAATCCCATCTCGATACATACAACCCAACAGGTACTTTCCGATCACCTGAGAGACACCTTTATGATCACCCTCTCATAGGATGACGTTTGATGACCTCAAAGCTTTCTTCCGATACCAGGGAGTTGTATTATCTCATGGTCTAACGAATATAATATTTGACATAAGAAAAACTTCGCAAAGATGAACACGATGACACGATCTAATTTCTTCGCTTAGTTTGGGTCTGTCCATCATATCATTCTCCCAATGATATGATCTCATTATTAATCGACAACTCATGTCTATGGTTAGGAAACCTTAACCATCATTAATCAATGAACTAGTCCATAGAGGCATACTAGGGACACGGTGTTGTTCACAAACCACACAAGTATTAAAGTTTCCGTTTAATACAATTCTAGCATGGAATATAAACTTTATCATGAACAAGAATTATAATAATAACATCTTTATTATTGCCTCTAGGGTATAATTCCAACAGTCTCCCACTTGCACTAGAGTCAATAATCTAGTTTATATTTGGCAACAATCTCACACCCATGGCACTAAGGTGTTGATCATGTTTTACACGTGGAAGAGGTTTAGTCAATGGATCTGCGACATTCAGATCTGTATGTACTTTGCTAATCTTTAGATCTCCATCTGCTATATAATCTCGGATTATATGAAACTTGCGGTTGATATGCTTGGTCTTTGGATGATATCTTGGTTCCTTAGCGAGTGCTATGGCGCTAGTGTTGTCACACAATATCTCTAGTGGGTCCAATGCACTTGGAACCACGCCAAGCTCAGTGATGAAGTTCCTGATCCAAACTCCTTCACTTGACGCTTCTGAAGCAGCCATGTATTCCGCTTCTACTGTAGATCCCGCGATCACGCTTTGCTTGCAGCTTCTCCAGCTCACAGCTCCTCCATTCAAAATATAAACATATCCTGTCTGAGATTTAGAATCATCCTTGTCGGTGTCGAAACTAGCGTCGACGTAACCTTTTACGACGAGCTGTTCATCACCCCCATAGACTAAGAACATTTCTTTAGTCCTATTTAGGTACTTTAGGATGTTCTTCACGGCTGTCCAGTGTTCCACTCCTGGATCACTTTGATATCTGCTCGTCCAACTAAGAGCATTGGACACATCCGGTCTAGTACACAACATGGCATACATGATAGAACCTATGGCCGAGGCATAAGGCACTTTGCTCATAGCTTCTCTATCATTTACCGTAGCTGGACACTGAGCCTTGCTCAATATCTTACCTGACAACATAGGCACTGAACCTTTCTTCGCCTTATCCATTCTAAACCTTTTCAGAACTTTGTCTAGGTATGTACTCTGGCTTAAAGCTATCAGGCGTCTTTGTCTATCTCTATAGATTTTGATGCCCAATATATAAGCAGCTTCACCTAGGTCTTTCATTGAAAAACACTTGTTCAAATAACTCTTCACATTGTTAAGCATGTTAATGTCATTTCCAATAATCAATATGTCATCCACATATAGTACCAGAAATGTCACTGAGCTCCCACTCACTTTCTTGTAGATACAAGCTTCATAGCAATTTGGAACAAATCCAAAGCTCTTGATCACTTGATCAAAACGAAGGTTCCAACTCCGAGATGCTTGCTTCAGTCCATAAATGGAATGCGGAAGTTTGCACACTTCATCAGCATCCTTAGGATCGACAAAACCTTCGGGTTGCATCATATACAACTCTTCATCAATGTTTCCATTGAGGAACGCAGTCTTGACATCCATCTGCCATATTTCATAATCATGAAACACATCAATTGCTAATAAAATCTGAATGGACTTAAACATCGCTACGGGAGAGAAAGTCTCATCGTAGTCAACACCTTGAACTTGTCGAAAACCTTTCGCGACAAGCCGTGCTTTATAGACGGTAACATTACCATCCGCGTCCGTTTTCTTCTTGAAAATCCATTTGCACTCAACGGACTTTCGGTCGCTAGGAGGGTCCACCAAAGTCCATACTTGGTTTTCGCTCATGGATCCCAATTTGGATTTCATGGCCTCTAGCCATTTCTCAGAGTCTGGGCTCATCATCGCTTCCTCATAGTTCGTAGGTTCACTGTCTTCTACCAACAAGACAGTCAAGACAGGGTTGCGTACCACTCAGGAGGGGCACACGACCTTGTCGACCTGCGACGTTCAGTAGCAGCATCGTCCGAAGCTTCATGATCCTTGTCATTAGCTTCCTCTATTGTTGGTGCAGGCGGCACTAGAACAATTTCAGGTGCTGCGCTACTCTCCAATTCAAGAGAAGGTTCAACAACCTCGTCTAGCTCTACTTTCCTCCCACTCACTTCTTTCGAGAGAAACTCCTTCTCAAGAAAGGAACCGTTCTTTGCGACAAACACTTTGCCTTCGGTTCTGTGATGGAATGTATACCCAATAGTTTCCTTAGGGTATCCTATGAAGACGCATTTCTCCGCTTTGGGTTCGAGCTTGTCCGGCATCAACTTCTTGATGTAGGCTTCGCATCCCCAAACTTTAAGAAACGACAACTTAGGTTTAGCACCAAACCACAGTTCATACTGTGTCGTCTCAACGGATTTAGATGGTGCCCTATTTAAAGTGAATGCAGCGGTTTCTAATGCATAACCCCAAAATGATAACGACAAATTAGTAAGAGACATCATCGATCGGACCATATCTAATAGGGTTCGATTCTGGCGTTTAGACACACCATTGCGCTGTGGTGTTCCGGGTGGCGTGAGTTGCGAAACGATTCCGCTTGCTTTAAGATGCGTGAGAAAATCATAACTCAAATATTCACCTCCACGATCAGATTGTAGAAACTTAATCTTTCTGTTACGATGGTTCTCCACTTCATTCTGAAATTCCTTGAACTTTTCAAATGTTTCATATTTATGTTTCATTAAATAGATACACCCATATCTACTTAAGTCATCGGTAAAAGTGAGAAAATAGCGATATCCACCGTGCGTCGAAACACTCATCGGTTCGCATACATCTTTATGTATGATTTCCAACAAGTCCGTTGCTCGCTCCATCATACCGGAGAACGGGGTTTTGATCATCTTGCCCATGAGGCATGGTTCGCATGTGTCAAATGATTCAAAATCAAGAGACTCCAAAAGTCCATCAGAATGGAGTTTCTTCATGCGCTTTACACCAATATGACCTAGACGACAGTGCCACAAATAAGTAGTATTATCACTATCTACTTTGCATCTCTTAGCCTCAATGTTATGGATGTGTGTTTCATCCCTTTCGAGATTTAGAATAAATAAACCATTCACAACAGGTGCATGACCATAAAAGATGTTACTCATATAAATAGAACAACCATTATTCTCCGATTTAAATGAATAACCATCTTGCAATATACACGATCCAGAAATAATGTTCATGCTCAACGCAGGCACATAATAACACTTATTAAGGTTTAAAACTAATCCCGAAGGTAAAACTAAGGAGAGCGTGCCGACGGCCATCACATCAACTCTTGATCTGTTGCCAACGCGCATCGTCACCTCATCCCTCGCAAGCCGCCGTCTATTCCGTAGCTCCTGTTTCGAGTTATAAATATTAGCAACTGAACCAGTATGAAATACCCAGGCACTACAACGAGGGCTAGTAAGGAAAACATCAATAACATGTATATCAAATATACCTTTGATGGTGCTAGCCTTCTTGTCCGCTAAGTACTTCAGACAGTTGCGCTTCCAGTGACCCTTGTCCTTGCAATAGAAGCACTCAGTGTCCTGCTTGGGTCCAGACTTGAGCTTCTTCTCAGCAGGGGCAACACGCTTGCCTCCGCCTTTATTGAAGGGCTTCTTTGCACCCTTACCTTTCTTGAAGGTGGGGGGCTTGTTGACCATCAACACATGATTATCCTTTTTGATGTCCACCTCCGCAGCCTTCAGCTTTGCGAAGAGCTCGGTGATTGTATCAGTGGAACCAATCTGATTATGAGTCACTACAAAACTTTTGTAGCTGGGAGGGAGTGATTGCAGAACCCTGTCAATCTTGAGCTCCTATGGAATCTTGCAGTCCAGTTGCTCAAGGCGTTGAGTGTAGCCCGACATCTTTATGGCGTGCTCACTAACGGAACTCCCTTCCTCCATCTTGCAGTTAAAGAATTTCTCAGAGATCTCATATCTCTCAGAACGGGCCTGAGTCTGAAACATAGTTTTCAGCTCCTCAAGAATCTCAAAGGGCCCGGGATAGTCTTCAAAACGATTTTGAAGGTCCGATTCCATAGCAAACAATATGGTGCTCTTAATCACACCATAATCATCTTTGCGTGACTGATAGACAGCTTTCTCATCAGCCGGCGCATCTATAGCAGGGGCGTCACCTAGCGCATTTTCAAGGACATAGTCCTTTTGACCGCTAGAGAGAATGATTCTCAGATTGCGGAACCAGTTGGTGAAGTTAGACCCATTGTTTCTAAGCTTTTCCTTCTCAGCAAAAACATTGAAGTTGAAGTTGGACTTAGCCATTTGATCTACAATATTTGCAAGTACAAATTAGACTATGTTCATGATAACTAGTTCAACTTTTAATCAAATTACTAGATGAACTCCCACTAAATTCAACATCCCTCAAGTTGTTTAGTGAACATGATCCAAATTCACCACACCTAATCCGATCTTCACGAGAAGAGATGTGGTTTCAATGGTGGACAATGAAGTGTCGATCATATCATTCATATGACTCATGCTTAACCTTTCGGTTAATGTGTTCCGAGGCCATGTCTGTACATGCTAGGCTCGTCAAGTTAAACCCAAATATTTCCGCGTGTGCAAAACTGGCTTGCACCCGTTGTATGTGAACATAGAGTCTATAGCACCCGATCATCACGTGATGCTTGGACATGACAAACTTTCGCAACGGTGCATACATGGGGAGAACATAGTTTTATCTTGATATTTAAGTGAGGAATCATCTTATAATGCTACCGTCGCGAGCTAAGCATAATAAGATACATAAAAGGATAAACATCACATGCATATAACTTTATGTGACATGGTATAACCAATCTTCGTGCAATGATCTCCATCTTGTGCGTGCCGGCATGATCTCCATCACTCCACCATGATTGCCTCCACCACGAATAGCAACTACAACTATTGCTAACTACTTAGTGATAAAGTGAAACTATTACATGGCGTATAAGAAGTTGACACACAGGTCATACACAATTATAAAGACAACCATATGGCTCCTGCCGGTTGTGTACTCATCGACATGCAAGTCATGAAACATTACAAAACATGATCATCGCATACTATATACACATCACATCTTGGGCCATACCATATCACAAAAAACACTCCCTGCAAAAACAAGTTAGACGCCTCTACTTTGTTGTTGCATGTTTTACGTGGCTTATGGGAGTAGCAAGCTAAGAACGATTCTTATCTACGGAAAGCTACAACGGTGATATTATGGTTGCCAAACTCCGGTGTAAATACCATGACAACTATAGTGAGAGAAACTGGCATCCACCAGCCGCATGTGTGGAATAAGCCACACGTCAAGTGCGGAGCCGGTCTCGCGAACGATGTCGCGTAAGGTTGGCCTGGACCGCTTCAATCTCACTATCCCGCGTCATAATAAGAACACAAACAAGAGGCTTGCAACAGAAAACATCAACGCCCTCAACAACCATTTTGCGTTCTACTCGTGAAACACATCTACGCATAGATCTAGCTCTGATACCACTGAAGGGTTTCACAGGATAGTAAATCAAAAAATTTCTACGGATGCGAACGGGAAAGCCAAGATCTAATCTAGGAGATGAAAACAACGAGGGGGATTAGATGAGATCTTCATACCCTTGAAGATTCGCACAGCGGAACGTTCGTCGGAACGTGGGTGATGTAGTCATACTCGCTTCTCCTCCTCGCGATCCGCTCCGATCTAACACCGCAAGTGGCGATGCCTCCGAGAGATGCACACGTGCGGCACCTCGATGTCTCCTCCTTCCTTGGTCCAGCAAGTATGGTGGAGAGACGGATTGGATCTACAACGCGACGGCGTGGTGCAAGTGGTGGAGAGTTTCTGCAGCAGGGCTTCGCCTACGTGCAGTCGGGAGGGAGAGAGAGAGGAGGGCAGCAGGGCGGCTAGGGCTTGAGGAGGAGGTGTAGGGGGGTGGTGTGCCCCTAGACCTCTTTATATAGATGGGTGGGCGCCAACCCTAGCCCCTCCCCCAAGCCTAGGCCGGCGGCCAAGGAGGGAAGAGTGGGGGGCAAGTTTCCCCCCTCCTTCTAGAAGCTCCCCTAGGGTTTACCCTAGGTTTGGCCGGCTGGGCCCTATGGGGCCTTGTGCCCCTGGCCCAGTGCGGCCAGGGCACTCCCTCATAGTCCCATGCCCCCTCCCGATAGGTGGGGACGCGTTGGTCCCCCTATGGAAGGTTCTAGAAGCTTCCGGTACAATACCGATTATCCCGAAACAATTCCGAACTCCAAAAACTGCATTGCCTTATATGAATCTTATTATCCGGATCATTCCGGAACCTCTCGTGATGTCCCGGATCCCATCCGAGACTCCGAACAAAAACTCATAAACCAATTATCCAATCTATCCTAGCGTCGAGACACGTTAAGTGTGTGACCCTTCGGGTTCGAGAACATGCAGACATGATCTTCTATCAATAATCAACAACGGGGTCTGGAAACCCATATTGACTCCCACACATTCATCGATGATCATATCAGATGAACCACGATGCCAGTATTCATTCAATCCCATATATATATTCCCTTCGTCTTGCGATATTTTACTTTCCCGAGATTTGATCGTCGGTACCGTCATACCTAGTTCAATCTCGTTCACAGCAAGTACTTTACTCGTTCCGTAATCCGATATCACTTTGTGATTAACTCCTTAACCACATGCTTGCAAGCGGTGTTGATATCGATTACCGAGTGGGCCCGAAGTATATCTCTCCGACTTGGGAGGGACAAATCCCATCTCGATACATACAACCCAACAGGTACTTTCCGATCACCTGAGAGACACCTTTATGATCACCCTCTCATAGGATGACGTTTGATGACCTCAAAGCTTTCTTCCGATACCAGGGAGTTGTATTATCTCATGGTCTAAGGAATATAATATTTGACACAAGAAAAACTTCGCAAAGATGAACACGATGACACGATCTAATTGCTCCGCTTAGTTTGGGTCTGTCCATCATATCATTCTCCCAATGAAATGATCTCATTATTAATCGACAACTCATGTCTATGGTTAGGAAACCTTAACCATCATTAATCAATGAACTAGTCCATAGAGGCATACTAGGGACACAGTGTTGTTCACAAACCACACAAGTATTAAAGTTTCCGCTTAATACAATTCTAGCATGGAATATAAACTTTATCATGAATAAGAATTATAATAATAACATCTTTATTATTGCCTCTAGGGCATAATTCCAACATTAGCCACCGCCACCACTGCCTCCAATCAACGTCCCTGCAACTGCACCACCACCACCCATGATAGAGGAAGCCCCGACACCCTCCAACCCCGTCTTGGACGCGCTCTACGCCAACATTAGCGCTAACTCGGAGGAGATACACTTCAGCCCGGGGGAACTCGACTCTGCTATGCAGGAGATGGATGAGGACATCAGACGCGATCAGCAGGCCAACAAGACCATCACATACCGAGAGGTATTCGTTGCCATTGCGACTGTGATGGAGGAAGATCAACCCGGACAAGCTCCACCTAAAGCGTTGGACAAGGGGAATGGACCACCTGTTGCTGCCGACAATGATCGCGCAAAGGCCATGCCCCCTCCGCCTAACCCAGTGCAGCAGCCGCAGGAACTCAACGTTGGTCCAAGTAACAACAACACCGCAAACCCACCGCCTCCGGCATCTACATCTGCTACTGTCCAAATCACTCCAGATTATAGAGTGATGTATGGGAATTTGCTCGTCGAGCCCATGACTGTGGCTCATATACGGAACTTAGTCCATCTTGACAAGAAGCGCCAGCAGCTGCTGGAGGAAGCGAAGGCCATCGCGGAGCAAGGCGCAAGTTAGATCAAGATCTGGCCAAAGCGCAAAAGTCAATAGAGAAAGCTAGAGGCATGTAGGCCGAGTACAAGACTCTGCTCAAGCAGCAGAAGGCTAAGAAAGCTCCGGCTCGCGTCATCAACGATCTTGGTGTACGGCGAAACCTAGGACAGGCTCCCATGAAGCCGCCACAAGCCAAGCCATACATTGACAATGAGGGCAGGTAGGTAATGCCCAGTCCTATTCTCAACCTAGCCATCGCCAAGATCCTTCTGGAGCAGGATAGATCACCCGTAGCTGTGGAACAGGTCTATGACCTTGTAGCAAAGGCGGTCAAACAGCAGGAAAAGGACACCTCTCAGAGGTTTGAGTTTGACCCAGCATATTGCCAGTCTAGCAACCCTAAGCCGCCAAGGGACCGATCTCCTCAGGATGTCGGGTCACAGACGGGTTCATCAGAACGAAGACGGAGGGATGTACACAATAGTAAGGACGCTATCCCCATATCCTCCAACAATGGAGGTTATGGCGAGTTGTCAACACCTCGTTGGGATACCCCAAGAGGAAGGTGTGATGAGCGCAACAACAAGTTTTCCCGTAGTAAGAAATCAAGGTTATCGAACCAGTAGGAGGAAAGAAACGTGTAGAGGTCCACACCTTGATAAGGTAGAGATCCCTGTGTTTACAATGCTAGTCCCTGGATCAATAGCTAGCATCCACAGTTTAAGATGTAATATCATGAAACAAAGGTCATAATACAACTTTATAACCAGGAATAAAATAATTCATTACATCTTACATAGCTCATTTGGCTATCTCATTACAATGCAGCAGAAATAACTATTTAGCATAGAGTCCTTCATCTTCAAAGTGCCACAGGCAATCATGTTGGTTGTAGACTTGTAATCCTATTCAACACACTTCACTAACATCAAACAAACCCGCAACATAATAAGTTACAGCCACAAGGGTCAATACATTTGAATTGTATTGGCAAGTGATACTATGGTAGTATAGTGGAGTCTATCATCTATATGCATTTGGCTAAGTGGAGCTTAGGATTGCTTTGCTCAAAATAGGTTTTCCTTATAAGTTGAAAACACTAAGTTTTTGTTTGTCAAAATCACCCAAGGCATCTACCAATAGAAATTGGTGATCCTTTAACCCTTGTTCAACCACAAGTTTTTAACTTAGAAATTGGGATGAGGAGATTCTTGATAGCTTCCATGTCTTTATGCTCAAATTGTCCATTCCTGGGGACACGGCTAAGTACTTAGATTTTACTCTCTCGAGAGGTGGTGCACTTTCCCCACAAGACTCGACATGCATCGATACAAGATCTTTCAGAAGCCTTCCCTTAGACCAAAATGGACGCGTTCCCAAACCTATTGTTGGAGATATGCCCTAGAGGCAATAATAAATGTAGTTATTATTATATCTTTGTGTTTATGATAAATGTTTACATTCATGCTATAATAGTATTAACAAGGAAACATTAATACTTGTGTGATTTGTAAACTAAAATAGAGTCCCTAGTAAAGCCTCTTTATAAATACTAGCTTGTTGGTTAATAAATGATTGTGGTTTCCCTATCATGAACATTGAGATGTTATTAACAACAAGATCATATCGTTAGGAGAATGATATGGTGGACATACTCCTATAGATAAGCGTAGCATAAAGATCAAGTCATTTTAATAGTTCAATTGCTATATGCTTTCTGATACATAGTAACCTAATTCCTTCGACCATGAGATCATGCATATCACCTTCACTGGAAGGATGCTTTGATGACATCAAACACCACACCGTAACTGGGTGGCTATAAAGGTGGCATTGAGTGTTCAGAAAGTATTGGTTGAGACACATGGATCAAGAGTGGGATTTGTCCATCCATATGACAGATAGATATACTCTGGGCCCTCTCGGTGGAATGTCATCCAATTAGCTTGCAAGCATGTGAATGGCTCACAAGGGATCACATATCATGGGAACGAGAAAAGAGTACTTATCAGTAACGAGGTTGAACTAGGTATGTAGAGATACCGACGATCATAACCTCGGATAAGTAAACTATCGTGAGACAAAGGGAAACTGGTATCGTATGTAACTGGTTCATTCGATCGCAAAGTAATCATAGAAATATGTGGGAGCCATATGAATTTCCAGATTCCTCTATTGGTTATTGTTCGGAGAAGTGTCTCGATCATGTCCGCATAATTCACGAACCGTAGGGAGACACACTTAAGGATTCGACGTTGTTTGAGTAGTTATGGAATGATGAGTAAGAGACCGAATGTTGTTCGGAGTCTCGGATGGGATCCAGGATATCACGAGGAGATCCGGAATGGTCCGGAGAATAAGATTCATATAAGGAAAGTCCTGTTTCGGGGTTGGAGAATGGTTTCGGTCTTTTCATCGGGAATGTTCTAGAAGGTTCCGGAATGTCCGGCACTCCGGAGGGGAAGGGTACATGAATGTGTCATATCAAGTTGGAATGATTGCATCATGTACTAGGTGTCATCGCTGAACAAAATAAAGTGTTTAATCAAATCCTAGTTTGAAAAGTCAAACGCCAATTTGAAAAGTCAAACGGCTATTTTGTGAGGTGGAGGGAGAGTAGGAAACCTACTTTAGGAGGAGTTCCCTCCACCGCCGGCCCACTTGGAGACCGAGTTGGGGAGGGACTCCCCTCCCCTTGGCGCGCCCCCTCCACCTATATATGGAGGGGCAGGGCTGCCCCTCCAAGGACACAACACCACGCCCCGCAAACCCTAATCCTAGCCGCCCGTGTCGCCACCTCCTGCTGCCGCCGCCGCCACCTAGGGCAAGCCGCCGCCGCCTAGGCAAACCCTAGCCGCCGGCCTTGCTCCTCCTTGGTGCGTCTAAACCCTAGATCGTCGAGGCTCTCTCTCATAGTCCACCATACTCGCTCGGACTGTGGAAGCGCTGCCGCAACGCAGCGCCGGAAGGATCGTCTACGCGATCTTGAGATCGGCAAGAGTACGACTACATCACCCACGAGAATCCGCTCTCGTTAAACACTTTGGAATCTTCGAGGGTGAGTTATTCCATCGACTCGTTGCTACAATATAGTAGATAGATCTTGGCTTGTTTGTTTGTATGCGGTAGAAATTTTTTGTTTTCCATGCTACGAACCCCTTCAGTGGTATCAGAGCCGTGTCTATATGTAGATCTGTTGCACGAGTAGAACACAATGGTCATTGTGGGCGTTGATGCTTTTTTTGTCGATTGCTTCTTCTGTACTTTGCATCTTGCGAGATGGTGGGATGAAGCGGCCCGGGCTAACCTTACATGACATCGTTCATGAGACTTTCTCCACGCTTAACATGCAACTTGTATTGCATAAGTGGCTTTGCGGGTGCCTGTTTCTCCCAACATAGTTAAGATTCAATTTACAACGGGTGATTGACAATACTAGTATCAATGTTGTGGTTCTTGTTCGTAAGTTAGAACGACACTTATTGAAAGCCCCAAACCACGTAAAACATGCAAAGAAAGTAGAGGCATCTAACTTTGTTTTGCAGGGGTGTGCTGTGATGTGATATGGCCATGATTGTGATTATATTTGATGTATGTGATGTTCCTTATTGTAAGTAGGCAACCGGCAGGATCCATATGGTTGTCTTTAATTTCTGTTAAGACCCGCGTGTCTATTCAAAGTAGTTGTAATAGTTAAAGCTGGTGGACGACAACCATGGAGCGGCATCATTGACCTTGATGCAATGCCGGTGATGATGGAGATCATGTTCGTGCTTGAAGATGGAGATCGGAAGCACAAAGAAGAAAGGCCATATCATATCACATATTATGAATTGCATGTGATGTTAATCCTTTATGCATCTTGTATTGCTTAGTTAACAACGGTAGCATTATAAGATGATCCCTCATGCACATGTATATCAAGTTCTAAAGTGTTCAACCTTAGTAAGCACCGTTGCTAAAGCTTGTTGTTTCGAAGAACCACGTGATGATCGGGTGTGTTAGATTCCGCAAGTGTATACAATGTGAGCAAGCCATATTTGCTCATGCGGAAGCTAAGGTTTGATCTTGACGAGCCTAGCATGTACATACATGGTCTCGGAACACGGACCACCGAAAGGTAAAGCATGAATCATATAGTAAGATATGATGAACATGTCGATTGTTCGCCATTGAAGCTACATTGACTCTCGTGATGATCGGTGTTGATGTGGTGGATTTGGTTCGTGTGATCACTAAAACAATGTGAGGGATATTGTTTTGAGTGGGAGTTCACCTAGATTAATTTAACTATTAATTAGAACTCAATTTGTCATAAACTTAGTCTAAACTATTGCAAATATGTTGTAGATCAATGGCGGCCCCTACCATCAATTTTAATGCGTTCCTAGAGAAAGAAAAGTTGAAAAACAATGGAAGCAACTTTGCGGATTGGTTCCGCAATTTGAGGATTGTCCTCACTGCGGGAAATTTGACCTATGTGCTGGATGCACCGCTGGGTGACCCACCTGCAGCTACTGCTACCGATGAAGTAAAGAATGTTTACCTCGCTCGGAAGACTCAGTACTCCACAGTTCAGTGTGCTATCTTGTATGGTTTAGAATCGAAGCTTCAAAAAAGGTTTGAGAATTCAGACCCACATGATATTGTCCGTGATCTCAAATTGATCTTTGAGACTCACGCGGCAATTGAGAACTATGAGGCTTCTGAAAAGTTCTTTAACTGCAAGATGGAAGAGGGCAGCTCCGTCAGTGAGCATGTGCTTAAGATGTCTGGGCACGCAAACAAACTTCAAAGCTTGGGTATAGTGATTCCTAATGCTTTGGGGATTTATCGTGTCCGCCAATCACTACCACCAAGTTACAAGAACTTTGTGATGAACTACAATATGCAAAACATGAACAAGCAGTTGCCAGAACTCTTCGCCATGTTAAAATCTGCAGAAGTGGATATCAAGAAAGAGCACCAAGTGTTGATGGTCAATAAGACCACCAAATTCAAGAAAGGCAAGTCTAAGCAAAAGGGACACTTCAAGAAGGGTGGTAAGAAAGTTACCGCGCCGAAGAAGAAGACCAAGGCTGGACGTAAGCCTGATACTGAGTGCTTTTACTGCAAGGGAGAAGGTCACTGGAAGCGGAATTGCCCAAAGTACTTGGCGGATTTGAAGAACAGCAACATCAAGAAGAAAGGTATATCCGATATACATGTTATTGATGTGTATCTCACTAGTACTCGTAGTAGTGCCTGGGTATTTGATACTGGTTCAGTTGCTCATATTTGTAACTCGAAACAGGTGCTTCAGAATAAACGGAAGCTAGCGAAGAACGAGGTGACGATGCGCGTGGGAAACGGATCAAAGGTTGATGTGATCGCGGTCGGCACGCTACCTCTTCATCTACCATCGGGATTAGTTTTATACTTAAATAATTGTTATTTGGTGCCTGCGTTAAGCATGAACATTATATCGGGATCTTGTTTATTGCGAGACGGTTACTTGTTTAAGTCCGAGAATAATAGTTGTTCGATTTATATGAGTAATATGTTTTATGCACATGCACCTTTGATAGATGGTCTATTCTTATTGAATCTCGATAGTGGAAATACACATATTAATAACATTGAAGCTAAACATTTGAAATCGAGCGATAACTCGACCTATATGTGGCACTGTCGTCTTGGTCACATTGGAGTGAAGCATATGAAGAAACTCCATTCCTATGGACTTCTTGAATCACTTGATTTCGAATCACTTGAAAGATGCGAAGCATGTCTGATGGGTAAAATGACTAAGACTCCATTTTCTGGTATGATGGAGCGAGCTATGGACTTATTGGAAATCATACATACCGATGTGTGTGGTCCAATGAGTGTAGCATCGCGCGGTGGTTATCGTTATGTTCTTACCTTCACGGATGACTTGAGTAGATATGGGTTTATCTATTTCATGAAACATAAGTCCGAAACTTTCGAGAAGTTTAAGGAATTTCAAAGTGAGGTTGAGAATCAACGTAACAAGAAGATTAAATTTCTACGTTCTGATCTTGGAGGTGAATATCTAAGTTACGAGTTTGGCGAGCATTTGAAGAAATGCGGAATACTTTCACAATTGACACCGCCGGGAACACCACAGTGTAATGGTGTGTCCGAACGTCGTAATCGAACTCTCTTAGATATGGTTCGTTCTATGATGTCACTTACAAATTTACCGCTATCATTTGGGGTTGTGCATTAGAAACAACCGCATCCACTTTAAATAGGGCACCATCTAAATCCGTTAAAACGACACCGTATGAATTATGGTTTGGGAAGAAACCTAAATTGTCGTTCCTTAAAGTTTGGGGTTGCGAAGCCTATGTAAAGAAGTTACAGCCGGACAAGCTTGAACCCAAAGCGGAAAAATGCGTCTTCATAGGATACCCAAAGGAAACTATTGGGTATACCTTCTATCATAGATCCGAAGGCAAAATATTCGTTGCCAAGAATGGATCCTTTCTAGAGAAGGAATTTCTCTTGAAAGAAGTGACTGGAAGGAAAGTAGAACTCGACGAGGTTGTTGAACCTTCTCTCGAACTTGCGAGTAGCGCAGCACCGGAAGAAGTTCCTGTGGTGCCTGCACCAATAAGAGAGGAAGCTAATGATGATGATCATGAAACTTCGGTTGTAGTTGCTACAGAGCCTCGCAGGTCAACGAGAATTCGTACCACTCCTGATTGGTATGATCCCGTTATGAGTGTCATGTTGGTGGACAACACCGATGACCCTGCGACATATGAGGAAGCGATGATGAGCCCAGATTCCAATAAATGGCAAGAATCCATGAAATCCAAGATTGGATCCATGTACGAAAACCAAGTATGGACTTTGGTGTACTTACCGGATGGCCGGAAGGCTATCGAGAACAAATGGATTTTCAAGAAGAAACAGATGCTGATGGTAATGTTACTGTCTATAAAGCTCGACTTTTCGCAAAAGGGTTTCGAAAAATTCAAGGAGTTGACTACGATGAGACTTTCTCACCTGTAGCGAAGCTAAATTCTGTGAGGATTATGTTAGCAATCGCTGCATATTACGATTATGAAATATGGCAGATGGATGTCAAAACAGCGTTCCTCAATGGAGACATTGATGAAGAGTTGTATATGATGCAACCCAAAGGTTTTGTCGATCCTAAAGATGCTAACAAGGTGTGCAAACTTCAAAGGTCCATATATGGATTGAAGCAAGCATCCCGAAGTTGGAATCAACGTTTTGATAAAGTAATCAAAAGTTTTGGTTTTATACAAACTTATGGAGAATCTTGTATTTACAAGAAAGTGAGTGGGAGCTCTGTAGCATTCTTAATACTATATGTAGATGACATATTGTTGATTGGGAATGATGTAGACCTTCTTAATAGTGTCAAGGAATATTTGAATAATAGTTTTTCAATGAAAGATCTTGGCGAAGTAGCTTACATATTGGGCATAAATATTTATAGAGATAGATCGAGACGCCTAATATCATTGTCAAAAAGTACATATTTGGACAAAGTTATAAAGAGGTTTGGAATGGAAGATAGCAAGAAAGGGTTCTTGCCCATGTTGCCCAATACGACCTTGAGTAAAACTCAAAGTCCGACAACGGCAGAAGATAGAGAAAGGATGAGTAAAACTCCCTATGCCTCAGCCATAGGATCTCTAATGTATGCCATGCTATGTACTAGACCCGACATTGCATATGCTGTTAGTTTAACTAGCAGATATCAAAGTGATCCAGGAGTGGATCATTGGACAGCGGTCAAAAACATCCTTAAGTACTTGAGAAGAACTAAAGATATGGTTCTTTCTTATGGAGGTGATGAACAACTCGTTGTTAATGGTTACACCGTTGCTAGTTGGAACACCGATCCGGATGATTCTAAATCACAATTTGGATATGTATTTACTTTGAATGGTGCAGTAGTTAGCTGGAGGAGTGCAAAGCAAAGCGTTGTGGCGAGATCTTCAACTGAATCGGAATACATGGCTGCTTCGGAGGCTTCACAAGAAGCAATATGGATGAAAGAGTTCATTACAGAGCTCGGTGTGGTTCCTAGTGCGCTGGACCCAATGTCAATCTACTGTGATAACATGGGCACCATAGCCAATGCGCAAGAACCGAGGTCACACAAGAACCTGAAGCACATCAAGCTACGTTTTCAGGCTATTCGAGAACATGTCCAAGATGGGGACATAAAGATTTGCAAATTACACACAAATCTAAATGTGGCGGATCCGTTGACTAAACCTCTCCCGAGGGCAAAACATGACCAACACCAAACTGCCATGGGTGTTCGGTATATTACCATGTAATCTGGATTAGATGACTCTAGTGCAAGTGGGAGACTATTGGAGATATGCCCTAGAGGCAATAATAAATGTAGTTATTATTATATCTTTGTGTTTATGATAAATGTTTACATTCATGCTATAATAGTATTAACAAGGAAACATTAATACTTGTGTGATTTGTAAACTAAAATAGAGTCCCTAGTAAAGCCTCTTTATAAATACTAGCTTGTTGGTTAATAAATGATTGTGGTTTCCCTATCATGAACATTGATATGTTATTAACAACAGGATCATATCGTTAGGAGAATGATATGGTGGACATACTCCTATAGATAAGCGTAGCATAAAGATCAAGTCATTTTAATAGTTCAATTGCTATATGCTTTCTGATACATAGTAACCTAATTCCTTCGACCATGAGATCATGCATATCACCTTCACTGGAAGGATGCTTTGATGACATCAAACACCACACCGTAACTGGGTGTCTATAAAGGTGGCATTGAGTGTTCAGAAAGTATTGGTTGAGACACATGGATCAAGAGTGGGATTTGTCCATCCATATGACAGATAGATATACTCTAGGCCCTCTCGGTGGAATGTCATCCAATTAGCTTGCAAGCATGTGAATGTCTCACAAGGGATCACATATCACGTTAACGAGAAAAGAGTACTTATCAGTAACGAGGTTGAACTAGGTATGTAGAGATACCGACGATCATAACCTCGGATAAGTAAACTATCGTGAGACAAAGGGAAACTGGTATCGTATGTAACTGGTTCATTCGATCGCAAAGTAATCGTAGAAATATGTGGGAGCCATATGAATTTCCAGATTCCTCTATTGGTTATTGTTCGGAGAAGTGTCTCGATCATGTCCGCATAATTCACGAACCGTAGGGAGACACACTTAAGGATTCGACGTTGTTTGAGTAGTTATGGAATGATGAGTAAGAGACCGAATGTTGTTCGGAGTCTCGGATGGGATCCGGGATATCATGAGGAGATCCGGAATGGTCCGGAGAATAAGATTCATATAAGGAAAGTCCTGTTTCGGGGTTGGAGAATGGTTCCGGTGTTTTCATCGGGAATGTTCTAGAAGGTTCCGGAATGTCCGGCACTCCGGAGGGGAAGGGTACATGAATGTGTCATATCAAGTTGGAATGATTGCATCATGTACTAGGTGTCATCTCTAAACAAAATAAAGGGTTAATCAAATCCTAGTTTGAAAAGTCAAACGCCAATTTGAAAAGTCAAACGGCTATTTTGTGAGGTGGAGGGAGAGTAGGAAACCTACTTGAGGAGGAGTTCCCTCCCTCCACCGCCGGCCCACTTGGAGACCGAGTTGGGGAGGGACTCCCCTCCCCTTGGCACGCCCCCTCCACCTATATAAGGAGGGGCAGGGATGCCCCTCCAATGACACAACACCACGCCCCGCAAACCCTAATCCGAGCCGCCGGCGCTGCCACCTCCTGCTGCCGCCGCCTAGGCAAACCCTAGCCGCCGGCCTTGCTCCTCCTTGGTGCGTCTAAACCTTAGATCATCGAGGCTCTCTCTCATAGTCCACCATACTCGCTCCGGCTTAAGGCGAAGCCCTGCGAGATCTCCCCTCTACTTCTAGTACCACGCCGTTGTGCTGCTGGAATCGCGAGGAGAGTGCTACAACCTCCGCTGCCTACTGGAACAAGGGAGAGGAAGGTCTTCGTCGAGTACCGAACGTGTGACCGACTGCGGAAGCGCTGCTGCAATGCAGCGCCGGAAGGATCGTCTACGCGATCTTGAGATCGGCAAGAGTACGACTACATCACCCACGAGAATCCGCTCTTGTTAAACACTAGGAATCTTCGAGGGTGAGTTATTCCATCGACTCGTTGCTACAATCTAGTAGATAGATCTTGGCTTGTTTGTTTGTATGCGGTAGAAATTTTTTGTTTTCCATGCTACGAACCCCTTCACCTATCACCCCCTACCACCATCTGTCCATCAGGCTAAGTTATTGAAACTTATATGATCCAGGCAGAGCCCATATTGCCATGTGGCTGCACTTGAAGCTTCTCAACATTTGACATCACAAATCTCTTTGTTCCTGGGTGGTTTTCCACAAGTGAAATACACTAGGGTAGGCCATAAATATGGGGCCCTGCGTAACCACTCAACATAAACCTTTCACAACCATTCCACCTAGGTGATTCATTCACGTATTTGTTTTATTAAACAAAACACAAGTCAATGACTAAGAAATATTTCATAGCATGAATATAATCCACCCTTGTTTTCTACTAGCTAGGATAACATGATAATAGTAGGAATCTTAACTTAGGGAAAATTCTACTAAGGCTTCATCTACTAGGATTTCCCATGGAATAGTTAACACATAGAAAATTCCATGCAAGTCCTACTTTGAAATATCACTAATGCATAGTGAAAATAATGGGACAAAAGTATGAAGCACCACTTGACTTTTTAGTAGAGAATATAGATTCACTCCTTGATCTTGCAATAGTCACACTCTTCAAATTTCACTACAATTCAATCAAGGCACAAATTCAATCTAGCATTCAAACAATTCATCACATAAAATAATAAAAACAAAACAATGCATGCAAGAATGCAAGAGATTGTTTTATTTGGAAAAGTGGTTTCTAATAGGTTACAAACATTTTAAAAAACCAATCGGTCATTTATAAAAGTGGCAAAACCATTTGATATTGAGTTAGTGAAAATGGCCACTTGGTAATAAAAGTGGCAAAACCATTTGATATTGAGATTGTTTTACTAGAAATGCTTTTATACAAAGTAATAATTTTTCTATGGTTCATAAAATATATTTTAAATCCCAAATCTTGGTGTTTAGGGTCAGGGAGTTTAAATCAAATCATTTTCCAAATGTTAAAAAGCATCTTTAAAATATAATCAACATTTTTATTTAACTAGAAATGCTTTTATTCAAAGATTTATTCCGTAGTATCGCAAAATATAGTTTTAAATCTACAAGTTGGTTTTTATGGTCAGTAGGTTCAAGACAAAACATGTACAAAAGATTTTACTCTCAACAATTTTTTAGAATAAATTTTATAACCAAAATAGGCCTACACATGTTTCTGCAAAAACAACCATTTTTGCAGAAGGAATTGACTAAACAAAGGGCATGGTTGGAAAGTATTCTTCTTGTTGATTCCATTGATATACAATTTGCAAAATTTGGACGTGTAGATCTAAAGTTATGAATTTTTCAAAACTAAACATCTAATAGAAATGTTTCTGTCTATTTAAAACAAAAGCTGGCCACGTGGAGCATTTCTACTGGCTAATACCGGTTTGCACGGATCGATCTTTATGGGCCGTCAGATCTAAATGACCACGGACGATACAGATGCAATCATACCATTTCGATTAGTGATCTATCGCAGCGCTTGGATTTAAATCCTACGGTCACATCTACTGGTCATACACTGTCAGCGCTGGCGGTGGTGAACGGCGGTGGTGCGCTTGGGAGGTGATGTTGCTGGCAATATAGGAAGCAAGAGAGAGAGAGAAGTATCTCACAATGATCAAAGGGGTGTGGCGAAGCTCAAGGTGGTATTCGGAGAGCAGGGGGCGCACAAGGACGACGGGGATTGCTCGCCGTAGTTCCTACTGGCGACGGTGTGCTCGGGCTGGTGACGTTGGCGATGCTACGAACCGCGCTAAGACAAGAGAAAGTTTGCGTTAGATGCGCACGGGGTCGGTGATCACACGTGTATCAATGAGAGGAAGAGGGGAGGTCAGAAGATACCGGGGGGCGTCGCCGGAGTTGGAGAAGGAGGCGATGGCGTATAGGCGATGACGGAGCCAACGCTTCGGTGCACGAGAAAGCACGAGGTTGGGGTCAGTAGATGCGCACGGTGATTATGAATCAACTAGCTTGAACCAGAGGGCCAGGGGAGGCGTGTGCGCACCGGAATTTGCTGACGAGCTCGTCGGAGACAGGGGAGGTCTCGAGCAAAATTGGAGCAGCCTAGGGGTAGAGGAGAAGTGGCGTCTGGGGGAAACGGGAGAGGGGACATGGGCGATTAAGAGTGCATGGTTGCAAGGCGGAATCAACGCGACATTAAGGTGGATTTACGCGAAGAATTAAACGGCAGAGAACGACAGTGAGGGAGAGGGGAACCGGTCGCGCCGGGTGAGAACGATGAGCTGACAGGTGGGGTTGTGCTATCAGCAAGAGAGAGAGTTACGCGGTGGGGTCCAAGCGCCAGTGGCAGCGCGGGTGTGGGTTCGGGTGAGAAAACGCTTCGCGTGGGGAAGGAAGATGGGCTGCGAGTTGGGACAGATTGGGTTAGCTGGGTTGGGCTGCTTCTTTTTATTTTTTCTTCTTCTGTTTTCTTTTTCATTTTCTGTTTTGATTTTTGTTCAAATAATTCAAATGCCATTTGAATTCAGATCTTTACCGAAATTTTCAATATATTTTAGTACTATTTATAAATGTATTTTTAAAGACCATTTTGGAATAATTCCTTTATTGAATTATGGTTTATTATTTATTTATAATAGGTACTTGCCTTTATTCAAATAAGATTTTAATTATTATTTCAAACTCTTATTTGAATTTCAAATTTTCATCAAACCTTTTCAGTAGGTTTTATTTATTCAATAATATGTTAAATAATTCATTTTGAATTATTTAAAATATTTTTAATATGATTTATTAATCATTTAATTGGGAATTTGTCTTTATTCTAATAAAATTAAATATGATTTTAAACCCTTATAAATTCAATTCAAATATTTATTTTATTTCATTTAAGTTAATTAAGAAAGTTTTATTCCACTTGGGCAAATTCCAATTTATTATTTTCTCATGATTTAATTAATCATTTCTATTAGTGATTTTGTCTTTATTAAAATAATTTAAATATGATTTAGTCCCATATGTTTTTATTTGATTATTATTTATCCCTTTATTTTATTTGGATTTGAATTATCTTTGTTGCATTTGCTCATGGATTTAACTCAAGATTTAATTTGTCTTCTAAACATGTTTATTGGGATTTATTATTTAGTTTAGGCAATTGTCTTTATTTAAATAAAGTTGGATATTGTTTAATCCTGATGATTTTATTTAAATAATATTTTACTCTTTTTTATTATTTCAATAAATTTCACTTGTTTATGGATTTGGCCAATATTTAATTTTTCTTAAAAATATTCCTCATTTATTTATTCCTTCCTTTATCTCATAAAGTCCATATCTTTTTATTTATAGGTCCAAATTTGCTGATTCCAATTTGTATAATTTTATTTGATATTTTTTTATCTTTTCAAATACTTTTAGGATTACTTTGCTCACAATTTGGTATGGATTTTAGATTGGAGGTTTATTAGCTTTGAAATTAATTCCTTATCTTATTATATTCATAAGTTTTTATCCATGGTTCCAAATTAAGTGCAACCAATTTCTATGGTTTTATAATATTTTTATTTGTCATTTTGATCACTTATAAATGTCTGTTGACAAATTTTTATATGGATCAAATCCATAGTCTTTTAGAGATCTTGGAAATGATTTTCTTCAATTAGAGTTTTAGGGTTTTGGTTTATTTTTCCCAAGTGTTTAAATTTCAAGATACCTTCATTGATGAATGCATTTCACTTGATTGAAATTTGTTGGATTCCATTTTATTCAAATTTTGTTCAAGGAGGATTTTGATGTTTCCATTTAGAAGCAAAAAAGTTTCTTTTCACCCTAAATTTCAACAATTATTTTCTTTTGTTTATTTATTTTTCACATTTCAAAATTTGGAAAATTTTGGGATGTGACAAAACGACTCAAAGGTGTTGCTAGTAACTTGGAGACCTGCACAACACAAACTCAAGACTTTGCCCCAACAAACAGTGGGGTTGTCAATGTCACTAGTTTGCTGTAACAAAGGATTAACTATATGGTGGGGAAGGTAATAGTGGTTTGCAACAAGTAATAGTGGGAGATGTATCAATGGTAAATATTGGACCGGGGTCCATAGTTCACTAGAGGTGTTCTCCTTAGATAAATAAACATGGCATGCTGGGTAAACAAATTACAGCAGGGCAATTGATAGGATTGAGCAAGGCATAACAATGCAATACTAATCATCATGATCCTATGAGATTCAATTGGGTAATACAACAAGATACATAGACAGCCATCCAACTGCATCTATGACTAGAAATCCACTTTCGGGTTATCATCCGAACCCACTCCAGTATTAAGTTGCAAGCAACAGATAACTGCTTTAAGCAAAGTGTGTAAGGTAAATAATCCACTTGTTCCATGAACAAGAGACTGCTGTTTTCTCCCTAGTGGAAACAGCACATCTACAACCTTAGAGATTTCTATCACTTCCCTTAGATTAAATAGAGGCATGAACCCACTATCGAGCATAAATACCCCCTCTTGGAGTTACTAGCAACTACTTGGCCAAGATAGCTACTAACAACGAAGAGCATGCAAGATTACAAACAACACAGACATGATAGAATAAATCACTAATAAATCTGACATAGTAATATCAATATCCATCAGATCCCCACAAACACAACATGCATGATTACAAATAGATGAGATCTTGATCATGAACGGAGCTCACAAGATCTAGATATGAAAGCACAAAGGAGGAGATACAACCGTCTAGCTACTACATGGACCCGTAGTCCAAGGTGGAACTACTCACGCTTCATACCAGAGGCTGGCATTGTCAACACCCGGTTTTTTTAATCCCTGATTCCTGTTATGCCATACATCGCAATCCCAGGATTACCATTTTTGCGAGACATAACAGATTTGGATATCACAGTACATCATCCATTACAAACCAAACATAAGGTCTTACACAAATAAGGATCTCATGATCCAGTTCTTAATACAACTCAAGCAGCAGAATAACGTAATAATAAAGGTAGCGTAGGCGAAGCTCCATCTTCGGGGTCACAGGCAATGCTGACGATGGGAGATGATCCTAGTGTCGTAACCTTCCTGGGGTCCATCATCCTGGTACTCCTCTTCATAGTATGGCCACGGGAATAGCCAGGGACAAAGCCATGAGTACTCTTTAAGTACTCGCAAACTAATACTAACAAGTGAAGGGGGTTTTTGTAGTAGGACACTAAGCTCTAGGGTTGTTTTTCAAAAAGATAGATTTACCTCTACTAAGTTCAGAAGCAAGAAAACTAGTTGAATCTTATATGCCTAAGTGGGAAATTGAATTCATATCACAACTCTGTTGTGGTCAAGTCAAAATCTCAATTCATTTCACAAGTCATTTTGAATACATCTGACAGGGGAACAGTATGGCCACTCCAACTGTCCATAACTGAGGACGCGGCTATTCGAATAGTTTGACACTCTGCAGAGATTGTACACTTTCACCACAACTGTCACATCCCAAGATTTTCCAAATCTTGTAATGTGAAAAATAAATGAATAAAATAAAACTTTGTTGATTTTCAGGGTGAGAAGAAACTTTTTGATTCCAATTGGAAACCTTCAAACCTTTTTGATCAAACAAATCCTGAAGGGATTTGAAAAGTTAAACAATTAATAAAGAAAATATTTTGAATAAGTGGTTTTATTTTTGGATCTTTTAATAAAAGCTTTGGTTTTCAAAAGAAAAGGTTGATTTATAAATAAAGATTACTTTATAAAGCTAAATTAAACCTTGGCCAAGCTTTTGAATTAAAACATTTGTTTTGAATAAAAATAGTAAAGGTTTGTTTAAATAAAATAATAAGGATTTAATATCCAATTTTATTCAAATAAAAGGTTTTACCATTTTAATTAAAACATCAAAACTTATTAAATTATTTTAAATAAGTTTCCAAGTATTTTATATTCTCAATTAAAAACCTACTGAAGTGTTTTTGGTTTATTTTAGATTTATAAAGATTTAAATAAAACCAATCCTATTTGATTTAATAACTAAGGTCCATTTTATTTAATTATTAATGGAACCTAAAATAAAAAAATATTATTTTATTTTGGGAATTGGTTTATGTTGTTAAACAGAACCAAATTCAATTACAAAGTGTGGTGAATGTTTGAATTGTTTGAATGTTTGAATTGTTGTTTGAATTTCCAAAACAGAAAATAGAATTGAAAAAGGAAAAGATTTCAGAACAAAAAAACATGCAAAGGACTCAACCCAACCAGCAGCCTAGCAAGGCCCAACTCGCAGCCCACCTTTCTTTCCCTCAGTGAAACGTTGTTCACTCAATCACGCACCCATACAGACGATGACAAGTGGACCCCGTTACCTCACTCCCTTTCTCACTGACCAGCCGACCCCACCCTCTCCTGTTCATCGTCTACACCCGCGACCAGTCTTCCCCGCTCCTGCCGTTGATTCCACCGGTTTAATTCGTCTTAACGCGGCCACCATTACTCGCTTTGATCACGCAAGCTTAAACGCCCATGCTTCCTCTCCATTTCCCCTCTGTCACCCCACATTAGCACGCCCCCAGGCCGCCCTGATTCCTCTCCGAACCTCACTGCCACCGACGAACTTTTCCCTCGATTCCGGCCGTCCTGCCACCCCTCGCCTCCTTGACCACACTCGCATACTCCCCAAGCCCTGGCGCACCTTTTTGCATCGCCAGCTCACCCGCGCGAGCTCTGCAAGCTTGACAGTGTCACCCCGAGCCAGCGCCGCCGTCTGTCTCCAACTGCGCGACGTCTCCCAGGTAAACCAGACCTCCCCTCTTTTCCCCGTGGACACGATAATGATCGCCATGCTCTTGCAAACCTAACGGTGCCTCCTGTTTGTCCTAGTGTGTCCTCCATCCTCGCCCTCGACGATCTCCAAAGCACGCCCGCCGTCGTGTGGACTCCGGTGAGCAATCCACGTCGGACCAGAGCGCCCCTCGACAAACGAACCACACGTTGAGAATCAGCACAATGCCACGAACACTGTGAGTATCTCCCCAGCCACCCTTGCTTCCTGTAGCCGCCGTAGCGCCACCGCCTGACCGTGCGCTGCCGCTAGCCACCGCCGGCGCCGCTCGCGTTTGGTCAAGCAAACCAGCACCGTTAGATTTTCATCTGGCGGCCACGATAGATTCATTTAACGAAAGGGTACGGGCTAGTATGAGCCACGCGATCTGTTTAGATCCTACGGCTGCAGTTGCGTGATCCGTGCGAACCGGTACCGGCCAGTCATATCACGCCGCGTGTCACCAGTTTGTTTAAAACAGAAATTTGAAAACAGATTGAGATGCAGATTTGAAAAACCTGTAACTTTTGATCCACACGTCCAAAAATTGCAAACTTTATATCAATGGAATCAGTGGAACAAGCCCTAGCCAACCATGCAATTTGTTTAGTAAATAGTATCTGTTAGATTGTTTGTTTTTGCAGAAACATTTGTATGCTTGTTTAGATTAGAAAAATTATTCAAAAATGTTTTTGAGGTTGAAATCTTGGCAAATTTGTTTATTGTGAACTTACTGACCCTAGGAACCAACCCATGGATTTAAAAATAGATTTTGTGAAGATTAGGAATAAAAACTTGAATTAGCCCATTTCTAGCCAAATAAAAACATTGTTTTTGTTATGAAAATTGTTTTGGAGTGAAAACTTTGGGAAAATGATTTGGACCAAACCTACTGACCCTAAACATCAAGTTTTGATAAACAACAACTTATTTGGTGAACAACTTAAAGTTGTTGCTTTGATAAAAATATTTTCCACCACATAAAATAATGATTGGATTTAAAAATGGTTTATGGACAAAAACCTTTTGCAAATGACTTTGCCACTTTGGAAAATGACCACTTTGAACCTTACAAAGTTTAGAGCCTAGATAAAACCATCCTTGCAAATAAAACTATCTCTTGCATGCTTGCATGCATAATTTAGATCCCGTTGTTTTATGTGTGTGAATTGTTTGATTGATTATTGGTTTGGAATGCTAGTTGATATTGTGTTTGCTTGATTGATTGTAGTGAAGTTAGAAAAGTGAGAGACTAGCAAGATCAAGGAGTGAACCAAAATTCCCTACCAAAAGAAAGGCAAGTGACACTACCATCTAAAGTCCTACTATTTTCATTATACTTAGTGGATTTTGAAACATGCATGAAAGGAACTTCTATACTTATGCTATGCTAAATCCTAATAGGATACCCTATACATTACTTAGTGAAAACAATGTAGTGTTACATGCTTAGCCATGCTATATTTTGAAAAGAGATACATGATGAGATTTTATGAAGTTGAGAAAAGGACTTGTGATTTTACCTAATAAAACAAGGACTCAATGAACCACCTGGGTGGATAAGGACTTTGAGTTTTGGAGAAGGTGGCAACAAAAGGAACCATGTCTATGGCAATCACTTTGTGTTGTGCTCCAAAGGAAAACCACCCAGGAAACTTAGAGATTGAACATGTTTCTCCAATTGTGGCTTTCGTGTGCAACCACATGCTATTTATGGCTATGGCTTAGTCAACTACATTGGGAAGACCCATGCATTGTCTTCAGGTTACTGGACATGAGGACCTGGAATCCTACATGGGTACTGAAGACAAGCTAGCAATGGTGTATGGGAGGACCCTTTGGAAAGACTTCGTCACATTCTCAATCTGCCAGTACTCCATCTTGGTGAGTACCAATCCAGTGGCCACTGGTGGCAACAAGATGGGATTGTGACATGTGGGTAAAGTGTACTACTTCTGCAGAAGATAATAAAATCTAAGTACTTAGCCGTGTCCCCGGTTATGGACAATACTGAGCAACTAAAGTTTGAAGCTATGGGAGATCTCGACATTCCAATTTCTAAAAGAAAAACTTTTAAGTGACAACAAAAGACTTGATGCACTTGGGGTTACCAAGGATCTCAAGAGATTTTGATAAAACTTGATGCACTTGGGGGTACCAAGGAGCTCAAGAGATTTTGATAAAACTTGATGCACTTGGGGGTACCAAGGAGCTCAAGAGATTTTTTACAAGGACTTGAATACTTGGGGATACCAAGGAGTTCAAGGGATTTTGATAAAGAGATTTGACAAAGGAAACAAAACCATTTGAAAAGATAGGATAAATTATTGCTTTCTGCAAATGAGCCTAAAACCCTACTTAGCCAAATATGCATGTAATGATAGGATCCACTTATAATCTACATAGTAGTGAAACTTGCCAATACAATTCAAATGTATTGACCCTTGTGGCTGTAACTTGTAATGTTGTAGGTTTGATTGATTTTAGTGAAGATTGATTGATTAGGATTACCAAGTCTACAACCAACATCTGCCTGTGGCACTTTGAAGATGAAGGACCCCATGCTTATAGTTATTCCGCTGCAATGTAATGTAATAGCCAAATGAGCTATGTAAGATGTAATAAACTTATGTTATTCCTGGTTATAAAGTTATATTATGACCTTTGTATCTTGATATTACATCTTAACTGTGGATGCTAGCTATTGATCCAGGGACTAGCATTGTAAACACAGGGGACTCTACCTTATTTAGAGGTTGGGACCCTTACAACAACATTCGATACATCCGTCAGGAACAAATCCTGAATTCACAATACTTAGTATGCGGATAATCAATCCTAACCTTTCAATTACACGCCCTAGTATAGGCACCTCTCCTGTGAGTTTGGCCTCCCAACCATGACCAACTGTCATCTTGGGTACTGCACAGGTGGACAATCTTCACAAGGTAGCCTCATCTCAGACCTTGGCCGTGAGGGAACCCATACTAAGGTATATCAGTTTCCAGTCAAGCCCTACCCAATTTTCGGGTATTGTGGTTGTACGGTAAAATTGGAATGGTATCGCATCCAGACAACCATCAGTTTTATAAAGGGGTAAGGCTCATGCCTCAACATTTTCATCATCAAAATCATCTGGTGTTCGGAAACACATGTCAAAACATTTCAGTAGAATGACTCATCATTCCAAGGTTTTCATAACCATTTCACCAAGTATTCCCATCTAAAGTTGATCAAGTTTTAGGCTTAGCACTAGAATCTACAAGTGGGGTAAGTACTAATGAGGGGTGGTAATTAAGTGGAGATTAAATTGAGTTCAATATCATGCCTTAGGATGACATCAAGATTATCTAGCTTAGGCCAAATTTAATGCTCTTTATGCAACCTTCAATTATCTTCCTAGAATCTACAAGTCACTTAAGTAAACTCTAAGAGAAAGCTTTGATAAAGAAATAAAGTATAAAGCTTGCAAGTAAAACTAGGATTGGGTATCATCAAATCTGTCTAACCAAGCATGCTTAGTGCATTGCATAGGTTATCTAACTTTCATAATTGCAAGTGTTAGCTTGCAAGGTTTCAAGTATTGGCTTGCATAAGTATCAGTATAAGCTTTCCTTGAGCAGAGCAGTGGTTGAAGTTCTCCTCGGCTTCTTCTTCGTAGTATCCTCCTTCCTCCTCGTATCCTTGGTCGGTACTAGCGTCTATAAATAAATACGAGGTACACAATCACCAAACAATACTTAACTCTTTTCAATCATCACACAAAGGTGCACTATAGATGATCTAGCATCATCACCTTCATTACAAGATTAAAGCATTTGTCTTATTTATTTTATTTTTAGAAAAGTAATTTCTACTCATTGAAAAACTACTTAAGATTTAATATTCTCCAAACCAAACATGGGATCATGTTGACACATGTCATAGCCACATTTTACAGTATATGGGAATGTGATTTAAAGTGGTGTCACAATTTAATAAGGTTTAACCTTTTTATTTTTAATAAATAAAGTGACTAGAAATGCCTATGTGGCATTCTTTTATTACTTTGACATTATTTCTATAAGTAAACCCATATATTTTTATATATTCTGAAAGGTATGATCAAATGTGATTTTTGAGAGTTGGAATCAACTCAAAAGCTATTATGGTTGAAATTTGAAAAATGTTTGAATGTAGAAAAGCTTCTGACTTGTTATTTTTACCAAGGTTGATCTATAGATCCAAATGATTTGAATCCAACGGGCTTGGATTAAGAATTTCAGTACCTTTCTAACAAAATTGGTTTCATGCAATTTGGTTCACTGAATCGAGCTGGGTTGATTTTTGAATATAGGTACAGAACTGAGTTTGAATTAAAAAGGAAAAGTCTAAATTCAAACTGTTGGGTTGCGTGGGAGAGTTTAATGGGCCGGCCCAGTGTCACTCCACAGTGCGGGGCTCAGCTGACAGGGGGGTTCACCACTCAGTGGCTCATAACGCGCGAAGCGGTACCGGGCGATCTCGGCCGCATGATCTAATTCTAATCGAACGATTATGGCTTATCGACCACGTCGGGCAGCACCGGCGAGACAGAACCCTAACGCGGCATGTGGGGGTCATGGGCGGCTCACCGGGGCTCAGGCGAGGGTCGGCGATGGGGGCAACGACGAAGTCGACAACGGCGATTCTCCTGGCATCGGCAGCTCCTCCTGGGGCGGCTCCAATCGACGGCGCCTCTCCTCCTCTGCAGCGGCGAACTCCGGTGCAATTACGGCCACTTGGTGCTCGCCTTGATCTGGGGGTGAGTGGGTGTGATAAGTGAGAGGTGGGGAGCGAACTGGTGTGAAGAAATCGAGCAAGGGAGGCCTCTATTTATAGTGACGAGAGGGGACCGACAAGCGCGGGCTGAGCTCGTCGTGGTCGACGGCACATGCAGCTATTGGCGTGGGCGAAGGTAGGGGGCGGTTCTATGTTCCCTGGAGAAGCTCAACGGCGTGGTGGCGAGGCGTGGGGCGGTGCTGATCGGTCGGAACGCTTCGACGCTCTGGGAGGGTCCGACGGGTTTTTTGATGGCGCACAACGAGCGTGGTCCGCGCGGCGGCGAACGAGCATGTCTGGCAGGGTGCTGGGGTGCTGGAGATCACCTACGCACGCGGCGAGGGCGGCACGCGGTCTGGGGGTGCTGGTCGAGTGTGGCGCACGGGCGCGCTCTCGGCATGGTCGCAAAGAGGTTTGGCATGAGCGTGGCGTGTGGTCTAGTGGCTGGCATTGCTCGAGGCTGGGACAGGGAGTGGCGATGGGGTGCTGGCTAGCTCCCAGACAAGGTTGGCGAGGCTAGTGTGGCCTCTAGCTCGCCGGCGACAACGGGGTGGCAAGTTTGCTCTCGGCCTGCTCACCATTGATGGCTAGGCTTGCTTACATGATGCTAAGGATAGTTAAAGGAGCTAGATGATCTACTAAGGACTAGTTGCAACCAGAGAGGGAACAAGTTAGGCCCAAAACACTATTAAAAACAGTGAATTTGATTTGGTTTAAATTTGCCTACCAAGTGTTTGATGAAATGGCCGCAAGAAACTTTCTTTTAAATTTTGAAAAGATTTTTGGTGGGTGTGCTAGGCATGTGCTGAGGATTCTGTGGGGGCTTGGGTTTTGAAAATTGAACTTGTTTGAGTGGTTTTTGAAATAATGGGATCTTCCCATATGAGATAGATTCAATTTTAAACTGTCATTTAAACTTAGCATTTGAATGTTTTTGGATGATCACAAAGTGGGCCTTGGTACCTTATTATGTGTACTAACAAGGGGTGCAAAGATCCACAAATGTTTTTGTTGAGTTTTGAAAACTGGAGATAGCCAAAGTAGGCATGAGAGTTAATTTGGCAAAAATGACCATTCACTTCATTTGCTTATTTTGAGTTGTTTGTATTTGGGAAAAGTTTGGGGATTGTTTAGATGATGTTTATTTCACCTAAGAATAATTTTATAGGCAAAGGAACATAGAACCATGGCAATTCAAAAGAATCCAAATTTTGAATACACACACATATGAATGCTTTCATATTTTTAGTTGGAAAAGTTTTTGTTAACCCTAATTTTGATGATTAGAGTTTGATGATCCAAGTTTAATATTTTTGGTATGTTACAGGCATGATGAAGAAGAAGGCCTCCGGGATGATCTCCCCTCCGGTAGGGTGCCGGGAAAGCTTCAGATCCCCCCGATCTAGGACGATGGTGACGGCGGCTACAAACGGTTTCATGGAATATTTATCGGGTACTTAGGGTTTAGGCATCGGGGGGGTCTTTATAGGCGAAGAGGCGAGGCAGGGGGTCGCCAGGGCAACTGTACCCCCCAGGCGTGGGGTGGGCCCACCCGTGCGGCCAGGGATGTGCCCCCTGGTGACTCTCCTCTGTCTCGTATTCCGGCTTCGTGTTTCCCACGGTTAAATATTAACTTTGGCTTTTGTCCCATCCAATTCCGAGAATATTGATTTTCTGCCTTTCTGGAACTAAAAATTGAAGAAAACATGCAACTAGCACTGTGGCATCTTGTTAATAGGTTAGTACCAGAAAACACATAAAAACACCTCAAAGTGTAGACAAAGTAAAGCAAAGTAGATACTAAACAAGCATGGAACATTAAAAATTATAGATACGTTTCCGACGTATCAAGCATCCCCAAGCTTAACTCCTGCTCGTCCTCGAGTAGGTAAGTGATAAAAAGAATAATTTTTGAGGTGACATGCACCATGAAAATCAATATCAAACCATTTGCAAGTATTGAAAGCTGGGATCAAAGAAATCTAAACATGAGCATGAAAGATGGATTTCTAACAGTAAGAAAAAGTAACTATGCATGCAACATGAAAGGTTACAAACAAAGATCATGAATAACATGCATTGAAAAAGTTTGTTTGTTTCACATATAGAAATAATGGCATAGTGGCATTCAGCTTGTCCCACGTGGAGTAGAAACTAGATGCAAAGGACACCTTCAAAGTTCATAAGAGTAACTAGATACAAATAACACAAGAACAAGTAATATCAACAATATGCACCAATCATTTTTTTGGGACAATGCACATAGAACTAAGAATGTAAACTATGCTCTCTTAACTGGTGCCTAGAGTAGAAGGTGGAGACTCAATATAATTGTGGAAGAAAGGCCCTTCAAAGGGAAGCAGGGATTTTAAGTCTCAAAAAGAGCTTCCAAAAATTATGGTACTTGTTAGCTTTCAGCTCTCATTTCCCCTATCATAAGCATATTGAAGTGATTAAGGTTAAAGTGAAAAAACTATGGAGTATATGCTTGACAAAGTATAAGTTGGCAATCTCATGTCCCTTGAATACGAGGGCCGCACCTCATGCTACTCAACTTTAGTCACTTGTAAGTTCTTGTCATAGTAAGTACATGTGTATCATAGAGAACCTTCAACAGGGTACCCCTTGCACATGATACAGGAGCTATCCCATAATCAAAATGACAATGCAAGCAGAAAATGAGCATATCTGAAATGTTCTTATTTACCATGGGAATATGGTGCTTTTTTCTCTCTTTCCTCTTTTCAATATGTCTCCTTTTTTATAAGAAGAAAGCTTCATAGATGTCATTATGGTGATGCTGCAAGTTTCCACCACGATTAGGCATGGCTTAGGATTGCGGCCTAGGCGTTTCTCTAACACACATACATAACTCCATGGACTTACAAGCTCCCATTTTATTTCACACCGGCGACATCCATAGACAAATGAGCATGATATCAACTGTGTACAAAGTACAAGTGCAATGTTGAAGCGTTCCCCGTGAAAGCACGGTTTTACTAATTCCAACGTATAAGTGCAAGCATCTACAACATAGATGACATAATGGTTCAAGTTTATTAGGGGCAAGAAATATAAAGTGTTCCATCAAGTTTGCGAGAGCTTTAGTCACTAAGTTTTCACATGACAAAATAATTTTTAATTGGAAGATAGATGAAAACAAGAATATACTTGTAATGGTGTAACACACCATTCATAGGAATTTATAGTGGACACTTTGGAATAACTTGGTTTCTTGGGAGTTGGATGCATGAGTAGATCTTACTCATACAAGTGGAGGCTAGCAAAAGTCTGGGAGCGACCAACTAAGAGAGCAATAATGGCCATAATCATGCAGAGCGACAAAACATTACTAATCAAAGCATAAAGTGGTACTACAAGTCAAGGAATAAATGATCATAGAGGCTATGGTGACTTGTTTATAGTCATAACATGGTGTGAGCATGTGCCAAGTCAACCCAAACAAAGCATCAAAGGAGAATACCACAATACTATGTTATGTATGCTAAAACAACGCATGATTCTTTCAAGGCACACTAATCAATCCCAATTGTTTGGAACAAGTCATGCTACAGCAATAATCACTAAGCATAATGTCAAAACAACACCTAGCATGACATGCTAAAGTCTAAGTCACAGTTAAATCAAGCTCCTCTCGTACTACTCAAGCAAGAACTTCTACTCCTTTCCAACACCAATCAACTTATTTGAAACAACACAGCGAGAACGGGGGTCCAAACTACTTTATTCAAGCAAACTAAGCAAACCAAACTAAAACTAAGACGCTCCAAGAACAACTCAACAGTGCATGAAACAATAAAAACGAAGTGTGTCTAGAAAGACCTGAGCTTTTTATTGATGAAGAAGGGGATGCCTTGGGCATTCCCAAGATTTTACGCTTGTGCCTCTTGAATATTTCTTGGGGTGACATGGGGTGGCATCCCCAAGCTTGAGATTTTTTCCATTCTTCATCTTATTACATCATTCTTTCTCTACACCTGAAAATTTTCCTTCATACAAAACTTCACACAATCTTCATTAGCAACATTAGTGCATTCAAAAGATAATAGACCTTTAGGATTAGCTTTGGAATAGAAAAACTCTCACTAAAAATACAAGATACTGTAGCAATTCCCTCAAAAAGCTCAATTTACCAAAAAGAACCCCAAAAGGAATCAATAAGAAGCAAATTCAAATAATGGCAGAAATCTGTCAAAACAGACAAGCAGGTAGAAACCGATTTATTAGGAGATCTTCTGTTGCTCAAATCAAAAAGTGTTGAACTAACGAAAGTTATCTAACATACTGGGTGATTTTTTAGCAAAATATCAGCTCAATCTGACTTACATAGATTCCTTACGAATTTTTACGGTGGAGCATAAAAATTTGTTTCGGGACAGCAACTCCCCAAATCTTACTTCCCTCTCATTAGAGGTCATTCTTGGCACAAAAAGCAAACAAAAATGATAAGGAGAGGTCATTACTGAAGTAATAACTTCGAAGACTCAAGAAAACTCTTGGGTTATCTCCCAACAAGTACTTTTTGTTAACGCCTTTAAGTTAGGCACAAGAAGCAAGAAGCAAGTATTTTCAAATGAAAAAGCATTAACATCAAACCTTGCTTTCAAAGGAGGAGCAAAAAGCAACTTCTCTCTCCTCATAGGGAAGTGTTCAATACCTTTCTTGAATGGAAATTTATATTTATTGGTGCCTTCTTTCTTATGAATAATGGCACCAACAGTTCTAAGAAAAGGTCTTCGCAAAATAACAGGACAAGAAGCATTGTATTCAACATCCAAAACATAGAAATCAACAGGGACATAAGCATTGTTAACCATAATAAGAACATCATTAACACTCCCCAAGATTTTATTTTTAGCATTATCATTAAGTGGGGCATCCAAATAACAATCTTCCAAAGGTGGAAAATCAAGCATTTCATAAATCTTTCTAGGCATAATAGAGACACTAGAACCAAGGTCACATGAAGCTTTGAGATCAAAGTCATTCACTTGCATATTAATAATGGGTTCCCAACTATCTTCTACTTTCCTAGGAATAGAGGCTTTGTGTTTCAACTTTTCTTCCTTAATTTTAATAAGAGCATCAGTAATGTGTTTCGTGAAAGCTACATGCATATCACTAGCATCAGGACTTCTAGCAAGCTTTTGTAGGAACATAATCACTTCAGAAATATTGCAACCATCAAGATCAAAATCAAACTTAGCATCACTAGTAGTAGACTCATTGGTCTTAGGCATTGTAGGAGGAGGAATAGGGACTTCTTGTGGTTTAGTGGCATCCATATTGGTGGTGGTGATGGTGCACACACTATTGTTTCTAGAAATTTCAGCTTCTCTTTCCCACTGAGCATGAAGTTGGGCTAACAGTCTAACATTTTCATCAATTGTAACTTGTATGTAATGAGTGGCAGCAAAGGTACTTTCCAAAGTTTCAGGTTTAGCAGCCATTTTATTAATCAAAGAGGACTATGCTTCAGACAAAGAGGAAATATTTTTCTCAACATTCAAAAGCTTTTCCTCCACAATCTTTTTGAAAGTGGTTTGTTAACTAATAAAGTATTTAAGCATGACTTAAATTTCAGAGGGGGCACTTCTAGTATTGTTGTAGGAGCTTCCATAGGTATTGCCATTATTAGGAGGATAAGGCCTATAATTGTTGTTACTACCAAAATTATTCCTATAGGCATTATTGTTGAAATTGTTGTTTCTAATGAAGTTCACATCAACTTTCTCTTCTTGAGCAACCAAAGAGGCTAAGGGAACATTATTTGGATATAAAGGAGCTTTCCCATTAACAAGCATAGCCATGATAACATCAATCTTATCACTAAAAGAGGAGGTTTCTTCAACAGAATTTACCTTCTTACCATGTTGAGCTCTCTCAGTGTGCCATTCATAATAATTAACCATCATATTATCAAGGAGTTTTGTTGAAGCACCCAAGGTGATGGTCATAAAGGTACCTCCAGCAGCTGAATCCAACAGGTTTTTTGAGGAGAAGTTCAAACCTGCATAAAAAGTCTGGATAATCATCTAAGCAGTAAGTCCATGAGTGGGACAATTCTTAACCAAAGATTTCATTCTTTCCCAAGATTGAGCAACATGTTCATTATCAAGTTGTTTAAATTTCATAATATAACTTCTCATAGATATAATCTTAGAAGGAGGATAGTACTTTCCAATAAAACCATCTTTGCACTTAATCCAAGAATCAATACTATTTCTAGGCAAGGATAGCAACCATTCTTTAGATTTTCCTCTAAAGGAGAAAGGAAACAACTTGAGCTTAATAATATCTCCATCTACATCCTTATACTTTTGTATCTCAAAAAGTTCAACAAAGTTATTGAGGTGGGCAGCAGCATCATCAGAACTAGCACCAGAAAATTGCTCTCTCATCACAAGATTCAACAAAGAAGGCTTAATTTCATAAAAGGTAGCATCGGGAGCAGGTGGAGCAATAGGAGTGCTAAGGAAATCATTGTTGTTTGTGCTAGTGAAGTCACACAACTTGGTGTTCTCAGCGGAGTTCATTTTGGCAAAAGTGGAGCAAGCCAACACAGAAGCAACCAGAGCAGGAACTATTTTTTTGTGTTTTTGATAAGAGAAAGAAAACCAAACTAAACTATTTTTTTGGAGTTTTTGATAAAAAAGGCAAACAAAACAAGCAAAACAAAAACAAAGTAAAGAGAAAGGTTGTGAAGGACTCCCCTTGTGAAGACGTCCTTAGCCTCCCCGACAACGGCGCACGAAATAGTTTGATGGCGTGTTGTCAACGCCTTGTTGGGAGACCCCAAGAGAAAGGTGTGATGAGAACAACAGCAAGTTTTCCCTCAGTAAGAAACCGAGGTTATCGAACCAGTAGTAGGAAGGAAACGACTCAAAGATGTTGCTAGCAACTTGGAGACCTGCACAACACAAACTCAAGACTTTTTCCCCAACGAACTATCGGGGGGATAACCCCCGGGTGGGGAAAGCTAGGCACAAGTAGGCTGGCTCTAGAAGGAACAGGCCTCCTGGCCCTAAAGAAGGACAACTACAGCTGGTTGGCAAATACCGCCCGACTGGGCTTATAACTTTCCCGGCTGGCCCGTCTAGCTGGCAACCAGAAGAATCGGCCGGTGGCCGCTTCCACCCGGCTCACCTCGGATTCAATGGAGAGCACGGAAGGGCTGACGCTCCTTGTGGGGTACGCCTCTGGCCCTCCTTTGTCATCAGGCAAAGTGGTCGGCTGACTGGCGAAAGCAGTCCGGGTGACCGTTAAAGCAAGGGTGACGCCCCAAAGGAAGCCCGGGTGACCGCTAAAGAAGAGGGTGACACTAAAAGAAGGGCGGACTGGGTCCTGGCCCACCGGATGGGCCCTGCAGCCGGCCTTGCCCTGTAAACCCGTATCTAAACAGTAAACCCTAGAGCCCAATTTGTAATATCTGCCCCTAGACCAGTATATAAGGGAGGGCAGAGATGGGGTTCTAGGTAGGCAACAACAGAAGGATAGAAGTGCTAGCCACTAGTTCTCATCTTCCTCTAGCTCTCGATAGTAGCTAAGGAAACAGCTCTAGGAGCATCTTACTGGGCATTCGCCCCCTCATATTGTTCATCTTGTAGGAGTAGGGGTGTTACCTCGCCAAGGGGCCCCGAACCTGGGTACGTTGCTATGTTTGCAGTCTACCATGCCCAACCCGTTGCGTGAGCCACCGATTGCATCCGAGTGTACCTCTTTAGCCATCCCCGATGGCACTGCCGTGTTCCCCACCACGACAGTTGGCGCCCACCGTGGGAACATCTCTTTGGCTGGTAACATCTTCCGCACGGGACTTCCGCTCGTCGCCGGTGAACGCGTGGCCTCCGGCCTTATTCTCACGTTCGGCGCTTTTGACTGCGTCATCGACAATGCCGCGTTCTTCACCGGGAACACCTTCCCCGCCAACGGCTCCATCATGCATTTCGGGGACATCCGCATCTACGTCACCACTATCGCCAAGGTCTTCCCTAGTGCGGTCACCCCTGTCCTCGAAGTGCCTCTCAGCCACCTCGCCAACGGCCTGACCGCGGTGAGCGGTTGCGTCAAAGTCATGGTGGTAAACACCCGCGAAAACCACCGCCTGCCTCAGGAGCGCCGATCGGGAGGAGAGAGCTCCACGCCCGAGCAAGAGCAAGATCCCCTCACTGCCTCCGTCCAACACTTACGCGCTCCGGTCATCGTCGAGGCGGAGCCGGCAGTTGCCGCAGCCGCGCTCCAAGCTGCGCGCCAGAAGCTCCTGGAGGAAGCCACCATGGTCGCTGCTAACCATAGCCGACTAAACGCCACCATGCATGAATACAACGCTGCCCATGGCTTTGTCAGGAAGATCCAACACCGGGGGCGTGACTTAGCATCGGAACTGGACTGCGCCGCCGATTCACATGCAGGCGTGGCGCAGCCTGTCTACAGCACCCCCGCCAAGAACATGAGAGCGGCCGAGGCGGCGGCCGTAGAATTGAAACACCTCGAGGGCAAAGAGCTTCATCGCCAGCAGGAGCGCGTCCAGCTCCTCGTCGCCACTGCTAAAAAGCAGCAGGCCGAAGGTACCCCCAGCCAGATGAGTAACTCCCGAGATATCGTCGTTCGCAAAGGTGCGGAGCATACGGCGCACGGGGGAAGCAAGCATCAGCAGGCGTCCTCCCCAGGAGGAGTTGGGAAAAACAGTCATCCGCGCGGCGAGTCTGGCAATCGTGGCCGCCACAACCGAGACGCCGTCGCTTCTAGCGTGAGCTGTTCCCCGATGGAAGGAGCTTCCCAAGGGAAGAAGACGCGCGTCCCGGATGAAGGAGCAGACGCAAACAAGGACCCGCCCGCGTCGCATCTGAAGGGCCGACTCGGCCCCCGAGAGCCGGCTGACACGTGTGAGCGCATTGACCTCCTGGTGCAGTCGCGCACGCTGGAGGAGGAAAGTCCGGCTGGCCCGAAGTGTTTTGGCCCGCGCATCCAGAACAAGCCGTTTACAAAGGGTTTTTCGCTTCCAAGGGACACGCCAAAATATAACGGCACAGTCAAGGCTGAGGATTGGTTCGTGGATTACACTACCACCGTGGGAATCGCCAACGGAAATCTCCACCTGGCTGTCCGCTACGTCCCCCTCATGCTCGTCGATTCGGCAAGAACATGGCTCAACAGCCTCCCCGACAACAGCATCAATGCCTGCCTGGACTTCCAAGAAGCGTTCATTCGCAACTTCACCGGAACATACAAGCGGCCGGGTTGACCTCGTGAGCTTACTCTCTGCGTACAAGGCAAGGATGATTCCGACCGCGCCTACCTCACCCGGTGGACCAGCATGCACAACTCGTGTGAAGGGGTGCGCGAGCACCAGGCAATAGACTTCTTCACCAACGGTTGCCGAGACGACACCATGTTGAAGCATAAGCTCAGCCGGGCAGACCCGCAAACCATGGCCCAAGTCATGGCCATCACGGACAAGTATGCCACCGCCGACGTGGCTATGAAGAAGCCCATCTTGGTGGACGACCAATGCCAAATCATCATGGACGAGCAGGCGGAGCACCGCCAGCCGGGCGATCATCACCCCAGGTGGCACGGCCACGACATTTGCCATGGAAAGAGGAAAGACGACCAACCGGACAGCCGGTACGACACCAAGCAAGTAGCTGTGTGCATGAGGACCCGGCTGCAGGTGGCAGCCGGAGGTAGAGACCGGATGACAAGCCGCCCCGTCCCAAGTACACCATGGAGTCCATGCTCGATGGGCCGTTCAAGTTCCACAGCAGCGACAGCAAGACTGCGAACCACACAACACGCCAATGCAGCTGGACAAATAAGATGGCTGAAGCCGGTGGGCTCCCACCACCATCTCCACCGCCAGCCGGAGGCCCACTGGACAACAGGGAGCGGCACAACCGACGCGAGGACGACGAGGATGGTTACCCACGACAAGTGGGCAATTACCACATCTTCCTTGCGGAGCCGAAGATAAAGCACGCCAAGCGGAGGCGTGAGGCGTAGGTGAACGCAATCGTCCCCCCGTACCCCAATATCTACATTGGTCGGACCAGGCGATTACCTGGAGCAAGGAAGACCAGCCGGCCATGCTACCAAGCCCTGGCAACTACGCGTTGGTCCTCGACCCAATCATCATATCCAAGAAATACACGTGCCGTTTCTCCCGTGTACTGATCGACGGAGGCAGCAACATCAACCTCCTGTACTACAGCAGCCTTGAGTGGCTCGTCATCAGCGAGTCCTAGTTGCAGCCCTCAAGCACTTCGTTTCACGGAGCAGTACCAGGTCCGTCACACTCGCCAATCAGCAAGATCCGGCTGGACGTCATCTTCGGCAACGAGAACAACTTTCGTCGTGAACCAATTTGGTTCGAGGTTATGAACCTCTCCAGCGCCTATCACTCCATACTAGGGCATCCAGCCCTCACCAAGTTCATGGGAGTGCCGCACTACACGTACCTCAAGATGAAGCTACCATGCCCAAAGGGAGTGATCACCATTGACGGCTGCTACAAGCGTTCGATCGAGTGCGCCGCAGACGGCTCCAAGCTAGCCGAAGAATGATCATCGCTAAGGAGAAGTGCATCATAATGCAGAACATGGCGGCTCTGCAGAAAGATATGTCGGCTGGAGAATCATAGTTCAAGCCCTCGCAAGGCACAAGGAAGATCTTGCTAAACGAGGAGGATCGAAGCAAGTTCATCCTGGTCGGAGACGGCCTGGATAGCAAATAGGAAAGCACGCTCGTCGACTTCCTCCGTGAGAATCGGGACATTTTTGCATGGTTCCCCAAAGACATGCCAGGTGTCCCGAGGGAGCTCGCCGAGCACTCTCTTCATGTTCGACTGGACGTGAAGCCGGTCAAACAATCTTTATGCCACTTCGCAGAAGAAAAAATAAGAACCATCGGTGAGGAGATCACACGGCTGCTCACGGCCGGCTTCATCATGGAAGTTTTCCACCCGGAATGGCTGGCCAACCCAGTACTGGTACTGAAGAAGAACAAGACATGGCGCATGTGTGTTGACTACACCAGCCTCAACAAGACATGCCCCAAGGATCCTTTCGCTCTACCGCGAATAGATCAAGTCATTGACTCCTCCGCTGGATGTGATTTGTTTTCTTTTCTGGACACTTACTCGGGTTATCACCAGATTAAGCTCAATGTAACTGATCAAATAAAGACATCATTCATAACCCCGTATGGGGCTTACTACTACACCACCATGCCCTTCGGTCTGAAAAACACAGGAGCAACCTACTAGCACTGCATGCAGAAATGCCTACAGACACAGATTGGTAAAAACGTTCATGCCTACATCGACGACATCGTCATCAAGATCAAGGAGCAGCACACACTGCTCAAGGACCTGAAGGAAACATTCGACAATCTTCGCTGCTTCCAGATCAAACTGAACCCAGAGAAGTGCGTATTCGGCGTCCCAGCCGGCAAGCTCCTCGGTTTTCTCGTCTCCGAGCGCATAGAGCTGCCACAAAGCCTGCACGACGTACAGAAGTTCACCGGGTGCCTGGCGTCCCTCAGCCGGTTCGTCAGCCGGCTGGTTGAGAAAGCCCTCCCCCTGTACCAACTCATGAAGAAGACGGACAAGTTCGTCTAGACAGCTCAAGCGGACGAAGCTTTTCGGGACCTCAAGCGCATGCTCAACTCACCGCCTATTTTTGCGGCGCCAGCAGCAAAGGAGCCAATGCTGATGTACATCGCTGCCACAAATAGAGTTGTCAGCGTGGTGCTGGTAGTGGAAAGGCCAAAAGAAGGGAAGGCCCAGCCGGTGCAGCGCCCCGTATACTACCTAAGCGAAGTACTGTCGCTCTCCAAACAGAACTACCCCCACTAGCAGAAGCTGGTGTATGGCGTGTACATGGCCGCCAAGAAACTCAAGCACTACTTCCAAGAGCACTCCACGCTCGTGGAGATTATCGGCAATAAGGACGCCACCGGGCGCGTGGCAAAATGGGCCATAGAGCTTGCTGCACACAACATTCAGTATGATCCAAGGACGGCAATCAAATACCAGGCGCTGGCCGACTTCATCATCAATTGGGCAGAGATGCAGTACATTCCACTGGTCCCTGATTCAACGTATTGGCTACACTTCGACGGCTCCAAGATGCGAGGAGGACTCGGAGCTGGAATCGTGATAACCTCGCCCAAAGGCGATCGGCTGGAGTACGTCCTCCAGATCCACTTCAAGGCGTCTAACAACGTCGCCGAATATGAAGTGCTCATCCACGGGCTCAAGATGGCCAAGCAGATAGGCATCCATAGGATACTATGCTTCGGAGATTCGGACCTGGTGGTGCAGCAGGTATCCGGTGAGTGGGACACAAGGGACGCGAACATGGCTCTCTACCCTTTCTTCGTTCAGCAGCTGTGCGCCTGCTTCGAAGGATGCAAGTTCCACCACGTACCCAGGGCCAACAACGAAGCCGCTGACGCTTTATCCAGGGTTGGCTCAACAAATAGGCCATACATCCTGGAGTCTCCCTCGAGCACCTGCGCAAGCCCTCCATCACCCCGTCACCAGAATCCGACTCCATCGTACTCAACGCTGACCCAGGAACAGCCGGTGCCGCGCCGCACCCGGGGACTGCCGTGCCGCACCCGGGGACCGCCTCGCCGCACCCGTGGACTGTCGCGTCACACCCAGGGACTACCTCGCCATACCCGGGGACTGCCGCGCCACACCCGGGGACTGCTGCGTCCAGAGCCAGCCATCCGTGAGGATATCAAGATCATCATGCAGATGGTGTACACCATTCGGGAAACACCCGACTGGGCGAAGCCGTTGATGAACTTATTGGCCAAGGACGAGCTCCCGACGGAGGAAGTGGCAGCACGACAAGTGCGACGAAGAGCAAGCGCATACACCATAATCAACAACGAGCTATACAAGCGCAGCGTCGGGGGCATCTATCAGCGATGCGTAAGCCAAGAGGAGGGAACCAAGCTCCTAGAAGACATACACTAGGGCGAATGCGGCCACCATGCTTCATCAAGGGCAATAGAAGCCAAGGCTCTCCGCCATGGTTTCTATTGGCTCACAGCGCTGAAGGACGCTCAGGAGTTGGTCAAAGCATGCAATGGTTGTCAGCGATTCAACCAGCTGAAGCACACACCATCTGCAGCACTCAAGACGATACCAATCACCTGGCCATTCAAAGTCTGGGGGCTAGACATGGTTGGGCCGTTCCAAACAGCTCGATCCGGTATGACGCACCTGCTCGTAGCCGTAGACAAGTTCACCAAGTGGATCGAGGCAAAGCCCATCAAGAAGCTGGATGGAGCGATGGTGATCAATTTCTTCACGGACATCATCATCTGATTCGGCTACCCACACAGCATCATCACGGACAACGACACGAATTTCGCGAAGGGGGGTTTCGCCCATTTATGTGGAGAGAAGGGCATCCGTCTGGACCTGGCATCGGTCGCGCACCCACAGTACAACAGGCAGTGCGAACATGCTAGCCGGAAACAATCCAAGACTGATCGAACCACTCATCAGGTCACCCAAATGCTGGATCGAGGAGTTGCCAGCCGTGCTATGGAGTCTGCGCACCACCCTGAACCATTCAACCGGCTTCACACTGTTCTTCCTTGTCTATGGGGCAAAGGCAGTTCTCCCAACTGACATCCAGTTCGACGCGCACCGCAAACAGCTCTACATGGAGCAAGAATCCAAGGAAGCAAGAGAGGACAATGTGGACCTACTCAATGAAGCACGAGAGCTAGCTCTGTCCAGGTCAGCGATATATCAGCATGACCTACGCCGCTACCACGCCAGCCGGATCCGTCCTACTTCCTTTCACGAAGGAGATCTAGTGCTGCGCCTGGTCCCACCATGGGACGTCCCATTCATCGTCAGCCGGGCGCTGCACAACAGTTCATATTATTTGATCGACGGTCAGCAACCGGCAAAGAACAAGGCAGATCGCTCGGACGAGGAGACGGAACGCCCTTGGAATGCGAGCCTATTTTGGCCATTTTACACTTGAACCAGAAGTGTATGTATCTTCCCTTTCATGTAATAAATGAGCAAGCTTGGAAGCCTCGGCATAGTACCGAGGACTTTGTCCCAATTTCACACACCACATTCGTCTCCATACCGGCTGGCCCGGACACCCGTGATTCCTATAGGCGGCGTAGTATTGCATGAGGTGCCTAGAGCAAACTCTTCAGTTCCGGCTTTAGATCGCAAGCCGGCTATCGACCCGGCAAGAGCGAAAACTCAAAGTACATAGTGCAAGAAAATGCCAACGCAGAAAACAAGAGCGCCTGGGAGAACTGGTCACGCCTACATGAGCTAAGCTAACAACAACAAACCGAAGTATCGCGAGGCACGCCAGCTTAGCTGTTCCTTCGGTTTCGGCTGTAGACCGCAATCCGGCTGGCAGCCGGCAAGGGCAACGCTCGAAAGGCCAATGCTCGCCGAGAAAAGGGGAGCTGCTAACAGCCTAGCTCGAAAGGGCACGTTTCCTTGTTTTTTGTTCAATCATAACTATGAATGGTCGTGTATATAATGAAACTAACCCAAAGAAATGTTGTGTCTCGCATGACACGAGCCACAACTTGACAGGAAATACGGTTGCAAAGAGCTTCGACCCGGCTGGCTACCCAAGCCGACCCGAACCTCGGGGACTGCACCCAGTGGGAGCGCTCCTGCGCACCCATCAACCTAAGTCAAGGTGGCAAAGAGCTTCGACCCGACTGGCTACCCTAGCCAGCCCAAACCTCGGGGACTACACCCAGTGGGCGCGCTCCCACGCACCCATCAACCTAAGTCAAGGTGGCAAAGAGCTTCGACCCGGCTGGCTACCCTAGCCAACCCGAACCTCAGGGACTACACCCAGTGGGCACGCTCCCTCGCACCCATCAACCCCTAAGTCAAGGTGGCAAAGATCTTCGACCCGGTTGGCTACCCAGCTGGCCTGAACCTCGGGGACTACACCCAATGGACACGCTCCCGCGCACCCATCAACCCAAGTCAAGGCAGCCAAGAGCCCCTACCCGGCCAGCTACCCAGCTGGCAAAAATCCCAAAGACCACATCTGATGAAGGCATAAATATAGAAACGCCAATGACAAACAAAAAGACAGAATGAGCTCAAGAACTAAAGGGGCATCAATACATTAAGCGGAACGCGAAGGTTCCACACAAAGTTCAAAGTTTGCGGTCACATATTCACCAACATGTAGCACCAACAAAAGGCCAGTTTGTCAAATACACCCGGAATACCAGGGATCAAGGCTCTGGAGCCGGAGTAACAGAGGGAGCATCAGCAGCAGGAGCAGGAGGCAGATTGGCAGGAGGGGCGCCAGTGTCGGCTGCAAGAACTTGGCTGGTGGAGGCAATGTCGGTGGGATTACAGGGCGCCGAGATGTAGTGAAACGGCAGCGGCTCGGCGGGGTCGCGAAAGTCACGCTCCAGGTCCACGTAGGTGCAAATCTTCACCCCGCAGGACCGGATCACCGGAATGCTGTCCCGGAGGCCCTCGTAGCTCGTCCCAAGACGGAATCCACAAGTGAGCACACTGAGATCAGCCCTCGGGTACCACGACTTCACCAGGGCTAGAGCCATCCCCACACCACCTCAGGTCGCCCATTCCTTGTGGGTCTCCAGCACGTCGATGCCGCGAGACAAGGCAACAGCTAAGCTGGTGATGTCATGCAGATCACCTGCCTCCAGCCAGATGTAATGGAAGAGGTCGTTAGCAACAGCACGAAGACCATTGCTCTCCTCCGCCAGCACCTTAACCAGATCCAGGGCGGTCAGGCCGCGGCCAGCATCCAACGCAGGCAGCTTCTCTAGAGCCATCTCGGTCGACTCAGGGTAATGAGCTGCAACCAAAGGCAGGAGTGAGTGGCAAGACTAGATTCAACTAACCATGGTACAACGGAGTAAGGAAGTAGAAGAACTTACTGACAACCATCTCCGAGATGCTCTGGAGGTGCTGGGTCAGTTCCTCCTCCTCCCGGGAGCGGAGAGTCTTGATCGTCTCCTCTCTTTGGGTGGAGATCGTTTCAAAATTCTTTAGCGCCTCCGCCTGGATGTCAGTTGCCTTCTTGACCCTCTCCACGCTAACCTCAAGATGATGCTTGGCCGCGGCCAGTTGGTCGAACTGCCCTTGCCGCGCCTTGTTCGACTCCTCCAGCCGGGAAACCTCAGCTTTGAGGCACTCCACCTCCTTCTCCTTGTCCAGGATCATGGCTATAGGAGGATACCCGATGGTTAACAAAAAGCGGGAAAAGAGAGCCAATCGCCAAGACAGGTCGGAAGAAGCAATCTTACGTCCTAGATCCCGGGTGTTCTTCACCGACTCCGAAAATGCTCTCTGCAAAGAGAAGCGAGTAAGAGACGGAACAGAAAACCAGCTGGAAAAGAAAAGCACGGAAAAAGATAATGGGAAGAGACACCTACCTCCATCAAAACAGAATTTTTTTGGCCTCGCCAAGGCCCTTCTCCATTCCCTCAACCAAGTGGCGAATATGGTCGAGTGCGACGGGTGCCGCGCCCGAGAGCTGGGCGAGGATCACACCCGATGTCAACACAACCAGAGCTGGCCTCGAGCCGGTAATGACCACCTCATCATTATTAGTGGCTGCACCCGAAGACGCGGCAACCACCAACTCCCTCCCAGCTGGCTCGGAAGCGCCTGGCTGGCCGCTGCCCGCTGTAGCCGCCTGCATAGCCGCAACCTCCTCCATCACCTCTGTGATGACGGGCCTGGTGGAACTGGCTGGAGCATCGCTCCAGGCTAGGTTCACACCAGCCCCATGATGAAGGAGTGGGGTCTCGGGGTCCTGCGCAATCGCAAACAGCTATCCCAGCCGCGAGGACGCGAGCGCCTAGTGCAGCAGTCCCGTGGTCGGGGAACCCTGAGGAGCCCTGGGCGGAGACGACGTGGCAGGTGCAGCTGGCGCGGGTGTATCAGGTGACCTTACCACCTCCTCAACCGCTGGAGGAGGGGGAGGAGCAATGGCGGCGGCACCACCATCGCCAAGCGACATCGCCTCGCTGCACGGAACCAAAGTAAGAAAAAGCACCAGCAGAACCACAAGATAATGAGGGAGATGCAAGGGAGGACGCTAACCCAACGACGGATGGTGGAGCGATGACTTGGAGCCCTCGGCGCGTCCTCTTTTGTTCAACTGGAGTCGGTGCGGCAACAGGCGCCGCCCTCTTCCCCCGGCCTTTCGTCGCGGCCTTCTCTCGGCCGCCCTCCTTGTCGGTGGCATCAACTGCAACAAAAACAAAGTCTTAAGCCACACCCCCACGGGACAGGACAAAGGAAAGAGCTACAACCGGCAACTTACCATGAGGATCCGAGGGGTTGTCTTCCGCCCGGATGGGAAACCCTTCGGGCTCCATCTTGGGGTACTTGTTTGGCTTCCTGTTCGCCAAGAAGGAGAGGAGCGGGAAGTCACCCATACCATCTTCGGCTAGCTGCGCCATGAACAACTACTCAAAAGGGGAGCATAAGGCACCCAAGGAAAGCTAACAACAACGCAAGAGAAATTCAAGGGAACTAGAGAACAACTCACCCGGGGTGGAAGGCGACCGCGATGGTACGGCGGGCAGGAGTATGCCCAGGTTGCCTCGATGCGGAACTTGGAGATCATGGACATCCAGTTCCACAGGTCCTGGTAGGGCACATCCTTCCGCGACGTCCGCGTCGGATCATTGGCGGTCGACAGATGGCACATCTTGTGCGACCGCTTCTACAGCGGAAGCATGCAACGCGCCATCCACGATAGCGCGATGTCCCGGGCGGTGAGCCTCTCCGTATCCACCATCGCCTCCACCCGGGCGGCCATCCGATCGAGGTCCGCTGCCGCGCCCATACCCTTCGTCTCCCAGCCCTTCTGCGTCAAGGGCACGTTGACGAAGGACGGCAGGCAGATCCAATCCACCTCCGTGGCGTTTCTCACATAAAATATGAGCGCTACCACAGCTTGACGGTGTCGGGAAGCTCGAACCGCGACATCTGTGAAGAGGGCCATGGGTAGATGGCGCAGTAGCCCGTCTGCGTCAGCGGACCGTCCTTGATGGTGTTCTGGGCTTTGAAGTGAAAGAACTTGAGGAAGTTTGCCACCTCAGGACACACCCCAACGTACGATTCGCAGCAGGCCGCATGATGCGACAGCTGGGCGATGGCGTTCGCGCCAAGGTGGTGGAGTTGGAGGTCAAAGAAGACGAATAGTTGGAGGAGAAAGGGGCTGACGGGGAGACCAAAGTCGCGGGCGAAATGCGCGAGGAAGACAACGCGCTCCCCCGACCGAGGGTACTGGACCCGCTCACCCTCTGGCGCAAGATGATGCTTTACCAGCATCGACGAGGGAAGAAATCTCCCCCGCTAATACTTGTACACAAGGTCATCGGTCACAAAAGACCTGCACCACCCACCTCGCTGCTCCGGCAGCATATCGGCTAAAGAGGCGGCCATGGTGGACGGTGTGCGGTAGCTGCAGCAGCAATAGCTAGGAGGCGCAAGGAGCGAGGCGTGCTAGGAGGCAGTAGAAGGAGAGCCGGAGGAAGAGGAAGTGTAAACCCTGCTCCCCTCCGGAGCCCTATTTATCCCTGCGGAGGGTACCGTCGCCCCCTCACCTTCCGCGTGACGCGTGGCAACAAGGCCCCCCGGCCACACGACGTTACAGCTCCGGATCCTCTGCGCCGTCAAAATCAACCACAAAAGATCCACCCATTGCCAGGAGACGAGGCGTGCGCGCTCGCCCTAAGAAACCGCTGCGGCAAGTGGCGTGCGCAGTTGTCAAAAAACTGACACAGCGACGCGGAAGTCCAACTGACACGACGTGCGCTAGAGCAAATCATGGCTGGCATCATCACCAACCTCATCAAACTGACTCTTCATCTCCAGCTTCGCCAGTCGGTCCCTGCCTTCGTTGTCTGTCGTGGGAATGGTCACGGCAGATGCTGCAATTGGCAGCGAGTAGTAGAACGAGGGGAAAGGGCGGCCAGCCATCTGCGGTGCGAGATGAGGGAGGCGACACAGGGTTTTACCCTGGTTCGACCCCCCGGAGGGTAAATACCTACTCCTGCTAGATTGTATTATGAAGGTGGTACAATGGGCGAGCTCGGCGGCTAGGCGGCGAGTCGCTTGGGTGTATGATGGAACGTATCTCTACACGCCCTGCCGGGAGGTTTATATAGACTCACCTCCCCTAGGGTTTACATATCTCAACCGAATCAGTTAAAGCTTCGGTACTCGTTTAACCTAATCCGACTGGGCCTATCTACTCGCCTGGGCCTTCAGCTTCCAGTCGCTTGGATTCTCGCTGGGCTTCGATCCAGTCGCCGTCTTGCAGGCCCACTCGCCAGTTCTTGGGCCAGTCAGAAACGTCCTGCTGGGTATACCCCGGTAGGCACATCCCCATCAGTAGTCCCCGAGGCCGTCGTCGATTAGGCGTAGGTGGCTGCTGGCAGTCGGAGTATAGGGCTTCAGAGTAGACATCCAGTCGAATCGTCGGAGGGCTCCTATATAAAGGAGAAAACCAGTCATCTAGGTCGCAGCTTTGGCGAGTCGAGTCGGCGAAACACTGTCATAGTGACTGGGTCGGCGAGCCGAGTGGCTGAAGTTGGACCGTTAAGCGTGGTCAAACTAGCCGTTGGGGTAATCCAACGGTAACTTTTGGCGTAATCATCACGCGGTAACGGTTCCCTGATTTGGCAGGTAACATCCGCTATATAAGGGGGAATGACAGGCGATCGGAGAACCACCTTCTCACCATTCCCTCCGACTGCGTGCATTTTCGCCTCCCTTGGCATCGCGACCCAGCCGACCAGAAATCCTCCGACCCCCAACAAATCTGTCCGCCATGGCCCTCTCCACCGAGCCTTGGGGTAGATCTAAGTGCACGAGGACGCAACTGGCTTCCTTCGAGGAGGCCGGGATCTTGCGAGCCGGCTGCTGGCGCATCCCTGCGGCCGGAGAAACGACCCCGAACCCGCGAGAGAGGGAATTCATCTGCTTTACCAGCCATCTCGAACGGGGGCTAGGGTTCCCCACGTCCCTGTTCTTCCGGCGCTTCTGCGCCTACTATGGGATCCAGCCATCGGATCTGGGTCCCCACAGCATCGAGCAGCTCGCCATCTTTGTGGCGTTCTGCGAGTGCTACTTGGGCTGCCGGCCCTACTTCCCTCTATGGCAAGATCTGTTCCACGGACGGATCAGCCGCGAGGAGGCGGGCGGCCCAATGCTTGCCGCGGGCGGCCTAACCTTCCAGCTGAAGTCGAAGGCTTCATTTTTCGACTTGGTGCTGCCCGCCAAGGCGGCAAGCGACTGGAAGAAATCGTGGTTCTATGTTGCCGAGGCGACCCCGGAGGGCGAGACGGTGATCCCGCGGTACTCCGCCAATCGGTCCGAGCCGCGCCGTCTCCAAGTCGGCAAGCTCCCCAATGACCAGCGGATGGTCGTTGACAAAATGCTCCAGACCATCCGTGGTCTGAAGAAGAAGGGCCTCCAGACGATCAACCTATACAACTGCTGGCTCGGGCGGCGGCTCGTCCCTCTGGCTCGACGCGACCATTATATGTACCATTACACGGGCCGGGAAGACTCGACGAAGGCCTGCCTCGCCGAGTGGAAGCTGGAGGACTACATCCCAGCACTGAAGAAGATCACCCAGGCGGTGTACCTGGACGCACAAGCTGGGGTCGCCCCTTACACTGCAAAGCGTCTAGCCCCAACGGTAATCACCTCGCTTCATTCGCAGTTGCAGTTTTTTGCAGTCGCGGTAATTCTAATTTCACCTTGTGTCCTTTGCAGCTGTTCCAAGTAGTGGAAGGATGGCTCCCGCCTTCGGACGACGAGAATTCGAGCTCGTCTGCCCCGGACATGGGCGAGTCGCCGCCCGCCAAAGGCGATTCCGGGAGCGATGAGATCAATGACGACAACGAGTCCGAGGAGGAGGTCGCCCCAATGGTTCGCAAGACCCGTGGGCAGCGACAGCGTGAGCTTGAGGCAAGTAAAAGCCTCGAGCGTCACGATGACGACGACGAACTTCCGGAGACCACCTCGCGCCGCCAGGCCACTCCATCGACGAAGAAGAAGAAAGAGAAGGAGGCAAAGGCCCCTCCAAAGAGGAAGACGAAGCCGACGAGGCCGGCCTCGCCACCGCACTCGGCGAGCAGTTCTGACATCCCCAGCCCGGCCAAGGACGAGGCGCCACCGACGATAGCCGTGCTGGACACGGCCGCCGTCGAGGTGCCACTGGCTTCGATGCCTCCGCCATTCGCCCCAGTCTCTGGGCTGGGGGATGCTCCGACTGCAGCGGCTTCACCTCACAGGGAGGCTCCTGCCGAAGATATCCCAGAGGCTCCGGTTGCGGCCTCGACGACGAAGAAGCCGTCCGTGTATTGGGCACGCGACGTCCTGGAGATGGGGCTCAGTCGCCAACTGGGCCCTGAACTGGAAAAGCCGGCCGGTCTCCGCACGGGGCTACGCTTTATTCCAGTCGCCAAGTGAGTACCCTCACCCTCCTTTGTCTTCCATAACAGCTTGAATTATCTTTGCTTACACGATTGATGTACAGGACCGGAGTGAAGAGGATGGGCCACCCGACCATGGCTAAGGTGCCGTCCGTCGCCAGCGAGGAGGATCCTTCCCGTAAGAGGAAGGCGGACGAGGTCGTCGCCCCTACGGATGGCAGCAAGAAGGCCAAGGGTGACGACGTCGTCACGATTTCTGACGACACGGCGGCCGCGCCAATGGAGCCCGCAACAGAGGCGGCCGCATCCACGAAGGAGGGTGCTCCCTCGCCTGGAACGGTCGAGCCGACCTCCTTTGGGGCGGGTGCCTCCATCGCGACTTTCCCGCGCTTCATGGCCAAAGCGGCCACGGCGAGTGGAACTTCACCCTCGAGCCGGGCGCCTGGGGTCGCCGATGCGGAAGTCGACCAGCGTCGTGGGTATACGCCAGCCCTCCTCGCGTCCGTGGACGCGATACAACTTCATGGAATGCTTGGCGCAGCCATCCAGGTATGTCCAGTCCCTGAGGATCAGGTCGGTGTTTTGCAGCGATCTGATCCTGTTGGCATATAATTTGTTATTTTGCGCGTCCAGTCCCCGAGTGCGCACTCGCTGAATTTCAGCGGGTGGGCACTTAGGAAGTTTTTGATTGCCAGTCCCCGAGTGCGCACTCGCTGAATTTCAGCGGGTGGGCACTTAGGAAATTTTTGATTGCCAGTCCCCGAGTGTGCACTCGCTGAATTTCAGCGGGTGGGCACTTAGGAAATTTTTGATTGCCAGTCCCCGAGTGCGCACTCGCTGAATTTCAGCGGGTGGGCACTTAGGAAATTTTTGATTGCCAGTCCCCGAGTGCGCACTCACTGAATTTCAGCGGGTGGGCACTTAGGATTTTTCGCATCCAGTCCCCGAGTGCGCACTCGCTGAATTTCAGCGGGTGGGCACTTGGGATTTTCCTTCGGCTAACTGTTTGAATGTTGTGCAGGGTCTGCAACGTGAATCAGCTGACCGATTGGCAGCGAAGCACCGCGCGGAGAAGGAGCTGGCCACCGTCCAGGAAGCGAATAAGGGGCTTCAGGCGGTTGCCGCGAAGGCGGAGGAAGCTCGCCAGGGACTTGTCCCTGCGGGTGAATTGGCAACGGCGCACTCGGCTCTGAGCTCGGCTGAAAAACGGATCGCCGATCTCGAGCGAGAGCTGCGAGAGGCGAAGGAGGAAGCGAGCTCGGCTGATGGGCGAGCCAAGGCCGCCATTGCGGCCGCCAAAGAGGATCATAAAGTGTCGGACGCCCTTGTTGCTGGGCTTCAGGACGACCACACCTCGCTTCAATGCTTCATCACGTATCTCGCCCGCCCGCTGATTGGTAAGTGCAGTTGCCTCTGCCAGTATCTCGTGCTTTTTTGTGATGTCCAACGTACTCACTGTTGTCTTCTACTCGCAGGTCGCATCATTGATAGCGCGGAAGAGGCGAGCTCGTTCGACGCGCGGCAGTGTGTGGGCATGCTCGTTGACTCGGCGACGTTGTCGGCGACATGCATCCGAGCCTACCTCCAGGAGATATCACCCACGGAGGTGATTCCCAACGACCTCGTCGAGGTGTGGAAGTACTTGGAGAAGGCGCCCTCGGTTGTGGAATTCATGACGCGGTCGGCGTTTCGACGCGGAGCATCAACAGCGCTGAGCCTTGGACTTGCTCACTTCCTAGAGGACTTCGACCTCGACGACATGACGAGCGGCTACCCTTCATCGACTGGCGCGGTGGAGCTTTCCAAGGTGCTCAAGTTGACGGACCGCGCCGCGGTGTACTCGAGCGTGTCTGGGCAATGGGCGACCTCCTTCCCTACCAGGAGACGGTCGTCGCGCCCAACGACCCTGAGCCGCCGCACCGGGATTTCAAGGTCGAGCAGCCTTTCCGTGCGGAGATGGTGGGTGAGCTGACGACGTACCCGTCAAACCCATACACACCGTTCATTCGCAGTTGCCGGGGCGCTGGCGAGTCGTCGTCGAAGCCTGCAGAATAGGGTAGTTTGCCCTGAGGCGTTAGTAGCAGGTCTGCCGTACGGGCATATTTTGTAATGTGAGACAATGCGACATGCTTTTAAATGAGACATCGTGTATGTGTTGGAATTTTTCATGTGTTTTGTGATTGTGGTTTGAACGAGTCCCCGAGCGCGTCCGCCCTTTTGTGGGGTTTACCTTGTGTATGATATGTTTGTTGTTTTTGAATGTTTTGTTATTGTGGTCTACTCGCCCGGACTCGAAGAGCCAGTCGCTAGGCGACTCCCTTGAACGCTCTATACTTCACCGTTTTCCCTTGCGCGAACGGGGTCGGGTGGCCGAGTCCCCGAGCGTGGTACTTGGTTGTTCTAGGTGCGACTCGAGGGTGGTTGAGGACTTGGCGTGTTGGTTTGGGCGCATCAATCCTGCCTGGCCCATTGAGCCAGTCGCGTGGCGAGTCCTGGGCATGCTCTCTTACTTGGTGTTTTCCCGAGCCGCTCGTGATGAACTGCTCGTCAGTCCCCGAGCGTGATACTTAGCCGTTCGAGTCGCTATGTCGAGGATGCGGAGGACTGTGGTCGCTGTAAGAAGCGAAGGCAGTTGTCTTGGCTCGGAAAGCCAGTCGGGCTAGGCGACTCCAATTGGGCTCCGGGTAGGCGTTTTTCATGGACGATGCAAGACATGAGGTTAATCAGTGCCCTTGCATCGCACTACTTAGCCGTGCCGATCGCTGTGCCAAAGGTTGACTTCTGCGGTTAGCCAGACGCTGTTATTACGAGTGTGAGTGGCACAAGACATGGAGAGTAGGCGCAATTTGCAGTAACCGATTCTTTTTATTTCACAGCGACTGGAAAGTACATATGTGGGGTTCTAGGGGTAGAACTTCCGTAGGAGGTTTACATTCCATGGTCGCTTGATGTCGAGTTCACCGTCCCTGCGGACGTCGATGAGGTAGTAGGCGTCGTTGCCAAGTACTTGCCCGATGGAGAATGGTCCCTCCCACGGAGGGGAGAGCTTGTGCATGCCCTTCTTGTCCTGGATGAGGCGCAACACCAGGTCGCCTTCCTAGAAGGTGCGAGTTCTCACCCGCCGGCTATGGTAGCGGCGGAGTCCCTGCTGGTAGATGGCGGTGCGAGACCGCGCGAGGTCACGTGCCTCGTCGAGCTGATCGACTCCGTCTTGGCGGTCGAGTTCGTTTGTAGCCTCCGTGTAGTGGACGACCCGTGGCGAGTCGTGCTCGAGGTCGGTGGCATGACTGCCTCGGCGCCGTACACCATTTCCGAACTGGCTTGGCCTCCACCCACTTTGTGAATTTGTCGACCGCGACCAGCAGGTGGGTGTAGCCGGAGGGAGCCTTCTTGAAGGGGCCTACCATGTCCATGCCCCACACAGCGAATGGCCAGGTGATGGGGATTGTTTTGAGCGCTGAGCTCGGCACGTGCGTCTAGTTGGCATACTTCTGGCACCCGGCGCACCGCTGGACAATGTCTACAGCATCGGCGTGTGCGGTGGGACAGTAGAAGCCATGTCGCATAGCCTTGGCGACCAGAGAGCGGGCGCCGGCGTGGTGGCCGCAGTCACCGGAGTGGATATCGTGGAGGATCTTGCGTCCTTCGGCGGGTTGGACGCAGCGTTGGAACACGCCGGTGACGCTGCGCTTGTGGAGCTCGCCGTCGATGATGGTGTAGGACTTGCATCGGCGGGCGACCATCCGAGCGTCCGTCTCGTCAGCCGGCAAGGTGCCGGCCTCCAGGTAGGCGATGTAGGGCTTGGTCCAGTCGTCTGGCTCAGTGACGAGTGCGACCAGGGCTGCCTCCGGCTGTAACGGGACTCCGATGTCGATCTCCCTCGGGGGAGAGACTGATGGCTTGGTTATTGTGTCGAGGAAGACGCCGGCGGGTGGTGCGAGTCGAGCCGACACAATGCGATAGAGGGCGTCGGCCTCCTCGTTCTTCCGCCTGTCGATCCACTCGACGGAGTAGCCTGTGAAGTGTCCGCCCAGCTTGTCCACTGCTTGGCGGTATGCCACCATGGTGGGGGAGACGGCGTCGCAGGTGCCGACGACTTGCCCCGCGACGAGGTCGGAATCTCCGTAGCAGCGTAGGCAGTTGGCGTTCATCTCCTTGGCAGCTCGCATGCCGTGGAGTAAGGCCTCGTACTCGGCCATGTTGTTGGTGCAGGGTGTGAAGTCGAGGCAGAGGACGTCGCGGAGCTTGTCGCCCTTCGGTGAAGTTAGCATGATCCCTGCGCCTGCGCCGTCCGCGTTCTTGGAGCTGTCGAAGTGCAGGCTCCTGTAATAGAGGTATGGCAGCTTCTCTGGCTGCTGGGCCTCCTCCCAGTCGGCGATGAAGTCCGCTAGGGCCTGCGACTTGATCGCTTTTCGTGGCTCATATTTGATGTTGTGGACGCCGATCTCGACGGCCCACTTGGCGACCCGCCCGGTCGCCTCGCGGTTGCGGATGATGTCCTGCAGTGGTGCTGAGGAGACGACCGTGATCGGGTGCTCCTGGAAGTAGTGCGGCAGGCATCGCTGAGCTCTGAAGACCGCGTATACCAGCTTTTGGTACTGCGGGTATCGCTGGCGCGACTCGGTGAGGACCTCGCTGATGTAGTACACTGGTCGCTGTACTGGCCGCTCCTTTCCTTCTTCTGGTCGTTCGACGACCATGACGGCGCTGACGACGCGTTCGGAAGCCGTGACATAAACCAGCATGGGTTCTTTGTCGGTGGGGGCGGCGAGTAGCGGTGCGGCGAGTAGCACCTTCTTGAGGTCGCGAAGCGCGTCATCCGCCTCCTTGTCCCACTGGAAGGTGGGGTTCTTGCGCATCAGGCGGTACAGGGGCATCGCCTTTTCGCCCAGGCGGGGGATGAAGCGACTGAGAGCCGCTACTCGTCCGGCCAGTTTCTGGACGTTGCGCAGGCACTCGGGTTTGCCGAGACGGGCGATCGTGTCGATCTTCATGGGGTTCGCCTCGATCCCTCGCTTGGAGACGACGTACCCCAGTAGTTGTCCTGCTGGTACACCGAAGGTGCATTTGCCGGGGTTGAGCTTTATCTTGTATTTTCGCAAGTTGGCGAATGTTTCCGCCAGGTCGGCGAGTAGGTCACCCTGGCGAGCGGACTTTACGACCACGTCGTCGATGTAGACGTGGATGTTGCGGCCAATTTGGCTCGCGAGGCATTCTTGCATGCACCGCTGGTAGGTCGCCCTGGCGTTCTTGAGGCCGAAGGTCATGGCGGTGTAGCAGAAGGCTCCGAATGGCGTGATGAACGCCATCTTCTCCTCGTCCTCGACGCCCATTTTGATCTAGTTGTACCCGGAGTAGGCGTCGAGGAAACATAGCGACTCTGAGCCCGCGGTGGAATCGATTATCTGGTCGATCCGCGGGAGGACGAACTGCTCCTTTGGGCAGGCGCTGTTCAAGTTTGTGTAGTCGATACACATCCTCCAGGTCCCGTTCTTCTTCTCGACCAGGACTGGGTTTGCCAGCCACTTGGAGTACTTGATTGGCCTGATGAAGCCTGCAGCGAGTAGACGCTGCACCTCCTCGGCGATTGCTCGGCGGCGCTCTTCATTGAAGGGCCGCAGCGACTGTTTGACAGGTCGCACTTTGGGGTCGGCGTTTAGCTTGTTCTCAGCGAGCTCCCTAGGGACACCAGGCATGTCAGAGGGCTTCCATGCGAATATGTCCCTGTTCTCACGGAGGAACTCGATGAGCGCGCCTTCCTATGCTGGTCTCATGCCCGTCCCGATCGCCACCGTCTGGCTGGAGTCGCCTGGGACCAGCTCGACGGTGCGGGTGTGCGTCGTCACCTCGAAGGTTGAGGTATTTGCGCCCTCCGAGTTGGGATTCTTGAGTATGGTGGGGTCGTCGTTGTTGACCCCGCTCGCGTACTTGGCGAGCTCATCGGCGTGGTTGGTCTCCTCCGCGATGACGGCGTCAGCGAGTTCGACTCCTTTGGCCTCGCACTCGGCGGCCATGTCGGGGTCGCCGTTGTTGGTGATGACGCCACACGGTCCGGGGAGCTTCATCGCGTTGTACGCGTAGTGGGGCGCTGCCATGAACTTGGCGAAGGCCTAGCGCCCCAAGACGCAGTGGTAGGGGCTGTCGAAGGGCACCAGTTCGAAGACGATCCGGTCGGTGCGGAAGTTTGCTGGTGTGCCGAAGGTGACTGGCAGCGTGACTTTGCCGATCGGGTATGCCTTCCGACCGGGGACGATGACATGGAATGTGGTGTGGGTCGTCTCGATCATCGACTGCGGGAGCCGCAGCCGCCTGAAGGTGTCCAGGTACAGGATGTTGATGGAGCTGCTGCCGTCCATCAATGTCTTGGGGAGCCAGTAGTCGCCGACCTTAGGCTTGACCACCAGGGCGACTCGGCCTGGATACTCGATGCGTGGCGAGTGGTCTTGGCGGCTCCAGGTGATGGGCTGCTCCGACCAGTTGAGGAACTGGGGAATGTCCACCTAAGCCACCGCGTTGACGGCGACGGCGCGGGCGATGACCTTCTTCTCGCGCTTCGTGTTGAAGCCTGTGAAGGTATGGAGCGAGCCGGCCACTTTCCCGAATTTTCCGCCGTTTGGCGGGTCATTGTCGGGGTCCTCCCGTGCTCGCCATGCCTTCTCGATCTCCATGAGGGTGTGGCATTCGGCGGTTGTGTGCATTGCGGGCTTCCCTTCCCTGCTATGAAACGCACAAGTTTGGTTGAGGAGGGCCGCAGGGTCGAACCTTGGTTTGGCCTTGTAGTTGCCGCCGTCGCGGCGTTGTCCTCCGTCGCGGCGGAAGCTCTTGGGCTCGCGTTGTGCGTGTCCGGTGTTGGCGACGAAGTCGACTCACCCGTCGCTGCGGCGCTTGCCGGTGAGGCGAGTGTTGCTGTAGCGTAGGTCGGACCGTCGTCCACTGTCGTTGCCGCTCGTGCGGCGTTGACCTCCCGACTCGTCGTCGGTTTCCTGGTTCGGATCTTCCTCCGCGTACCGTTTGGCGATCTCGAGGAGGTCCGGTATGTTGTCGAGTGTGCGGGAGTGTCGCTTGAGCTTGGCGACCAGAGGCTCGTAGCGGCACGAGGTCTTGAAGCAATGGATCGCGGTGTCCGGGTGGATGCCGACCGCGTTGTACCAGAGTTCTTGCCACCGTTGGACCTAGTTGCGGGTCGACTCGCGGGGTCCCTGGACGCATCGCTCCAGGTCCTCGATGGTGGTGGCGCGTGTGTAGGAGCACTCGAAGTGCCTGACGAAGGCGTCGCGCATCTCCTCCCAGAAGTCGATACTGTCCTGGGGGAGGGTGTTGATCCACTGCCTGCACGTCCCCTCCATCATCAGGGGGAGGTAACGGGCGGCTAGCAGGTCGGTGTGGCCTGCGATCCCCATCGCCATGAGGTATGTATCGAGCCAAACAGCGGGGTCGTACGAGGGGTCGTACTTTTCTATCTCTTTCGGCGCCTTGAAGTTTGGCGGGTACTTCTCACCTCGGATCATTGGTCCGAAGCACTTGGGGCCGAGTCGACTGAGCGACCCCATGGGCTCGCCGTCGCGGCGATTGGTTAGGGTGTGTCGCAGGTCGTCAGGCTGGCGTGCGCGCCAGCTTTGGTTGTTGATGATGTGGGTGCGGGCGTCGACGGGTTGCCCGTTGGCAGCGACGAAGTTGGTCGCTGGCCTGGGGTCGTTGGTGGAGAGTGCCGCGTTCGCGGGTCGGTGTTGGAGCTGCAGTGGCTCCGGTGGCGGGCAGTTGGGGGTATTTGCCGCCATTGGGCGGCCGCTTGAGGCCGCTCTGCTTCCCAAAGAACGCGAGTATACTCGACCCTGCGAGTCGGCGCCCGCGTTTTGCTGCTCGACGGCCTTTGCGAGAAGGGCCCTGACGTACTGGATCTGTAGGGCGCCGTCGCCCGTGGCCGTGATGTTGTCGGCTGCTGCTCGACCTGCCACGAGGTTGTCCATCGGGGTGGAGAATAGTGGGAGGCCGTTTGCGTCTCTCTCCCGTGAGGAGACTACTATCCGCGGCTGGTCCCTGGGAGGTGTGCGGTTGGGCGGAGGTGGGGCGCCCATCGCCGTCGATCCTGGCGGGAGCCGGGTGCTTCCTCCTGGTGGCGTGTTCTCGCAGATCGCGCGCTCGGCCACGCGGGCCGGGTTGTTTTCGTCGTCGAAGTTCAGGGCGCGCCCCTGAACGGTGGGGTTCAGGCGCGACCTGATCCACTGCTGATGGTAGCGCGATAGTTCCTGCGCCGTCACCTGCTCGAGGCGAAATTTTTCGCGCTCGGCTTGCTCCTTGCGCACCGCCTCCGCCAGTTTCAGGCGGAGTTCCTCGACCTCCGTTGCCGTGGCGTTAGGAGGGATTGGGGTGGAGAAGGGGTCCTCCGGCGGTTCGGTGCCGGTCGCCATGTAGGTCGCGGCGTGGCGACCGGTTCCGTCGCGGAGGTCGGCGGAGTTTTCCAACCCGGAATCGAATTCGAAGATCCCGAGGATGGAGGGGTCCTCGTAGTCTCCCACGTTGGAGACCTGGGTAATGGAGGCCGCGGGTGAAGCCGCGGTGATGGACCCGGCGAGTGACGCCGGGGTCGCCGAGTCGGCGTCATCGTTGAGGGCCGCGTCTTCTGCGGCCGTTGAGTTTTCGGCCACGTCGCTGTGGGCCGAGTTGTACTCGGAGGCGAGGCGATGGATCGTGCGGATCTGGCTCTCGGAGAGCCGATCGTGTGGCGGCGACTCGCGGATGCGAGCCGAGTCCTCGAGACGATGACGTCAGTGAGGCCGACGAAGAGGCTGATCGTGCCGACCGGCAGGATCACGCTGTGCGTGACGGGTCGCGCCGCCGGGACGTAGCTGCTCGGCAAGATTTGGAGCATCTCGCCGATCGCTATCATGCGGACGGTGGCGACCGTCTCGTTGATGGGCAGATTGGATCTCACCGCAGAACACCGGCCAGACCGGCCAGGCCCCACGGTGGGCTCCACTGTCGTGGGAATGGTCACGGCAGATGCTGCAATCGGCAGCGAGTAGTAGAACAAGGGGCAAGGGCGGCCAGCCATCTGCGGTGCGAGATGAGGGCGGAGACACAGGGTTTTACCCAGGTTCGGTCCCCCGGAGGGTAAAGACCTACTCCTGCTAGATTGTATTATGAAGGTGGTACAATGGGCGAGCTCGGCGGCTAGGCGGCGAGTCGCTTGGGTGTATGATGGAACGTATCTCTACACGCCTGCCGGGAGGTTTATATAGACTCACCTCCCCTAGGGTTTACATATCTCAACCGAATCAGTTAAAGCTTCGGTACTCATTTAACCTAATCCGACTGGGCCTATCTACTCGCCTGGGCCTTCAGCTTCCAGTCGCTTGGATCCTCGCTGGGCTTCGATCCAGTCGCCGTCTTGCAGGCCCATTCGCCAGTTCTTGGGCCAGTCGGAAACGTCCTGCTGGGTATACCCCGGTAGGCACATCCCCATCACTGTCTACACCCAGTGGGCGGCCATCGATTCCGTAGCCGGTTAAATCCAGCCGTAAAGCAGAAGCTGTAGCCGGACGCAGACAACCAACTACATCGAGATGCAAAAAGAGAACACAATACCTTACCCACCGGCCAAGTCCATACGTGCTCGGGGACTATTGACGGGGGGATAACCCCCGAGTGGGTAAATCTAGGAACAAGTAGGATGACTCCAGAAGGAACATGCCGCCTGGCCCTCAAGAAGGACAACTCCAGCTGGTTGGCGAATACCGACCGGCTGGGCTTATAACTTTCCCGGCTGGCCCGTCTAGCCGACAGCCTGAAGAATCGGCCGGGTGGCCGCTTCCACCCGGCTCACCTCGGATTCGATGGAGAGCACGGAAGGTCTAACGCTCCTTGCGGGGTACGCCTCTGGACCTCCTTCATCATTAGGCAAGCTGGCGTGCCGTCACGACCAGCGCTACCTGACGAGGATAAAACAAAATGGTCGGCTGACTGGCAAAAGCAGTCTGGGTGACCGTTAAAGCAAGGGTGACGCCCCAAAGGAAGCCTGGGTGACTGCTAAAGAAGAGGGTGACGCTAAAAGAAGTGCATACTGGGTCCTGGCCCACCGGCTGGTCCCTACAGCCGGCCCTGCCCTGTAACCCATATCCAAACAGTAAACCCTAGAGCCCAATTTGTAATGTGCCCCTAGACCAGTATATAAGGGAGGGCAGAGCTGGGGTTCTAGGTAAGCAACACCAAAAGGATAGAAGTGCTAGCCACTAGTTCTCATCTTCCTCTAGCTCTCGATAGTAGCTAAGGAAATAGCTCCAGGAGCATCTCTACTGGGCATTCACCCCCTCATATAGTTCATCTTGCAGGAGTAGGGGTGTTACCTCGCTGAGAGGGCCCCGAACCTGGGTACGTCGCTGTGTTTGCAGTCTACCGTGCCCAACCCATTGCGTGAGCCACCGATTGCATTCGAGTGTCCCTCTTTAGCCATCCCCGATGGCACTGCCGTGTTCCCCACCACGACATGAACAGTGAGGTTGTCAATGTCACTAGTTTGCTGTAACAAAGGATTAACTGTATGGTGTGGAAGGAAATAGTGGTTTGCAACAAGTAACAGTGCAAGATGTATTAATGGTAAAGATTGGACCGAGGTCCATAGTTCACTAGAGGTGTTCTCCTTAGATAAACAAACATGGCATGCTAGGTAAACAAATTACAGCAGGGCAATTGACAGGACTAAGCGAGGCATAACAATGCAATACTAGACATCATGATCCTATGAGATTTGATTGGGCAATACAAGATACATAGACCGCCATCCAACTTCATCTATGACTAGAAGTGCACCTTTGGGTTATCATCCGAACCCCCTCCAGTATTAAGTTGCAAGCAACAGACAACTGCTTTGAGAAAAGTGTGTAAGGTAAACAATCCACTTATTCCATGAACAAGCGACCGTTGTTTTCTCCCTAGTGGCAACAACACATCTACAACCTTAGAGATTTCTATCACTTCCCTTAGATTAAATAGAGGCATGAACCCACTATCTATCATAAATACCCCCTCTTGGAGTCACTAGCAACTACTTGGCCAAGATAGCTACTAACAACGGAGAGCATGCATGATCACAAACAACACTAACATCATAGAATCAAATAGACAAAACCATTAATCAATCTGACATAGTAATCTCAATATCCATCGGATCTCAGCAAACACAAATAGATGAGATCTTGATAATGAATGGAGCTCACAAGATCTAGAAATAAAGCACAAAGGAGGAGATACAACCATCTAGCTAATACATGAACCCGTAGTCCAAGGTGGAACTACCCACGCTTCATACCGGAGGCTGGCATGATGAAGAAGAAGGCCTCCGGGATGATCTCCCCTCCCGCAGGGTGTCGGGAAGAGCTTCAGATCCCCCGATCTAGGGACGATGGTGGCAGCGGCTCGGTTTCGTGGAATATTGGTCAGGTACTTAGGGTTTAGGCATCAAGGGGTCTTTATAGGTGAGGCAGGGGGGTCGCCAGGGAAGCTGCATCCCCAAGGCGTGGGGTGGGTCCACCCGCGTGGCTAGGGGGTGTGGCCCCCTGGTGACTCTCCTCAGTCTCGTATTCCGGCTTCGTGTTCCCCACGATAAAATATTGACTTTGGCTTTTGTCCCGTCCAATTCCGAGAATATTGATTTTCTACCTTTCTGGAACCAAAAACAGAAGAAAACAGGCAACTGGCACTATGGCATCTTGTTAATAGGTTAGTGCCAGAAAACATATAAAAACACCTCAAAGTGTAGACAAAGCAAAGCAAAGTAGATACTAAAAAAGCATGGAACATCAAAAATTATAGATATGTTTTCGACGTATCAGGAGGCAAGGCTCATCCACGTCGCCCATCTCCACCGCCCCGGTCTCCCCGACATCATGAAGACCCCAAATATCACCATCATACAAACATGCCTCCACCAAGGCAAAGCGGCATCGTCATCCGCGACAACGCAGAGCAGCCCCGTCACGATGGAGAGAGCAACCAAGGACACAAGAGCAGGTCGCGCGATGACCCTCCACGTCCAACAAGAAACCGCGACAAGCGCGAGGCGTCGCAGGAGGGTAACAACAAGAATCCTAACCCACCGCCACCTCCGCCTCCGTCGCCACCTAGCAGCCACCATGGCGGAGGGTGCCGCGTTGTTCACGCAGCCCATCCCTTGATGGCAAGAAGAAAAAGCAAGCCCGGAGCCATGCGACGCACGTTCACGCCTGGACAAGATTCATGAGGCCCGGGAAGGACCATACCTAGGACCACGTTGCTTTGGACTTGTAATATGGACCGCAACTTACCCCAGGGGTTTCCGGATTGACAAGACAATCAATCCCTATGATGGCACCGCCAAACCAGCTACGTGGTTGCAGGACTACGGCAACGTGGTGGAGATCGCCGGGGGTAACCCCAATGTTGCCGTCAAGTACCTCCCACTGATGTTGACAGGAACGGCCCGCCAATGGATTGATGACTTGCCATAGAATTCCATCTGCAACTGGTTGGACATGCAAGCAGCATTCACCAAAAACTTCGAGTGGTGCATGCAAGAGAAAGACGAGTCATCTCGCGCCTACCTCTTCTGCTGGCTAGATACGAAGAATTCCTGTGTAGGAGTGCACGCTCAGACTGCCATGGCTGCCTTCATCGATGGGTTGGATAAAGGTACGTTGCTCCGACATAAGTTGAAGCGCGTGCAGGACAATCACATGCTCGATCTCAGCCAGATGATCCAGCTGGCCAATGAGTTTGCAGCTGCCGACAATAATGCTCGCAGCTCCTTGCCGGCAACAGCCATTCCAACCCAAGCTAAGAGGAACGACAACACCAAGCGTAAGAACCCACCAGAAGAAAAGCAAACCTCCGACATGGTCGCCATGACATTTGCAGGACGAGGTGATGGCGGACAACATGGCCGAGGATGAGGTCCAACCATGGGCAGCAGCGAGGTAGTGAAACTACCCCGACAGCGCTTCGAGTTCCCCAAACGTATGAGGAGTACTGTGATATGCCATGCATCGTACACCTCAATGCCAACAGCAAGGCCACTCACACCAATCACCATTGCGAGTTTGTCACCGACCTCAAGGAGGACCCGGAGTCCGGTTACAAGCGAAGCCAAAAGAATAGACCATGAGGCAAGGTCAAAGGGAAGAAGAAGGAAGAGGAGTCCAAGGATTCAAGTGACATGGACGAGGACATTGACCCCAAGCATGCGGACAAGGGCGATGGCAAAGTCAAGAACCCCTTCGAGAAGAAGGCTGTCGTCTACCACACTTTCCTTGGCACCCCTACTGTTCGGGCACATAAAACCTCCATGAGGATACTTATGACCACCCTACCCCTAGTTCCCCAGTACCTGCGCTGGTCGGAGATTCCAATCACTTGGGATAGGAAGGATCACCCAGACCTCATCCCTACGGAGAACCAGTACGCCATGGTCATCAACCCCCTGATTGACGGCAACGAGTTCATCAAATGCATGGTGGACAGTGGAAGCAACATCAACATCATGTACCTGGATACGCTGCACAAGATGAACTTGACGGAGGCCAACCTAAGGCGGACCAGCACCGTGTTCCATGGCATAGTTCCTGGCCAGGAGGCTCGGTCCCTTGGGTGCATCACGCTTCAGGTTGCTTTTGGCGATGTTAATAATTACCGCCAAGAACGCATGACCTTCGAGGTTGTCCCCTTCAAGAGCGTGTACCACGTCATATTCGGACGCGACATGTTCCACGCTTTCATGGCCAAGCTATGCTTCGTCTACAACAAGCTCAAGATACCCGGACCAAACAACATCATCACCGTATCCGAAAGCTTTACAAAGGCAAGGGACTGCAAGATTGGAGAAGCAGCCTTTGCAGAAGCTGTCCTATACAGTGAATAATTAAAGGAGATCAAGAGCAAGGTCGATGCCATGGAGATGCCGGCATCAAAGAAGCAGATTTCTGACTCCGATCCCGCCTTCAAGGCCACCATCGAGACCAAGCCGGTGGAACTTGTGGTAGGCGATGCCTCGAAGACCACCGCCATTGGGACGAACCTGGACCCTAAATAGGAAAGCGCGCTCGTCGAGTTCCTCCGTGAGAATAGGGACATCTTTGCATGGAAACCTGCCAACATGAAAGGTGTACCTAGGGAACTTGCCGAGCATAGATTGATTATTGATCCAAAATGCAAATCGGTGAAACAACCTCTACGATGCTTCATAGACAAGAAGAGACGCGCCATAGGCAAAGAGATAGCTAGGTTACTTAGGGCTAGTTTTATCTGAGAAGTCCTTCAGACCCGATGGGTGGCCAATCCTGTACTTGTCCCCAAAAAGGTAACCCAAGAATTAAGAATGTGCGTTGATTACACCGGCTTGAACAAAGCGTGTGCCAAAGATCCGTTTGCTTTGCCTCGCATTGACCAAGTCATTGTCTCGATGGCTGGCTCAAAACTTTTGTGTTTTCTCGATGCATAATCAGGATACCACCAGATAAAGATGAGGAAGTCGGAACAATTGGCCACTTCGATCATCACAACCTACAACATGTTTTGCTATGTCACAATGCCCTTTGGGCTGAAAAACATAGGTGCTACGTACCAGCGGACTATGTAGCGTTGCCTACATGATTAAATTGGTCGAAGCGTTCACGCCTATGTGGACGATATAACAGTAGCCGACTTGGAGAGAATGCTCTGTTGCTGTACAAGTTGCTGAAGAAGGCGGACAAATTTACATGGATGGACGAAGCAAATGCTGCACTCAAGAAGCTAAAGGAGACACTTTCCTCGACACCTATACTTGTAGTACCCGAGCCTATGGCGCCTATGTTGATTTACATGGCGGCCACCAACCGGGTAATCAGCATCGTCGTCGTGACAGAGCGAAAAGAACGAGGGCATGAGTACGGAGTACAAAGACTAGTTTACTATGTAAGCGAGGTCTTGACGGAGTCCAAGCAGTGTTACCCGTACTACTAGAAGCTGGCTTATGGAGTGTTCCTTGCTTATCGGAAGCTAAGACACTATTTCCAGGAGCACCCTATTACAGTTGTGAGCAAAGCTCCACTGTTCGACATTATCAACAACAGCGATGATACAAGAAGGGTTGCAGAGCGGGGCATTGATCTTGACGTCTTCGAGATCAGCTACAAGAGACGTGACGTTATTAAATCATAGGTCTTGGCAGATTTCATTACAGATTGGACGGAGATGCCAGATGCTACCCCTGTACCAGAGCCAGAATACTGAGTGATGCACTTTGACGGATCAAAGCTACTCAACGGCTTGGGGGCTGGTGTACTACTACAGTCACCAACAGGGGAAAAGTTGCACTACATTCTGCAGATCCTCTTTGAGGCTACAAATAAGATGGCAGAATATGAAGCACTTATTCACGGACTTCGCGTAACCAAGGATATTGGTATCAAGCGCATAGTTTTCTGCGGAGATTCTGACTTGGTTTCCCAGAGGATGGCTGGCACCTGGAACGCGCGGAACCCTATGATGGCGGCATATCGAGACGAAGTGAACGAGATAGCCAAGAGCTTCTTGGGCTACGAAGTCAAGTATGTCCCGAGGGAGGAAAATGAGGCGGCGGATCTGTTGTCAAAGATTCGATCAGGGCGCAAACAAATTCCGCCTGGCGTTTTTCTGGAGCATCTACGGACACCATCCGTGAAGGGAGCGGACCCCGAGAACCCGGATAGAGTTGACTCTTTTGTTCACATAGTGGCAAAAGTCCCTCCGGCTTGGACAAAACTGTTCATGGATTATCTCGTACACGGAACTTTGCCCATCGACGGGGTCGAATGAGGGAAAATAGTACTTCGAGCAAAGGGCTATACCATAATCAATGGATAGCTCTATAAAAGAAGCACCACTGGTGCATACCTCAAGTGTGTTTCCCAGCAAGAGGGTATTGAAATCCTTCGTGAGACTCATCTCGGAGATTGCGGGCATCACGCCGCTCCTCGATCGTTGGTCTCCAAATCCTTCTGTCAAGGATTCTACTGGCTGACCGCGAAGGCGGACGCCGATAAGCTGGTTGAGACATGCATGGGATGCCAGTACTATGCCCAACAACCACATGTTCCAGCTTAGGAATTGTGAACAACACCAATAACTTGGACGTTTGCAGTATGGGGGCTAGACATGGTTGGTCCATTACAGACGGCACCATGTGGGTTTACGCATCTGCTAGTAGCAGTTGATAAATTCACCAAATTGATAGAAGCTAAACCCATTAAATCTTAATGGGGCAACTGCCCTTAGGTTTGTCCAGGATCTAGTGGTGAGATTTGATCTCCCACATAGCATTATCACCGACAACGGCAGCAACTTGTGATTCCGAGAAGTAGAAGCCTATTGTTGGGATAAGGGCATCCGACTTGACCTAGCGTCTGTGGCACATCCACAATCCAATGGGCAAGTTGAGTGAGCCAATGGATTAATTTTGCAGGTAATCAAGCCACATCTCGAGGCACCGCTACATAGAGCAGCTGGAGCCTGGGCAGAGAAGTTACCATCTGTTCTATGGAGTTTACGAACTACACCCAACAGATCTATCGGTTACACCCCTTATTTCATGGTATATGGATTAGAAGCCATCTTGCCTTCCGACATCCATCACGATTCACCAAGAGTTGCCGCCTACGACGAAGATGATGCTGAAGAATCGCAACGCCTAGATGTGGACCTTCTCTAGGAAGAGAGCGTATTGGCATGCCAAAGATCCGCCATCTACCAGCAAAAGCTACAAAACTACCATAGTCACCGCGTTCGGCATCGCTCGTTTAAAGAGGGGGATCTGGTGCTCTGACTTAAGCATAAGAAGTCACACAAATTATCCCCGCCATGGGAAGGACCGTTCATCATAATCAAGGCGCTACTCAATGGGTATTCCTACCTCGTTCACAATTGTGAACTTGAGGATAGGCCCACAGATGATCATAAGCATAAGCGATGTGACCCGTATGATGACTACCCGGAGCTTGATCAGCCATGGAACATAGCACAGCTACGTCCTTTTTACAGTTAGCATATTTTTTATCTACTGCGTACCTCTTATATGATCAATGAAATAAAGCTCTTTGGTTCACTCATATTCTTGAGTCTTTTACCTCCTTTAGTGTTCATTTTTGGATCGTATAAAACCTTTATGCGCAAGTTTTGCATTTGAACTTGTGAAAATTCTGCCTACGGGCGTTAGCTTAATTTTTCTGGTCTACATGTTCTTTGTTGTTTTTATGTGGATTCTGGATTAGTGACTTTCTGCACTCGAAGTCGGCGATTTTGTGCTTAGGTTTTTGACGGTGCCATTGGGCATTATCGCCTGAGCGCATGGTTCCGACTACGAGCCTTCCGACTCATGAAAAGTCAAGCATAAAAACCAAAGTAATGGATAAGCCAACACTTTCTTAAAAAATATATACATGCTGAAATTAAGTACTTGAGTAGCAAGAAACATATAGCTATTGTTTTCCGCCTTAAGATTAAAACAGTAGTTTTTCCACATACATACAACCAGAGAAAACAAATTTTACATGTGTTTTTCATTCCTTTGGCGCAGGAGACTTTGACGTAACGTCGTCGGCGGAAGGAGAGTCATCCTGATCATCTTTGAAGTCGGTGGTGTTGAGGGACTCGGAGGAGCTGTGATGGTCGCCATCAATGATTTCGAGAGGCACAAAGGAGTTTGGATCGACCAACTCGGCGACCCTGGTGTCATAGCTGGGGAGCGATGACCGGATAGCCTTGTGATCAATCTTCTGGCCATCATCGTCTACGTCGGACAGGCCCGAGGTCACCGTGTCAATGTCGGCATTCTTGTAGTGGGCCTTGACCATCGCCAGCGACATTCTGGCACCAGCCCGGGTACATGAAGCTTTCTAGCTTACGATACGCTCGAGGGCTTGGCGCAGAATCTCCGAGTACTTCATGACGGAATCCACCACCTTGATGTTGATGTTCAGGGGCTTGGAAATCTCTTTGGCTTTCTTGATGGTGGTACTGATGAAGTTGCCGGTTATGACCATACATTCCTTTGGCGGTGGAGGAGTATTGGTTAAACCAATAGGAGCTGCATTTCCGACCAAGCAATGGGGTACATGAGTTCACATGACATAAAAGTTCAAAGTACCTGACTTACAGAAAGTACAAGACGGAGATTTCTTACCAAAGATGCTCGCCTCGGCTTGTTGGAGCGTCTCCTCCATGGAGTCCCGTTCTTGTCGGAGGACCTTGTAAGCCTCAAGGTTGCGTTTATTCTGCTCTTCGACAGCTTTCTTCTGCTCCTTGAGGATCGCAATTTCCTCCTTCAGTCGGTTGATCTCCGTGTTGGTAGACTCCTGCACGGCCTTCATAGACGCTTCATGCATCTTAAGAGTGTCATCTCTCTCCTGCTTGAGGATCTTGTTCTCGCTATCCAGTAGTTCTATGTGCTTGGATTGCTCGACAATGTCCTTCGCCTTGGCAATAGTTTTTGCATGACGGAGAAATGACAGCACACAATGAGTAGTCGGAGAGTGATGGCATAAGACCAAGTTTGAGTGCGAAATTGAAAAGAAAAATAGACTCTTACTCTTGGTGATTTTATCCTTCAAGAAGGCAGATTCACCCTTTTCAGCTTCCAAATCAGCACGCATCTTGTGGAACTTCTCGTTGGCGACGCCTCTCCGAGCATTCTCATTCTGCAAAGAAATTCAAAATTACTTAGTCTACTTGAAGCATCTAGCTGGATAAATATCCACCTAGAGGCTTGGGGGCTACAGTGAGAGTTTTTAACTCGGCAAAATGCTTAGTCTTTCTTTAAACATCTAATCGGAACTAATTCTGTTTGAACTAGAAGCTTGGGGGCTATAGTATTGAAATTTACAAACACTGCGTATGCTACTCTAAAAGTATCTAGTCGGAATAATTCATTCAAACTACATACTTGGGGGCTATAGTGCGAAGTTTTCTAGCTTAGTCACTCTTATAGCAATCAGACACAAATACCTATGGTTTTCTGTCTAAATCCTTGGGGGCTATAGTGGGATACTACATATGAAATGCAAAAGGCATACAAAACATACAAGTGCAATGATCTTGAGGTTGGTGGCGCTATCGACAAGTATCTTGCTGAAGGCAAGGCTGTTTCTGCGAAGGATATCTGCCTGCTTTAGCAACTCCTCAAGACCACATGTCGGAGAAGTCGACGCAGCACCAGGACCCAGATTTGAGCTACTCGGTGTAAGCACCCGGTAGACGATCTTTGGAAACTCTGCTGGTGTCCTGGGTGCAGTGGCGCCGCCTGCGGTAGAAGTTCCGCCTTCCACCATCGCCTTACCGCTTCCAGTGGCATCCTTAGCCGAAGCTTCAGCCACTTTGGATGCAGTGCTTTCTTGTGTCGCCTACTCGCCCACAACAGCAAGTTCCGCGGCAACATCTGGGTCCACTTCCATGGCGAAAGGTTTAGATGTTACCTTAGCTGGAGAGCTTGTCGGAGCTGCAGCAGGCTGGACGCTTGGAGTTGTGGGGGCCATGGAGGGAGATGCTTGGTGAAACATTTCTTTAATGTTTTTAGAAGCCCCTGATGTTTTGGAGGTCTTCTTTAAACTCATACCGGCCTTCTTCCTGAAACGTGCAAAAGTATAAGTACAGGAACAAGACGAGCAAAGGGACAATGTCGGATGTTAAGAAGATTACACAAGGTTGGTGCTTTGGTCAACGGGATACCAATCAATCTTATTTTCTCCGCCTCTAGGGAGGCGGTGGACTCCTTGGAGGCTCCACCCTCATGTCTTCTTCTTCTTCTTCTTCTTCTTCTTCTTCTTCTTGCCTCCGTTGGCAGCGTCAGAGGTGGAGCTCTTCCGCTTACGCACCAACAGAACATCGTCGTCGGACACGAGGTGACTTCCTTCATCTTCGGGTCATAGACTTGGACAACCATGCTATCCTCGTCTATACTCTTCAGCTGTTAAGTGAATCCCAAAGTGTTAGATGCAATGGTAATGGCTAGACGGAAGAACTGGAGTATATGTCATATATGGAAAATAAACAGCTACCTCTGGGCACGTGCCTCCCTCGAACATGTCGTAGGTGATGGTGAAGCCACGCTTCGTGTCCTTCACCTTGATGATGTCTTTGAGGCGGAGCTTGATGGAGTCACTCGAGAAGTTGTCCTCAGAGATGTGGAGGCTATCCTTCCTATCCTTGGTATACTGGTGCATCAGCTTCGCGCGGTGCTACAGAGGCTGGATCCGCCTGATGAACCAGCACATGGCTAGGTCCAACCCGGTCAGACCCGTGTCTCCGAACCACTCGATCTGCCTTACAGCGTGGGAGGCTTCATCGTTGGAGAGAAGTAGGGTTTGGGATCTCCATGTCGGGGTTCAGCGGCGGCCCCATCGACAAAGTCTGGGTACGATGCTTCTCGGCCAGCCAGAGGGATATCTGGGCCGTAGAAGTACGTCCTCTGCCAGTTTTTGCAGGACTCATGTCCTACAATGTTGGGGAACCGCCGGCCAGGCCGGATCTTGAAGTTAATGGTTCCACAATTTCTAAGCTCGTCCTTGCTCACTCCGGCTTCCCTCTTGACGGTGAAAAAATATATAAACAGATCTAACATAGGCCTAATTTCTAGGTAGCCCTTGCAAAGCGCCGCTTAGTTGCTAAGCGCGAGGCAAGCATGTGCCACAGGCAAGCATGCTGAGTGTAGACTCATAACCCCTAATCATTATCAGAATAACGTGCAACATCACAAGTTACAGCCACAATGGGTCAATACATTGGAATAGTATTGGCAAGTGATACCTTAGTAAATTATCAGCATCTAGTTACTACATGAATTTGGCTAAGTGTAGCTTAGGCTTGCTTTAATCAAAATAGGTTTTACCTATCAGTTGAAAACTTACTATGCACGGCTCATATCAACACATACCCCTTCGATAAGTGATTCTATCGCATGCGTTGGATCTAGATCTGACGGCTACTGATCAAGCGACCATAGTGGGGTGGCGCTAGCGGCGGCAAGTGGAGGCGGCGCGCTCTGTCAGAGAGGTTGCCGGCGATTTAGGTCACGCGGGGAGGAGTGGAGATGCTTACTGTGATCGCGTGGTCGCTGCGGTGCTTGAGGTGGTTGAGGGAGAGACAGGGGCGCACGGACGCAGCGGCAGGACCTCGTCGGAGTTGCTGGCAGGGTCGGGTGTTTGTGGATGGAGTTGTTGCCGACTATGTGGACCGCCCTAGCACGAACCAGTGGTGTCAGAGGATGCACAAGGTTGTGGCAAACACGACAGGGTCAAATAGGAAGCAAGGGGCGCTCGGATGTTACCGGTATTCCTCGTCGGAGTTGAGCGGCGGCTCTATTGTTTGCAGAGGTGGACGGATTCGACGACCTGGGTCACGAGAAGGCAAAAGAAAAGTAACAGGAGATGCGCCAGAACATGTTGGTTGTGCTTGTTTGAAGCAGAGGCAAAGGGGCGCACGCGTCTCACCGGAATCAGTCGCCAGAGCTGGTTCTGTCAGCGGCGATGCAGCACGAAATTGAGGCAGCCTGGTGGTGGAGCGAGCGAGTGGTGTGAGGGGAAAGATGCGGAGAGGGGAGGGGATTAAGTAGCCAGGAGCGGGGGCGGGGATTACTCTATATCAATGGGAATTAAGCGGGGTTTAACTTCGGCGAGGTAACGGCGGAGCAGTGACTGCGCGCGTGATTCTGGGGAAGAAGAATGTGACGTGGAGAGGGTCCACCGATCAGTGGCTGCGGTGTAAGTCTGCGTCACGTGAGAGAGAGAGAGAAAAACCCAGGGTGGGCTTAGTGGGCTAGGTCTGCTGTTGGGCTGAAAGACTGGCGACGGCCTTATTCCATTTCTTTACTCTTTTTCTTTTTCTGTTTTGATTTTCAGGAAACAAATTCAAATGATTTCAAATGTGTTTGATTTCAAACTTGTTCTGGATTTTTGTAAAATGGAACCTGCACATTTTTGAGTATAAAACCATGCTATCTCACCAGACTTGCTTGTTTACTTTGGAATTTCAAAAATAAAACAGTGCCTTTACACATGATGTAATAAGATATGAAAATGGTTTTAGAAACCATATTTTGTTTTGAAATATTTGTCCAAGCTTTGGAACTCAACCAAACCATCTCATGAACAAACAAACTTGGTTTTGAAACAAATAATATCTCACTAGGGAGTAGCATTGGATCAATGCTTTGCTTACATAAAATAATAAGCATACAAATGCTTTTGTTTTTGTAAAAATTTGAAAATGATCCCTAAATGATTATGAATGCATGGATGATATTCAATCTTTGAAAACATGATTTTAGGGATGTTACAAATCTAACCCCCTTAAGGTGAATATCGCCCTCGAGATTCGAATTGGCTAGGAAATAGGTGAGGGTGGTCTTTCCGAATATCATCTTCTCTTTCCCATGTTGCTTCTTCTTCAGAATGATGGTTCCATTGAACTTTGCATAATTTGATAGTCTTAGTCCGAGTAACTCTTTCTGCAGTCTCAAGAATCTTGATAGGTTTTTCCTCATAAGTGAGATCACTTTCCAATTGAACCTCCTCCAAAGGTATAGTATCCTTCAAAGAAGTCTCTTCCATCTCTGGATGGCATTTCTTTAGCTGACTCACATGAAACACATTGTGAACTGCAGACAATGATTCTGGCAATTCAATTTCATAAGCTACTTATCCTTTACGACTCAGAATCTTGAATGGTCCAACATATCTTGGGGCCAATTTTAATTTGACTCCAAACCTTTTCACTCCACGAATTGTTGACACTCTAAGATAAGCCCTATCACCCACTTCATAGGTGACTTCTCTACGCTTAGGATCTGCGTAGCTTTTCTGTCGGGACTGTGCTATCTTCAATCTGTCCTTTACAAGCTTGACTTTCTCTTCAGCTTCTTTGATTAGTTCTGGCCCGAACAAGTTCCTTTCTCCTACACCATTCCATAGCAATGGGGTAGTACACTTTCTCCCATAGAGAAAGTCAAATGGTGCCATCTTGATACTGGCTTGATAGCTGTTATTGTAAGAGAATTCTGCGTAAGGCAAACTTTCATCCCAACTAGCTCCATAGTCTACAGCACATGCTCTCAACATATCTTCAAGAATCTGGTTGGTCCTTTCTGTCTGTCCATCAGTCTGAGGATGAAAAGCAGTGCTGAATTCCAACCTCGTTCCCAATGACTCATGTAGTTGCCTCCAAAAATGAGAAGTGAATTGAGTTCCCCTATCAGACACAATACTCTTGGGTACTCCATGCAGACACACAATCCTATTCATGTAGATCTTGGCCAACTTAGCACTTGTGTAGGTTGTCTTCACGAGTATGAAATGAGCCACTTTAGTGAGGCGATCCACTAGTACCCAAATAGAATCATATCCTGACCTGGTCTTTGGCAATCCAGTGATGAAATCCATGCCAATCTTGTCCCACTTCCAATCAGGAATAGGTAGTGGTTGTAGCAATCTTGCTGGTTTCTGATGTTCCGCTTTCACTCTACTACATACATCACACAAAGCAATATGTTCGGCGATGTCCTTCTTGAGATTATTCCACCAAAATCTTTCCTTCATATCCATGTACATTTTGGTGTTACCCGGATGAATGGAATATGGTGAGTTATGTGCTTCCTGTAAAATCAGTTTTCGAAGCTCCGGATCTTGCGGAATGCAGATACGTTTTCCATACCATAAAGTACCCTGTTCGTCTTCATGGAATCCTTTGGCTTTTCCCTTGCTAATCTTTTCCTTAATCTCTTCTATTTCCTTGTCCGTCTTTTGGGCTTCCTTGATCTTGTCCAACAAGGTGGGTTGAACATCCAATGACATAAGATGTCCCTCAGGCACAATCTCCAATCTAAGATCTCTAAATTGGGCACACAGATCATCTGGCAATTCTCCCTTAGTAAGGCCATTCACAAATACCTTACGGCTTAGAGCATCCGCTACAACCGGGGTGGTATTGCAAACGCAAGTCATAGTCCTTGATGAGTTCTAGCCATCTTCTTTGTCTCATGTTGATTTCTTTCTGAGTGAAGATATACTTCAAACTCTTGTGATCTGTGAACACTTCACATCGTTTTCCCAAAAGATAGTGTCTCCATGTTTTGAGTGCATGGACAACAGAATCGAACTCCAAATCATGAGTAGGGTAATTTACCTCATGAGTTTTGAGTTGTCTAGAGGCATAAGCCACAACTTTCCCTTCTTGCATTAGAACTGCACCTAATCCATGATGAGATGCATCACAATACACTTGGAAATCTTTCTCTAAATCTGGCAGACATAAGACTGGTGCTGTCACTAGTCTCTTCTTCAATTCTTGGAAACTGAGTTCACATCCTTCATACTAAGCAAATTTCTTGTCTTTCTTTAGTAACTCCATCATTGGATTAGCTACCTTGGAGAAATTCCCAATGAATCTTCTGTAGTATCCTTCCAAGCCAAGGAAACTACCAACCTCCTTTACTGACTTAGGAGATTCCCACTCAGTTACAGCTGACACTTTTGTGGGATCAACTGCTACACCATCTCCTGATACAACGTGTCCAAGAAATCCAACTTCATTCAACCAAAATTCACACTTGCTGAATTTGGCATACAGCTTATGCTCTCTAAGCTTCTCTAGTATCAAACACAAATGTCCTTCATGTTCTTATTTGCTCTTGGAGTAGATCAAAATGTCATCGATGAAAATGACAACAAACTTGTCAAGGAACTCCATGAACACCTTGTTCATCATATTCATGAAGTAAGATGGTGCATTGGTCAAACCAAATGGCATCACGGTGTACTCATACAATCCATACCTAGTGGTGAAAGCTGTCTTAGGTATGTCTTGTTCTCTTATCTTGAGCTGGAAATAACCTGACTGGAGATCAATCTTTGAGAACACACAGGCTCCTTCTAGATGATCAAACAAGTCATTGATTCTAGGCAAAGGATATTTGTTCTTGATAGTCACCTCATTGAGTGAACGATAATCTATGCATAACCTTTGACTTCTATCTTTATTTTCCACAAATAAGACTGGTGCTCCCCATGATGAAGAACTTGGTTGAATAGACCCTTTCTGCAACTGTTCTCCAAGTTGTTTCTTGAGTTCTTTCAACTCATCCACTGACATCTTGTAAGGTCTCTATGTTATTGGTCCTGATCCTTGTAGCAAATCAATCAGAAATTCCACATCTCTATCTGGTGACATTCCCGGCAATTCTTCCGGAAACACATCCGGATATTCATTCACAATTGGCACACTGTCTATGCTAACCCCCTTAAGAGAATTTAGCTTACTTCCTTTTGATTCAAAGTTAGTCTTGAATCTAATCCTTTTTTTCCGGGGTTGTGAGTGTGACAGTATGATTTTCACAATCTAGCACTCCCTTGTTCTTAGTCACCGAGTCCATTCCCAATATGACATCCAATCCTTGGGAATATAGGATTATCAGATTAACGGGAAACTTATACTTCCCAAACTCTATGACTAGGTCATGACAGCCTGAGTTCACTATCATTTCTCCACCAGGAGAACTTACTTTTATAGGACACCCAATGGTTTCAACTGAAATTCATTTCTTTCAACAAATTCTCTTGATATGAATGAATGCGATGTGCCAGTATCTAAAAGAACAAGTGCTGGAACATAATTGAGTTTGAACTTACCAGCCACAGCATCAGGTTCCCCATAGATCTCTTCCACATTGATGTAATTCACTTGTCCCTTCTGAAAAGGGTTGGGCTTGTTGGGTCCTTCAACTTTCTTTTCTGGGCATTCATTTGCATAATGCCCCATCTTCTTACACTTGAAGCATTCAACCTGACTGAGATCTTTCTTGACAGGATGGCTTCCACTACCACTTCCACTTCCATTGTGGTGGCTCTTGTATCCACCCTTGTGGTTCTTGTACTAGTCATTGTCATGACTACGGTGATGCTTGTTGTCATGATGACGGTTGTGGTTATGGTGGCTGTTGTACTTTCCATGCTTGTGGGATCCAGAACTCCCACTATCATCATAATGGGAACGCTTGTGGGACGATCCCGAGCTATGCTTGTCAGAGTTGTGCTTCCTCTTCCTGCTTCATCTTGTTCTCCAAGATGGTAGCCTTGTCACAAAGGGACTGGTAGGTGGGGACATAGGCCACAGATAGTTGCAGATTCAGTTCATCGTTCAGTCCTTCGAGGAACTTCTCTTTCCTCTTGGCATCAGTATCAACTTCATCCGGTGCATAACGCGTCAGATTGTTGAACTCCTCAATATATTCAGCCACGCCGCGGTGGCGCTGCTTCAGATTATGGAACTCATTCTTCTTCAAACTCATCACTCCGGATGAGATGTGAGCTTTACGGAAACCATCTTCAAAAATATCCCATGTCACATCCTCAATGGGAGTGGTGATCTGGAAGTTATCCCACCAAGTAGATGTTGGTCCTTCCAACAAGTGTGCTGCAAACCTGACTTTCTCCTCGTTGGTACAGCCGGCAGTCACCAAATCCTTGTTCACTGCACGTAGCCAATCATTGGCCACCATGGGATTAGTAGTTCCTGAGAACTTTGCAGGCCTCAGTCTTAAGAATCTGGTGAGCATGTCAAATCCCGATGGATTGTTTTGTTTGTTGTTGTTGTTGTTATTGTTGTTGTTGTTCTAATTCTGCATGAAAGTGGTCATCATCTGCATTAGCTATGTCTGTGCTGTCATTAGCTGCTGCATCTTGGGGGTGACATTGTTGTTGTTCGGGTTGGGGTTGGCACGTCGAGGAGGCATCTATGGTTTTCAAATAAGGATAAGAATGAGATACCCATAGATGCTTATTATGCACAATTCATCACATAGACAATCAACAAACAAACATCAAAATAACATAAAGTTCGACAACATAAACCACAAGTTTGAAAAGCAAACACACCAATAGAAAGCCATCCACATGTTGGATGGTCATTGCGACTCAATAATCATAAGCATGGTAAATGATAGATAAATGAGTAGTCATCACTACTCCTCTGCATCAACCTCCTCATCAACAAGTGTAAGACCTGCATTCTCCATAGCGGTATTGTATTCCTTGACATTGGTAGTCAAGGCCTCTATCTTGGACTTAAGAGCCCTCTTCTGTGAACGAAGTCTCTCAATCACACCATGCTGATGCTTGAGCTCGAAGTCCTTGGCCTCTAGTTCTGCAGTCATCTCTCGAATCCTCTTGTTTCTTTCTTGGACTCTCTTCTCTTGGCTTTTGAACTTCATGTCCTGTCTCTCGAACTTAGCCTCCATTTCCTTGACTATCTCGTCTTGCTCCGCGAAGAGCTTGTCCTTCTCACGAAGCTGCACCTGGAGCTCGTCATTGCTAAGCATGACGTTGGTCCTATCAGTATCTAGGTGCCTAAGTAGAACCTCTAGGTCCTGAAGGTACAGATGAATCGGCTCTGTCGTCTCTCTAGCAGCATCCTCGAACTCAATAGCCACACCATCCTCGTCGCGTCTTCCGAAGGCATGGAAGTGATTACCTCTAACCTCCCGAGAGTGCCTCCCTAACAGACGCCCAAGTAAATCCTGCATGACTACCTCTAGGCCTCTCTCCTTGTCGTCATGCATAAGCTTGAAGGTGATGGCCTCCGTGGCTGGCTCAGTCTGGCGTCCTGGATGAGTAACCTTGAAGCCCCAAAGGTCCTTCCTCTCAAACTTGGTGAGGGGAAGCATCATGATGCTAGGAAGCGGAAGATTGAGCACACTAGTGAGCTCAATAATACGAGTGCCAAAACGAGTTCCCTTGAACTCTTCAGCAGTGCTGATAGTAACATTAGGCATCTATTTTATAAGATAGAAAAAGTTAGAATCAACATCAATAGAGAAAATCACAAGACAAAACATCACAGGCATATCATTAAAAATCAAACCCACAAGTCATGGCATACATAAATCCATTACAAGCATCCAAGGTTCAACATAACTTAGACAACATTTTTGGGAAATAAAAATGACAAGTGTGGTGGTCCAACTAACAAAGTACGTTACAACTCTCACTCACTAGACAAAATGGCTCTCAAAGCATCCTTAGTAGCCATCTGTCTATCTTGTTCGCAAGAATCCCAAATCAAGTCTATGAGGTCTTCCCTTAGTTATTGGTTGGTAGCCTCCAACTCTTGGGTATGCTTCTTTTCTTCCCTAAGGTCATTTTGGGTGTTAAGCATTCTGCACTTGAGCCTATCACCAAGTTCTTTGATGGCCTTCCAAGCTGCATCCCTTGTAGAGTCAAAGAATGTGGTGTGCATCACTGAGTTGGTGACCATGCAGAATCCTGATTCTTTGTGGCTGTCTTCCTTGTTTTTGTACAAGTGAAGTTGCGCCCACCAATATTCCTCTCCTTCATCCATCATAGGGAAACCTTTGTACACAGCTGCACCATGTATCCCCATGGTAACCATAAGGTTCTTGAGGGCTTTTGGAAATTCAGTCTCACACTCTAAAGTCATGGTCATGAGTGGCCCCTTCCTTACGGCTTCATTGATGAAGTTCATCTAGAAATTGAGATGAGAAACAAGATTAGAAAAGTTTACGAGAAGAAAAGACAAGTGTAGAAAATTTTCAAAGTGTTGAAATTTTTCCTTAGTGGTTTCTAATCCAATCCTAGGGTTATAATCCTACAGGCAACACAATGCTCTGATACCATCTGTAAGATCCCTCCCTTTTAAAGGTAAGGATCCCTGTGATTGCAATGCTAGTCCCTGGATCAATGCTGGCATCCACAGTTTAAGATGAATTACACAGAAAGAAAGGTCATTATTACATATCATTCCAGAGTAAACATAGTCTTTTACAACTCCATGGCCATAGGCCTAATACAAGAGTTCAACATAACATTATAAGTAAGTCTTCATCTTCATGTGCCACAGGCAAGCATGTTGAGTGTAGACTCATAACCCCTAATCATCATCAGAATAACCTGTAACATCACAAGTTACAGCCACAGTGGGTCAATACATTGGAATAGTATTGGCAAGTGATAACTTAGTAAATTATTAGCATCTAGTTACTACATGAATTTGGCTAAGTGTAGCTTAGGCTTGCTTTGCTCAAAATAGGTTTTACCTATCAGTTGAAAACACTAAGTTTTTCTTTGACAAAATTTTCCCAAGGAACTACCAATAGAAATTGGTGAACCTTCACCCTTGTTCAACCACAAGTTTTACTTAGAAAATTGGGATGAGGAGATTCTTGATAGCTTCCATGTCTTGATGCTCAAGTTGTCCAATACCAGGGACATGGCTAAGTACTTAGACTCTTCCATCTGCAGAGGTTGTGCACTTTCCCCACAAGACTTGATTTTCACCAAGACAGGACCTTTCAGAAGCCTTCCCTTAGACCAAATGGACGCGTTCCAACCTATCATCCCACTACCACCAACTTTCCAAATAGCTAAGTTATTGCAACCTATATGATCCAGGCAGAGCCCATATTGCCATGTGGCTGCACTAGAAGCTTCTTAACATTTGGCATCTCAAATCCCTTTGTTCCCGGGTGGCTTTCCACAAGTGTGATACACAAGGTAAACCATAGAAATGGGCCTTGTGTAACCACTCAACACAAACCGATCTTTCCATTCCACCCAGGTGTTTCATTCACTTAGTTGTTTTATTAAGCAAAACTTAAGTCCAAAGACTTAGAAATATTTCTCATAGCATGAATATATAATCCACCCTTGGTTGCTACTAGCTAGGCTAAGCATGGCAATAGCAAGTATCTTAACTTAAAGGAAATTCTAACATTGCTACAACTACTAGGATTTCCCAAGCATAGCATATAGATACTTAGCAAAATAATCATGCAAGTCCTATACAAAATATTTCTAATGCATAGGTAAAATATTGGGATGGAAACATGAAGCACCACTTGCCTTGGTAGCTTGGGGAGTAGCAACAATCTTCACAACCACAATCACTATTAGCACCAAAATCTACACATAAAATAATGGCACCAAAATCACATACCAAAATATACAAACAAAAATATATGAATGCATGCAAATGCCATGTGATGATTTTCTACACCAAACCAGACAAGTATACAGTACTGAATCATAAACAAGACCAAGACACACTAAATAAACTTTATTTGGTCTTTAAATCATTTTCAATATATTTCTAGACTCAAAATAAACCTACAAAAGTCTCTGCAAAAATAATCAATTTAACAGAAGAAAAACATTAAACACATTGCATAAATAGATAGTATTCTTTCTCTTGATTCCAATGATATAAAATTTGTAAATTTTGAACATGTGGATCAAAAGTTATGAATTTTACAAGTTTGAATCACTAATAGATCTAATTCAAAATTTTAAATCAAAGAACTGGCCACGCGGCAGCGTCTGATTGGCTGATACCGTTTCGCACCGGATCACACTCGCGGGCCGTTAGATCTAACTTACTATGCACGGCTCAGATCAACACATACCCCTTCGATAAGTGATTCTATCGCATGCGTTGGATCTAGATCTGGCGGCTACTGATCAAGCGACCATAGTGGGGCGGCGCTAGCGGCGGCAAGTGGCGGCGACGCGCTCTGTCAGAGAGTGTGCCGGCGATTTAGGTCGAGCGAGGAGGAGTGGATATTCTTACTGTGATCGCGTGGTCGCTGCGGTGCTTGAGGTGGTCGAGGGAGAGACAGGGGCGCACGGACGCAGCGGCAAGACCTCGTCGGAGTTGCTGGCAGCGTCGGGTGTTTGCGGATGGAGTTGTTGCCGACGATGTGGACCGCCCTAGCACGAACCAGTGGTGTCAGAGGATGCACAAGGTTGTGGCGAATATGACAGGGTCAAAGAGGAAGCAAGGGGCGCTCGGATGTTACCGGTATTCCTCGTCGGAGTTGAGCGGCGACTCTGTTGTTTGCAGAGGTGGACGGAGTCGACGACCTGGTTCACGAGAAGGCAAAAGAAAAGTATCAGGAGATGCGCCAGAACATGTTGGTTGCGCTTGTTTGAAGCAGAGGCAAAGGGGCGCATGCGTCTCACAGGAATCAGTCGCCGGAGCTGGTTCTGTCTGCGGTGATGCAGCACGAAATTGAGGCAGCCTGGTGGCGGAGCGAGCGAGTGGTGTGAGGGGAAAGATGCGGAGAGGGGAGGGGATTAAGTAGCCAGGAGCGGGGATTACTCTCTGTATCAATGGGAACTAAGTGGGGTTTAACTGCGGCGAGGTAACGACGGAGCAGTGACTGCGCGCGTGATTCTGGGGAAGAAGATGGTGACGTGGAGAGGGTCCACCGATCAGTGGCTGCGGGGTAAGTCTGCGTCGCGTGAGAGAGAGAGAAAAAACCCAGGTGGGCTTAGTGGGCTAGGTCTGCTGTTGGGCTGAAAGACTGGCGCCGACCTTATTCCATTTCTTTACTCTTTTTCTTTTTCTGTTTCGATTTTCAGGAAACAAATTCCAATGATTTCAAACTTGTTCTAGATTTTTGTAAAATGGAACCTGAACATTTTTTAGTATAAAACCATGTTGTTTCACCAGACTTGCTTGTTTCCTTTGGAGTTTTAAAATAAAATAGTGCCTTTACACATGATGTAATAAAGATATGAAAATGGTTTTAAAACCATATTTTGTTTTGAAATATTTGTCCAAACTTTGGAACTCAACCAAACCATCTCATGAACAAAAAAACTTGGTTTTGAAACAAATAATCTCTCACTAGAGAGTAGCATTGGATCAATGCTTTGCTTACATAAAATAATAAGCATACAAATGCTTCTGTTTTTGTAAAACTTTGAAAATGATCCCTAAATGATTATGAATGCATGGATGATATGCAATCTTTGAAAACATGATTTTACGGATGTTACACTATCCATCCCATGACCTCGAGCTCGCAGCCGTAGTTCTAGCCCTGAAGACATGGAGGCACTACCTGATGGGGAACCGTTGTCAGATTTATTCGGATCACAAGAGCCTGAAGTATATATTCACTCAGAAGGATCTAAATATGAGACAGAGAAGATGGATTGAGCTAATCAAGGATTACGACATGGACATTCACTATCACCCCGGTAAAGCCAACGTGGTAGCAGATGCCCTTAGCAGATTGCCCCGTCAAGACAGAATAGTTACACCGACAAGAGAAGTCGAGACCTTGCTTTTAACATCGGAGATTTCATGTATTTGAAAGTGTCTCCATTGAAAGGAATGCAGCGTTTCCAGCTCAAGGGAAAGTTAGCCCCTAGATATATCGGCCCCTTCAAAATTCTGAACCGTCGAGGATAAGTGTCGTATCAATTGGAACTGCCCGAAGAGATGTCAGCAGTACACAATGTGTTCCATATCTCATTACTTCACAAGTGCCTCGAAGTCCCGGAGAAGACTGAAGTGTTCAAGAACATTGATCACCGGACCATAGAGATCAACGATGACCTGACCTATCCCGAAGTACCCATCCGTATTTTGGAAGAAGCTTTCAGAACTACCAGAACCCGAAGCATCAAGTTTCTCAAGATTCAGTGGAGCAACCACATGGAAGAAGAAGCTACCTGGGAGCGCAAAGATCACATCAGGACAGAGTTTCCCGATTTCTTCAAATCCTAGGTAATCTTTTTTGTCCTTTTTCAAATCTCGGGACGAGATTTCGTTTAAGGGGGGAGGTTTGTAACATACCAAAAATATTAAACTTGGATCATCAAACTCTCATCATCAAAATTAGGGTTAACAAAAACTTTTCCAACTAAAAATATGAAAGCATTCATATGTGTGTATTCAATATTTGGATTCTTTTGAATTGCCATGATTCTATGTTTTCTTTCTTGTAAAAGAATTCTTAGGTGAAATAAACATCATCTAAACAATCCCTAAACTTTTTCCAAAGACAAACAACTCAAAATAAACAAATGAAGTGAATGGTCATTTTTGCCAAATTAACTCTCATGCCTACTTTAGCTATCCCGAGTTTTCAAAACTCAACAAAAACATTTGTGGATCTTTGCACCCCTTGTTAGTACTCATAATAAGGTACCAAGGACCACTTTGTGATCATCCAAAAACATTCAAATGCTCAGTTTAAATAACAGTTTAAAATTGAATCTATCTCATATGGGAAGATCCAACTATTTAAAAAACCACTCAAGCAAGTTCAATTTTCAAAACCCAAGCACCCACAGAATCCTCAGCACATGCCTAGCACACCCACCAAATATATTTCCAAAATTCAAAAGTAAGTTTCTTGCGGCCATGTCAACAAACAGCTTGCAGATTCAAATCACAAACACTATAGTGTGCAGTGAATTTGGCCTAACTTGTTCCCTCTCTGGTTGCAACTAGTCCTTAGTAGATCATCTAGCTCCTTTAAGTATCCTTAGCATCACTATAAGCAAGCCTAGCCATCAATGGTGAGCAGGCCGAGAGGAAACTTGCCACCCCGTTGTCGCCGGCGAGCCAGAGGCCACACTAGCCTCGCCAACCTTGTCTGGGAGCTAGCCAGCACCCCACCGCCACTCCCTGTCCCAACCTCGAGCAATGCTAGCCACTGGACCACATGCCACGCTCGTGCCAAACCTCTCTGCGACCATGCCGAGAGCGCGCCCGTGCGCCACGCTCGACCAGCACCCCTAGACCGCGCGCCGCCCTCGCCGCATGCGTAAGTGATCGCCAGCACCCCAGCACCCTGCTAGACATGCCCGTGCGCCGCCACGCGGACCACGCTTGTTGTGCGTCATCAAAACCCCCGTCGGACACACCCAGAGCGTCGAAGCGTTTTGACCGATCAGCACCACCCCACGCCTCGCCACCACCCCGTTGAGCTTCGCCAGGGAACATAGAACCGTCCCTACCTTCGCCCACGCTGATAGCTTCCTGTGCCGTCGACCACGGCGAGCTCAGCCAGCGCTCGTCGGCCCCCTCTCGCCACTATAAATAGAGGCCTCCCCCGCTCGATTTCTTCATACCAGTTCGCTCCCCTCTCTCTCAGAAACATCCCACACCCTTCCCCGGAGCAAGGCGAGCACCAGGTGGTCGGAATTTCACCGGAGTTTGCCGCTGCAGAGGAGGAGAGGTGCCGTCGATTGGAGCCACCCCAGGAGGAGCTGTCGGTGCCAGGAGAATCGCGGTCGTCGACTTCGTCGTTCGCCCCCATCGCCGACCCTCGCCTGAGCCCCCGTGAGCCTCCCACGAACCTCACCTGCTGCGTTAGGGTTCTGTCTCGCCGACGCTGCCTGACGTGGACGATGAGCCATAGCCGTTCGATTAGATTTAGATCGTGCGGCCAAGATCGCCTCGTACCGCTTCACTTGTTATGAGCCACTGACGGGTGGAACCCCCCTTTCAGCTGAGCCCCGCGCTGCAGAGTGACACTGGGCCGGCCCATTAACCTTTCCCGCGCAGCCCAACCGTTTCAATTTAGATTTTTTCTATTTTAATTCAAACTTAGTTCTGTACCTAGTTTCAAAAATCAACCCATCTCGATTCAGTGAACCAAAATGCATGAAACTAATTTTGTTAGAAAGGTACTGAAATGCTTAATCCAAGCCCGTTGGATTCAAATCATTTAGATCTATAGATCACCCTTGGTAAAAATAACAAGTCAGAAGCTTTTCAGCATTCAAACATTTTTAAAATTTCAACCATAATAGCTTTTGAGTTGATTCCAACTCTCAAAAATCACATTTGATCATACCTTTCAGAATATATAAAAACATATGGGTTTCACTATATAAATAATGTCCAACTAATAAAAGAATGCCACATAGGCATTTCTAGTCACTTTAATTATTTATTATAAAAAGGTTAAACCTTATTAAATTGTGAAACCACTTTAAATCACATTCCCATATACTGAAATATGTGGTGATGCCATGTGCCAACATGATCCCATGTTTGAGTTGGATAATATTAAATCTTAAGTAGTTTTTCAATGAGTAGAAATTACTTTTCCCAAATTAAAATAAATAAGACAAATGCTTTAATCTTGTAATGATAGGTGATGATGCTAGATCATCTATAGAACACCTCTGTGTGATGATTGAAAATAGTTAAGTATTGTTTGGTGATTGTGTACCTCATATTTATTTATAGACGCTAGTACCGACCAAGGATACGAGGAGGAAGGAGGATACTACGAGGAAGAAGCCGAGGAGAACTTCAACCACTGCTCTGCTCAAGGCAAGCCTTACTAACCAAGTTGACCTATGCAAGTTAATACTTGCTTGTTACCATTCCAACTATATGCCTTAAGCATATGTGATCATATCCACTTGATGAACCATCCTAGTTTTACTTGCAAGCTTTATACTTTATTTATCAAAGATTTCTTTTAGAGTTTACTTAAGTAACTTGTAGATTCTAGGAAGATAATTGAAGGTTGAGAATTAAATTTGGCCTAAGCTAGATAATCTTGATGCTATCCTAAGTCATGAGATTGAACTTAATTAATCTTCACTTATTTCCCACCCCTCATTAGTACTTACCCCACTTGTAGATGCTAGTGCTAAGCATAAAACTTGATCAACTTTAGATGGGATTACTTGGTGAAAATGGTTATGAAAACCTTGGAATGATGAGTCATTCTACTGAAATGTTTTGACATGTGTTTCCGAACACCAGATGATTTTGATGATGAAAATGTTGAGGCATGAGCCTTAGCCCTTTATAAAACTGATGGTTGTCTGGATGCGATACCATTCCAATTTTACCGTACAACCATAATACCCGAAAATTGGGTAGGGCTTGACTGGAAACTTATATACCTTAGTATGGGTTCCCTCACGGCCCACCATGTAAAGATTGTCCACCTGTGTAGTACCCAAGATGACCGTTGGTCATGGTTGGGAGGCCAAACTCATAGGAGAGGTGCCTATACTAGGGCGTGTAATTGAAAGGTTAGGATTGATTATCCGCATACTGAGTATGGTGAATTCAGGATTTGTTCCTAACGGATGTATCGAATGTTGCGGTGAAAGTGTACAACCTCTACAGAGTGTCAAACTATTCGAATAACTGCGTCCGCGGTTATGGACAGTTGGAGTGGCCATACTGTTTCCCCGTCAGATGTTTTCAAAATGACTTGTGAAATGAATTGAGACGTTGACTTGACCACACATAGTTGTGACATGAAATTTAAGTTCCCACTTAGACATTATAAAATTTCAACTAGTTTCTTGCTTCTGTACATAGTAGAGGTAAATCTGGCTTCTTGCAAAACAACCCTAGAGCTTAGTGTCCTACCACAAAAACCCCCTTCACTTGTTAGTATTAGTTTGCGAGTACTTAAAGAGTACTCATGGCCTTGTCCCTGGCTATTCCCATGGCCAGACTATGAAGAGGAGTACCAGGATGATGGACCGCATGAAGGTTACGACAACTAGGATCATCTCCCATCGTCAGCATTGCCTGTGACCCTGAAGATGGAGTTTCGCCTACGCTACCTTTATTATTATGTTATTCCGCTGCTTGAGTTGTATTAAGAACTGGATCATGAGATCCTTATTTGTGTAGGACCTTATGTATGGTTTGTAATGGATGATGTACTGTGATATCCAAATCTGTTATGTCTCACAAAAATGGTAATCCTGGGATTGCGATGTATGTCATAAAAGGCATCTGGGAATAAAAATCCTGGTGTTGACATAAACACTAATGAAGGGTAATAAGCAAGTGTATCTTATCTAAGTTCAATCTCATGACTCAGGATGACATCAAGATTATCTAACTTAGGCCAAGTTTTATGCTCTTTATGCTACCTTTGAATATCTTTATAAAATCTACAAGTCACTAAGTAAACTCTAATAGAAAGCTTTGATAAAGAAATAAAATAACTAAACTTGCAAATAAAACTAGGATTGGGTATCAAGTGGTGTAAGCTTGCAAGTAAAACTTGCATGGTTTAGCTTTCTAAGATAGTAGTATAAGCTTGCTAAGTTGCAAGTGTTAGCTTGCCTTGTGCGAAGCAGTGGTTGAAGTTCTCCTCGGCTTCTTCCTCGTAGTATCCTCCTTCCTCCTCGTATCCTTGGTCAGTACTAGCGTCTATGAATAAATACGAGGTACAAAATCACCACACCATTCTTAACTACTATATTTATCACACCAAGGTTTACACTAGATGATCTAGCATCATCACTATTATCACAAAGATTAAAGCACTTGTCTTATTTATTTAATTTTAGAAAAGTAATTTTTACTCATTTAAAAACTACTTAAGATTTAATATTCTCCAACTCAAACATGGGATCATGTTGACACATGTCATCACCACATATTTCAGTACATGAGAATGTGGTTTAAAGTGGTGTCACAATTTAATAAAGTTTAATCTTTTTATTTTAATTAAATAAAACGACTAGAATGTCCTATGGGGTATTCTTTTATTACTTGATCATTATTTCTATAAGTAAACCTATATATTTTTATATATTGTAAAAGGTATTGTTAATTATGATTTTTGAGAGTTGGAATTAACTCAAAAGCTTTTATGGTTGAATTTTGAAAAATGTTTGAATGCAAAAAATCTTTTGCCTTGTTATTTTTACCATGGGTGATCTATAATTCTAATTGGTTTGAATCCAACGGTCTTGGATTAAGCACTCCAGTACCTTTCTAAAAAAATTGGTTTCATGCATTTTGGTTCAGTAAATCGAGCTAGGTTGATTTTTGAATCTAGGTACAGAACTGATTTTGAAACTAAAATGAATAAACCTAAGTTTGAATTGCTGGGTCGCGCGGGAGGTTTAACTGGGCCGGACCACTACGCACAGCGCGCGCGCAGGCTGGTTAAGTGAATGACCCCACTCGTTAGTGAGACAGCGACTGGCGAAGGGGTACGGGGCGATCTAGGCCGTGTGATCTAGTTCTAATCCTACGGTTGTAGTTCATCGTCCACGCCTAAATAGGACGCGGCGAGGCTGAACTCTAGCGCGGCCAGTGGGGGTCGACGGGGGCTCATCAGAGCTTAGGCGATGGTCGATAATAGGGGCGAACGACGAAGTCGATGATGGCGATCCTCCTGGTACCGACAGCTCCTCCTGGGGCGGCTCCGATCGATGACGCTTCTCCTCCTCTGCAGCGGCGAACTCCGGTGAAATTCCGGCCACCTGGTGCTCTCCTTGCTCCGGGAGTGAGTGGGTGTGATCAGTGAGAGGTGGGGAGTGAGATGGTATGCTCAAATCGAACGGGGGATGCTTCCTTTTATAGTGCCCAAAGGGGACCGACGGGCGCGGGTGGAGCTCGTCGTGGTCATCGGCACAACGTGCTAATGGAATGGGCGACGATAGGGGGCGGTGCGTTGCCTCCTAGCAAAGCTCAATGGCTTGATGACGCGGCGTGGGGCGGTGAGGAATGGACATAACGTCACGGCGCTCTAAGCGGGTCCAATGGTGATTTCAATGGCGCACAACATCCATGGTCCGCGTGGAGGAAAACGGGGTTGTCTAGCGGGTTGCTGGGTGCTGGCGATCACGCACACAAGCGGCGAGGGCGGCGTGCGGTCTGTGGGCTCGTATTGTTGATGGCACACTGGCGTGCTCTCGGCACGCACGTAGAGAAACTAGGCGCGAGCTTGTGTGTGGTCCAGTGGCTGGCAAGGCTCGAGTGTTGGACAGGGGGTGGCGGTGGACGGTGGTTAGTGCTCCAGACAAGGTTGGCGAGGCTAGAGCTTCTCCTAGCTCGCTGGCGACATGGGGGTGGCAAGGGTGCTCTCGGCATGGTCACCATTGATGTCTATGCATGCTCACAGTGGTGCTAAGGCTAGTTAGAATAGTTTGATCATCTACTGAGAGGGTAGAGTGAGCTAGAGAGGGGACAAGGTTGGCCAAAATTACTGCTACTAATAGTGTTTGATGTTTTTTGTTTGCTGATTACAAGGTGTTTGATGAAATGGCCGAAAGAAATTAAAATTTGAATTTTGGATTCAAACTTGGTGGGTTTGCTAGTTATATACTAGGGAGTGTCTGGTTAGTTGGATTGGTCAAGGGGCACTGGTTTAGCTGGGTTTTGAAAATGTGGGATCTTCACATATGTTATAGATTCAATTTTAAATTATCATTTGAGTGGGGTTGCCAAATGTTTCTATAAGTTTGAAAGGTGGGCTTTGATTTACTTTTACTTGGTCTAGCAAGGGGTGAAAAGAAATGGAAAAGTTTCTGTTTGAAATCTTGGACTAGAAACACTCAAAGTGACCTAGTGAGCAAGATAGGTAAAAATGACCATTTGCTTTATTTTTTTTGTTTTTGATTTTCTCTTGATTTGTTTCTACTTGGAAATGTTTTAGATGATGTTATTTTCATCTTTAAACCATTCCTTGCTATTTAGGTTAATCACAGAAGTTCATTCATGCATTCATACAATCATCACATACACACATGCATTCATAATGATTTGAATTAACATAAGTTTTTGTTAACCCTAATTTTAGTGATTAGAATTTGATAATCATGATCAATATTTTTTGGATGTTACAAATCTTCCATCCTTAAACAAAATCTCGTCCCGAGATTTGAAAAGGAATAAAAAAGATTACCTAGGATTTAAAGAGATCGGGAAACTTCGTCCTGATGTGATCTTCTTCCTCCCAGGTAGCTTCTTCTTCAGTGTGGTTGCTCCACTTAATCTTGAGAAACTTGATGCTTCGGGTTCTGGTGGTTCTGAAGGATTCCTCCAAAATACGGATGGGTACTTCGGGATACGTCAGGTCATCGTTGATCTCTATGGTCCGGTGATCACTGTTCTTAAAAACTTTGGTCTTCTCCGGAACTTCAAGGCATTTGCGAAGCAACGATATATGGAACACATTATGCACTGCTAACATCTCTTCTGGTAGTTCCAATTGATACGACACTTCTCCTCGATGATTCAGAATCTTGAAAGGTCTGATATATCTGGGGGATAACTTTCCTTTGAGCTGCAAACGCTGCAGCCCCTTCAAAGGCGACACTTTGAGATACCCAAAATCTCCGATATTGAAAGCGAGGTCTCGACGTCTCTTGTCGGCATAACTCTTCTGTCTTGACTGGGCGGTCTTGAGGTGCTCACGAATCTTGTGAACTTTCTCTTCTGCTTCTCGTAGGATGTTGGGTCCAAAAATCTGACTCTCTCCTACTTCCGACCAGTTCAAAGGGGGTATTACACTTCCTTCCATACATGAATTCAAATGGGGCCATTTGCAAACTAGCTTGATAACTGTTGGTGTAAGAATATTCTGCGAACGGCAGACAATCTTCCCATTTATATCCATACTCTGGCACACATGCTCTCAACATATATTCTAGTATTTGATTTACTCGCTCCGTTTGTCCATCGGTTTGAGGGTGATACGCTGTGCTGAAATCTAGTCGGGTTCCCAATCCTTCTTGGACTTTCTTCCAAAATCTCGAGGTAAACTGAGTTCCTCGATCCGATACAATGTTCTTGGGGACTCCATGCAAACTGACGATCCTAGCGATGTATAACTCTGCTAGCTTGGAACTATGGTAGGTGGTCTTTACTGGTAGGAAATGGGCTACTTTGGACAATCTGTCAACTATGACCCAAATAGAGTCATTTACCCAACTAGAAGTAGGCAATCCAGTGATAAAGTCCATTCCTACTGAATCCCATTTCCATTCTGGAATCTGTAATGGTTGCAACAGTCTTGCGGGTCTTTGATATCCCGCCTTGACTCTTTGACAAATGTCACACTTGGCAATGTAGCTTCCGATTTCTCTCTTCATCTTATGCCACCAAAATTGCTCCTTCAAATCCTGATACATCTTCGTTCCTCCGGAGTGGATAGAATAAAGAGTATCATGGGACTCTTTCAGAATAACTTCTTTCAACTCTGAATCTGCTGGTACACAGAGACGTCCTTTGTACCACAGAACTCCTTCTTCATCCTCGGTGAATCCGGGTACTTTTCCTATACCGATACGACATTTAATTCCGTCGATACGAGCACTTCCTTTTTGCGCCTCCTTGATCTGACTGATCAAAGTGGGTTGAAGTTCTATGCTAGAAAAAAATCCTTCACTTACTAATTCCATTCGTAAATATTACATTTCTTTGTGCAAAATTGGTTGCTCCTTCAGGATCATGGAGTTCAAGCGGCACAGAAATCTGCTAAGGGGATCTGCTACCACATTGGCTTTACCGGGGTGATAGTGAATGTCCAGATCATAGTCTTTGATTAGCTCAATCCATCTTCTCTGCCTCATATTCAGCTCCTTCTGAGTGAATATATACTTCAGGCTCTCGTGATCCAAATAAATTTCACAACAGTTTCCCATAAGATATTGCCTCCATGTCTTCAGGGCTAAAACTACGGCTGCTAGTTCAAGGTCATGGGTAGGATAATTTTGTTCATGCTGTTTCAGTTGTCGGGATAGATAAGATATTACTTTTCCTTCTTGCATCAACACACATCCGAGACTGATCTTGGATGCGTCACAATACACATCAAAAGGCTCCGTGATATCCGACATGATAAAGATTGGGGCTGAAATCAATCTCGTCTCGAGTTCTTAAAAACTCGCTTCACATTTGTCCGTCCATTCAAACTTCTTGTCCTTCTTCAGCAATTGGGTCATGGGTCTTGCGATACTCGAGAATCCTTCTACGAACTTGCGGTAGTATCCCGCTAATCCGAGAAATGCTCAAACTTGGGTTTGAGTGGTTGGGGATTGCCATTCTTCAACATCCTTCACCTTTGCAGGGTCAACGGCAATTCCTCCGGCTGATACAGTATGTCCGAGGAATCCTACCTCCTATAACCAGAATTCACATTTGCTAAACTTGGCATATAGCTGATGCTCTCTAAGGGTTCCAAGGACGGTCCTTAGGTGTAGATCATCTTCTTCTTCTGATTTGGAATAAATCGGAATGTAATTGATGAAAACAACGACAAACTTATCCAAGAAGTCCATAAAAATCTTATTCATGAGGTTCATGAAATAAGCGGGGGCATTGGTTAATCCAAAAGACATGATAGTATACTCATATAATCCATATCTGGTGGTAAAGGCTGTCTTTGGAATATCCTCTGCGCGAATCTTGAGTTGGTGATAGCCAGTTCTAAGATCAATCTTAGAAAACACTTTGGCACCAGTCAACTGGTCAAACAGGTCTTCTATCTTGGGAAATGGGTACTTGTTCTTGATGGCGACATCATTCAACTTCCTATAATCCGTACACAAACAGTTACCTCCATCCTTCTTGTCCACAAACAAGATAGGTGATATCCATGGTGACGCACTTGGTTGGATCAATCCTATTTCCAGCATAGCATCCATTTGTTTCTTCAGTTCTACTAGTTCAGACGGGTTCATACTATATGGTCTCTGGGCTATGGGTCCGGTTCCAGGATTAGTTCAATGATAAACTCGATATCCCGATCTGGGGCATACCGGGCAAAACATCTGGAAATACATCAGGGTATTCACAGACTATCCGAACTTGGTCAATGGTTGGCTGGGCTATACTCTTGTTGCACTTGAATTGACGGGGCAAGGTTTCAGATATATTCTCGAATGATATTCCGGCTGTACTGGTCATGGTTATGGCTTTCTTGGCATAGTCAATTAATCCTTTATGTTTGGACATCCAATCCATTCCTAGTACTACTTCCAAACCGTTAGTTCCGAGTACTATCAGATTATCATAAAAATCTATGCCATGGATTCAGATAGGTCGGCTTTGCAAATGTGTCTAGCTTTGGTGGTTGAACCAGGTATTTGAACTATCATAACATGCTTCAATTTGGTTGGTTGAATCTTACTAGTGCATGCAAATTCTTCAGTAACAAACGAGTGCGATGCTCCAGAATCAAACAACACTCTTGCAAGTACCGAATTAACATAAAACATACCCAACATGACATCGGGCGCTTCTTGGGCTTCTTCAGCAGGCATGATAAAGAGAAGGCCGTTGCGGTTGAGGGAGTTCCCTGGGGCAAACCTTTTTCTGGGCTAAACAAGACGCTGCTGCTGAGCTGGGGCATTTGCATTGGGGGCTACGACAATCGTCTTGGGGCACTCATTGGAATAGTGACCCTTGGTTCCACATTCATAACAAGTCACCTGAGACTTTTCCTTTGCTGCAATAGGCACAACATTGCTTCTAGTTCTTGTGGCAGTGTTGGTGTTGGTGGCGACATTGTTGCTGTTGAACTTGGGTGGAGAACGATTGAAGTTGCCGGGGTTGTGGTGATTTCCTTCGGGCCTCGAGTTTCCTCCTCCATGGTTGGGATAGGTTGGACAGTTCATCGGGGGTCTGTTGGTTCTTGGGGCAAATCCTGGAGATGGGTTGGGGCGATACTTTGGTGTATGGTGGGTTCCTGGTTGATGCATCATGCGACGCTTGCGGTTCTCATTAGCTTGGTTGATCTTTCCTTCCATCTGGATGGCAGAATCCAGTAAGTCTTCAATATCAGCAAAGGGGATATTGACTAACACTGTTTGCATTTCATCGTGCAGACCATTCAGGAATCTCTCCTTCTTCTTGGCTTCAGTGTCTATCTCATCCGGTGCATACCTAGCCAATTATAAGAATTTGTCATGGTATTCCACTACGGTCATCCGGCCTTGCTTCAGTTCTCTCAATTCATCTCTCATCCTCTTGGTCAAACCCGGTGGCACATGGGTTCTACTGAACTTGACTTTGAACTCTTCCCAAGTAATCCTCTAACCTCCTGTCATTGCACGAACGCTGTTCCACCATGCTCTTGCATCTCCAGCCACATAGTGGGTAGCAAACATAACTTTCTCGTTATCTTCCACTCCTGCAACTTCCAGATTGTTTTCCATGGTTTGCATCCAATCATCTGCATCTAGGGGCTCTTCTGACTTAGTGAAAATGGGTGGATTGGTGTTATGGAAATTCTTGAGCTTAGATCCATGGTTGTCCTGATTTTCATGGCCTTGATTGTTGTTCGTCATCTGAGCTATCTATTGAAGGGTGGTTAAGTTAGCTTGACATTTGGCTCTTTCGGCTTCACGGTTAGAAACCAACATTTGCAAGATTTGCAGCATCGGGTCCGGGGAAGAAGTGCTTCCTCCGCGAGGCATCTGAAGATTGAGATAGATCATGAGAAAAGAGGAAAATTTCTAAGGTTCAGGGGTTTTGTGTTTGAAAAGTTTTTAAAGTTTGACTCAGATTTTTATAGAAACTTGCTTTTCATTCATTCATTCATAGCACACGATACAACACACACCACAACAAAGGATAAACATATGGTTTTAAGAACCATTCAGGGAAACTATGATACAGTGGGACCGAATACAACTCACTAACGCTAGTGCTCAAGTGCTACTACTCCTCGGAGTCAGTGTCCTCATCATCCTCCTCATCATAATCATCGATGAAGGCGAAATCATCCTCATCGGTGAAGAAGTCCATGGCCTGATCCTCCAGAAAGTCATCATCATCACTGAGATAGGAGTAGGGGTCTCCATGAAGTTCTTCCCCTGCATTCTCCCTCTCCTCTAACTGCATGTCTCTCTCGTGGACAGTCTCCTCCAACTCTGTGATCCGGTGGCAAAGACGGGCAATGATGCTCTCCTTCTTGTCGACTTGACGGCGACGAGACTGGCGATCCTTCACTAGCATGGCAATGGTATGATCTTTCTTGGCGGTGATGGCATACTTGTGGTTGGTGTATGTAACATACCAGCATTAGAGCCTAGAAATAAGCTGAACCCAGATGTGTGCATTGCATTAATGCATAGAAAATCCAAATAATTTTCGCGCTTTTAAACAAAACTTGTCAAAGTGATTGGAGCTTCTCTTAGCTTGATGGAACTGAAGTAGATCAAGTTGACCGTGATAAGTTTCAATAGGATCTTTGCTAAAACCCCATGTTGGGTAAGAGAGATTTGATCTAAGGGTAGATCAAATGTACTATAAGTTAAACCTTAACACAATGTGAAATATATTTGATCATTAGGTGATCATATTATAGTATTCATTATAATCACCCATAAGTACCAAGTTAAGGATATAACACAAATAATAATAATGTAGCAACTATATCTAAATCTCATCTGCATACATCCTGAGCATCATAGTAACATCTAATCTTAAAAACTCCTTTGATGAGTTGGAGTTGGAAAGAGATTAAGTCAAGATCATCCACTATATAGATATCTTTCCTTCTATAGAATCTTTATAAAACTTATTTCAATATCTGTTGTTCATCAATGTTGGATAATTCCCCATTGATTCACAAACTCTTTAACTAGTAATCTTTGATCCATTACTTGATCTTATCAGAACATCTACTTAAACCTTCTAATGAGGGCATAATCCATTAATAACTTTAATCTAATATAAGATACGAAGAAGACAATTTCCAGACAATAATAGGTAGGATTGATAAAGCCCTGCTTAGCCAACTAAGAACTTCAGTAATAAATGATTAGAGTATTATCATGGTAATGCTTTGGCCACCAATATTAAATGCTTATATTTAGTATAAGTAACACTGGTGGGTGGAACATGATTGGAACATTAGTAGAGATAAGTGATCCTAGAGTAGTCTTTGAAAACCACATAAATATAATTCAGGGATTGAAGTGTAAGTCATGAGAGTTATGTATATATAGGATGATATTATTCAATTAAAGCTAGTATAGCATAGAGTTTAGAAGTAGTGTTATTCATTTTAAAAGATAATCAACCTTAGAGAAAGATCAGTGATGGAATATTAAGGAAGATTGGGAATGAAGTTGAAGGAACTACTGGTTGGAAGGAAGTTTATCAACAATAGAATGGTAAATACAACCAAGTCAGGATATGAGAAAATTATGAAATATCCTTGTATCAAACTCATTGGATTCATCCATGAGTTTAGAAGAATGATATATGAATAGGAAGATTTAAATGAGTAAAGCTCATCATGTTAATCATGATGATGAATAGGAAGAAGTATTATATCTAGGAAATGAATTCCTTAATTAGAGATCCAAGATTTTGAAATATAATTATATGTATAAATCATTTTCCTATTCTAATCTGGTTAAGCAATCAACTCTACATCTCAAATCAAACATAATATCCATCTCATACTATTGATCCATCATCTGATGCTTATAACACTTTATAGAAATATTTCCCTATAACAAATCACATAAGCACATCTCTGTTAATTTCAACCATCATCATTATATGTGCCTAAGTTTATTTTTATAAGTTCACTCCTATAAAACACTCTAATTATAACTTTCTATTAAAAAGGGAGATTTCATCCAATACTATATACATAAGACAATATGCTTAGTTATTAAATCTTAACTCTTAAAAGGAATCTAAGCTTATAGAAAACCCTAAAGCCAAGGGTAGTACTCATAATTCAAAACCCTAAACTTCTTTGTTTATCACATACATTGCCATTTTCCAAATTAATGGGAGTAATAATCACCATATCAATGTCTTTATATTTCATGCATCAAATAATGGTATAGAATCATTATACATGTATATAAAGTTTCTATTCAAACTATGAGATCACTAAAATTAAGTTGATAAGCAAATAAGAATATATCATTCAAGAAATCCAGAACTAAAGATGCAAAATAAAATAATAAGAAGAGATTTTACAAAATATAAAAAGGGGTTCATATATTAAGAAAATGAAAGGAATATAATAAGATATATATAATAAAGAAATTCACGAATAATACTAACTATGTTTTAGTGTTATTGAAATAGTCCAGCAAAGAAATCCCGCAAAGAAAAGTTCAAAAATATACAAATCAAATTCAAATCTGAATAAGAAAACATAAAATAGAAAATAGAAAAAGGATTAAACAAATAAAAACCAAACCTGGCCGCAGCCCAACACACTCACACCTATATGACGCCTATTTGTAGCCCACAACAGCCCAGTAACCATACCAGTCCTTTTCCATCTGTGATTGACAAGTGGGGTCAGGAGAGGACCGCGGGTTGAGCTAAAGAAATCGCGAGGGGTTATCCGCAAAACGGTCATCGTCGTAACCGTCACGCACACAGGCAGTTCGCTGGCGGAGCTCGCCACCGCCCGATGACGTCATCATCGTCGTTGCGCGAAGATACTCACCGTCGTTACCAGGAGGGGATAAGAAGGTCACCGCGACGCATTGCTTCCATCCCTATCTCCAATCCCTCCTTATCCTCTCAGATACGAACGAGACCGAAACCCTAGCTCACCGGAGCCACTCCTCGTCATCGAACCACGTCTCCCCATACCATTCTGAGCCATCATGGAGAAGCGCCTTCCTCCGTAGATCCTCAGGGTATAAGCTTGCATCAAGGAGAGCACAAGAGCGAGTGAATTTGGTCGTTTCCCTTTGCAGCTGCTCGTCGGAATCCTCATCGGGAAGCTCGATTCCGACCGCGCCTGTCCTCGCCGACCACTCTATCATCATCAGGGTGAGTTCCTGAACTTCACAGTAACATTTACTCGTCGGATCTCATTGTTAATCGCCATTTCATCACATGCCACCGTCGGCCATCGTCAGAGCTCGTTGGAGCTGAAGGTCCGATGACTATTTCTGAGCGGCGCTGCCACTATTAGGTTTAGTAGGTTGCACTGATGCGAACTAGATCTATTTCGCTTGCTGGGGTGCAGTAGATTGTCGCCGGCGACCAACCTCTGGCGGCGGTGGTGGTGCTGACGCCATCGTGATGTCATGGTTGACCCACGTCAGGTAGTTTGACTAGTCTTCGCCCACGTGGTTGATGACATGGCCTAGGGCCCATATGTCATTGACTGGGGGTAAGTGCGAGGTTAGTAACTAATGCATTTCTTTCATCTGAGAGCTGAGGTGGACAATGGCCCACTAGTCATTGACTGGGGCTAGCTCTAGGCGTGGTGTAAAAAGTAATTTTCTGTTTAGAAATAAATAATATGTTATAATCCAATTAATAATATTCTAGAAATCTATAAAATATGTATAATATATGTATAATATATGAACATTTTCAGAAAAATAAAATCTACAACTTAAAACTATTACATAATATTATTATGATGATTATTTAAATAAATGTTATTTAATAAAAGTTTGATAAGTAATAAAGCTTTGATAATTCATATTTTAATAATGGTAAATATAAAAAATATATATAAATAAAATACCAAAAACATTGGAAAAGTAATAATTTCAATATAAAACTATAATTATGTATTATTATTTCACTTAAATAAATACTTAATATCTAGTTAGTAATTATAAAATAATAGGAATTATAAAAATCATATGTTATTATTTATTAATCACAAATATAAATGTGATATACTAAAATGATCACAAAAATAATATCTACATGATAAAAATATAATATTATACTTTTGAGTTAAACAAAAATTCAAATAATTTAATAACTCAAATTTAAACTTATTTACTTTATTAACAATTCATACAAGGATAAAGAAATATTATTAATATTCCTAAAATGAATAAATTAAGTTTAATAAATAAGTATTAGTCTTAAATATTAATAAATGAAGCTTAAATGGTTTAAAACATTATGAATATCTTTTTATTAACTTATCATTATCATTAAGTGAAGATTTTATTCTAAAAAGATTCGTATTTATAATAAAACCTTCACGAACAACTTATGAATACACCAAACCTTTTATATCTATATTAACCATCAAATTAATAAAACTACCACAACACTCTAGAAAGATGAAGAGTAATTAAGTAATAATCTACCATGATTTATAAACTATACTCACTTAACTAGAAAAGATAATTGATATTACTTTATTATAGAATCAATAAACCATTACACCAAGTAAAAGAATAACCATTCTTAAATAACTTAAAGAAAACATTTTAGATACACAAAGTACAAATGTATAAGTATTATACTTTCAAGACTAAATATATTCTTTAAAGTTAACTTTAGTCTCCAAGAATCTATATATAATACAGTAAACATTACTTTGTATTTTATAGTTAACTTTGGTCTGAAGTAATTAAGTTATAAAGCAACTCAAGACAAACCATTTGAGCAAACTAATAACATCAACCAACACTAACTAACCACAAAGTTTGTTTAAACCTTAGAAGAGAAACCTTTTCTTCGAAGGTTATCCTTTTTGCCACTTCAAATAAGAACTCTTGTATAAGTAATCCTAACTAGTATGTCATAAGTATGTATACTTTACTCCTACATATGTGTTGTCTACAACCACTCATAAACTCTAATAAAAGTACAACTATGAAACTTATCTAAAAGGACCACACATTCCAAAGTGACCATTTCCGGAATCCAAACCCTAGGACAACGTTATCCCCGGGATTTGCTCTTAGAACGTGCATCACATTACTTATGCATAAAAGCATATTGTTTCTTTAAACATTAGTCCTTACTGGACCAATGATGCTGATTTCAGATTTTGGATCTTATACTGACTCGAAGACCGTGAGTGCATAATCCTGCAATCACAAAAGGCAAGTTCACACTTGCTCATGTCCTTTGTTTATTTTATGTAAAGTATTTCACAAATCCAGTGTTGTCTTCACCTGCATTTGAAAAAGGTCAGAAAACACTATTTTGAATAATAATGAGCACTATTGATTACTGATCCAGGGTGATCAGTTAATCTATTAAGTCTTACAGTTGGAATACCACTATTCAGAACTATATCACCTAGGACTTAACAACCAATGTCTCCAGTAATTCTTGCGCCGTATATTACGCGTTGACCATGGGATTTGGAATGGGACGGAGAAGTCAGCTGTATCTTCTTCCTCTCGCATGAAGCCGGATGTGCAGGTCATGGCTGTTATCCTCGTAGCGTGCATATTAATTGGTAATTCGTAGAGGATATGCAGCATTTGGGTGGGAACCCTCATCGTGCCACGATAGTTCTGGCATCTAACGGTTTGTACAAACCATTGCCATAATTCATTATGTGGGCATGGTGTACACCAAGGAGGCATGCGAGGTCGCGAAGGGGGCAGTGATTGGCTTGGATTTTCTTCTTGGCCCCACATCATGGAATTGTGGATGGGAATAAGCTGCCCGGTTGTGCAACAAAGAGTTGATCTCTCATGGGTAAAGTAACACACCTCTATAGAGTGTAAGAACTATAAATTTTTACTCCCTGTTCCGGGAAGGAGCGGCGAACGCGGCGGGAAAGGAACCCCATGAAGGTTCTGGTAAACCCGTGAAGGCTGACGGACATAGCTTTTCATAATAAAAGCAAGCTTTGAAGAAATGTTAATGAAAACTTGCATTGCCTACGACCTACAGTCTGTGGCTGTAGATATAGTGCATCAAACACTCCTTTTCTAGTGGATTTGCTGGGTACGCTCGTAGTCAAAGTATCTTCTTAACCCTTGCTAGATCCCGAAGCCATTAAGACGATGTCTTCATCAAGTTATGCTCCAGGACTTATCAAAACCAGCTAAAGCTCTTCAATGAAGACAAGGAAGTCAACATATACCTCAACTCAAGTGAAGACAAAGGTACCGATTAGATAGAAATTCAATCTCTAGCCAAAGAACCTATCTCTGTAGTGCGTTGCAATAGCAGCAATGCCAATTCTTTAGTTAAATACTAGTTCTAATAGTATAATAGTTTTGCGTTATTTATCTTTGATTCTTCTTCGTAAGAAGTTATTTCTCTCTCTTTAACCTAGAGTGTTCTCTGGATCTTATGTAAAAGAGTGAGTTGTAACCTTCAGCCATGTATTGGACCCGCTGTGTTTCTGTTGTGCCATTCTGAGGGATGTAATACTAGTGAACGGTGTTTCATTGGTGTTATGTCAACGACTATAGTATACTACATCATGCAGTGGTATGCTGGGTCAATGCAGTTGGTATCAGAGCATATGCTTTGACCTTAGGTTGGAAACCTAGTAAATGGGTAGAACCTGTAGGACACATCTTAGCAATAATGAAGAGTTCTCCAGTGATATCAGGGATATTCACTTGATAATAATCCTGTTATGTTTCTAGTGCGATAACTTTTTTGTATGATTGCAATTCCAATCATTACCCAAGAGTTTTAACTCTATGTGACTGATGATAATTTCTTATCCACAGTTCCACATGGCATCTCGGTATCCACCCCGGAATGTTCAAGTGATGAACAGGACGTTGGATGACTATGGAGGGGATTGGACAGATAATCTCCGACAACTTCTATGGAGTTTGGAATGTGAATCAAGACTTTTGGTCAAGATTTACAGTTACTATGATGGGCAGGTATTAGCTAAATACCGTGTCATGATCATGTTACCCAAGAAGTTAGGACTTAAGGGAGAAATGCCAGCAAGAGAGGCAAGGTGCATGGCATCTGCATATCAGATTGTCGTAGTAGCAGCCATAACCATGATCCGAGAACATAAATCGCAAGCTCTAGAAGGTAGTAGTCACATCATTATACCACATGAAACCTCAAACTCAGAGCATGAGTTAGATCACTCTACCTTAGTCCAAGATGAACTTACTCTAGCTGTAGAGTATATGGATCGTTATCAATCTTTGCTAAACACTTATCATAACACTCACCAAGTCTTAGTTCAGGAGCTGGATATGGTCATTGAGGATTTTACTGATCCTGATAAAGCAATGGCACATAGGAAGAAGTTAGATAAAGAAGCTAGGCATCCCAAATACATACCTTCAGGAGAAGTGTTTGAGGAAACTGAGTTTGATGACCCAAACTCAGAAAATTATGCATATTACCAGAATGACCTCAGGCCACCTGAAGACCTATGGACCAAGTACAATTCCGAACAACAGGAATGGAATAAAGTTATTCCAAATAAACCTGAGCCAAACAAGTATGGATGGGAAATAGAATCTCAAGGTAAAACCTTAGGAAATCCTATACCTTATGATGCATGTATTGAAGAAGAGACCAACTATAACCATAGAGAGCCTTATGGACCATATGGGGGTAATACGAATCCAATCAACTTGGAGGAATATTACGATAGCTACTACACCAATATATATGACTGGATCCAAGAAAAAGCTAAGGAACCAACTTACTATGAGGAAGCATTGCCAGAAAACCCGGACTATTCGGTGGAAGATTACGCCAACTCTAGTCATTTTTCAATGACTAATCTCAGTCTCGGTACTTCTAATCAAGAATATGCACCTCCTGTATGCTCCTATGCTCCAGAAGGAAGTCGTAGGACTTCACGTCATCATGGACGGAACTCCAGGAAGCACTAGAGGAAGATGAAAGTGAGAAAGAAACAACATCCCAAGGGATGCGGGCTTGAATAATGTATATAGAGGGTAATGCGTATTATAGTTGAAGAGTTTGCCGAAATAAGTGATGATATATCCACAAGAACAAGAGGTTTTTGTAAGATAGTTGTGTAAATACGTTTGGAGCAAACAGTAGGAACATCTAATACATTTGTAAATTATTTAAACCTATGTGTAATGCATGGTATATGTTTTGTTGTTTATCGACTTTTGGATCTTTTTGATTCTTCTTGATTGACTAGATTTGTACATGAAGTTTAATTCGGTGTGCAAATGCATGATGTAACACCCAGTTATTACTTGATGTTATAGACCTAGATAGAAACGGGAATTCATGTCAGGGAGTGACGAGTTTCAAATATCATAAGGAAGATTAACTTGGAGGATGTAGCATGATAGAAGGGGTATTTATACCATTTGGAGAATAGATAGAACATAAGTCACATTCTTGGTCAGTTTAGGAAGAAAGCATGGTGGAGGAGATTTAAGGAGTAACAAGATATGATAAATTTAAAGTTCATTCAAAATAGGTAAGATGCTAAGAAGTCAATGGAGAGTTGTATCAAGTTCATGGAAGTATCATGAAAAAGTACCAAGAAGATGCCTTAGAACCAAAAGGGTATTCAATCTCTGACAATTAAGAGAGAATGTAACTCGTAGGTCGGAAACGGTAAGATAATACCTACCACTTAGAATGTTCCGCCTTGGGTACCTAATCCCTTGCCGGCATTCTAATCTGAAGTCGGTATTCTGTCCGCAGCTGGTATTTGGTTGACATAGTTAATCAAATTATCATAAAGGTTGCATAAAGAGCATTAAATTTTACCTAAGTTAAGTAACACCTTAGGAAGTATAATTTTTTTAAGGCTATTGTCTTTCGAGAGGCTTCGCAAAGTTAGACCTACCAAGTGAAAATATTCAATAGTAAGTACGATATATTGTGCTGAAAGATTTGTCTTGGAGATCCACAATTGTGTGGATACACCGTATAATCTTTAATCAGACCCTAAACTAGTAGAATTTAAGCTAAACCGAGATCAATATTTGAGTTTGAGAACCAATGGTCTCTATGTATGTAATTTAAAGACTATTAGTAAAATCTAAGGGGGAGATTAGATATTATGAATGAAGGATGAAGAAAGTACTATAGGTAATAATGGAAGATTAGTAAGTGAGAAGATCTAAACTTCAAGGTAATAAAGAATACATTTAACCGACCAATCCAAAAAGAAACAACTCTTAAGTAATCTTAAAAAATAATAAAGAATTTCCAATTGGATATAGGAAGAGAATAAGAATTCCAATGGGTATGGACTAAATGAGTTCAAATCCAATCTTCGAAGGAATACCAGTATCAACTATACTATGGCAGGAATAGAAGGGTAGTCTTTTAACTACTAACACGAGTATCTAGAAACTTAAAACTTATTTTCAAGGAGACCTCTAAATTGTACTTAAAATAGTAATAAAGTTTGATGTTTAGATAAAAAGAATTGGATTAGAATATCTAATCAAGTTATGGAATACTCCAATTAATTCCATTTAAGGTCATCATGAAGGGGAGAATGTAGCAACCACTACAAAACAATTTCTTACTCCAAAACGTGAGAGTTTGCGAACTTCGAGGACAAAGTTTATTTTAAGGGGGAGACTCTGTAACATCCCAGCATTAGAGCCTAGAAATAAGCTGAACCCAGATGTGTGCATTGCATTCATGCATAGAAAATGCGAATAATTTTCGCGCTTTTAAACAAAACTTGTCAAAGTGATTGAAGCTTCTCTTAGCTTGATGGAATTGAAGTAGATCATCAAGTTGATCGCGATAAGTTTCAATAGGATCTTTGCTAAAACCTCATATTGTGTAAGAGAGATTTGATCTAAGGGTAGATCAAATGTACTATAAGTTAAACCTTAACAAAATGTGAAATATATTTGATCATTAGGTGATCATATTATAGTATTCATTATAATCACCCATAAGTACCAAGTTAAGGTTATAACACAAATAATAAGAATGTAGCAACTATATCTTAATCTCATCTGCATACATCCTGAGCATCATAGTAACATCTAATCTTAAAAACTCCTTTGATGAGTTGGAGTTGGAAAGAGATTAAGTCAGGATCATCCACTATATAGATATCTTTACTTCTATAGAATCTTTATAAAACTTATTTCAATATCTGTTGTTCATCAATGTTGGATAATTCCCCATTGATTCACAAATTCTTTAACTAGTAATCTTTGATCCATTACTTGATCTTATCAGAACATCTACGTAAAGCTTCTAATGAGGGCATAATCCATTAATAACTTTAATCTAATATAAGATATGAAGAAGACAATTTCCAAACAATAATAGGTAGGATTGATAAAGCCCTGCTTAGCCAACTAAGAACTTCAGTAATAAATGATTAGAGTATTATCATGGTAATGGTTTGGTCACCAATATTAAATGCTTATATTTAGTATAAGTAAGACTGGAGGGTGGAACATGATTGGAACATTAGTAGAGATAAGTGATCCTAGAGTAGTCTTTGAAAACCACATAAATATAATTCAGGGAATGAAGTGTAAGTCTTCGAGAGTTAAGTATATATAGGCTGATATTATTCAATTAAAGCTAGTATAGCATAGAGTTTAGAAGTAGTGTTATTCATTTTAAAAGATAATCAACCTTGGAGCAAGATCAATGATGGAATATTAAGGAAGATTGGGAATGAAGTTGAAGGAACTACTGGTTGGATGGAAGTTTATCAACAATAGAATGGTAAATACAACCAAGTCAGGATATGAGAAAATTATGAAATATCCTTGTATCAAACTCATTGGATTCATCCATGAGTTTAGAAGAATGATATATGAATAAGAATATTTAAATGAGTAAAGATCATCATGTTAATCATGATGATGAATAGGAAGAAGTATTATATCTAGGAAAGGAATTCCTTAATTAGAGATCCAAGATTGAAATATAATTATATGTATAAATCATTTTCCTATTCTAATCTGGTTAAGCAATCAACTCTACATCTCAAATCAAACATAATATCCATCTCATACTGTTTATCCATCATCTGATGCTTATAACACTTTATAGAAATATTTCCCTATAACAAATCACATAAGCACATCTCTATTAATTTCAACCATCATCATTATATGTGCCTAAGTATATTTTTATAAGTTCACTTCTATAAAACAATCTAATTATAACTTTCTATTAAAAAGGAAGATTTCATCCAATACTATATACATAAGACAATATGCTTAGTTATTAAATCTTAACTCTTAAAAGGAATCTAAGCTTATACAAAACCCTAAAGCCAAGGGTAGTACTCATAATTCAAAACCCTAAACTTATTTGTTTATCACATACATTGCCATTTTCCAAATTAATGGGAGTAATAATCACCATATCAATGTCTTTATATTTCATGCATCAAATAATGGTATAAAATCATTATACATATAATAAAATTTCTATTCAAACTATGAGCTCACTAAAATTAAGTTCATAAGCAAATAAGAATATATCATTCAAGAAATCGAGAACTAAAGATGCAAAATAAAATAATAAGAAGAGCTTTTACAAAATAAAAAAGGGGTTCATATATTAAGAAAATAAAAGGAATATAATAATATATATATAATAAAGAAATTCACAAATAATACTAACTATGTTTTATTGTTATTGAAATAGTCCAACAAAGAAATCCTGCAAAGAAAAGTTCAAAATATACAAATTAAATTCAAATCTGAATAAGAAAACAGAAAATAGAAAAAGGATTAAACAAATAAAAACCAAACCTGGCCGCAGCCCAACACACTCACACCTATATGACGCCTATGTGCAGCCCACAACAGCCCAGTAACCAGCCCAGTCCTTTTCCATCTGTGGGTGACAAGTGGGGTTAGGAGAGGACCGCGGGTTGAGCTAAAGAAATCGCCAGGGGGTTATCCGCAAAACGGTCATCGTCGTCACTGTCACGCACACAGGCAGCTCGCTGGCGGAGCTCGCCGCCGCCCGATGTCGTCATCATCGTCGTTGCGCCAAGATACTTGTCGTCGTTACCAGGAGGAGATAAGAAGGACACCGCGACGCATTGCTTCCATCCCTATCTCAAATCCCTCCTTATCCTCTCAGATACGAACAAGACCGAAACCCTAGCTCACCGGAGCCACTCCTCGCCGTCGAACCACGTCTCCCCACACCATTCTGAGCCGTCATGGAGAAGCGCCTTCCTCCGTAGATCCTCTGGGTAGAAGTTTGCATCAAGGGGAGCACTAGAGCGAGTGAATTTGGTCGTTTCCCTTTGCAGCTGCTCGTTGGAATCCTCGTCGGGAAGCTCTATTTCGACCGCGTCTGTCCTCGCCGACCACTCAATCATCATCAGGGTGAGTTCCTGAACTTCCCAGTAACGTTTAATCGTCAGATCTCGTTGTTAATCGCCGTTTCATCACATGCCACCGTCGGCCACCGTCGGAGCTCGTCGGAGCTGAAGCTCCGATGACTATTTCTGAGCGGCGCTGCCACTATTAGGTTCAGTAGGTTGCAGTGATTCGAACTAGATCTATTTCGCTTGCTAGGGTGCAGTAGATCGTCGCCGCCGACCAACCTCTGGCGGCGGTGGTGGTGCTGACGCCATCGTTACGTCATGGTCGAACCATGTCAGCTAGTTTGACTGGTCTTCGCCCACGTGGTTGATGACATGGCCTAGGGCCCATATGTCATTGAATGGGGGTAAGTGCGAGGTCAGTAACTAATGCATTTCTTTCATCTGAGAGCTGAGGTGGACAATGGCCCACTAGTCATTGACTAGGGCTAGCTCCAGGCGTGGTGTAAAAAGTAATTTTCTGTTTAGAAATAAAGAAAATGTTATAATCCAATTAATAATATTCTAGAAATCAAATAAATGATTAAACTTTGTTTAATTAATAACTTTTGATTCATAATTTAGAAAAATATGTATAATATATGAAAATTTTCAGAATAATAAAATCTACAACTTAAAACTATTACCAAATATTATTATGATGATTATTTAAATAAATGTTAATTAATAAAAGTTTGATAAGTAATAAAGCTTTGATAATTCATATTTTAATAATGGTAAATATAAAAAAATATAAATAAAATACCAAAAACCTTGGAAAAGTAATAATTTCAATATAAAACTATAATTATGTATTATTATTTCACTTAAATAAATACTTAATATCTATTTAGTACTTATAAAATAATAAGAATTATAAAAATCATATCTTATTATTTATTAATCACAAATAAATGTGATATACTAAAATGATCACAAAATAATATCTACATGATAAAAATCTAATATTATACTTTTGAGTTAAATAAAAATTCAAATAATTTAATAACTCAAATTTAAACTTATTTACTTTATTAACAATTCATACAAGGATAAATAAAATTAATTAATATTCCTAAAATTAATAAATTAAGTTTAATAAATAAGTATTAGTCTTAAATATTAATAAATGAAGCTTAAATGGTTTAAAAAATCATGAATATCTTTTTATTAACTTATCATTATCATTAAGTGAAGATTTTATTCTAAAAAGATTCCTATCTATAATAAAACCTTCAAGAACAACTTATGAATACACCAAACCTTTTATATCTACATTAACCATCAAATTAAGAAAACTACCACAACACTCTAGAAAGATGAAGAGTAATTAAGTAACAATCTACCATGATTTATAAACTATACTCACTTAACTAGAAAATATAATTGATATTACTTTATTATAGAATCAAGAAACCATTACACCAAGTAAAAGAATAACCATTCTTAAATAACTTAAAGAAAACATTTTAGATACACAAAGTACAAATGTATAAGTATTATACTTTCAAGACTAAATATATTCTTTAAAGTTAACTTTAGCCTCCAAGAATCTAAATATAATACTGTAAACATTACTTTATATTTTATAGTTAACTTTGGTCTGAAGTAATTAAGTTATAAAGCAACTCAAGCCAAACAATTTGAGCAAACTAATAACATCAACCAACACTAACTAACCACAAAGTTTGTTTAAACCTTAGAAGAGAAACCTTTTCTTCGAAGGTTATCCTTTTTGCCACTTCAAACAAGAACTCTTGTATAAGTAATCCTAACTAGTATGTCATAAGTATGTATACTTTACTCCTACATATGTGTCGTCTACGACCACTCATAAACTCTAATAAAAGTACAACTATGAAACTTATCTAAAAGGACCACAAATTCCAAAGTGACCATTTCCAGAATCCAAACCCTAGGACAACGTTATCCCCGGGATTTGTGCTTAGAACGTGCATCACATTACTTATGCATAAAAGCATATTGTTTCTTTAAACATTAGTCCTTACCAGACCAATGATGCTGATTTCAGATTTTGGATCTTATACTGACTCGAAGACCGTGAGTGCATAATCTTGCAATCACAAAAGGCAAGTTCACACTTGCTCATGTCCTTTGTTTATTTTCTGTAAAGTATTTCACAAATCCAGTGTTGTCTTCACCTGCATTTGAAAAAGTTCAGAAAACACTATTTTTAATAATAATGAGCACTATTGATTACTGATCCAGGGTGATCAATTAATCTATTAAGTCTGACAGTTGGAATACCACTGTTCAGAACTATATCACCTAGGACTTAACAACCAATGTCGCCAGTGATTCTTGCGCTGTATATTATGTGTTCACCATGAGATTTGGAATGGGACGGAGAAGTCAGCTGTATCTTCTTGTGAATTTTAGGTTCTCCAATATTTATCATATAGGAAGCTTGGTGTACCATAAAACTTGAGTGAGGTAGCTCGACTTGTAGTATAAAGCATTGTTTGGGTTTAACCAAATCCTTTATCTCAAATTCCGTCTTCTATATGATCACATGGTTCGTCATTGTAGGAGTAATCCTTGTGTATGACAAACACGCATGGGTAATAATCATTGTAGGAGTAATCCTTGTGTATAAGGAACTCACTATGTCGGTTGTAACAGAATATACCAACAACAATAAGCCATGTAATGACTTATTGATTTTACACAATGCATGTTGCATTTACATTTCGATTCGGATAGAGATTCCATCGGGAACCATACATGTCCAAATCTAGTGATCCACATGAAATGTAGTCACTACATCTATCAACAACATAGATAGATGATTTTTCATAGCCAATGATATAATTATCGAAATTTTTTGAGGATTCCAATCATGTCTAGAGAGTAGGTCTCGGATCTCTGCAAAAACCCGACCTTATGCTACAAGCCTTGCGTTCTCACCACCTTGTTGTTCTCATTCCGTTTTTGGAAGTGAACATATGGAATCCCATGTATAGGGAATTCACACTTGCTCATGTCCTTTGTTTATTTTCTGTAAAGTATTTCACAAATCCAGTGTTGTCTTCACCTGCATTTGAAAAAGGTCAGAAAACACTATTTTTAATAATAATGAGCACTATTGATTACTGATCCAGGGTGATCAATTAATCTATTAAGTCTGACAGTTGGAATACCACTGTTCAGAACTATATCACCTAGGACTTAACAACCAATGTCGCCAGTGATTCTTGCGCTGTATATTATGTGTTGACCATGAGATTTGGAATGGGATGGAGAAGTCAGCTATATCTTCTTGTGAATTTTAGGTTCTCCAATATTTATAATATAGGAAGCTTGGTGTACCATAAAACTTGAGTGAGGTAGCTCGACTTGTAGTATAAAGCATTGTTTGGGTTTGACCAAATCCTTTATCTCAAATTCCGTCTTCTATATGATCACATGGTTCGTCATTGTAGGAGTAATCCTTGTGTATGACAAACACGCATGGGTAATAATCATTGTAGGAGTAATCCTTGTGTATAAGGAACTCACTATGTCGGTTGTAACAGAATATACCAACAACAATAAGCCATGTAATGACTTATTGATTTTACACAATGCATGTTGCATTTACATTTCGATTCGGATAGAGATTCCATCGGGAACCATACATGTCCAAATATAGTGATCCACATGAAATGTAGTCACTACATCTATCAACAACATAGATAGATGATTTTTCATAGCTAATGATATAATTATCGAAATTTTTTGAGGATTCCAATCATGTCTAGAGAGTAGGTCTCGGATATCTGCAAAAACCCGACCTTATGCTACAAGCCTTGCGTTCTCACCACCTTGTTGTTCTCATTCCGTTTTTGGAAGTGAACATATGGAATCCCATGTATAGGGAATTCATTTGGAAGAGCGAGGATAATTCTTCCTGGATTTCATCCTTTGTTTGTTTCAGTCCGAGCGAGTGGTTTACACTCTACCATGGCCATGGTCTTTGGATCTGAATCATTTGAAGGATATTTGCAATCATACAAGAGAATGTTTGTTGACAATTGTATTCTTGGTTCTATGATTCTCCAGAATTAATATTGTTGGAGGAAATCTCATGCACACATGATGAATCTTCGTGATTTCCCAATACGCGTGAGTCCGGGTGTTCCGATGTCCTAGCCAGTGTGTGCAAGCTGAGCTAGGGTTGTGGAGGTTTCCCTTCCACTGGGTCTATACTACCCATATGGTGTTTGTTAACGCTAGGTTAACGTGCATTTACTGACTTAGAGGATTTCTCCTCAATTTCCTTTGTTGCTTGCGGGAAGCTCGATCCTGGTTAGAGGCCGTACTACTCCCCCTCTTAAGAAATGGGGAGTTGAGTGGTTTTTATTGGTACCTCCACTCTTTCAGGCGCATTTCTATGGTTATAGGATTTTATAACACCTTTAGATCAGTAAATGGTTTTGGCATGTTATTTGCAATATGTTGCAAATGTGTGAATGTTGAACGTATAGTTGAAAATCTTGTATACGTGGATATATAGTGGGATGTGTAGTCCCAACTGATTTCCTGGCATTCTATGTGGTACTTGAATTCTTCCCCTAATGCCCTGGAAATAATCCATCCTTGGATATAGCAATCAACATACTGGGCAATGAATGGATCCCGCAAGAAGGGTTTCAGGTACTTTGTGATCAATAAAGATTTGTACCCCACATTGATCCCTAGTCCGTGGGCCCTTTTAATGTATGTTGTGGTGGTGAGATCGGTACGCGTGAAGCGCTTATGAACCTACGCAGATGGGAAATGCTCAGAGGATTCCCACGTATCAATTGCAGAGGGGAAGTACTGCTATATATAGTTAGTCAGTCAGCAGCGTGTAAAACTGCATGACTCCAACGTAAAGTTGGTAGTGCATTTGATCAACAAAATTCATGCAATGAGTTTGATCCTCTTATTCGGGGATTCAACCAAACCATTATGCGTGTGGATATATCAGATAGAGTGCTGAACTTCAATCTGCATGGCCATGCAGTATTTATTGAAGGCACATGAGGAGAATTCTGCAACATTTTCCTTGCGAATTTGTCAAATTCTAGTTTCTCGATAATGGACCTGTAACTTGATTACTTCCCTCATTATCATGTTAAATGCCTGGTTCCATGTGGACAAAAAACACATGTATGAGCATCGTATATATGCATAATTGAGAACCATGAAGAATACCTTAAAAGATCCACACAATGGTTAGGGAATAACAAATGTCTCCTTGGATGTGTTCAAGGAACTGAAGCAATCCAACTTGTATTTTGAGGTGCGAATGCCTCAAAATTAGCTTCCCTGTGTTGCACAATGTGCACACAAAGTCTGATGACCGAGGGAATTTGGACTCATGCAACTTGTGACCAATGGAATTGCTTTGTATGCAACATGTGCTACGGGTGGGATGTACATGTAGTACGTTCCAAACAATGGAGAGGGTATTTTTTCAAATACTTGTTCCTCATCCATCGGACTGCCCCCGTAGAAATCTATATATCGAGTTGAAGGATTTTCGCTATGAAAATCTTTTCTCAAATATATAGTTTATATACAATCTTATTTATATCAGAGTGTTGATACAATATACTGTGATAACAGTAGTTATCTTCTATTACAACATCACCGATGGACATGATTAAGTTGATCACTAAGGAGATAGTAGGACTAGTCAAAGTCTCCAAACATGTCGTTTGAGACATACTCAACAATCATGTTCTCCATTCTCATAGGGTCCATTGGTGTTGCTAGGTTCAAGAGGAACATCTTGAGAATAACCAGCTCCATTGGTGCCATCCAGATGAAGGTTGAAGTTAGCTTAAAACCTTTTTACTTGAGGTACTTTGTGTGCTTGGGATTGCTGGTAGAGAATTGCCAGATGCTTTGGGGTCTTGTACTTGTTAGTAGGGTGCGTGTAGCATCCACACTTGTCACAAAGCCTAGTTTTGTCATACTTTGGCTTTGTGGTGCCTTTCCCACGGGCCGAGTTTCGAGGCTTTTTGTTCCAGTTTCGCTTGCGCTTATCCTTAAAGTTCGATTGGTTGTCATTGAAGGCACCACCAAACTTTCTTCCGTTCGTGAAATTCATATGAACTTCCAGTAAAGGTTGGGAACCAACCGAGCGCTGAGAGTCATTCTTAGAAAGAAGCTCATCATGCTTTTCAGCCTGAAGTAGGATATGAATAAGGTCTAAATAGACCTGGTAGTCACGAGCGCGGTATTGCTGCTGGTGGAGCCTTTCAGATGGGAGCATAGTGGATAGAGTTTTTTCTATCTTTTATGCATCTGTTGTCTCCTTCTTGCAAGAGAGCAACTTAGAACTTATATTATGAACCTCATGATTGTAATCCCCGATGGACTTGAAGTCTTGGAATCAAAGATTAGCCCAATCACGAAGTGCTTTAGGTAGGACAACTGCCTTCTGCTTTTCATACCTCGTTTTGAGGGCCTGAAACAAAGTAAATGGGGATTCCTCCACCAAATACTCGGACTTAAGATTCAGGTGGATATGTGCCTTATAATATACAAGACAACATATTTCTGCTCTTCTCTCAGCGGTGCGACTCCAGCCAGAAGGGGGGTCCTTCGGGTTCTGGATGGCATGCACTATCCCACGGGACGCAAGGGTGATCTTGATGTCCATGCCCATGTAGGGTAGTTATGTCCATTAACTCGAGTGCATCGAACTCTCTTCCATCCATAGGTTACCTACATGTTAAACCGGAGAATATTAATTTACCTTTGGTAAATTAAATCCATCATGGTCATATTGTAATGAACTATGCAAAATTAATAATGATTTCAAGAAATGGGCTCGAAATCATTAGTATGAATTTCAAATTGTTAAGTTTGACACACCGTAGATACTCCTCGAAAAGAAATTTTGGGGTCCATCTGTCAACACCCGGATTTTTAATCCCAGATTCCTGTTATGCCATACATCGCAATCCCAGGATTACCATTTTTGCGAGACATAACAGAATTGGATACCATAATACATCATCCATTACAAACCATCCATAAGGTCTTACACAAATAGGTATCTCATGATCCAGTTCTTAATACAACTTCAAGCAGCGGAATACGTAATAATAATGGTAACGTAGGCGGAGCTCCACCTTCGGGGTCACAGGCAATGCTGACGATGGGAGATGATCCTAGTTTTCGTAACCTTCCTGGGGTCCATCTTCCAGGTACTCCTCTTCATAGTCTGGCCACGGGAATAGCCAGGGACAAAGCCATGAGTACTCTTTAAGTACTCGCAAACTAATACTAACAAGTGGAAGGGGTTTTTGATAATAGGACACTAGGCTCTAGGGTTGTTTTGCAAGAAGCCAGATTTAAATCTACTAAGTTTAGAAGCAACGAATGCTAGTTGAAGTTTTATAACACCTAAGTGGGAACTTGTATCTCATGTCACAACTCTGTTGTGGTCAAGTCAAAGTCTCACTTCCTTTCACAAATCATTTTGAAAAGTCTGACGGGGGAACAGTATGGCCACTCCAACTGTCCATAACCGCGGACGCGGCTATTCGAATAGTTTGACACTCTGCAGAGATTGTACACTTTCACCACAATATTCGATACATCCGTCAGGAACAAATCCTGAACTCACCATACTAAGTATGCGGATAATCAATCCTAACCTTTCAATTACACACCCAAGTATAAGCACCTCTCCGGTGAGTTTGGCCTCCCAACCATGACCAACTGTCATCTCGGGTACTGCACAGGTGGACAATCTTTACAAGGTAGCCTCAGCTCAGACCTTGGCCGTGAGGGAACTAATACAAAGGTATATAAGTTTCCAGTCAAGCCCTACCCAATTCTCGGGTATTGTGGTTGTACGATAAAATTGGAATTGTATCGCATCTAAACAACCATCAGTTTTATAAAGGGCTAAGGCTCATGCCTCAACATTTTCATCACCAAAATCATCAAGTGTTCGGAAACACATGTCCAAAACATTTAAATAGAATGATCCATCATTCCAAGGTTTTTATAACCAATTTTCCACCAAGTATTCCCATCTAAAGTTGATCAAGTTTTATGCTTAGCACTAGCATCTACAAGTGGGGGTAAGTACTAATGAGGGGTGGTAAACAAGTGGAGTTTCAACTAAGTTCAATCTCATGCCTTGGATGACATCAGGATTATCTAGCTTAGGCCAAATTTTATGCTCTTTATGCAACCTTCAAATATGTTTCTAGTATCTGCAATTCACTGAAGTAAACTCTAAGTAATAGCTTTGATAAAGAAATAAAGTGATAAGCTTGTAAGTAAAAACTAGGATTGGTTTATCAAGTGGGTAGGATCATCTATGTTTAAGGCATATAGTTGGCATGGTGACAAGAAAGTATTGGCTTGCACAATATCAGTATAAGCTTGCTAAATTGCAAGTGTTAGCTTGCACATTCAACTAGTAGCATTAGGATTGCCTTGTGCAGAGCAGTGGTTGAAGTTCTCCTCGGCTTCTTCTTCGTAGAATCCTCCTTCCTCCTCGTATCCTTGGTCGGTACTAGCGTCTATGAATAAATACGAGGTACACAATCACCAAACAAAACTTAACTACTTGCATTCATCACACACAAGGGTCCTATAGATGATCTAGCATCATCACTAACATTACAAGATTAAAGCTTGGTTTAATTCCTTTTATTTTTAGAAAAGTAATTTCTACTCATTGAAAAACTACTTAAGATTTAATATTCTCCAAACTAAACATGGGATCATGTTGACACATGTCATCACCACATATTTTAGTCCATGGGAATGTGATTTAGAGTGGTGTCACAATTTAATAAGGTTTTACCCTTTTATTTTTAATTAAATAAAGTGACTAGAAATGCCTATGTAGCATTCTTTTATTACTTGAACATTATTTCTGTAAGTATACCTATATATTTTTATATATTCTGAAAGGTATGGTTAAATGTGATTTTTGAGAGTTGGAATCAACTCAAAAGCTATTATGGTTTTAATTTGAAAAATGTTTGAATGAAGAAAAGCTTCTGCCTTATTATTTTTACCAGGGATGATCTACAGATCCAAATGACTTGAATCCAATGGGATTGGATTCAGCATTCCTAGACCTTTCTAACAAAATTGGTTTCATTCAATTTGGTTCACTGAATCGACCTGGGTTGATTTTTGAAACTGGGTACAGAAGTGTGTTTGAAATAAAATGAAAATGGTTAAATTCAAATAACTGGGCTGCGCGGGAAGCGATACTGGGCCGGCCTGCTAAGCACAACGCTTACGCGGGCTGGTTAAGTGGATGTCCCCACGCGTCAGTGAAACGAGGGGGTGCGAAGTGGTATGGGGCGATGTGGGGCGTTCGATCTGGTTCTAATCCAACGGGTGAGGGTCATCGTCGACGTTGGGCAACGCCGGCGAGACAGAAACCTAGCGCGGCCAGTGGGGGTCGTTGGGGGCTCACCGGGGTTCAGGTGAGGGTCGGTAATTTTGCTCATGTTGCTTCAGTTGTCGAGATAGGTAAGATATAACTTTGCCTTCTTGCATTAGCACACATCCGAGACCGATCTTGGATGCATCACAATACACATCGAAGGGCTTCGTGATATCCGACATGATCAAGATTGGGGCTGAAATCAATCTCCTCTTGAGTTCTTGAAAACTCACTCACATTTGTCGATCCATTCAAACTTCTTGTCCTTCTTCAGCAATTGGGTCATGGGTCTGGCGATACTCGAGAATCCTTCTACGAACTTGCGGTAATATCCCGCCAATCCGAGAAATGCATGAACTTGGGTTTGAGTGGTTGGGGCTTGCCAATCTTCTACATCTTTCACTTTTGCAGGGTACACGGCAATTCCTCCGGCTGATACAATGTGACCGAGGAATCCTACCTCTTGTAACCAGAATTCACATTTGCTAAACTTTGCATACAGCTGATGCTCTCTAAGGGTTCCAAGAATGGTCCTTAGGTGTAGCTCATATTCTTCTTCTGATTTGGAATAAATCAGAATGTCATCAATGAAAACAATGACAAACTTATCCAGGAAGTCCATAAAAATCTTATTCATGAGATTCATGAAATAAGCGGGGGCATTGGTTAATCCAAAAGACATGACTGTATACTCGTACAATCCATATCTGGTGGTAAAGGCAGTCTTTGGAATATCCTCTGCGCGAATCTTGAGTTGATGATAGCCAGTTCTAAGATCAATCTTAGAAAACACTTTGGCATTGGTCAACTGATCAAAAAAATCTTCTATCTTGGGCAAGGGGTATTTGTTCTTGATGGTGACATCATTCAACTTCCGATAATCCGTACACAAACGGTTACCTCCATCCTTCTTGTCCACAAACAAGACAGGTGATCTCCATGGTGACGCACTTGGTTGAATCAATCCAATTTCCAGCATGGCATCCAGTTGCTTCTTCAGTTCTGCTAGCTCAGACGGGTTCATACTATATGGTCTCTGGGCTATGGGTCCGGTTCCAGGGATTAGTTCAATGATAAAATCGATATCCCGATCTGGGGGCATACCGGGCAAAACATCTGGAAATACATCGGGGTATTCACAGAATATCTGGACTTGGTCAATGATAGGTTGGGCTATACTCTTGTTTCACTTGAATTGACGAGGTAAGGTTTCAGATATGTGCTCGACTGATATTCTGACTATATTGGTCACTGTTATGGCTTTCTTGGCACAGTCAATCAATCCTTTATGTTTGGACATCCAATCCATTCCTAGTACTACTTCCAAACCTTTAGTTCCGAGTACTATCAGATTTGCATAAAAATCTATGCCATGGATTCGGATAGGGACGGCTTTGCAAATTTGCCTAGCCTTGGTGGTTGATCCGGGAATTTGAACAATCATAACATGCTTCAGTTTGGTTGGTTGAATTTTACTAGTGCATGCAAATTCTTCGGTAACAAATGAGTGTGATGCACCAGAATCAACAAACACTCGAGCAAGTACCGAATTAACAGAAAACATACCCAGCACGACGTATGGCGCTTCCTGAGCTTCTTTAGCATGCATGAGAAAAAGACGTCCATTGCGGTTGAGCGAATTCCCTGGGGCAAACCTTCTTCCGGGCTGAACACGACGCTGCTGCTGAGATGGGGCATTTGCATTGGGTGCTGCGGCATTCTTCTTGTTGGGGCACTCGTTGGAGTAGTGACCCTTATTTCCACAGTCATAACAAGTCACTTGCGACTTGTCCTTTGCTGCTACAGGCACATCATTGCTTCCAGTCCTCGGGGCAGTGTTGGTGTTGGTGGCAGCATTGTTGGTGTTGAACTTGGGTGGGGCACGGTTGAAATTGCTAGAGTTGCCGGGGTTGTTGTGATTTCCTCCGGGCCTAGGGTTTCCACGGTTGGGATAGGTCGGACGGTTCATCCGGGGTCTGTGGGTTCTTGGGGCAAATCCGGGAGATGGGTTAATGCGATACTTTGGGGTCTAATGGGTTCTTGGCTGATGCATCATGCGACGCTTGCGGTTCTCATTGGCTTGGTTGATCTTTCCTTCCATCTGGATAGCAGAGTCGACAAGGGCTTCAATATCATCAAAGGGGATATTGACTAACACTGTCTGCATCTCATCATGCAGACCATTCAGGAATCTTTCTTTCTTCTTGGCTTCGGTGTCGATCTCATCCGGGGCATACCTAGCTAATGACAAAAATTTGTCACGGTATTCCACTACGGTCATCCTTACTTTCTTAAGTTCTCTGAACTCGTCTCTCATCCTCTTGATCAAACCCGGTGGGACATGGGTTCTGCTAAACTTGACCTTAAATTCAACCCAGGTCATCATCTGGCCTCCGGTCATTGCGCGAACACTGTTCCACCATGTCCTGGCATCTCCGGCTAGATAGTGGGTGGCGAACAGAACTTTCTCGTTGGCTTCCACTCCAGCGACTTCTAGGTTATTTTCCATGGTCTGCAACCAATCATCGGCGTCTAAGGGTTCTTCTAACTTAGTGAAAACAGGTGGGTTGGTATTCTGGAAATTCTTAAGCTTAGATCCATGGTTGTCCTGATTTCCGTGGCCTTGGTTGTTGTGGGCTAGCTGAGCTATCTGTTGCAGGGTGGCTAGGTTGGCTTGACGTTCCGCTCTTTCAGCTTCGCGGTCAGAGGTCAACATTTGCAGGATCTGCAACATCGGGTCCGGGGATGAACCACTTCCTCCGCGTGGCCTCTGAAGATTGAGATAGATCATGGGAAAAGAGGGAAATTTATAAGGTTCTGGTATTTTGAAAAGTTTTCAAAGTTTGACTCAGATTTTCTAGTAACTTTCTTTTCATTCATTCATTCATTCATAGCACACGGTACAACACACACCACAACAAAGAAAAACAGATGGTTTTAAGAACCATTCTAAAAACTACGATACAGTGGGACCGAATACTACTCACTACGCTAGTGCTCAAGTGGTACTACTCCTTGAAATCTGTGGCTTCATCATCCTCATCATCATCGATGAAGGCAAAATCATCCTCATCGGTGAAGAAGTCCATAGCCTGATCCTCCAGAAAATCATCATCATTGCTGAGATAGGAGTAGGGGTCTCCATGAAGATCCTCTCCGACATTCTCCCTTTCCTCCAACTGCATGTCTCTCTCGTGGATGGTCTCCTCCAAAGGTGAGATACGGTGGCGAAGACGGGAAATGATGCGCTCCTTCTTATCGAGCTGACGGCGGCGAGACTTGCGATCATTTGCCAGCATGGCGATGGTTTGATCCTTCGTCTTGATGATGGCAGACTTGTGGTTGGAGTAGTCACGGCAGTTATCCAACTCCTGCTGACGATCGTACATCATGAAGCTGAGGTGGTCCAATTGGGTCTTCAGCTCAGGGTGGTATGGGGCTTCTAGTGGTTGTCCATTTGCATCACACCTTGGGCAAAACTCAAAGCGGGTTACCTTGATCTGATTGATGCTCTGCCCACACAGACGGGAAAGAGCTTCCTGCATGGCCCTGGCAAGTCTGTCGAGCCAGTTGTTCTCTCTTAAGGTAAACTGAATTCCCTCAGCCGTGGGAGGTTCAATCTTTCCTCGGAGACTTGCAACAATTAGCCACTGCAAATCTTCTCCTCCTTGATCATTGAGGTGAGCTCCGAAGAACTCGGGGTGCGGACACTCCAGAAGTTCCGAAAGCTGGTCCAAATCCCTCTCAAAGATAAGGTCTCCTCCATTCCCCAACTGAAAAAACTTGTTGTACTTCACGTCCATCTATAAGAATATAGGATGAGTAAGTTAGTAGAGTGATTAAGTGTGTCAATATTTTATGTATTTTGCAAGAGTTTTTGAGGAACATGAATTTTCATGAAGAATAAAAGGGATAAGAATGAGAATAAGTTTTTGTAAATATTTGTTTTCTTTGGTTTTGAAACTAAGTTTTTGATTCAACGTCCAGTCTAACTAGGGTCTCCTATGGTCAGGATGGCTCTGATACCAACTTGTCAACACCCGGATTTTTAATCCCAGATGCCTGTTATGCCATAAATCGCAATCCCAGGATTACCATTTTTGCGAGACATAACAGAATTTGATACCATAGTACATCATCCATTACAAACCATACATAACGTCTTACACAAATAGGGATCTCATGATCCAGTTCTTAATACAACTTCACGAAGCGGAATACGTAATAATAACGGTAACGTAGGCGGAGCTCCATCTTCGGGGTCACAGGTAATGCTGACGATGGGAGATGATCCTAGTTGTCGTAACCTTCCTGGGGTCCATCCTCCAGGTACTACTCTTCATAGTCTGGCCACGGGAATAGCCAGGGACAAAGCCATGAGTACTCTTTAAGTACTCGCAAACTAATACTAACAAGTGTAAGGGGTTTTTGATAATAGGACACTAGGCTCTAGGGTTGTTTTGCAAGAAGCCAGATTTACATCTACTAAGTTTAGAAGCAACGAATGCTAGTTGAAGTTTTATAACACCTAAGTGGGAACTTGTATCTCATGTCACAACTCTGTTGTGGTCAAGTCAAAGTCTCACTTCCTTTCACAAATCATTTTGAAAAGTCTGACGGGGGAACAGTATGGCCACTCCAACTGTCCATAACCGCGGACGCGGCTATTCGAATAGTTTGACACTCTGTAGAGATTGTACACTTTCACCACAATATTCGATACATCCGTCAGGAAAAATCCTGAATTCACCATACTCAGTATGCGGATAATCAATCCTAACCTTTCAATTACACGCCCTAGTATAAGCACCTCTCATGTGAGTTTGGCCTCCCAACCATGACCAACTTTCATCTCGGGTACTGCACAGGTGGACAATCTGCACAAGGTAGCCTCAGCTCAGACCTTGGCCGTGAGGGAACTAATACTAAGGTATATAATTTTCCAGTCAAGCCCTACCCAATTCTCGGGTATTGTGGTTGTACGATAAAATTGGAATGGTATCGCATCCAGAAAACCATCAGTTTTATAAAGGGTTAAGGCTCATGACTCAACATTTTCATCACCAAAATCATCAGGTGTTCGGAAACACATGTCCAAAACATTTAAATAGAATGATCCATCATTCCAAGGTTTTCATAACCATTTTTCCACCAAGTATTCCCATCTAAAGTTGATCAAGTTTTATGCTTAGCACTAGCATCTACAAGTGGCGGTAAGTACTAATGAGGGGTGATAAACAAGTGGAGTTTCAACTAAGTTCAATCTCATGTCTTAGGATGACATCATGATTATCTAGCTTAGGCCAAAATTTATGCTCTTTATGCAACCTTCAAATATCTTTCTAGTATCTACAATTCACTGAAGTAAACTCTAAGTAATAGCTTTGATAAAGAAATAAAGTGATAAGCTTGTAAGTAAAAACTAGGATTGGTTTATCAAGTGGGTAGGATCATCTATGTTTAAGGCATATAGTTGGCATGGTGACAAGCAAGTATTGGCTTGCACAGTATCAGTATAAGCTTGCTAAATTGCAAGTGTTGTCTTGCACATTCAACTAGTAGCATTAGGCTTGCCTTGTGCAGAGCAGTGGTTGAAGTTCTCCTCGGCTTCTTCTTCGTAGAATCCTCCTTCCTCCTCGTATCCTTGGTCGGTACTAGCATCTATGAATAAATACGAGGTACACAATCACCAAACAATACTTAACTACTTGCATTCATCACACACAAGGGTCCTATAGATGATCTAGCATCATCACTAACATTACAAGATTAAAGTTTGGTTTAATTCCTTTTATTTTTAGAAAAGTAATTTCTACTCATTGAAAAACTACTTCAGATTTAATATTCTCCAAACCAAACATGGGATCATGTTGACACATGTCATCACCAAATATTTTAGTCCATGGGAATGTGATTTAGAGTGGCGTCACAATTTAATAAGGTTTTACCCTTTTATTTTTAATTAAATAAAGTGACTAGAAATGCCTCTGTAGCATTCTTTTATTACTTGAACATTATTTCTGTAAGTAAACCTATATATTTTTATATATTCTAAAAGGTATGGTTAAATGAGATTTTTGAGAGTTGGAATCAACTCAAAAGCTATTATGGTTTTAATTTGAAAAATGTTTGAATGCAGAAAAGCTTCTGCCTTGTTATTTTTACCAGGGATGATCTACAGATCCAAATGACTTGAATCCAACGGACATGGATTCAGCATTCCCAGACCTTTCTAACAAAATTGGTTTCATTCAATTTGGTTCACTGAATCGACCTGGGTTGATTTTTGAAATTGGGTACAGAAGTGTGTTTGAAATAAAATGAAAAAGGTTAAATTCAAATAACTGGGCTGTGCGGGAAGCGATACTGGGCCGGCTACGCGGGCTGGTTAAGTGGCTGTCCCCACGCGTCAGTGAGACTAGGGGGTGCGAAGCGGTATGGGGCGATGTGGGGCGTTCGATCTGGTTCTAATCCAACGGGTGAGGGTCATCGTCGACGTTGGGCAACGCCGGCGAGACAGAAACCTAGCGCGGCCAGTGGGGGTCGTTGGGGCTCACCGGGGTTCAGGCGAGGGTCAGTGAGGCGGGCGAACGGCAAAGTCGACGACGGCGAACCTCCTGGTACCGGCAGCTTCTCCTAGGGCGGCTCCAATCGCTGGCCCCTTCTTCTCCAGCAGCGGCAGACTCCGGTGAAATTCCGGCGAAGTGCTGCTCGCCTTGCTCCGGGAATGGGGTGACACGATCAGTGAGGAGAGGGGAGTGAGATGGTGTGATCAATTCGGCTGGGGGTGGCCTCTATTTATAGTCGCGACGATGAGACCGAACGGGATAGGTAGGCGACGGTGGCGACATGGCTACGGGCGGCTAGAGGCATGGCCGGCGGTGGCGATCGCTTGGTGGTCTCCTGGCGATGCTCTACGGCTTTAATGCGCGCGTAGGGGCGGTGCGGTTTGGTCTGGAACGCGTGATGCTCTGCGCGGCAGAGGCGGCGTCTTCGACAGTGAGCGGTGGCTGTGCGTCATGGGGCGGCGAATGGTGATGTCTGGCAGTCTCCTGGGTTGGTGGCGATCATGTATGCACGCGGCGAAGGCGGCGCACGGTCTGTGGGCGTCGGTCGAGTGTGGTGCTCTGGCGCATTCTTGGCATGGTTGCTGGCGAGCTGGGCGCGGTCCGTACGTGTGGTCCAGGGTTTGGCAACGCTCGCGGCTGGGACAGGGAGTGGCGGTGGACAGTGGGCTGCCTCCTAGACAAGGTTGGCACGGCTAAATCTCCTCCTAGCTTGTTGTCTCCACTGGGGTGGCATGGTGAGCTTCGGCTATTCACCATTGATGTCATTGCCTAGCTTACAGTGAGTCTAGTGCTTGGTTTAACTTGCTAGATGATCTACTGAGATGGTTGTGAGCTAGAGAGGGAACAAGTTAGGCTTGAATCACTGCTCACAATAGTGTTTAAGATTTTGATGATTTGTGTCTGCAATGTGTTTGATGAAATGGCCGCAAGAATTCAAGTTTTGAATTTTGAAAATATTTTTGGTGGGTGTGCTAGGTTGGTGCTGGTGAGTCTGCAGATGCTTGGGTTTTGAAAGTTGAGCTTGTTTGAGTGGTTTTTGAAAAAGTGGGATCTTCTCATATGATAAAGATTCAATTTTGAACTATCATTTAAACTATGCATTTGAAAGTTTCTGGATGATCACCAAGTGGGCCTTGATACCTTGTTATGAGTACAATCAAGGGGTGCAATGATCCAGAAAAGTTTCTGTTAAGTTCTGAAAGTTTGAGACAGTCAAAGTAGGCATGGGAGTTAAATTGGTCAAAATGACCATTCTCTTATTTTATTTGTTTTAATTTACTTGTCTTTGAGAAAAGTTTGGGAATTGTTTAGATGATGTTTATTTCACCTAAGCATCCATTTACAAGCAAAGGAACACACAAACAAGTTGGTTCAAAAGGATTCAAAAATGAAATGCATACTCACATGCATTCATATTTTTATTTATCAAAGTTTTTGTCAACCCTAAATTTGATGATTATAGTTTGATGATCCAAGTTTAGTATTTTTGGGATGTTACACCATCTCTCAGCACTAGAGAGTATAATCTGATGAAATCAGTAGATACTCATATTTCTAGTACCTTATTTCATGACTTAATAAAATGTACGGGAGAACACTTGTTAAGCAATCATAATGTCTATATGAAAAAATGTAGCCTTAAGCAGTAGTGGTGATAATCGGTAAAAACAGTAGATCAACACACTACCTTGTGGTCCCAAAATATCAATTAAAAAAATCACTTTGAATATTGCATACCAATTCGTGCTCGTATCGGGTCTAAAAGACACAATTAAGACGATGAATTTCTTTATTTGCAAGAAATTGAAAATTTCAATTGCAAATAGTGGATATAATCAATCTTAACAATTGCACACACGGAAATATATTACATCACATATTTTCTAGATTACACATAGTACTCGACGGATAAATAGTACTAAAAAAATTGTACTAAAATTTAACCGTCTAAGACAGAAAACAAATCATTGCTAGAACCGTTGTTAATAGGCTAATTAGCTAATATGCTAAAATTTACCAATCTAATTAGCTAAAGTAAGCCGTGCACGTGGTGGGTCAGCCCTGTCCCTGTTCTATAGGAGGGGATAAGATTTCCAAATCCTCCACCTAGCGAACAGAACCAAGACGCACGTCTTCCTCCCAAACCTAGCCAACGGTCCGCCTCTTCGCGTGTCAGCCCATGAGCACGCAAAAAAAGCCCGGCACAAGCCGGCATGGCCCTCCATGTGCCGGGCCCGTGCCTGCCCGTGAAACACCGGGGCCGTGCCTGGGCCGCGGCCTCAGGAATGCAGGCTAGCCCGGCACGGCCGGTTTAGCGTGTGCCTCTTAGCTTTTTATCGAATAAAGAGGCAAAAAGGGGTGGTCCGGAGTCGAACTCACGATCTGGGGCTCCACCGCGCTTCACCTAACCAACTGACCATCGAAAACTTAGCTGAAATAAAACAGATTCATTGAATATTGAAGGTGAAGTAAGACGGGCCAACGAAAAACGCCAACGAGCCAGCATGTTCACGTGCCACGGACTGGCCAGTTAAGCTTACGTGTCGTGCCCGGGCCTGGAAAGCAGGTCCCCGTGCCGGCACGGCCCGGCACGCGAGCTACACGGGCCACCACGTGGCGTGCCGGGCTAGGCCCGTTTGGCGTGTGTCGGGCCTAGGCCGTGCCGGATTTGCTTCCTCCAGGCCACCACGCGTACCAGGAGTCGCTGCCGCATGAGCGAATTTCACCGCGGCCAGAGCTGCTCCCGCCGCCGTCCTTCTCGTCGGAGGAGTTTCTAGGAGGGGTGGGCGTTGGTGAGTGGCATGGGTGCGTACCTCGGCGGCATGGCCTTGTCCTCGACGACGGGCGTCGACAATGGAAGGCACAGTGGCGTGACAGAGTCGGCAACCGCGGCGGAGACAAACACGAGCGCGTGGTCTGCAGCATCCTTGACAACCGCAGGGGTTGGATACGGCAGCGGAACAGCCTCAGCTTCGTGGTTGTTGAAGAACAGGAGTGTATCCTCTTGCGGAAGTGACAGGGGCGCCACCACGACGGGGTTGAGGGCGACAACCATGTGCGCGCGACGGGAACACTATCTAGGCGGCGGCGGAGCAACGAGGGCCGGGTCGTCGTCATCGTCCAACATCATCATGGACAGACTGGCGAGGAGCCAGTCAGGCACCGCCGCTCCCCCTGCTGCCTGGCTGGATCAAGATCCTACACCAGCAGCGGCGCCGTGGAAGTGTTCTGGTGGTGGCGGCGAGGGACACGAGGGGCGCGATACCCTCCTGCACCTTGACGGCGACCATGGTAGCATCTGTAGCGGCTTCCTTCGAGACGACGATGGGCACCTTTTGCCTGTAGTTTCTCGCTATCGATCTTCTCATTCTTGTTGCTCTCGGTAGAGTCGTGCCGATAACGTGTTAGAAGTAAAGACAAGAGATAACAAATGATTCAACTGTATTGTTCCATTGATGAATCATAACTTATATACAAGGGTAAGGGACATCAACAAGGGTCACATCCGTTCGAAGAGGTGTGAGGAAGAGTTGTGTCGGTTGACAAACTAACCGACATAGAGAACTAAAAGAGGGAGAATTATCCCTTTAATTAACCTATTAATTAAATCCTAACAAAATGCACTACCACTCTATACGATATTCGCATTGGTTGTATGCACCAACCCACTCGAGAAATCTTCTGTCTTGATAAATATTTCAGGTCATCAATACATACGTATCCAAGTTAACACAAATTAAAACAGCTCTCTAGACAATTAATACATCCATATCCAAACTCCGATTTGAACTTTGGCGGGTGAAGTGTTCTTTTTATATATGTATTCAGTGGTATGCACTGAGCCATCGTAGCACCATCGGCTTGTTTATTGTCTAGCGACGTGCGTCCCACCAACCAAACGGTGCACAATCAATGTACGATGTATGCACCACCGAAAGATCTTCCATTTGGTATGATCCATATCTCGAACATCAATCATATGTATCCAATATAACTCGCCCAAATTAAAACACACTTTTAGCTATGAATCAATACTTACATATCCAACTTTGCTCGGCTAAAAAAACTTTGCTCGAGTGGGCACTACAGGAATAGGCCCATTGGCATCCGCGACAGGAGCAGACTCTCTAGGCGTCTCAGAAGTCGATGCTTCTGAATCTTCACTCCAGCCCCTCTTTCGAGTGTTGTCGTCACTAAACTCGGCAGCCTCTTCCAATTGAGCGATAGGAATAGTGGACTTTGACTCGTCAAGCTCCACACCCTCAGCTACGTCAAAGACTTTAGGCAGAGGAGGAATCATACCTTTAATCTTCAGATTCTGCAAGCAAGGATACGTCACTACCAAGATCGCACCACACACTCAACAAGAAAGAAATATAACAGGAACATTACCTTCAGCACCGTATTGGCAACACAAAACGGAACATTCGGCGTCTCTTCGGGAAGCTTTTCCTCACCGGTCAGGCTGGTCATGGACTTGACTTTATTCTCCGGTTCAGAAGAAGGCCAGTTCTCACCAAAGTGCGTATCAGGTCCGATGGACCAGCGTATAGAAACATTGGGTAAGCCCTGGCCTGCAGAGGTTGCAATCGACGTTGCAAGAATGTTAGAATGATATCAACACCAATCACCTCCTTGCCGCGAACAAGCTGCAGATCCTTCACCTGCTTATACAAAGATTCGACTTCAGCAGTCTCACCCGAAGGCACCTCATTCCTCCAGGATCGCCTCTTCTTCATCTTAGCACTCGCATCAAAAGGGGCAAGGCCGTATTTCTGATTTGCCAACTTCTGATCACGAATGTAGAACCACTTGGCCCTCCACTCTTGTGTAGAATCCACAATATTGAAGGAGAAGTACCACAGATTCAGGCGAATGGATATGCCACATCTGCCGACATCATAGACTACTCCACCAGAGCCCAACTTCCTCTTCAATCCATACAATTTATTGAAGAGCCCGGAGTGTGGCTTGATTCTGAGCCAGCACTCGCAAAGGGTGATAAAGAACACAATATGCAGAATGGATTTGGGAGAGAGTTGGTGAAATTGCAATCCATAGAGAAAAAGCAACCCATGAACCAAGTCGTGGAGGGGAAGAGAGAGTCCCCAAAAAACAAAGGCAACTAACATCACCCGAAAACCAATGGGGGTCAAGGATTACCTCCACGCCAGGGATCTTGCAATCCTCCTCTTCCGCGGGGATCAGGCCGGATAGGAGAAGCTGCCGCAGATCAGACACCTTCACCATCGAGCGCCGCCAGCTGCCATTGGTGACCCTAGTCTCGACAGTCTTCTTATTGGGGGCGCCGACAGTGCTCGATCCAGCACCCGCGACCTTCTTGATTTTCCCCATCGTCGTGGTGCAGCTCTTCCGCTGGGACCGTAGGAACAAGGTGGGGAATACACGCAGCATGTCCAGCACAACGAGGAAGGAAAGCAATAATGTGGCGCACATGAGAGAATATGAAGAGATAAGAGGAAGACCAAAATGGCGAATGAAGGGGAAAATTACCGGTGAAACCTGATATTTATCAAGAAAGACGAGCAACCACAGTTGTCCATCGGCAGCTCGCAATGCATGGAGTAGATTGAAGAAAACACATGGAGGCACAAAACTTAACCGTCAGCGAACTTTCTCCATTACACATAGAAATCGAGGCGACATGGTTAAATGACCATTTTTACATACGGAATGGTCAAATTGTAGGGGTTGGCAGCAGGAAACAAAAAAATTCTAGCTACACGAACATATATCCAAGATCTATTCTATGTAGACATAAGTAACTGAGAGGGAGACGGTATTCATACCCTTGAAGACCATGACACGCCTTACGCAAGTAGGTGTATAATGATGAAGATAAGTAGCTCCCCAAGTGTGGCGCCTCGAAGATCTACACACATTCGGTGTAGGCGACGTCTCCTGGGCTCAGATCCAGCCGAGCAACAGAAGAAGAAGGAAGCCAAACCGTCCTTCGCATGATGGTATTGCGGAGGTGGAGAACTAATTCCCACAAGAGTAAATTCCAATCTACGTGGAGAGAGAGCTCTAGGAGAAATAGAGAGAGGAGATCTTATTGTGTAAATAGAGGGGAGGGGGAGCCCTCTATTTATAGGAGGAGGGGGAGGGGCAAACCCTAGTGTTTGGTGTGGGGGGAGCCAACACAGCAGCCGCCGCCAGGGGTGTGTCCGCCGGCCCTAGGTGGGACCCACATAGGGGGGAGCCCCCTAGGGTTTGGCGCATGCCCCCCTCCCTCCTTTTTTTCCCTTTGGCTCCTAGCCCCTTTGGGCCTTCCCTCCAAGGGAGGGTCCAATAGGCATGGGTTGCTTCCAAAAATAAAATAAATATTTATGTTTAATATTAATTGTACTGATTAACATAAAACACATATATTATTATATCATTCACTCAGGAACACCTTCCGGACCCCTTCAATCATTGGGTGTTTTCCGGTACCTTTCTGGTTTCTCTCTCTCATTTCTCCTGCGGTATCAGTTCCATCCCTATGAGTCCCCACCCTTAAGTGTGTCACCCTTCGGTTTGGGGATGCTCTAGACATGACCAAGAACCCTCTCGCGTCAATGATCATCAGTAGGACCTGGATGCCCATAATGACCACCCGTGCATTCACGAATCTCATAGCTTGAACCTTCAACTTCATGTCCCATTCCCTTTGCCATTAGATACCTAGGTCATCCGAGATTTGATCTACGGTATCGCCATACCTCCGTTCGATCTCGTTTTTTATGAACTCGTTTACTCATTCCCGTGTCGTTGCATTCCATGACCTGGTCATATGCTTGCAGGCACCGTTAATGCAACGTCACCGAGTTGGCCACGTGTATCTATCTGTTACCTGGATTGGCAAATCTTGGTCTTGATAAATACTCTTCAAATCTTTCCTTCGATGAACCTGATGGTACCTTTATGATCACCCTTTCACACCTTCATACTTGATACCATCAAAGTCTCCTTCTTGTAACAGTGATTATGCATCCTCTCACAGTCAAAGGATTAGGTTGCAAGGTTTCTATGTTATCATCAATGATGAACGTTTAGTAACTAGATCTCATTGTGATTTACTTTGGGTGTATATCTATCATATCATTCAACTAATGATATGACCTCATTGTCAATTGACACTATCACCCATTGATACGTCGGAAACGTATCTATAATTTTTGATGTTCCATGCTTGTTTAGTATCTACTTTGCTTTGCTTTGTCCACACTTTGAGGTGCTTTTCATATGTTTTCTGGAACTAACCTATTAACAAGTTGCCACAGTGCCAGTTGCCTGTTTTCTTCTGTTTTTGGTTCTAGAAAGGCAGAAAATCAATATTCTCGGAATTGGACGGGACAAAAGCCAAAGTCAATATTTTTCCGTGGGGAACACGAAGCCGGAGTACAAGACGGAGGAGACCCACCAGGGGCCACACCCCTGACCGGGCGGGTGGGCCCACCCCACACCTAGGGGGGTACAGCTGCCCTGGTGGCCCTCCAGCCTCGCCTCTTCGCATATAAGAAGCCCCCGATGCCTAAACCCTAAGGACCCGATCAATACTCCACGAAACTGTCTGTATCCGCCGCCACCATCGTCCCTATATTGGGGGGATCTGAAGCTCTTCCTGGCACCCTGCCAAAGGGGATATCCTCCCAGAGGCCTTCTTCTTCATCATGCCAGCCTCCGGTATGAAGCGTGAGTAGTTCCACCTTGGACTACGAGTCCATGTAGTAGCTAGATGGTTGTATCTCCTCCTTGTGCTTTCATGTCTAGATCTTATGAGCTCCGTTCATGACCAAGATCTCATCTATTTGTATTCATGCATGTTGTGTTTGCGGGGATCCGATGGATATTGATATTACTATGTCAGATTGATTAATGGTTTTGTCTTATTGATTCTATCATGTCTGTGTTGTTTGTGATCTTGCATGCTCTCCATTGTTAGTAGCTATCTTGGCCAAGTAGTTGCTAGTCACTCCAAGAGGGGGTATTTATGATCGATAGTGGGTTCATGCCTCTACTTAATCAAGGGAAGTGATAGAAATCTCTACGGTTGTAGATGTGCTATTGCCACTAGAGAGAAAACAACGGTCTCTTGTTCATGGAATAAGTGGATTGTTTACCTTACACACTTTGCTTAAAGCAGTTGTCTGTTGCTTGCAACTTAATACTGGAGGGGGTTCAGATGATAACCTGAATGTGGACTTCTAGTCATAGATGTAGTTGGATGGCGGACTATGTATATTTTTGTATTTCCCAATCGAACATCATATGATCTTTTTTGTCTAGTATTGCATTGTTATGCCTTGCCTAATCATGTCAATTACCCTGCTGTAATTTGTTTACCCAGCATGCCATGTTTGTTTATCTAAGGAGAACTCCTCTAGTGAACTATGGACCCCGGTCCAATCTTTACCATTGATACATCTTCCACTATTGATGTTTACTTGTTGCAAACCATCATCACCTTCCAAACCATACCGTTAATCCTTTGTTACAGCAACCGGTGAGATTGACAACCTCACTGTTAGTTGGGGCAAAGTCTTGAGTTTCTGTTGTGAAGGTTTCCACGTTGCGTGCAACACCTTTGAGACGTTTCCTTCCTCCTACTGGTTCGATAACCTCAGTTTCTTACTAAGGGAAAACTTTATATTGTGTTGCATCATACCTTGCTCTTGGGGTTTCCCAACAAGGCGTAAACACGCATCACCCATGATGTCGAAACCATAGATCATCCGTTGACCAATGAGCTAGTTCGCTACATTTAACTAGAGACATGGTTTGTTTACATACCTCATGTGTATTAATGTTTCGTATTAACACAGTTATATCATGGCGTGAAATGTATTATGAACGTACAAGAGATAATCAAATAAAACACTTTATTATTTGCCTCTAGGGCATATCTCCTTCAGTCTCCCACTTGTACTAGAGTACAAATTAATTAGTTTATAATAGGCAATGATTTAACACCAATAGTATCCCGGTGTTGCTGATGCTTGGCTTGTGGAAGTCCTTTGGTAAACGGATCAACAACATTCAGATCTGTATGCACTTTGCAAATCTTGACTTCGCCATTCTCAACATTTTGTCTAATTGTGTGGAATCTTAGCTGGATATGCTTGACCATGGAATGAGTTCTTGGTTCCGACGCGTTTGCGATGGCACCCCTGTTGTCACAAAAGATAGTCATGGGGTCATCCGCACTTGGAACAACTCGTAGTTCGATGACGAAATTCCTTAGCCAAACGGCCTCATTCACTGCTGCATTAGTTGCGATGTATTCTAACTCATTGAAGATTGTGCCACCACTAGGTGCTTCATGCTTCTTCAGGTTACCACGCCACCATTCACTAGAAACACATATCCTGTTTGAGACTTTGAGTCATCGAAGTCTGTGTTCAAGCTTGCATCCATGTAACCGGTTACATTTAGAGCTTCACCACTACCTCCAAAGACTAGGAACATATCCTTAGTTCTTTAAAGATACTTGAGGATATTTTTCACAACTTTCCAATGTTCCACTCCTGGATCACTTTGGAAACGGCTTGTCCAACTGATGCTGCTCAGATCACTGTAGAGCTTCGTTGGGAAACCCCAAGAGGAAGGTATGATGAGCACAGCAGTAAGTCTTCCCTCAGTATGAAACCAAGGTTATCGAACTAGTAGGAGGAAGGAAACGACTCCAAGGTGTTGCTAACAACTTGGAACCTGCACAACACAAACTCAAGACTTTGCCCCAACGAACAGTGAGGTTGTCAATCTCACCGGTTTGCTAAAAACAAAGGATTAAACGTATGGTGTGGAAGGTAATGGTAGCTTGCAGAAAGTAAACAGTAACAATGGAAGATGTATCAATGGTAAATATTGGACCGGGGTCCACAGTTCACTAGAGGTGTTCTCCTTATTATAAATAACATAACATGCTCAGTAAACAAATTACAGCGGGGCAATTGATAGGACAGCAAGGCATAACAATGCAATACTAGACATTCATGATCCTATGATATTTGATTGGGCATTACAACAATATACATAGACCTCCATCCAACTGCATCTATGACTAGTAATCCACCTTCAGGTTATCATGTGAGCCCGTACAGTATTAAGTTGCAAGCAACGGATAACTGCTTTAAGCAAGGTGTGTAAAGTAAACAATCCACTTGTTCCATGAACAAGAGATCGTTGTTTTATCCCTAGTAGCAACAGCACATCTACAACCTTAGAGATTTCTGTCACTTCCCCAGATTCAGTAGAGGCATGAACCCACTATCGAGCATAAATACCCCCTCTTGGAGTCACTATCATCTACTTGGCCAAGATAGCTATTAGAAACGGAGAGCATGGAGGATCTCAAACAACACAGACATGATAGAATCAACAAGATAGAATCATTAATCAATCTGACATAGTAATCTCAACATCCATCGGATCCCCGCAAACATAACATGCATGATTACAAAAAGATGATCTTGATCATGAACGGAGCTCACAAGATCTATTAGCAGGGTTTTAACCATCCCCTGCATGTTGTAGTTCATCACGAAGCCCTTGTAGGTAGGGCAACGAGTGCAGTACCCTATAAATCTTGAGTTCGTCAGGGATTTTGCAATCCAAGGCGTTTAAGCATTGTATGTAGCCAGGCATCTTGACTACATGCTCGCTCACACTGCTATGCTCTTTCATATTGGTAGAGAAGAAGAGCTCGGAAGCTTCATACCTCTCGGCCCAAGCCTAGGGAGAAAACATGGTCTTGAGATCCTCAAGGATCTCAAAAGCGCACATGTTCTCAAAACGATTTTGAATCTCCAAATCCATGGCATAGAGCATTCCACTCTGTATATGACATGGATATAACCTATCGGTGCATAACATTGGTATATCCAGTCCAGCCCAAGGAAGGCCCACGTGAAGACTTGCAGCCCAGGAAGATTTCGGGTGGTCCAAGCCCATGGCGAGTTCGACTCCTTGGAGGACAAGTCTAGATGTCACATCCCAAAATTCTCCTAATTTTGGAATGTAAAATAAATAAATAAGTTTGATTGATTGTTTGACTATGTTGAAAATTCTCAAAGAAAAGAAACTTTTTGAATAGAAAATCCTCTCAACCTTGAATTCAAAATCTTATATTCTTTTGTTATGACCTAAGTAGCCATATAGGAAAAAGGGCATGTATTGATTTTGGATCGTAGAATTGGTGTGCAAGATTTCAAAATGAAAATCATGAAGCATTCATAAGCATTTCATTACATCCATGCAAAGTTCTCACAAACTGAATCCAAATCCTAATATCTAAATCCTACAGTTGATTCACCCAAATGTTCCTAAAGGTAATTAAATTGACTTTATAAAACCCACTGTTTCTATGGCAGCGATTATTGCTAAATTATAGCCTAAAGGGATCCAATTAATACTACAAAATTTTAGAAACAAAATTGAGCTCATTTGGAGCTAGTATGAAAAAGTTATCTAATAAATACAAACAAATAAAGATATAAATAAAATAGAATATACAAGGATTTATAAACCCACTACTTGCAAACTAGTAAAAATATTACAAGTTTGATCCTATAATGATCTATTTAATTTTAGAAAAATTTAGAAACAAGAATCATGTCATTTGGAGTTCGTATGCAAAAGATATGAGGGAAACAAGTAAATAGAAAAAGAAAAAGAAAAAAAGAAAAAAAGAAAAAAAAAACCTAACCGGGCCGGCCCAGCAAGACCGATCGAACGAACCAGCCAGCGTACGTGCCCAGGATCGCTTTAAAAAGCGTGCAAAACGAGTTTTGTCAAACCTATCTCTATTCAAACACTCGTAATTTTTTATCTACAACTCCGAATCGACTTCCGTTTGTTTCTACTTGTTCCCTACTCCAATACCTATCTCTACACCGTTCCAAACCTCCATATAAACTCGTGGAGCCATAGCTGTACGAGTTTCTCTTCTCGAAATCCCGAATCTATACATGCCCGAATCTTATTTCGCTTTTTAACCCATCTAGACTTCGTCGTTTGCCTTCGGTCAAAAAACAAAAGTTGTAGGAATTGTCGAAATATTTCAATCCCGACAAACCTCACCTCTTTTTATCCACCACAGCCGGAGAATTTCGTATCGCAATATTTCAGATCTTACGGTGTAAATCCAAGATGTACTCGCGCTCGTTTCTTGAAATCCAAATTCCTTTGGTGAGAAGGTAGGAATAATGATTCCCCACAACTTTCATGTTCTGAGTTTTTCAATTTGACCTACGGATTTGTCTCTCTAATATAGATCTATTTTTTGTCTATTCTGAGCCAAAATCGGGTCAATCTCTTCTTCTAACCACCGGATCCTATCCAGATGGTCGAGATCCAATCAAACCGGCGTGCCATGTCGTCATCCCGGTCAGCTTCCTCATCAACGCCACGTCAACGTTAGGTCAACATCTAGTCCCAGTCAGCATGCAAAGTCAACCTGTCCAGTCAGCGGAATATTCCCTGGAATATTCCGTTCGAATTTAAAATTGCATATTATAGATCTAACTTGTAAAATTCATTAGAAATTCATACCACGTCCAAAAATTGTGTATAACATATCAAATTGAAGATAATTTTACGTAGAATCATCTTATCAGAATAGATCCAAATTTTACTATACGTGGTTACTACAGTAATTTAATTAATTTTAATGGTCTTTTAGGTTAATAAATTCATAAGAAATTATCTGTAACTCCGAATAATATGAATAATATATCAAATTGAAGCTACTGTAATGTACTTTAATAATATCTGGTTGGATCTAGCCTTTGCATATTATTTAACCCGTAGCAACTTAATTAATTTTAATGGCTTTATAAATCATTAAATTCATAGTAAATTAATTGCTTGGCAAAAAAATATAAATGATATACCGATGGAAATATGGTTTCATGTAGATCATAAATATGCAATTAGTTCAGCCTTTGACTGTAAGGTTTTGCCGTGAAGATTTAAATGGTTTAATGGCTTATTTAGAGTAATAAATTCATAAGAAAATAAATACTATTCAGAAAATTACAAATAATATGTCCCTGAAATCACAATTCCGTGGAGATTACATATATAATTTTAGTTTGATTTTTAGACAATAGAAACTATATGAATCATTTAAAACCCATTAAACACTATTTAAATCATACAAAAAGATCTATAACTCCGATTAGGGTGAATCCAAGTGCTAAGGTTTTGTATTGACAATATCTATACAGAGAAATTGCATAACAAATTATTTGGTACTGTTAAAACAGAAATTCATACAGAAATATTTAAACCCATTGAAATAGTGTTTTAATCATAAGAAAATATCTATAACTCCTTTTTAGGTGATTCAAATTGCCACTGTCTCTAAATTGCGTTACCTCTATCCAGTAGCATCTAGTTCACAATTTAATACGACATAAACATATTTAGTTCAATTCAAGTGGTATACACCATATTAAATCGAGACAACTTTAGTAATAAAAGCTTGAGTGCATTAAATGACTTTCCACATGCATCATGTAATCTAACTATGTTCAGAACTAAAGTAAAAAGCATTATGACTTATTAAATTGTCATGCATGCATTTGTTGTATTTGTTTGATCTCTATGTGCTATTGTTTATGTTGTATGCAATTGTTTGATCGATAGATTGCGAGGAGTGCAACGTGTGTGATTGCAACTACTATGATTGCAAGTATTGTGGTTATGACGATAGCAACCATTATATCTATGAGAATTGTGAGGATTATCTAATCGACTACATCTACAACAAAGGCAAGTGGTGCTATCTTGGTCATAAATGCCCTACTGTTTTCCTATGCATTATAGATGTTTTTGTAGAATTGCATCTGTAGAAATTGATGTGTATATGCTATGCTATATCCCATATTATTCCCTAGTATTCCTTGTTTATGAGCCATCGTATTGGTAGATTGCTTAGCTATGCTATTTAGACGAGGAAGGGAATCACATCATGAAAAGTTATATGTTTTGAAAGGCTTATGTTTTGCTAAATGACAAACCAACATGTTTTAATGAACCACCTGGGCGGAATGGCATTGATTGGGTCATCGAGTGTGGATTATGGTGGGGAATGCCGCCCAGGACACTGAGAAATGATTGGTTTCTTTGTTTGGAAGCTTTCGTGTGCAACCATGTGCCAATAATGAAATGGGCGGTTGGCTGAACTCAGTAGATTGTGGTAACTCGAACCCGCGTATCCAGAGATGTAGATAGTGTAGGTTGGACTGATGCGCGTCGGGATTGGGGAGCTACTTCCCGAACAGTTCCTTCTTGGACTTCTCCCTATCATCACCCAATATGAGAGTGGTGGTACGAGCTGGGCTGGCCAAGTCACATGGGTAAAGTGTACTAACCCCTACAGGGTGTATAAACTAAGTGCTTAGCCGTGTCCCCAGTTATGGACAATTTGAGCGACCTGATACTGATGCTATGATATTTCTCACTCATCCTTATTTCTTAATTACTTAAAACTTGTTGGGTGAACATAATTGGGTAGGAGCACCTGGGAGTGAACCAGAGTGTCCTATTTATCGTATTGGAAAACTACTTTGTTACAAATGTTAGGATAAAACTGTTGCTTTATGCAAATGAGCCTGAACTCCACTTGGCCAAATAAGCATATAGTTGATAGATCTGTTATTAACCACTTTAGCCTACTTGCCATACATTAAATGTATTGACCATTCGTGGCTGCAACGTTTCATGTTGCAGGTTATATCGTATCTGAGTGATCGTTCATAGGTCGCGAGACTCCACTCAACAATTGTTCGCCTGTGGCACATTTGGAGGATGGAGATCTACCTTGTATTCGTTTTCCGTTGTGTACTTGAATAAATAATGTAAATTCTGGATCATATTCGTTGTATTTATGATGCACAGTTATATTTGGTATCATTTTGTACTGTGTGTGCCAGTGAACCGATCCAGGGATTGGCACTATACACATGAACTCAGCCTTATCAGGCGAGGGTGTTACACTAGATTAGATAGAATTTCAAAGGGTTCAACCCTAATCTATAACCGACTCAACCTGGCCTATCTATATAAAGGACAGGAGGGTACGGTGAGAAGGATCTCAACACCTCATACACACACCTCCACACCAGATTGCATCTGCGCACCCCTGTAACCTTCGGTTCCGCCGTAATCAAGAACAGACAAGCAGGAGTAGGGTTTTCCCTCCGGGATCCTGAACCTGGGTAAACTCTGTGTCCCCACATTGCTTGCATGTGAACCATCTCACGACATCCATCATCCCCATCTTCTTCAAAACCCAAGTCCATAACAATGGGCATTGACGAGTCGAACCCTCGTCAATTGGCGCCGTCTGTGGGAAACGGGGACATTGATCGTGCGGTCGTGACGGTCCCATATGGAGCGATCTACGATTCCTCGGCGATGGAGAATCACCTCCTCTTTGGCTCTTCCGACTTCACCGCCCACTCACCGGCTACCCGCAAAGATTTCGAGTCCGTAGGGCAGACCAACACCCTCCGCCTCCTAGAGCAGGTGCCACTTCCATCCATCAGGCCTGCTTCGTGGGTCCCACCCATCGACGCCCTGCGTACGTTGATGCTGACGAGCGATTCAGATGACAGCAGCAGGTGCCACTCCGATCTGTGCGATCCCCCTTCGGATGAAGGAACCTACGGTTCTGGATCCGAGAGTTGCGGCAGCGGCGACCCACTCCGTGAGTGTTACCTGTGTGCTATCATCCACGGTGGCAACGTCAACGACGGAACCGAAATGCCACCGAATCCCCCTCCCAACCCCCAAGCCGAGAATGGAGGAGCGGATCACTACCGCCCAATCCCAGCAGGAATCAGGGACCCACCAGTGCGAACGGCACTGACCGCGTCCAGATCAATCTTAGAAGATCCCAATGGGAAAGGGTGCACGAGGCTATACGAGGTAACCCTCTGCCAATCGATGCACCGCGTGACATGTTGATGGTCTACAACTGACTCCTCATAGAAGAGCATAATCGACAAGTCAAGCTACAAGACGATCGCAAACGGCGCAAGCGAGAAGCTGATGAATCGAGCATGAGGCGGGTTGCGCTCTCTGCTGGCGGCTCTTCTTCGCATGGGAACAACGCCAACAAGTACCGCTCCCGCCTGGAGCGCATGGACCCTACCGCACGGCACGAGGTCACCAAGGTACTCGACACGTCCTTCAGGACGATGGACTCGCAAGGCAACATCATGCCGGAAACGCCACAGGCTGCGATCATGGCGGCCACCACCTATATCGTGTCCAACCCTCCACCGGCAGGAGACCCGAAGAACGCGATCCCCAAGTCTGCGCTAGCATGCCTTGGACTCGTCGGAGTTGTGCTCCACGATGAAACCCCCGCAGAGACAAAGAAAAAGGCCGCAATCAATTTCACTCGAAGCCACACACCCTCATCTGAGGAAGAGGAGCATGACCTGCCTCGATGCCGTTGGAGCCCGCGGTGACACCACAGCAATTACGATGCTTGTAGCGAGCTCACACAACAAAGGATCAACAAATCACGTGATAAGCGCGCGTGCTCAACTTAGTCCGAGGAGGAGGACGACGGAGAACTGTGCGGAGCTAGATACTTCAAGCTCCCTTTGGACAACCCGAAGTTTGATGGCGCGCAAGAGCCAAAAACCTGGCTCGACAATCATCTATTGTCAGTCAAGCTCCGTGGCGGGAACAAGAACATCGCCCTATAGTGTCTTCAACTTCAGCTAATAGGCGCAACCAGGGTCTGGCTCAGCAGTCTCCCCTCTGGCTCTATCCAAAGCTAGGTTGGACTGGCGTACAACTTAATCCACAACTTCAAGGGCACCGGCAAGAGGCCAGCTTCAATCGAAGGGCTGCGGGGCTGCACCCAACGGACTAACGAGTCAATGAACTTGTACATACTATGCTGGTCTCACATCAAGAACTCTGCCACAAACATCTCCGAAGAGAGGTCAATCGACGCCTTCGAGGATGGCGTCAGGCGCCAAGATTTCAAGGAGGAGCTCGGGTGCATCAAGCCCAAAATCCTTGATCACCTCATGGACATCGCCAACCGCTAGGCAGATGGCGAATATTCTGTCAATCGAACACATTCATATGACAAAGATGACTTCGGTCATAGGCGTGATCGCCGCAGCAAGAGAAGATCGTGCGTCTACGATGATCGCGAGGGAGTAGACATGGTTGCGGCTGGATATGCCGATCGACGCGACGATGGTAACTGCAATAGCTGACATCGCAGCAACAACTACCGCGACGGTGGACGACCCACACAAACGTGGAAACGCCGCAACCGCGACGACGAGCCTTCGGCATACGACAAGATATCGGGTCCCTGCACCATCAATTTCTACATCGAGAAACAAGATGGTAGGAAGAAGGCCAGCCACATGCTCAAGGACTGTCGGGAGTTCCAGAAGCTTAGCGAGGGTCTCACCTAGATGCGAAGCTAGGCGGTGAATCCAGGATTCGCACCCGCCCCAGGCGCCGTCTCCCACGAAGCTCCTCCACCATCACCTGGAGGACACTCGCAGCCGTCGGCCGCACCAGCACCGAATGACGGTGCAGATGGGTACCCGCCACCGATAGGGTCCATGATGATCCAGAAGGGGCACCCAACCAATAGGGTGCAGAAGAAGATCACCCTCCAAGTCAACCAAGCCGTTGATACATTGTAAACGTATCTATAATTTTTGATGCTCCATGCTTATTTTATATCATTGGTCTTATGTTTTGTCTACACTTAGAGGTATTTTTATACACTTTCTGGAACTAACCTATTGACAAGATCCCACAGTGCCAATTGCATGTTTTCTTCTATTTTTGGTTTTAGAAATCTAAAAAATGAATATTCTCGGAATTGGACGGGACAAAAGCCAAAGTTCATATTTTTCCTTAAACGATACGGAAAATCGAAGACGAGACGGAGGAGGACACGAGGGTGGCCGCACCCTAGGTCGGCGCGAGGCCCACCCTGGCCGCACCCACAGGGGGTGTGGGACCCCTAGACCTCCACCGACCTTGCCTCCTTCGCCTATAAGAAGCCTCTGACCCAAAAACCCTAAAGCATCGACCAGAAAGCCACGAAAAGTTCCGCTGCGTCACCGCCACCGAAGGGGATATTCGAGGGATAGAAAGTCTATGTTCCGGCACCCTGCTAGGACGGGGAAGTGCCCTCGGAGCCATCTCCATCAATCTCCATCGCCATCTTCATCACCGTTGCTGATTCCCATGATGAGGAGGGAGTAGTTCTTCCTCGAGGCTAAGGTCTCTACCGGTAGCTATGTGTTATCTCTCTCTATGCATGATCTTGTTGTGGTCATGAGCTTTGTAATCTAGTAGATCTACCTTGCTACTCAAGTGCTTTAATAGATCTCTGCTCTCCCCATGTGTGTGAAAGTGACATCGTGCATGCCATGGTGGCACTTGGGCTAGAGTCTACATAAATACTCATCGTTCTTTAATAGATCTATGCTTTTCCCCATGTGTGTGAAAGTGACAACATTATCACCGTGTGTGGCACTTAAGCTAGGTTACATATATATTTATCATGAGTATATTTTGAGTTGGATGTCTTTATGAAATTGTGGTGTTTGTTGGAACCATCTAGCGTTCAAGGTGATAGTGTGGGGTTATCTAGATTGGGTAAGGAGGACTTTGAGGTGTGCTGTTATAGCCCTAGCATGGATTAGAGTGTCCAACTAGAGAGTAGTTTAGAGTAGGATCATAAAGAGAAGATATTTATATGAGAGAGTGTTCACTAGTGAAAGTATGATCCCTAGGCCTTGTTTCTAAGCATTGAAACACCATTTGCATCTAGATCTGTTGCATGTTTGCTTGCTTCCTTCTTTTTGCCTTTAGTATTTACCTCACCGTCAAGCTATTTTCTGGCACCGTTGCCGCTTGTATTTCACGATCTCTTCACCGAACTAGTGCACCTATACACCTTACAAGTGTATTAGGTGTGTTGGGGACACAAGAGACTTCTTGTATCTTGATTGCAGGGTTGCTTGAGAGGGAATACCTTTGACCACTTCCTACCTGAGTTCGATAAACCTTGGGTGATCCACTTAAGGGAAACTTGCTGCTGTTCTACAAACCTCTGCACTTGGAGGCCCAACAACTGTCTACAAGAAAATAAGTGCGTAGAAATCAAGCTATTTTCTAGCGCCGTTGCCGGGGAGGTAAGGTAAAAGGTACTCACATCCTCTACTATGAGTGCTCAAAGTTATTTCCTTTAGATTATGCAATTTTGTCTTTTTGTTTCTTGTTTTCACTAGTTAGGCTTAATGGAAAACAACAACAAAATTTGAGAGTTTTATAGTGTTTATCTTGAGTTAGGACATGAAGTGTTTGAAGAGAAAATTAAAAAACCTATGGAACTTTATTTGCATGCTAATGGCAATGTTATTAGTATGAATTCTTTGAACACCATTATTTATAATGCTATGGAAACATCTAAGCTTGGGGAAGCTAGTTTTTATGAAAATGATCTTTTTAGTTCCCTAGCTTTGGAACATAGCTATTCTATTTCTTATGATGATACCAAACCTCCAATATATGGCGATTACAATGATGAATATGATATTTTCAGTCCATCTACTATTGAGGAGGAAGTTAGTTGTGATTACAATATGCCTCCTATATTTGATGATTATTTGGATGAGAATAATAATGATAGCTATTTTGTTTAATTTGCTCCCACTATAATTAATAAGAATGCCTTTGCTTATGTGGAGAGTAATAATTATTTTATGCATGTGGCCCATGATAAGAATATTTTATGTGATAGTTATATTATTAATTTTATGCATGATGATACTGAAAGTTATTATGAGAGAGGGAAACATGGTTTTGTGCATCTCAATAATATTAAGTTTCCCCTTGTTATGTTGAAACTCTTGAAGTTGCACTTGTTTTGCTTTCCTATGCTTGTTGCTTTGTGCTTTCATGACTTGTTTCTTTATAAGATTACTATGCATAGGAAGTGGGTTAGACTTAAATGTGTTTTGAATTTTCTCTTGATGCTCTCTTTTACTTCAATTCATATTTCTTATGTGAGCATCTTCTCAAACTATCAAGCCTAACTTAAAGGCGTTAAAGAAAAGTACTTGTTGGGAGATAACCCTAGAGTTTTCTTGAGTCTTGGAAGTTATACTTCAGTAATGACCTCTCCTTATCCTTTTTTTGTTTTTGTGCCAAGAATAACCTCTAATGAGAGGGAGGTAAGATTTGGGGAGTTGCTGCCCCGAAACAGATTTTGGTTCTCCACCATACAAATTTGTGAGGAATATCTGTAAGTCGGATTGAGCTAATATTTTTCGAATAAATCCCCCGGTATGTTTTCTAACTCTCATTAGTTCAACACTTTTTGATTTTATCAACCGAAGGTCTTCGAAAAAATCGGTCTCTACCTGCTAGTCTATTTTGACAGTTTTCTGCCATTATTTGCATTTGCTTCTTATTGATTCCTTTTTGGGTTATTTTTGGGAAATTGAGCTTTTTGAGGGAATTTATACAGTAGCTTGTGTGTTTAGTGAAAGTTTTTTTGTTATAAAGCTAAACCTAAGGGTCTTTTATCTTTTGAATACACTAATGTTGCTAATGAAGATTTTGTGAAGTTTTGTATGAAGGAAAATTTTTAGGTGTAGAGAAAGAATGATGTAATGAGATGAAGAATGGACAAAATCTCAAGCTTGGGGATTCAACCCCATGTCACCCCAAGAAATATTCAAGAGGTACAAGCTTCAAGTCTTGGGGATGCCCAAGACATCCTCTTCTTCATCAATAAAAATCTCAGGTCTTTCTAGACACTTCGTTTTTTTTTGTTTCATGCACAGTTGTGTTGCTCTTGGAGCATCTTAGTTTTATTTTTTGGTTTTCATTTGCTTAGTTTGCTTGAATAAGTTGGTTGGATCTCATCACACTTCTTTTGGAGAGAGACACACTCTGTTTTCATTGCCTAGAACACTCTAGTTTTCATTCTTATTGTTTTGTGAGTGTTCTCTTTTGCTAGCACTGTGTTTAGCGTTAGTTTTCTTGTGATTTCAGATTAGAACATTTTAGTTCTTATTTGTGGATTTGCAAGACAAGATCACTGGTCTTTGTTGATTATTATCTTTGTGAGTTATTTCAAATAAGTTGATTGGTGTTGGAAAAGAGTAGAAAGTTTCATGCTTATAGTGGTACAAAATGGAGCTTGTTTAGACTGTGGCTTAGACTTTATCATGTCATGCTAGATGTTGTTTTGACCTTATGCTTAGTGATTATTTCTGTAGCATGACTTGTTCCAAAGAATTGAGATTTCTTAATGTGCCTTGAAAGAATCATGCGTTGTTTTAGCATACTAAAGCATAGTATTGTGGTATTATTCTTTGATGCTTTGTTTGGGTTGACTTGGCACATGTTTACACCATGTTATGACTATGAACCAGTCATCCGATCCTCTATTATCATTTAGTACTTGACTTGTGGTACCACTTTATGCTTTGATTAGTAATGTTTTGTCGCTCTGCATGATTATGGCCATTATTGCTCTCTTAGTTGGTCGCTCCCAGTCTTTTGCTAGCCTCCATTTGTATGAGTAAGCTCCACTCATGCATCCAACTCCCAAGAAACCAATTTATTCCAAAGTGTCCACTATAAATTCCTATGCATGGTGTGTTACACCATTCCAAGTATATTCTTGTTTTCATCTATCTTCTAATTAAAAAGTATTTTGTTATGTGTAAACTTAGTGATTAAAGCTCTCACAAACTTTATGGCACACTTTATTTTTCTTGCCCCTAATAAACTTGAACCATTATGTCATCTATGTTGTATATGCTTGCACTTATACATTGGAATTAGCAGAACCATGCTGTCACGGGGAACGCTTTCAACATTGCACTTGTACTTTGTACACAATTGATATCATGCTCTTTTGTCTATGGATGTCGCCGGTGTGAAATAAAAGGGGAGCTTGTAAGTCCATGGAGTTATGAATGTGTGTTAGTGAAACGCCTGGGCTGCTAGCCTAAGCCATACCTAATCATGGTGGAAACTTGCAGCATCACCATAAGGACATCTATGAAGCTTTCTTCTTATAAAAAAAGAGATATATTGAAAAGAGGAAAGAGAGAAAAAAGCACCATTTTACCATGGTAAATAAGAAGATTGCTGAGATGCTCATTGTCTGCTTGCCTTGTCATTTTGATTATGGGATAGCTCCTGTATCATGTGCAAGGGGTACCCCGTTGGCGGTTCTTTATGATACACATGTACTTACTATGACAAGAACTTACATGTGACTAAAGTTGAGTAGCATGAGGAGCGGCCCTCGTATTCAACGGACATGAGATTGCCAACTTATACTTTGTCAAGCATATACTCCATTTTTTGTTCACTTTAACCTTAATCACTTCAAGATGCTTATGATAGGGGCAATGAGAGCTGAAAGCTAACAAGTACCATAATTTTTGGAAGCTCTTTATGAGACTTGAAATCTCTGCTTCCCTTTATGAAGGGCCTTTGTTCCACCATTATACTGAGTCTCCACCTTCTATCCTTAGGCACCAATTAAGAGAGCATAGTTGTCATTCTTAGTTCTATGTGCATTGTCCCAAAACTTATTGATTGATTCATAATGTTGATATTACTTGTTCTTGTGCTATTTGTATCTAGTCACTCTTATGAACTTTGAAGGTGTCCTATGCATTTATTGCTACTCCATGAGGGACAAGATAAATGCCACTATGCTATGTTTTCTTTATGTGACACAAACAAACGTCTTTCAATGCATTGTTATTCATGAATCTTTGTTTGTAACCTTTCATGTTGGATGCATAGTTACTTTGTCTTATTGTTAGAACTTCATCTTTCATGCTCATGTTTAGAGTACTTTGGTCCTAGATTTCAATGCTTTCAAGTGGTTTGATCATGATTGTGATGGTGCATGTCACCTCAAAAATTATTCTTTTTATCACTCACCTACTCGAGGACGAGCAGGAGTTAAGCTTGCGGATGCTTGATACGTTGTAAACGTATCTATAATTTTTGATGCTCCATTCTTATTTTATATCATTTGTCTTATGTTTTGTCTACACTTAGAGGTATTTTTATACACTTTCTGGAACTAACCTATTGACAAGATGCCACAGTGCCAGTTGCCTGTTTTCTACTGTTTTTGGTTTTAGAAAACTAAAAAATGAATATTCTCGGAATTGAACGGGACAAAAGCCAAAGTTCATATTTTTCCCTGAACAATACGGAAAATGGAAGATGAGACGGAGGAGGACACCGGGGTGGACACACCCTAGTTGGGCACGGGGCCCACCCTGGTCGCGCCCATAGGGGGTGTGGGATCCCTGGACCTCCACCGACCTTGCCTCCTTCGCCTATAAGAAGCCTCCGAACCCAAAAACCCTAAAGCATCGACCAGAAAGTCACGAAAAGTTCCTCTGCACCGCCGCCACCAAAGGGGAGATTCGGGGGACAGAAAGTCTCTGTTCTGGCACCCTGCCAGGACGGGGAAGTGTCCTGGAGCCATCTCCATCGATCTCCATCACCATCTTCATTACCGTTGCTGATTCGCATGACGAGGAGGGAGTAGTTCTTCCTCGAGGCTAAGGGCTCTACCGGTAGCTATGTGTTCATCTCTCTCTATGCATGACCTTGTTGTGGTCATGAGCTTTGTAATCTAGTAGATCTACCTTGCTACTCAAGTGCTTCAATAGATCTATGCTCTTCCCATGTGTGTGAAAGTGACAGCGTGCACACCATGGTGGCACTTAGGCTAGAGTCAACATAAATACTCATCGTGCTTTAATAGATCTATGCTTTTCCCCACGTGTGTGTGAAAGTCACAATGTGCACACCGTGTGTGGGACTTATGATAGGTTACATATATATTTATCATGAGTATATTTTGATTTGGATGTCTTTATGAAATTGTGGTGTTTTTGGGAACCATCTAGCGTTCAAGGTGACAGTGTGGGGTTATCTAGATTGGGGAAGGCGGACTTTGAGGTGTGTTGTTATAGCCCTACCATGGATTAGAGTGTCCAACCGGAGAGTAGTTTAGAATAGTATCATAAAAGAAGATATTTATATGAGAGAGTGTTCACTACTGAAAGTATGATCCCTAGGCCTTGTTTCTAAGCATTCAAACACCGTCTGCATCTAGATCTATTGCATGTTTGCTTGTTTCCTTCTTTTTTCCTTTAGTCTTTACCTCACCGTCAAGCTATTTTCTAGCACCTTTACCGCTTGTATTTCACTATCTCTTCGCCGAACTAGTGCACCTATACACCTTTACAAGTGTATTAGGTGTGTTGGGGACACAAGAGACTTCTTGTATCTTGATTGCAGGGTTGCTTGAGAGGGAATACCTTTGACCACTTCCTCCCTGAGTTCAATAAACCTTGGGTGATCCACTTAAGGGAAACTTGCTACTGTTCTACAAACCTCTGCACTTGGAGGACCAACAACTGTCTACAAGAATAGAAGTGCGTAGACATCAGTCGTGCCCTCCCCACCATCCATACCTGACACTACTAGAGAAAAGCCTATGCGAGGCGCACCTAAAAGCCTATCCGAGGCGCATATCATATGCGCCTCTAGCTTCAAGCCTCGGGTATTTATTATGCGAGGCGTATATGATATGCGCCTCCTATACTTCACATATGCGAGGCCCATATCGATATGCGCCTCGCATATGTGAAGTATAGGAGGCGCATATCATATGCGCCTCGCATATGTTTTACAATGCGCCTCGAATATTTATAGCATATGCGCCTCCTATAGTATCCTATATGCGCCTCCGGTAATATTTTCGAAATTCAAGTTTTACAGACCACTATAAATAATAATATACAGATATTCAAATATAAAATATAGTCCAGAATACAGTATAAAGAGCACAGAATTTTTCAGAAACTTGCAATTTGCCAAAGCATAATAGAACCAACATGAATACAATACATTACACATCAATCATGACATACAAGTTCATACATCAAGTGTTTGTGCCACAAGTTCACACCTCCGAGTACAAGTTCACAATCACATTACACCTTCGACTACAAGTTCACAATCACATTACAACTCCAACGACGTAGCTCTACCTAGATGAAGTAGAACACAATTTTGTAACTTAGAAAACTGTTCTGAGATTAGGAAATAACTACAATGAGTTTAAAAGGATACAGAACCATCATCACCCATAACCTGCAAAAACATAAACAAATCAGGGATGATTTAAAACAATACACGAAATCAAACGATACATTAATCAATCATCAAAAGGGCCAATCAACATAACGCACTTTGCCATGACGGAATACATAAACAAGTTTTATATTAAGTTATCTGGAAACAGAAAGCTTCAAGACACTGAAAACTTGTCGCAAAAACAACAAGTGGACCACGGAGAGCAGCTCATTTTCTTTCTTGTCTCCAGCTTGCTTGTACATCTAAAAGTGGAACGTGCAGAATGTCAGCTGTAGCCAGCATAGAGAACATAGTACTAAGCATAGCAACCTTGTATCCATCATTAAGTTATCAGATTATTCGTTCGAGTAAAACTAATGGGCGGAACAGATAGCTGACTGTCTTCTCTGAATTAGACTTTACAATTTCACCAATCACATGATTGAATACAGATTGCTAGCTCAAGATTATACCAGGGGAACAAATGGTGCCTAGACCAATCATTTAAGCCCTGAGCACATAGATATAAAGCCTAAACAATATTATCCCTAGGAATCAATCATAGTAGCTGGGCTAAATCTACAATCAAAACTTGAAACACGGCAATTAAAGTACACAACTGCAGGTCTGCAAGGGTTACTGAAGATCAACGTGTGCACTGTCGCCTTGGAGTAAATTGAGATGAAGCAAGCCAGATTATATCATAAATAACAGCGAGAGTTCACATTCAAGGTAGCTACAACTGCAAGCCGCAAGATGATTGTAGAATTTCGTTTGGCACCGCCATGGTCATGGACATGTAGTAAAATTCAGATCAGACATGCACTGTGTTTAGGGATAACAACAGAAAAGACCAAAAATTCTCAGACACTAAAATATTCAGAGAAATTACGACAGATTCTCAGGCACTCAAAAATTTCATAGATAACAACTAAATGAAAATAAATTATGAGGAACTCAAAATTTCAGAGATAAACAACTGCGAATCTGCAGAGCAACTGTTGATTTCAGTCTCTCGCACTGTGTTTTTAAGGGGTAAATTCAGAGCAAAACAGGCCAGGAAAGACATCATAAATCGTAACGGCAATTGGCATGAAAGCGACAACTACGCAATTTATGGGAAGTTCCAAACCGTGGCATAGCTTCAGATTACAAAATAAGCATCCTCCTGTCTGTGACGTCTTGGATTTGGTTAATAATCGGCAGAATGCCAGCTCGATGGTTCTTCAAATTCCACAGCCATGTAAAACTCCTTGGAATCTCTTTCCAGAACAGCCCATCTTATGTTCCAGGTTTTCACCAGTTTCACGCCATCCCTACAGGAATAAGCTTCAGCCAGTCAATGAATCAGGAGCATATCCATACCAAGTGCTGCTCGCTGCTGCTATGTTATACAGTAAAAACCTACGACACTAATAAGTGTACCAATTTGGAAATTTTGGGATCCAAATTGCGTTAACATGGGGTCAATCTGCTAGCATCTTCTAATCAAACAGGCGCGGTTAATTCTACTTTCTAGAGCTGACTGATAATATAGGTACTTCAAGAATGATCCAATGCAAGGACTGGATCAGGTGAAGAACTGGTACTACCACAGAGAGATTTCACCACAGATAGATACAGATGCAAGAAACAGGGGAGAAAGGAGACGGACCTTTGGCATGCGAATTTTTCTTCGAGAATCAGGCGGGCGCTGCCGCGGCCGCCTCAACCTCGCCGCCGCCGTCTCACCCTCGTCGCTACCGCGGCATGGGGCACTGATACATTCTCCATCCTGGCCGCCGGCGGCTCCTTCCGTTTCCGCCGAACCCCAGCCTCCAGCAAGCCCCGCTATGGTATTCCATCTCCGCCGCAGCCCCTGCATCAACGTCCTCAGCTCCGCCGACGGCCGTGCCCTCGCCTCCGCCATGCCCTAGCGCCGGCAGCGGTGTGTGAGATGATTGCGATGCGGGAGTTGACGGTTTGGTCGGTTTCTCCGGGTCCAACCCGTCTCAAACCATCTTAGAGTTTCTAATTTTGGTTTGGCCGGTTTATTATGTGCGGTGCGGGTTGGGCTCGCGGTTTGACAAGTTTAAGACCGTACTCTGCCCAAAAAAAAGTGGTGCGGTTATGCGAGGCGCATATTGCACAATATGCGCCTCCTATAATTAAAACTATAGGAGGCGCATATAGCAATATGCGCCTCGCATATGCGGCCACCTACCACCGCCCGGGCCCGCATGACTTACTTGAGGCGCATATGGCCATATGCGCCTCGTATATTATCAAATATAGGAGGCGCATATAGCCATATGCGCCTCGAATATTCGTGCACCTACTGTAACATCCCAAAAACCATAGTTTCAAAACTCATACATATCATCTTTGCATTTATGGTTTTCTCAAAAATCATTTAGAAACATAAGTTGGAGCTATGATTTCATGTGGGCAATTTATTCCAAATGACCATCACCCTTTGAAATTTGAAAGTTTAAATACTTGTTTGCTTGTCTCTAATGATGGAAAGATTATGTGAAACTTTTAACCCAAGAATCAAAATTTAGAAATGGTTTCAAAACCCTATTTCAAATATTTACAAACTAAAGCAAATCTCTGTTTACTTTGAAAACCAAGCTTAACCAAGCCTGGCAAGGTAAACACTTAGTTAGAATGAATGTTTTTGAACCCACAAAACCTTGCAAAAGTTCCCAAAGCAGTTGAATTCCAAAAGGATTTGAATTCATATCAAATTCATACCAGAAAATGAATTTAGAAAAAAGAAAAGTCTTAGACAATAGAAAAGGGCCGCGCGGCCAGAATCTGGCCCAGCAACGAACCGAGCCCAGCAAGCCCACCCGGGCATCTCTTTTTCTCCCCTCACGCGCAAGCACACACACCGAGCCGCTGACAGACGGACCCCACACTCACTTCGCGCACCTCGCTGACAAGCGGACCACCTCCACGTCGGCATCGTCTCCACCCGCACGACCCGTTCATCCCCAAATCAACGCGGGCGTTTCTGGTTTTAAATCGCGGCGTCAATTCGAGTTATTGGCAGAGTGATTCTCGCTCGCGGACAGGCTATAAGAAACCCCTCTGTCCCCTCTCTCTTTTCCCCCAAACCCCAAGCACAGAACGCCCCCAGGCTGCACGCATTTCTCTCTGCAACCCCGCCGTCTCCGGCGACTACTCCGGCCAATTACGGTGAGTTCTGCGCTTCCCTCTGCGTCTCGTTCTTGCAAACTAGATCAGTGAGCCTCTGCGTTTCTTTTGACACTCTCCGTTTGCCTTCGCATGAACCACAGCGTCGGCAACGTCGACGACTGGGCCGCCACCGTCTTCTGCACGAACTCCGGCGAGTTCTTGTGGTAAGCCCCGACCGCCCCGTGACTTCTAGTTCAAACACACGACCCTGCCTTGACCCCGTGAATCTAACCATGTCCTCGTCATGCCTTGGGGTGATTCACAGCGACGTCCACGACGACCACCTGACGCACCGACGCCGTCCTACCACTCCGGCGAGCAATCGCAACCGTGCCCGAGCGCCCCTCCGCAAGCCAGTACCACGACGAGCTTCAGCAGCCTCCGGCGAACCTGGTAATGCTCCTCTCCCTCTCGCGGACGATGTAGAACGCCGGCGCCGCCGTAGTCAGACGCGCCGCCGCCTGTCACCGCCGGTAGCGCCGCTCGATTTTGGTTAGGAGATTTTCAGCCGTTAGATCTGAATCCTACGCGTAGAAACACTTCACTTAAACGAAGGGGTATGGACAGATCTGAACCGTGCAGCGTTAGTTAGATCCAACGGCATAGAAGGGTGATCCGGTGCGAACCGGTACGCACCAGTAATAACGCGACGCGTGGTAAAGTTTAAACTAAAAACAGAATTTAAAACCAGATTTAGATTCAAACTTCAAATGCTTATAACTTTTGAATGCCACATTGGATTTTTGCAAACTTTATACCGTTGGATTCAGTGAAACAAGGCCTTTCTGAATATCCAATTTATTTAGCATATAGTAACAGTTAAAATGATTTTATTTGTGGAACAAGTTTTAGGCTATTTTAGATATAGATTTAATTTGGTAAATTATAATGGGGCCAAATAAGTTTAGTTGGCAAACTTGTGACATGTTAAGTTTCTGTAGACATGAGCATACTTGGTAGAATTTTCAAAAATCACCACTTAGTAAATTCTTGCATGCATGCATTCATATTATTTTTTTGGTTGTATATATTTGTGTGTAATTGTATGCTATTGTTTCTTGTGTAGATTTTGCTAGTGATTGTGATTGTGAAGAGTGCTACTCTCCCCACTACCAAGGAAAGTGATATTTACATGAATAAATTTGTCCTATATTTTGAACTAGCATTAGATATTTTGTTATAGTGTTGCATGCTATTTTTGTCTAATGTAAAAAATGGGGAAATCCTATGTAGTCTAGTAGAATTGCTAAGGAATCATCCCTAAGATATGTTGCCACACTTGCTTAGCCTAGCTTATAGCAAAACAAGGGTTGGTGAAAAACTACACATACTATAAAGAAAATATTCTAAGTCAAGAGACTTATACTTTTCTAATAAAACCACTAAGTCAAATGAACCTCCTAGGTGGAATGGAAAGTATGGGTTATGTTGAGTGGTTACACAAGGCCATGGACTTGGGTTGTGTATCTCACTTGTGGTAAGCCACCCAGGCACAAAGGGATTTGGAGGCCAAGTGTTGAGAAAGCTTACAGTGCAACCACTTGGTAATATGGGCTCTGCCATGATCATATAGGTATCTAGAACTTAGTCACTTGGACAGTTGGTGGTAGTTGGGTTGATAGGTTGGAGCGCGTCCATTTGACTAAGGAAAGGCTTCTGAAGGGTCCTGTCTTGGGAAACCAAGTCTGGTGGGGAAAGTGCACAACCTCTGCAGATGGAAAACCTAAGTACTTAGCCTTGTCCAAGGAAATGGACACTTTTGAGCATCAAGACATGGAAGCTACAAGAATCTCAACACTCCAACTTCTAAATAAAAATTGATGGGTGAACAAGGGTGAAGGACCTCAATGTCTATTGGTGGTTCCTTGGGAATGTTTTGACAAAGAAAAACTTAGTGATTTCAACTAATAGGAAAAAACCTATTTTCAAGCAAAGCAAGCCAAGCTACACTTAGCCAAAATGCATATAGTAATATAGTCCACTTAAAATATAATAAGGTATCACTTGCCAATACTATTCTAAAGTATTGACCCTCTGTGGCTGTAACTTGTGATGTTGCAGGTTACTCCGATGATGAATAGGAGTCATGAGTCTACACTCAACATGCTTGCCTGTGGCACATGAAGATGAAGACTTATGTTTATTTACTTGTTCCTTAAAACTCTTGTATTAGGCCTATGGCCATGAGTTGTAAAAGACTATATTTTATCTCTGGAATGAATGTAATAAACGACCTTTGTATCTGTGTACTTCATCTTAAACTGTGGATGCTAGCATTGATCCAGGGACTAGCATTGCAATCACAGGGATCCTTTCCTTTATAAAGGAGGGGTCTAACAGATGGTATCAGAGCACTGTGTTTCCTGTAGGATTATGACCCTAGGATTGGAAAACCACTAAGGAAAAAGATTTTCAACTACTTCTACACTTGTCTATTCTTCTCGTAAAACTTTTCTAATCTCTTCCAACTTCCTTTGTAGATGAACTCCATCAACGAAGCCGTGAAGAAGGGACCACTCATGACCATGAACTTGGAGTGTGAAACTGAGTTTCCCAATATTCTCAAGGATCTCATGGAGGCAATGGATGCACATGGTGAAGCCGTGTACAAGGGCTTTCCAGTGATGGATAAAGGAGTGGAGTATTGGTGGGTGCAACTTCACTTGTACAAAAACAAGGAAGACAACCACAAAGAAAGGGGATTCTGCATGTACACCAACACTACAATGCACACCACATTCTTTGAGTCAGCCAGGGATGCAGCTTGGAGGACTATCAAAGAACTAAGTGCTAGAGTCAAGTGCAGAATGCTCAACTTCCAAAAGGACTTAGAGAAAGAAAAGGAGCTTACTCAAGAGTTGGAAGACACCAACCAAGAGATAAGGGGAGATGTTATAGACTTAGTGATAGAGTCAAGGGAGCAAGATTGGTGGATTGCCTCTAGGAACATTGTGTTTAGTAATAGATCCCGTGAGATTGGATTGTAAGGACACTTCGTTAGCTGGACCACCACTTATCACCTTATTTTCCAAAATGATACCTTAAATAAGTTGGACCTTGTTTGATGTAATGGATTGTGTATGCATGACATATGTGGTATTTGTGTTCCATGGCTATGTATGAGATGGTTGTTTTTGTGTTCATCTTAAATAGTGTTGTTCTAACTTTTCAATTTTATAAATAGATGCCTATTGCCGTCAGCACTGTTGAGGAGTTCCAGGTTACTCGTTTCGGACCTCGTATCGTTGAGCTTACCACTCTGCTCGATCTCCCTCTTCCTACCATCACGGTGTACCCACTCACCAAGTTCGAGAGGAAGGACCTCTGGGGCTTCAAGGTGAACCAGCCCAGATGCCAGACTGAGCCTACTACGGAGGCCATCGTCTTCAAGCTGATGCACGACGACAGGGAGAGAGGCATGGAGGTAGTCATGCAGGACCTGATAGGACGATTGTTAGGCCGTCACTCCCGACAGGTTAGGGGCACTCACTTCCACGCCTTCGGAAGGCGTGATGTTGATGGAGATTCCATCGACTTTGAGGACGACTCGAGGAGCACTGCAGAGCCGATACGTCTCTATCTTCAGGACTTAGAGACTCTTCTCAGGCACGTAGATACGGACAGGACGAACGTCATGCTTGGCAATGACGAGCTTCAGGTGCAGCTACGCGAGAAGGACAAGCTTTTTGCACAGCAGGATGAGATGATCAAGGAAATGGAGACGAGGTTCGAGGCTCAGGATCGCAAGTTCAAGAGTCAGGAGAAACGCGTCCAGGAGAGGAACAAGAAAATCCGGGACATGACCGAGGAACTGAAGTCCAAGGACTTCGAGCTTGAGCAGCAGCAGATGGTCATTGAGAGGCTTCGCTCCCAGAAGAGGGCTCTCAAGGCCAAGGTCGATTCCTTCACCACTACGATTGAGGAGAACAAGACCGCGATGGAGAACGCAGGTCTTACCTTCGTTGAGGAGGAGATTGACGCTGATGAGTAGACTTGACTACTCGTTTACCTTTCTTATTCGTACTGGTTATTGTGAACTTATTATTGGACCATCCGACATGTGGATGGCTTGCCACTTGTGTGTTTACCTCATGAGCTTGTTATGTGGTTGTTGAACTTTTATTCTTATATTGCTTGTTATGTGTCTGCTTGTGATGTATTGTGCATGAAACATCTATGGGTATCTCATTCTTATCTATTTGAACAAACCACAGATGCCTCCCCGTCGCGCAAACCCCAACCCCAACAACATCACCCCGGAAATGCAACAAATGATGAATGCGCAAACACAGCTTATGCAAATGATGACAACATTCATCCAAAACCAGAATAACAACAACAACAACAACAACGACCCCAACAACAACAACAACAACAACAACAACCCTCCGGGTTTCGATATACTCACCAGATTCCTGCGTCTGAGGCCAGCAAAGTTTTCGGGAACAACTGATCCCATGGTAGCCAATGACTGGTTACGTTCTTTGAACAAAGACTTAGTGACCGTGGGCTGCACGGATGCTGAAAAGGTCAGGTTTGCAGCACATCTGTTGGAAGGACCAGCCGGCACATGGTGGGACAACTTCCAAATCACCACTTCTATTGATGAGGTGACTTGGGCTATCTTTGAAGATGGTTTTCGCACGGCTCATATCTCATCAGGGATAATGAGTCTGAAAAAGAAAGAGTTTCACAACCTGAAACAGCGCCACCGCAGCGTGGCAGAATACATAGAAGAGTTCAACAATCTGGCGCGCTATGCACCGGATGAGGTTGATACAGATGCCAAGAGAAAGGAAAAGTTCTTGGAGGGTTTGAATGATGAACTGAAACTACAGTTGTCTGTGGCATATGTTCCAACTTATCAGTCGTTGTGTGACAAGGCTGCTATTTTGGAAAGTAAAATGAAGCAAGTCGAGAGTAGAAAGAGGAAACACTCCGACAAGCACAGCTTGGGATCGTCTCACAAACGATCTCACTACGATGACAGTGGCAACTCAGGTTCCCATAAACATGGGAAATTCAGCAAGCACAACCACAACCGTCATGACAACAAGCATCATCGCAGTCATGACAAGGACAAGTACAAGAACCACAAGGGTGGACATAAGAGTCACTATGGTGGAAATGGTAGTGGAAGTGGAGGCCAACCTCCTAAAAAGGACATCAGTCAGGTTGAATGCTTCAAATGCAAGAAGATGGGACACTATGCAAATGAGTGCCCCGAAAAGAAGGTGGAAGGACCTAACAAGCCGAATCCTTTCCAGAAAGGACAGGTTAACCACATCAATGTGGAGGAGGTCTATGAGGAACCTGATGCCGTGGCTGGTAAGTTCAGACTCAATTCAATTTCAGCATTTGTACTCTTTGATACCGGTGCATCTCATTCATTCATATCAAAGGCATTTGTGGATAGAAATGGGTTTGCATCAGAAAACATTGGGTGTCCAATAAAGGTTAGTTCTCCAGGGGGAGATATGATAGTAAGCCTTGGATGCCGGGATCTCATGATAGAGTTTGGTAAACATAAGTTTCCTGTAAGCCTGATAATCCTAGATTCCCAAGGACTAGATGTAATTTTGGGAATGGATTGGATGGCTAAACATGAAGGAGTACTAGATTGTGCCAATCGTACAGTTACACTCACAACCCCAGAAAGGAAAAGAATAAAATTCAAGTCAAACTTTGAATCCAAAGGAAGTAAGCTGAATTCTCTTAAGGGGGTTAGCATGGTGTGGAGTTTCTGATAGATTTGGTGCCAGGATCAGGACCAATAGCTAAGAGACCATACAAAATGTCAGTTGATGAATTGAAAGAGCTCAAGAAACAGCTAGGAGAACAGTTACAGAAAGGGTTTATTCAACCAAGTTCTTCATCTTGGGGAGCCCCAGTATTGTTCGTGGAGAAGAAGGATAGAACCCAAAGGTTATGTATTGACTACCGTTCTCTCAACGAAGTTACCATCAAGAACAAATATCCTTTGCCAAGAATCAACGACTTATTTGATCAGCTAGAAGGAGCATGTGTATTCTCGAAGATTGATCTCCGGTCAGGTTATTTTCAACTCAAGATACGAGAGCAAGACATACCAAAAACAGCATTCACCACAAGGTATGGATTGTATGAGTATACTGTGATGCCTTTTGGATTAACCAACGCTCCAGCATACTTCATGAATATGATGAACAAGGTGTTCATGGAATTCCTTGACAAGTTCGTTGTCATTTTCATTGATGACATCTTGGTCTACTCCAAGAGCAAGGAAGAGCATGAGAGACACTTACGCTTGATACTTGAGAAACTAAGGGAACATAAACTATATGCCAAATTCAGCAAGTGTGAGTTCTGGTTAGAGAAAGTGGGTTTTCTTGGTCATGTGATGACAAAGGGTGGTGTGGCAGTTGATCCTGCTAAAGTTTCAGCTGTGACAAATTGGGAATCACCCAAGAATGTGAAAGAAGTTCGTAGTTTCCTCGGCTTAGAAGGTTACTACAGAAGGTTCATTGAAAATTTCTCGAAAGTTGCTAAGCCTATGAAAGAATTGCTAAAGAAGGACAAGAATTTTGCCTGGTCTGAAGGTTGCGAAGTCAGTTTTCAAGAATTGAAGAAGAGACTTGTAACAACACCAGTTCTATGTCTGCCAGATTTGGAAAAGGATTTCCAAGTGTATTGTGATGCTTCTCATCAAGGTTTGGGTGTCGTACTTATGCAAGATGGTAAAGTCGTAGCCTATGCTTCGAGACAACTCAAAACTCATGAGGTAAATTATCCTACCCATGATTTGGAGTTAGCCTCTGTCGTCCATGCACTCAAAACATGGAGACATTACCTTTTGGGAAAGCGTTGTGAAGTGTTCACCGATCATAAGAGTTTGAAGTATATCTTCACCCAGAAGGAAATCAACATGAGACAAAGAAGATGGCTAGAACTTATCAAGGATTACGACTTAAGTTTGCAATACCATCCCGGTAAGGCAAATGTAGTAGCGGATGCTCTAAGTCGTAAGACATTTGTAAATGGCCTTACCAAAGGGGAATTGCCAGATGACTTGTGTAAGCAATTCAAAGAACTCAGATTGGAGATTGTGCCAGAAGGACATCTCATGTCCTTAGATGTTCAACCCACTCTATTGGACAAAATCCGAGAAGTTCAGAAGACTGATGAGGAAATTGGAAAGATTAAAGAAAATATTAGTCTAGGGAAGGCTAAGAGTTTCCACGTTGACGAACAGGGTACTTTATGGCATGGGAAACGTATATGTGTTCCACAAGACCCAGAATTGCGGAAACTGATCTTACAGGAAGGTCACAACTCTCCGTATTCTATTCACCCGGGAAATACCAAGATGTACATGGACATGAAGGAAAGGTTTTGGTGGAACAACCTCAAAAGGGACATCGCCGAACATATTGCTTTGTGTGATGTGTGTAGCAGAGTCAAAGCGGAGCACCAAAAACCAGCAGGTTTGCTTCAACCACTGCCTATTCCTGAATGGAAGTGGGAAAATATTGGTATGGATTTCATTACCGGATTACCAAGGACCAGGTCAGGATATGATTCCATATGGGTGGTAGTGGATCGCCTAACTAAAGCGGCTCATTTTATACCAGTGAAGACAACTTATACAAGTGCCAAGTTAGCAAAAATTTATATGAGCAGGATTGTATGCCTTCACGGTGTGCCAAAGAGTATTGTGTCAGATAGAGGAACCCAGTTCACATCTCACTTTTGGAGACAACTTCATGAATCCTTAGGAACGAGATTGGAGTTTAGCACTACTTTTCATCCTCAAACGGATGGACAAACAGAAAGGACCAACCAAATTCTTGAGGACATGTTGAGAGCATGTGCATTAGATTATGGAGCAAGTTGGGATGAAAGTTTGCCTTACGCGGAGTTCTCTTACAATAACAACCATCAATCTAGTATTGGAATGGCACCGTTTGAGTTACTCTACGGAAGGAAGTGTACCACCCCATTATTATGGAATGGTGTGGGAGAAAGAAGCTTATTTGGACCAGATCTTATCAAGGACGCCGAAGAGAAAGTCAAATTGGTTAAGGACAGATTGAAGATAGCACAGTCCCGACAGAAAAGCTACGCGGATTCTAAGCGTAGAGAAGTCACCTACGAAGTTGGGGATAGAGCTTATCTCAGGGTATCACCACTTCGTGGAGTGAAAAGATTTGGAGTCAAAGGAAAGTTGGCACCAAGATATGTGGGGCCATTCAAGATTCTAAGTCGCAAGGGAGAAGTTGCATATGAAGTTGAATTGCCAGAATCTCTATCAGCAGTCCATAACGTATTTCATGTGAGTCAGCTTAAGAAATGTCACCCAGAAATGGAAGAGTCTTCTTTGAAGGATACCATACCTTTGGAAGAAGTTCAGCTAGAAAGTGACCTCACTTATGAAGAAAAGCCTGTCAAGATACTTGAAACCGCAGAAAGAGTCACAAGGACTAAAACCATCAAGTTTTGTAAAGTACAATGGAACCATCACTCTGAAGAGGAAGCAACATGCGAAAGAGAAGATGATCTTCGGAAAGACCACCCTCACCTATTTGCTAGCCAACCCGAATCTCGAGGGCGAGATTCATCTTAAGGGGGTTAGATTTGTAACATCCCAAAAACCATAGTTTCAAAACTCATACATATCATCTTTGCATTTAGGGTTTTCTCAAAAATCATTTAGAAACATAAGTTGGAGCTATGATTTCATGTGGGCAATTTATTCCAAATGACCATCACCCTTTGAAATTTGAAAGTTTAAATACTTGTTTGCTTGTCTCTAATGATGGAAAGATTATGTGAAACTTTTAACCCTATTTCAAATATTTACAAACTAAAGCAAATCTCTGTTTACTTTGAAAACCAAGCTTGACCAAGCCTGGCAAGGTAAACACTTAGTTAGAATGAATGTTTTTGAACCCACAAAACCTTGCAAAAGTTCCCAAAGCAGTTGAATTCCAAAAGGATTTGAATTCATATCAAATTCATACCAGAAAATGAATTTAGAAAAAAGAAAAGGCTTAGACAATAGAAAAGGGCCGCGCGGCCAGAATCTGGCCCAGCAACGAACCGAGCCCAGCAAGCCCACCCGGGCATCTCTTTTTCTCCCCTCACGCGCAAGCACACACACCGAGCCGCTGACAGACGGACCCCACACTCACTTCGCGCACCTCGCTGACAAGCGGACCACCTCCACGTCGGCATCGTCTCCACCCGCACGACCCGTTCATCCCCAAATCAACGCGGGCATTTCTGGTTTTAAATCGCGGCGTCAATTCGAGTTATTGGCAGAGTGATTCTCGCTCGCGACCAGGCTATAAGAAACCCCTCTGTCCCCTCTCTCTTTTCCCCCAAACCCCAAGCACAGAACGCCCCCAGGCTGCACGCATTTCTCTCTACAACCCCGCTGTCTCCGGCGACTACTCCGGCCAATTACGGTGAGTTCTGCGCTTCCCTCTGCGTCTCGTTCTTGCAAACTAGATCAGTGAGCCTCTGCGTTTCTTTTGACACTCTCCGTTTGCCTTCGCATGAACCACAGCGTCGGCAACGTCGACGACTGGGCCGCCACCGTCTTCTGCACGAACTCCGGCGAGTTCTTGTGGTAAGCCCCGACCGCCCCGTGACTTCTAGTTCAAACACACGACCCTGCCTTGACCCCGTGAATCTAACCATGTCCTCGTCATGCCTTGGGGTGATTCACAGCGACGTCCACGATGACCACCTGACGCACCGACGCCGTCCTACCACTCCGGCGAGCAATCGCAACCGTGCCCGAGCGCCCCTCCGCAAGCCAGTACCACGACGAGCTTCAGCAGCCTCCGGCGAACCTGGTAATGCTCCTCTCCCTCTCGCGGACGATGTAGAACGCCGGCGCCGCCGTACTCAGACGCGCCGCCGCCTGTCACCGCCGGTAGCGCCGCTCGATTTTGGTTAGGAGATTTTCAGCCGTTAGATCTGAATCCTACGCGTAGAAACACTTCACTTAAACGAAGGGGTATGGACAGATCTGAACCGTGCAGCGTTAGTTAGATCCAACGGCACAGAAGGGTGATCCGGTGCGAACCGGTACGCACCAGTAATAACGCTACGCGTGGCAAAGTTTAAACTAAAAACAGAATTTAAAACCAGATTTAGATTCAAACTTCAAATGCTTATAACTTTTGAATGCCACGTTGGATTTTTGCAAACTTTATACCGTTGGATTCAGTGAAACAAGGCCTTTCTGAATATCCAATTTATTTAGCATATAGTAACAGTTAAAATGATTTTATTTGTGGAACAAGTTTTAGGCTATTTTAGATATAGATTTAATTTGGTAAATTATAATGGGGCCAAATAAGTTTAGTTGGCAAACTTGTGACATGTTAAGTTTCTGTAGATATGAGCATACTTGGTAGAATTTTCAAAAATCACCACTTATTAAATTCTTGCATGCATGCATTCATATTATTTTTTTTGGTTGTATATATTTGTGTGTAATTGTATGCTATTGTTTCTTGTGTAGATTTTGCTAGTGATTGTGATTGTGAAGAGTGCTACTCTCCCCACTACCAAGGCAAGTGATATTTACATGAATAAATTTGTCCTATATTTTGAACTAGCATTAGATATTTTGTTATAGTGTTGCATGCTATTTTTGTCTAATGTAAAAAATGGGGAAATCCTATGTAGTCTAGTAGAATTGCTAAGGAATCATCCCTAAGATATGTTGCCACACTTGCTTAGCCTAGCTTATAGCAAAACAAGGGTTGGTGAAAAACTACACATACTATAAAGAAAATATTCTAAGTCAAGAGACTTATACTTTTCTAATAAAACCACTAAGTCAAATGAACCTCCTAGGTGGAATGGAAAGTATGGGTTATGTTGAGTGGTTACACAAGGCCATGGACTTGGGTTGTGTATCTCACTTGTGGTAAGCCACCCAGGCACAAAGGGATTTGGAGGCCAAGTGTTGAGAAAGCTTACAGTGCAACCACTTGGTAATATGGGCTCTGCCATGATCATATAGGTATCTAGAACTTAGTCACTTGGACAGTTGGTGGTAGTTGGGTTGATAGGTTGGAGCGCGTCCATTTGACTAAGGAAAGGCTTCTGAAGGGTCCTGTCTTGGGAAACCAAGTCTGGTGGGGAAAGTGCACAACCTCTGCAGATGGAAAACCTAAGTACTTAGCCTTGTCCAAGGAAATGGACACTTTTGAGCATCAAGACATGGAAGCTACAAGAATCTCAACACTCCAACTTCTAAATAAAAATTGATGGGTGAACAAGGGTGAAGGACCTCAATGTCTATTGGTGGTTCCTTGGGAATGTTTTGACAAAGAAAAACTTAGTGATTTCAACTAATAGGAAAAAACCTATTTTCAAGCAAAGCAAGCCAAGCTACACTTAGCCAAAATGCATATAGTAATATAGTCCACTTAAAATATAATAAGGTATCACTTGCCAATACTATTCTAAAGTATTAACCCTCTGTGGCTGTAACTTGTGATGTTGCAGGTTACTCCGATGATGAATAGGAGTCATGAGTCTACACTCAACATGCTTGCCTGTGGCACATGAAGATGAAGACTTATGTTTATTTACTTGTTCCTTAAAACTCTTGTATTAGGCCTATGGCCATGAGTTGTAAAAGACTATATTTTATCTCTGGAATGAATGTAATAAACGACCTTTGTATCTGTGTACTTCATCTTAAATCATGGATGCTAGCATTGATCCAGGGACTAGCATTGCAATCACAGGGATCCTTTCCTTTATAAAGGAGGGGTCTAACACCTACCAACACGCGGGCCCACACAGAATATGCGAGGCGCATTCTGTCCATATGCGCCTCGCCTATCTGATATATAGGAGGCGCATATGACTAGAATGCGCCTCGCATAACATGGGGCTGCTAGATTCCGTCCATACAGGGATTATAGGAGGCGCATTATTGTCATATGCGCCTCGCCTATTTTTATACTAGAGGAGCATATCGCAAAGTGCGCCTCGCCTATTTTTATAGGAGGCGCATATGCTAAATGTGCCTCGCATAAGCATGTCTCCTATAGCCTTTTCTCTAGTAGTGTGAGTCCCTCAGCGGCTCGGAGTCCTGCATCATGTTCGACCATTCGGATCACCCACGCCAGATACCTCGCCCAGGTCACTCTGTCCTGGTGCTCGAGGCCCATATCGGAGGATTCGAGATGTGCCGCGTCTTCATGAACGGTGTTAGCTGCATCAACCTGATGTTCACCAGCACACTCGTAGCCATGCGGATCCCATTATGCAGCCTAGAGCAATCGGACACGACGTTCCACGACATCGTCCTAGGAAAGGGCATATACCCCCTGGGCAAGATCTGGCTCGACGTCATCTTCGGCAAACCTAAAAACTTCAGGCATGAGCGGCTGGAGTTCAAAGTGGTGGATTGGCCATCACAGTACCACGCCATCCTCGGGCGAGTGGCATTCGCAAGATTCTTAGTAGTACCGCACTACGCGTACCTTCTAATGAAGATGCCAGGACCCAGGGGCATCATCACCTTCCCAGGAAGCTTCACCAGGTCAGACAGCTGCGGTAGATATTTCAACAGAATCTCCCAATCGTTCGGCATGCAGGAGGATCTTACAAGACTCAAGGAGGTGACAGACAACGGGGCACCCCCAGTCACTAGGCAAAATGCGCCTGATATGTCGTTCGACTCCACAGTCAACACAAAGAAGGTGCAGTTCCACCTGACGGACTCCTCCAAGACGGTGTTGATCGCCAACGACCTAAGTCCCGCATAGGAAAGCGCGCTCATCGAATTCCTCCATGAGCGTTGGGAAATCTTCGCCTGGTGTCCCGCAGACATCCAGGAGTTCCCAGGGAATTCGCTGAGCATGCACTCAATGTGTTTTCAGATGCGAAGCTAGTCAAGTAGTCGATGCGTCGACTGTCCGAGCCAAGAGCCGAAGCCATTGGTATCAAAGTAAATAGACTCCTTGATGCCAACTTCATTAGGGAGATCAAGGAAAGCGAGTGGCTTTCCAATACCATGCTGGTCCCCAAAAAGGACATGAACATCCTTCGGATGTGTGTGGACTTCACATCGCTTAACAAGCATTGTCCCAAGGACCACTTCCCTCTACCAAGGATCGATTAAATCATCGACCCACTGCAGGATGCGAGAAGCTCTCCTTCCTCGATGCCTAATCAGGCTACAACTAAATTTGACTGAAGGTCGAAGATCAGGAGAAAACGGCGTTCATCTCGCCGTTCGGGGTGTTCTGCTACAACACAATGCCCTTCGGGATGAAGAACGCAAGCGCCACTTACTAGAGATGCATGCAGGCATGTCTGAAGGACCAGATGGGTCGCAATGTCCAGGTCTATGTCGATGACATAGTAATCAAGACCAAGGAGGACAGGACGCTCATCGACAATCTCCGCGATTCGATAACGTTGATTCCTACAAGATCAAGCTGAATCTAGACAAATGCGCCTTGGGTGTCCCGTCTGGCCAGTTGCTCGGGTACTTCATCTCCCAACGTGGCATTGAGGCAAACCCAAAGAAAATTAGGACTATACTAGCCATGGATCAGCCGAAGAACCTCAAGGGGGTCCAGCAGCTAGCTGGGCGAATCGCGGCGCTCAACAGGTTCATCAGTCGCAGGGGTGAGAAGGATCTCCCCTTCTATCAACTGCTGCGCAAGGCCGACAAATTTGAGTGGACACCCGAAGCAGACGATCACTACAAGGAATCTAGCTATATATGACCCTCCATTTTTGTCACAGAATCGTCATAGTAGTCTGTTTATTATGATTCTATGATGATTTTGAGATCATCGAAAGCTGGGCGTTGCAAATGAACAATAACGATGTTTTTGTAAAAATCGTCATAGTACTCTATGACGATAATGGATCATCATAAGCGTTATGACGATCCAAAATCATCATGAGAAAACTGGCCTGGCCAGGTCAGATCCCACGTGGCTGATCCAACGTGGCAAAGAATCAGCCCGGTCCATTTCAAAATTTATATGGTCCAAGCCCAACAATTCAGTCCATTAAGATTTTCCTATCAATTCTCGTTGCTGCATGGGCCAAGCCTAACATTTTGGCCTTTTATTTTTAGGGCCATGTCTTTTTACTATCTAGCTCTTTTTTATTTTGAACCATTTTTTCCAGGAATTGTAAACTGCTCTAGACCAATATTTTTTCAGGCTGTGGCCTTTTAACAGCCCAAGAGTAGTATTTGGATGAACACAGAATCATTACACAATTAATATTTCGGTAAGCATAGCTCAAATCACATTCAATAATGGTAATCAAAATTGTAACTCAGAGACATAATTCACATAACATATATTACAATCAGAGACATAATTCACATATTACAAACATTCCATAGTCCAAATCACCCATGACCACAAAAATATGAATATCAAATCTTGGCTAAGTATGAAGCCTTCAGTTCTTCCATCTTCATCCTGGAGCTCATGTAAAAGAGAGGAAATGCTGGTTATGGCTATGGCTATCAGTCAACTTTCTTTACCTATTCATGGAAAGGGAGGGATGCCAGTGCAGTTCATATCTGACTTCAAGAATATGATAACATGAGTCTCGGAACGGATACAAAATGAACAAGAGGACATGGCACAATATCAGTATATATGCCAACAGCCACTAAATCTCTTTATCCCGAAGTGCATGTTTGATATCAACACCTCATAGGTGTTCTAGAGAAGACAATTGAATGGAAACCTATTTTTCTTACACTATATTGAGAAATGAACAGAAATTTACCTCTCTAGTCTAGCTAATAAAAAGTAGAGTAAGAAAAAAAGAATGATGGGCAATGCACCTAGATAATCAGATTCAAGCTTATTGTTGATAAACTTGAATGTGTACAATAGGAGAGCTACCACACACAGATTCAAGCTAATTGTTGACTCTTTTACAACGTACTTGTTGCAAACCTAACTACTCTTTGTCAACAACATAATGACAATTGACATGATGCAGTAAACTATGAATATGCTTCATGCACAAACAACACCCAGCAAGAAAGCACTATTGGATAAAAATACATGAATATATGGACTATATATGGTCTTCAATTGTGTTTTACAACAGAAAATTTCAACAGATGTCAATACATATAGTAAGCTTATATTTCAACAATTTCAGCAAGAGAGATCATGCTAAATATAGGTTCTGATCTAGCAGCAAATTAGTACTCCTCAAAATTAATTTACCAAGATGGGAGCCGACCACACATACCAAGTTCGAAGATCATATTCCTCATGATTCCTAGCCCTGGGAGCATCTTGTCCCGAGCCTCCAATTACAGTGGTGAAAACATGGATGGATAGCTCCTGCAGGCTACAAGAAAATAGCTAGATGAAATTTTGCAGAGATTTACATGCAACAACACATTCCTGTAATCTATCAGGTCAGAGTTCTTGGACAATCCTACGAAGGTCAGCGGGAACATCTATCTAGAATCACAAAAGGAACGCAACAGAATAAAAATAATGCATGCAGCGCAACATAGATAATGTTCCCTGCACTTGTCACTGCAACACAACAGGTCAGCCATGCTTCTTGCTATGCTCCTTCTGGTATTGTTGGCGCTGCTACCAGTCCTGTACAAGGAGGTTGGCGTGGCACTGGGCGCCTTCCAGCCGCTCTAGGCTTCCTCACGCTCTGCCACGCGCTAGTACAAGCTAGGCGAGGGAGGCTAGAAGACGAGCTCAGGAGGAGCGGCCGTCGGTGGGGCTCGGGCCGATGCTTGACGGAGGAGGCCTAGGAAACAAGGATCTCGAGCGGGTCGGAGAGGAGGCGCGCGAAGGCAGCCCTATCAGGTGACGGGGCTTTAGCGGACGACGGGGAGAGGCGGGGTGGCCTGGGATCCTGGCGACGGACAAATAAATCCTCCTCGTGGTACTTGCAAAATATATCATATACTAGAATTATAATTTGGGAGTGACATAGTCACATAACACATAAACATGCAAAATTTGAAGCATCATCAAAAAAGTCATAGCAAAAGCTAAGTATAAGAAGGGTCGATTTATAATAGGCAAGTGCTAAATGAAAGTGCTGCTAGTTATTGGTTGTGTAAGATTGAAACATTGCAAACCATAAACACAACGACCAAAACTGAACAAGGTTCATGAATAAAAATAACCAGAATAATAAATGAGATCTACTCTATATAAGCATGCCAATGGTCTAGACTTAGAGCAGATCACCTAATAAACCAAAATACTACAGTAGCCTAAACACACCAACATCAACTCTAGAAATGGTTGTTTGTGTGAGATTCTTCAAGACTTAATTCTAGTTCATCTCACCTTCGCTAACCCTAGTTCTATTGTTCTACCGTGAATGGAAGGAAGACCAACTTAATTTTACCAAGTTACTAACATTCGCTAATGTAACATCCCTAAAATCATGATTTCAAGATTTCATATCATTCATGCATGCATATCATTTAGGTATCAAATCTCAAACTCATTTCAAGAAAACAGAAGCACTAAGTGCTATTATTTTATGTGATCATACATTGATCTAATGCCACTCTCAAGTGAGAGTATAATTGTTTTAAACCAAGTTTTGTTTGCTCTCATGTTGTTTTGGTTAAATGTTAGAGTTTGGATAAAAATTTACAAAACAAATATGGTTTTAAAACCATATCCAAAACATATTCAAATCAAATGCTATGGCACTGTTTATTTTGATTTCTCCAATAAGACCAAGCAAATCCAATGAGACAGCAAGGTGCTATGTCTAATTTTATGAAGTTTATACTTTACAAAAATCCATAAAAGATTTGAATTCAATTGCTTTTGAATTTATTTGAAAATGATTCCTGAAAATCAACTCAGAAAAAGAAAAGGAAATAGAAAACCCAATTGGGCATGGCGCCACCATTCCAGCCCAGCAAACGAATCAGCCCACCCGGGTTCCCCCTTTCTTCTCTGTTTCTCACCGCGCCCGCGTGCACCCACCCGCTGACAACCAGACCCCACCATGCCCCGTCAGCGTCGTCCTCAATCAACGCGCGACCGAGGCGCTCCGCCGTTACCTCGCCGCAGTCACTGCCCGCGTTATTGCCATTGATGCAGCGCGTAATCGCCGCCCCCTCCTGGCTATTTAACCCCCTCTTCACCGCGAGCATTTCCCCTCACCTAGCACCACCACTCCGCCACCAGGCTGCGCGTATTCGAACTCACTCCGCCGCTGCACAGACGCCCTCCGACGGGCGATTCCGGTAAGCTCCGACCGCCCCTCTGCTTCTGGCTCAAATGAGCGTGACCGCCACGTCCTTGTGCATCTGATAACATCCCTAGTTTTCCTGCTCGTGACCCAGGTCGCCGTCTTCGTTCACGCCTACAAACACCAGAACCGCCGCTCGACTTCGATGAGCAATAGCGGTAAGAATCGAGCGCCCCTTGACCCCGCATGCATACTGTCAAGTTCGCCTTGTCCTTGTGCAGACTTTGACACCACTGACTCGTGCTAGAGCGACACAGAGCCTCGGCAACATCGACGTCTGCAAGAACCCGACGCCGCGCACAACTCCGACGAGCTCCAGCGACAGCCACGGTGCGCCCCTTCGCCAACAACGACCACGTTGAGCTTCCTCGTGACTGTGAGAGTCTGGTAAGCCACGCCACACACCCCAGCCCTCTCTGTATTCGCCGGAGCATCGCTGACAGAGCGTCGCCGCCGCGCCACCATCGCCAGCGCCGCCGAACTTTGGTCGCATGGTCCAGGACCGTTGGATCTAGATCCAACGTGTAGGATAGATCACTTAACGAAGGGGTATGGAACAAATCTTGCCGTGTGATTTAAGTTAGATCTAACGGCCCTCATTGATAGATCCGCACGAAGCGGTATCAACCAATCAGAAAACGCCGCGTGTGAGTAGGTTTGATTTAAAATTGGAATTTAGATCTATTAGATGTTTAAACTTGTAAAATTCATAACTTTTGATTTCCATATCCAAATTTGACAAATTTTATATCATTGGAATCAGGAGAGAAAAAACTTTCCATTTCTGCAATGTGTTTAATGTTTTGCCTCTGTTAAAATGATTGTTTTTACAGAAACATTTGTAGGCATAATTTGTGTATAGTAATTATATGAAAAATGTTTTGTTGTTCAAATAAAGTTTAATTGGCAAGATTTGAATTTGTTTAAGATTCAGTACTGTGCTTGTATTGTTTGGTGTAGAAAATCATCACATGGCATTTTGCATGCATTCATATATTTTTGTTTGTATATATTTTGTATGTGATTTGGTGCCATTATTTTATGTGTAGATTTTGGTGAAAATAGTGATTGTGATTGTGAGGATTGTTGCTACTCCCCAAATTACCAAGGCAAGTGGTGCTTCATGATTATATTCCTATGTTTTTCAACTATGCACTAGAAATATTTTGCTAGACTTGCATGAATATTTTTGATCTATATGCTATGCTTGGGAAATCCTAGTAGTTGTAGAATTGCTAGAAATTTCGAAGTTAAGATGCTTATCAATTCCATGCTTAGCCTAGCTAGTAGCAACCATGGGTGGTTATATATTCATGCTAAGAGAAAATATTTCTAAGTCTTTGGACTTATGTTTTTGCTTAATAAAACAACTAAGTGAATGAAACACCTGGATGGAATGGAAAAAATGGTTTATGTTGAGTGGTTACACAAGGCCCATTTCTATGGCTTACCTTGTGTATCTCACTTGTGGAAAGCCACCTAGGAACAAAGGGATTTGAGAGGCCAAATGTTAAGAAGCTTCTAGTGCAGCCACATGGTAATATGGGCTCTGCCTGGATCACATAGGTTGCAATAACTTAGCCATTTGGACAGTTGGTGGTAGTGGGATGTGTAACGCCCTCAGAATCGGCCCTATGCAAGTCTCAGCGATCCCCGCCAAACCCGCATAGAAACGATTCAAAGGTACCCACCAGGCACTTTCGTGCGGGTGGAAAACGAAGTAATACCATTACACAATAGTCCATGATGTAACCCACAGAACAAATATATACAACAACGACTCCATGAGTCAAGAATACAATATACAGTACAAAGATCCAAATCACCTTGAAAACGATACAGCGTCCGAGTACGGACAAGATGCAAATTGAGCTAAGAGCCCTGAAGAATAACCAATGGCGTCCATAACCCTGCCCAGGCCAAGCCGGAAGGGTAACCCTGCTAACGACGTCGATCTCAAAAACTGCTTAAACAAAAGGGGTGCCGACAAAGGGAAAAGGAAAAAGAGAGAGCGGTCAGTACTGAGGCCAGTACACGGCGAGACTAGAATTCGGCGGTCCTCGCCTACATAGGTATGGTGGACTGAAGCGGCAGCGCAGCATACACTAAACAACCTATAGAGACTCAATACAACTAGCGGCTATCAGATAGGGATAAGAAAGACCTATTCGGATCCAACCTGAAACTATCACCAAGCATACCCATCCTGGTATTTTCCCCTCGAGACCAAACGAGGAAGTCAACCGAGGAATTCACACAGTTGGCAGTTTTATTCATTCCGTTATAGTTGCGACAATTACTAGTCAGATATAGATAGCATGAGTCATCCTGATATAATAAGCAGTGGGCAGTTTTAGTTAACCATTCCGTTGTAGTTATAGTACTTACTAGTCAGATACATATAGCATGAGGCATCCCAAAACCCAGCAGTTGTTGGTACTTTTATTTAGCCATTCCGTTGTAGTTGCAATACTTACTAGTCAGATACAATGGTAACAGGTGACGACCCAAACCAGCAATTGTTGGCACTTTTATTTAGCCATTCCATTATAGTGAAGCTGATTACTAGTCATTATAAAGTCAAATTTATAGCACTACTTTAGTTATAGTCGTCTATGATCGAGATACTATGCTCCAAGTCGTCCATAACCGCGGACACGGCTTTCAGAAAGTTTTACCCTGCAGGGGGGCACAAATAGCAACACACGCATGATCAACCTCGAGAAAAAACAATAAAAACCCAACGAGGCATCACGACAGAGCAATTTCAACATTCATATAAATTTCAGGGGGCCACCCCACCAAGCTACCCGCTACGAAGTTGGCCGGCTCCGAGACGGACCCAGAGGTTTGTGACGACGGCGAACCCGAAAGTGTGACTGGGCTTGTCGATACCGCGAAAACATGGCACGGGGTTCCAAAACAGTACAGGCGCTCCACGCGCAATCATAAATAAAGCAGTAAAGCATGGCAGCAGTACAGGATAGTAATAAAGCCCCAAACTACTTGTGGCCCCAAGAAATAAGATATGACTCAAGCTCTGGCTAGGGGGATTCATGGTCCCACATGCGGATAGTGCGAATATTCAAAGAACAAGTATCAAGTACTCGGGGTCCTACGGGACACAAGTGGACGGTTAAAAACCAAATGACATCTATTGCCACCTGTGCCTCTGCATTATTTACCTACTTCAATTTTAGTTATTAAACGGTAATTAAAGCCATGATCATCTCCCACATTAAACATGCGGCACTACTTTAACAACTGTGGTACTTGACGACACGCAACCGCACCTGAGCAAGCGACTACGACACGCAAGTCCAACTATCTACCAAACAACAGGTAATAGGATTGTCCAAGGCAATATAAGGCTGCAAGGGATATCATGGGTACGAAAACTAGAGCATCGCAACATAGATAGCAATAGATCAACATGAGGAAATAAAGACTATAAAGTAAAATAGGTAGAAAGAGGGAGAATGCTCGCCTGAAAACATTGCCGAAGGTTCCTCCGAAGATCGGTTCGACACTCGCATTAACTCATTGGCCTAATCCGTGAAGAAACAAAGCACTAGAAGAAACACCGGATGCACTATTTAATACTACGGTAAAATATCGGGCATGATGCATGTATGATGTATGACATGGCAAAGATGCGATGCAATAGGCAATATTAAGTGGAACCGGAGTCCCGACAATTTATTAGATGTTAATGTTGTTTAGATACCCCACATTTTAAATGTTGCATTAACAAGGCAAGAGATAGCACCGGTTCGCTACACAAATTTAAAAGGGGCCAATATAAGACTAGATTTGCCCGTATATGGACCCCATATTCAATTATGAAGTGAATCGGCATAAGGACCCCCAACCCACACAAAGATGTATGCAAGCATGTCAATTGATATGCAACAATTTATATAGATGTCACTTATAAAATAGGGGTCTCAGATAGGGGTCACACGTCGGGGTATCGACAATCTTGGGGTCTCGGGGTTCGACAGGGTTCGGTCTTGTCACATCCCAAGATTTTCCAAATCTTGTAATGTGAAAAAATAAATAAACAAAATAAATAATTGTTGAAAATTAGAGTGAAAAGAAACTTTTGTTTCTGAATGGAAACTTAAAATCCCATGTTGAACAAACTTTGGTTAACATTTTAATCCAACTAAATTCAAATCAAGTGGAATGCATTCTTCATAAATGCATCTGGAAATTTAAACACTTGAGAAATAAACCAAAACCCTAAAACCCTAATGGAAGAAAATCATTTCCAAGTTATCTCTAAGCCAATAGATTTGATCCATATAAAAATTTGTCAACAAACATTTACATGTGATCAAGAATGACAAATAGAAATATTATAAAACCATAGAAATTGGTTTCACTTAATTTGGAGCCATGAATAAAATCTTATGAATTTAATAAGATAAGGAAAATTAATTCCTAAAGCTAATAAAGCACTTATCTAAAATCCATACCAAATAGCAAGCAAATAATCCTAAAAGGATTTAAAAAGATAAACAAATAATAAATAAAGTTATAATAGTTGGAATCACTATTTTTGGGTCTTCAAAATAAAAAGATATGGTTTTTATAAAGCAAAGGTAGGAATATAAAAGGATTATTTTAAAGAGCCAAATTAAATCTTGGCCAAGCTTTTGAAATAAAATATTTCTATTTGATAAAAAGAGTAAATGTTTATTTAAATAAAATAATGAGGATTTATTAATATCCAATTTTATTAAAGTAAAGGCTTTTCCATTTTAAATAAACACTAAAACTTGTTAATTTATTTTAAATAAGAATTCCAAGTATTTTAGTTTTTCAAATGAAACCTACTGAAAAGATATTGATATTATTTAGATTTCAAAAATAGTTTTAAAATAAATTAAAACCTATTTGAATTAAAGACTATGGACTTTTTATTTAATTATTAATAGATCCTAAAAGAATAAAAGCATTATTCTATTTTGAACTTTGAAATATGTTGATAAACAGAATTAAATTTTACCCAAAGTTTGGTGGTGATTTGAATTCAAATGGAGATTGAAAAATATTATTAAATCTTATTTAATTAATACTAGTGCCTATTTTAAATAATTAAAAGACACTAAAAAGGATAAATAAATTAATCTAAACTTGACTTTGGAATATGTTATTAATAAGTATATGAATCCACACAAATTTTGGTTGAGGTTTAAATTGATTGGTTGCTTGAATTGTTTGAATGAAAATCAAATCAGAATATTCAAAACCAGAAAAGAAAAAGGTTTAGTATAAAAAAAATGGAAATAAACCCAGCCCAGCCCAGCTAGCCCACTAAGGCCCAGCAGCCCACCTCTCCCTCTCTCCCCGAAACGTTTTTCCTCACCGCAGACCGAACGTGCTAAGTCGCTGACCACTGGACCCCATTCCCTCTCTTCCTCTCTCGCTGTCAAACGGACCCCACGACCACGTCAGCGTCTTCCCAGCGCGAACAGTTCTTCCTCCCGTTACTGCCGATTGATTCGCGTGGTAAATTCTCTTCAATGCCGCGTGATCCTCGCCCCCTGACCACACTCACTTAAGCGCCCGTTTCCCCTCTTCCTTTCCCCCCAAACATCACGCCTCGAGAGCCACCAGGCTGCTCGGAATCACCTCCTCACCGTCACTGTCTCCGGCGAGCTCCACCTACAATTCCGGCCAAACCCTGCCGCCCCTCGCCTCCTCGACCGCGCGAGCCTGCTCCCCTCTTCCATACGCATCTCCCAGTGGCCTCAGCTCGCTCGCGCATGCCCCCTATCGTCGGCAACCACCCCGACGGACCGCGCCACCGTCTGCTCCAACTCCGACGAGCGCCACAGGTAGTCTCTGACCGCGCCGCCCTCTCTCTTAGATGCTCCCATACTCCCTACTCTTCCATGCGTCTAACAACACCATTTGTTCCCTCTCCCGTGCTCTACAACGACGTCCACGACAACGATAGTGCGTGCCCGTCGCCAGACATCTCTTCGGCGAGCAATCCATGCAACTCCAACGCGCCCCTCGACAAACAGCAGGCACCTCGAGCACCACCACGACCCCGCGAACTTGGTGAGCTCCTCTCCACCGTCTCTCACTTCCTGCATCGCTAGCAACGCCACCGTCTGACCGCGCGCAGCCAGTAGCCGCCGCCAGCGCCGCCACTCAATGGTTGCTCGAACGTCAGCCGTAGGATTAAAATCTAACACACGCGATAGAACATAAACGAAAGGGTACGCTTGCTTCTGTGCCGCACGATTTCATTAAGATCCAACGCTCCACAGAGCTCAATCCGCATGAACTGTTTTCGACGAATCAGAACAGCCCTCGTGTCCAAGAGATTGTTTTAAAAACCAGAAACTTGTCTATTAGATGTTCCAATTTGAAAAAATCATAACTTTCAAACCACACGTCCAAATTTTGCAAATTTTATATCAATGGAATCAGCAGGACAATTACTTTCTGACCATGCCCTTTTTTTTAGTGAATTGCTTCTGTTAAAATGATTGTTTTTTGCAGAAACTTGTGTAGGCAGATTTAGAATATAAAAATTTGTTCTAAAATGATTTTTGAGATAAAATCTTTGGCAAATGGTTTTTTTGAACCTACTGACCATATAAATCAATTTGTGGATTCAAAAACATATTTGGTGAAGCAAAAGAATAAAACCTTGAATTAAAGCATTTCTAGTCAAATAAAAATATGGTTTAATTGTTAAAAATGATTTTGGAAGAAAGCCTTTGGGAAATGTTTTGATTTAAACTCTCTGACCCCAAACACCAAGTTTTTGGAATTAAAAATGTATTTGGTGAACCATATAAAAATTGTTGCTTTGCTAAAGGCATTTTCAACCACATAAAATAATGATTTGGTTCAAAAATGGTTTATAGGTAAAATCTTTTGCAAATAGTTTTGCCACTTTATAAAATGACCAATAAGTGTTTTAGAATGTTTATAATCTATTATAAACCACTTTTGTAAATAAAACAAAGTTTGGCATGCTTGCATGCATTACTTTGTTTCTATTATTTTATGTAATGCTTGCTTGAATGGTAGATTGAAATATTGCTTGCTTGATTGAATTGTAGTGATTTGAAGAGTGTGAATATTGCAAGATCAAGGAGTGAACTTATACTCTCTACCAAAAAGGCAAGTGATGCTTCATACTTTTGTCCCATTATTTTCACTATGCATTAGTGATATTTCTAAGTAGGACTTGCATGGAATTTTGCTAAGTATAAACTATGCCATGAGAAATCCTAGTAGATGAAACCTTAGTAGAAATTTCCTAAGTTAAGATTCCTACAATTATCATGCTTAGCTTAGCTAGTAGAAAACAAGGGTGGGATATATTTCATGCTATGGAATATTTCTAAGTCAAGGACTTGTGTTTTGTTTAATAAAACAACTAAGTGAATGAATCACCTGGGTGGAATGGAAGGAATGGTTTGTGTTGAGTGGTTCACAAGGCCCATTTCTATGGTTTACCTTGTGTATCTCACTTGTGGATGGCCACCCAGGAACAAAGAGATTTGAGATGTCAAATGTTGAGAAGCTTCAAGTGCAGCCACTTGGCATTATGGGCTCTGCCTGGATCATATAGGTTGCATTAACTTAGCCAAATGGTCAGTTGGTGGTAGGGGAATGATAGGTTGGAACGCGTCCATTCTGGTCTAAGGGAAGACTTCTGAAAGATCTTGTCTTGGTGAAACCAAGTCTTGTGGGGAAAGTGCACCACCTCTGCAGAGTGTAAAATCTAAGTACTTAGCCATGTCCCTGGTAAAGGACAATTTGATCATCAAGACATGGAAGCTATCAAGAATCTCCTCATCCCAATTTCTAAGTGAAAAACTTGTGGTTGAACAAGGGTTGAAGTATCACCAATTTCTATTGGGAGATGCCTTGGGTGATTTTTGACAAACAAAAACTTAGTGTTTTCAAATGATAAGGAAAATCTATTTTGAGCAAAGCAAGCCTAAGCTCCACTTAGCCAAATGCATATAGATGATAGACTCCACTATACTACCATAGTATCACTTGCCAATACAATTCAAATGTATTGACCCTTGTGGCTGTAACTTGTTATGTTGCAGGTTTGTTTGATGTTAGTGAAGTTTATTGATTAGGATTACAAGTCTACAACCTACATGTCTGCCTGTGGCACTTTCAAGATGAAGGACCCCATGCTATTATTATATTCTGCTGCATTGTAATGAGATAGCCAAATGAGCTATGTAAGATGTAATAAATTATTTTATTCCTGGTTATAAAGTTGTATTATGACCTTTGTTTCTTGATATTACATCTTAACTGTGGATGCTAGCTATTGATCCAGGGACTAGCATTGTAAACACAGGGATCTCTACCTTATTAAAGGTTGGGAACCTTATAGGTCTTCAGGACGACGACCTTCGTATTCCGTGGATCAGGGTCTCCGGTCCTTCGGGTTCACCTTCGAGTGTCATTCTTGGAGTTGATCCATTTTATCGGAGGCCTTGGTGAGGCTCTTGTCGACGGTATCCAGCTACTTCCTGTTTTGGACGCTCTAGGGTTTTCCGAACATGCTCGACAGGAGATGGGACGAGGATGGACAGACAACCCATAGAAACGACCAAGGTGTAGCCCCAGTTCTGCTGGAATGAAACTGAAGGCAAAACAAATTCACTCGGGTGAGGTATAGATAAAAGAGAACACATAACAGCGAACAGGGACAGGGGCAGGGTGCCATGTCCTTTGGCGACACACGACAACCTCAAGGCGAGCTCTGCCTCGGGAAGCAGGGAATAGGGGCGAGGAAGCTGGAGGCGTGGCCGGTGCTGCTCATAGGCAGACGATGCGGAGGCGCTGTTCGTAGGCAGAGGCAGGCCAACGACGGCAAGGAGGGACAGCGAATGGAGGTCGGCGCGGCAGCGATAGAGGATGTCCGCGGACCGAGGGAGCGTGCAGAGGTGGCCAGGCTCGCACGGGACCGGGATCGCGCGGCGATCTGACGCGGGAGGCGGGGGAGGCCGAAGGCGATGAAGGAGGAGGCTGGCGGTTGCGGAGCGCCGCAGGGAGGTCGCGAGGAAGGGCGGCGGTGGCGAGCTGGTACTGTAGGGAGGCGGCTGCGGCGAGCTCGAGGCAAGGGGGTCGCGCTCTGCAGGCGAGATCGGACCAAGGTCCGGGGCGGAGACGAGGAGGCTTGGCAGCGGGGTAACAGGCGAGGATGGCCTGGCAGAGCTTCGCGGAGTCGAGGGAGAGGGAAGGCGAGGCAGCGCGAGAGGAAACTCGCTGGGCGGCGCCTTGCTTGAGGGGGAGGCGACAGCGCCGGGGAGCACGCGGGAGGGAGGCGGCTCGAGCAGGGGAGGAGGAGAGCAGTTTAGGGTGGGGAATCGTGCGTGGGCTGTGCGAGATGCGGGAGGTGGGGCCAGGGGGACAGGCGGTCAGGGTGGTGCTCCGTGCATAGTTGTATGTGTGCATATGTGCTACAGAGGGGTGGACCGGTGGCCAGATTGGTGTGGTGGGTGGCGGCGGTGATGGAGGGATGGTGAGACTGGGTAGGTGGTTAGGGTTAGGGTTTCTGGTGGGATTGGGTTGGGCCGATCAGGGTGGTAGGTGACCTAGCTTTCGGGCCAGGATCCCTCCCCCGATCAAAACAGTTTTATTTAAAAGAATTATTGTTTATTTTAATTTTAGTAAAAGATTTTGTAATTAGTTTTATGCAAACAAAATATCCAGAAGCGTCTGGGGTTTGATTTAAAATAAAGAATGGGTTTATGTAGAAAACAAATAGGGCTTTTGGAGAAATAGTTTTTAGGTTAAAAGATGCATGATGTCATGATGATGCACAAAGTATAAACAACAAAGATTTTCTAGTAGTGAATATACCCGGGGTGCTACATGATGATAGGTTGGAACGCGTCCATTTGGTCTAAGGGAAGGCTTCTGAAAGGTCCTGTCTTGGTGAAAATCAAGTCTTGTGGGGAAAGTGCACAACCTCTGCAGATGGAAGAATCTAAGTACTTAGCCACGTCCCTGGTATTGGACAACTTGAGCATCAAGACATGGAAGCTATCAAGAATCTCCTCATCCCAATTTCTAAGTAAAAACTTGTGGTTGAACAAGGGTGAAGGTTCACCAATTTCTATTGGTGTTTCCTTGGGAAAATATTTTTGTCAAAGAAAAACTTAGTGTTTTCAACTGATAGGTAAAACCTATTTTGAGCAAAGCAAGCCTAAGCTACACTTAGCCAAAAATGCATATAGTATCTAGTCTACTAAAATTCTACTAAGGTATCACTTGCCAATACTATTCCAATGTATTGACCCATTGTGGCTATAACTTGTGATGTTGCAGGTTATTCTGATGATGATTAGGGGTTATGAGTCTACACTCAACATGATTGCCTGTGGCACATGAAGATGAAGACTTATTTATCTTATTATATATTTGAACTATTGTATTAGGCCTGTGGCCATGGAGTTTGTAAAAGACTATGTTGTCTCTGGAATGATATGTAATAATGACCTTTGTTTCTGTGTACTTCATCTTAAACTATGGATGCTAGCATTGATCCAGGGACTAGCATTGCAATCACAGGGATCCTTACCTTTATAAAGGGAGGGATCTTACAGATGGTATCAAAGCACTGTGTTGCCTGTAGGATTATGACCCTAGATTGGAAACCACTAAGGAAAAAAATTTAACAACTTCCACACTTGTCTTTTCTTCTCGTAAACTTTTCTAATCTTCTTTCTCATCTCTATTTGTAGATGAACTCCATCAATGAAGCCGTGAGGAAGGGACCACTCATGACTATGACTTTGGAATGTGAGACAGAATTCCCCAAGGCTCTCAGGGACCTCATGGTTGCCATGGGAATCCATGCTGCAGCTGTGTACAAAGGTTTTCCTATGATGGATGAAAGAGTTGAATACTGGTGGGTGCAACTTCACTTGTATAAAAACAAGGAAGACAACCACAAAGAATCAGGATTCTGCATGGTCACCAACTCAGTGATGCACACCACATTCTTTGATTCAGCAAGGGATGCATCTTGGAAGGCCATCAAAGAGCTTGGTGATAGAATCAAGTGCAGAATGCTCAACACTCAGAATGACCTTAGGGAAGAAAAGAAGCATACCCAGGAGTTAGAGGCTACCAACCAACATTTAAGAGAGGACATCATAGACTTAGCAATGGAGTCATGTGATCAGGATCAACAGATTGCCTCTAGGGATGCCCTGTTAGCCAACTTGGCAAGTGAGATGGGATTGTAACGTACTTAGTTAGTTGGACCACCACACTTTCATTTTATTTCCCAAATGCTGTTTAAAATAAGTTGAACCTTGGATGCTTGTAATGGTTTTATGTATGCCATGACTTGTGTTTTGATTGTCAAAGATATGCATGTGATGCCTTGTCTTGTGATTTGTCTTTAATTGTGTTGATTCTAACCTTTTCTATCTTATAAAATAGATGCCTAACGTTACTATCAGCATGGCTGAAGAGTTCAAGGGAACTCGTTTTGGCACTCGACTTGTTGAGCTCACTAGTCTGCTCAATCTTCCTCTTCCTAGCATCATGGTGCTTCCCCTCACCAAGTTTGAGAGGAAAGACCTTTGGGGCTTCAAGGTTAATCAACCAGGACGCCAGACTGAGCCTACCACGGAGGCAATCATCTTCAAGTTCATGCATGATGACAGGGAGAGAGGCCTAGAGGTAGTCATGCAGGATTTACTTGCGCGTCTGTTAGGGAGACACTCTCGGGAGGTTAGAGGTACTCACTTCCACGCCTTCGGTAGACGTGATGAGGATGGTGAGGCCATTGACTTCGAGGACACTGCTAGAGAGACGGCAGAGCCGATTCGTCTATACCTCCAGGACTTAGAGGTTCTTCTTAGGAACCTAGATACTGATAGGACCAATGTCATGTTTAGCAATGACGAGCTCCAGGTGCAGCTTCGTGAGAAGGACAAGCTCTTCGCGGAGCAAGATGAGATAGTCAAGGAAATGGAGGCCAAGTTTGAGAGTCAAGATAGAAAGTTCAAAAGTCAAGAGAAAAGAGTCCAAGATAGGAACAAGAGGATTCGAGAGATGACTGCAGAACTAGAGACCAAGGACTTCGAGCTCGAGCATCAGCAGACTGTGATTGAGAGACTTCATTCACAGAAGAGGGCTCTCAGGTCCAAGATAGAGGCCTTGACTACCAATGTCGAGGAATACAAGACAACTATGGAGAATGCAGGTCTTACACTTGTTGATGAGGAGGTTGATGCAGAGGAGTAGTGATGACTACTCATTTACCTTTTATTTACCATGCTTTTGATTATTGAGTCGCAATGACCATCCAACATGTGGATGGCTTGCTATTGGTGTGTTTACCTTTCAAAACTTGTTGTTTATGTTGTTGAACATTTGTTATTTTGATGCATGCTTGGTGATTGTTTATGTGATGTATTGTGCATGTTAAGCATATATGGGTATCTCATTCTTATCCTTATTGAAAACCACAGATGCCTCCCCGGCGTGCCAATCCCAACCCTAACAACAACAATATCACCCCTGCGATGCAACAGATGATGACAGCTCAGACGCAACTGATGCAGATGATGACCACGTTCATACAGAATCAGAACAACAACAACAACAATAATAATAATAATAACAACAACAACAATCAGAATAACCCACCGGGTTTTGACATGCTTACCAGGTTCTTAAGACTGAGGCCAACAATGTTCTCAGGAACTACTGATCCTATGGTGGCCAATGATTGGCTACGCTCTGTGAACAAGGACTTGGTAACTGTTGGTTGTACTGATGAAGAGAAAGTCAGATTTGCAGCACACTTGTTGGAAGGACCAGCAACCACTTGGTGGGATAACTTCCAAATTACCACTCCCATTGCGGATATGACATGGTCTATCTTTGAAGATGGTTTCCGCACTGCTCACATCTCATCCGGAGTGATGAGTTTGAAGAAGAAGGAATTTCATAACCTAAAGCAGCGCCACCGCAGCGTGGCAGAGTATATTGAGGAGTTCAACAATCTGGCGCGTTATGCACCGGATGAAGTTGACACTGATGCTAAGAGGAAAGAGAAGTTCCTCGAAGGATTGAACGATGAGCTGAACCTGCAGCTATCTGTGGCCTATGTCCCCACTTATCAGTCTCTTTGTGAGAAGGCTGCTATTTTGGAGAGAAAATAAAACAGGTTGAAAGCAGGAAGAGGAAGCACTCGGACAAGCACAGCTCGGGATCGTCTCACAAGCGTTCCCATTATGATGACAGTGGGAATTCTGGATCCCACAAGCATGGAACGTACAACAAACACCACAACCACAACCGTCATCATGACAACAAGCACCACCATAGTAATGGCAATGACAAGTACAAGAATCCCAAGAGTGGGTATAAGAGCCACCACAATGGAAGTGGAAGTGGTAGTGGAAGCCAGCCTGTCAAGAAGGATCTTAGTCAGGTTGAATGTTTTAAGTGCAAGAAGATGGGGCATTATGCAAATGAGTGCCCAGAAAAGAAAGTTGAAGGACCCAAGAAGCCCAACCCTTTCCAGAAGGGGCAAGTAAACCACATCAATGTGGAAGAAATCTATGAGGAACCTGATGTTGTTGCTGGTAAGTTCAAACTCAATTCTGTTCCAGCATTTGTTCTCTTTGATATTGGTGCATCTCATTAATTCATATCAAGAGCATTTGTTGAAAGAAATGAACTACCGGTAGAAACTATTGGGTGTCCTATAAAAGTAAGTTCTCCTGGCGGAGTGATAGTGAACTCAGGATGTCATGATCTAGTCATAGAGTTTGGGAAGTATAAGTTTCCCGTTAATCTGATAATCCTAAACTCCCAAGGATTGGATGTCATTTTGGGAATGGAATGGATGACTAAGCACAAGGGAGTGCTAGATTGTGCCAACCATACTGTCACACTCACCACTCCATAAAACAAAAGTATTAGATTCAAGACTAACTTTGAGTCAAAAGGGAGTAAGCTAAATTCTCTTAAGGGGGTTAGCATAGACAGTGTGCCAATTGTGAGTGAATATCCGGATGTGTTTTCGGAAGAATTACCAGGAATGCCACCAGATAGAGATGTGGAGTTTCTTATTGACTTGCTACTAGGATCAGGACCAATAGCAAAGAGACCATACAAGATGTCAGTTGATGAGTTGAAAGAACTCAAGAAACAACTTGGAGAACAGTTGCAGAAAGGATTTATTCAACCAAGTTCTTCATCTTGGGGAGCACCAGTCTTGTTTGTGGAAAAGAAGGATAGAATTCAAAGGTTATGCATAGATTACCATTCACTCAATGAGGTGACTATCAAGAACAAATACCCTTTGCCTAGAATCAATGACTTGTTTGATCAGATAGAAGGAGCCTGTGTGTTATCAAAAATTGATCTCCGATCAGGTTATTTCCAGCTCAAAATAAGGGAACAAGACATACCTAAGACAGATTTCACCACTAGGTATGGATTGTATGAGTACACCGTGATGCCATTTGGTTTAACCAATGCACCAGCTTATTTCATGAATATGATGAAAAAGGTGTTCATGGAGTTCCTTGATAAGTTTGTTGTCGTTTTCATCGATGACATTTTTATCTACTCCAAGAACAAGGAAGAGCATGAAGGACATTTGCGTTTGATACTTGAGAAGCTTAGAGAGCATAAGCTGTATGCCAAATTCAGCAAGTGTGAGTTTTGGTTGAATGAAGTTGGATTTCTTGGACACGTTGTGTCAGGAGATGGTGTAGCAGTTGATCCTGCTAAGGTTTCAGCTGTAACTGAATGGGAATCTCCTAAGTCAGTAAAAGAGGTTCGTAGTTTCCTTGGCTTGGCAGGATACTACAGAAGGTTCATTGAGAATTTCTCCAAGATAGCTAAACCAATGACAGAGATACTAAAGAAAGACAAGAAATTTGCTTGGTCTGAAGGATGTGAACTCAGTTTCCAAGAATTTAAGAAGAGACTAGTGACAGCACCGGTTTTATGTCTGCCAGATTTGGAGAAGGATTTCCAAGTGTATTGTGATGCATCTGATCATGGATTAGGATCAGTACTTATGCAAGAAGGGAAAGTTGTGGCTTATGCCTCGAGACAATCAAAACTCATGAGGTAGATTACCCTACTCATGATTTAGAGTTAGCCTCTGTTGTCCATGCACTCAAAACATGGAGACACTATCTTTTGGGAAAGCGATGTGAAGTGTTCACAGATCACAAAAGTTTGAAGTATATATTCACCCAGAAAGAAATTAACATGAGACAAATAATATGGCTAGAACTCATCAAGGACTATGACTTGAGTTTGCAATACCACCGCGGTAAAGCAAATGTTGTAGCGGATGCTCTAAGCCGTAAGGTTTTTGTGAATGGCCTTACTAAGGGAGAATTTTCAGATGATCTGTGTGCCCAATTTAGAGATCTCAGATTGGAGATTGTGCCTAAAGGATATCTCATGTCATTGGATGTTCAACCCACCTTGTTGGACAAAATCAAAGAAGCCCAAAAGACAGATAAGGAAATTGAAGAGATTAAGGAAAAGATTGGCAAGGGAAAAGCCAAAGGATTCCATGAAGATGAACATGGTACTTTATGGCATGGAAAACGTATCTGTGTTCCACAAGATCCGGAACTTCGGAAACTGATTTTACAAGAAGCACACAACTCACCGTATTCCATTCATCCGGGTAACACCAAAATGTACATGGATATGAAGGAAAGATTTTGGTGGAATAATCTCAAGAAGGACATCGCCGAACATATTGCTTTGTGTGATGTATGTAGTAGAGTGAAAGCGGAACATCAGAAACCAGTAGGATTGTTACAACCACTACCTATTACTGATTGGAAATGGGACAAGATTGGCATGGATTTCATCACCGGATTGCCAAGGACTAGGTCAGGATATGACTCTATTTGGTTAGTAGTGGATCGCCTAACTAAAGTGGCTCATTTTATACCCGTGAAGACAACCTATACAAGTGCTAAGTTAGCCAAGATCTATATGAGTAGGATTGTATGTCTGCATGGAGTACCCAAGAGTATTGTGTCAGATAGGGGAACTCAATTCACTTGTCATTTTTGGAGACAACTACATGAGTCATTGGGAACGAGGTTGGAATTTAGCACTGCTTTTCATCCTCAGACTGATGGACAAATAGAAAGGACCAACCAGATTCTTGAAGATATGTTGAGGGCATGTGCCCTAGACTATGGAGCCAGTTGGGATGAAAGTCTGCCTTACGCAGAATTCTCTTACAATAACAGCTATCAAGCCAGTATTGATATGTCACCATTTGAGTTTCTCTATGGGAGAAAGTGTACCACCCCATTGCTATGGAATGGTGTGGGAGAAAGAATTTTGTTCGGACCAGAACTAATCAAAGAGGCTAAAGAGAAAGTCAAACTAGTTAAGGATAGATTGAAGATAGCACAGTCCAGACAAAAGAGCTACGCAGATCCTAAGCGTAGAGAAGTCACCTATGAAGTGGGTGATAGAGCTTATCTTAGAGTGTCACCACTTCCTGGAGTGAAGAGATTTGGTGTCAAAGGTAAATTGGCCCCAAGATATGTTGGACCATTCAAGATTTTGAGTCGTAAAGGAGAAGTAGCTTATGAGATTGAATTGCCAGAATCATTGTCTGCTGTTCACAATGTGTTTCATGTGAGTCAGCTAAAGAAATGCCATCTAGAAATGGAAGAGACTTCTTTGAAGGATACTATACCATTGGAGGAAGTTCAATTGGAAAGTGATCTCACTTATGAGGAAAAACCTATCAAGATTCTTGAGACTGCAGAAAGAGTTACTCGGACTAAGACTATCAAATTCTGCAAGGTTCAATGGAACCATCATTCCGAAGAAGAAGCCACATGGGAAAGAGAAGATGATCTTAGAAAAGACCACCCTCACCTATTTGCTAGCCAACCCGAATCTCGAGGGCGAGATTCACCATAAGGGGGTTAGATTTGTAACATCCCTAAAATCATGATTTCAAGATTTCATATCATTCATGCATGCATATCATTGAGGGATCAAATCTCAAACTCATTTCAAGAAAACAGAACCACTAAGTGCTATTATTTTATGTGATCATGCATTGATCTAATGCCACTCTCAAGTGAGAGTATAATTGTTTTAAACCAAGTTTTGTTTGCTCTCATGTTGTTTTGGTTAAATGTTAGAGTTTGGATAAAAATTTACAAAACAAATATGGTTTTAAAACCATATCCAAAACATATTCAAATCAAATGCTATGGCACTGTTTATTTTGATTTCTCCAATAAGACCAAGCAAATCCAATGAGACAGCAAGGTGCTATGTCTAATTTTATGAAGTTTATACTTTACAAAAATCCAGAAAAGATTTGAATTCAATTGCTTTTGAATTTATTTGAAAATGATTCCTAAAAATCAACTCAGAAAAAGAAAAGGAAATAGAAAACCCAATTGGGCCTGGCGCCACCATTCCAGCCCAGCAAACGAATCAGCCCACCCGGGTTCCCCTTTTCTTCTCTGTTTCTCACCGCGCCCGCGTGCACCCACCCGCTGACAACCAGACCCCACCATGCCCCGTCAGCGTCGTCCTCAATCAACGCGCGGCCGAGGCGCTCCGCCGTTACCTCGCCGCAGTCACTGCCCACGTTATTGCCATTGATGCAACGCGTAATCGCTGCCCCCCTCCTGGGTATTTAACCCCCTCTGCACCGCGAGCATTTCCCCTCACCTAGCACCACCACTCCGCCACCAGGCTGCGCGTATTCGAACTCACTCGCCGCTGCACAGACGCCCTCCGGCGGGAGATTCCGGTAAGCTCCGACCGTCCCTCTGCTTCTGGCTCAAACGAGTGTGACCGCCACATCCTTGTGCATCTGCTAACATCCCTAGTTTGCCTGCTCGTGACCCAGGTCGCCGTCTTCGTTCACGCCCGCAAACACCAGAACCGCCGCTCGACTACGACGATCAATAGCGGTAAGAATCCAGCGCCCCTTGACCCCGCGTGCATACTGTCAAGTTCGCCTTGTCCTTGTGCATATTTTGACACCACTGACTCGTGCTAGAGATACGCATAGCCTTGGCAACATCGACGTCTCCAAGCACCCGACGCCGCGCACAACTCCGACGAGCTCCAGCGACAGCCACGGTGCGCCCCTTCGCCAACAACGACCATGTTGAGCTTCCTCGTGACCGTGCGAGTCTGGTAAGCCACGCCACACACCCCAGCCCTCTCTGCATTCGCCGGAGCATTGCTGACAGAGCGCCTCCGCCGCGCCACCGTCGCCAGCGCCGCCGAACTTTGGTCACATGGTCCAGGACCGTTGGATCTAGATCCAACGTGTAGGATATATCACTTAACGAAGGGGTATGGAACATATCTGTCCATGTGATTTAAGTTAGATCTAACGGCCCTCATTGATCGATCCGCACGAAGCGGTATCAACCAATCAGAACACGCCGCGTGTTAATAGGTTTGATTTAAAATCAGAATTTAGATCTATTAGATGTTTAAACTTGTAAAATTCATAACTTTTGATTTCCACGTCCAAATTTGACAATTTTTGTATCATTGGAATCAGGAGAGAAAATCCTTTCCATTTATGCAATGTGTTTAATGTTTTGCCTCTTTTAAAATGATTGTTTCTACAGAAACATTTGTATGCATAATTTGTGTATAGTAATTATATGAAAAATGTTTTGTTGTTCAAATAAAGTTTAATTGGCAAGATTTGAACTTGTTTAAGATTCAGTACTGTGCACTTGTATTGTTTGGTGTAGAAAATCATCACATGGCATTTTGCATGCATTCATATATTTTTGTTTGTATATATTTTGTATGTGATTTGGTGCCATTATTTTATGTGTAGATTTTGGTGCAAATAGTGATTGTGATTGTGAGGATTGTTGCTACTCCCCAAATTACCAAGGCAAGTGGTGCTTCATGATTATATTCCTATGTTTTTCAACTATGCACTAGAAATATTTTGCTAGACTTGCATGAATATTTTTGATCTATATGCTATGCTTGGGAAATCCTAGTAGTTATAGAATTGCTAAAAATTTCTAAGTTAAGATGCTTATCAATGCCATGCTTAGCCTAGCTAGTAGAAACCATGGGTGGTTATCTATTCATGCTAAGAGAAATATTTCTAAGTCTTTGGACTTATGTTTTTTCTTAATAAAACAACTAAGTGAATGAAACACCTGGGTGGAATGGAAAGAATGGTTTATGTTGAGTGGTTACACAAGGCCCATTTCTATGGCTTACCTTGTGTATCTCACTTGTGGAAAGCCACCAAGGAACAAATGGATTTGAGAGGCCAAATGTTAAGAAGCTTCTAGTGCAGCCACATGGCAATATGGGCTCTGCCTGGATCACATAGGTTGCAATAACTTAGCCATTTGGACAGTTGGTGGTAGTGGGATGATAGGTTGGAACGCGTCCATTTGGTCTAAGGGAAGACTTCTGAAAGGTCCTGTCTTGGTGAAAATCAAGTCTTGTGGGGAAAGTGCACAACCTCTGCAGATGGAAGAATCTAAGTACTTAGCCACGTCCCTAGTATTGGACAACTTGAGCATCAAGACATGGAAGCTATCAAGAATATCCTCATCCCAATTTCTAAGTAAAAACTTGTGGTTGAACAAGGGTGAAGGTTCACCAATTTCTATTGGTGTTTCCTTGGGAAAATATTTTTGTCAAAGAAAAACTTAGTGTTTTCAACTGATAGGTAAAACCTATTTTGAGCAAAGCAAGCCTAAGCTACACTTAGCCAAAAATATATATAGTATCTAGTCTACTAAAATTCTACTAAGGTATCCATTGCCAATACTATTCCAATGTATTGACCCACTTTGGCTGTAACTTGTGATGTTGTAGGTTATTCTGATGATGATTAGGGGTTATGAGTCTACACTCAACATGCTTGCCTGTGGCACATGAAGATGAAGACTTATTTATCTTATTATATATTTGAACTCTTGTATTAGGCCTGTGGCCATGGAGTTTGTAAAAGACTATGTTGTCTCTGGAATGATATGTAATAATGACTTTTGTTTCTGTGTACTTCATCTTAAACTGTGAATGCTAGCATTGATCCAGGGACTAGCATTGCAATCACAGGGATCCTTACCTTTATAAAGGGAGGGATCTTAAAGCTAACCCTAGATTGATTGATGTCAATATAGTTCACAAATATAAATATCCTATAGTTGTTTGTAGATAAACATGACAAATATAAATATATGTCTGCATCCACTACAGATGGTAATAGTCACGAAAATGAATATAAATCACATGCACATGAAGCAACTCAGGACTAAAAACCATTCACGATCACAACAAATGGTATTTGTCAGGAACATGAATAAAAATCACATGCACAGAAGCAACTCGGAACTAAAATCTGAATGACAAGTAGTCATCATCACGGGCGCTGGAGTTGGTGACGAATAGCAGGTGGGAGCACCAAGGAGAGAGATCGATGGAGAGGGAAAGGATACCAAGGGAGGATACTAGAATCCGTCCGCAGCCATGACAAACAGGTCTAGGGCGCGAAAAGGGGGCTTACCATTTTCTCGAGTTCATGGAATGAGTTGACCAAGACGTCGTTTGTGTCCTCCAACCCACCGAACTGCCCCACCACGACGAGCACCCCAGGCTATCCACCACGTGTACCTCCACGCTCCCACGGATGTCTAGGTACCGATTATCCGCATGCAAACACATCCAGGCAATAAGAGCTCCAAGAGTACACCAATTTCAACTTCAAGTCACTTACGAGATTGGACTGGTGGTGGTATACCTCCTCAGCCTCTGTCAGCCGCTGATCCCCGTCGAACACCTTGAGGATGTCCTTGATGGCGTCATCGAACTTCTCCTTTAGACTATGATAAATTGGTAATCACGGTTAGATTTGACGTCCCGATGGATTAGCCATGAATTTGTGTATGTACGCAAGGTGAGAAATCCAATTTAACTTCAAGCCTGAGGGAGACACGCCGTCCTTGACAGAGACGACGGTGACGTTGCCATCACCACAGACATGCCCAGCTCCGAATCCCTCACCTCCGCTGATCTGGAGTAGTCTGGCGCAGCCTTGGTGTATGCGAGCAGGCCCTCCTCAGGAGGGATCTGGGACGAAACCTCTAGGGTTGTGGGAGAAGGGAGGGATCTGGAGCAGCCAGGAAGGGAGGGATTGGTAGGTGTCATAGGAGACGAGGTGGGGAGATGAGTGGAGGCGGCGCGGGTGGGTCTACGCGATGAGGTGGCCGGCTGGGTAGGGTTTGCGGTTGTGGGTCAAATTGGTGGTCTCCCGCGGTGGAACCATGTGTGAGTTCTGGAGCGCTGGATCAAGCTATAGGATGGCTAAGATCAATTTCGGTTGGTGATCCGTGGGTAACGACCTTCCTGTATTCTGATTGGCTACGTTTTGACCAAAGTTTAAAATGGGTATAAAAAATTCAAAAATGGTCAGAGCAATGTAAATCTTTCGCATGGCATCATATTATGTGATATATTTGCAAAAAAAAATATCAAACTTGGTATATATATTGCGTCTCGAAAAAACCTTATCACAAATGACCTATCATGTCCGAGGCTTCATGGCTTTCAGGTCGAAATACCAATGTTATGGCTAGAATCGCGACATAGTTTGTGACAATGTGTCCATATTGTGCATGCATGTGTAACATGGGACGGCGAACAATGTTGCAGGAGGAAGTTTTTCTTTTTTTCACACAGAAAAGACATTTTCCATTTTCCGAGGACAAAAAATGGGGCGTTTTATGAAGCAACCACCAAATGAAAGTTTCAAAATAGTACAACCCGATTTTTCTAAAATACTAGACCACCTTAAATGGACAGTGTTCCAACTGGGGTATCTCAAACCTTTCCGTCCACCCTCGGCAAAAAATACAAATTCCTGCCGAATCGGTAGGAAGTGGGTCTGATTTGAACTACAGGTACATGATATGATGCCCATAATTTTTTGACAAAATGTTTTTTAGACTCACAATATGATATTTCTTCAGAGATCCAATGCAAGTTTAGCAAGGCTCAGCCCCTAGCTAAGAACCTGCATGCCCGCTGATTTGACCATAGTTTGAAACGGGCATAAAAAATTCAAAAACGGTCCAATCAATACAAATCCTTCGCGTGGTGTCTTATTATGTGACATAGTTGAAAGGGAAAACACCAAATTTTATATATTGCAAGTGTCTCAAAAAACATTCTCACAAATGACCTATCATGTCAGAGGTTTCATGGCTATTAGGCCGAAAGACCAATGTTATTGCTAGAATCATGGCATAGTTTTTGATAATGTTCTCATATTTTGCACACATATGTATCATGGGACGGCGAACAATGTTGCAAGAGGAAGTTTTACTTTTCGACGCACGGAAAATCTATCTTTTCGAGCGCAAAAAACAGGGCATTTTATGAAGCAACCACCAAATGACAGTTTTAGAATGGTACCACCACATTTTGTAAAAATATTAGAACACCTTACATGGACAAAGTCCCAACCGGGTATCTCAAACCTTTCCATTCACCCCTGGCAAAAAAGACAAATTCCTGCCGAATCGGTAGGAAGTGGGTCCGGTTTGAACTACAGGTACACGATCCAGTGCTCATGATTTTTGGAAAAAATCATTTTTATACTCATGATATGATGTTTCATCAGAGATATAATGCAAGTTTAGTGAGGCTCAGCCCATAGCTAAGAACCTTCGTGTCCATCGTTTTGACCATAGTTAGAAACATGCAAAGAAATTTCAAAAACGGTCCGAACTATGTGAAACCTTTGCGTGGTGTCATGTAATGTGACATAGTTCGAAGGAAAAATATCAAACTTGGTAAATTGATTGCGTCGCGAAAAACCTTCTCATAAATGACTTATCATGTCCGAGGTTTCATGGCTTCCGGGTCAAACGACCAATGTTATCGCTAGAATCAGGGAATATTTTGTGATAATGTGCCCGTATTGTGCACACGTGTGCATGTTGGGATGGAAAACAATGTTGAAGGAGTAAGTTTTCCTTTTCGACGCACGGAAAATCTATTTTCCATTTTCCGATCGCAAATAACGGGGCGTTTTGTGAAGCAACCACCAAATGATAGTTTTAGAATGGTACCACCACATTTTGTAAAAATATTAGACCACCTTACATGGACAATGTCCCAACCGGGGTATCTCAAACCTTTCCGTTCACCCCTGGCGAAAAAGACAAATTCTTGCCGAATCGGTAGGAAGTGGGTCCGGTTTGAACTACAGGTACATGATCCGATGCTCATGATTTTTGGAAAAAATCATTTTTAGACTCACAATATGCTATTTCTTTAGAGATCCAATGCAAGTTTAGCGAGGCTCAGCCCGTATGTAAGAACCTTCGTGTCCGCCGTTTTGACCATAGTTTGAAATGGGCATAAAAAAAATTCAAAAACAGACTGAACTATGTGAAACCTTTGTGTGGCGTCATGTTATATGACATCGTTCCAAGGAAAAATATAAAACTTGGTAATTTGATGGCGTCTCATAAAACCTTCTCATAAAAGACCTATCATATTCGAGGTTTCATGGCTTCCGGGTCAAACATCCAATATTATGGCTAGAATCAGGGCATAGTTTGTGATAATATACCCTTATTGTGCACACATGTGTATCTTGGAATTTAGAACAATGTTGCAGGAGGAAGTTTTCCTTTTCGACGCACGGAAAATCCATTTTCATTTTCCGATCGCGAAAAACAGGGCGTTTTGTGAAGCAACCACCAAATGACAGTTTTAGAGTGGTACCATCACATTTTTAAAATATTAGACCACCTTACATGGACAATGTCACAACCGGGGTATCTCAAACCTTTCCGTTCACCCCTGGCAAAAAAGACAAATTCCTGTCGAATCGATAAGAAGTGGGTCCGGTTTGAACTACAGGTACATGATATAATGCTCATAATTTTTGGAAAAAATCATTTTTAGACTCACAATACGCTATTTCTTCAGATATCCAATGCAATTTTAGCGAGTATCAGCCCCTAGCTAAGAACCTTCGTGTTCGCCGTTTTGACCATAGTTTGAAACGGGCATTAAAAATTCAAAAACGGTCCGAACTATGTGAAACCTTCGTGTGGCGTCATGTTATGTGACATAGTTTGAACGAAAAATTATCAAACTTGGTAAATTAATTGCATCTCGAAAAAACCTTCTCATAAATGACCTATCATGTCCGACGTTTCATGGCTTCCGGGTCAAATGGGTAATGTCATGGCTAGAATCAGTGCATAATTTATGATAATGTTCCCATATTATGCACGCGTGTGCATCTTGGGATGGAGAATAATGTTGCAGGAAGAAGTTTTCCTTTTCGACGCACGGAAAATCCATTTTCCATTTTCCGAGCGCAAAAAAAGGGGGCGTTTTGTGAAGCAACCACCAAATGACAGTTTTAGAATGGTACCACCACATTTTGTAAAAATAACACGCCACCTTACCTGTATAAATGTCCCAATTGGGATATCTCAAACCTTTCCGTCCACCCCTGGCGAAAAAGACAAATTCCTGCCCAATCGATTGGAAGTGGGTCAGATTTGAACTACAAGTATATGATCTGATGCTCTTTATTTTTTGTAAAAATTATTTTTAGACTCACAATATCATGTTTCTTCAGATATCCAATGCAAGTTTAGCGAGGCTCATCCCCTTGCTAAGAACCTTCATGCTCGACATTTTGACCATAGTTTGAAACGGGCCTAAAAAATTTAAAAACTTTCTGAATAGGTAGGAAGTAGGTCCGATTTAAACTAGATGTACATGATTTGATCCGCGTCATTTTTTGGAAAAATCATTTTTAGGTTCATAATATGCTATTTTATCATAGATCCAATCATGGTTTCGCAAGGTACCACTCGTAGCTAAGAAACTTCGTGCCTGCCGTTTTGAGGGCAATTTAGGCGTAAGTACTTTAAAAAATCAAAAAAAATGGAAAACCTTCAAATATTTGCCAACATAAAACTCATACATATTTTCAAGATTACCAAATCGATTCTAGAATCATCTCAATCTGAGGTCATACACAAAATTAATGGATAATTGATTTTTTAGGCATTCCAAATAAAAAAGCTCCCTCTAATTTTGGGGCACAAACTCTTATGAATCATCCCAATTAACAGTAAATTCATATCGCTATTTGCTGATGGAATGTTGGCCCATTCGTTGCAGCAGGTGCAATAGCGAGGTGAGTTAAAAAAATAGCAAGGCATAGGCCCAACACCAATGCATGAATAACTTGGCCCAACGGGGCGCATGCCCAGCAGCAAAAAGGGTTAAGTATTGGCACGTGAATTTAACACCAAAGGTTCTTTGGTGTAGTGGTTACAACGCTAGGGGGTACGGAGTCTGGGAGGTCGCGGGTTCAAACCTCCGCCCCTATTTATCGGTCTTGAAGAAATAGACACGTATATATGACATGTAAGCAAACATTGACACATAGACGTGGCAAGTAAGCGGAATTGCTGATGTGGTCTATTAGTCATTTAAATGTATTCTAATTCAGATATTACGACTATTTAAATTGATCATAATTGGCTGTAAATAAGTCTCTCAGCCATGTCATGTAGTTATGACGACTTTATATGAAGAAATTACGACGAAAGCAGAGGTACCCTTTGTTGGGCATATGCTAAATGAGTATCATCATGGCATGTCTCTAATCTGGATAACCTGAGTGGCCCACAGTTGGTAGGCCTTTGCCGGATAAAGGAAGGCTACAGAGGAGTCACCAGCGTACACGGAGCCTTGGAGTGCAAGACACATTAGACTAGTTGTATACCGTGTAGGAATCTGTAACCTGTCCGGCTAAGACTTTGCCTGTAACCCTAGGATCTGGCGACTATATAAGCTAGACCTATGGGAGCCTTAGGGATAACTCAACTCATATCGCGCACAACGAACCAATCCCTATAACTCGGTGTATTGCCATTATAGTGATTTATAGCAGGAGTAGGATTCCGCCACCGTCGTGGGATCTGAACTTGGGACCGATATCCTCAGGATGTCGGGTCACAGACGGGTTCATCAGAACAAAGACGGAGGGATGTACGCAATAGTAAGGAGGCTATCCCCATATCCTCCAACAATGGAGGTGATGGCGAGTTGTCAACACCTTGCTGGGATACCCCAAGAGCAAGGTGTGATGAGCACAACAACAAGTTTTCCCTCAGTAAGCAATCGAGCTTATCGAACCAGTAGGAGGAAGGAAACGTGTAGAGGTCCACACCTTGATAAGGTAGAGATCCCTGTGTTTACAATGCTAGTCCCTGGATCAATAGCTAGCATCCACAGTTTAAGATGTAATATCATGAAACAAAGGTCATAATACAACTTTATAACCAGGAATAAAATAATTCATTACATCTTACATAGCTCATTTGGCTATCTCATTACAATACAGCGGAAATAACTATTTAGCATGGAGTCCTTCATCTTCAAAGTGCCACAGGCAATCATGTTGGTTGTAGACTTGTAATCCTATTCAACACACTTCACTAACATCAAACAAACCTGCAACATAATAAGTTACAGCCACAAGGGTCAACACATTTGAATTGTATTGGCAAGTGATACTATGGTAGTATAGTGGAGTCTATCATCTATATGCATTTGGCTAAGTGGAGCTTAGGCTTTCTTTGCTCAAAATAGGTTTTCCTTATAAGTTGAAGACACTAAGTTTTTGTTTGTCAAAATCACCCAAGGCATCTACCAATAGAAATTGGTGATCCTTTAACCCTTGTTCAACCACAAGTTTTTATCTTAGAAATTGGGATGAGGAGATTCTTGATAGCTTCCATGTCTTGATTCTCAAATTGTCCATTGCCGGGGACACGGCTAAGTACTTAGATTTTACTCTCTCGAGAGGTTGTGCACTTTCCCCACAAGACTCGACATGCATCGATACACGCGTTCCCAAACCTATCACCCCCTACCACCATCTGTCCATCAGGCTAAGTTATTGCAACCTATATGATCCAGGCAGAGCCCATATTGCCATGTGGCTACACTTGAAGCTTCTCAACATTTGACATCTCAAATCTCTTCGTTCCTAGGTGGCTTTCCACAAGTGAAATACACTTGGGTAGGCCATAAATATGGGGCCCTGCGTAACCACTCAACATAAACCTTTCACAACCATTCCACCAAGGTGATTCATTCACATAGTTGTTTTATTAAACAAAACACAAGTCAATGACTTAGAAATATTTCATAGCATGAATATAATCCACCCTTGTTTACTACTAGCTAGGCTAACATAATAATAGTAGGAATATTAACTTAGGGAAAATTCTACTAAGGTTTCATCTACTAGGATTTCCCATGCCATAGTTAACACATAGAAAATTCCATGCGAGTCCTACTTTGAAATACCACTAATGCATAGTGAAAATAATGGGACAAAAGTATGGAGCACCACTTGCCTTTTTAGTAGAGAATATAGATTCACTCCATGATCTTGCAATAGTCACACTCTTCAAATTTCACTACAATTCAATCAAGGCACAAATTCAATCTAGCATTCAAACAATTCATCACATAAAATAATAAAAACAAAACAATGCATGCAAGAGATTGTTTTATTTGGAAAAGTGGTTTCTAATAGGTTACACACATTTTAAAGAGCTAATTGGTCACTTATAAAAGTGGCAAAACCATTTGATATTGAGTTAGTGAAAATGGCCACTTTAAGTCATTTTTGTATTGTTAGAAATGATTTAAATCAAAGTGATAATTTCTAGTGTTAGACAAAATGTTTTTAAACACAAATATTAATATTTAGGGTCAAAGTGTTTTAAAACAAATATATTTACAAAAGGTTTCACTCAAAAACCATTTAAATTAAGCACTTTTTTTATTTTACTAGAAATGCTTTTATACAAAGTAATAATTTTTCTATGGTTCATAAAATATATTTTAAATCCCAAAACTTGGTGTTTAGGGTCAGGGAGTTTAAATCAAATCATTTTCCAAAGGTTTTACTCAAAAAGCATTTTTAAAACATAATCAACATTTTTATTTAGCTAGAAATGCTTTTATTCAAAGATTTATTCCCTAGTATCACAAAATATACTTTTAAATCTAAAAGTTGGGTTTTATGGTCAGTATGTTCAAAACAAAACATTTACAAAAGATTTTACTCTAAAAACATTTTTAGAATAAATTTTATAACCAAAATAGGCCTACACATGTTTCTGCAAAAACAACCATTTTTACAGAAGGAATTCACTAAAAAAAGGGCATGGTTGGAAAGTATTCTTCTTTCTGATTCCATTGATATACAATTTGAAAAATTTGGACGTGTAGATCTAAAGTTATGAATTTTTCAAAACTAAACATCTAATAGAAATGTTTCTGTCTATTTAAAACAAAAGCTGGCCACGTGGAGCGTTTCTACTGGCTAATACCGGTTCGCATAGATCGATCTCTCTGGGCCATCAGATCTAAATGACCACGCACGACACAGATGCAATCATACCATTTCGATTAGTGATCTATCGCAGCAGTTGGATTTAAATCCTATGGCTCACATCTACTGGTCATACACTGGCGGCGCTGGCGGTGGTGAACGGCGGCGATGCGCTCGGGAGGTGATGTTGCCGGCAATACAGGAAGAGAGAGAGAGAAGTAGCTCACAATGATCACAGGGGTGTGGCGAAGCTCAAGGTGGTCTTCGGAGAGAAGGGGGAACACGAGGACGATGGGGATTGCTTGCCGTAGTTCCTACTGGCGACGATGTGCTCGGGCTGGTGACGTTGGCGATGCTATGGACCGCTCTAAGACAAGAGAAAGTTTTCATTAGATGCGCACGGAGTCGGTGATCATGCGCGTATGAACAAGAGGAAGAGGGGAGGTCAGAAGATACCAGGGGGCATCGCCGGAGTTGGAACATGAGGCGGTGGCGTGCAGGCGATGACGGAGCCGACGCTTCGGTGCACGAGAAAGCACGAGGTTGGGTTCAGTAGATGCGCATGGTGATTACGAATTAACTAGCTTGAACCAGAGGGCCAGGGGAGGCATGTGCTCACCGGAATTTGCTGACGAGCTCGTCGCAGACAAGGGAGGTCTCGAGCAAAATCAGAGCAGCCTAGGGGCAGAGGAGAAGTGGCGTCTGGGGGAAACGGGAGAGGGGACGCGGGCGATTAAGAGTGCGTGGTTGTAGGGCGGAATCAACGCGACATTAAGGTGGATTTTTCAAAGAATTAAACGGCAGAGAACGGCAGTGAGGGAGAGGGGGAACCGGTCGCGGCGGGTCAGAACGATGAGCTGACAGGTGGGGTTGTGCTGTCAGCGAGAGAGAGAGTTACGCGGTGGGGTCCAAGCGCCAGTGGCAGCGCGGGTGTGGGTTCGGGTGAGAAAACGCTTCGTGTGGGGAAGAAAGATGGGCTGCGAGTTGGGCCAGATTGGGTTAGCTGGGTTGGGCTGCTTCTTTTTATTTTTTTCCTTCTTATATTTTCTTTTTCATTTTCTGTTTTGATTTTTGTTCAAATAATTCAAACACCATTTGAATTCAGATCTTTACCAAAACTTTCAATATATTTTAGTACTATTTATAAATGTATTTTTAAAAACCCTTTTGGAATAATTCCTTTATTCAATTATGGTTTATTATTTATTTATAATAGGTACTTGCCTTTATTCAAATAAGATTTTAATTATAATTTCAAACTCTTATTTGAATTTCAATTTTTCATCAAACCTTTTCAGTAGGTTTTATTTATTCAATAATATGTTAAATAATTCATTTTGAATTATTTAAAATATTTTGAATATGATTTATTAATCATTTAAATTGGGCATTTCTCTTTATTCTGATAAAATTAAATATGATTTTAAACCCTTATAAATTCTATTCAAATAGTTCTTTGATTACATTTAAGTTAATTAAGCAACTTTTATTCCACTTGGGAAAATTCCAATTTATTATTTTCTCATGATTTAATTAATCATTTCTATTAGAGATTTTGTCTTTATTAAAATAATTTTAATATGGTTTAGTCCCATATGTTCTTATTTGATTATTCTTTATCCCTTTATTTTATTCAGATTTGAATTATCTTTGTTCCATTTGCCTATGGATTTAACTCAAGATTTAGTTTGTCTTCTAAATAATTTTATTGGGATTTATTATTTAGTTTAGGCAATTGTCTTTATTTAAATAAAGTTGGATATTGTTTAATCCTTATGATTTTATTTAAATAATATTTTACTCTTTTTTTATTATTTCAATAACTTTTAATTGTTTATGGATTTGTCCAATATTTAATTTGTCTTTAAAATATTCCTTATTTATTTATTTATTCCTTTCTTTATCTCATAAAGTCCATATCTTTTTATTTATAGGTCCAAATTTGGTGATTCCAATTTGTATAATTTTATTTGATATTTGTTTATCTTTTCAAATCCTTTTAGGATTACTTTGCTCACAATTTGGTATGGATTTTAGATAGGAGCTTTATTAGCTTTGAAATTAATTCCTTATCTTATTATATTCATAAGTTTTTATCCATGGTTCCAAATTAAGTGCAACCCATTTCTATGGTTTTATAATATTTTTATTTGTCATTTTGATCACTTATAAATGTCTGTTGACAAATTTTTATATGGATCAAATCCATAGTCTTTGAGAGATCTTGGAAATGATTTTCTTCCATTAGGGTTTTAGGGTTTGGTGTATTTTTCCCAAGTGTTTAAATTTCAAGATACCTTCATCGATGAATCCATTTCACTTGATTGAAATTTGTTGGATTCCATTTTATTCAAATTTTGTTCAAGGAGGGTTTTGATGTATCTATTTAGAAGCAAAAAGTTTCTTTTCACCCTAAATTTCAACAATTATTTTCTTTTGTTTATTTTATTTTTCACATTTCAAAATTTGGAAAATTTTGGGATGTGACAGGATACCACCCTTAAAATAAATCCCATCCCGAGATTTGGGAAGGCTAGAGGTTACCAGTTGGCTTCAAAACAACTAGGGTACTACCACCCTTAAAAAGGTTTTCAACTAGATTACATATTGACTTACTTGGGATCTTGATGTAACTTCTCTGGACAGTTGCTTGCATAATGGCCTAGCTCTTTGCATTTGAAACACATTACTTGGCTAATATCCTTTTTCTTCTTTGGTATCATTGCCTCTTGTTTTTTTCCTTGGTTCTTCTTCTTTTCTGGACATTCATTGGCATGGTGTCCCATCTCTTTGCAATTGTAACATTGCTCTTGGGTAATATCCTTCCTGCTAGGGTTGGGGTATTTCTTCTTCTTCTTGGGTCTCTCCAAAGCTAGGAGTTCTTCTAGTTCATGCTCTTCATATTTCACCACAAAGGTGGGAAATCTTTCTCTCTTCTTGGGGCAGTCACTAGAGATATGACCTTCTTCTCCACATGAGTAGCAACACTTTGTGGTTACTTTAGATGTGGCTCTATGAGGCATGGTTCTTACTTTGCCTTCATCCTTCTTGGTAGAAGTTGTTCCCTTATGGAGGTTTCCAAACATTTGATGCATTCCATCTTGTTTCATTTGTTGAACTATAGGATAGATGGGGCATTGGATAGGGACATGATCATTTCCTTCACATAGGAAACAAGTAACTTGAGATGTGGGGCATTGTTTAGATGGATGTTTCTCTTCACAATTAGGGCATTGACCCTCATGCTCTTTAGAAGTGTGTTCTATGTCTCCACAAATATTGCAAGCTTGAGTTCCTTCTATAATATCATTATTGATATCATAATCACTTTGGGAATGGGTGTCTATCATGTTGACCATTTGATTGCTCATCCTTTGCAACAATTGGGATTGGATTTCCAAAAACTATTGCATAGTTGGGTCTAACTCATTGTTGTTGGCTAAAAAATGAGTTGTCACTTGATTCAACTGGGTTTGGGTTGCTAGTAGTTGTTCCCTCATGTGCATCTCTTGGTGATTGTTGTTGTTGTCACCATTCTTGATGTTGGAGTTCTTTGGAGAAGTCATCTGTTTGGGTTGGATTGGGATTAGAATAGGCAAACGATTTCTAGAGGAATAATTCTACTCACACACAACAATTCACACAAACAATGTGCAAGCAATCACGAACAAACATTCCACTCAAACAACAAGGTTCAAGCACATTTTTAGGCAACAAAATATTTTTGCTACACCACATAAGTTGGTGTGTTTGATCTAACTAAACTCTAGTATGGTGGTCCAACTATATGGTTCACTTGATATCTTTCCATTCTTCTTGATTGTTTCTTCTTGAACAAGCTCATGGTATCCTTAGAAGAATTATTGCATCTTGGTCACAAAACTTCAAAGGTGATGATGGTTCCTTCTAAGTTGTGTTTCCTTAGTCTTCAAGTCTTGAGTATTATTCTTGTCTCACTTGTAGTACTTAGTGATGTCTAAGTTGAAGTCCTTGATGAAACTAAAGCTGAAGTCATTGGTGATGTTGAAGTTTAAGTCATTTGAGTTTGGTGAAGTCCTTTGCTCATGGTGGAGGATTTGTCCATCAAGTTTGAAAAGGAAGAGATGTAGAATCAAAACCAAAAAGGTTGAGGAAAGAGTTTACAAGATTGTTTGTAAATAAGTTTTGGAACAAATACAAATCCTATTTTTCTAAGGGGTTTTGTCCAATCCTAGGGTTACAATCCTACAGGAAACGCAGTGCTCTGATACCATTTGTAGAGGTCCACGTTTCCACTGTACGATTTCTTCAAGGGTATGAAGATCTCATCAATCTCTCTCGTTTGATTACATCTCCTATATTAGATCTTGGCTTTCTTGTTCGCATATGTAGGAAAATTTTGATTTACTATGCTGCGAATCCCTTCACCTGCAGCCGGCCCTGCCCTGTAAACTCGTATCTAAACAGTAAACCCTAGAGGCCAATTTTTAATCTGCCCCTAGACCAGTATATAAGGGAGGGCAGAGTTGGGGTTCTAGGTAAGCAACAACAGAAGGATATAAGTGCTAGCCACTAGTTATCATCTTCCTCTAGCTCTCAATAGTAGCTAAGGAAACAGCTCCAGGAGCATCTGTACAGGGCATTCGCCCCCTCATATAGTTCATCTTGTAGGAGTAGGGGTGTTACCTCGCCAAGAGGTCCCCGAACTAGGTATGTTGCTGTGTTTGCAGTCTACCATGCCCAACCCGTTGCGTGAGCCACCGATTGCATCCGAGTGTCCCTCTTTAGCCATCCCCGATGGCACTGCCGTGTTCCCCACCACGAAAGTTGGCGTCCACCGTGGGGCACAGCGCTTTGGCTGGGACATCTTCCGCACGGGACTTCCGCTCGTCGCCGGTGAACGCGTGGCCTCCGGCCTCATTCTCATGTTCGGCGCATTCAACTGCGTCATCGACAACGCCGCGTGCTTCGCCGGGAACACCTTCCCCGCCAACGGCTCCATCATGCATTTCGGGGACATCCGCGTCTACGTCGCCACTGTCGCCGAGATCTTCCCCAGTGTGGTCACCCCCGTCCTCGAAGTGCCTCTCAGGCACCTCGCCAACGGCCTGACCGCGGTGAGGGGTTGCATCAAAGTCATGGTGGTAAACACCCGCGAAAACCACCGCCCGCCTCAGGAGCGCCGAGCGGGAGGATAGAGATTCGCGCCCGAGCAAGAGCAAGATCCGCTCACCGCCTCCATCCAGCACTTATGCGTTCGAAGCTGCGCGCCAGAAGCTCCTGGAGGAAGCCACCATGGTCGCTGCTAACCATCGCCGACTAAACGCTGCCGTGCATGAATATAACGTTGCACATGGCTTTGTCAGGAAGATCCAGCACCGAGGGCGTGACTTAGCATCGGAACTGGACCGCGCCGCCGATTCACATGCAGGCGTGTCGTTGCCTGTCTATAGCACCCCTGCCAAGAACATGAGAGCGGCCGAGGCGGCGGCTGCGGAATTGAAACACCTCGAGGGAAAAAAGCTTCGTCGACACTGCTAACAAGGAGCAGGCCGAAGGTACCCCCAGCCAGATGAGTAACTCCCGAGACATCTTCGTTCGCAAAGGTGCGGAGCAGACGGCGCACGGGGGAAGAAAGCATCAGCAGGCGTCCTCCCTAGGAGGAGTTGGGCAAAACAGTCGTCCGCATGGCGAGTCCGGCAATCGTGGCCGCCACAACCGAGACGCCGCCACTTCTAGCGTGAGCCGTTCCCCGATGGAAGGAGCTTCCCAAGGGAAGAAGACGCACGTCCCGGATGAAGGAGTAGACGCAAACAAGGACCCGCCCGTGTCGCATCTGAAGGGCTGACTCGGCCCCCGAGAGCCGGCTGACATGTGCGAGCGCATTGACCTCCTGGTGCAGTCGCGTACGCTGGAAGAGGAAAGTCCGGCTGGCCCGAAGTGTTTCGGCCTGCGCATCCGGAATGAGCCATTTACAAAGAGTTTTTGGCTTCCAAGGGACATGCCAAAATATAACGGCACGGTCAAGCCTGAGGATTAGTTGGTGGATTACACTAACGTAGTGGGAATCGCCAACGGAAATCTCCGCCTGGATGTCCACTACGTCCCCCTCATGCTCGTCGATTCGGCAAGAACATGGCTCAATAGCCTCCCCGACAACAACATCAATGCCTGGCTGGACTTCGAAGAAGCGTTCATTTGCAACTTCACCGGAACATACAAGTGGCCGGGTCGACCTCGTGAGCTCGCTCTCTGCGTACAAGGCAAGGATGATTCCGACCGCGCCTACCTCACCAGGTGGACCAGCATGCACAACTCGTGTGAAGGGGTGCGCGAGCACCAGGCAATAGACTTCTTCACCAACGGTTGCCGAGACGTCACCATGTTGAAGCATAAGCTCAGCTAGGCAGACCCGCAAACCATGGCCCAAGTCATGGCCATCACGGACAAGTATGCCACCGCCGACGCGGCTATGAAGAAGCCCATCGTGGTGGACGACCAAGGCCAAATCATCATGGACAAGCAGGCGGAGCGCCGCCAGCCGGGCGACCATCACCCCAGGTGGCACGTCCACGACATTTGCCACGGAAAGAGGAAAGACGACCAACCGGACAACCGGTACGGCACCAAGCAAGTAGCTGTTGTGCATGAGGACCCGACTGCAGGTGGCAGCCGGAGGTAGAGACCTGATGACAAGCCGCCCCGGCCCAAGTACACCATGGAGTCCATGCTCGATGGGCCGTGCAAGTTCCACAGCAGCGACAGCAAGCCTGCGAACCACACAACACGCTAGTGCAGCTGGACGAAGAAGATGGCTGAAGCCGGTGGGCTCCCACCACCATCTCCACCACCAGCCGAAGGCCCACTGGACAACAGGGAGCGGCGCAAACGCCGGGAGGACGACGAGGATGGTTACCCACGACAAGTGGGCAATTACCACATCTTCCTTGCGGAGCCGAAGACAAAGCACGCCAAGCGGAGGCGCGAGGCGGAGGTGAACGCAATCGTCCCCCCGTACCCCAATATATACATTGGTCGGACCAGGCGATTACCTGGAGCAAGGAAGACCAGCCGGCCGTACTACCAAGCCCTGTAAACTACGCATTGGTCCTCCACCCCATCATCATCTCCTAGAAACACTCGTGTCGTTTCTCCCGTGTACTGATCGACGGAGGCAGCATCATCAACCTCCTGTACTATAGCAGCCTTGAGCGGTTCGGCATCAGCGAGTCCTAATTGCAGCCCTCAAGCACTTTGTTTCATGGAGCAGTACCAGGTCCGTCACACTCGCCAATCGGCAAGATCCGGCTGGACGTCATCTTTGGCAACGAGAACAACTTTCATCATGAACCAATTTGGTTCGAGGTTATGAACCTCTCCAGCGCCTACCACGCCATACTAGGGCGCCCAGCCCTCACCAAGTTCATGGGAGTGCCGCACTACACGTACCTCAAGATGAAGCTTCCTGGCCCAAATGGAGTGATCGCCGTTAACGGCTGCTACAAGCGTTCGATCGAGTGCGCCACAGATGGATCCAAGCTAGCCGAAGCAATGATCATCGCTAAGGAGAAGCGCATCATAATGCAGAACATGGCGGCTCTGCAGAAAGATATGTCGGCTGGAGAATCATAGTTCAATCCCTCGCAAGGCACAAGGAAGATCCTGCTAAATGAGGAGGACCCAAGCAAGTACATCCTGGTCGGAGACGGCCTGGACAACAAATAGGAAAGCGCGCTCGTCGACTTCCTCCATGAGAATCGGGACATTTTTGCATGGTGCCCCAAAGACATTCCAGGTGTCCTGAGGGAGCGCGCCGAGCACTCTCTTCATGTTCGACTGGACGCGAAGCCGGTCAAACAATCTTTACGCCACTTCGCAGAAGAAAAAAGAAGAACCATCGGTGAGGAGATCACATGGCTGCTCGCAGCCGGCTTCATCATGGAAGTTTTCCACTCGGAATGGCTGGCCAACCCGGTATTGGTACTGAAGAAGAACAAGACATGGCGCATGTGTGTTGACTACACGAGCCTCAACAAGGCATGCCCCAAGGATCCTTTTGCTCTACCGCGAATAGATCAAGTTATTGACTCCACTGCTGGATGTGATTTGTTTTCTTTTCTGGACACTTACTCGGGTTATCACCAGATTAATCTCAATGTAACCGATCAAATAAAGACATCATACATAACCACGTATGGGGCTTACTTCTACACCACCATGCCCTTCGGTCTGAAAAACACAGGAGCAACCTACTAGCGCTGCATGCAGACAGATTGGTAAAAACGTGCATGCCTACATTGACGACATCGTCATAAAGACCAAGGAGCAGCACACACTGCTCAAGGACCTGAAGGAAACATTTGACAATCTCCGCCGCTTCCAGATCAAACTGAACCCGGAGAAGTGCGTATTTGGCGTCCCAGCCGGCAAGCTCCTCGGTTTTCTCGTCTCCGATCGCATGGAGCTGCCACAAAGCATGCGCGAGGTACAGAAGTTCACCGGGTGCCTAGCGTCCCTCAGCCGGTTCATCAGCCGACTGGGTGAGAAAGCCCTCCCCCTGTACCAACTCATGAAGAAGACGGACAAGTTCGTCTGGACAGCTCAAGTGGACGAAGCTTTCCGGGACCTCAAGCGCATGCTCACCTCACCGCCTATTTTGGCGGCACCAGCAGCAAAGGAGCCAATGCTGATGTACATCGCTGCCACAAACAGAGTTGCCATCGTGGTGCTGGTAGTGGAAAGGCCAGAAGAGGGGAAGGCCTAGCCGGTCCAGCGCCCCGTATACTACCTAAGTGAAGTACTGTCGCTCTCCAAACAGAACTACCCCCACTACCAGAAGCTGGTGTATGGCGTGTACATGGCCGCCAAGAAACTCAAGCACTACTTCCAAGATCACTCCATCCGGGTGGTGGCATTGGCCCCGCTCGTGAATATTATCGGCAATAAGGATGCCACCGGGCGCGTGGAAAAATGGGCCATAGAGGTTGCTGCACACAACATTCAGTATGAGCCAAGGACGGCAATCAAATACCAGGCGCTGGCCGACTTCATCGTCAATTGGGCAGAGACTCAGTACATGCCACTGGTCCCTGATTCAACGTATTGGAGGCTACACTTCGACGGCTCCAAGATGCGAGGAGGACTCGGAGCCGGAATCGTGATAACCTCTCCCAAAGGCGATCGGTTGGAGTACATCCTCCAGATCCACTTCAAGGCGTCTAACAATGTCGCCGAATATGAAGCGCTCATCCAGTGGCTCAAGATGGCCAAGCAGATAGGCATCCAGAGGATACTATGCTTCGGAGATTCAGACCTGGTGGTCCAGCAGGTATCTGGCGAGTGGGACACAAGGGATGCGAACATGGCTCTCTACCCTTTCTTCATTCAGCAGCTGTGCGCCTGCTTCGAAGGATGTGAGTTCCACCACGTACCCAGGGCCAACAACGAAGCCGCTGACGCTTTGGCCAGCGGTGGCTCAACAAGATAGGCCATACATCCTAGAGTCTCCCTCGAGCACCTGTGCAAGCCCTCCATCACCCCGTCACCAGAATCCGACTCCATCGTACTCAACGCTAACCCAGGAACAGCCGGTGCCGCGCCGCACCCGGGGACTGCCTCGCCGTACCCGGGGGCTATCGTGCCGCACCCGGGGATTGCCTCGCCGTACTCGGGGACTGCCGCCCCACACCCGGGGACTGCCTCACCGCACCCGGGGACTGCCTTGTCGCACCCGGGGACTACCACGTCTAGAGCTAGCCATCCGTGAGGATATCAAGATCATCATGCAGACGGTGTACGCCATTCGGGAAACAACCGACTAGGCGAAGCCGTTGATGAACTTCTTGGCCAAGGACGAGCTCCCAACGGAGGAAGTGGTAGCACGACAGGTGCGACGAAGAGCAAGCGCATACACCATCATCAAAAACGAGCTATACAAGCACAGTGTCGGGGGCATCTATCAGCGATGCGTAAGCCAAGAGGAGGGAACCAAGCTCCTAGCAGACATACACTAGGGCGAATGCGGCCACCATGCTTCATCAAGGGCAATAGCAGCCAAGGCTCTCCACCATGGTTTCTATTAGCCCACAGCACTGAAGGATGCTCAGGAGTTGGTCAAAGCATGCAATGGTTGTCAGCGATTCAGCCAGCTGAAGCACACACCGTCTTCAACATTCAAGACGATACCAATCACCTGGCCATTTGCAGTCTGGGGGCTAGACATGGTTGGGCTGTTCAAAATAGCTTGATCCGGTATGACGCACCTGCTTGTAGCTGTAGACAAGTTCACCAAGTGGATCGAGGCAAAGCCCATCAAGAAGCTGGATGGAGCGATGGTGATCAAGTTATTCACGGGCATCATCATCCGATTCAGCTACCCACATAGCATCATCACGGACAACGGCACCAATTTCACGAAGGGGGTTTTTGCCCTTTTTTGTGGAGAGAAGGGCATCCGTCTGGACCTGGCATCGGTCGCGCACCCACAGTCCAACAGGCAGTGCGAACGTGCTAATGGCCTGATTCTAGCCGGAATCAAGCCAAGACTGATCGAACCACTCATCAGGTCACCTAGATGCTGGATCGAGGAGTTGCCAGCCGTGCTATGGAGCCTACGCACCACCCTGAACCATTCAACCGGCTTCACACCGTTCTTCCTTGTCTATGTGGCAGAGGCAGTTCTCCCAACAGACATCCAGTTCGACGCGCCCCGCAAACATCTCTACATGGAGCAAGAAGCCAAGGAAGCAAGAGAGGACAACGTGGACCTACTCGATGAAGCACGAGAGCTGGCTCTATCCAGGTCAGCGATATATCAGCAGGACCTATGCCGCTACCACGCCAGCCGGATCCGGCCTACTTCCTTTCACGAAGGAGATCTAGTGCTGTGCCTAGTCCAGAGCACAAAAGGAATGCATAAGCTATCCCCACCATGGGAAGGCCCATTCATCGTCAGCCGGGCGCTGCACAACAGTTCATATTATTTGATCGACGCTCAGCAACCGGCAAAGAACAAGGCATATCGCTCAGACGAGGAGTTGGAACGCCCTTGGAATGCGAGCCTACTCCGGCCATTTTACACTTGAACTAGAAGTGTATGTATCTTCCCTTTCATAAAATAAATGAGCAAGCTTGGAAGCCTCGGCATAGTACCGAGGACTTTGTCCCAATTTCACACACCACATTCGTCTCCATACCGGCTGGCCCAGACACCCATGATTTCTATAGGCGGCATAGTATTGCATGAGGTGCCTAGAGCAAACTCTTCGGTTTCGGCTTCAGATTGCAAGCCGGCAGTCGACCCGGCAAGAGCAAAAACTCAAAGTACATAGTGCAAGAACATGCCAACGCAGAAAACAAGAGCGCCTGGGTGAACCGGTCACGCCTACATGAGCTAAGCTAACAACAACAAACCGAAGTATCGCGAGGCACGCCAGCTCAGCCGTTCCTTCGGTTCCAGCTGCAGACCGCAATCCGGCTAGCAGCCGGCAAGGGCAACGCTCGAAAGGCCAATGCTCACCGAGAAAAGGGGAGCTTCTAACAGCCTATATCGAAAGGGCATGTTTCCTTATTTTTTGTTCAAACATATATATGAATGGGCGTGCATATAATGAAACTAACCCAAAGCAATGATGTGTCTAGCATGACACGAGCCACAACTTGATAGGAAATACAGTGGCAAAGAGCTTCGACCGGGCTAGCTACCCTAGCCGACCCGAAGCTCGGGGACTGCAACCAGTGGGCGCGCTCCTGGGCACCCATCAACCTAAGTCAAGGTGGCAAAGAGCTTCGACCCAGCTGGCTACCCCAGCCGACCCGAACCTCGGGGACTACACCCAGTGGGCGCGCTCCCGCGCACCCATCAACCTAAGTCAAGGTGGCAAAGAGCTTCGACCCGGCTGGCTACCCCAGCCAGCCCAAACCTCGGGGACTACACCCAGTGGGCACGCTCCCTCGCACCCATCAACCTAAGTCAAGGTGGCAAAGAGCTTCGACCCGGCTGGCTACCCCAGCCGGCCCGAACCTCGAGGACTACACCCAGTGGACACGCTCCCGTGCACCCATCAACCCAAGTCAAGGCAGCCAAGAGCCCCGACCCGGCCAGCTACCCAGCTGGAAAAAATCCTAAAGACCACAACTAATGAAGGCATAAAGACAGAAACGCCAATGACAAACAAAAAGACAGAATGAGCTCAAGAACTAAAGGGGCGTCAAGACATTAAGCGGAACGCGAAGATTCCACACAAAGTTCAAAGTTTGCGGTCATAAATTCACCAACATGTAGCACCAACAAAAGGCCAGTTTGCCAAATACACCCGGAATACCAGGGATCAAGGCTGTGGAGCCGGAGAAGCAGAGGGAGCATCAGCAGCAGGAGCAGGAGGCGGACCGGCAGGAGGGGCGCCAGTGTCGGCTGCAGGAACTTGGCTGGTGGAGGCAATGTCGGTGGATTCCAGGGCGCCGAGATCCAGTGAAATAACAGCGGCTCGGCGGGGTCATGAAAGTCACGCTCCAGGTCCAGTAGGTACAAATCTTCACCCCGCAGGACCGGATCGCCGGAATGCTGTCGCGGAGGCCCTCGTAGCTCGTCCCAAGACGGAAACCATGAGTGAGCACACTGAGATCAGCCCCCGGGTACCACGACTTTACCAGGGCTAGAGCCATCCCCACACCACCTCGGGTCGCCCATTCCTTGTGGGTCTCCAGCACATCGCTGCCGCGAGACAAGGCAACAGCTAAGCTGGCGATGTCATGCAGATCACCTGCCTCTGTCCAGATGTAATGGAAGAGGTCGTTAGCAACGGCACGCAGACCATTGCTCTCCTACGCCAGTACCTTAACCATATCCAGGGTGGTCAGGTCGTGTGAGACCCTGGCGCATGGCTCAATAGGATTGATAGGAAACCCATACCAACAAGTTGCAACTTCTTTTCCGGAAGCTCATTCGAAAAGAACTCTAAGGTTAAGCGTGCTTGGCCTAGAGCAATTCTAGGATGGGTGACCGACCGGGAAGTGGGTAACCGGGTGCGCATGAGTGAGGACAAAGTGCGCAGAAAAGACTAGTGTTGGTCTGTGGGGCTAGTCTAGAGATCCTATTGAGCTGCCAGAAGTGACAGCCGTCGGTCCGGAGTGGCCGGGGGTGTTACAAATTGGTATCAGAGCCGACCCTCGCGGTTAAACGGGCGTGTGCGGGTCAGTGGCGGACATGTAGCGCATGGCGCGTGTGGCCCGGAGTGGACACGGCATGGCACATGTGCCGTCACTGGACGCACAGACGTGTGCCAAGAGGGGACGTTCCTGGCTTGTGGTTGATCGACGAGGACGTCGATCTTCTAAGGGTGGGTGTATGTGAGACCCTGGCGCATGGCTCAATAGGATTGATAGGAAACCCATACCAACAAGTTGCAACTTCGTTTCCGGAAGCTCATTCGAAAAGAACTCTAAGGTTAAGCGTGCTTGGCCTAGAGCAATTCTAGGATGGGTGACCGACCGGGAAGTGGGTAACCGGGTGCGCATGAGTGAGGACAAAGTGCGCAGAAAAGACTAGTGTTGGTCTGTGGGGCTAGTCTAGAGATCCTATTGAGCTGCCAGAAGTGACAGCCGTCGGTCCGGAGTGACCGGGGGTGTTACAGGTCGCGGCCAGCATCCTCCGCAGGCAGCTTCTCCAAAGCCATCTCGGTCGACTCAGGGTAATGAGCTGCAAGCAAAGGCAGGAATGAGTGGCAAGACTAGATTCAACTAACCACGGTACAACGGAGGAAGGAAGCAGAAGAACTTACTAACAACCATCTCCGAGATGCTCTGGAGGTGCTGGGTCAGTTCCTCCTCCTCCCGGGAGCGGAGAGTCTTGATCGTCTCCTCCCTTTGGGCGGAGATCGTTTCAAAATTCTTTAGCGCCTCCGCTCAGACGTCAGCTGCCTTCTTGACCCTCTCCACGCTAACCTCAAGCTGATGCTTGGCCGCGGCCAGTTGGTCGAACTGCGCTTGCCGCGCCCTGTTCGACTCCTCCATCCGGGCAACCTCAGCCTTGAGGCACTCCACCTCCTTCTCCTTGTCCAGGATCATGGCTGTAGGAGGATACCTGATGGTCAACAAAAAGCGGGAAAAGAGAGCCAATCGCCAAGACAGGTCGGAAGAAGCAATCTTACGGCCTAGATCCTGGGTTTTCTTCTCCGACTCCAAAAATGCTCTCTGCAAAGAGAAGCGAGTAAGAGACGGAACAGAAAACCAGCTGGAAAAGTAAAGCACGAAAAAAGATAATGGGGAGATACACCTACCTCCATCAAAACAGATTTTTTTTTGCCTCGCCAAGGCCCTTCTCCATTCCCTCAACCAAGTGGCGAATCTGGTCGAGTGCGACGGGCGCCGCGCCCGAGAGCTGGGCGAGGATCGCACCCGACATCAACACAGCCGGAGCTGGCCTCGAGCCGGTAATGACAACCTCATCATCATTAATGGCCACACCCAAAGACGCGGCAACCACTAACCGGCTGGCCGCCGCCCGCTGAAGACGGCTCGGAAGCGCCCGGCTGGCCGCCGCCCGCTAAAGCCGCCTGCACAGCCGCAACCTCCTCTGTCACCTCCATGATGACGGGCCTGGTGGAACTGGCTGGAGCATCGCTCCAGGACAGGTTCACACCAGCCCCAGGACGAAGGAGGGGGTCTCGGGGTCCTGCGTAGCTGCAAACAGCTGCCCCAGCCGCGAGGACGCGGGGTGCCTGGTGCAGCAGTCCCGTGGTCGGGGAACCCTGAGGAGCCCTGGGCGGAGACGACGCGGCAGGTGCAGCCGGCGTGGGTGTAGCCGGTGACCTTACCACCTCCTCAACCGACGGAGGAGGCAGAGGAGCAACGGCGGTGGCAGCACCATCGCCAGGCGACATCGCCTCGCTGCACGGAACAAAAGTAAGAAAAAGCACCAGCAGAACCACAATACAACGAGGGAGATGCAAGGAAGGACGCTAACCCAACGACGGATGGCGGAGCGATGACTTGGAGCCCTCGGCACATCCTCTTTCGTTCAACTGGAGTCGGCGTGGCAACAGGAGCCGCCCTCTTCCCCCGGCCTTTCGTCGCGGCCTTCTCTCGGCCGTCCTTCTTGTCGGTGGCATCCACTGCAACAAAAACAAAGTCTTAAGCCACAGCCCCACGGGCCAGGACAAAGGAAAGAGCTACAACCGGCAACTTACCATGAGGATCCGAGGGGCCGTCTTCCGCCCGGATGGGAAACCCTTCAGGCTCCGTCTTGGGGTACTTCTTCGGCTTCCTGTCCGCCAAGAAGGAGGGGAGCGGGAAGTCACCCATACCATCTTCGGCTAGCTGCGCCGTGAACAACTACTCAAAAAGGGGAGCATAAGGCACCCAAGGAAAGCTAACAACAACGCAAGAGAAATGCAAGGGAACTAGAGAACAACTCACCCGGGGTGGAAGGCGACCGCGATGGTACGGCGGGCAGGAGTATGCCCAGGTTGCCTCGATGCGGAACTTGGAGATCATGGACATCCAGTTCCGTAGGTCCTGGTAGGGCACATCCTTCCGTGATGTCCGCGTCGGATCATTGGCGGTCGACAGATGGCACATCTTGTGCGATCGCTTCTACAGCGGAAGCATGCGACGCGCCATCCACGATAGCGCGATGTCCCGGGTGGTGAGCCTCTCCGTATCCACCATCGCCTCCACCCGGGCGGCCATCCGATCGAGGTCGGCCGCCTCGCCCATACCCTTCGTCGCCCAGCCCTTCTGCGTCGAGGGCACGTTTACGAAGGGCGGCAGGCAGATCCAATCCACCTCTGTTGCATTGCTCACATAAAATATGAGCGCTACCACAGCTTGACGGTGTCAGGAAGCTCGAACCGCGACATCTGCGAAGAGGGCCGCGGGTAGATGGCACAGCAGCCCGTCTGCGTCAGGATGGTGTCCTTGATGGTGTTCTGGGCTTTGAAGTGGAAGAACTTGAGGAAGTTTGCCACCTCATGCCACACCCTAAGGTACGATTCGCAGCAGGCCGCATGATGTGACAACTGCGCGATGGCGTTCGTGCCAAGGTGGTGGAGTTGGAGGTCGAAGAAGGCGAAGAGTTGGAGGAGAAAGGGGCTGACGGGGAGACTAAATCCGCGGGCGAAATGCGCGAGGAATACGACGCGCTCCCCTGACCGAGGGTCCGGGACCCGCTCACCCTCCGGCGCAAGACGATGCTTTACCAGCATCGACAAGGGAAGAAATCTCCCCCGCCGATACTTCTACACAAGGTCATCGGTCACAAAAGACCCGCACCACCCACCTCGCTGCTCCGGCAGCATATCGGCTGAACAGGCGGCCATGGTGGATGGTGTGCGGTAGCTCCGGCGACAACAGAGAGGAGGCGCAAGGAGCGAGGCGCGCTAGGCGGCAGGAGAAGGAGAGCCGGAGGAAGAGGAAGTGTAAACCCCGCTCCCCTCCGGAGCCCTATTTATCCCTACGGAGGGTACCGTCGCCCCCTCACTTTCCGCGCGACGCGTGGCAACAAGGCCCCCCGGCCACACGACATTACGGCTCCAGATCCTCTGCGCCGTCAAAACCAACCACAAAAGATCCACTCGTTGTCAGGAGATGAGGCGTGCGCGCTCGCCCCGAGAAACCGCTGTGGCAAGTGGCATGCGCAGTTGTCAAAAAACTGACGCAGCGACGCGGAAGTCCAACTGACGCGACGTGCGCCAGAGCAACAGTCATGGCTGATGTCATCACCAACCTCATCAAACTGACGCTTCGTCTCCAGCTTCGCCAATCGGTCCCTGCCTTCGCTGTCTACACCCAGGGGGCGGCCATCGATTCCGTAGCCGGTTTAAACCAGCCGGAAAGCAGAAGCTGCAGCCGGACGCAGACAACCAACTACATCGAGATGCAAAAAGAGAACATAAGACCTTACCCACCGGCCAAGTCCATACGCGCTCGGGGACTAGTGATGGGAGGATAACCCCCGGGTGGGTAAATCTAGGAACAAGTAGGCCGACTCCAGAAGGAACATGCCGCCTGGCCCTCAAGAAGGACAACTCCAGCTGGTTGGCGAATACCGACCGGCTGGGCTTATAACTTTCTTGGCTGGCCCGTCTAGCCGGCAGCCAGAAGAATCGGCCGGGTGGCCGCTTCCACCCGGCTCACCTCGGATTCAATGGAGAGCATGGAAGGGCTGATGCTCCTTGCGGGGTATGCCTCTAGACCTCCTTCGTCATTAGGCAAGCTAGCGTGCCGTCACGACCAGCGCTACCTGACGAGGATAAAGCAAAATGGTCGGCTGACTGGCAAAAGCAGTATGGGTGACCGTTAAAGCAAGGGTGACACCCCAAAGGAATCCCGGGTGACCGCTAAAGAAGAGGGTGACGCTAAAAGAAGGGCGTACTAGGTCCTGGCCCACCGGCTGGGCCCTGCAGCCGGCCCTGCCCTGTAAACCCGTATCCAAACAATAAACCCTAGAGCCCAATTTGTAATCTGCCCCTAGACCAGTATATTAGGGAGGGCAGAGCTGGGGTTCTAGGTAAGCAACACCAAAAGGATAGAAGTGCTACCCACTAGTTCTCATCTTCCTCTAGCTCTTGGTAGTAGCTAAGGAAACAGCTCCTGGAGCATCTGTACTGGGCATTCGCCCCCTCATATAGTTCATCTTGCAGGAGTAGGGGTGTTACCTCGCTGAGAGGGCCCCGAATCTGGGTACATCGCTGTGTTTGAAGTGTACCATTGCCAACCCGTTGTGTGAGCCACTAATTGCATCCGAGTGTCCCTCTTTAGCCATCCCCGATGGCACTGCCGTGTTCCCCACCACGACACGAATAGTGAGGTTGTCAATCTCACTAGTTTTCTGTAACAAAGGATTAACTGTATGGTGTGGAAGGAAATAGTGGTTTGCAACAAGTAACAGTGGAAGATGTATCAATGGTAAAGATTGGACCGAGGTCCATAGTTCACTAGAGGTGTTCTACTTAGATAAACAAACATGGCATCCTGGGTAAACAAATTACAGCAGGGCAATTGACAGGACTGAGCGTGGCATAACAATGCAATACTAGACATCATGATCCTATGAGATTTGATTGGGCAATACAAGATACATAGACCACCAACCAACTGCATCTATGACTAGAAGTCCACCTTTGGGTTATCATCTGAACCCCCTCCAATATTAAGTTGCAAGCAACAGACAACTACTTTAAGCAAAGTGTGTAAGGTAAACAATCCACTTGTTCCATGAACAAGCGACCGTTGTTTTCTCCCTAGTGGCAACAACACATCTACAACCTTAGAGATTTCTATCACTTCCCTTAGATTAAATAGAGGCATGAACCCACTATCTAGCATAAATACCCCCTCTTGGAGTCACTAGCAACTACTTGGACAAGATAGCTACTAACAACGGAGAGCATGCAAGATCACAAACAACACTGACATCATAGAATCAAATAGACAAAACCATTAATCAATCTGACATAGTAATCTCAATATCCATCGGATCTCCGCAAACACAACATGCATGATTACAAATAGATGAGATCTTGATCATGAACGGAGCTCACAAGATCTAGAAATAAAGCGCAAAGGAGGAGATACAACCATCTAGCTACTACATGGACCCGTAGTCCAAGGTGGAACTACCCACGCTTCATACTAGAGGCTGGCATGATGAAGAAGAAGTCCTCCGGGATGATCTTCCCTTCGGCAGGGTGCCGGGAAGAGCTTCAGATCCCCCGATCTAGGGACGATGGTGGCGGCGGCTCGGTTTCGTGTAATATTGATCGGGTACTTAGGGTTTAGGCATCGGGGGGTCTTTATAGGTGAGGCAGGGGTGTCGCCAGGGCAGCTGCACCCCCCAGGCGTGGGGTGGGACCACCCGCGTGGCTAGGGGGTGTGGACCCCTGGTGACTCTCCTCAGTCTCGTATTTCGGCTTTGTGTTCCCCACGATAAAATATTGACTTTGGCTTTTGTCCCGTCCAATTCCGAGAATATTGATTTTCTGCATTTCTGGAACCAAAAACAGAAGAAAACAGGGAACTGGCACTATGGCATCTTGTTAATAGGTTAGTACCAAAAAACATATAAAAACACCTCAAAGTGTAGACAAAGCAAATCAAAGTAGATACTAAACAAGCATGGAACATCAAAAATTATAGATATGTTTTTGACGTATCAGGAGGCAAGGCTCATCCGCGTCGCCCATCTCCACCGCCCCGGTCTCCCCGACATCATGAAGACCCCAAAGATCACCATCATACAAACATGCCTCCACCAAGGCAAAGCGACATCATCATCCGCAACAACGCAGAGCAGCCCCGTCACGATGGAGAGAGCAACCAAGGACACAAGAGCAGGTCGCGCCATGACCCTCCACGTCCAACAAGAAACCGCGACAAGCGCGAGGCGTCGTAGGAGCGTAACAAATGGAAGCCTAACCCACCGCCACCTCCGCCTCCGTCGCCACCTAGCAGCCACCATGGCGGAGGGTGCCGCGTCGTTCACGCAGCCCATCCCCTGACAGCAAGAAGAAAAAAGCAAGCCCGGAGCCATACGATGCACGTTCACGCCTGGAAAAGATTCATGAGGCCCGGGAAGGACCATACATGGGACCACGTTGCTTTGGACCTGTAATACAGACCACAACTTACCCAAGGGGTTTCCGGATTGACAAGACAATCAGGCCCTATGATGGCACCGCCAAACCAGCTACGTGGTTGCAGGACTATGGCAACGCGGTGGAGATCGCCGGGGGTAACCCCAATGTTGCCGTCAAGTACCTCCCACTGATGTTGAAGGGAACGGCCCGCCAATGAATTAAGGACTTGCCAGAGAAGTCCATCTGCAACTGGTTGGACATGCAAGCAGCATTCACCAAAAACTTCGAGTGTACGTATAAGCGTCCCTGCACTATTGGCGATCTATAGTGGTGCGTGCAAGAGAAAGACGGGTCATCTCGCGCCTACCTCTCCCACTGGCTGGATACGAAGAATTCCGGTGTAGGAGTGCATGCTAGACCGCCATGGCTGCCTTCATCAATGGGTTGGATAAAGGTACGTTGCTCCGACATAAGTTGAAGCGCCTGCAGGACAATCACATGCTCGATCTCAGCCAGATGATCCAGCTGGCCAATGAGTTCGCGGTTGCCGACAATAATGCTCGCGGCTCCTTGCCGGCAACAGCCATTCCAACCCAAGCTAAGAGGAACAACAACACCAAGCGTAAGAACCCGCCAGAAGAAAAGCAAACCTCCGACATGGTCTCCATGACATTTGTAGGACGAGGTGATGGCGGACAGCATGGCCAAGGACGGGGTCCGACCATGGGCAGTAGCGAGGTAGTGAAAATACCCCAGCAGCGCTCCGTGTTCCCTAAACGTACGAGGAGTACCGTGATATGCCATGCCTCGTACACCTCAATGCCAACAGCAAGGCCACTCACACCAATCACCATTGCGAGTTCGTCAACAACCTCAAGGAGGACCCGGAGTCCGGTTACAAGCAAAGCCGAAAGAATAGACCGTGAGGCAAGGGCAAAGGGAAGAAGAAGGAAGAGGAGTCCAAGGATTCAAGTGACATGGACGAGGACATTGACCCCAAGCATGCCAACAAGGGCGATGGCAAAGTCAAGAACCCCTTCGAGAAGAAGGCTGTCGTCTACCACACTTTCCTTGGCATCCCTACTGTCCGGGCACAAAAAACCTCCATGAGGATACTTATGGACACCCTACCCCTAGTTCCCCAGTACCTGCGATGGTCGGAGATTCCAATCACTTGGTAAAGGAAGGATCACCTAGACCTCATACCTACGGAGAACCAGTATGCCATGGTCATCAACCCCCTGATTGACGGCAGCGAGTTCACCAAATGCATGGTGGACAGTGGAAGCAGTATCAACATCATGTACCTGGATACGCTGCACAAGATGAACTTGATGGAGGCCAAACTAAGGCAGACCAGCACCATGTTCCATGGCGTAGTTCCTGGCCGGGAGGCTCGGTCCCTTGGGTGCATCACGCTTCAGGTTGCTTTTGGCGATGTTAATAATTACCGCCAAGAACGCATGACCTTCGAGGTGGTCCCCTTCAAGAGCGTGTACCATGTCATATTCGGACGCGACATCTTCCACGCCTTCATGGCCAAGTCATGCTTCGTCTACAACAAGCTCAAGATACCCGGACCAAACAACATCACCACCGTATCCGAAAGCTTTACAAAGGCAAGGGACTGCAAGATTGGAGAAGCAGCCTTTAAAGAAGCTGTCCTATACAACGAAGAATTCAAGGATATCAAGAGCAAGTTCGATGCCACGAAGATGCCAGCATAGAAGAAGCAGATTTCTGACTCTGATCCCACCTTCAAGGCCACCATCGAGACCAAGCCGGTGGAGCTTGTGGTAGGCGATGCCTCGAAGACCACCGCCATTGGGACGAACCTGGACCCTAAATAGGAAAGCGCGCTCGTCGAGTTCCTCCATGAGAATAGGGACATCTTTGCATAGCAACCTGCCAACATGAAAGGTGTACCTAGGTAAATTGCTGAGCACAACTTGAATATTGATCCAAAATGCAAATCGGTGAAACAACCTCTACGATGCTTCTGAGACGAGAAGAGACGTGCCATAGGCGAAGGGATAACTAGGTTACTTAAGGCTAGGTTATCTGAGAAGTCCTTCACACCCGATGGGTGGCCAATCCTATACTTGTCCCCAAAAAGGTAACCTAAGAATTAAGAATGTGTGTTGATTACACCGGCTTGAACAAAGCGTGTGCCAAAGATCCGTTTGCGTTGCCTCGCATTGACCAAGTCATTGACTCGACGGCTGGCTCGGAACTTTTGTGTTTTCTCGATGCATACTCAGGATACCACCAGATGAAGATGAGGAAGTCGGACCAATTTGCCACTTTGTTCATCACACCCTACGGGACGTTTTTCTATGTCACAATGCCCTTTGGGCTGAAAAACGTAGGTGCTACATACCAGCGGACTATGTAGCGTTGCCTACATGATTAAATTGGTCGAAGCGTTCATGCCTATGTGGATGATATAACAGTGATGTCTAAAAAGTGAAACGACTTAATCTCCGACTTAAAATAAACCTTTGATAATCTCCGGAAATACAACATGATTCTTAACCCAAAGAAGTGCGTCTTCGGGGTTCCAGCCGGCAAATTTTTGGGCTTCATCGTTTCCCAGTGTGGAATAGAGGTCAACCAGGAGAAGATCAAGGACATCCTAAACATAAACCGTCTAACATGCCTGAAGGACATACAACGGATAACAGGTTGCGTTGCAGCAGTAAGCCGGTTCGTCAGCCGACTTGGAGAGAATGCTCTGCCGCTGTACAAGTTGCTGAAGAAGTCGGACAAGTTTACATGGACGGACGAAGCAGATGCTGCACTCAAGAAGCTAAAGGAGACACTTTCATCGGCACCTATACTTGTAGTACCCGAGCCTATGGAGCCTATGTTGATTTACATGGCGGCCACCAACCGGGTAACAAGCATCGTCGTCATGACAGAGCGGAAAGAACGAGGGCATGAGTATGGAGTAAGATCAGTTTACTATGTAAGCGAGGTCTTGACGGAGTCCAAGCAGCGTTACCCACACTACCAGAAGCTGGCTTATGGAGTGTTCCTTGCTTATCGGAAGCTAAGACACTATTTCCAGGAGCACCCTATTATAGTTGTGAGCAAAGATCCACTGTTCGACATTATCAACAACAACGATGCTACAAGAAGGGTTGCGGAGTGGGGCATTGAGCTTGACGTCTTCGAGATCAGCTACAAGAGACGTGACATTATTAAATCACAAGTCTTGGCGGATTTCATTGCAGATTGGACGGAGATGCCAGATGCTACCCCTATACCAGAGCTAGAATACTGAGTGATGCACTTTGACGGATCAAAGCTACTCAACGGCTTGGGGGCTGGTGTACTGCTACAGTCACCAACAGGGGAAAAGATGCACTACATTCTGCAGATCCTCTTTGAGGCTACAAATAAGATGGCAGAATATGAAGCACTCATTCACGGACTTCGCGTAGCCAAGGATATTGGTATCAAGTGCATAGTTTGCTGCAAAGATTCCGACTTGGTTTCCCAGAGGATGGCTGGCACCTGGAACGCGCGGAACCCTATGATGGCGGCATATCGAGACGAAGTGGACGAGATAGCCAAGAGCTTCTTGGGCTACGAAGTCAAGTATGTCCCGAGGGAGGAAAATGAGGCGGCGGATCTGTTGTCAAAGCTTGGATCAGGGCGCAAAAAAATTCCGCCTGGCGTTTTTCTGGAGCATCTACGGACACCATCCGTGAAGGGAGCGGACCCCGAGAACCCAGATAGAGTTGACTCTTTTGTTCACATAGTGGAAAAAGTCCCTCCGGCTTGGACAAAACCGTGCATGGAGTATCTCATACACGGAACTTTGCCCATCGACGAGGTCGAATGTGGGCAAATAGTATGTCGAGCAAAGGGCTATACCATAATCAATGGACAGCTCTATAAAAGAAGCACCACTGGTGTATACCTCAAGTGTGTTTCCCAGCAAGAGGGTATTGAAATCCTTCGTGAGATTCATCTCGGAGATTGCGGGCATCACGCCGCTCCTCGAAGGCGGACGCCGACAAGCTGGTTGAGACATGCATGGGATGCCAGTACTATTCCTGACAACCACATGTTCCAGCTTAGGAATTGCGAACAATACCAATAACTTGGTCGTTTGTAGTCTGGGGGCTAGACATGGTTGGTCCATTACAGACGGCACCATGTGGGTTTACGTATCTGCTAGTAGCAGTTGATAAATTCACCAAATTGATAGAAGCTAAACCCATTAGAAAGCTTAATGGGGCAACTTCCCTTCGGTTTATCCAGGATCTAGTGGTGAGATTTGGTCTCCCACATAGCATTATCACCGACAATGGCAGCAACTGTCATTCGGAGAAGTATAAGCCTATTGTTGGGAGAAGGGCATCCGACTTGACCTAGCGTCTATGGCACATCCACAATACAATGGGCAAGTTGAGTGAGCCAATGGATTAATTTTTCAGGGAATCAGGCCACATCTTGAGGCACCGCTACATAGAGCAGCTGGAGCCTGGGCGGAGGAGTTACCATCTATTCTGTGGAGTTTACGAAATACACCCAACAGATCTATCGGCTACACCCCTTATTTCATGGTATATGGAGCAGAAGCCATCCTGCCTTCCGACATCCTTTACGATTCACCTAGAGTTGCCGCCTACGATGAAGATGATGTTGAAGAATCGCGACGCCTAGATGTGGACCTTCTCGAGGAAGAGTGCGTATTGGCATGCCAAAGATCCGCCATCTACCAGCAAAAGCTACAAAACTACCATAGTCGCCATGTTCGGTATCGCTCGTTTAAAGAGGGGTATCTGGTGCTCCGACTTAAGCAGAAGAAGTCACACAAATTATCCCCTCCATGGGAAGGACCGTTCATCATAATCAAGGCGCTACTCAATGGCTATTACTACCTCATTGACAATCGTGAACTTGAGGATAGGCCCAACGATGATCATAAGCGTAAGTGACATGACCCATATGATGACTACCCGGAGCTTAATCGGCCATGGAACATAGCATAGCTACGTCCTTTTTACAGTTAGCATATTTTTAATCTACTGCGTACCTCTTATATGATCAATGAAATAAAGCTCTTTGGTTCACTCATATTCTTGAGTCTTTTACCTCCTTTAGTGTTCATTTTTTGGATCGTATAAAACCTTTATGCGCAAGTTTTACATTTGAACTTGTGAAAATTCCGCCTACGGACGTTAGCCTAATTTTTCTGGTCTATATGTTCTTTGTTGTTTTTATGTGGATTCTGGAGTAGTGACTTTCGACACTCGAAGTCGGCGATTTTGTGCTTAGGTTTTTTATGGTGCCATTGGGCATCATCGCCTGAGCGCATGGTTTCGACTACGAGTCTTCCGACTCATGAAAAGTCAAGCATAAAAACCAAAGTAACGGATAAGCCAGCACTTTCTTAAAAAACATATACATGCTGAAATTAAGTACTTGAGTAGAAGGGAAACATATAGCTATTGTTTTCCGCCTTAAGATTAAAACAGTAGTTTTTCCGCATACATACAACCAGAGGAAACAAATTTTACATGTGTTTTTCATTCCTTTGGCGCAGGAGACTTTGACGTAACGTCGTCGGCGGCAGGAGAGTCATCCTGATCATCTTTGAAGTCGGTGGTGTTGAGGGACTTGGAGGAGCTGTGATGGTCGCCATCAATGATTTCGAGAGGCACAAAGGAGTTTGGATCGACCAACTCGGCAACCCTGGTGTCGTAGCTGGGGAGCGATGACCGGATAGCCTTGTGATCAATCTTCTGGCCATCATCGTCTACGTCGGGCAGGCCCGAGGTCACCGTGTCAATGTCGGCATTCTTGTAGTGGGCCTTGACCATCGCCAGCGACATTCTGGCACCAGCCCGGGTACATGTAGCACCCCGATTTAAACCACTACTAGAAAATCATTGTTGTTTTTATTATGTGCATCATCATGACATCAGCATGCATCTGTTTGTCTAAAATATTTTCTAAAAGCCTATTTTGTTTTCTAGATACTAGTTATTTCCCTCTTTGTTCAAACCAAAAACCTAGATCGATCCAGATCTTTTATTTACCTAAAAAATATTTATAAAGTTTTATAAAATAAAATTATTAAAAACCTATTTTGTCCGGGGAGGCAGTCCAGCTGGTTAGGCCAGAGGCCCAGCCGGGCCAGACTGCCTACCACCCGGCCCAAAAGAAACCCTAGCAAAACCCTAGATATACCCTGCCTAATCCCTCCCCACTCTCTCACACAGCTGCCGCCACCCCTGGGACACGCCCTGGCCCCACTCCTCCCGCGTGCGATCGACGCCAACCTCCCGCACTCACGCCCGCGTTCGTGTCCTGGCCCCACCTCCCTCATCTCACGCAACCCGCTCGCTCTCGCGATTCCCCCTGCTCGGCTCGTTTCTTCCTCCCCTGTAACCGCCATAGGCACGCCTCTCCCCCCTGCTCGACAATCATCGTCGGCCCCCGAATCATCGACCTCGACCACCAGCCGCCGCTGGGGCACTGCTCGTCCCGACGCCGGACCTCGCTGGTCCTCTCCCGACGCCGGACCTCGTCCACCCGGCCTCCAGCACCCGGCCCGCCTCTGCCCCACCGACTCTTGCTTGGAGCCGCCTGCGACCACCACCGTGCGCTCGTCTCCGTCCTTGCAGGCCCCCTCCGGCCGTCGCTGCAACCTGCGCGCCGCCGACCCCGCCATCCTCTGCACCCCGCCTTCTCGTTTTGGTTCTGCCTACTGCCTTTTGGGTGGATCCTATCGTGTTGGTGCTAGTCTCGTTCGTGTGGCTGGGCAACTCATAGCCATGTGCCTGCAGTGTTTTTGGTATGGTGAATTCGAAGCCCACATCGACTAACTTCGCTCCGAGGGTAACAAGCTACAGATGAACCAAGGCACCGAACCACACCAAGATCTCCTGCACAGAACCCCTCCAACCCCAAGATCTTCAACGACTCGAACGAATCATATGAACCCCGGCATCCATCCGAGTTCGCCATCGACACCAAAGCCGGAACCCCAAGGCCTTCGTGGTGAAACCGACAAGATCGTCTTAGCGGAACGTCGAGTTCTTCCTCCCAGCATGTAAGGACCGAACCTCGGCGCTTCTCTGCCTCCTTGTGTATTTTGATCCGATGGCCGAGACACCGAAGACCGAACCCGCACCCTCGTGACCAAGTTCGCCGATACCAAAGTGTGACCCCTTTTCTGAGACCAACATTTTTATAATATATGATATATGATTTTTGCATATTAATTGTTCTTACTTGCATGCATATTGTGGGTGTTTGGGGGTATCTAGATGATTCACCTAAATTAAATATGGAGTCCATATGTGGGCGAATCTACTCTTATATTGGCTCCAATTGAATTTCAGTAGCGAACCGGTGACATATTTTGCCTTGCTAATGCAACATTTAAAATGCGGGCTAGCTAAATAATATGAACCTATTAAATTATTGTCGGAACCCTGGTTCTGCTTAATACGGCCTAATTGCATCGCATTTTTTGCCATGTCATACATCATACATGCATCATGCCCGATCTTCTGCCATAGTATTAAATAGTGCATCCGGTGTTTCTTTTAGTGTTTTGCTTCTTCACGGATTAGGCCGATGAGTGGATGCAAGTGTCGACCTGATCTGTGGATGAACCTTTGGAAATGTTTTTAGGCGAGCATTCTCCCCCTTTCTACCTATTTTACCTTTCTAGTCTTTATTTCTTCCTGTTGATCTATTTCTATCTGTGCTGTGATGCTCTAGTTTTCGTACCCGTGATATCCCTTGGAGCCATTAAATTGCCTTGGACACATCCTATTACTTGTTGTTTGGTAGATAGTCAGCCTTGCGAGTCGTAGTAGCTTGCGCAGGTGTTGCGTCGCACCGTCGATGTTCCACAGTTGTTGGAGTAATGCCTTATGTTTAATGTTGGAGATGATTATAACTTTAATTACCGTTTAATAACTAAAATTGAAGTAGGTAAATAATGCAGAGGCGCAGGTGGGCAATACATGTTATTTGGTTTTTAACCGTCCACTTGTGTCCCGTAGGACCCCGAGTACTTGATACCTGTTCTTTGAATACTCGCACTATCCGCATGTGGGACCATGAATCCCCCTAGCCAGAGCTTGAGTCATATTTATTCTTGGGGCCACAAAGTAGTTTGGGGCTTTATTACTATCCTGTACTTATGCCATGCTTTACTACTTTATTTACGATTGCGCTTGGAGCGCCTGTACTATTTAGGTAAGTGGAATATTTCCGCGGTATCGATAAGCCCAGTCACACTTTCGGGTTCCCAGTCGTATATAGCCATTGACACAAACCTCTGGGTCTGTTTCGGAGCCGGCCAACTTCTTCGCGGGTAGCTTGGTGGGGTGCCCCCCTGAAATTTATATGAATCATGCAATTGCTCTGTCGTGATGCCTCGTTGGGTTTTTATTGGTTTTTCTTGAGGTTGATCGTGCGTGTGTTGCTATTTGTGCCCCCTGCAGGGTAAAACTTTCTGAAAGCCGTGTCCGCGGTTATGGACAACTTGGAGCACAGTATCTCGATCATAGACAACTATAACTAAAGTAGTGCTATAAATTTGACTTTATAATGACTAGTAATCAGCTTCACTATAATGGAATGGCTAAATAAAAGTGCCAACAATTGCTGGTTTGAGTTGTCACCTGTTACCATTGTATCTGACTAGTAAGTATTGCAACTACAACAGAATGACTAAATAAAAGTACCAACAATTGCTGGGTTTTGGGATGCCTCATGCTATATGTATCTGACTAGTAAGTACTACAACTATAACGGAATGGTTAATTAAAACTGCCCACTTCTTATTATATCAGGATGACTCATGCTATCTATACCTGACTAGTAATTGCTGCAACGATAATTGAATAAATAAAACTGCCAACTGCGTGAGTTCCTCGGTTGACTTCCTCGTTTGGTCTCGAGGGGGAAATACCAGGATGGGTATGTTTGGTAGTAGTATTAGGTTGGTTCCAAATAGGTCTTTCTTATACCTCTTTGATAGCCGACAGTTATATCGAGTCTCTATAGGTTGTTTAGTGCATGCTGCGCTGCCGCTTCAGTCCACCATACCTATGTAGGCGAGGACCGCCGAATTCTAGTCTCGCCGTGTACTGGCCTCAGTACTGACCACTCTCTTTTTCCTTCGCCCTTTGTCGGCACCCCTTTTGTTTAAGCAGGTTTTGAGATCGACGTCGTTAGCAGGGTTACCCCTTCCGACTTGGCCTGGGCAGGGTTATGGACGCCATTGGTTATTCTTCAGGGCTCTTAGCTCAATTTGCATCTTGTCCGTACTCGGACGCTGTATCGTTTTCCAGGTGATTTTGATCTTTGTACTGTATATCTGTATTCTTGACTCATTGAGTCGCTGTTGTATATATATTTTTTGTGGTTTCCATCGAGGACTATTGTGTAATGATATTACTTCGTTTTCCACCCGCACGCAAGTGCCTGCTGGGCACCTTTGAATCGTTTCTATGCGGGTTTGGCGGGAAGCGCTAAAACTTGCATAGGGCCGATTCCGAGGGTGTTACAGAGTGGTATCAGAGCTCAGCAGTTACGATACCCCACTGGTCCAGCCTGTAGGATAACCTACCTAACGGACGTGGTAGAGTGTCAAAACTATTTTGGAAAACCGGTTGGACATATCTGATTAGGTCTGCTTTTACTTCTTACCCCTCTGCTATTCTCCCCTTATCTCGACGTGTTTTGAATATGCTCACTTATCTTTCTTTGGGTCCAGGATTTCTCGTGGTTGGGATTTTGTCGTACCTTCAGGGTTTCGTTTCCTCCTCTTGTAACGGTGCTTCGACATCTGACCCTCATGCTATCAGATGAATCTTTCATCTGTTGTATCTTTAAGTGGACCCAAAAATCCACTAATTTTTTTCTTTGTATCTTCTGGTGTTCTCAGACACAACGACATCATCTACACCAGATCTGATGAGTACCTGCATCCCCCTTGTTTCCGAACCTCGCTTCGTCGAGATCTACAATCTAAATTCCGAGAGTTGGTTGCATAATTTTCTATTCATGTGCAGAGTAATGCTTTGGGTGCGCGGTGGACTGATCACCATCCGACTACCCTTATCATTCGCTCTTGTATATCGAATCGGTGGATTAAGCAATTCAACTCATTCTACAGAAGTTAGAGGTGGTCTTATCGTTTTATACCTTTACCTTCGTCTTTTATTTATCCGGAGTGCTCTCTCGACGAACATGAGCAACACCCCTTGTCGGTGGTGTCGCCGATTTCAAGATGAAGAAGGAACCCTTGTTAGTGGTGTCACGAGGATCTACACGAAGAGAGAAGATTCAGGTCATCGGCTTTCTTCCCCGTACTAGGAGGCGGATCTCGAGGGCGAGATCCATTGTTAGTGGTGTCGAATTGTAGCACCCCGAGTAAAACCACTACTAGAAAATCGATGTTGTTTTTATTATGTGCATCATCATGTCATCAGCATGCATCTGTTTGTCTAAAATATTTTCTAAAAGCCTATTTTGTTTTCTAGATACTAGTTATTTCCCTCTTTGTTCAAACCAAAAACCTAGATCGATCCAGTTCTTTTATTTACCTAAAAATTATTTATAAAGTTTTATAAAATAAAATTATTAAAAACCTATTTTGTCCGGGGAGGCAGTCCAGCTGGTTAGGCCAGAGGCCCAGCCGGGCCAGACTACCTACCACCCGGCACAAAAGAAACCCTAGATCTACCCTGCCTAATCCCTCCCCACTCTCTCACCCAGCCGCCGCCACCCCTGGGACACGCCCTGGCCCCACTCCTCCCGCGTGCAATCGACGCCAACCTCCCGCACTCACGCCCGCGTTCGTGTCCTGGCCCCACCTCCCTCATCTCACGCAGCCCGCTCCCTCTCCTGATTCCCCCTGCTCGTCTCGCCTCTTCCTCCCTGTAACCGTCACAGGCACGCCTCTCCCCCTGCTCGACAATCATCGCCGGCCCCCGAATCATCGACCTCGACCACCAGCCACCGCTGGGGCACTGCTCGTCCCCGACGCCGGACCTCGCCGGTCCTCTCCCTCGCCTTCCTCTTAAGCAAACACCATCGCAGGCACCCCCACCGCGGCGCCGCTTGCAGGGGACCTGCCCCAGCGATCGGCCGTCGTCCTCGCCCCTAGCCCCCTCGCCACGGCACCCCACAGTGCTGCCGTGCTACCCGTTGTCGGCCTCTCCTCTTCGACCATGACCACGCGCCTCCCCGCGTTCGGCCGGGCCGCCGCCCTCTGCCTCTAGGGCTGTCAAAAAAGTTCGGGCTTGACAAACTGTGCGAGTTCGGCGCGTTAACAGATCGGCTCGATCTTGATTCGTCTCTCTAACAAACCAAGCTAGAGCCTGTTTTCGAGCTCGCGAGCTTAGTCGAGACGAACTCAAACAGTTCGATAAAGCTCGTGATTTTTGTACAGCCGCAAAATTGAGACTGCTATTATTATTCCATCTGTTGTAAGACCGCTAAAATAATTATGTTGGCATGTTGGCACTGTATTACTATTATATGAAACTCTAAGCCATTTCTGTTATTCCGTTTTCAAGCTTTACTATTTTCTTGCTATGTAGCTGCATGTCGATGTACTAAAATTTTCTTACTGAGCTTCAACGAACCGAGCTCAAGCCTACTCGAGCTTTGGTCGAGCCGAACTCGAGCTTAGATGTAGGCTCGAAGGTCAACCTAGGCTCGCTCGAGCTCGGCTCGAGCTTCTACCGAGCTCGAGCCGAGCCTAACAATGTTCGCTCGAGTTCGGCTCATTGACAACCCTATCTGCCTCGCCCGCCACCGTGAGCACCTCCTCGTCCGCCGGCCTCCAGCACCCGGCCCGCGTCCGGCCCGTCCTGCAGCGCGCCCTCGCCTCTGCCCCACCGACTCTCTCCTGGAGCCGCCTGCGACCTCCACTGTGTGCTCGGCTCCGTCCTTGCAGGCCCCCTCCGGCCGTCGCTGCAACCTGCACGCCGCCGACCCCGCCATCCTCTGCACCCCGCCTTCTCGTTTTGGTTCTGCCTACTGCCTTTTGGGTGGATCCTGTCGTGTTGGTGCTAGTCACATTCGTGTGGCTGCGCAACTCACAGCCATGTGCCTGCAGTGTTTTTGTATGGTGAATTCGAAGCCCACATCGACTAACTTTGCTCCGAGGGTAACAAGCTACAGATGAACCGAGGCACCGAACCACACCAAGATCTCCTGCACAGAACCCCTCCAACCCCAAGATCTTCAACGACTCGAATGAATCATATGAACCCCGGCATCCATCCAAGTTCGCCATCGACACCAAAGCTGGAACCCCAAGGCCTTCGTGGTGAAACCGACAAGATCGTCTTAGCGGAACGTCGAGTTCTTCCTCCCAGAATGTAAGGACCGAACCTCGGCGCTTCTCTGCCTCCTTGTGTATTTTGATCCGATGGCCGAGAAACCGAAGACCGAACCCGCACCCTCGTGACCAAGTTCGCCGATACCAAAGTGCGACCCCTTTTCCGAGGCCAACATTTTTATAATATATGATATCTAGTTTTTGCATATTAAATTGTTCTTACTTGCATGCATATTGTGGGTGTTTGGGGGTATCTAGATGATTCACCTAAATTAAATATGGAGTCCATATGTGGGCGAATCTAGTCTTATATTGGCTCCAATTAAATTTCAGTAGCGAACCGGTGACATATTTTTCCTTGCTAATGCAACATTTAAAATGCGGGCTAGCTAAACAATATGAACCTATTAAATTATTGTCGGAACCCTGGTTCTGCTTAATATGGCCTAATTGCATCGCATTTTTTGCCATGTCATACATCATACATTCATCATGCCCGATCTTCTGCCATAGTATTAAATAGTGCATCCGGTGTTTCTTTTAGTGTTTTGCTTCTTCACGATTAGGCCGATGAGTGGATGCGAGTGTCGACCTGATCTGTGGATGAACCTTCGGCAATGTTTTCAAGCGAACATTCTCCCCCTTTCTACCTATTTTACCTTTCTAGTCTTTATTTCTTCCTGTTGATCTATTTCTATCTGTGTTGCGATGCTCTACTTTTCGTACCCGTGATATCCCTTGGAGCCATTAAATTGCCTTGGACACATCCTATTACCTGTTGTTTGGTAGATAGTCAGCCTTGCGAGTCGTAGTTGCTTGCGCAGGTGTTGCGTCGCGCCGTCGATGTTCCACAGTTGTTGGAGTAATGCCTTATGTTTAATGTTGGAGATGATTATAACTTTAATTACCGTTTAATAACTAAAATTGAAGTAGGTAAATAATGCAGAGGCACAGGTGGCCAATAGATGTTATTTGGATTTTAACCGTCCACTTGTGTCCCGTAGGACCCCGAGTACTTGATACCTGTTCTTTGAATATTCACACTATCCGCATGTGGGACCATGAATCCCCTGAGCCAGAGCTTGAGTCATATTTATTCTTGGGGCCACAAAGTAGTTTGGGGCTTTATTACTATCCTGTACTTATGCCATGCTTTACTGCTTTATTTACGATTGCGCGTGGAGCGCCTGTACTGTTTAGGTAAGAGGAATGTTTCCGTGGTATCGACAAGCCCAGCCACACTTTCGGGTTCCCAGTCGTTTACAGCCATTGACACAAACCTCTGGGTCCGTTTCGGAGCCGGCCAACTTCATCGCGGGTAGCTTGGTGGGGTGCCCCCTGAAATCTATATGAATCATGCAATTGCTCTGTCGTGATGCCTCGTTGGGTTTTTATTGGTTTTTCTTGAGGTTGATCGTGCGTGTGTTGCTATTTGTGCCCCCTGCAGGGTAAAACTTTCTGAAAGCCGTGTTCGCGGTTATGGACGACTTGGAGCACAGTATCTCGATCATAGACAACTATAACTAAAGTAGTGCTATAAATTTGACTTTATAATGACTAGTAATCAGCTTCACTATAAAGGAATGGCTAAATAAAAGTGCCAACAATTGCTGGTTTGAGTTGTCACCTGTTACCATTGTATCTGACTAGTAAGTATTGCAACTACAACGGAATGAGTAAATAAAAGTACCAACAACTGCTGGGTTTTGGGATGCCTCATGCTATATGTATCTGACTAGTAAGAGCTACAACTATAACGGAATGGTTAATTAAAACTGCCCACTACTTACTATATCAGGATGACTCATGCTATCTATACCTGACTAGTAATTGCTGCAACGATAATTGAATAAATAAAACTGCCAATTGCGTGAGTTCCTCGGTTGACTTCCTCGTTTGGTCTCAAGGGGGAATTACCAGGATGGGTATGTTTGGTAGTAGTATTAGGTTGGTTCCCAATAGGTCTTTCTTATCCCTCTCTGATAGCCGACAGTTATATCGAGTCTCTATAGGTTGTTTAGTGCATGCTGCGCTGCTGCTTCAGTCCACCATACCTATGTAGGCTAGGACCGCTGAATTCTAGTCTTGCTGTGTACTGGCCTTAGTACTGACCACTCTCTTTTTCCTTCGCCCTTTGTCGGCACCCCTTTTGTTTAAGCAGGTTTTGAGATCGACGTCGTTAGCAGGGTTACCCTTCTGACTCGGCCTGGGCAGGGTTATGGACGCCATTGGTTATTCTTCAGGGCTCTTAGCTCAATTTGCATCTTGTCCATACTCGGACGCTGTATCATTTTCCAGGTGATTTAGATCTTTGTACTGTATATCTATATTCTTGACTCATTGAGTCGCTGTTGTATATATATGTTTTGTGGGTTCCATCGAGGACTATTGTGTAATGATATTACTTCGTTTTCCACGCGCACGCAAGTGCCTGGTGGGAACCTTTGAATCGTTTCTATGAGGGTTTGGCGGGAAGCGCTAAAACTTGCATAGGGCCGATTCCGAGGGTGTTACAGTACATGAAGCTTTCTAGCTTACGATACGCTCGAGGGCTTGGCGCAGAATCTCCGAGTACTCCATGACAGAATCCACCGCCTTGATGTTGATGTTCAGGGGCTTGGCAATCTCTTTGGCTTGCTTGATGGCGGTACTGATGAAGTTGCCGGCGAGGACCATACATTCCTTTGACGGTGGAGGAGTATTGGTTAAACCAATAGGAGCTGTATTTCCGACCAAGCAATGGAGTACATGAGTGCACATGACATAAAAGTTCAGAGTACCTGACTTACAGAAAGTACAAGACGGAGATTGCTTACCAAATATGCTCGCCTCGGCTTGTTGTAGTGTCTCCGCCATGGAGTCCCGTTCTTGTCGGAGGACCTTGTAAGCCTCAAGGTTGCGTTTATTCTGCTCTTCGGCAGCTTTTTTCTGCTCCTTGAGGATCGCAATTTCCTCCTTCAGTCGGTTGATCTCTGTGTTGGCAGACTCCTACACGGCCTTCATAGACGCTTCATGCATCTTAAGAGTGTCAGCTCTCTCCTGCTTGAGGATCTTGTTCTCGGTATCCAGTAGTTCTATGTGCTTGGATTGCTCGACAATGTCCTTCGCCTTGGCAATAGTTTTTGCATGACGGAGAAATGACAGCACACAATGAGTAGTCGGAGAGTGATGGCACAAGACCAAGTTTGAGTGCGAAATTGAAAAGAAAAATATACTCTTACTCTTGGTGATTTGATCCTTCAAGAAGGCAGTTTTACCCTTTTCAGCTTCCAAATCAGCACGCATCTTGTGGAACTTCTCGTTGGCGACGCCTCTCCGAGCATTCTCATTCTGCGAAGAAATTCAAAATTACTTAGTCTACTTGGAGCATCTATCTGGATAAATATCCACCTAGAGGCTTGGGGGCTATAGTGAGAGTTTTTAACTCAGCAAAATGCTTAGTCTTTCTTTAAGCATCTAATCGGAACTAATTCTGTTTCAACTAGAAGCTTGGGGGCTACAGTATTGAAATTTACAAACATTGTGTATGCTACTCTAAATGTATCTAGTCGGAATAATTCATTAAAACTACATACTTGGGGGCTACATTGCGAAGTTTTCTAGCTTAGTCACTCTTAGAGCATCCAGACACAAATACCTATGGTTTTCCGTCTAAATCCTCGGGGGCTACAATGGGATACTACATATGAAATGCAAAAGGCATACAAAACTTACAAGTGCAATGATCTTGAGGTTGGTGGCGCTATCGACAAGTATCTTGTTGAAGGCAAGGCTGTTTCTGTGAAGGATATCCGCCTGCTTTAGCAACTACTCAAGACCGCATGTCGGAGAAGTCAACGCAGCACCAGGAACCAGATTTGAGCTACTCGGTGTAAGCACCGGGTAGACGATCTTCGGAAACTCTGCTGGTGTCCTAGGTGCAGTGGCGCCGCCTGCGGCAGAAGTTCCGCCTTCCACTATCGCCTTACCGCTTCTAGTGGCATACTTAGATGGAGCTTCAGCCACTTTGGATGCAGTGCTTTCTTGTGTCGCCTACTCGCCCACAATAGCAAGTTCTGCGGCAACACCTGGGTCCACTTCCATGGCAGAAGGTTCAGATGTTACCTTAGCTGGAGATCTTGTCGGAGCTGCAGTAGGCTGGGCGCTTGGAGTTGTGGGGGCCATGGAGGGATATGCTTGGTGAAACATTTCTTTAATGTTTTTAGAAGCCCCCGATGTTTTGGAGGTCTTCTTTAAACTCATACCGGCCTTCTTCCTGAAACGTGCAAAAGTATAAGTATAGGAACAAGACGAGCAAAGGGACAATGTCAGATGTTAAGAAGCTTACACAACGGGTGGTGCTTTGGTCAACGGGATACAAATACTTCTTATTTTCTCCGCCTCTAGGGAGGTAGTGGACTTCTTGGAGGCTCCACCCTCTGTCTTTTTCTTCTTCTTCTTGCCTCCGTTGGCTGCGTTAGAGGTGGAGCTCTTTCTCTTACGCACCAACAGAACATCGTCATCCGACACGAGGTGACTTCCTTCATATTCAGGTCATAGACTTGGACAGCCATGCTATCCTCGTCTATACTCTTCAGATGTTAAGTGAATCCCAAAGTGTTAGACGCAATGGTAATAGCTAGACGGAAGAACTGGAGTATATGTCATATATGGAAAATAAACAGCTACCTCTGGGCACATGCCGCCCTCGAACATGTTGTAGGTGATGGTGAAGCCACGCTTCGTGTCCTTCAACTTGATGATGTCTTTGAGGCGGAGCTTGATGGAGTCACTCGAGAAGTTGTCCTCAGAGATGTGGAGGCTATCCTTCCTATCCTTGGTATACTGGTGCATCAGCTTCGCATGGTGCTGCAGAGGCTGGATCTGCCTGATGAACCAGCACATGGCTAGGTCCAACCCAGTCAGACCCGTGTCTCCGAACCACTCGATCCGCCTTACAGCGCGGGAGGCTTCTTCGTTGGAGATAAGTAGGGTTTGGGATCTCCATGTCGGGGCTTTAGCGGCGGCCCCATCGACAAAGTCTGGGTACGATGCTTCTCGGCCAGCCAGAGGGATATCTAGGCCGTAGAAGTACGTCCTCTGCCAGTTTTTGCAGGACTCATGTCCTACAATGTTGGGGAACCGCCGGCCAGGCCGGATCTTGAAGCTAATGGTTCCACAATTTCTAAGCTCTTCCTTTCTCACTCCGGCTTCCCTCTTGACGGTGAAAATAATATATAAACATATCTAACCTAGGCCTAATTCTTAGGTAGCCCTTGCAAAGCGCCGCTTAGTTGCTAAGCGCGAGGATGCTATTCGGAGAAAGGTTCTGAGGTTAAACCCGGTAGTGGCTAAGGACCTCTATGAAGAAGTTAGAGATTGGGAGGGAGACACCTCATACCAGTTGGGCTTTGAGGTGCACATTTTCTCTGACTTGGGGACAAGGGATGACCCCGCTAGCCGGCGCCGCTCGCCAAACCAACCCCTCTGTCGTGGGGAGGTAGCTCTCGGCAAGCATATCCTTGAAATCACTCTCTGTGATATTAGAGCCACGCCACTCTCCCTTGTGAGAGTCGCCCTCCTCCTCAAGTGGTTCCAGCCCCGCTGGAATATGGTCACCGCCGGTGGATTCCACCACCGCGGTGCATGGCAACACAAGGACCTCCGAAGGCACATGAAAGGAGCTTGTCAACTTGGCCGTGGCATCGCTCGATGTCGCCATGGATGCGGTGACGCTATTGCTTGCCATTGGAGTAGGGGGAGAGGTGATTGTGGGAAAGCTAGGTTTTTCTCGGTGCGCGTGGAGAGCCCGAGGAGGCGTTTCGCTGGAGGAAGAAGATGATGCAAGGAAGAATGCGGTGAAAGGATAGAAATTACCATGATTATAGTTTATAGTACTTAGCATCAAGATTCGTGTAAGCTGATCGAACAATTGCTGCGTGGACAGCGCACGCGTGCACATCCGCAGAAATTTTTCCATGTTCCCACCGTTGCTGCCAATGTTTCGCATCTTTCACGCGTGAAAAATGGCTATGATTGTGTTCCCTGCATGTGTGAGTTACGAGGCATTGCTGATCTTTGGTCTATGACGCTCTACTGACATAGGCAGGTGAACCATCCCATCTGAAGATTCCAGCATGGACGGATCCTGTCCGGCTATGATAAGAGTACGATGGAAGATTCAACATTTCTCTAACTTACATATTGAAGACGGAGGGCATTGCAGGGTTCTTGGGAGGACTACAAGATATTTCTTGACGATTTGCCGACATTCATCTAGACGGAGCAACCAACCTGAAGAGGCAAGACAGAGCAAGATCTAGGAGTTCTCCGAGGGCTACTGTTGGGGATATGCTAAATGGGTATCACCATAGCATCTCTCTAATACGGATAACCCGGGTGGCCCACAGTTGGTATAAAGGCCCATGGCCTACTGGGCAGCCCAGTTAGATGGATCTATAAGGGAGGCCCATGCCGGATAAAGGAAGGTTACGGAGGAGTTACCAGCGTACCCGAAGCCTTAGAGTGCAAGACACGTTAGACTAGTTGTGTACCGTGTAGGACTCTGTAACCTGTCCAGCTAGGACTTTTCCTGTAACCCTAGGATCTGGCGACTATATAAGCCAGACCTATGGGAGACTTAGGGATAACTCAACTCATATCACGCACAGCGAACCAATCACTGTAACTCGGAGTATTGCCATTATAGTGATTTATAGCACGAGTAGGATTCCGCCACCGTCGTGGGATCTGAACCTAGGTAAGCTGTGTTACCTCGTACCCGCCAACCTTCCGCCTTCCCCCAAGTCTCTAAACATGCTCTATGAGGACCCCTCCATGGCGTACTCATCGGTAATACCATGACACCCTCATTACCAGAAGCTCGCCTACGGCGTATTCATGACGGCGCGTCGGCTGAGCCACTACTTCCAGGAGCACCAGATCGTGGTCGGCAATGATGCCCCACTATCGAACATCCTGAATAACCAGGAAGCCACGGGACGCATAGCCCTGTGGGGCATCGAGTTGTCTCCTCGAGAAATCATCTACGAACGACGCACCACCATCAAGTTTCAGGTCCTCCTTGACTTCCTCGTCCACTAGATGGATCTCAAGCTGCCGGATACTCCGAACATGTCGCAGTCTTGGACGATGCACTTCGACGGCTCCAAGCGCGAGACTAGAGCAGGGGGCAGCATCATACTGACGTCCCCTCAAGGCGACAATATGAAGTATGTCATTCCGATGAAATTCCGCGCCTCCAACAACGAGGACGAATATGAGGCCCTCATCCACGGCATGAGGATGGCTAAGGTGTGTGTGGTGCAACATGCCTTGTCCTCTATGGCGGCTCGAACCTCGTTGTCCAGCAGACGATGAACGAGCGCGACACCCATAGTGCCAACATGATCGCATACCATGCGCTCTACAACTCACTCGAAGGGGACTTCAACGGCTGCGAACTTCGTCATGTTGGAAGGGAGAGCAACGAGAATGCCAACAAGCTCGCCAACATCGGCTCTACCTGTGCTCAGGTGCCACCAAGAGTGTTCCTAGAACAAATCTGCGTACCCTCCATCAAGAAGAAATTCCCAAAAGGCTTAGCCGAAGAAGCAGAGCACTTGGGGGCTGCGCTACCCGAAGGACAAGAAGGACCCGAAAAGCTCGACACGGAGGTTGAGTTGTAAGACTTATGCAGGTCATGGTGGTTGAGGAAACATGGACACAACCATAGCTTCGTTACCTGATAAACAAGCAGCTGCCTGAGGACCCGATAGATGCCCGACGCATATCTCGCAGATCAAAGGACTTCACCATCATCAATGGCGAGCTATACAAGAACAACATTTCAGGTGTGCTCCAACGATGCGTCACCATCGGTGACGGCAAAAGCATCCTCCTAGACATCCATGAGGATATCTGCAGCCATCACGTAGGCAGCCACGCCCTAGTTGCCAACGATCTACGAGCTGACTTCTACTGGCCAATCGCTATGAATGACCCCAAGGAGATAGTCCGGAGGTGCAACGCTTGTCAGAGGTATGCAGACAAGCCACACGCGCCAGGATTAGAACTACGGCCTATTCCAGTGGCCTCAAGAATCATAGGCATGTGCTCCATATATAGTTATGCATGCTCGCAATGAGAACTTGAACAACATCTTCTGTCCTGCCAGCCCGTTGCAGCGGGGCCTCAAGGGAACTACTGGCAATTAAGGTGCTCCTTTTAATAGAGCACCGGAGCAAAGCAGTAACACTCCGTGAACACATGTGATCCTCACATCACATCCATTCCCTCCGGTTGTCCCAATTTCTGTCACTTCGGGGCCTTTGGATCCGGACAATGATATGTGTACACAACTTGCAGATAAGATCACAAGAAATACTATCATAATGAATCAATAATAAGTTCAGATCTGAGATCATGGCACTCGGGCCCTAGTGACAAGCATTAAGCACAACAAGTTGCAACAAAGTCAAATAGCACTAATAGAGATACTAGGCACCATGCCCTAACAATCTTATTCGATTATATGATAGAACTCATCCAATCCCTACCATCCCCATAGCCTACAATGGTGGATTACTCACTCATGGATGAGGGAAACATAGATGGTTGATGGAGAGGCGTTGGTGATGATCCTCTCCAAATTCCCCGTCCCGGCAGGGTGATAGAACGGAGCTTCTGGTTCCGAATCACGGTTTCTGGTGGTGGCGGCACAGCGGAACTCTTTCTGGAAAAACGTCGAACCCCCCTTGGTTTTTAGGTCAAGCGGCAACTTATAGGCGAAGAGGGAGGCTGAGGGGGTGCCTGAGGCGGCCATACCCCCTCCATACGCGGCCATGCCTAGCCCGCGTGGCAGGGGGTGTGGGCCCCTTAGAGCCCCACTCCGTCTCGTCTTCTGGCTCCATGAGTCTTCTGGTGAAATAGGATTTTTGGCATATTTTCTGGGATTTTTCCTGATAGTTGATTTTCTGCACAAAAACTAGACACCAAGGTAATTCTGTTGAAAACAGCGTCAGTCCATGTTAGCTCTATCCAAATCACACAAGTTTAGAGGATAAACAATAGCAACAGTGTTTGGGAAAGTAGATACGTTTAGGACGTATCAACTCCCCCCAAGCTTAGCTTATTGCTTGTCCTCAAGCAATTCAGTTGAAAACTGAGTGCGACAAAAGAACTTTCACGAACGCATTTGCTACATATGATGTAAATATTCTCAACACAGGAGTAGATACTTAGACAATTCATAATAAGGGGTATGCAACTAAGTCTACTTAATAGTCAATGCAAGCTATGAAGAGATTCCAACTCAATAATAATAAGTAGCATGAAACATAAACATAACAACATTGCAATGCTCATAAGAAGGTATGATAGAGTGGTACCTCGCTTGCCTTTGTTTGTAGAGAACAACATAAATGCCAAGGCACCTCTGAAGTTCTAGTGAAGACTAGAAGTAAAGATATCAGAGATACAAGCATCAAAGTCATGACATAATTAACCAAGTTTTGATACAAGAACATTAAACTAACAATGAGAACTATGCTCTCAAGAAGGTGCTCACAGAATAAGTGGTGACTCAAGAAGGAAGTGAAAAAGGTTTTGAAAAGTTTGAAAGGCTTCCAAATGCTGAAAGTATGGTGCTCATTAGCTTTGAGATCTCATTGCCCCTATCATAGGCATCTTTAAATGGTTAAGTCGAAAGTGAGGTCCAATATGAGTTATATGCTTCACAGACCATAAACTGGAAATCTCATGTCCCTTGAATATGAGGGCCACTCCTCATGCTACTCAACTTTAGTTACCGACAAGTTCTTGTCATAGTAAATACATGCATATCATAGAGAATCGCCAATGGGGTACCCCTCGCACATTATACAAGAGCTATCCCATAAACAAAATGACAAGGAAAGCAGACAATGAGCATCTCAGCTATCTTTTTATTTGCTATTTGCATAGGTTTTTATTGAGGATGATTCACAGATTGCTCATTATGATTATGCTGCAAGTTTCCACCATGATTAGGCATGGCTTAGGCTAGCGGCCCAGGCGTTTCTCTAACACATATATATAACTCCATGAACTTACAAGCTCCCCTTTTATTTCACACCGACGACATCCATAAACAAAAGAGCATGATATCAACTGGGTACAAAGTACAGGTGCAATGTTGAAAGCGTTCCCCGTGACAACACAGTTCTGCTAACTCCCAGCCTATAATTTGCAAGCATATAACTTTCATGGACAGTCACAATGGTTTAGGTTTATTAAGTGCAAGAAATAAAGTGTGCCATCAAGTTCGTGAGAGCTTTACTAACTAAATTTCTCAAAACAAGCAAACATTTTATTTGGAAGAAAACAAGGCATAATGAATATGCACATAATAGCAAATGATCCTAGTAGGTAGGTATGGTGGACACTGTTGGCAAAATTTGTTTTGGGGAGTTGGAAACATGAGTAGAGCTCATACTCAATGCAAGTAAAGGCTAGCAATAGAGAGGGAGTGAGAAACGAGAGAGCAATAAATTTCATAATCATGCTTGCAACAAAACAGGACTAACTATGGCATGAAAGTGATACAATGTCAACACCCGGATTTTTAATCCCAGATGTATGTTATGCCATACATCGCAATCCTAGGATTACCATTTTTGTGAGACATAACAGATTGGATAACACAGTACATCATCCATTACAAACCATACATAAGGTCTTACACAAATAAGGATCAGTACATCATCCATTACAAACCATACATAAGGTCTTACACAAATTAGGATCTCATGATCTAGTCTTAATACAATTCAAGCAGCGGAATAACGTAATAATAACGGTAGCGTAGGCGAGGCTCCATCTTCATGGTCACAAGCAATGCTGACGATGGGAGATGATCCTAGAAGTGAATGGTCATTTTTTCCAAATTAACTCTCATGCCTACTTTAGCTATCCCTAGTTTTCAAAACTCAACAGAAACATTTGTGGATCTTTGCACCCCTTGTTAGTACTCATAATAAGGTACCAAGGCCCACTTTGTGATCATCCAAAAACATTCAAATGCTCAGTTTAAATGTCAGTTTAAAATTGAATCTATCTCATATGGGAAGATCCCACTATTTCAAAAACCACTCAAACAAGTTCAGTTTTCAAAACCCAAGCACCCACAGAATCCTCAGCACATGCCTAGCACACCCACCAAAAATCTTTTCAAAATTCAAAAGTAAGGTTCTTGCGGCCATTTCATCAAACATCTTGCAGATTCAAATCAAACAAATCACAAACACTATAGTGTGTAGTGAATTTGGCCTAACTTGTTCCCTCTCTGGTTGCACCTAGTCCTTAGTAGATCATCTAGCTCCTTTAACTATCCTTAGCATCACTGTAAGCAAGCCTAGCAATCAATGGTGAGCAGGCCGAGAGAAAACTTGCCACCCTGTTGTCGCCGGCGAGCTAGAGGCCACACTAGCCTCGCCAACCTTGTCTAGGAGCTAGCCAGCACCCCACCGCCACTCCCTGTCCCAGCCTCGAGCAATGCTACCCACTGGACCACATGCCACGCTCATGCCAAACCTCTTTGTGACCATGCCGAGAGCGCGCCCGTGCGCCACGCTCGACCAGCACCCCCAGACCGCGCGCCGCCCTTGCCGCATGCATGAGTGATCGCCAGCACCCCAGCACCCTGCCAAACATGCCCGTTTGCCGCCGCGCGGTCCATGCTCGCTATGCGTCATCAAAACCCCCGTCGGACCCGCCCAGAGCGTTGAAGCGTTCCGACCGATCAGCACCGCCCCACGCCTCGCCACAACGCCATTGAGCTTCGCCAGGGAAGATAGAACCACCCCTATCGTCGCCCACACCGATAGCTGCTTGTGCCGTCGACCACGACGAGCTCAACCCGCGCTCGTCGGTCCCCTCTCGCCAGTATAAATAGTGGCCTCCCCCGCTCGATTTCTTCACACCAGTTCACTCCCCTCTCTCTCAGAAATATCCCACACCCTTTCTTGGAGCAAGGCGAGCACCAGGTGGCCGGAATTTCACCGGAGTTCGCCGCTGCAGAGGAGGAGAGGCGCCGTCGATTGGAGCCGCCCCAGGAGGAGATGTTGGTGCCAGGAGAATCGCCGTCGTCCACTTCGTTGTTCGCCCCCATCGCCGACCCTCGCCTGAGCCCCGGTGAGCCTCCCACGACCCCCACCTGCCGCGTTAGGGTTCTGTCTCGCCGGCGCTGCCTAACGTGGACGATGAGCCGTAGCCGTTCGATTAGATTTAGATCGTGCGGCCGAGATCGCCCCGTACCGCTTCACGTGTTATGAGCCACTGACAGGTGGAACCCCCTGTCAGATGAGCCCCGCGCTGCGGAGTGACACTAGGCCGGCCCATTACCCTTTCCCGCGCAGCCCAACCGTTTGAATTTAGATTTTTTCTATTTTAATTGAAACATAGTTCAGTACCTAGTTTCAAAAATCAACCCAGCTCGATTCAGTGAACCAAAATGCATGAAACTAATTTTTTTAGAAAGGTACTGAAATGCTTAATCCAAGCCCGTTGGATTCAAATCATTTGGATCTGTAGATCACCCTTGGTAAAAATAACAAGTCAGAAGCTTTTCAGCATTCAAACATTTTTCAAATTTTAACCATAATAGCTTTTGAGTTGATTCCAACTCTCAAAAATCACATTTGATCATACCTTTCAGAATATATAAAAACATATGGGTTTCACTACATAAATAATGTCCAAGTAATAAAAGAATGCCACATAGGCATTTCTAGTCACTTTAATTATTTAAAATAAAAGGTTAAACCTTATTAAATTGTGACCTCACTTTAAATCACATTCCCATGTACTGAAATATGTGGTGATGACATGTGTCAACATGATCCCATGTTGGAGTTGGAGAATATTAAACCTTAAGTAGTTTTTCAATGAGTAGAAATTACTTTTCCCAAATTAAAATAAATAAGACAAATGCTTTAATCTTGTAATGATAGGTGATGATGCTAGATCATCTATAGAACACCTCTGTGTGATGATTGAAAATAGTTAAGTATTGTTTGGTGATTGTGTACCTCGTATTTATTTATAGACGCTAGTACCGACCAAGGATACGAGGAGGAAGGAGGATACTATGAGGAAGAAGCCGAGGAGAACTTCAACCACTGCTCTGATCAAGGCAATCCTTACTAACCAAGTTGACCTATGAAAGTTAATACTTGCTTGTTACCATGCCTTAAGCATATGTGATCATACCCACTTGATGAACCATGCTAGTTTTACTTGCAAGCTTTATACTTTATTTATTTATCCAAGCTTTCTTTTAGATTTTACTTAAGTAACTTGTAGATTCTAGGAAGATAATTGAAGGTTGCATAAAGAGCATTAAATTTGGCCTAAGATAGATAATCTTGATGCCATCCTAAGGCATGAGATTAAGCTTAATTAATCTTCACTTATTTACCACCCCTCATTAGTACTTACCCCACTTGTAGATGCTAGTGCTAAGCATAAAAATTGATCAACTTTAGATGGGATTACTTGGTGAAAATGGTTATGAAAACCTTGGAATGATGAGTCATTCTACTGAAATGTTTTGACATGTGTTTCCGAACACCAGATGATTTTGATGATGAAAATGTTGAGGCATGAGCCTTAGCCCTTTATAAAACTAATGGTTGTCTCAATGCGATACCATTCCAATTTTACCGTACAACCACAATACCCGAAAATTGGGTAGGGCTTGACTGGAAACTTATATACCTTAGTATGGGTTCCCTCATGGCCAAGGTCTGAGATGAGGCTACCTTGTGAAGATTGTCCACCTGTGCAGTACCCAAGATGACATTTGGTCATGGTTGGGAGGCCAAACTCACAGGAGATGTGCCTATACTAGGGCATGTAATTGAAATGTTAGGATTGATTATCCGCATACTGAGTATGGTGAATTCAGGATTTGTTCCTGACGGATGTATCGAATGTTGTGGTGAAAGTGTACAATCTCTGCAGAGTGTCAAACTATTCGAATAGCCGCGTCCGCGGTTATGGACAGTTGGAGTGGCCATACTGTTCCCCCGTCAGATGTTTTCAAAATTACTTGTGAAATGAATTGAGACTTTGACTTGACCACAACAGAGTTGTGACATGAAATTCAAGTTCCCACTTAGACATTATAAAATTTCAACTATTTTCTTGCTTCTGAACTTAGTAGAGGTAAATCTGGATTTTTGCAAAACAACCCTAGTGCTTAGTGTCCTACCACAAAAACCCCCTTCACTTGTTAGTATTAGTTTGCGAGTACTTAAAGAGTACTCATGGCTTTGTCCTTGGCTATTCCCGTGGCCAGACTATGAAGATGAGTACCAGGATGATGGAACGCATGAAGGTTACAACAACTAGGATCATCTCCCATCGTCAGCATTGCCTGTGACCCCGAAGATGGAGTTTCGCCTACGCTACCTTTATTATTACGTTATTCCGCTGCTTGAGTTGTATTAAGAACTGGATCATGAGATCCTTATTTGTGTAAGACCTTATGTATGGTTTGTAATGGATGATGTACGGTGATATCCAAATCTGTTATGTCTCGCAAAAATGGTAATCCTAGGATTGCGATGTATGGCATAACAAGCATCTGGGATTAAAAATGCTGGTGTTGACAAGTTGGTATCAGAGCCATCCTGACCATAGGTGACCCTAGTTAGACTGGACGTTTGAATCAAAAACTTAGTTTCAAAACCAAAGTAAGCAAATATTTACAAAAACTTATTCCCCTTTCTTATCACTTAGTTTCTTTCATAAAAATTCATGTTCCTCAAAAAATCTTGCAAAATACATAAAATTTGACACACTTGATCACTCTACTAACTTACTCATCCTATACTCTTATAGATGGACGTGAAGTACAACAAGTTTTATCAGTTGGGGAATGGAGGAGACCTCATCTTTGAGCGGGATTTGGACCACCTTTCGGAACTTCTGGAGCGTCCGCACCCCGAGTTCTTCGGAGCTCAGCTCAATGATCAGGAAGGAGAAGATCTGCCGTGGCTAATTGTTGCAAGTCTCCGAGGAAATATTGAACCTCCCACTTCTGAGGGAATCCAGTTCACCTTAAGAGAGAACAACTGGCTCGATGGACTTGCTAGGGCCATGCAGGAAGCTCTTGCCCGTCTGTGTGGGCAGAGTATCAATCAGATTAAGGGTACCCTCTTTGAGTTTTGTCCAAGGCGTGATGCTATGGGACAACCACGGGAAGCCCCCTACCACCACGAGATGAAGACTCAGTTGGACCACCTTAGCTTCATGATGTATGATCGTCAGCAGGAACTGGACAATGCCCGTGATTACTCCAACCACAAGTCCGCCATCATCAAGACGAAGGATCAGACCATCGCCAAGCTAGCGAAGGATTGCAAGTCTCGTTGCCTTCAGCTCGACAAGAAGGAGCGCATCATTGATGACGATGAGGATGATGATTACACTGACTCCAAGGAGTAGTAGCACTTGAGCACTAGCGTAGTGAGTTGTATTCGGTCCCACTGTATCGTAGTTTCCAGAATGGTTCTTAAAACCATCTGTTTTCCTTTGTTGCGGTGTGTGTTGTATCGTGTGCTATGAATGAATAAATGAAAAGCAAGTTGCTAGAAAATCTGAGTCAAACTTTAAAAACTTATCAAAGTCCTTGAACCTTAGAAATTTCCCTCAATCTCCATATGCCTCGCGGAGGAAGTGGTTCATCCCCGGACCCGATGTTGCAGATCCTCCAAATGTTGGTTTCTGACCGCAAAGCTGAAAGCGCAGAACGTCAGGCCAACCTAGTCACCCTTTAGCAGATAGCTTAGATGGCCAACAACCAAGGCCAAGGAAATCAGGACAACCATGGATCTAAGCTCAAGAATTTCCAGAATACCAACCCACCTGTTTTCACTAAGTCGGAAGAGCCCCTAGATGCAGATGATTGGCTACAAACCATGGAAAACAACCTGGAAGTCGCCGGAGTGGAAGCTAACGAGAAAGTCCTGTTCGCCACCCACTATCTAGCTGGAGATGCAAGAGCATGGTGGAACAGTGTTCGTGCAATGACCGGAGGGCAGATGATGACCTGGGTGGAATTTAAGGTCAAGTTCAGCAGAACCCATGTGCCACCGGGTTTGATCAACAGAATGAGAGATGAGTTTAGAGAACTGAATAAAGGAAGGATGACCGTAGTGGAATACCATGACAAATTCTTGTCATTAGCTAGGTATGCCCCGGATGAGATCGACACCAAATACAAGAAGAAAGAAAGATTCCTGAATGGTCTGCACGATGAGATACAGAAGGTGTTGGTCAATATCCCCTTTGCTGATATTGAAGCCCTTGTCGACTCTCCCATCTAGATGGAAGGAAAGATCAACCAAGCCAATGAGAACCGCAAGCGCCGCATGATGCATTAGCCAGGAACCCATCATACCCCAAAATATCGCCCCAACCCATCTCCAGGATTTGCCCCGAGAACCAACAGACCCCCGATGAACCGTCCGACCTATCCCAACCGTGGAAACCCAAGGCCTGGAGGAAATCACAACAAACCCAGCAACTCTAACAATTTCAACTGTGCACCACCCAAGTTCAACAACAACAATGCTGCCGCCAACACCAACACTGCCCCGAGGACTGGAAGAAATGTTGTGCCTGTTGCAGCAAAGGACAAGTCGCAAGTGAATTTTTATGACTGTGGAAATAAGGGTCACAACTCCAATGAGTGCTGCAAAGAAGAATGCCGCAGCCCCCAATGCAAATGCCCCAGCTCAGCAGCAGCGTCGTTTCCAGCCCGGAAGAAGGTTTGCCCCAGGGAATTCGCTCAACCGCAACGGCCGTCTTTTTCTCATGCATGCTGAAGAATCCCAGGAAGCGCAAGATGTCGTGTTGGGTATGTTTTATGTTAATTCAGTACTTGCTAGAGTCTTGTTTGATTCTGGTGCATCGCATTCATTTGTCACTGAAGAATTTGCATGCACTAGTAAGATTCAACCAACCAAACTGAAGCATGTTATGATTGTTCAAATCCCCGGTTCAACCACAAAATCTAGGCAAATTTGCAAAGCCATCCCTATCCGAATCGATGGCATAGATTTTTATGCTAATCTGATAGTACTCGGAACTAAAGGTTTGGAAGTCGTACTAGGAATGGATTGGATGTCCAAACATAAAAGATTAATTGACTGTGCCAAGAAAGCCATAACCATGACCAGTACAGCCGGAATATTAGTCGAGCATGTATCTGAAAACTTACCTCATCAATTCAAGTGCAACAAGAGTATAGCCCAACCTACCATTGACCAAGTCCGGATAGTCTGTGAATACCCCGATGTATTTCTAGATGTTTTACCCGATATGCCCCCAGATCGGGATATCAAGTTTATCATTGAACTAATCCCCGGAACAGGGCCCATAGCCCAGAGACCATATAGTATGAACCCGTCTGAACTAGCAGAACTGAAGAAGAAACTGGATGCCATGCTGGAAATTGGACTGATTCAACCATGTGCGTCACCTTGGAGATCACCTGTGCTGTTTGTGGATAAGAAGGATGGAGGTAACCGTTTGTGTACGAATTATCGGAAGTTGAATGATGTCACTGACAATAACAAATACCCATTGACCAAGATAGAAGATTTGTTTGAACAGTTGACTGGTGCCAAAGTGTTTTCTATGATTGATCTTAGAACTGGCTATCATCAACTCAAGATTCGTGCAGAGGATATTCCCAAGACTGCCTTTACCACCAGATGTGGATTATACGAGTATACTGTCATGTCTTTTGGATTAACCAATGCCCCCGCTTATTTCATGAATCTCATGAATAAGATTTTTATGGAATTCCTGGATAAGTTTGTCATTGTTTTCATCGATTACATTCTGATTTATTCCAAATCAGAAGAATAACATGAGCTAGACCTATGGACCATTCTTGGAACCCTTAGAGAGCATCAGTTGTATGCCAAGTTTAGCAAATGTGAATTCTGGTTACAGGAGGTAGGATTCCTCGGTCACATTGTATCAGCCGGAGGAATTGCCGTTGACCCTGCAAAGGTGAGAGATGTCGAAGATTGGCAAGCCCCAACCACTCAAACCCAAGTTCGTGCATTTCTCGGATTGGCGGGATACTACCGCAAGTTTGTAGAAGGATTCTCGAGTATCGCCAGACCCATGACCCAATTGCTGAAAAAGGACAAGAAGTTTGAATGGACAGACAAATGTGAAGTGAGTTTTCAAGAACTCAAGAGAATATTGATTTCAGCCCCAATCTTAATCATGCCAGATATCACGAAGCCCTTTGATGTGTATTGTGATGCATCCCAAATCGGTCTCGGATGTGTGCTAATGCAAGAAGGAAAAGTTATATCTTATCTATCCCGACAACTGAAACAACATGAGCAGAACTATCCAACCCATGACCTCGAGCTTGCAGCCGTAGTTCTAGCCCTAAAGACATGGAGGCACTACCTGATGGGGAACCGTTGTGAGATTTATTCGGATCACAAGAGCCTGACGTATATATTCACTCAGAAGGAGCTGGATATGAGACAGAGAAGATGGATTGAGCTAATCAAGGATTACGACCTGGACATTCACTATCACCCCGGTAAATCCAACTTGGTAGCGGATGCCCTTAGCACATTTCCTTGCCGCTTGAACTCCATGATTTTGAAGGAGCAACCAAGCCTGCACAAAGAGATGGAGGATTTCCGAATGGAATTAGTGAGTGAAGGATTTTTGGCTAGCATAGAACTTCAACCCACTTTGATCAGCCAGATCAAAGAGGCATAGAAAGGAAATGCTAGTATCGAAGGAATCAAGCGTCGTATCGGTACAAGCAAGGTACCCGGATTCACGGAAGACGAAGAAGGAGTTCTATGGTACAAAGGACGCCTTTTTGTACCAGCAGATTCAGAGTTGAAAGAAGTTATTCTAAAGGAAGCTCATGATACTCTTTATTCTATCCACCCTAGAGGAACGAAGATGTATCGGGATTTGTAAGAGCAATTTTGGTGGTATAAGATGAAGAGCGAAATCGGAAGCTATATCACCAAGTGTGATATATGTCAGAGAGTTAAGGCGGGACATCAAAGACCCGCTGGATTGTTGCAACCATTGCAGATTCCGGAATGGAAATGGGATTCCGTTGGAATGGACTTTATCACAGGATTACCTACTTCTAGTAGGGGAAATGACTCTATCTGGGTCATAGTTGACAGATTGTCCAAAGTCGTCCATTTCTTACCAGTCAAGACCACGTATCAGAGTTCGAAGCTAGCGGAGTTATACATCACTAGAATCGTCAGTTTGCATGGTGTCCCCAAGAACATCGTATATGATCGAGGAACTCAGTTTACCTCGAGATTCTGGAAGAAAGTCCAAGAAGGTTTAGGAACCCGACTAGATTTCAGTACAACTTATCACCCTCAGACCGACGGACAAACGGAGCGAGTAAAGCAAATACTCGAAGACATGTTGAGAGCATGTGTGTTAGAGTATGGATCTAAATGGGAAGACTGTCTGCCGTTTGCAGAATTTTCATACAACAACAGTTATCAAGCTAGTTTGCAAATGGCCCCATTTGAGTTCATGTATGGAAGGAAGTGTCGCACCCCTTTGAACTGGTCGGAAGTAGGAGAGAGTCAGATTTTCGGACCCGGCATCCTACGAGAAGCAGAAGAAAAAGTTCACAAGATTCGTGAGCACCTCAAGACAGCCTAGTCAAGACAAAAGAGTTACGCTGACAAGAGACGTCGAGACCTCGCTTTTAACATCGGAGATTTCGTGTATCTGAAAGTGTCGCCATTGAAAGGAATGCAGCGTTTCCAGCTCAAGGGAAAGTTAGCCCCCAGATATATCGGCCCCTTCAAAATTCTGAATTGTCGAGGAGAAGTGTCGTATCAATTGGAACTGCCCGAAGAGATGTCAGCAATACACAATGTGTTCCATATCTCATTACTTCGCAAATGCCTCGAAGTCCCGGAGAAGACTGAAGTGTTCAAGAACATTGATCACTGGACCATAGAGATCAATGATGACCTGACCTATCCCGAAGTACCCATCCGTATTTTGTAAGAAGCTTTCAGAACTACCAGAACCCGAAGCATCAAGTTTCTCAAGATTCAGTGGAGCAACCACACGGAATAAGAAGCTACCTAGGAGTGCGAAGATCACATCAGGACAGAGTTTCCCGATCTCTTCAAATCCTAGGTAATATTTTTCGTCCTTTTTCAAATCTCGGGACAAGATTTTGTTTAAAGGGGGAAGGTTTGTAACATCCCAAAAATATTAAACTTGGATCATCAAACTCTAATCATCAAAATTAGGGTTAACAAAAACTTTTCCAACTAAAAATATGAAAGCATTCATATGTGTGTGTATTCAAAATTTGGATTCTTTTGAATTGCCATGGTTCTTTGTTTTCTTTCTTGTAAAAGGATTCTTAGGTGAAATAAACATCATATAAATAATCCCTAAACTTTTTCCACAGACAAACAACTCAAAATAAACAAATGAAGTGAATGGTCATTTTTTCCAAATTAACTCTCATGCCTACTTTAGCTATCCCTAGTTTTCAAAACTCAACAGAAACATTTGTGGATCTTTGCACCCCTTGTTAGTACTCATAATAAGGTAGCAAGGCCCACTTTGTGATCATCCAAAAACATTCAAATGATCAGTTTAAATGACAGTTTAAAATTGAATCTATCTCATATGGGAAGATCCCACTATTTCAAAAACCACCCAAACAAGTTCAATTTTCAAAACCCAAGCACCCATAGAATCCTCAGCACATGCCTAGCACACCCACCAAATATCTTTTCAAAATTCAAAAGTAAGTTTCTTGCGGCCATTTCATCAAACAACTTGCAGATTCAAATCAAACAAATCACAAACACTATAGTGTGCAGTGAATTTGGCCTAACTTGTTCCCTCACTGGTTGCAACTAGTCCTTAGTAGATCATATAGATCCTTTTAACTATCCTTAGCATCACTATAAGAAAGCCTTGCCATCAATGGTGAGCAGGCCGAGAGCAAACTTGCCACCCCGTTGTCGCCAGCGAGCTAGAGGCCACACTAGCCTTGCCAACCTTGTCTGGGAGCTAGCCAGCACCCCACCGCCACTCCCTATCACAGCCTCGAGCAATGCTAGCCACTGGACCAAATTCCACGCTCATGCCAAACCTCTCTACGACCATGCCGAGAGCGCGCCCGTGTGCCACGCTCGACCAGCACACCCAGACCGCGCGCCGGCCTCGCCGCGCGCGTAAGTGATCGCCAGCACCCTAGCACCCTGCCAAACATGCCCGTTCGCCGCCGCGCGGACCATCCTTTCTTTGCTTCATCAAAAACCCCGTCGGACCCGCCTAGAGCGTCGAAGCATTCCGACCGATCAGCACCACCCCACGCCTCGCCACCACGCCGTTGAGCTTCGCCAGGGAACATAGAACCGCCCCTACCGTCGACCACGACGAGCTCAGCCCGCGCTCGTCGGTCCCCTCTCGCCACTATAAATAGAGGCCTCCCCCGCTTGATTTCTTCACACCAGTTCGCTCCCCTCTCTCTCTGAAACATCCCACACCATTCCCCGGAGCAAGGCGAGCACCAAGTGGCCGGAATTTCACCGGAGTTCGCCGTTGCAGAGGAGGAGAGGCGCCGTCGATTGGAGCCGCCCCAGGAGGAGCTGTCGGTGCCAAGAGAATCGTCGTCGTCGACTTTGTCGTTTGCCCCGATCACCGACCCTCGCCTGAGCCCCGGTGAGCCTCCCACGACCCCCACCTGCCGCGTTAGGGTTCTGTCTCGCCGGCGCTGCACGGCGTGGACGATGAGCCGTAGCCGTTCGATTAGATTTAGATCGTGCGGCCGAGATCGCCCCGTACCGCTTCGCGTGTTATGAGCCACTGACGGGTGGAACCCCCCTGTCAGCTGAGCGCCACGCTGCGGAGTGACACTGGACCGGCCCATTAACCTTTCCCGCGCAGCCCAACCGTTTGAATTTAGATTTTTTCTATTTTAATTCAAACTCAGTTCTATACCTAGTTTCAAAAATCAACCCAGCTCGATTCAGTGAACCAAAATGCATGAAACTAATTTTTTTAGAAAGGTACTGAAATGCTTAATCCAGGCCCGTTGGATTCAAATCATTTGGATCTGTAGATCACCCTTGGTAAAAATAACAAGTCAGAAGCTTTACAGCATTCAAACATTTTTGAAATTTCAACCATAATAGCTTTTGAGTTGATTCCAACTCGCAAAAATCACATTCGATCATACCTTACAGAATATGTAAAAACATATGGGTTTCACTACAGAAATAATGTCAAGTAATAAAAGAATGCCACATAGGCATTTCTAGTCACTTTAATTATTTAAAATAAAAAGGTTAAACCTTATTAAATTGTAACACCACTTTAAATCACATTCCCATGTACTGAAATATGTGGTAATGACATGTGTTAACATGATCCCATGTTTGAGTTGGAGAATATTAAATCTTAAGTAGTTTTTCAATGAGTAGAAATTACTTTTCCCAAATTAAAATAAATAAGACAAATGCTTTAATCTCGTAATGATAGGTGATGATGCTAGATCATCTATAGAACACCTCTGTGTTATGATTGATAATAGTTAAGTATTGTTTGGTGATTGTGTACCTCGAATTTATTTATGGACACTAGTACTGACCAAGGATACAAGGAGGAAGGAGGATACTATGAGGAAGAAGCCGAGGAGAACTTCAACCACTGCTATGCTCAAGGCAAGCCTTACTAACCAAGTTGACCTATGCAAGTTAATACTTGCTTGTTACCATGCCAACTATATGCCTTAAGCATATGTGATCATACTCACTTGATGAACCATCCTAGGTTTACACTAGATGATCTAGCATCATCACTATTATCACAATGATTAAAGCACTTGTCTTATTTATTTTATTTTAGAAAAGTAATTTTTACTCATTAAAAAACTACTTAAGATTTAATATTCCCCAACTCAAACATGGGATCATGTTGACACATGTCATCACCACATATTTTAGTACATGAGAATGTGATTTAAAGTGGTGTCACAATTTAATAAAGTTTAGTCTTTTTATTTTAATTAAATAAAATGACTAGAATGGCCTATGGGGCATTATTTTATTACTTGATCATTACACGTAAACCTATATATTTTTATATATTCAGAAAGGTATTGTTAATTATGATTTTTGAGAGTTGGAATCAACTCAAAAGCTTTTATGGTTGAATTTTGATAAATGTTTGAATAGAGAAAAGATTTTGCCTTGTTATTTTTACCATGGGTGATCTATAATTCTAATTGGTTTGAATCCGACGGGCTTGGATTAAGCACTCCAGTACCTTTCTAACAAAATTGGTTTCATGCATTTTGGTTCAGTGAATCGAGCTAGGTTGATTTTTGAATCTAGGTACATAACTGATTTTGAAACTAAAATGAATAAACCTAAGTTTGAATTGCTAGGTCGCACGGGAGGTTTAACTGGGCCGGCCCACTACGCACAGCGCGCGCGCAGGCTGGTTAAGTGAACGACCCCATTCGTCAGTGAGACAGCGAGTGGCTAAGGGGTACGGGGCGATCTAGGCCGTGCGATCTAGTTCTAATCCTACGGTTGTGGTTCATCATCCACGCCTAAATAGGACGCGGCGAGGCTGAACCATAGCGCAGCCAGTGGGGGTCGACGGGGGCTCACCAGGGCTCAAGCGATGGTCGGTGATGGGGGCGAACGACGAAGTCGACAACGGCGATCCTCCTGGTACCGACAGCTCCTCCTGGGGCGGCTCTGATCGATGATGCTTCTCCTAGTCTGCAGCGGCGAACTCCGGTGAAATTTCGGCCACCTGGTGCTCGCCTTGCTCCGAGAGTGAGTGGGTGTGATCAGTGAGAGTTGGGGAGTGAGATGGTGTGCTCAAATCAAACGGGGGATGCCTCCTTTTATAGTGCCTAAACGGGACCGACGGGCGCGGGTGGAGCTCATCGTGGTCATCAGCACAGGATGCTAATGGCATGGGCGACGATAGAGGGCGGTGCGTTGCCTCCTAGCGAAGCTCAACGGCTTGATGGCTCCGCGTGGGGCGGTGAGGAACGGTCAGAACATCACGGTGCTCTGAGCGGGTCCAATGGTGATTTTAATGGCGCACAGCGTCCATGGACCGCGCGGAGGCGAACGAGGTTGCTGGCGGGTTGCTGGGCTGCTGGCGATCACGCACACAAGCGGCGAGGGCGGCACGCGGTCTGTGGGCTCGTGTTGCTGATGGCACACTGGCGCGCTCTCGGCACGCACGTAGAGAAATTGGGCGCGAGCTTGTGTGTGGTCTAGTGGCTGGAAAGGCTCGAGGGTTGGACAGGGGGTGGAGATGGACGGTGGTTAGTGCTCCAGAAAAGGTTGGTGAGGCTAGAGCTTCTCCTAGCTCGCTGGCGACATGGGGCTGGCAAGGGTGCTCTCGGCATGGTCACCATTGATGGCTATGCATGCTCAAAGTGGTGCTAAGGCTAGTTAGATTAGTTTGATCATCTACTGAGAGGGTAGAGTGAGCTAGAGAGGGGACAAGGTTGGCCAAAATTACTGCTACTAATAGTGTTTGATGTTTGTTTGTTTGCTGATTACAACGTGTTTGATGAAATGGCCGAAAGAAATTCAAATTTGAATTTTGGATTCAAACTTGCTGGGTTTGCTAGTTACATACTAGGGAGTCTCTGGTTAGTTGGATTGGTCAAGGGGCACTAGTTTAGTTGGGTTTTGAAAATGTGGGATCTTCACATATGTTATAGATTCAATTTTAAATTGTCATTTGAATGGGGTTGCCAAATGTTTCTATAAGTTTGAAAGGTGGGATTTGATTTACTTTTACTTGGTTTAGCAAGGGGTGAAAAGAAATGGAAAAGTTTCTGTTTGAAATCTTGGACTAGAAAAACTCAAAGTGACCTAGTGAGCAAGATTGGTAAAAATGACCATTTGCTTTATTTGTCTTGTTTTTGATTTTCTCTTGATTTGTTTCTACTTGGAAATGTTTTAGATGATGTTATTTTCATCTTTAAACCATTTCTTGCTATTTAGATTAATCACACAAGTTCATTCATGCATTCATACAATCATCACTTACATGCATTCATAATGATTTGAATTAACATAAGTTTTTGTTAACCCTAATTTTAGTGATTAGAATTTGATAATCATGATCAATATTTTTGGGTTGTTACAAACCTTCCCTCCTTAAACAAAATCTCGTCCCGAGATTTGAAAAATAATAAAAAAGATTACCTAGGATTTAAAGAGATCGGGAAACTCCGTCCTGATGTGATCTTCTCGCTCCCAGGTAGCTTCTTCTTCAGTGTGGTTGCTCCACTGAATCTTGAGAAACTTGATGCTTTGGGTTCTTGTGGTTCTGAAGGATTCCTCCAAAATAAGTATGGATACTTCGGGATATGTCAGGTCATCGTTGATCTCTATGTCCTTTGATCAATGTTCTTGAAAACTTCGGTCTTCTCCGGAACTTCAAGGCATTTGCGAAGCAATGATATATGGAACACATTATGCACTGCTAACATCTCTTCTGGTAGTTCCAATTGATACGACACTTCTCCTCGATGATTCAGAATCTTGAAAGGTCCGATATATCTGGGGCTAACTTTCCTTTGAGCTGGAAATGCTGCAGTCCTTTCAAAGGCGACACTTTGAGATACCCAAAATCTCTGATATTGAAAGCGAGGTATCGACGTCTCTTGTCGGCATAACTCTTCTGTCTTGACTGGGCGGTCTTGAGGTGCTCACGAATCTAGTGAAATTTATCTTCTGCTTCTCGTAGGATGTTGGGTCCGAAAATCTGACTCTCTCCTACTTCCGACCAGTTCAAAGGGGTACGACACTTCCTTCCATACATGAATTCAAATGGGGCCATTTGCAAACTAGCTTGATAACTGTTGTTGTAAGAAAATTCTACGAACGACAGACAGTCTTCCCATTTATATCCATACTCTAGCACACATGCTCTCAACATATATTCTAGTATTTGATTTACTTGATCCGTTTGTCCATCGGTTTGAGGGTGATACGTTGTGCTGAAATCTAGTCGGGTTCCCAATCCTTCTTGGACTTTCTTCCAAAATCTCAAGGTAAACTGAGTTCCTCGATCCGATACAATGTTCTTGGGGACTCCGTGCAAACTAACGATCCTAGCGATGTATAACTCTGCTAGCTTCGAACTATGGTAGGTGGTCTTTACTGGTAAGAAATGGGCTACTTTGGACAATCTGTCAACTATGACCCAAATAGAGTCATTTCCCCTACTAGAAGTAGGCAATCTGTAACATCCCTAAAATCATAATTTCAAAGTTTGCATATCATTCATGCATGCATATAGATTTGAGATCAAATTTCAAACTCATTTCAGAAAAACAGAAGAACTTGGTGCTATGATTTTTGTGAACAGATTTAAATCAAATGGGTATCCCCATTTGAAAGTTTGATTATTTATAAACCAAGTTTGTTGCCTTCTATGAAGATGAGTTTAGGTGTAGATTTTGAACCAAGTTTTCAAATTGGGAAATAGGTTCCAAAACTATTTTTCAAATTTTGCAAACCAAATACCAAGTCTCTGTTATTTTGATTCTCCAAGCTTGACCAAGCCCTTGCAAAGCAAGCACATGATCTTATACCTATATTTGAGACCACTGCTCACTGCAAAAATCCCAAGAAAATTTGAATTCAAATGGAACTTGAATTCATTTAAAAATCTATTCAGAAAATCGAATCAGAAAAAGAAAACAGTCAAACAAATGAAAAAGGCCAAGCGCTGCCATTTTAGCCCAGCAACGAAGCAGGCCCAGCTAGCCCACCCGGGCCATTTCTTTCTCTCTCGCACGCGCCAGCGCACCCCCACAGCCGCTGACAGCCAGACCCCACCTCCCCTTCGCGCGCTTCGCTGACGAGCGGGCCCTCTCCACGTTGACCTCGTCTTCCCCAAATCGCGCCCGCGACCACGTCGCCGCTGCAGTGAAGCCGGTAATGGCGCGGCGTAATTGGCCTTAATGCCGCAGGCGTTTCCTGTCGCGCCTGGGCCTATATAATCCCCTCTGCACCGCGAGCTTTTTCCCCCACTCTCCTCGCTCACTCCGCCACCAGGCTGCGCGCATTAGCTCTCGAAGCCCCGCTGTACTGACGACTCCGGCGACCGATTCCGATGAGCCTCGACCGCCCCCCTCTCTCTCGTTCAAACGAGGATGCTCAGCACGTTCTTGCGCACCTGCTGACACCTTTCCTTTGCCTGCTCGTGACCCAGGTTGTCGTCTCCGTCCACGACCGAAACCACCTGCGCCGCCGCCTGACTCCGGCGACCAATTGAGGTAAAACCCGAGCGCTCCTTGCCCCCTCCTTCACACGAGTTTGATCGCCTGCGACTTGCGCAACTCCTGATGCCTCTGGTTCGTGCTAGGTCGACGCCAAACCTCACCTGTGACCACGGCTGCAAGCGACCGACGCCGCCCGCAACTCCGACGAGCTCCTGAGACCGTGCCAGCGCGCCCCTTCGCAAACCAACACCACGTCGAGCTTCAGCACGCCACTGCGGATCTGGTACGACCCTTCTTCCTCTCACGCGTGACCTAGAACGCTAGCGCCGCCGTAGACAGAGCGCTCCGCCGCTCGCTGACGCCGCGCGCCGCCAGGACATGGTCGCGTGCTCGAGCACCGTTAGATCTAGATCCAAGCGTCAGGATAGAATCACTTAACAGCAAGGAGGTACGCGCTCAGGACCGTGCAATCTATTTAGATCCTACGGCGCAGAAGGGTGATCCGGTGCGAACCGGTACGCGCCAGTAATATCGTGACGCGTGGCTAGGGTTGATTCAAAAACAGAATTCAAAAACCGATTTTGATCCAGATTTCAAATGGCTATAACTTGAGATTCCCACGTTAGATTTTTGCAAATTTTATATCGTTGGAATCAGTGAATCAAGGCCTTTCTAAATCTACAATGTGTTTAACAAATAGTATCTGTTAAAATGACTTTGTGTGCAGAAACATATTTAGGTCTATTTTGAGCATAGATTTAGTTTGGAAATTTGTACTAGTGCTAAACAAGTTTAGTTAGCAAACTTTTGGCTTGGTTATGTTTCTGTTTCATGCACTTGCTTGGTAGAGTTTTCAAAAATCATCACTTAGCATTTTCTTGCATGCATGCATTCATATTTTTGCTTGTATATGAATTGTATATAATTGTGTGCTACAAAATTCTTGTGTAGATTTTGCTAGTGACTGTGATTGTGAAGAGTGCCACTCTCCCCATTACCAAGGCAAGTGATACTACATGATATTTCCACCCTTTATTTTGAATAAGCATTAGAATTATTTTTGCTAAGTCTTGCATGTTACTTTTGCCAAATGTTATGTTGGGAAATCCTATGTAGTGTAGAATTGTAGAATTGCTAGGAAATTTTCCTAATTTAAGTTACCATGCCATGCTTCGCCTAGCTAGTAGAAAACAAGGTTGGTAAAGTATGTACATGCTATGGTGAAATAATTCTAAGTCCTTTTGGACTCATGCTTTTTAAAACAACTAAGTCAATGAACTTCCTGGGTGGAATGGGACTTGGATGGTGGTTTTGGTTGAGTGGTTACACAAGGCCATGGATTTGGCTTGTGTATCTCACTTGTGGAATGCCACCCAGGCACAAAGGGATTTGGAGGCCAAGTGTTGAGAAAGCTTACAGTGCAACCACTTGGCAATATGGGCTCTGCCATGATCATATAGGTTGCTAGAACTTAGTCACTTGGACAGTTGGTGGTAGTGGGAATGATAGGTTGGAGCGCGTCCAATTGACTAAGGAAAGGCTTGTGAAAGGTCCTGTCTTTTGAAACCAAGTCTGGTGGGGAAAGTGCACAACCTCTGCAGATGGAAAATCTAAGTACTTAGCCAAGTCCATGGCAATGGACAACTTGAGCATCAAGACATGGAAGCTACAAGAATCTCATCACTCCAACTTCTAAGTAAAACTTGTGGGTGAAACAAGGGTAAAGGACCCCAATGTCTATTGGTGGTTTCTTGGGAAAGTTTTTGACAAAGGAAAACTTAGTGATTATCAACTAATAGGGAAAACCTATTTTCAAGCAAAGCAAGCCAAGCTACACCTAGCCTAAATGCATGTAGTAATATAGTCCACTTAAAATTTACTAAGGTATCACTTGCCAATACTATTCCAAAGTATTGACCCACTGTGGCTATAACTTGTGATGTTGCAGGTTACTCCAATGATGAGTAGGAGTCATGAGTCTACACTCAACATGCTTGCCTGTGGCACATGAAGATGAGGACTTGTGTTTATTTACTTATTCCATAAACTCTTGTATTAGGCCTGTGGCCATGAGTTGTAAAAGACTATGTTTTATCTCTGGAATGAATGTAATAAACGACATTTGTATATGTGTACTTCATCTTAAACTGTGGATGCTAGAAATGATCCAAGGACTAGCATTGCAATCACAGGGATCCTTACCTTTACAAAGGAGGGATCTTACAGATGGTATCAGAGCACTGTGTTGCCTGTAGGATTATGACCCCTATGAATGGAAAACCACTAAGGAAAATTTTTCAACTACTTCTACACTTGTCTATTCTTCTCGTAGAACTTTTCTATTCTTCTCATTCTCATCTCTATTTGTAGATGAACTCCATCAATGAAGTAGTGAAGAAAGGACCACTCATGACCATGACCTTGGAGTGTGAAACTGAGTTTCCCAAAATTCTCAAGGACCTCATTTTTGGCAATGGAAGCACATGGTGCAGCTGTTTACAAAGGCTTCCCAGTGATGGATGAAGGAGTTGAGTATTGGTGGGTGCAACTTCACTTGTACAAAAACAAGGAAGACAACCACAAAGAAAGAGGATTCTGCATGTATACCAAGACTGTGATGCACACCACATTCTTTGAGTCAGCAAGAGAAGCAGCTTGGAGGACTATCAAAGAACTAAGTGCTAGAGTCAAGTGCAGAATGCTCAACCTCCAAAAAGACTTAGAGAAAGAGAAGGAGCTTACCCAAGAGTTGGAAGCCACCAACCAAACCTTAAGGGGAGATATTATAGACTTAGTGATGGAATCATGTGAACAAGATAGGTGGATTGCCTCTAGGAACATTGTGTTAGCCAACAGATCCAGTGAAATAGGGTTGTAAACACATTTCGTTAGATGGACCACCACCTATCACCTTATTTTCCAAAATGATACCTTAAATAAGTTTGGACCTTGATTGATGTAATGGATTCATGTATGCATGACTTGTGTGATTTTGTGTTCCAAGGATGTGTATGTGATGTTTGTCTTTGTTTATCTTAAATAGTGTTGTTCTAACTTTTCTATCTTATAAATAGATGCCTATCACCATCAGCACTGTTGAGGAGTTCCAGGTTACCCGTTTTGGTCCTCGTATCGTTGAGCTTACCACTTTGCTCGATCTCCCTCTTCCCACCATCATGGTGCACCCACTCACCAAGTTCGAGAGGAAGGACCTCTGGGGCTTCAAGGTGAACCAGCCCGGACGCCAGACAGAGCCTACTACAGAGGCCATCGTCTTCAAGCTTATGCACGATGACAGGGAGAGAGGCATGGAGGTCGTCATGCAGGACCTGATAGGACTTCTGTTAGGCCGTCACTCCCGATAGGTTAGGGGCACCCACTTCCATGTCTTCGGAAGACGTGATGTTGATGGAGAGTCCATCGACTTTGAGGACGACTCGAGGGACGTAGCAGAGCCGATACGTCTCTATCTCTAGGACTTAGAGTCTCTTATTAGGCACGTGGACACGGACAGGACCAACGTCATGCTCAGCAATGACGAGCTCCAGGTACAGCTTCGCGAGAAGGACAAGCTTTTCGCACAGCAGGACGAGATAGTCAAGGAAATGGAGACGAAGTTCGAGGCCCAGGACCGTAAGTTCAAGAGTCAGGAGAAACGCGTCCAGGATAGGAACAAGAAGATCCAGGACATGACCGAGGAACTGAAGTCCAAGGATTTCGAGCTAGAGCAGCAACAGATGGTGATCGAGAGGCTTCGCTCCCAGAAGAGGGCTCTCAAGGCCAAGATCGATTCCTTGACCACTACGATTGAGGAGAACAAGACCGCGATGGAGAACACAGGTCTTACCTTTGTCGAGGAGGAGATTGATGCTGATGAGTAGACTTGACTACTCGTTTATCTTTCATATCCGTACTTGCTATTTGTGAACTTATTATTGGACCATCCGACATGTGGATGGCTTGCCACTTGTGTGTTTTATTTTGAGACTTTGTTATTCCATTGTTGAGATTTTATCCTTGTGTTGCATGCTATGTGTTTGCTTATGTGTTGTAATGTGCATAAACATCTATGGGTATCTCATTCTCATCTATTTGAACAAACCACAGATGCCTCCCCGTCGCGCAAACCCCAACCCCAACAACATCACTCCAGAAATGCAACAGATGATGAATGCTCAGACACAGCTTATGCAGATGATGACAACATTCATCCAAAACCAGAATAACAACAACAACAACCCCAATAACAACAACAACAATAACAACAACAACAACAACCCTCCGGGTTTTGATATGCTCACCAGATTTCTGCGTTTGAGGCCAGCTAAGTTTTCGGGGACAACTGATCCCATGGTGGCCAATGATTGGCTACGTTCTGTGAACAAGGACTTAGTGACCGTGGGTTGCACGGATGCTGAAAAGGTCAGGTTCGCAGCGCATCTATTGGAAGGACCAGCCGCCACATGGTGGGACAACTTCCAAATCACCACTCCTTTAGATGAGGTGACTTGGGCTATCTTTGAAGATGGCTTTCGCACTGCTCATATCTCAGCAGGAATGATGAGTCTGAAAAAGAAGGAGTTTCACAACCTGAAGCAGCGCCACCGCAGCGTGGTTGAATACATAGAAGAGTTCAACAATCTGGCGCGCTATGCACCGGATGAGGTTGACACAGATGCCAAAAGAAAGGAAAAGTTTCTGGAAGGCTTGAACGATGAGCTGAATCTGCAGTTGTCTGTGGCATATGTTCCAACTTATCAGTCTCTATGTGACAAGGCTGCTATTTTGGAGAATAAAATGAAGCAAGTCGAGAGTAGGAAGAGGAAACACTCCGACAAGCACAGCTCGGGATCGTCTCACAAGCGATCTCACTATGATGACAGTGGCAGCTCGGGATCCCATAAGCATGGGAAATTCAACAAGCACCACAACCACAACCGTCATGACAACAAGCATCACCGTAGTCATGACAATGACAAGTATAAGAATCACAAGAGTGGACATAAGAGCCACCACAGTGGGAATGGTAGTGGAAGTGGAAATCAGCCTGCTAAAAGAGACATCAGTCAGGTTGAGTGCTTCAAATGCAAGAAGATGGGACACTATGCAAATGAGTGCCCCGAAAAGAAAGTTGAAGGACCTGTCAAGCCCAATCCTTTCCAGAAAGGTCAGGTGAACCACATTAATGTGGAGGAGGTCTATGAGGAGCCTGACGCTGTTGCTGGTAAGTTCAGACTCAATTCCATTCCAGCATTTGTACTCTTTGACACTGGTGCATCTCATTCATTCATATCAAAAGAATTTGTTGATAGAAATGGGTTCGCATCTGAAAACATTGGGTGTCCAATAAAAGTTAGTTCTCCGGGAGGAGATATGATAGTAAGTCTTGGATGCCGGGATCTTGTCATAGAGTTTGGAAAGAATAAGTTTCCATTGAGCCTGATAATCCTAGATTCCCAAGGACTAGACGTAATATTGGGAATGGATTGGATGGCTAAGTATGAAGGAGTACTAGATTGTGCTAATCGTACTGTTGCACTCACAACCCCAGAAGGAAAAAGAATAAAATTCAGGTCAAACTTTGAATCCAAAGGAAGTAAGCTGAATTCCCTTAAGGGGGTTAGCATAGACAGTGTGCCAATTGTGTGTGAGTATCCGGATGTATTTCCGGAAGAGTTGCCAGGAATGCCACCAGATAGAGATGTGGAATTTCTGATATATTTGGTACCAGGTTCCGGACCAATAGCAAAAAGACCGTACAAAATGTCAGTTGATGAACTGAAGGAACTCAAAAAGCAACTAGGAGAACAGTTGCATAAAGGATTTATTCAACCAAGTTCTTCATCTTGGGGAGCCCCAGTATTGTTCATGGAAAATAAAGATAGAAGCCAAAGGTTATCCATAGATTATCGTTCGCTCAACGAGGTAACTATCAAGAACAAATACCCTTTGCCAAGAATCAATGACTTGTTTGATCAGCTAGAGGGAGCATGTGTGTTCTCAAAGATTGATCTCCGGTCAGGCTATTTTCAACTTAAGATAAGAGAGCAAGACATACCTAAAACAGCATTCACCACAAGGTATGGATTGTATGAGTATACCGTGATGCCTTTTGGCTTAACCAATGCTCCAGCATACTTCTTGAATATGATGAACAAGGTGTTCATGGAATTTCTTGACAAGTTTGTTGTCGTTTTCATCGATGACATCTTAGTCTACTCCAAGAGCAAGGAAGAGCATGAAGGGCACTTGTGTTTGATACTTGAAAAATTAAGAGAGCATAAACTTTATGCCAAATTCAGCAAGTGTGAGTTTTGGTTAGAGGAAGTTGGCTTTCTTGGTCATGTTATGACAAAGGATGGTGTGGCAGTTGATCCTGCTAAAGTTTCAGCTGTGACAGAATGGGAATCTCCCAAGAGCATGAAATAAGTACACAGTTTCCTTGGCTTAGCAGGTTACTACATAAGGTTCATTGAAAATTTCTCAAAGGTTGCTAAGCCAATGACTGAATTGTTAAAGAAGGACAAGAAATTTGCTTGGTCAGAAGGTTGTGAAGTCAGCTTCCAAGATTTGAAGAAGAGACTTGTAACAGCACCAGTTCTGTGTCTGCCAGATTTGGAAAAAGATTTCCAAGTATATTGTGATGCATCTCATCAAGGTTTGGGTGCCGTACTTATGCAAGACAGTAAAGTTGTGGCCTATGCCTCGAGACAACTCAAAACTCATGAGGTAAACTATCCTACTCATGATTTGGAGTTAGCCTCTGTCGTCCACGCACTCAAAACATGGAGAAATTACCTTTTGGGAAAGCGTTGTGAAGTGTTCACGGACCACAAAAGTTTGAAGTATATCTTCACCCAAAAGGAAATCAATATGAGACAAAGAAGATGGTTAGAGCTTATCAAGGATTATGACTTGAGTTTGCAATACCACCCCGGTAAAGCAAACGTGGTAGCAGATGCTCTTAGTCGTAAGGTGTTTGTAAATGGCCTTACCAAAGGAGAATTGCCAGATGATTTGTGTAATCAATTCAAAGAACTCAGATTGGAAATTGTGCCTGAAGGACATCTCATGTCTTTGGATGTTCAACCCACTTTGTTGGACAAGATCCGAGAAGCTCAGAAAACTGATAAGGAAATCAAAAGGATTAAGGAAAATATTGGCCAGGGAGAGCTAAAAATTTCCATGAAGACGAACAGGGTACGTTATGGCATGGGAAACGTATCTGTGTTCCACAAGATCCGGAGTTGCGGAAAATGATTCTGCAAGAAGCCCACAACTCTCCGTATTCTATTCACCCAGGTAACACCAAAATGTACATGGACATGAAAGAAAGATTTTGGTGGAACAATCTCAAGAGGGACATCGCCGAGCATATTGCTCTGTGTGATGTGTGTAGTAGAGTAAAAGCGGAGCATCAGAAACCAGCAGGTTTGCTTCAACCACTACCTATTCCTGATTGGAAATGGGACAAAATTGGTATGGATTTCATCACCGGATTGCCAAGGACCAGATCAGGATATGATTCCATATGGGTAGTAGTGGATCGCCTAACTAAAGTGGCTCATTTCATACCCGTGAAGACAACCTATACAAGTGCCAAGTTAGCTAAAATCTACATGAGTAGAATTGTATGCCTTCATGGTGTGCCTAAGAGTATTGTGTCCGATAGGGGAACCCAATTCACTTCCCATTTTTGGAGACAGCTACATGAGTCATTAGGAACGAGGTTGGAATTCAGTACTGCTTTTCATCCTCAAACCGATGGACAAACAGAAAGGACTAATCAAATTCTGGAAGACATGTTGAGGGCATGTGCCCTAGATTATGGAGCAAGTTGGGATGAAAGTCTGCCATATGCAGAATTTTCTTACAACAACAGCTATCAAGCCAGCATTGAGATGGCACCGTTTGAGTTTCTCTACGGAATAAAATGTACCACCCCATTGTTATGGAATGGTGTGGGAGAAAGAAGTTTATTTGGGCCAGATCTTATCAAAGAAGCCGAAGAGAAGGTCAAATTGGTTAAGGACAGGTTGAAGATAGCACAGTCGCGACAGAAAAGCTACGCAGATCCTAAGCGTAGAGAAGTCACCTACGAAGTCGGTGATAGGGCCTATCTTAGAGTATCACCACTCCGTGGAGTGAAAAGATTCGGAGTCAAAGGAAAATTGGCACCAAGATATGTTGGGCCATTCAAGATTCTGAGTCATAAAGGAGAAGTTGCTTATGAAATTGAACTGCCAGCATCTTTATCAGCAGTCCATAATGTGTTTCATGTGAGTCAGCTTAAGAAATGTCACCCAGAAATGGAAGAAACTTCTTTGAAGGATACCATACCTTTGGAAGAAGTTCAACTAGAAAGTGACCTCACTTATGAGGAAAATCCTATCAAGATTCTTGAGACTGCAGAAAGAGTCACAAGGACAAAGACTATCAAGTTTTGCAAAGTGCAATGGAATCATCATTCCGAAGAGGAAGCAACATGGGAAAGAGAAGATGATCTTCGGAAAGACCACCCTCACCTATTTGCTAGCCAATCCGAATCTCGAGGGCGAGATTCACCTTAAGGGGGTTAGATTTGTAACATCCCTAAAATCATAATTTCAAAGTTTGCATATCATTCATGCATGCATATAGATTTGAGATCAAATTTCAAACTCATTTCAGAAAAACAGAAGCACTTGGTGCTATGATTTTATGTGAACAAATTTAAATCAAATTTATGTGAACAAAGTTTGATTGTTTATAAACCCAATTTGTTGCCTTCTATGAAGATGAGTTTAGGTGTAGATTTTGAACCAAGTTTTCAAATTGGGAAATAGGTTCAAAAACTATTTTTCAAATTTTGCAAACCAAATACCAAGTCTCTGTTATTTTGATTCTCCAAGCTTGACCAAGCCCTTGCAAAGCAACCACATGATCTTATACCTATATTTGAGACCACTGCTCACTGCAAAAATCCCAAGAAAATTTGAATTCAAATGGAACTTGAATTCATTTAAAAATCTATTCAGAAAAAGAAAACAGGCAAACAAATGAAAAAAGGCCAAGCACTGCCATTTTAGCCCAGTAACGAAGCAGGCCCAGCTAGCCCACCCGGGCCATTTCTTTCTCTCTCGCACGCGCCAGCGCACCCCCACAGCCGCTGACAGCCAGACCCCACCTCCCCTTCGCGCGCTTCACTGACGAGCGGGCCCTCTCCATGTTGCCCTCATCTTCCCCAAATCGCGCCCGCGACCACGTCGCCGCTGCAGTGAAGGCGGTAATGGCGCGGCGTAATTGGCCTTAATGCCACAGGCGTTTCCTGTCGCGCCTGGGCCTATTTAATCCCCTCTGCACAGCGAGCTTTTTCCCCCACTCTCCTCGCTCACTCCGCCACCAGGCTGCGCGCATTAGCTCTCGAAGTCCCGCTGTACCGACGACTCCGGCGACCGATTCCGGTGAGCCTCGACCGCCCCCCTCTCTCTCGTTCAAACGAGGAAGCTCAGCACGTTCTTGCGCACCTGTTGACACCTTTCCTTTGCCTGCTCGTGACCCAGGTTGTCGTCTCCGTCCACGACCGAAACCACCTGCGTCACCGCCTGACTCCGGCGACCAATTAAGGTAAAACCCGAGCGCTCCTTGCCCCCTCCTTCACACGATTTTGATCGCCTGCGACTTGCGCAACTCCTGATGCCTCTGGTTCGTGCTAGGGCGACGCCAAACCTCGCCTGTGACCACGGCTGCAAGGGACTGACGCCGCCCGCAACTCCGACGAGCTCCTGAGACCGTGCCAGCGCGCCCCTTCGCAAACCAACTCCACGTCGAGCTTCAGCACGCCACTGCGGATCTGGTACGACCCTTCTTCCTCTCGCGCGCGACCTAGAACGCTAGCGCCGCCATAGACAGAGCGCTCCGCCGCTCGCTGACGCCGCGCGCTGCTAGGACATGGTCGCGTGCTCGAGCACTATTAGATCTAGATCCAAGCATCAGGATAGAATCACTTAACAGCGAGGAGGTACGCGCTCAGGACCGTGCGATCTATTTAGATCCTACGGCGCGGAATGGTGATCCGGTGCGAACCGGTACGCGCCAGTAATATCGTGACGCGTGGCTAGGGTTGATTCAAAAACAGAATTCAAAAACAGATTTTGATCCAGATTTCAAATGGCTATATCTTGAGATTCCCACGTTAGATTTTTGCAAATTTTATATCTTTGGAATCAGTGAATCAAGGCCTTTCTAAATCTGCAATGTGTTTAACAAATAGTATCTGTTAAAATGACTTTGTGTGCAGAAACATATTTAGGTTTATTTTGAGCATAGATTTAGTTTGGAAATTTGTACTAGTGCTAAACAAGTTTAGTTAGCAAACTTTTGGCTTGGTTATGTTTCTGTTTCATGCACTTGCTTGGTAGAGTTTTCAAAAATCATCACTTAGCATTTTCTTGCATGCATGCATTCATATTTTTGCTTGTATATAATTGTGTGCTACAAAATTCTTGTGTAGATTTTGCTAGTGACTGTGATTGTGAAGAGTGCCACTCTCCCCATTACCATGGCAAGTGATACTACATGATATTTCCACCCTTTATATTGAATAAGCATTAGAATTATTTTTGCTAAGTCTTGCATGTTACTTTTGCCAAATGTTATGTTGGGAAATCCTATGTAGTGTAGAATTGTAGAATTGCTAGGAAATTTTCCTAAGTTAAGTTACCATGCCATGCTTAGCCTAGCTAGTAGAAAACAAGGTTGGTAAAGTATGTACATGCTATGGTGAAATAATTCTAAGTCCTTTTGGACTCATGCTTTTTAAAACAACTAAGTCAATGAACTTCCTGGGTGGAATGGGACTTGAATGGTGGTTTTGGTTGAATGGTTACACAAGGCCATGGATTTGGCTTGTGTATCTCACTTGTGGAATGCCACCCAGGCACAAAGGGATTTGGAGGCCAAGTGTTGAGAAAGCTTACAGTGCAACCACTTGGCAATATGGGCTCTGCCATGATCATATAGGTTGCTAGAACTTAGTCACTTGGAAAGTTGGTGGTAGTGGGAATGATAGGTTGGAGCGCGTCCAATTGACTAAGGAAAGGCTTCTGAAAGGTCCTGTCTTGGGAAACCAAGTCTGGTGGGGAAAGTGCACAACCTCTGCAGATGGAAAATCTAAGTACTTAGCCAAGTCCATGGCAATGGACAACTTGAGCATCAAGACATGGAAGCTACAAGAATCTCATCACTCCAACTTCTAAGTAAAACTTGTGGGTGAAACAAGGGTAAAGGACCCCAATGTCTATTGGTGGTTTCTTGGGAAAGTTTTTGACAAAGGAAAACTTAGTGATTTTCAACTAATAGGGAAAACCTATTTTCAAGCAAAGCAAGCCAAGCTACACCTAGCCTAAATGCATGTAGTAATATAGTCCACTTAAAATTTACTAAGGTATCACTTGCCAATACTATTCCAAAGTATTGACCCACTGTGGCTATAACTTGTGATGTTGCAGGTTACTCCAATGATGAGTAGGAGTCATGAGTCTACACTCAACATGCTTGCCTGTGGCACATGAAGATGAGGACTGGTGTTTATTTACTTATTCCATAAACTCTTGTATTAGGCCTGTGGCCATGAGTTGTAAAAGACTATGTTTTATCTCTGGAATGAATGTAATAAACGACATTTGTATATGTGTACTTCATCTTAAACTGTGGATGCTAGAAATGATCCAAGGACTAGCATTGCAATCACAGGGATCCTTACCTTTACAAAGGAGGGATCTTACACAATCCAGTGATAAAGTCCATTCCTACTGAATCCCATTTCCATTCTGGAATCTGTAATGGTTGCAACAGTCCTGTTGGTCTTTGATATCCCGCCTTGACTCTTTGACAAATTTCACACTTGGCAATGTATCTTCCGATTTCTCTCTTCATCTTATGCCACCAAAATTGCTCCTTCAAATCCCGATACATCTTCGTTCCTTCGGAGTGGATAGAATAAAGAGTATCATGGGCCTCTTTCAGAATAACTTCTTTCAACTCTGAATCTGCTAGTACACAGAGACATCCTTTGTACCACAGAACTCCTTCTTCATCCTTGGTGAATCCGGGTACTTTGCCTGTATCAATACGACATTTAATTCCGTCAATACGAGCACTTCCTTTCTGCGCCTCCTTGATCTGACTAATCAAAGTGGGTTGAAGTTCTATGCTAGCCAAAAATCCTTCACTTAATAATTCCATTCGGAAATCTTACATTTCTTTGTGCAAACTTGGTTGCTCCTTCAGGATCATGGAGTTCAAGCGGCACGGCAATCTGCTAAGGGCATCTGCTACCACATTGGCTTTACCGGGGTGATAGTGAATGTCCAGATCATAGTCTTTGATTAGCTCAATCCATCTTCTCTACCTCATATTCAGCTCCTTCTGAGTGAATATATACTTCAGGCTCTTGTGATCCGAATAAATTTCACAACGGTTTCCCATAAGATAATGCCTCCATGTCTTTAGGGCTAGAACTACGGCTGCTAGTTCAAGGTCATGTGTAGGATAATTCTGTTCATGATGTTTCAGTTGTCGGGATAGATAAGATATTACTTATCCTTCTTGCATCAACACACATCCGAGACTGATCTTGGATGCGTCACAATACACATCAAAAGGCTTCGTGATATCCGACATGATCAAGATTGGGGCTGAAATCAATCTCCTGTTGAGTTCTTGAAAACTCGCTTCACATTTGTCCGTCCATTCAAACTTCTTGTCCTTCTTCAGCAATTGGGTCATGGGTCTTGCGATACTCGAGAATCCTTCTACGAACTTGCGGTAGTATGCCTCTAATCCGAGAAATGCACAAACTTGGGTTTGAGTGATTGGGGCTTGCATTTCTTCAACATCCTTCACCTTTGCAGGGTCAACGGCAATTCCTCCGGCTGATACAATATGTCCGAGGAATCCTACCTCCTGTAACCAGAATTCACATTTGCTAAACATGGCATATATGATGCTCTCTAAGGGTTCCAAGGACGGTCCTTAGGTGTAGCTCATGTTTTTCTTCTGATTTGGAATAAATCAGAATGTAATCGATGAAAACAACGACAAACTTATCCAAGAAGTCCATAAACTTATTCATGAGGTTCATGAAATAAGCGGGGGCATTGGTTAATCCAAAATACATGACAGTATACTCATATAATCCATATCTGGTGGTAAAGGCTGTCTTTGGAATATCCTCTACGCGAATCTTGAGTTGGTGATAGCCAGTTCTAAGATCAATCTTAGAAAACACTTTGGCACCAATCAAATGTTCAAACAAATCTTCTATCTTGGTAAATGGGTACTTGTTCTTGATGGTGACATCATTCAACTTCCTATAATCCGTTCACAAATAGTTACCTCCATCCTTCTTGTCCACAAACAAGATAGGTGATCTCCATGGTGACGCACTTGGTTGGATAACTCCTATTTCCAGCATAGCATCCAGTTGTTTCTTCAGTTCTACTAGTTCAGACGGGTTCATACTATATGGTCTCTGGGCTATGGGTCCGGTTCCAGGGATTAGTTCAATGATAAACTCGATATCCCGATCTGGGGCATACCGGGCAAAACATCTGGAAATACATCGGGGTATTCACAGACTATCCGGACCTGGTCAATGGTTGGCTGGGCTATACTCTTGTTGCACTTGAATTGACGGGGCAAGGTTTCAGATGTATGCTCGAATGATATTCCGGCTGTACTGGTCATGGTTATGGCTTTCTTGGCACAGTCAATTAATCCTTTATGTTTGGACATCCAATCCATTCCTAGTACTACTTCCAAACCTTTAGTTCTGAGTACTATCAGATTATCATAAAAATCTATGCCATGGATTCGGATAGGTACGGCTTTGCAATTTTGTCCAGCTTTGGTGGTTGAACCAGGTATTTGAACTATCATAACATGCTTCAATTTGGTCGGTTGAATCTTACTAGTGCATGCAAATTCTTTAGTAACAAACGAGTGCGATGCTCCAGAATCAAACAACACTCTTGCACGTATCGAGTTAACAGAAAACATACCCAGCACAACATCGGGCGCTTCTTCAGCATGCATGATAAAGAGAAGGCCGTTGCGGTTGAGGGAGTTCCCTGGGGCAAACCTTTTTCGGGCTAAACATGACGCTGCTGCTGAGCTGGGACATTTGAATTGGGGGCTGCGGCAATCTTCTTGGGGCACTCATTGGAATAGTGACCCTTGGTTCCACATTCATAACAAGTCACCTGAGACTTGTCCTTTGCTGCAACAGGCACAACATTGCTTCCAGTTCTTGTGGCAGTGTTGGTGTTGGTGGCGACATTGTTGTTGTTGAACTTGGGTGGAGAACGATTGAAGTTGTCGGGGTTGTGGTTATTTCCTCCGGGCCTCGAGTTTCCTCCTCCATGGTTGGGATAGGTTGGACGGTTCATCGGGGGTCTGTTGGTTCTTGGGGCAAATCCTGGAGATGGGTTGGGGCGATACTTTGGTGTATGGTGGGTTCCTGGTTGATGGATCATGCGACGCTTGCGGTTCTCATTAGCTTGGTTGATCTTTCTTTCCATCTGGATGGCAGAATCCACTAAGGCTTCAATATCAGCCAAGGGATATTGACTAACACTGTCTGCATTTCATCGTGTAGACCATTCAGGAATCTCTCCTTCTTCTTGGCTTCAATGTCTATCTCATCCGGTGCATACCTAGCCAATAACAAGAATTTCTCACGGTATTCCACTACGGTCATCCGGCCTTGCTTCAGTTCTCAGAATTCATCTCTCATCCTCTTGATCAAACCCGGTGGCACATGGGTTCTGCTGAACTTGACTTTGAACTATTCCCAAGTAATCATCAAACCTCCTGTCATTGAACGCTGTTCCACCATGCTCTTGCATCTCCGGCCAGATAGTGGGTAGCAAACATAACTTTCTCGTTAGCTTCCACTCCTGCAACTTCCAGATTGTTTTCCATGGTTTGCAGCCAATCATCTGCATCTAGGGGCTCTTCTGACTTACTAAAAACGGGTGGATTGGTGTTCTGGAAATTCTTGAGCTTAGATCCATGGTTGTCCTGATTTCCATGACCTTGATTGCTGTTGGCCATCTGAGCTATCTGTTGAAGGGTGGTTACGTTGGCTTGACTTTTGGCTCTTTCGGATTCGCGGTTAGAAACCAACATTTGCAAGATTTGCAGCATCGGGTCTGGGGAATAAGTGCTTCCTCCGCGAGGCATCTGAAGATTGAGATAGATCATGAGAAAAGAGGGAAATTTCTAAGGTTTAGGGGTTTTGTGTTTGAAAAGTTTTTAAAGTTTGACTCAGATTTTTCTAGCAACTTGCTTTTCATTCAGTCATAGCACATGATACAACACACACCACAACAAAGGAAAAACATATGGTTTTAAGAACCATTCAGGGAAACTACGATACAGTGGGACCGAATACAACTCCCTAACGCTAGTGCTCAAGTGCTACTACTCCTCGGAGTTAGTGTCCTCATTATCCTCATCATCATCATCATCATCGATGAAGGCGAAATCATCCTCATCGGTGAAGAATTCCATGGCCTGATCCTCCAGAAAGTCATCATCATCACTGAGATAGTAGTAGGGGTCTCCACGATGTTCTTCCCCTGCATTCTCCCTCTCCTCTAACTGCATGTCTCTCTCGTGGACAGTCTCCTCCAACTCTGTGATCCGGTGGCGAAGACGGGCAATGATGCTCTCCTTCTTGTCGACTTGACGGCGATGAGACTGGCGATCCTTCACTAGCATGGCAATGGTCTGATCCTTCTTGGCGGTGATGGTGTACTTGTGGTTGGCGTATGTAACATCGCAGCATTAGATCCTAGAAATAAGCTGAACCCAGTTGTGTGCATTGCATTCATGCATAGAAAATCCAAATAATTTTCGCGCTTTTAAAGAATACTTGTCAAAGTGATTGAAGCTTCTCTTAGCTTGATGGAATTGAAGTAGATCATCAAGTTGACCGCGAAAAGTTTCAATAGGATCTTTTCTAAAACGTCATATTGGGTAAGAGAGATTTGATCTAAGGGTAGATCAAATGTACTATAAGTTAAACCTTAACACAATGTGAAATATATTTGATCATTAGGTGATCATATTATAGTATTCATTATAATCACCCATAAGTACCAAGTTAAGGATATAACACAAATAATAAGAATGTAGCAACTATATCTTAATCCCATCTGCATACATCCTGAGCATCATAGTAACATCTAATCTTAAAAATTCCTTTGATGAGTTGGAGTTGGAAAGAGATTAAGTCAGGATCATCCACTATATAGATATCTTTCCTTCTATAGAATCTTTATAAAACTTATTTCAATATTTGTTGTTCATCAATGTTGGATAATTCCCCATTGATTCACAAATTCTTTAACTAGTAATCTTTGATCCATTACTTGAACTTATCAGAACATCTACTTAAACCTTCTAATGAGGGCATAATCCATTAATAACTTTAATCTAATATAAGATACGAAGAAGACAATTTCCAGACAATAATAGGCAGGATTGATAAAGCCCTGCTTAGCCAACTAAGAACTTCAGTAATAAATGATTAGAGTATTATCATGGTAATGCTTTGGCCACCAATATTAAATGCTTATATTTAGTATAAGTAACACTGGTGGGTGGAACATGATTGGAACATTAGTAGAGATAAGTGATCCTATAATAGTCTTTGAAAACCACATAAATATAATTCAGGGATTGAAGTATAAGTCATGAGAGTTAAGTATATATAGGCTGATATTATTCAATTAAAGCTAGTATAGCATAGAGTTTAGAAGTAGTGTTATTCATTTTAAAAGATAATCAACCTTAGAGCAAGATCAATGATGGAATATTAAGGAAGATTGGGAATGAAGTTGAAGGAACTACTGGTTGGATGGAAGTTTATCAACAATAGAATGGTAAATACAACCAAGTCAGGATATGAGAAAATTATGAAATATCCTTGTATCAAACTCATTGGATTCATCCATGAGTTTAGAAGAATGATATATGAATAAGAAGATTAAATGAGTTAAGCTCATTATGTTAATCATGATGATGAATAGGAAGAAGTATTATATCTAGGAAAGGAATTCCTTAATTAGAGATCCAAGATTTTGAAATATAATTATATGTATAAATCATTTTCCTATTCTAATCTGGTTAAGCAATCAACTCTACATCTCAAATCAAACATAATATCCATCTCATACTGTTGATCCATCATCTGATGCTTATAACACTTTATAGAAATATTTCCCTATAACAAATCACATAAGCACATATCTGTTAATTTCAACCATCATCATTATATGTGCCTAAGTATATTTTTATAAGTTCACTTCTATAAAAAACTCTAATTATAAGTTTCTATTAAAAAGGGAGATTTCATCCAATACTATATACATAAGACAATATGCTTAGTTATTAAATCTTAACTTATAAAAGGAATCTAAGCTTATACAAAACCCTAAAGCCAAGGGTAGTACTCATAATTCAAAACCCTGAACTTCTTTGTTTATCACATACATTGCCATTTTCCAAATTAATGGGAGTAATAATAACCATATCAATGTCTTTATATTTCATGCATCAAATAATGGTATAGAATCATTATACATATATATAAAGTTTCTATTCAAACTATGAGCTCACTAAAATTAAGTTGATAAGCAAATAAGAATATATCATTCAAGAAATCCAGAACTAAAGATGCAAAATAAAATAATAAGAAGAGATTTTACAAAATATAAAAAGGGGTTCATATATTAAGAAAATACAAGGAATATAATAAGATATATATAATATGAAATTCACAAATAATACTAACTATGTTTCAGTGTTATTGAAATAGTCCAGCAAAGAAATCCTACAAAGAAAAGTTCAAAATATACAAATCAATTCAAATCTGAAGAAGAAAACAGAAAATAGAAAAAGGATTAAACAAATAAAAACCAAACCTGGCCGCAGCCCAACACACTCACACCTATATGACGCCTATGTGCAGCCCACAACAGCCCAGTAACCAGCCCAGTCCTTTTCCATCTGTGACTGACAAGTAGGGTCAGGAGAGGACCGCGGGTTGAGCTAAAGAAATCGCTAGGGGGTTATTGTCAGGATATGTCCCTGACCGTTTTGTCATTATCGTTGAGTGCCATTAAGAGAGGGTTAATTATCTGTAATATAATTATTATGCTGAAACTAATGCTTGGGCGCTATCCTTTAGATATAGAAGGGGGCGCGTGGGTGGTTGGGAGGCCAAGCAATGAAAAACCCTAATTTCCTTTCCAATATTTTCCCTTTACCCCAATTTTGCCTTAGATTGCAATTTTATCCTGAGATCCTTCGATTTCGTTCCCCTCTCCCTGAACTCTCCCATGCTCAGGCCACCGAGGTCCTGACAAAGTGGTATCAGAGCACTCCGATGCTTCTCCCTCCCTACCTCCCGTTCTTCTCCGATGGCTGGCGCTCCACCGTGAGGTTGCCAGATCTTGCGATCTGGTTGTAAAATCCCTCCGAATCTTCGAGATGCCGGCTTCTATCATCCGTACCCGCTCGCAAGAGCGCATGGATGCCGAGGCGGAGGAAGCAGCTACCCTGGCGGCGGCAGAGGAGCAAGCCCGCCTCGAGGCAGCGGTCGGTGCTCGTCTTCCTCGCGAGGTCATCAACCTCAACAGGCGCATGGAGCAGCAACATGCTTCTTCTCAACAATCCCTGGACGATCTCCAAGGTGAAATCTCTCGCCTTTCTGCCATGATGATGTCCTTGGTCATGTCATAGAACCCAGCCCCCAATCCTGAAGGGATCGGTGTTCCGGTGACTTAAGCCCCGCCGATTCAAACCTTTGCGACGCCGCCTCCGCTACCACCCCACTCACTATCACCAATCCCCGAAGTCCCAACCCCCCACAAATTCTGGAAAACCTCACTCACCCACCGCTCGCCCACTCCAATTTGGTCAGCTCACTCCTGACCAACTTCCCCATCCCGTCTTCCCACACATACCCACCACCATGTTAAACTCCACATCTACACACCCACCCACCTACACCACCGCTACGATGTCAAGTTCAACACCGTCATCGGCTTCCATGCCTCAAATCACCTAGACAACGAACCCATACACCAACCCGCAAATATACCAACCTTTTCCCTCCCAGCAATACCAATATCCACCACCCTACTACAACCAAATGCAACCTTTTTACCAATTCCAACCTCCCTTCTTCCCATCCCCATTCACACCATCATACCAGATGCCATATCAAGCCAACCCGTGTTTCCCACAAATCACACAGCCAGCACCGCAACCCAATCCACTACCACCTACCCAAAACACAACAACCACAGAAACAACACGCCTCCCCACAACCCATTTCCACACCGAACCGCAAATTCGCACACCACACGTGGAACTTCCCATTTTCTCCGGCGACAACCCCACAGCTTGGCGTCAGGAATGTGAAGGAATTTTCGATTTGGTCACTATTCTAGAAGATCAGCAAGTGAAATGGGGTATCGCTCATGTTAGAGGAAGGGAAAAAACCTGGTTACACAGTGCATTACCTGACATCCAGAACATTACCTGGGATAGGCTGTGTTCCCTGCTCATCCAACGCTTTCTAGAAGCTCCCAACACAGATTCAATGGAACAACTGCAACAGCTCCGTCAGGTAACAACTGTCAACGCCTACATTGATAGCTTTGAATACTGGATGGACATTATGAACCGTGACCGACCATATCTACCACCCTCTTTTTTCCTGGAACGTGTCATCAGTGGCCTCAAGGAAAACATTCGCCATCTGGTAAAAATTCAGAAACCTGAATCTCTCCTCAGTGCTTACTGGTATGCCAGACAACATGAGCATTCATAACTATCGAATGTCCGGCAATCCCCCTCGACTCCAGCAAATCCCAGGCCACCGCTGCCTACTTCCATGCCACAAGGAAATAACCCCAAGACTAACCAATGGAAGGAACGGCCAAGAACTGCTGAGCGAGCCAGAGAGCCTCGCAAATGTTGGTACTGTGCTGATAACTGGGTTTATGGTCACAAGTGCCTGTCCATGCAAAAATCAGTCAATGCAATTGAAATGCAAGGCCATTCAGAAGATGAATATGAAGATGATGTTTGTTCCTTGGAACAGCTAGCATTCCACTCAGAAACAACAAACATGTTAGTCACACCCCCTGTGGTCACTCCACCTCTTGAGAGTCCCCCACCAGAACAAGCTATGAGCATCTCAGCTGAAGCTTACAATGGATTACCTGGCCCATCTACAATTTCAGTTATGATTTCGATCCAAGGCCATCAAGCACTGGCCTTATTGGACACAGGTAGCACTAATACCTTCATCTCCAAGGATTTCGCTGCTAAGCACAATTTGATCCTTGCCCCAATCGCTAGCGGACAAGTAAAAGTAGCTAGGGGAGGACTGCTCATTTCCAATGCTATTCTAAACAATTGCCAATTCTCCATCCAAAACAACACCTTCACAAATAATCTCAAATCACTACAATTACAAGGGACTGACATTATCTAGGGAGTAAACTGGATGACATTGTACAATCCAGTTGTGTTCGATTTCATAGGAAGGAAAGTCACTCTCCATGATCAAGGCAAACCAATTATCTATGTGGACCATATGGTGCCCCAATGTGATTACATCATTTTAGCAAAAGAATGTATGAAATTAATGGAGACAGGAGCTACTGGATTTGTGGTCAACCTGACACTAATGGAGCCAGAACCTTCTTCCAACCTACACTCTCTTAGTCAAACTGAATTTGACTCTGTATTGGACCAATTCCAAGATGTCTTTGCTTCTCCTTCTGGTCTACCCCCTCATAGAGATATTGATCATAGTATTCCCCTGCTCCCTAATTCAAAGCCTCCAAACATCAGGCCTTACAGACTGTCCCACCACCAAAAGAATACAGTGGAGACCCTAATCAAAGAAATGCTTCTGAATTCAGAAATCAGACGAAGTTCTAGCCCTTTCTCTTCTTCTGTGATTCTTGTAAGAAAGAAAGACAAATCCTGGAGACTCTGTGTGGGTTACAGGCAATTAAATGACCTTACCATCAAGAACAAATTTCCCATCCCAGTCATTGAGCACCTTCTTGATGAATTACATGGCTCCACCGTGTTCTCCAAGTTAGATTTGAGATCAGGCTACCATCAAATTAGAATGAGGCCTGAAGATATACCAAAAACCGCTTTCAGCACTCACCTTGGGCATTATGAATATCTAGTAATGCCATTTGGGCTGAGCAATGCCGCAGCTACCTTTCAGGAATTGGTGAACACCATTTTCTCTAAATATTTGAGGAAATTTGTCCTAGTTTTCTTTGATGACATCCTGATTTATAGCCAGTCTATTCCAGAGCATAAAAGACACCTCCAATTAGTTCTTCACATCCTCGGGAAACATGAACTTAAGGCCAAACTCGTCAAATGAATATTTGTACAACCACAGGTTGAATACCTAGGCCATGTCATCTCAGCTTCAGGTGTCTCTACTGATCCATCAAAATAGTAGATATTCTCAATTGGAAAGCTCCCCAAACCATCAAAAAACTGAGGGGTTTCCTAGGCCTTACTGGGTATTACAGGAAATACATCAAGAACTATGCCCAACTTTGCCAATCCTTGCATGCAGTGCTGGAAAAAGATTCCTTTGCTTGGGGAGAAGCCCAATCAGTTGCCTTTGCAAACTTAAAACTGGCTATGACATCACCCCCTACTCTTGCACTGACTGATTTCTCAGCTCCATTCATATTAGAAATAGATGCTTGTGCCACTGGACTAGGGGCTGTCTTAATGCAGAATGGTAAACCCCTAGCTTTTTACAACAAATTTTTGGGACCCAAAAATGACGCCCAGTCCATCTATGAGAAAGAAGCTATGGCAATACTGGAAGCCCTCAAAAAATGGAGGCACTACTTCCTAGGCACTAAGCTCATCATCAGGACTGACCAGAAGAGTCTGAAATTCCTGGGTAGCTAGAGGTTGCTGGAAGGAATTCAACACAAACTCATGCTAAAGCTACTGGAGTTTGACTACTTGATTAAGTACAAGAAGGGTCCTGAAAAAATTGCTGCTGATGCTCTCTCCAGACAGTTCCTAACTGATACTCCAGATGATTGCTCGGCTATTTCTGCTGCAGTCCCATCTTGGCTCCTAGAGGTAACTGATTCTTACAGTACTGATACTACCTGTTTACAATTACTGCAAGAACTTGCTATTGACAATTCTAGCAAGCCACACTACACCCTGCAATATGGGATACTAAGATACAAGGGCAGATTATACATTGGGGACAACAAAGAACTCAAGACAAAAAATTTCCACTCCTTCCACTCTTCCATTTTTGGAGGCCATTCTGGTCATAGAGTAACCTTGCACAGAATCAAACAAGTATTCTTCTGGCCTCACATGAACTCTTTCATTGTTGGCTTGATTTCTGAATGCCCAACATGTCAAATTTCCAAGACTAAAAAAGTACAATACCCTGGTCTGTTGGACCCTCTCACGGTACCCAAGATGAAATGGTCTTCTATCGGCATGGACTTCATTGAGGGCCTCCCTAAATCCAAAGGCAAAGATGTCATCCTTGTGGTAGTCGACAGATTGACCAAGTATGCTCACTTCCTACCACTGTCACACCCTTATTCTGTCCAATCTGTCAGTAAGGTATTCATGGAGAACATTGTCAAATTGCATGGGCCTCCTGACAACATCATCACTGACAGGGACAGAATATTCCAAAGTAAACTTTGGCAAGACATATTTCATGCCCTGAAGATAGACTTGAAATTCTCCTCTGCATACCACCCACAGTCTGATGGTCAGACAGAGAGGGTCAACCAGTGTGTCGAACAGTACCTTCGCTGCATGGTCTTCCAAGAACCAAAGAAATGGGTTGATTGGCTTGGGGCTGCTGAATGGTGGTACAACACTTCTTACCACACAACCATCAAAATGTCCCCTTTTGAGGCTCTATATGAGTACAAACCTCCTCACTTTACCACCATTTCAGTGCCTTGCAATATCTCTGCGGAAGCACATGTCAAATTGGCTGAGAAAGATCACATGCTCAAGACCTTGCAAAGGAACATGACCTTGGCTCAAGAAAGAATGAAGAAGTATGCTGATGCAAACCGAACGGAGCGTCAGTTTGCTGAAGGAGACCTCGTCTATCTCAAAATGCAGCCCGATCGAGAAACTGCCCTCGGCCTCAGGAGTTCCTTGAAGCTTACTTCCAAATGGTATGGTCCATTCAAGATTCTGCAGAAGATTGGACGGGTAGCTTACAAACTTCAACTTCCCACCAGTGCAAAAATCCACAATGTCTTCCATGTCAGCCAGCTTAAGAAGCACTTGGGCCTACGAGCAATACCAAACCCCCTCCTTCCACTGGTGACTGAAGATGGGAAGATTAAGATTGCTACTCTGGCAGTCTTGCAACGCCGACAAATCCCTCGCACTGCTGGTGACTATGACATTGCAATTCCTCAATGGTTGGTTCACTGGGAGAACATGACACCAAAGGAGGCTACCTGGGAAGACGCCGCCTTCATGCAAGCTACCTTCCCTGCCTTCAAACCCCGAGGTTTTGTCTCAAGGGGGGAGCAATGTCAGGATATGTCCCTGACCGTTTTGTCATTATCGTTGAGTGCCATTAAGAGAGGGTTAATTATCTGTAATATAATTATTATGCTGAAACTAATGCTTGTGCGCTATCCTTTCGATATAAAAGGGGACGCGTGGGTGGTTGGGAGGCCAAGCAATGAAAAACCCTAATTTCCTTTCCAGTATTTTCCCTTTACCCCAATTTTGCCTTAGATTGAAATTTTATCCTGAGATCCTTCGATTTCGTTCCCCTCTCCCTGAACTCTCCCGTCCTCAGGCCACCGAGGTCCTAACAGTTATCCGCAAAACGGTCATCATCATCACCATCACGCACACAGGTAGCTCGCTGACGGAGCTCGCCGCCGCCCGATGCCGTCATCATCGTCGTTGCGCCAAGATACTCACCGTCGTTACCAGCAGGGGATAAGAAGGCCACCACGACGCATTGCTTCCATCCCTATCTCGAATCCCTCCTTATCCTCTCAGATACGAACGAGACCGAAACCCTAGCTCACCGGAGCCACTCCTCGCCGTCGAACCACGTCTCCCCACACCATTCTGAGCCGTCATGGAGAAGCGCCTTCCTCCGTAGATCCTCTAGGTAGAAGCTTGCATCAAGGGGAGCACTGGAGCAAGTGAATTTGGCCATTTCCCTTTGTAGCTGCTCGTCGGAATCCTCGTCAGGAAACTCGATTCCGACCGCGCCTGTCCTCGCCGAACACTCAATCATCATCAGGGTGAGTTCCTGAACTTCCCAGTAATGTTTAATCGTCGGATCTCGTTGTTAATCACCGTTTCATCACATGCCACCATCGGCCACCGTCGGAGCTCGTCGGAGCTGAAGCTCTGATGACTATCTCTGAGCGGCGCTGCCAACTATTAGGTTCAATAGGTTGCACTGATTCGAACTAGATCTAGTTCGCTTGCTGGGGTGCAGTAGATCGTCGCCGGCGACCAACCTCTGGCGGCGGTGGTGGTGTTGACGCCATCGTTACGTCATGGTTGAACCACGTCAGCTAGTTTGACTGGTCTTCGCCCACGTGGTTGATGACATGGCCTAGGGCCCTTATGTCATTGACTGGGGGTAAGTGCGAGATTAGTAACTAATGCATTTCTTTCATCTGAGAGCTGAGGTGGACAATGGACCACTAGTCATTGACTAGGGCTAGCTCTAGGCGTGGTGTAAAAAGTAATTTTCTGTTTAGAAATAAATAAAATGTTATAATCCAATTAATAATATTCCAGAAATCAAATAAATGATTAAACTTTGTTTAATTAATAACTTCTGATTTATAATTCAGAAAAATATGTATAATATATGAAAATTTTCAGACAAATAAAATCTACAACTTAAAACTATTACAAAATATTATTACGATGATTATTTAAATAAATGTTATTTAATAAAAGTTTGATAAGTAATAAAGCTTTGATAATTCATATTTTAATAATGATAAATATAAATAAAATACCAAAAACCTTGGAAAAGTAATAATTTCAATATAAAACTATAATTATGTATTATTATTTCACTTAAATAAATAATTAATATATATTTAGTAATTATAAAATAATAAGAATTATAAAAATCAATCCTTATTATTTATTAATCACAAAAATAAATGTGATATACTAAAATGATCACAAAAATAATATCTACATGATAAAAATAATAATATTATACTTTTGAGTTAAATAAAAATTCAAATAATTTAATAACTCAAATTTAAACTTATTTACTTTATTAACAATACATACAAGGATAAATAAAATTTATTAATATTCCTAAAATTAATAAATTAAGTTTAATAAATAAGTATTAGTTTTAAATATTAATAAATGAAGCTTAAATGGTTTAAAACATTACGAATATCTTTTTATTAACTTATCATTATCATTAAGTGAAGATTTTATTCTAAAAAGATTCCTATCTATAATAAAACCTGCAAGAAAAACTTATGAATACACCAAACCTTTTATATCTATATTAACCATCAAATTAAGAAAACTACCACAACACTCTAGAAAGATGAAGAGTAATTAAGTAAAAATCTACCATGATTTATAAACTATACTCACTTAACTAGAAAAGATAATTGATATTACTTTATTATAGAATCAAGAAACCATTACACCAAGTAAAAGAATAACCATTCTTAAATAACTTAAAGAAAACATTTTAGATACACAAAGTACAAATGTATAAGTATTATACTTTCAAGACTAAATATATTCTTTAAAGTTAACTTTAGTATCCAAGAATCTAAATATAATATAGTAAACATTACTTTATATTTTATAGTTAACTTCGGTCTGAAGTAATTAAGTTATAAAGCAACTCAAGCCAAACCATTTGAGCAAACTAATAACATCAACCAACACTAACTAACCACAAAGTTTGTTTAAACCTTAGAAGAGAAACCTTTTCTTCGAAGGTTATCCTTTTTGCCACTTCAAATAAGAACTCTTGTATAAGTAATCCTAACTAGTATGTCATAAGTATGTATACTTTACTCCTACATATGTGTTGTCTTCAACCACTCATAAACTCTAATAAAAGTACAACTATGAAACTTATCTAAAAGGACCACACATTCCAAAGTGACCATTTCCAGAATCCAAACCCTAGGACAACGTTATCCCCGAGATTTGCGATTCGAATGTGCATCACATTACTTATGCATAAAAGCATATTGTTTCTTTAAACATTAGTCCTTACCGTACCAATGATGTTGATTTCAGATTTTGGATCTTATACTGACTCGAAGACCGTGAGTGCATAATCTTGCAATCACAAAAGGCAAGTTCACACTTGCTTATGTCCTTTGTTTATTTTTTGTAAAGTATTTCACAAATCCAGTGTTGTCTTCACCTGCATTTGAAAAAGGTCAGAAAACACTATTTTCAATAATAATGAGCACTATTGATTACTGATCCAGGGTGATCAGTTAATCTATTAAGTCTGAAAGTTGGAATACCACTGTTCAGAACTATATCACCTAGTACTTAACAACCAATGTCGCCAGTGATTTTTGCGCCGTATATTACGCGTTGACCATGATATTTGGAATGGGACGGAGAAGCTGTATCTTATTCCTCTCGCATGAAGCCGGATGTGCAGGTCATGGCTGTTATCCTCGTAGCATGCATATTAATTGTGAATTCGTAGAGGATATGAAGCATATGGGTGGGAACCCTCATCATCCCACGATAGTTCTGGCATCTAACGGTTTTTACAAACCATTGCCGTAATTCATTATGTGGGCATGGTGTATAGCAAGGATGCATGCGAGGTCGCGAAGGGGGCAGTGATTGGCTTGGATCATCTTTTGTGCCCCACATCATGGAATTGTGGACAGGAATAAGCTGCCCGGTTGTGCAACAAAGAGTTGATCTCTCATGGGTAAAGTAACGCACCTCTGCAGAGTGTAAGAACTGTAACTTGTTACTCCCTGTTCCGGGAAGGAGCGGCGAACGCGGTGGGAAAGGAACCCCATGAAGGTTCTGGTGAACCCGTGAAGGCTGATGGACATAGCTTTTCAGAATAAAAGCAACCTTTGAAGAAATGTTTATGAAAACTTGCATTGCCTACGACCTACAGTCTGTGGCTGTAGATATAGTGCATCAAACACTCCTTTTCTAGTGGATTTGCTGAGTACGCTCGTACTCAAAGTATCTTCTTAACCCTTGCTAGATTCTGAAGCCATTAAGACGATGTCTTCATCAAGTTATGCTCCAGGACTTATCAAAACCAGCTAAAGCTCTTCAATGAAGACAAGGAAGTCAACATATACCTCAACTCAAGTGAAGACGAATTTACCGATTAGATAGAAATTCAATCTCTAGCCAAAAAACCTATCTCTATGGTGCGTTTCAACAACAACAATGCTAATTCTTTAGTTAAATACTAGTTCTAATAGTATAATAGTTTTGCGTTATTTATCTTTGATTCTTCTTCGTAAGAAGTTCTTTCTCTCTCTTTAACCTAGAGTCTTCTCTGGATCTTATGTAAAAGAGTGAGTTGTAACGTTTAGCCATGAATTGGACCCGCTGTGTTTCTGTTGTGCCATTCTGAGGGATGTAATACTAGTGAACGGTGTTTCATTGGTGTTATGTCAATGACTATAGTATACTACATCATGCAGTGGTATGTTGGGTCACCGCAGTTGGTATCAGAGCATATGCTTTGACGTTAGGTTGGAAACCTAGAAAATGGGTAGAACCTGTAGGACACATCTTAGCAATAATGAAGATTTCTCTAGTGATATGAAGGATATTCACTTGAGAATAATCCTGTTATGTTACTAGTGCGACAACTCTTTTGTATGATTGCAATTCCAATCATTACCCAAGAGTTTTAACTCTATGTGACCGATGATAATTTCTTATCCACAGTTCCACATGGCACCTCGGTATCCACCCCGGAATGTTCAAGTGATGAACAGGACGTTTTTTTAGGGTGAAACAGTAGGGTAAAGAACCCCACTGCAATTTTTATAAGACGTTGGATGACTATGGAGGGGATTGGACAGACAATCTCCAACAACTTATATGGAGTTTGGAATGTGAATCAAGACTTTTGGTCAAGATTTACAGTTACTATGATGGGCAGGTATTAGCTAAATACCGTGTCATCATCATGTTACCCAAGAAGTTAGGACTTAAGGGAGAAATGCCAGCAGGAGAGGCAAGGTGCATGGCATCTGCATATCAGATTGCCGTAGCATCAGCCATAACCATGATCCGAGAACATAAATCCGAAGCTCTAGAAGGTAGTACTCACATCATTATACCACATGAAACCTCAAACTCAGAGCATGAGTTAGATCACTCTACCTTAGTCCAAGATGAACCTACTCTAGCTGTAGAGTATATGGATCGTTATCGATATTTACTAAACACTTATCATAACCCTCACCAAGTCTTAGTTCAGGAGCTGGATATGGTCATTGAGGATTTTACTGATCCTGATAAAGCAATGGCACGTAGTAAGAAGTTAGATAAAGAAGCTAGGCATCCCAAATACATACCTTCAGGAGAAGTGTTTGAGGAAACTGAGTTTGATGACCCAAAATCAGAAAATTATGCCTATTACCAGAATGACTTCAAGCCACCTGAAGACCTATGGACCAAGTACAATTCCGAACAATAGGAATGGAATAAAGTTATTGCAAATAAACCTGAGCCTAACAAGTATGGATGGGAAATAGAATCTCAAGGTAAAACCATAGGGAATCCTATACCTTGTGATACAGGTATTGAAGAAGAGACCAACTATAACCATAGAGAGCCTTATGGACCATATGGGGGTAATACGAATCCAATCAACTTGGAGGAATATTCCGATAGCTACTACACCAATATATATGACTGGGTCCAAGAAAAAGCCGTAGCATCCCAGTTGGTTAACATCTGTAATGCTACTTGGTTTAGTAATATAAGGGCTACTTCCTACATATAATTGTTGCATCATCATGTTATCATGCTCATGTCATCATGCCACCTTGCATTTGAGCATCATACAAAACCCCTTTTGTTTTGGTTCTTATCTCATATGCATTATTATTGGTATTTGCCTCTTGATATTGTATCTGGTTCTTGATATATTGTTAAATGCCCAAGTTGAGTTGGGGGCATATCTTTTATTGACTCCACCACCTTTTCTTCACCACCTTACAATTCCACCATCCAATTAATATGAGCTGGCCTTTATTTGAGTTTACCTAGCTCATGTGGGTTGGGTGGATCCATTGCTTGTCCCTTTTTGCTTGGCCTTTTTCCACCTTTTGGGAATGCATGGAATAATGCCATATGATTTTATGTTGTTTTCACAATATGAATACATGGCATTTATTATTTGCATGGACCATGCAAAACCACCACATCTAGGTCATTTGGATTTTATTTGAAGTTCTTGGAGTGGGTCATACTCTCTCTCTCTCCTTCTTTGGCTTAATCTAGCTAGAGCCATGCAAGTACCACCTTTTACTTGACATTTGAATTTTATTTTGTTTTGCTTGCATGGATCACCCCTTTCCTTTGCTTGATCTTGTTTTGGCTTGTCAAACACTCCACCTCACCCCTCCTCTCTCTGTCTCTCTAGTTAACTCTTAACCTAACCCCCCTAATAACCCTAACCTCCCTCATACCTAAAACCTACCCCAATCTAAACCATCCCTAACCCATGTGTGAGCATGTGAGCTTGCTCAACCATGTCCCACCTCCCTCTCGGCCTCCCCTCTCTTCCATGCTTGGGCCACAGCTCCACCCCTCTCCCTGGCCCCACATGTCATCTTCTCTCTTTTCTCTTCTCTCTCTCCACCCCAAACCCATCTACCCTAGCCGAGCCTACCCTCTCCTCTCTCTTGCTCTCTCTCTCTCTGTCTGACCTGCCCCACCCCGAGGCCCTCGCACCTGGCCCACCTGACAGTCTCCCCCCCAGCTATGCCTGCCAGCTAACCCCCTCCCTGGCCCATGCCGTGCACGTGAAGGGAGAGGCAAAAGGTGGCCGAAGCCACCTTCCCCTCCCCCACGCCATCCTCACCTCCCCCCCGTTCTTATCCACCCCTCCATCTCTCTGCCTCGCCCAGCTACTCCCTATCCACCCCAGGGGCCCTGCCTCGCCTCCCCGTCCTCCCTTCTTCCTCCCCAAAACAGATCCCCTCTCCACCATGGCCCCAAAACCCTAGCTACGACCCTCTCTGCTCTTCTTCGCTCCCGAGTGCGCCAAGGCAAGCCAGAGCACCAGGGCCCCCCTCTGCTTCCTCGTCGACGTCCAGGACGCGAGGCAGCCGCCGAACCCCGCCGGAGAAGCCCCGCCGCCGCCGCGCCCGCGAGTACCAGGAGCCCCAGCGCGCCAACCCCGCCATCGATCGACAGCCCCTCCGGCCAAACTCTCACCGCCGTCGAGTCGCTGGTGAGCCCCTCGTCCCCCTAGACATCGTCTCCCTTCCCCTCTTGCCTTGCATTGCCGCAGCATTACGTCGAGTGCTCTGCGCGCGCGCCGCGCGTCGCGTTCTGGCGGCAGCAGCATCCGCAGCAGCTCGTTTCGCCTCTGTTCGTTGCCCCGCCCCGCGCGCTGCAGCCTGTCTCCGCGCTAGCCCCCTGAACAAAAGTTGTAGTACGATCTGCCCCCGTCACTTTTTGTTTTACCTTCATCGTCTAGATCGCGCTCGGTGCATCGCCAACGTCGACTAAACACCGGCCGATCGTCGGTGCCCGCAGAGCGGCGCACCGCTGCAGTTCCGACAGCCGCCGCTGTTTTTCGCTTAGGCCCCTGCAAGATCTCCCGCCTAAACCCGCCGTCCCCGTAGCCCCACCAGTCGGCGTCGGTGGCGTTTTTATGAAAAGGCTCCCCACGTTTTCGCAGACTCAACCCGCGGTCCCGGCTCCTCCACGTGGCACGCCCCCGCTGGCGCGCCCGCGTGTGGCCCCGAGCCGACCGTGTCCCCACCTGTCAGCGTCTGTGGTTAGCAAAGAGTGAGTAACAAAGGTTTTTGGTTGTCTGTTTTAATTCAAAACTATTTCGAATTAATTCAAATTCAAAATTAAATCTGTTTTTCAAACAACTTTAAATCCATAATACCAAATAATATAAATAATATATGTTTTTGAATCAGAAAAATGTGAGGATTTCAAATATACCATCAAAAATTTGTTTTGCACACTTAAAATTTCAAGTTGATCTAAATTACAACAAAATGCCCCCGGACCGTAATAAATTAATAACTTTTGTTTTATAACTCCGAATTTGACAAATGATATGTCTAAAATGATCAGCTCGACGAGACCTTTCTGTTTATGCTATCCATGACTTCAATTGCAGCATGCATCATATAAATATATAGTGTACAGCAACTGTTATGACAATAAAATGTGACCAAAACGCAATAAAATGACCTATTCTTGTATTCCACACCTCACCCATGCCATGCTACATTATTGCCATGCAACTTGTGCATCATTCATCATGGCATGATTGTTTGTTTGATGCATTTTATTCCTATGCTTGTGCACTTTATTTATGTTGGCCCTTGCTTGTTTGGTTCTTCTTCGAATAGACACTGAGCAGGGGATATATCAAGAGAACCAGGAGCACTACCCAGATCCGTCTCTCGCTTCAACTGAGTTGCCAGGCAAGCACTACCACATGCTTGCATACATACAGTACCTATTGCCTCTATCTTATTCTTGCATCATTGAGTCGCGATTGCATTAAACTGAATCCCAAGTATTGCATAGCCTTTACTTTTAAACCCCACCAAGCTTGTTCCTCCATCCCATGAGCCATTACTACAGGAGTTGTTTGAGCCATGCGAGTCGTAGAACAGCATGTGTAGGGTATGTGAGAGTCTGATGGATAACGAGGTACCTAAACAACTTAACCTGTGTAGTAATGGGAGAACTAATGAAAGTGGCACCGGTGAGCAATATCTGATATTTGGTTTTTCCTGCTCGCTTGTGTCCCGTAGGACCCCGAGTACTTGAAACCTGTTCCTTGAATATTCGCGCTATCCACATCCGGGAGGCTTATGGGACCCCCCTGAGCCAGAGCTTGATTCATTCTTATTTCTTGGGGCCAGAAACTAGTTTGAGGTTTTATTTATGATCCTGTACTTATGCCATGCTTTACTGCTTTATTTACGATTGTGCGAGGAGCACACTGTACTGTTTAGGTAAGCGGAATGTTTTCGCGGTATCGACAATCCCAGTTTTGGGTTCCCAGTCGTTTACAGCCATTGTCGCAAACCTTGAGTCCGTCTCGGAGTCAGCTAGCTTCGTTGCGGGTCTACTCAATGGGGTGGCCCCTGAAATAATTCTGAATCCTGTGATTGCTTTGTCGTGAAGGCCTCGTTGGGTTTTGATTTGGTTTTTCCGAGGTTGATCGAGTGTGTGTTACTATTTGTGCATCCCTGCAGGGTAAAACTTTCTGAAAGCCGTGTCCGTGGTTATGGACGACTTGGAGCACAGTTTCTCGATCATAGACAAGCATAACTAAAGTACCGCTTTTAATTGACTAAGTAATTGACTAGTAAATAGTGCAACACTCATGGAATGGTTAATAAACTTGCCAACGGATGGGGGGGGGGTTGTTCGTCCGCTTCCTCGTTGGTAAGCGAGGAGGAGGATGGATCTGGTGATATTACTGTTATAACTGTTGCCATTAATTCACGGACATCCGTCTATCTTTGGTTAGACGGATGGTTAGCGAGTATCTATAGAACTGTTAGGGTTTATCTTTTGCTGCAATTGCGTCACCCCAGGTTGTGTCCCCTTTAGAGGCATAAAGACTTGCTGAGTACCCCTAGGGTCTCACACGATAAATTATTGGTTCAGATGAACAGGTACACTCGCAGGACGGATACTGGGTGGAAGAGGCTGATGATGTGGGCAACGATCGTTCGATGTAGAGATTCCGGGAACGGGGTTCCGTGATATCTGTGGGCGGGATGTGCTTATTTCTGTGGCATCTTATGCCGATTTGCTTCTTATCCGTACTCGGACTTGTTTTGCCGCTTCCGCTTGATACTCTGATGTGTGATGTATGAGGAATTATCCTAAAATATTATATCTATCTAGGTCATTTGAATCTTGCCGTATGGCGTTGCTATATGTTCCTTTCTTTCTAGATGGAATGGCTCTGATGTACTTTTGTATGGTGGCTTGCATACATACTCATTTGTGTATGTAGTTGATCCCTTCGCCTGCCGATTACGCCGCCCGTACAGGTCCCGATGAATTGGAAGTGGTTGGGACGGCCGAAAGGTCTACCCGTGAGTGGCTTTTGGGGCCCCACCATACTATTTCAACCACTTCCGCTCATCCAGGCTTGTATCTAGGAGCGTAATTCACCGAGGTAGTTACAATTGGTATCAGAGCCATCCCGACCTTCAGGGTCTCAGCCAAATGGTCGTTGTCAGTCTAGCAAATATTTTTGGTAGTTATGTATACTAGGGAAAAACAAAACGCGAGAGTAGGACTGCTTCCACTTTTCTTCTTACCCACCCACCCACCCTTTTCTGGTAAGGAAGTGTAACGTTTTCAATCTTCTTCTTAAAATTTCAAACTAGGATTCACGTGTTCGGGGTTTCTGTAGTACCATAGGTTGTGTGTGTGTGTGTGTGTGTAATCCTTTGTCTATCTGTTGCATCCAAGTTGTTATCTAATCGGCCTTTTTGGTTATCAACTGTTGGTACATTCCATACCGACAGGCTTTTGCAAACCGACGCGATCTGTCTTACTCTTTGTTATCCGACGTTATCTTGTTTGGGTTGTTCGTTTCCGTAGTTACTAATCTTTAGGTTCGTCGTGAGAAGAAGGGGTTAGGATATGTGTTCCACTTATTCATGTGCGGAGTAATGATTTGAGTGCGGGATGGAGTCGCGACCATACCACTACTCTTATCATTCGCTTTTGTATATTGAATTGGTAGAGTCACTAATCTTGATTCGTTAAGTAATTTTGCGCATCTATTGGTATTTTAATGCCGAAATTTGTGGAAAATTTTTCTTTGATATATTTGTGTACCACACTCCTTTTCAGTCGTGTGCGATATGCTTAATATCTTCTAGGTGCTTTGAACTTTGTTGATATTTTAATATCATCTTAGTAAATTGTATCCTTTAATCTCGGTTAATTCCATCTTGGTACTATTTTGGATTATTATTATTCTCCATTATAGTACTGACTTGTGTTTTACATCAATCACAGGATGGCTCCACCACGCCGTTCTGATGAGGACATTCCACCGGAACTGGGGTCCGCATTGTCAAACATCGCCAACGCCTTGGCAGCAATGCAGCAGAACCAGCAGCGCTTTGAAGAGAGTGTTCGGAGGAATGAGTTTGCTCCACTACCTCCACCTCCCAAACGAGGAGACATCAAAAGCTTCCTGAATTTCAACCCTCGCCAATTTGATGTTTCCAATCGACCACTGGATGCGGATGATTGGTTGCGTGAGATGTCAAGGCTACTCGAGACTGCTGATGTTCCTGAGCAAGAGTGGGTAAAGTGTGCTACTCACCTTCTGAAGGGAGATGCAGCTCTCTGGTGGGAGAATTACCTGAAGGCAAACTGCACTGGTTTTCAGCCTACTTGGGAACAGTTCACTGGGGCATTCAAAGAGCAGTATCTGTCAGAAATTGTCATGGAGAGGATGAAGGAAGCGTTTCTCAACCTTAAGCAGGGAAATGATAATGTCAACACCTACATCAGGAACTTCATGAATCTTTCTCGTTATGGTGGCGATGAGATATCTGATGACAAGAAGAAGCAAAAGAGGTTCATGCAAGGGCTCAATGCATCGATTAAATATGCAATCACACATGCAAGGCCGGCATCTTTTCTGGAACTTCAGCATACAGCTCTGCAGGAGGAAGCAAGTAGGCAAGTGTTTGAGGAGTCAAAGAAACACAACCGTGATGCACCAAGCTCTTCAGCTATGTCAGCTCCTTCTAAGCGGCGTGTCTGGGTTCCTAACACCCCACCGTCGCTCCCGGCTTCACCAAGACCTGCAAGCTACGCATCAAGGCCACCAAACTTCATCACTGCTGCTCCCAGGGGCTACACCCACAACTACCCTGGAGCACCTGGCGGAGTCCCTGGCTACGTTGCTCCACGTCCACCTGGTGCTTGTTACACGTGTGGAGACCCTGGACATCTAAGCTGGAATTGTCCGTTGAAAAACAAAGCTCTCCCTCCACCCCCTCCAAGATCTGCGGCAAGCTCTCCTTTGGTTCGTGCACCACCACCTCGGGCTCTCAACATCAACACCAAGCCCGGGTCTACTGTTGCTCGTGCCAACTGTGTCAACGCCGCTCAAGCTGAGCATGCACCTGGAGTTGTGATGGGTATGCTTTCCGTTAACTCAGTCCCTGCACGAGTTTTGTTTGATTCTGGTGCATCACATTCTTTTGTTTCTATCAAGTTTGCAAGTGACAATGGGTTAGCGGCGGATCCTCTTCTTAAGCGGTTAATGGTCCTTTCTCCTGGAGCAAATATGGTAGCTTCTAAAGTCAGCCATGGCAATCAAATTGAGATTGGTGGCTCTTCGTTCTCGGCGTCCTTAATTCTTCAGGGAAATTCTGACATTGATGTCATCTTGGGCATGGATTGGTTGACGGCAAATGCAGCTGTGATTGATTGTGCTGAACGCTCGGTTTCTCTGAAGATTCCTGAAGGCCATATAGTCTTTTCTCCAAGCCTGACTCCTGCTGTCCAGCTTTTCTCTTTGGCGGCTCTGAATGATGATGCTATGGAAGCTATTCAGAGAGTCCCAGTGGTCTGTGAGTTTCCGGATGTCTTTCCTGAAGAGTTGCCGGGTATGCCTCCAGATCGTGAGCTTGAGTTTGTAATTGAGCTTGAACTTGGAACGGCTCCTATCTCCAAGCGGCCATATAAAATGGGTCCTGCTGAGTTGGCTGAACTCAAACGACAACTTGATGAACAAGAGAAGTTGGGTTTCATTCAACACAGTACTTCTTCTTGGGGTAGCCCAACAATCTTTGTGAAGAAGCGTGACAGGACTGATAGACTTTGTGTTGACTATCGGGCTCTCAATGCTAAAACCATCAAGAATAAATATCCCCTTCCGCGGATTAATGATCTCTTCGATCAGCTAGCTGGAGCTGTGGTGTTCTCTAAGCTTGACTTGAGAAGTGGTTATCACCAAATCAAGATTCGCAAGGAAGATGTGCCTAAAACAGCTTTCACCACCCGCTATGGCCTGTATGAGTACACAGTCATGTCTTTCGGTCTCACCAACGCACCTGCTACCTTCTCGAGGCTTATGAACTCGGTCTTCATGGAGTACCTGGATAACTTCGTTGTGGTCTATCTGGATGACATCCTGGTCTATTCTAAGTCCAAGGAAGAGCATGAAGAACACCTTCGTTGTGTCCTAAACAAGCTTCGCGAGAACCGCTTGTATGCAAAGTTCTCAAAGTGTGAGTTTTGGCTGCCTCAAGTAACCTATCTTGGTCACGTCATCTCTGCCAAGGGCATTGCAGTCAACCCGGAAACTGTGAAGACAATTGTTGAATGGCTTCCTCCTGTTAATGTCAAAGAAGTGCGGAGTTTCCTCGGTTTGGCTAGTTATTGCCGTCGCTTCGTTCAGAACTTCTCGAAGATAGCAAAGCCTCTTACCGATCTCCTCAAGAAAGGCAAGAAATACCTTTGGACCCCTGCATGTCAAGCAAGCTTTGAGACACTCAAAGAGAAGCTCACTTCCACACCAGTCTTGGTTCCTCCGGATACATCTAAACCTTTTCAAATATTCTGCGATGCTTCTTTGCAAGGATTGGGTGCGGTCCTTATGCAAGAAAAGCAAGTGGTTGCTTATGCCTCTCGACAGTTGAAGACGCATGAGATCAACTATCCCACACATGACCTCGAGCTAGCAGCCGTTGTCTTTGCTTTGAAACTTTGGAGGCACTACTTGCTTGGCAACCGTTGTGAGATCTTTTCTGATCACAAGAGTTTGAAGTATATATTCACTCAGCCTGATCTCAACCTTCGGCAGAGGAGATGGATTGAAGCAATCAATGATTTTGATTTGACCATCAACTACACACCGGGAAAAGCTAATGTCATGGCCGATGCTCTCAGCCGCAAAGCTTATGTCAACAACCTCATGATGGAAGAACAGCAACCTCTTTTGTGCGAGGAATTCCGTCAGCTCAACCTTGAACTTGTGGAACAAGGGCATCTCCTGAACCTTCTGGCTACTCCTCTCTTGGAAGAAAAGATTCGTTTTCGTCAGCGTGGTGATCCGCACACCAGAAAGATCACCTCCCAACTTCAGCTTCCGAAGTATGAGTCCTTCCATGTCTATGATCAAGGCACGCTTTTCTTTGAACACCGGATGTTTGTTCCAAACTACCCGGGTTTGAGAGAGCAAGTTCTCAAGGAGGCGCACAATTCTGTTCTATCTATCCACCCTGGCAGCACAAAGATGTACATGGACATGAAAACACAGTATTGGTGGCCGGGTCTGAAACGATATTGTGCCAAGTATGTCTCGGAGTGTGATGTCTGCCGCAGAGTGAAAGCTGTCCATCAGAAACCTTTCGGTCTTCTACAGCCATTGAAACCCCCGGAATGGAAATGGGAGAAAGTAGAGATGGACTTCATCACTGGTTTTCCAAGGTCGCAAAAGGGCAACAATGCAATCTTTGTTGTCATTGACAGGCTTTCCAAAGTGGCTCATTTCTTCCCCGTCAAGGAAACAATTTCTGGAATTCAGTTGGCTGAGCTCTATATCAACAGAATTGTCTCTCTGTATGGGGTTCCGCTTGAGATCAGTTCAGACCGTGGAAGCATCTTCACTTCCAAGTTCTGGGAAAGTTTCCAAAATGCTTTGGGAACAAAGTTGAACTTCAGCACAGCTTACCACCCTCAGTCGCAAGGACAAGTTGAAAGGATCAATCAGATTCTGGAGGATATGCTTCGTGCTTGCGTCATCTCTTTTGGCATGAAGTGGGAAGAATGTCTTCCTTATGCTGAATTCTCTTACAACAACAGCTTCCAGAAAAGTCTGAAGATGGCACCATTTGAGGCTCTCTATGGTCGCAAGTGCAGAACTCCGATTGGTTGGTCAGGTGCAGGAGAAAGAATTTGGTTTGGCCCTGACATTGTAACTCAAGCGGAGGAGAAGGTGCATATCATTCTTGAAAATCTGAAGATTGCTCAAAGTCGCCAGAAGAGCAATTATGACAGGAAGCACACGGACATGGTGTATGCCCCTGGTGATCTCATGTACCTTCGTGTCACTCCCATGAGAGGCACACACCGCTTTGGTATCAAAGGAAAGATGGCTCCTAGATACATCGGTCCATTCAAAATTCGTGGTAGAAGAGGAGAAGTTGCTTATGCTCTTGAGCTCCCGGAAAAACTCAAGGTTCATGATGTTTTCCACATCTCTCAGCTCAAGAAGTGCTTCAAAGATCCCGGCAGAACCGTGGATCATGAGCTAATCGATCTCCAAGAAGACCTGTCTTATCAAGAACACCCCACAAAAATCCTCGAAGCCGCAGAAAGAAGGACTCGCAACAAGTCCATCAAGTTCTGCAAGGTGCAGTGGTCGCACCATTCTGTTGATGAAGCCACTTGGGAGCGTGAAGATGAACTCCGTGCCAGCTATCCTACCCTCTTTGTGTCTTCTTCTTCTTCCTAGAATCTCGGGGCGAGATTCCTGTTTAGTGGGGGAGAGTTGTAGCATCCCAGTTGGCTAACATCTGTAATGCTACTTGGTTTAGTAATATAAGGGCTACTTCCTACATATAATTGTTGCATCATCATGTTATCATGCTCATGTCATCATGCCACCTTGCATTTGAGCATCATACAAAACCCCTTTTGTTTTGGTTCTTATCTCATATGCATTATTATTGGTATTTGCCTCTTGATATTGTATCTGGTTCTTGATATATTGTTAAATGCCCAAGTTGAGTTGGGGGCATATCTTTTATTGACTCCACCACCTTTTCTTCACCACCTTACAATTCCACCATCCAATTAATATGAGCTGGCCTTTATTTGAGTTTACCTAGCTCATGTGGGTTGGGTGGATCCATTGCTTGTCCCTTTTTGCTTGACCTTTTTCCACCTTTTGGGAATGCATGGAATAATGCCATATGATTTTATGTTGTTTTCACAATATGAATACATGGCATTTATTATTTGCATGGACCATGCAAAACCACCACATCTAGGTCATTTGGATTTTATTTGAAGTTCTTGGAGTGGATCATACTCTCTCTCTCTCCTTCTTTGGCTTAATCTAGCTAGAGCCATGCAAGTCCACCTTTTACTTGACATTTGAATTTTATTTTGTTTTGCTTGCATGGATCACCCCTTTCCTTTGCTTGATCTTGTTTTGGCTTGTCAAACACTCCACCTCACCCCTCCTCTCTCTACCTCTCTAGTTAACTCTTAACCTAACCCCCCTAATAACCCTAACCTCCCTCATACCTAAACCCTACCCCAATCTAAACCATCCCTAACCCATGTGTTAGCATGTGAGCTTGCTCAACCATGTCCCACCTCCCTCTCGGCCTCCCCTCTCTTCCATGCTTGGGCCACAGCTCCACCCCTCTCCCTGGCCCCACATGTCATCTTCTCTCTTTTCTCTTCTCTCTCTCCACCCCAAACCCATCTACCCTAGCCGAGCCTACCCTCTCCTCTCTCTTGCTCTCTCTCTCTGTCTGACCTGCCCCACCCCGAGGCCCTCGCACCTGGCCCACCTGACAGTCTCCCCCCCCCCAGCTCTGCCTGCCAGCTAACCCCCTCCCTGGCCCATGCCGTGCACGTGAAGGGAGAGGCAAAAGGTGGCCGAAGCCACCTTCCCCTCCCCCACGCCATCCTCACCTCCCCCCCGCGTTCTTATCCACCCCTCCATCTCTCTGCCTCGCCCAGCTACTCCCTATCCACCCCAGGGGCCCTGCCTCGCCTCCCCGTCCTCCCTTCTTCCTCCCCAAAACAGATCCCCTCTCCACCATGGCCCCAAAACCCTAGCTACGACCCCCTCTGCTCTTCTTCGCTCCCGAGCGCGCCAAGGCAAGCCAGAGCACCAGGGCCCCCCTCTGCTTCCTCGTCGACGTCCAGGACGCGAGGCAGCCGCCGAACCCCGCCGGAGAAGCCCCGCCGCCGCCGCGCCCGCGAGTACCAGGAGCCCCTGCGCGCCAACCCCGCCGTCGATCGACAGCCCCTCCGGCCAAACTCTCACCGCCGTCGAGTCGCTGGTGAGCCCCTCGTCCCCCTAGACATCGTCTCCCTTCCCCTCTTGCCTTGCATCGCCGCAGCATTACGTCGAGTGCTCTGCGCGCGCGCCGCGCGTCGCGTTCGTCGCCCCGCCCCGCGCGCTGCAGCCTGTCTCCGCGCTAGCCCCCTGAACAAAAGTTGTAGTCCGATCTGCCCCCGTCACTTTTTGTTTTACCTTCATCGTCTAGATCGCACTCGGTGCGTCGCCAACGTCGACTAAACACCGGCCGATCGTCGGTGCCCGCAGAGCGGCGCACCGCTGCAGTTCCGACAGCCGCCGCTGTTTTGCGCTTAGGCCCCTGCAAGATCTCCCGCCTAAACCCGCCGTCCCCATAGCCCCACCAGTCGGCGTCGGTGGCGTTTTTATGAAAAGGCTCCCCATGTTTTCGCAGACTCAACCCACGGTCCCGGCTCCTCCACGTGGCACGCCCCCGCTGGCGCGCCCGCGTGTGGCCCCGAGCCGACCGTGTCCCCACCTGTCAGCGTCTGTGGTTAGCAAAGAGTGAGTAACAAAGGTTTTTGGTTGTCCGTTTTAATTCAAAACTATTTCAAATTAATTCAAATTCAAAATTAAATCTGTTTTTCAAACAACTTTAAATCCATAATACCAAATAATATAAATAATATATGTTTTTTGAATCAGAAAAATGTGAGGATTTCAAATATACCATCCAAAATTTGTTTTGCACACTTAAAATTTCAAGTTGATCTAAATTACAACAAAATGCCCCTGGACCGTAATAAATTAATAACTTTTGTTTTATAACTCCGAATTTGACAAATGATATGTCTAAAATGATCAGCTCGACGAGACCTTTCTGTTTATGCTATCCATGACTTCAATTGCAGCATGCATCATATAAATATATAGTGTACAGAAACTGTTATGACAATAAAATGTGACCAAAACGCAATGAAATGACCTATTCTTGTATTCCACACCTCACCCATGCCATGCTACATTATTGCCATGCAACTTGTGCATCATTCATCATGGCATGATTGTTTGCTTGATGCATTTTATTCCTATGCTTGTGCACTTTATTTATGTTGGCCCTTGCTTGTTTGGTTCTTCTTCGAATAGACACTGAGCAGGGGATATATCAAGAGAACCAGGAGCACTACCCAGATCCGTCTCTCGCTTCAACTGAGTTGCCAGGCAAGCACTACCACATGCTTGCATACATACAGTACCTATTGCCTCTATCTTATTTTTGCATCATTGAGTCGCGATTGCATTAAACTGAATCCCAAGTATTGCATAGCCTTTACTTTTAAACCCCACCAAGCTTGTTCCTCCATCCCATGAGCCATTACTACAGGAGTTGTTTGAGCCATGCGAGTCGTAGAACAGCATGTGTAGGGTATGTGAGAGTCTGATGGATAACGAGGTACCTAAACAACTTAACCTGAGTAGTAATGGGAGAACTAATGAAAGTGGCACCGGTGAGCAATATCTGATATTTGGTTTTTCCTGCTCGCTTGTGTCCCGTAGGACCCCGAGTACTTGAAACCTGTTCCTTGAATATTCGCGCTATCCACATCCGGGAGGCTTATGGGACCCCCCTGAGCCAGAGCTTGATTCATTCTTATTTCTTGGGGCCAAAAACTAGTTTGAGGTTTTATTTATGATCCTGTACTTATGCCATGCTTTACTGCTTTATTTACGATTGTGCGAGGAGCACACTGTACTGTTTAGGTAAGCGGAATGTTTTCGCGGTATCGACAATCCCAGTTTTGGGTTCCCAGTCGTTTACAGCCATTGTCGCAAACCTTGAGTCCGTCTCGGAGTCAGCTAGCTTCGTTGCGGGTCTACTCAATGGGGTGGCCCCCTGAAATAATTCTGAATCCTATGATTGCTTTGTCGTGAAGGCCTCGTTGGGTTTTGATTTGGTTTTTCCGAGGTTGATCGAGTGTTTGTTGCTATTTGTGCACCCCTGCAGGGTAAAACTTTCTGAAAGCCGTGTCCGCGGTTATGGACGACTTGGAGCACAGTTTCTCGATCATAGACAAGCATAACTAAAGTACCACTTTTAATTGACTAAGTAATTGACTAGTAAATAGTGCAACACTCATGGAATGGTTAATAAACTTGCCAACGGATGGGGGGGGGGGTTGTTCGTCCGCTTCCTCGTTGGTAAGCGAGGAGGAGGATGGATCTGGTGATATTACTGTTATAACTGTTGCCATTAATTCACGGACATCCGTCTATCTTTGGTTAGGCGGATGGTTTGCGAGTATCTATAGAACTGTTAGGGTTTATCTTTTGCTGCAATTGCGTCACCCCAGGTTGTGTCCCCTTTAGAGGCATAAAGACTTGCTGAGTACCCCTAGGGTCTCACACGATAAATTATTGGTTCAGATGAACAGGTACACTCGCAGGACGGATACTGGGTGGAAGAGGCTGATGATGTGGGCAACGATCATTCGGTGTAGAGATTCTGGGAACGGGGATCCGTGAGATCTGTGGGCGGGATGTGCTTATTTCTGTGGCATCTTATGCCGATTTGCTTCTTATCCGTACTCGGACTTGTTTTGCCGCTTCCGCTTGATACTCTGATGTGTGATGTATGAGGAATTATCCTAAAATATTATATCTATCTAGGTCATTTGAATCTTGCCGTATGGCGTTGCTATATTTTCCTTTCTTTCTAGATGGAATGGCTCTGATGTACTTTTGTATGGTGGCTTGCATACATACTCATTTGTGTATGTAGTTTATCCCTTCGCCTGCCGATTACGCCGCCCGTACAGGTCCCGATGAATTGGAAGTGGTTGGGACGGCCGAAAGGTCTACCCGTGAGTGGCTTTTGGGGCCCCACCGTAATATTTCAACCACTTCCGCTCATCCAGGCTTGTATCTAGGAGCGTAATTCACCGAGGTAGTTACAAAAGCTAAGGAACCAACTTACTATGAGGAAGCGTTGCCAGAAAACCCGGACTATTCGGTGGAAGATTACGCAAACTCTAGTCATTTTTCAATGACTAATCTCAGTCTCGGCACTTCTAATCAAGAATACGCACCTCCTGGATGCTCTTATGCTCCAGAAGGCAGTCGTAGGACTTCACGTCATCATGGACGGAACTCCAGGAAGCACTAGAGGAAGATGAAAGTGAGAAAGAAACAACATCCCAAGGGATGCGGGCTTGAATAATGTATATAGATGTTAATGCGTATTATAGTTGAAGAGTTTGCCTAAATAAGTGAGGATATATCCACAAGAACAAGAGGTTTTTGTAAGATAGTTGTGTAAATAGGTTTGGAGCAAACCGTGGGAACATCTAGTACATTTGTAAATTATTTAAACCTATATGTAATACATGGTATATGTTTTGTTGTTTATCGACTTTTGGATCTTTTTGATTCTTCTTGATTGACTAGATTTGTACATGAAGTTTAATTCGGTGTGCAAATGCATGATGTAACACCCAGTTATTACTTGATGTTATAGACCTAGATAGAAACGGGAATTCGTGTAAGGGAGTGACGAGTTTCAAAGATCATAAGGAAGATTAACTTGGAGGATGTAGCATGATAGAAGGGGTATTTATACCATTTGGAGAATAGATAGAACATAAGTCACATTCTTGGTCAGTTTAGGAAGAAAGCATGGTGGAGGATATTTAAGGAGTAACAAGATATGATAAATTGAAAGTTCATTCAAAATAGGTAAGATGCTAAGAAGTCAATGGAGTGTTGTATCAATTTCATGGAAGTATCATGAAAAAGTACCAAGAAGATGCCTTAGAACCAAAAGGGTATTCAAGCTCTGACAATTCAGAGAGAATGTAACTCGTAGGTCGGAAACAGTAAGATAATACCTACCACTCAGAATGTTCCACCTTGGGTACCTAATCCCTTGCCGGCATTCTAATCTGCAGTCGGTATTCTATCCGCAGTTGGTATTTGGTTGACATAGTTAATCAAATTATCATAAAGGTTGCATAAAGAGCATTAAATTTGACCTAAGTTAAGTAAAACCTTAGGAAGTATAATTTTTTTTAAGGCGATCGTCTTTCGAGAGGCTTCGCAAAGTTAGACCTACCCAGTGAAAATATTCAATAGTAAGTACGATATATAGTGCTGAAAGATTTGTCTCGGAGATCCACAATTGTGTGGATACACCGTATAATCTTTAATCAGACCCTAAACTGGTAGAATTTAAGCTAAACCGAGATCAATATTTGAGTTTGAGAACCAATGGTCTCTATGTATGTAATTTAAAGACTATTAGTAAAATCTAAGGGGGGGAGTAGATATTATGAATGAAGGATGAAGAAAGTACTATAGGTAATAATGGAAGATTAGTAAAGAATACATTTAACCGACCAATCCAAAAAGAAACAACTCTTAAGTAATCTTAAGAAATAATAAAGAATTTCCAATTGGACATAGGAAGAGAATAAGAATTCCAATGGGTATGGACTAAATGAGTTCAAATCCAATCTTCGAAGGAATACCAGTATCAACTATACTATGGCAGGAATAGAAGGGTAGTCTTTTATCTACTAACACGAGTATCTAGAAACTTAAAACTTATTTTCAAGGAGACCTCTAAACTGTACATAAATAGTAATAAAGTTTGATGTTTAGATAAAAAGAATTGGAATAGAATATCTAATCAGGTTATGGAATACTCCAATTAATTCCATTTAAGGTCATAATGAAGGGGAGAATGTAGCAACCACTACAAAACAATTCCTTACTCCGAAACGCAGAGTTTGCAAACTTCAAGGACGAAGTTTTTTAAGGGGGAGAGTCTGTAACATCCCAGCATTAGAGCCTAGAAATAAGCTGAACCCAGAAGTGTGCATTGCATTCATGCATATAAAATACGAATAATTTTCGCGCTTTTAAACAAAACTTGTCAAAGTGATTGAAGCTTCTCTTAGCTTGATGGAATTGAAGTAGATCATCAAGTTGACCGCGATAAGTTTCAATAGGATCTTTGCTAAAACCTCATATTGGGTAAGAGAGATTTGATCTAAGGGTAGATCAAATGTACTATAAGTTAAACCTTAACACAATGTGAAATATATTTGATCATTAGGCGATCATATTATAGTATTCATTATAATCACCCATAAGTACCAAGTTAAGGATATAACACAAATAATAAGAATGTAGCAACTATATCTTAATCTCATCTGCATACATCCTGAGCATCATAGTAACATCTAATCTTAAAAACTCCTTTGATGAGTTGGAGTTGGAAAGAGATTAAGTTAGGATCATCCACTATATAGATATCTTTCCTTCTATAGAATCTTTATAAAACTTATTTCAATATTTGTTGTTCATAAATGTTGGATAATTCCCCATTGATTCACAAATTCTTTAACTAGTAATCTTTGATCCATTACTTGATCTTATCAGAACATCTACTTAAACCTTCTAATGAGGGCATAATCCATTAATAACTTTAATCTAATATAAGATACGAAGAAGACAATTTCCAGACAATAATAGGTAGGATTGATAAAGCCCTGCTTAGCCAACTAAGAACTTCAGTAATAAATGATTAGAGTATTATCATGGTAATGCTTTGGCCACCAATATTAAATGCCTATATTTAGTATAAGTAACACTGGTGGGTGGAACATGATTGGAACATTAGTAGAGATAAGTGATCCTAGAGTAGTCTTTGAAAACCACATAAATATAATTCGGGATTGAAGTGTATGTCATGATGGTTAAGTATATATAGGATGATATTATTCAATTAAAGCTAGTATAGCATAGAGTTTAGAAGTAGTGCTATTCATTTTAACAGATAATCTACCTTAGAGCAAGATCAGTGATGGAATATTAAGGAAGATTGGGAATGAAGTTGAAGGAACTACTGGTTGGATGGAAGTTTATCAACAATAGAATGGTAAATACAACCAAGTCAGGATATGAGAAAATTATGAAATATCCTTGTATCAAACTCATTGGATTCATCCATGAGTTTAGAAGAATGATATATGAATAAGAACATTTAAATGAGTAAAGATCATCATGTTAATCATGATGATGAATAGGAAGAAGTATTATATCTAGGAAAGGAATTCCTTAATTAGAGATCCAAGATTTTGAAATATAATTATATGTATAAATCATTTTCCTATTCTAATGTGATTAAGCAATCAACTCTACATCTCAAATCAAACATAATATCCATCTCATACTGTTGATCCATCATCTGATGCTTATAACACTTTATAGAAATATTTCCCTATGACAAATCACATAAGCACATCTCTGTTAATTTCAACCATCATCATTATATGTTCCTAAGTATATTTTTATAAGTTCACTTCTATAAAACACTCTAATTATAACTTTCTATTAAAAAGGGAGATTTAATCCAATACTTTATACATAAGACAATATGCTTAGTTATTAAATCTTAACTCTTAAAAGGAATCTAAGATATATATAATGGGAGTAAAGCCAAGGGTAGTACTCATAATTCAAAACCCTAAACTTCTTTGTTTATCACATACATTGCCATTTTCCAAATTAATGGGAGTAATAATCACCATATCAATGTCTTTATATTTCATGCATCAAATAATGGTATAGAATCATTATACATATATATAAAGTTTCTATTCAAACTATGAGCTCACTAAAATTAAGTTGATAAGAAAATAAGAATATATCATTCAAGAAATCCAGAACTAAAGATGCAAAATAAAATAATAAGAAGAGCTTTTACAAAATATAAAAAAGGGGTTCATATATTAAGAAAATAAAAGGAATATAATAAGATATATATATAACAAAGAAATTCACAAATAATATTGACTATGTTTTAGTGTTATTGAAATAGTCCAGCAAAGAAATCCTGCAAAGAAAAGTTCAAAATATACAAATCAAATTCAAATCTGAATAAGAAAACAGAAAATAGAAAAAAGATTAAACAAATAAAAACAAACCTGGCCGCAACCTAACACACTCACACCTATATGATGCCTATGTGCAGCCCACAACAGCCCAGTAACCAGCCGAGTCCTTTTCCATCTGTGACTGACAAGTGGGGTCAGGAGAGGACCGCGCGTTGAGCTAAAGAAATGGCCAGGGGTTATCCGCAAAACGGTCATCATCGTCACTGTAACTCACGCAGGCAGCTCGCTGGCAGAGCTCGCCGCTGCCCGATGCCATCATCATCGTCGTTGCGCCAAGATACTTGTCGTCATTACCAGGAGGGGATAAGAAGGCCACCGCGACACATTGCTTCCATCCCTATATCCAATCCCTCCTTATCCTCTCAGATACGAACGAGACCGAAACCCTAGCTCACCGGAGCCACTCCTCGCCGTCGAACCACGTCTCCCCACACAATTCTGAGCCGTCATAGAGAAGCGCCTTCCTCTGTAGATCCTCTGGGTAGAAGCTTGCATCAAGGGGAGCACTGGAGCGAGTGAATTTGGTCGTTTCCCTTTGCAGCTGCTCGTCGGAATCCTCGTCGGGAAGCTCGATTCTGACCGCGCCTGTCCTCACCGACCACTCAATCATGATCAAGGCGAGTTCCTAAACTTCCCAGTAACGTTTAATCGTCGGATCTCGTTGTTAATCGCCGTTTCATCACATCCCACCATCGGCCACCGACGGAGCTCGTCGGAGCTGAAGCTCCGATAACTATTTCTAAGCGGCGCTGCCACTATTAGGTTTAGTAGGTTGCACTGATTCGAACTAGATCTATTTCGCTTGCTGGGGTGCAATAGATCGTCGCCGGCGACCAACCTCTAGCGGCGGTGGTGGTGCTGACGCCATCGTTACGTCATGGTTGAACCACGTCAGCTAGTTTGACTGGTCTTCGCCCACGTGGTTGATGACATGGCCTAGGGCCCATATGTCATTGAGTGGGGGTAAGTGCGAGGTCAGTAACTAATGCATTTCTTTCATCTGAGAGCTGAGGTGGACAATGGCCCACTAGTCATTGACTGGGGCTAGCTCTAGGCGTCGTGTAAAAAGTAATTTTCTCTTTAGAAATAAATAAAATGTTATAATCCAATTAATAATATTCCAGAAATCAAATAAATGATTAAACTTTGTTTAATTAATAATTTTTGATTTATAATTCAGAAAAATATGTATAATATATGAAAATTTTCAGAAAAATAAAATCTACAACATAAACCTATTACCAAATATTATTATGATGATTTTTAAATAAATGTTATTTAATAGAAGTTTGATAAGTAATAAAGCTTTGATAATTCATATTTTAATGATGGTAAATATAAAAAATATATATAAATAAAATACCAAAAACCTTGGAAAAGTAATAATTTCAATATAAAACTATAATTATGTATTATTATTTCACTTAAATAAATATTTAATATCTATTTAGTAATTATAAAATAATAAGAATTATAAAAATCATATCTTATTACTTATTAATCACAAAAATAAATGTGATATACTAAAGTGATCACAAAAATAATATCTACATGATAAAAATCTAATATTATACTTTTGAGTTAAATAAAAATTCAAATAATTTAAAACTCAAATTTAAACTTATTTACTTTATTAACAATTCATACAAGGATAAATAAAATTTATTAATATTCCTAAAATGAATAAATTAAGTTTAATAAAGAAGTATTAGTCTTAAATATTAATAAATGAAGATTAAATGGTTTAAAACATTATGAATATCTTTTTATTAACTTATCATTATCATTAAGTGAAGATTTTATTCTAAAAAGATTCCTATCTATAATAAAACCTTCAAGAACAACTTATGAATACACCAAACCTTTTATATCTATATTAACCATCAAATTAAGAAAAATACCACAACACTCTAGAAAGATGAAGAGTAATTAAGTAACAATCTACCATGATTTATAAACTATACTCACTTAACTAGAAAAGATAATTCATATTACTTTATTATAGAATCAAGAAACCATTACACCAAATAAAAGAATAACCATTCTTAAATTAGATACACAAAGTACAAATGTATAAGTATTATACTTTCAAGACTAAATATATTCTTTAAAGTTAACTTTAGTCTCCAAGAATCTAAATATAATACAGTAAACATTACTTTATATTTTATAGTTAACTTTGGTCTGAAGTAATTAAGTTATAAAGCAACTCAAGCCAAACCATTTGAGCAAACAAATAACATCAACCAAAACTAACTAACCACAAAGTTTGTTTAAACCTTAGAAGAGAAACCTTTTCTTTGAAGGTTATCCTTTTTGCCACTTCAAATAAGAACTCTTGTATAAGTAATCCTAACTAGTATGTCATAAGTATGTATACTTTACTCCTACATATGTGTTGTCTACAACCACTCATAAACTCTAATAAAAGTATAACTATGAAACTTATCTAAAAGGACCACACATTCCAAATTGACCATTTCCGGAATCCAAACCCTAGGACAACGTTATCCCCGGGATTTGCGCTTAGAACGTGCATCACATTACTTATGCATAAAAGCATATTGTTTATTTAAACATTAGTCCTTACCTGACCAATGATGCTGATTTCAGATTTTGGATCTTATACTGACTCGAAGACCGTGAGTGCATAATCCTGCAATCACAAAAGGCAATTTCATACTTGCTCATGTCCTTTGTTTATTTTCTGTAAAGTATTTCACAAATCCAGTGTTTTCTTCACCTGCATTTGCAAAAGGTCAGAAAACACTATTTTCAATAATAATGAGCACTATTGATTACTGATCCAGGGTGATCAGTTAATATATTAAGTCTGACAGTTGGAATACCACTGTTCAGAACTATATCACCTAGGACTTAACAACCAATGTCACCAGTGATTTTTGCGCCGTATATTACGCGTTGACCATGGGGTTTGGAATGGGACGGAGAAGTCAGCTGTATCTTCTTCCGCTCGCATGAAGCCGTATGTGCAGGTCGTGGCTATTATCCTCATAGCGTGCATATTAATTGGTAATTCGTAGAGGATATGCAGCATATGGGTGGGGACCCTCATCGTCCCACGATAGTTCTGTCATCTAACTATTTGTACAAACCATTGCCGTATATTATTATGTGGGCATGGTGTACACCAAGGAGGCATGCGAGGTCGCGAAGGGGGCAGTGATTGGATTGGATCATCTTCTGGGCCCCACATCATGGAATTGTGCACGGGAATACGCTGCCCGGTTGTGCAACAAAGAGTTGATCTCTCATGGATAAAGTAACGCACCTCTGTAGAGTGTAAGAACTGTAACTTGTTACTCCCTGTTCTGGGAAGGAGCTACGAACGCGGCGGGAAAGGAACCCCATGAAGGTTCTGGTAAACCCGTGAAGGCTGACGGACATAGCTTTTCAGAATAAAAGCAACCTTTGAAGAAATGTTTATGAAAACTTGCATTGCCTATGACCTACAGTCTGTGGCTTTAGATATAGTGCATCAAACACTCCTTTTCTAGTGGATTTGCTGAGTACGCTCGTACTCAAAGTATCTTCTTAACCCTTGCTAGATTCTGAAGCCATTAAGACGATGTCTTCATCAAGTTATGCTCCAGGAATTATCAAAACCAGCTAAAGCTCTTCAACAAAGATAAGTAAGTCAACATATACCTCAACTCAAGTGAAGACAAAGTTACCGATTAGATAGAAATTCAATCTCTAGCCAAAGAACCTATCTCTGTAGTGCGTTGCAATAGCAGCAATGCCAATTCTTTAGTTAAATACTATTTTTAATAGTATAATAGTTTTGCGTTATTTATCTTTGATTCTTCTTCGTAAGAAGTTCTTTCTCTCTCTTTAACCTAGAGTGTTCTCTGGATCTTCTGTAAAAGAGTGAGTTGTAACCTTCAACCATGTATTGGACCCGCTGTGTTTCTGTTGTGCCATTTTGAGGGATGTAATACTAGTGAACGGTGTTTAATTGGTGTTATGTCAAGGACTATAGTATACTACATCATGTAGTGGTATGCTGGGTCACCGCAGCGTAGGAGCAGGCATTGTCTAACTCCTTATGACGGTCATACATCATGAAGCTGAGGTGGTCCAATGGACTCTCCATATCATGGTGGTATGGTGCCTCCAGTGGTTGTCCCATAACATCACGCCTTGGGTAGAACTCAAAGCGGGTACCCTTGATCTGATTGATACTCTGTACGCACAGACGGGCAAGAGCTTCCTGCATGGCCCTTGCAAGTCCATCGAGCCAGTTGTTCTCTCTCAAGGTGAACTGAATTCCCTCTGAGGTGGGGGCCTCAATATTTCCTCGGAGACTTGCAACAACTAGCCACTGCAAATCCTCTAAGAACTTGAGGTGCAGACGCTCTAGCATCTCCGAAAGATGGACCAATTCACGCTCAAAGATGAGGTCTCTCCATTCCCAACTAATAAAACTTGCTATACTTCACGTCCATCTATAAGAATATAGGATGAGTAAGTTAGTAGAGTGATCAAGTGTGTCAAATTTTATGTAAGTTTGCAAGAATTTTTGAGGAACATGAATTTTCATGAAAGAGTCTAAGTGGTAAGAATGAGAATAAGTCATAAATACTAACTTCCTTGGTTTTGAAACTAAGTTTTTGATTCAAACGTCCATTCTAAACTAGGGTCTCCTATGGTCAGGATGGCTCTGATACCAACTTGTCAACACCTGGATTTTTATTCCCAGATTCCTGTTATGCCATACATCGCAATCCCAGGATTACCATTTTTGCGAGACATAACAGATTGGATATCACAGTACATCATCCATTACAAACCATACATAAGGTCTTACACAAATAAGGATCTCATGATCCAGTCTTAATACAATTCAAGCAGCGGAATAACGTAATAATAACGGTAGCGTAGGCGAGGCTCCATCTTCATGGTCACATGCAATGCTGACGATGGGAGATGATCCTAGTTGTCGTAACCTTCTTGCTGTCCGTCTTCCTGATACTCCTCTTCATAGTCTGGCCACGGGAATAGCCAGGGACAAAGCCATGAGTACTCTTTAAGTACTCGCAAACTAATACTAACAAGTGTGGTGGTTTTGATATAGGAAGTACTAAGCTCTAGGTTGTTTTGCAAAAATCCAGATTTACCTTAACTAAGTTCAGAAGCAAAGAAAACTAATTGAAAGTTTTATAACACCTATGTGGGAACATGAATTTCATATCACAACTCTGTTGTGGTCAAGTCAAATCACGAATCATTTCATAAGTCATTTTGAAAACATCTGACGACGAAACAGTATGGCCACTCCAACTATCCATAACCGCAGAGGAGGCTCAAATAGTTCGACACTCTGTAGAGATTCTACACTTTCACCACAACATTTGATACATCCATCAGGAACAAATCCTGAATTCACCATACTCAGTATGCGGATAATCAATCCTAACCTTTCAGTTACATGCCCTAGTATAGGCACCTCTCCTGTGAGTTTGGCCTCGCAACCATGACCAACTGTCATCTTCGGTACTGCACAGGTGGACAATCTTCACAAGGTAGCCTCAGCTCAAAACCTTGGCCGCAAAGGCACCCATACTAAGGTATATAAATTTCCAGTCAAGCCCTACCCAAATTTCGGGTATTGTGGTTGTACGATAAAATTGGAATGGTATCGCATCTAGACAACCATCATTTTTATAAAGGGCTAAGGCTCATGCCTTAACATTTGCATCATCAAAATCATCTGGTGTTCAAGAACACATGTCAAAACATTTCAGTAGAATGACTCATCATTCTAAGATTTTCATAACCATTTTCACCAAGTATTCCCATCTAAAGTTGATCAAGTTTTATGCTTAGCACTAGCATCTACAGGTGGGGGATAAACACTAATGAAGGGTGATAAGCAAGTGTATCTTATCTAATTTCAATCTCATGTCTCAGGATGACATCAAGATTATCTAACTTAGGCCAAGTTTTATGCTCTTTATGCTACCTTTGAATATCTTATCTAAAATCTACAAGTCACTAAGTAAACTCTAATATAAAGCTTTAATAAAGAAATAAAATAACTAAACTTGCAAATAAAACTAGGATTGGGTATCAAGTGGTGTAAGCTTGCAAGTAAAACTTGCATGGTTTAGCTTGCTAAGATAGTAGTATAAGCTTGCTAAGTTGCAAGTGTTAGCTTGCCTTGTGCAGAGTAGTGGTTGAAGTTCTCCTCGGCTTCTTCCTCGTAGTAACCTCCTTCCTCCCTGTATCCTTGGTCGATACTAGCGTCTATAAATAAATATGAGGTACACAATCACCACACCATTCTTAACTACTCTATTTATCACACCAAGGTTTACACTAGATGATCTAGCATCATCACTATTATCACAAAGATTAAAGCACTTGTATTATTTATTTTATTTTAGAAAATTAATTTTTACTCATTGAAAAACTACTTAAGATTTAATATTCTCCAACTCAAACATGGGATCATGTTGACACATGTCATCACCACATATTTAAGTACATGAGAATGTGATTTAAAGTGGTGTCACAATTTAATAAAGTTTAACCTTTTTTATTTTAATTAAATAAAATGACTAGAATGGCCTATGGGGCATTCTTTTATTACTTGATCATTATTTCTGTAAGTAAACCTATATATTTTTATATATTCGGAAAGGTATTGTTAATTATGATTTTTGAGAGTTGGAATCAACTTAAAAGCTTTTATGGTTGAATTTTGAAAAATGTTTGAATGCAGAAAAGCTTTTGCCTTGTTATTTTTACCATGGGTAATCTATAATTCTAATTGGTTTGAATCCAACGGGCTTGGATTAAGCACTCCAGTAACTTTCTAACAAAATTGGTTTCATGCATTTTGGTTCAGTGAATCGAGCTATGTTGATTTTTGAATCTAGGTACAGAACTGATTTTGAAACTAAAATGAATAAAACTAAGTTTGAATTGCTGGGTCGTGCCGGAGGTTTAACTGGGTAGGCCCACTACGCATAGCGCGCGGGGCTGGTTAAGTGAACGACCCCACTTGTCAGTGAGACAGTGAGTGGCGAAGGGGTACGGGGCGATCTAGGCCGTGCGATTTAGTTCTAATCCTACGGTTGTGGTTCATTGTCCACGCCTGAACAGGACGCGGCGAGGCTGAACCCTAGCGCGGCCAGTGGGGGTCGACGGGGGCTCACCGGGGCTCCGACGATGGTCGGCGATGGGGGTGAACGACGAAGTCCATGACGGCGATCATCCTGGTACCGACAGCTCCTCCTGGGTTGGCTCCAATCGAGGGAACTTCTCCTCCTCTGTAGCGGCAAACTCTGGTGAAATTCTTGCCACCTTCTGCTCGCCTTGCTCCGGGGGTGAGTGGGTGTGATCAGTGAGAGGTGGGGAGTGAGATGGTGTGCTCAAATCGAACGGGGGAGGCCTCCTTTATAGTGCCTGAAGGGGACCGACGGGCGTGAGTGGAGCTCGTCGTGGTCGTCGGCACAACGTGCTAATGGCATGGGCAACGATAGGGGAGGTGTGTTGCCTCCTAGCGAAGCTCAACGGCTTGATGGCGCAGCGTGGGGCGGTGAGGAACCATCGGAACGGCACGAGACTCTAAGCAGGTCCGATGGTGATTTTAATGGCGCACAATGTCCATGGTCCGCGCGACAGCGAACGGGGTTGTCTGGCGGGTTGCTGGCGATGTCACATCCCAAGATTTTCCAAATCTTGTAATGTGAAAAATAAATGAATAAAATAAAACTTTGTTGATTTTCAGGGTGAGAAGAAACTTTTTGAATCCAATTGGGAACTTTCAAAACCTATTTGGATCAAATAAAATCCTAAAGGGATTTAAAAAGTTAATTAAACAATAAACTTCAAAATATTTGGATTTCTATTTTTGATCTTTTAAATAAAAAGATTTGGTTTCAAAAGAAATAGAAGTTTTACAACTAAGGATTATTTTGTAAGCCAAATTAAAACTTGGCCAAACCTTTGAAATAAAATAATTCTATTAGATAAAAATAATAAAGGTTTATTTAAAATAAATTAATAAGGGTTTAATATCCAAGTTTTATAAATAAAGGTTTTACTATTTTAAATAAACACTAAAACTTATTTATTTATTTTTAATAAGTTTTCCAAGTATTTTATATTCTCAAATAAAACCTACTGATTTGGTTTTGAAAATATTTAGATTTCAAATGGAGTTTTTTTTAAAATAAATTAAAACCTATTTGATTTATTAACTAGTGTCCATTTTATTTAATTATAAATGGACTCTAAAATAAAAATATTATTTTATTTTGGACTTTGGTTTATGTGTTAAACAGAACCAAATTCAAATGAAAAGTATGGTGATTGTTTGATTTGTTTTGATTGTTTGATTTGCTGTTTGATTTTCAAAACAGAAAATAGAAACAGAAAAGGAAAAACAATGTGAAAGAAAAAAATAAGAATTGGACTCAGCCCAACTGGCCAAGCCCAACAAGACCCAATCCAGCCCACCTACTCTCTCCCGCGGCGAAACGTTTTCCACTCAGAACCGCACCCGCACAGAAGCTGACTGGTGGAACTCCTTTCCTTCTCGCCTCCTCACTGACGACAGGACCCCACCTCTCCTGTTCATCATCCTCACCCCGAGCTAATTCCTCCTCGCCGTTTCCTGCCTTAACTCCGGCGATCAACTCGCGATAATCACGACCATTACTCCCCCTGCGACCACGTCCTATTAAACGCCTGCATCTTCTCCTCCTTTCCCTTCTATCGCCATAACCAACAAGCCACCAGGCTACACAAATTTCGCCAGAGACCACCCTCGGCTCCGACGAGGTCCGGTGCCAATTCCGGCGACCCAACGCCGCCCCTTGCCTCACCAACCACGCACACACACTCTCCACCTCCTGGCGCATCTGTCCGTGCCTTTCGTTCAATTGCGGGCGCCCCAGAACGCCGTCCTCGACAAAGCCCTGAGCGCCGCCGCGTCTGCAACTTCTCCGGCGAGTTCCCCAGGTGAAATCCGACCGCCCCTCTTCTTATCCTTCACGCACACAGCTTTGCCTTGATCTTGCGCACCTAACCATGCCCTCTGTTTGCCTTCTCGTGATCTGTAGTGACGACTCCGACCACGACCAGGACCACCCGACGCTGTTCTCCACTCCGGCGAGCAATCGCTGCTGTTCCAGAACGCACCTTGCCACGCCGACCACACGACGAGCATCACCACGTCCTCGCGATCACGGTGAGCATCCCCACCTCGTTCTTTGCTTCCTAGAACCACCGCTAGCACCTCGCCTGACCGTCGCCGCCGTCTGCCGCCGCGCAGCGCCGCCAGCTTTTGGTCAAGCACGCGAGAGCTGTTAGATCCCCATCCCGTGGCGTAGATAGAACGACTTAAGCGAACCGGTATGGAAGCATCTTAGCCGCACGATTCACATTAGATCCAACACACCACAGAGCTGATCCAACCGAAGCGGTACCAGCCAATGGCTTTGTGACGCGTGGCCAGTATTAGATTTAAAAACAGATTTGAAAACAGATTTGAGTTGCAAATTTAAATCCCTATAATTTTTGATCCACACGTCCAAAAATTGCAAACTTTATATCGTTGGAATCAGTGGAACAATCCCTAGACAACCATGCAATTTGTTTAGTAAATAGTATCTGTTAGATTGTTTGTTTTTGCAGAAACATTTGTATGCTTGTTTAGATTAGAAAAATTGTTCAAAAATGTTTTTAAGGTTGAAATCTTTGCAAATTAGTTTGTGGTGAACTTACTGACCCTAGGAACCAACCCATGGTTTGAAAATGAATTTTGTGAAGTATAGGATGGATTAATTGGTTTAGTCCATTTCTAGCCAAATAAAAATAATGGTTTTGTTATGAAAATGTTTTTGGAGTAAAAACTTGGGAAAATGATTGGAACAAACCTACTGACCCTAAACACCAAGTTTTGAGAAACAACTTATTTTGTGAACAACCTGAAGTTGTTGATTTGATAAAAATGTTTTTCACCACATAAAATAAAGAATGGATTTAAAATGGTTTGGGAATAAAACCCTTTTTGCAAATGACTTTGCCACTTTGGAAAATGACCACTTTGAACCTTACAAAGTATAGAAGCCTAGTGGAGACCACCTTTGCAAATAGAACCATCTCTTGCATGCTTACATGCATGAATTAGATCCCATTGTTTTATGTGTGTGAATTGTTTGATTGACTATTGGTTTGGAATGCTAGTTGATATTGTGTTTGCTTGATTGATTGTAGTGAAATTAGAAAAGTGTGAGACTAGCAAGATCAAGGAGTGAACCATCATTCCCTACCAAAAAGGCAAGTTACACTATCATCTAAAGTCCTACTATTTTCATTATACTTAGTGGATTTTGAAACATGCATGAAAAGAACTTCTATACTTATGCTATGCTAAATCCTAATAGGATACGCTATACATTCCTTAGTAAAAACAATGTAGTTGTTACATGCTTAGCCATGCTATATTTTGAAAAGAGATACATGTTGAGATTTTATGAAGTTGAGAAAAGGACTTGTGTTTTTATATAATAAAACAAGGACTCAATGAACCACCTGGGTGGCCAAGGATACTTTGAGTTTTGGAGAAGGTGGCAACAAAAGGAACCATGTCTATGGAAATCTCTTTGTGTTGTGCTCCAAAGGAAACCACCCAGGAAACTTAGAGATTGAACATGTTTCTCCAATTGTGGCTTTCGTGTGCAACCACATGCTATTTATGGCTCTGGCTTAGTCAACTACATTGGGAAGACCCATGCATTGTCTTCAGGCTACTGGACATGAGGACCTGGAATCCTACATGGGTACTTGAAGACAAGCTAGCAATGGTGTATGGGAGGACCCTCTGGAAAGACTTCGTCACATTCTCAATCTGCCAGTACTCCATCTTGGTGAGCACTAATCCAGTGGCCACTGGTGGCAAAAGATGAGATTGTGACATGTGGGTAAAGTGTACTACTTCTGTAGAAGATAATAAAATCTAAGTACTTAGCCATGTCCCCGGTTATGGACAATACTGAGCAACTAAAGTTTGAAGCTATGGGAAATCTCGACATTCTAATTTCTAAAAGAAAACTTTTTAAAACTTGATGTACTTGGGGGTACCAAGGAACTCAAGAGATTTTGATGAAAACTTGATGTACTTGGGGGTACCAAGGAACTCAAGAGATTTTTGATAAAACTTGATGCACTTGGGGTTACCAAGGAGCTCAAGAGATTTTGATAAAACTTGATGCACTTGGGGGTACCAAGTAGCTCAAGGGATTTTTGACAAAGATTTGAATACTTGGGGATACCAAGGAGTTCAAGGGATTTTGATAAAGAGATTTGACAAAGGAAACAAAACCATTTGAAAAGATAGGATAAATTATTGCTTTCTGCAAATGAAGCCTTAAACCCTACTTAGCCAAAAATGCATGTAATGATAGGATCCACTCATATTAAACTTAGTAGTGAAACTTGCCAATACAATTCAAATGTATTGACCCTTGTGGCTGTAACTTGTAATGTTGCAGGTTTGATTGATTTTAGTGAAGATTGATTAATTAGGATTACAAAGTCTACAACCAACATGTCTGCCTGTGGCACTTTGAAGATGAAGGACCCATGATTATAGTTATTCCGCTGCAATGTAATGTAATAGCCAAATGAGCTATGTAAGATGTAATAAAATTATGTTATTCCTGGTTATAAAGTTATATTATGACCTTTGTTTCTTGATATTACATCTTAACTGTGGATGCTAGCTATTGATCCAGGGACTAGCATTGTAAACACAGGGGACTCCACCTTATATTAAATAAAGGTTGGGACACTCCCTCTACAGATGGTATCAGAGCACTGTGTTGCCTGTAGGATTTGTAAACCTAGGATTGGACAAAAACCCTTAGAAGATAGGAGTTATTCTTGTTCCAAAACTTATTTACAAACAATCTTGTAAACTCTTTCCTCAACCATTTTGGTTTCAACTCTACATCTCTTCTACTTCAACTTGATGGAAAAACCTACCCCATGGCCAAAGACTACACCATGTGCAAAGGACTTCTTCAACATCTTCAACTCTAATGACTTCAACATCTTCAACTCTAATGACTTCAACATCTTCAGCATATTCACCAAGGACTTCCAACTTGGATATCACAAAGGACTACAAGTGAGACAAGGAGGACTTGCTCAAGATTTAGAGACTGAGGAAATGCAAAAGCTAGAAGGAGCCCACATCATTTGAAGTATTCTAACCAAGAGTTTTCCAAGGAAACCATGATCTCATGCAAAAAGAAAGCAACCAAGAATGATGGAAAGATCACAAGTGAACCATATAGATGGACCACCATATTTTAGATAAGTCAAACCCACCAACTTATGTGGTGTAACAAAAATATTTTGTTGCCTAAGTAGGTGCTTGAACTTTGTGCTTGAGTGAAATGTTTGGTTTGTGATTGCATGCACATTGCTTGTGTGAATTGTGATGTGTGTGATTAGAATTGATTCCTTAGAATTGTCTTGCCTATTCTAATCTCCATTTAACCCAAACAGATGACCACTCCAAGAGACTCCAACATCAAGGTTGATGACACCAACACCAAACAAGAGAACAGAATGAAAGAACTCATAGCAACCCAGAACCAGTTGAACCAAGTGACAGCTCAATTCATAGCTAACACCAGTGGAGAAGATCCAACCCTGCAAGGATTTTTGGAAACTCAAGGCCAATTGATGCTTAAGGTGACTGATCAAATGATCAATATGGAAGAAAGCTATTCCAAAAGAGTTTGTGACAACAGGGATGACAGAAATGTTATTCTAGATGGATCCCCAGCTTGCATTATTTGTGGAGACAAGGATCATACTTCCAAGGAGCATGGAGATCAATGCCCCAACTGTGAAGAGAAACATCCTGCTGGACAATGTCCCACTTCTCAAGCTACTTGCTACATATGTGAAGGAAACAACCATGTTCCTATTCAATGCCCCATCTATTCCATTGTGGAACAAAGGAAACAAGGCGGAGTGCAACAAATGATTGCAAACCAACAAGAAGGATCCAAGTCTACTCAGAAGGTTGATGACAAAGGAAAAGGACCACTTATACCTCCAAACAAAACAACCCAATTCAAAGGACCAAAGAAAGGACCTATGAATTATCCAAAGAGCAAGAGAAGGCCCAGGAAACATGTAGACATTCCTACCTACCAGATAACTTATGAACAACATGAACTAGATGCACTCCTAGCTTTGGAGAAACCCAAAAAGCAAAAGAAGGACAAAAGCCATGTGCAATGTCATAAATGTAAAGAAATGGGACACTATTCCAGTGAATACCCAGAGAACCAGAAGAATAAAGAGATTATCCAAGTGGTGTGCAACAACTGCAAAGAGCTAGGCCACTATGTAGCAACTTGTCCACAAGAGCCACGTAAAGAACTCAAGGATATCAACTATTTCAATTGCAAGAACCCAGGACATTATGCAAGCAACTGCCCAGAAAAGATGAAGAGCAAGTTGAACAAGCCTATGGAGAAACTCAACCTTGGCCCATGAGTCAAGCATGGAAACCAAGGACACAATGCAAATGTTTGCCCAGAGAAGTTTTCCCAGGATCCCAAGAAGGCCAATATGTAATTGTTTTGTTTGAAAATTTTAAGGGTGGTAGTACCCTAGTTGTTTTGAGCCTACTTGTAACCCTAGCTTTCCCAAATCTCGGGACGAGATTTATTTTAAGGGTGGTAGCCTGTCACATCCCAAGATTTTCCAAATCTTGTAATGTGAAAAATAAATGAATAAAATAAAACTTTGTTGATTTTCAGGGTGAGAAGAAACTTTTTGAATCCAATTGGGAACTTTCAAAACCTATTTGGATCAAATAAAATCCTAAAGGGATTTAAAAAGTTAATTAAACAATAAACTTCAAAATATTTGGATTTCTATTTTTGATCTTTTAAATAAAAAGATTTGGTTTCAAAAGAAATAGAAGTTTTACAACTAAGGATTATTTTGTAAGCCAAATTAAAACTTGGCCAAACCTTTGAAATAAAATAATTCTATTTGATAAAAATAATAAAGGTTTATTTAAAATAAATTAATAAGGGTTTAATATCCAAGTTTTATAAATAAAGGTTTTACTATTTTAAATAAACACTAAAACTTATTTATTTATTTTTAATAAGTTTTCCAAGTATTTTATATTCTCAAATAAAACCTACTGATTTGGTTTTGAAAATATTTAGATTTCAAATGGAGTTTTTTAAATAAATTAAAACCTATTTGATTTATTAACTAGTGTCCATTTTATTTAATTATAAATGGACTCTAAAGTAAAAATATTGTTTTATTTTGGACTTTGGTTTATGTGTTAAACAGAACCAAATTCAAATGAAAAGTATGGTGATTGTTTGATTTGTTTTGATTGTTTGATTTGCTGTTTGATTTTCAAAACAGAAAATAGAAACAGAAAAGGAAAAACAATTTGAAAGAAAAAAAATAAGAATTGGACTCAGCCCAACTGGCCAAGCCCAGCAAGACCCAATCCAGCCCACCTACTCTCTCCCGCGGCGAAATGTTTTCCACTCAGAACCGCACTCGCACAGAAGCTGACTGGTGGAACTCCTTTCCTTCTCGCCTCCTCACTCACGACAGGACCCCACCTCTCCTGTTCATCGTCCTCACCCCGAGCTAATTCCTCCTCACCGTTTCCTGCCTTAACTCCGGCGATCAATTCGCGATAATCACGACCATTACTCCCCCTGCGACCACGTCCTATTAAACGCCTGCATCTTCTCCTCCTTTCCCCTCTGTCGCCATAACCAACACGCCACCAGGCTACACAAATTTCGCCAGAGACCACCCTCGGTTCCGACGAGGTCCGGTGCCAATTCCGGCGACCCAACGCCGCCCCTTGCCTCACCAACCACGCACACATACTCTCCACCTCCTGGCGCATCTGTCTGTGCCTTTCGTTCAACTGCAGGCGCACCAGAACGACGTCCTCGACAAAGCCCTGAGCGCCGCCGCGTCTGCAACTTCTCTGGCGAGTTCCCCAGGTGAAATCCGACCGCCCCTCTTCTTATCCTTCACTCACACAGCTTTGCCTTGATCTTGCGCACCTAACCATGCCCTCTGTTTCACTTCTCGTGATCTGTAGCGACAACTCCGACCACGACCAGGACCACCCGACGTTGTTCTCCACTCCGGCGAGCAATCGCTGCTGTTCCAGAACGCACCTTGCCACGCCGACCACACGACGAGCATCACCATGTCCTCGCGATTACGGTGAGCATCCCCACATCATTCTTTGCTTCCTAGAACCATCGCTAGCACCTCGCCTGACCGTCGCCGCCGTCTGCCGCCGCGTAGCGCCGCCAGCTTTTGGTCAAGCACGCGAGAGCCGTTAGATCCCCATCCTGTGGCATAGATAGAACGACTTAAGCGAACCGGTATGGAAGCATCTGAGCCGCACGATTCGCATTAGATCCAACGCACCACAGAGCTGATCCAACCGAAGCGGTACCAGCCAATGGCTTTGTGACGCGTGGCCAGTATTAGATTTAAAAACAGATTTGAGTTGCAAATTGAAATCCCTATAACTTTTGATCCACACGTCCAAAAATTGCAAACTTTATATCGTTGGAATCAGTGGAACAAGCCCTAGACAACCATGCAATTTGTTTAGTAATTTGTATCTGTTAGATTGTTTGTTTTTGCAGAAACATTTGTATGCTTGTTTAGATTATAAAAATTGTTCAAAAATGTTTTTAAGGTTAAAATCTTTGCAAATTAGTTTGTGCTGAACTTACTGACCCTAGGAACCAACCCATGGTTTGAAAATGAATTTTGTGAAGTTTAGGATGGATTAATTGGTTTAGTCCATTTCTAGCCAAATAAAAATAATGGTTTTGTTATGAAAATGTTTTTGGAGTAAAAACTTGGGAAAATGATTGGAACAAACCTACTGACCCTAAACACCAAGTTTTGAGAAACAACTTATTTTGTGAATAACTGCAAACAAACAAAAATATATGCATGCATGCAAAATGCTAAGTGATGATTTGTAAAACTCAACCAAGCAAGTGCACAGTACTGAATCCTAAACAAGTCAAAAACTTGCCACACAACAATAATTTAAACCCTAAATTAATTCCTAAACAATTCATATGCTCAAATAAGCCCTACACATGTTTTTGCAAAAGAAACCATTTTAACAGATTCAAAACATTAAACACATTGAATATCATGAAAGTGCTTGATCTCCTGATTCCAACGGTATAAAATTTGCCAAAATCTAACGTGGGAATCAAAAGTTACAAACAAAACAAATTTGAACTATAATCTGATTCAAAATCTGTTTTAAATCTAAACTACTGCCACGCGGCGCTATCCTATTGGCCGGTACCGTTTCGCTCAGGATCACGCTTCCGCGCCGTCGGATCAAGTTAGATCCAACGCGCCAGATCTAAATAAAATGCTTCGCTCCAGATCTAATCTAGTCCCTGCGATACAGATCTAACGGCTGCCGTTGCTCTGACCAAAGTCGAGCGGCGCTAGCGCGGCGGCGAGCGGCGGAGCGCTCTGTCAGTGGCGGTGCCGGCGAACTAGGTCGCCCGGGGAGGGGAGAGGGTGCTCACCAGAACCGCAGTGACGAGGTGAAGCTCAACGTGTCCCTGGCTGGCGAAGGGGCGCTCGGAGTCGTCAGGGATTCCTCGCTGGAGTTCGCGAACGCGTCGGGTGGTTGCTGTCGAAGTCATTGCCGAGGTTCCGCGTCACCCTAGCACAAACCAGGTGGTTTAGGAGATGCAAAAGACGGTGGCGAACAACCTCGTATGCGAGAGAGATCAAGGGGCGCGCTATGCTTACCGTAATCGGTCGCCGGAGTTGAGTGGCGGCTCGGTCGTTTGCGGGAATGAACGGGGACGGCGTCCTGGGTCACAAGCAGGCAAGCAAAGGGTATCAGAAGATGCACGAGGTCCTACTGGACACATTCGTTTGAATCAGAGGCACAGGGGCGGTCGGGACTCACCGGAATTTGCTGCCGGAGATCGTCGGAGCTGCGGCGGTGTTTGGCGAGTTACGAGCAGCCTGGTGGCGTGGAGAGAAAATTGAGTGAGGGGAATGGAGCGGAGTGGGGAGGGATTTAATTAGGCAGAGGCTCGACAAGAAACGCCTGGTGAATCAATGGCAATTACGCCGCGGAATCAACGCAGCAACGGCCAGCGGCGACAGCGTCTGCGCGCGAGATTTGGGGAAGAAGGAGTCGACGTGGAGAGGGCCCAGTTGTCTGCGAGAGGAACAGAAGGGGTGTGGGGTCCTGGCGTCAGCGACTCGCTGGGTGCGTCTGCGCGTGAGAGAGAGAGGGAAAACCTGGGTGGGCTAGCTGGGCTGGTTTCGCTGTTGGGCCTAAAGTCTGGCGCCGGCCCTTTTCTTTTTTCTTTATTCCTTTTCTATTTCTAATTTGATTTTCTGGAATGTTTTTCAAATGAATTCAAAAGCTATTTTAATTCAAATCTATTCAGGATTTTTTGCAGTGTGCAATAGTCACAATTCTTGGCATAAAACCAAGTGGTCACTTTGAATTGGCTTGGTCATTTGGAAAAATAAAATAAACAGTGACATAGCACTTGTTTTATATTGACTTTGAAATGGGTTTTCAAATTGTATTTGCTTTGAACTCTTGGTTTGAACCTTAGCAAACTAGCAAAACATTCTGAAAACAACAAGGCACAAAGTTTGGTTTCACGAACAACTACCTCTCATAGAAAGAGTAGCATTTGTTTCAAATGATGATCACATAAAATAATGAGCTCATATGCTCCTGTTTTGAATTGTTTTGTTTGAAATGAATTATATATGATCATGGATGCATGGATGATATGCATGAGTTTGAAACATGATTTTAGAGATGTTACAAATCTAACCCCCTTAAGGTGAATCTCGCCCTCGAGATTCGGATTGGCTAGCAAATAGGTGAGGGTGGTCTTTCCGAAGATCATCTTCTCTTTCCCATGGTGCTTCCTCTTCGGAGTGATGGTTCCACTGCACTTTGCATAACTTGATAGTCTTAGTCCGTGTAACTCTTTCTGCCGTCTCAAGAATCTTGATAGGTTTCTCTTCATAGGTGAGATCACTTTCCAACTGAACTTCTTCCAAAGGTATAGTATCTTTCAAGGAAGTCTCTTCCATTTCAGGATGACATTTCTTAAGCTGACTCACATGAAACACATTATGAACGGCTGACAGAGATTCTGGCAGTTCTATTTCATAGGCAACTTCTCCTTTACGACTCAGAATCTTGAATGGTCCAACATATCTTGGTGCCAATTTTCCTTTGACTCCGAATCTCTTCACTCCACGAAGTGGTGACACTCTAAGATAGGATCTATCACCAACTTCGTAGGTGACTTCTCTACGCTTAGGATCTGCGTAGCTTTTCTGTCGGGACTGTGCTATCTTCAATCTGTCTTTAACCAACTTGACCTTCTCTTCGGCTTCCTTGATAAGATCTGTTCCGAATAAACTTCTTTCTCCCACACCATTCCATAACAATGGGGTGGTACACTTTCTTCCGTAGAGAAACTCAAATGGTGTCATCACAATGCTGGCTTGATAGCTGTTGTTATAAGAAAATTCTGTGTAAGGCAGACTTTCATCCCAACTGGCTCCATAGTCTAGGGCACATTCCCTCAACATGTCTTCGAAAATCTGATTAGTCCTTTCCGTTTGTCCATCGGTTTGAGGATGAAAAGCAGTAATGAATTCCAACCTCGTTCCCAATGACTCATGTAACTGTCTCCAAAAATGGGAAGTGAATTGAGTTCCCCTATCAGACACAATACTCTTGGGCACTCCATGTAGATATACAATTCTACTCATGTAGATTTTGGCTAACTTTGCACTTGTATAGGTTGTCTTCACGGGTATGAAATGAGCCACTTTATTTAGGCGATCCACTACTACCCAAATAGAATCGTATCCTGACCGGGTCCTTGGTAATCCGGTAATGAAATCCACACCAATCTTGTCCCACTTCCAATCAGGAATAGGTAGTGGTTGAAGTAAACCTGTTGGTTTCTGATGTTCTGCCTTAACTCTACTACACACATCACACAAAGCAATATGTTCGGCGATGTCCTTCTTGAGATTATTCCACCAAAATCTTTCTTTCATGTCCATGTACATTTTGGTGTTACCCGGATGAATGGAATACGGAGAGTTGTGTGCTTCTTGCAAAATCAGTTTCCGCAACTCCGGGTCTTGTGGAACACAGATACGTTTCCCATGCCATAAAGTACCCTGTTCGTCTTCATGGAATCCTTTGGCTTTTCCTTTGCCAATCTTTTCCTTAATCTCTTCAATTTCCTTATCAGTCTTCTGAGCTTCTTTGATCTTGTCCAATAAAGTGGGTTGAACATCCAAAGTCATGAGATGTCCTTCAGGGACAATCTCCAATCTGAGCTTTCTAAACTGGGTACACAGATCTTCTGGCAATTCTCCTTTGGTAAGGTCATTCACAAAAACCTTACGAGTTAGAGCATCTGCTACAACATTTGCTTTACCGGGGTGGTATTGCAAACTTAAGTCATAGTCCTTGATAAGTTCTAGCCACCTTCTTTGTCTCATATTAATTTCCTTCTGGGTGAAGATATACTTCAAACTTTTGTGATCTGTGAACACTTCACAACGCTTTCCCAAAAGATAGTGTCTCCATGTTTTGAGTGCATGGACAACAGAGGCTAACTCCAAATCATGAGTAGGATAATTCACTTCATGAGTTTTGAGTTGTCTCGAGGCATAAGCCACAACTTTACCGTCTTGCATAAGTACTGCACCCAAACCCTGATGAGATGCATCACAATATACTTGGAAATCTTTTTCCAAATCCGGCAGACACAAGACTGGTGCTGTCACAAGTCTCTTCTTCAATTCCTGAAAACTGAGTTCACAACCCTCAGACCAAGCAAACTTCTTGTCTTTCTTTAGCAATTCAGTCATAGGTTTAGCAACCTTTGAGAAATTCTCAATGAACCTTCTGTAGTAGCCTGCTAAGCCAAGGAAACTACAAACTTCTTTCACGGACTTGGGAGATTTCCATTCAGTCACAGCTGAAACCTTAGCAGGGTCAACTGCTACACGATCCTTTGTCATAACATGACCAAGAAAACCAACTTCATCCAACCAGAACTCACACTTGCTGAATTTGGCATAAAGTTTATGCTCTCTTAACTTCTCAAGTATCAAACGCAAATGTCCTTCATGCTCTTCTTTGCTCTTGGAGCAGACTAAGATGTCATCGATGAAAACGACAACAAACTTGTCAAGGAATTCCATGAACACCTTGTTCATCATATTCATGAAGTATGCTGGAGCATTGGTCAACCCAAAAGGCATTACAGTATACTCATACAATCCATACCTTGTAGTGAACGATGTTTTAGGTATGTCTTGTTCCTTATCTTGAGTTGAAAATAACCTGACCGGAGATCGATCTTTGAGAACACACATGCTCCTTCTAGTTGATCAAACAAGTCATTGATTCTAGGCAAAGGGTATTTGTTCTTGATAGTCACCTCGTTGAGTGAACGGTAATCTATGCATAACCTTTGACTTCTATCCTTCTTCTCCACGAACAAAACTGGGGCTCCCTAAGATGAAGAACTTGGTTGAATAAATCCTTTCTGTAGCTATTCTCCAAGTTGTTTCTTGAGTTCTTTCAGTTCATCAACTGACATTTTATAAGGTCTCTTTGCTATTGGTCCTGATCCTGGTACCAAATCTATAAGAAACTCCACATCTCTATCTGGTGGCATTCCCGGCAATTCTTCCAAAAACACATCCGGATATTCACTCACAATTGGCACACTGTCTATGTTAACCCCCTTAAGAGAATTAAGCATACTCCTTTTTGCTTCAAAGTTGGTCTTGAATCTGATCCTTTTATTTTCTAGAGTTGTGAGTGAGACAGTATGGTTGGCACAATCTATCACTCCTTTGTACTTAGTCATCCAGTCCATTCCCAAAATGACATCCAATCCTTGGGAGTTTAGAATTATCAAGTTAACGGGAAACTTATACTTCCCAAACTCTATGACTAGATCATGACATCCTGAATTCACTATCATTTCTCCACCAGGAGAACTTACTTTTATAGGACACCCAATAGTTTCTACCGGTAGTTCATTTCTTTCAACAAATGCTCTTGATATGAATGAATGAGATGCACCAGTATCAAAGAGTACAAATGCTGGAATAGAATTGAGTCTGAACTTACCAACAACAGCATCAGGCTCCTCATAGACCTCCTCCACATTGATGTGGTTTACTTGTCCCTTCTGAAAAGGGTTGGGCTTGTTGGGTCCTTCAACTTTCTTTTCTGGGCAGTCATTTGCATAATGCCCCATCTTCTTGCATTTGAAGCATTCAACCTGACTGATGTCTCACTTAACAGGCTGACTTGCACTTCCACTTCCATTACCACTTTGGTGACTCTTGTATCCACCCTTGTGGTTCTTGTATTTGTCATTGTCATGTCTACGGTGATGTTTGTCATGACGGTTGTGGTTGTGGTGCTTGTTGAATTTCCCATGCTTGTGGGATCCTGAGCTTCCGCTGTCATCATAATGAGATCGTTTGTGAGACGATCCCGAGCTGTGCTTGTCGGAGTACTTTCTCTTTCTACTCTCAACTTGCTTCATTTTGTTCTCCAAAATAGCAGCCTTGTCACAAAGCGACTGATAAGTGGGAACATATGCTACAGCCAACTACAGGTTCAGCTCATCATTCAAGCCTTCAAGAAATTTTTCCTTTCTCTTAGCATCAGTGTCAACTTCATCCGGTGCATAACGCGCCAGATTGTTGAACTCCTCAATATATTCAGCCACGCCGCGGTGGCGCTGCTTCAGATTGTGGAACTCTTTATTTTTCAGACTCATCACTCCAGATGAGATATGAGCAGTGCGAAAGCCATCCTCAAATATAGCCCATGTCACTTCATCTATGGGAGTGGTGATCTGGAAGTTATCCCACCAAGTGGCGGCTGGCCCTTCCAGCAGATGTGCTGCAAATCTGACCTTTTCAGCATCCGTACAGTCCACGGTTACCAAGTCCTTGTTTACAGAACGTAGCCAATCATTGGCCACCATGGGATCAGTCGTCCCTGAGAACTTAGCTGGCCTCAATCCCAAGAACCTGGTAAGCATATCAAAACCTGGAGGGTTGTTATTGTTGTTGTTGTTATTGTTGTTATTGTTGTTGTTTTGGTTCTAGATGAACGTCGTCATCGTCTGCATCAGCTGTGTTTGAGCAGTCATCATTTGCTGCATTTCTGGAGTGATGTTGTTGTTGTTGTTGGGGTTGGGGTTTGCACGACGGGGAGGCATTTGTGGTTTGTTCAAATAGAGATAAGAATGAGATACCCATAGATGCTTTCATGCACATTACATCACATAAGCAAACACATAGCATGCAACACAAAGGTAAAGGTTCAACAACAAGATAACAAGTTCACAAAGTAAAACACACAAGTAGCAAGCCATCCACATGTCGGATGGTCCAATAACAAGTTCTCAAACAAAAAGTATGATAGTAAATGATAAATGAGTAGTCAAATCTACTCCTCGGCATCAATCTCCTCCTCGACAAAGGTAAGACCTGCGTTCTCCATCGCGGTCTTGTATTCCTCGACGTTAGTGGTCAAGGTCTCTATCTTGGCCTTGAGAGCCCTCTTCTAGGAACGAAGCCTCTCTATCACTGTCTGCTGCTGCTCGAGCTCGAAATCATTGGACTGCAGTTCTTCAGTCATGTCCTGGATCTTCTTGTTCCTATCCTGGACACGCTTCTCCTGACTCTTGAACTTCCTGTCCTGGGTCTCGAACTTCGCCTCGATTTCCTTGACTATCTCGTCTTGATCTGCGAAGAGCTTGTCCTTCTCGCGAAGCTGCACCTGGAGCTCGTCATTGTTGAGCATGACATTGGTCCTGTCAGTGTCCACGTGCCTAATGAGAGACTCTAAGTCCTGGAGGTATAGGCGTATCGGCTCTGCTGCGTCCCTCGAATCGTCCTCGAAGTCGATGGACTCTCCATCCTCATCACGTCTTCCGAAGATGTGGAAGTGGGTACCTCTAACCTGTCGGGAGTGTCGCCCTAGCAGACGTCCTATCAGATCCTGCATAACTACCTCAAGGCCTCTCTCCCTGTCATCGTGCATGAGCTTGAAGACAATGGCCTCCGTGGTAGGCTCTGTCTGGCGTCCGGGGTGGTTGACCTTGAAGCCCCAGAGGTCCTTCCTCTCAAACTTGGTGAGGGGATGCACCATGATGGTGGGAAGAGGGAGATTGAGCAAAGTAGTAAGATGAACGATACGAGGACCAAAGCGGGTAACCTGGAACTCCTCAACAGTGCTGATGGTAATAGGCATCTAATTATAAGATAGAAAAGTTAGAACAACACAAATCAAGATAAAACAAAATACAAAAAATCACATACATATCCTTGGGAAGCAAAACACACAAGTCATGCATACATGAAACCATTACAACAACCAAGGTTCAATCTTATTTTAAAGCAACATTTGGAAAATAAGGTGATAGGTGGTGGTCCAACTAACGAAGTACGTTTACAATCCTATCTCACTGGATCTGTTGGCTAATACAATATTTCTAGAAGGAATCAGCCTATCTTGCTCACATGACTCCATCACTAAGTCTATAATGTCTGCTCTTAAGGTTTGGTTGGTAGCTTCCAACTCTTGGGTATGTTCCTTCTCTTTCCTTAGATCATTTTGGAGGTTGAGCATTCTGCACTTGACTCTATCACCAAGTTCTTTGATGGTCTTCCAAGCTGCATCCTTTGCTGATTCAAAGAATGTAGTGTGCACCACTGAATTAGTGAACATGCAGAATCCTTTTTCCTGATGGTTGTCTTCCTTGTTTTTATACAAGTGAAGTTGCACCCACCAGTATTCCACTCCTTCATCCATCATAGGAAAACCTTTGTACACAGCTGCACCTTGTATCTCTAATGCAACCATGAGGTCCTTGAGAGCCTTGGGGAATTCTGTCTCACACTCCAAAGTCATTGTCATGAGTGGTCCTTTCCTCACGGCTTCGTTGATGGAGTTCATCTACAAATAGATTAGAAAAGTTTTACGAGAAGAATAGACAAGTGTAGAAGTTGAAAAATTTTCCTTAGTGGTTTCCAATCCTAGGGTCATAATCCTACAGGCAACACAGTGCTCTGATACCATCTGTAACATCCCTCCTTTATAAAGGAAAAGGATCCCTGTGATTGCAATGCTAGTCCCTGGATCATTGCTAGCATCCACAGTTTAAGATGAAGTACACAGATACAAAGGTCATTTATTACATCCATTTCAGAGATAAACATAGTATTTACAACTCAAGGCCACAGGCCTAATACAAGAGTTTGAATAAGTAAATAAATGTAAGTCTTCATCTTCATGTGCCACAGGCAAACATGTTGAGTGTAGACTCATGACACCTAATCCTCATCAGAGTAACCTGCAACATCGCAAGTTACAGCCACAGTGGGTCAATACTTTGGAATAGTATTGGCAAGTGATACCTTAGTATATTTTAAGTGGACTAGATACTATATGCAAATTTGGCCAAGTGTAGCTTGGCTTGCTTTGCTCAAAATAGGTTTTTCCTATTAGTTGAAATCACTAAGTTTTTCTTTGTCAAAACTTTTCCCAAGGAACCACCAATAGACATTGAGGTCCTTCACCCTTGTTCACCCACAAATTTTTACTTAGAAATTGGGATGAGGAGATTCTTGATAGCTTCCATGCCTTGATGCTCAAGTTGTCCATTGCCATGGACTTGGCTAAGTACTTAGATTTTTCCATCTGCAGAGGTTGTGCACTTTCCCCACCAGACTTGGTTTCACCAAGACAGGACCTTTCAGAAGCCTTCCCTTAGACCAAATGGACGCGTTCCAACCTATCATTCCCACTACCACCAACTGTCCAAATGGCTAAGTTCTAGCAACTTATGTGATCCCGGCAGAGCCCATATTGCCAAGTGGATGCACTAGAAGCTTCTTAACACTTGGCCTCTAAAATCTCTTTGTACCTGGGTGGCTTACCACAAGTGAGATACACAAGGTAAACCATAGCCATGGGCCTTGTGTAACCACTCAACCAAAACCACCAATCAAGTCCCTTTCCACCCAGGTGATTCATTGACTTAGTTGTTTTATTAAGCAAAACAAGTCCAAAGACTTAGAAATATTTTTATCATAGCATGTATATTTCACCAACCCTTGTTTGCTACTAGCTAGGCTAAGCATGGCATAGATAGTAACTTAACTTAGAAATTTCCTAGCAATTCTACAACTACTTAGGATTTCCCAACATGGCATATAGGCAAAATAATAACATGCAAGACTTAGCAAAATATTTCTAATGCTTAGTATAAAATATAGGGATAGAATTATTCATGAACTACCACTTGCCTTGGTAGTTGGGAGAGTAGCACTCTTCACAATCACAATCACTAGCACCAAAGTCTACACAAAGAATGGTAGCAACAAATTACACACATAACATATGCAAACAAACAAAAATATATGCATGCATGCAAAATGCGAAGTGATGATTTTTAAAACTCAACCAAGCAAGTGCACAGTACTGAATCCTAAACAAGTCAAAAACTTGCCACACAACAATAATTTAAACCCTAAATTAATTCCTAAACAATTCATATGCTCAAATAAGCCCTACACATGTTTTTTCAAAAGAAACCATTTTAACAGATTCAAAACATTAAACACATTGAATATTATGAAAGTGCTTGATCTCCTGATTCCAACGGTATAATATTTGCCAAAATCTAACGTGGGAATCAAAAGTTATAAACAAAACAAATTTGAACTATAATCTGATTCAAAATCTGTTTTAAATCTAAACTACTGCCACGCGGCGCTATCCTATTGGCCGGTACCGTTTCGCTCAGGATCACGCTTCCGCGCCGTCCGATCAAGTTAGATCCAACGCGCCAGATCTAAAGAAAATGCTTCGCTCCAGATCTAATCTAGTCCCTGCGATACAGATCTAACGGCTGCCGTTGCTCTGACCAAAGTCGAGCGGCGCTAGCGCGGTGGCGAGCGGCGGAGCGCTCTGTCAGTGGCGGTGCTGGCGAACTAGGTCGCCCGGGGAGGGGAGAGGGTGCTCACCAGAACCGCAGTGACGAGGTGAAGCTCAACGTGTCTCTGGCTGGCGAAGGGGCGCTCGGAGTCGTCAGGGATTCCTCACTGGAGTTCGCGAACGCGTCGGGTGGTTGTTGTCGAAGTCGTTGTCGAGGTTCCGCGTCGCCCTAGCACGAACCAGGTGGTTTAGGAGATGCGCAAGACGGTGGAGAACAACCTCGTATGCGAGAGAGATCAAGGGGCGCGCTATGCTTACCGTAATCGGTCACCGGAGTTGAGTGGCGGCTCGGTCGTTTGCGGGAATGAACGGGGACAGCGTCCTGGGTCACAAGCAGGCAAGCAAAGGGTATCAGAAGATGCACGAGGTCCTGCTGGACACACTCGTTTGAATCAGAGGCACAGGGGCGGTCGGGACTCACCGGAATTTGCTGCCGGAGATCGTCGGAGCTGCGGCGGTGTTTGGTGAGTTGCGAGCAGCCTGGTGGCGTGGAGAGACAATTGAGTGAGGGGAATGGAGCGGAGTGGGGAGGGGTTTAAGTAGGCATAGGCTCGACAACAAACGCCTGGTGAATCAATGGCAATTACGCCACGGAATCAACGCAGCAACGGCCAGCGGCGATGGCGTCTGCGCGCGAGATTTGGGGAAGAAGGAGTCGACGTGGAGAGGGCCCAGTTGTCTGCGAGAGGAACAGAAGGGGTGTGGGGTCCTGGCGTCAGCGACTCGCTGGGTGCGTCTGCACGTGAGAGAGAGAGGGAAAACCCGGGTGGGCTAGCTGGGCTAGTTCCGCTGTTGGGCCCAAAGTCTGGCGCCGGCCCTTTTCTTTTTTCTTTATTCCTTTTCTATTTCTAATTTGATTTTCTGGAATGTTTTTCAAATGAATTCAAAAGCTATTTGAATTCAAATATATTCAGGATTTTTTTCAGTGTGCAATAGTCACAATTCTTGGCATAAAACCAAGTGGTCACTTTGAAATGGCTTGGTCATTTGGAAAAATAAAATAAACAGTGACATAGCACTTGTTTTATATTGACTTTGAAATGGTTTTTCAAATTGTATTTGCTTTGAACTCTTGGTTTGAACCTTAGAAAACTAGCAACACATTCTGAAAACAACAAGGCACAAAGTTTGGTTTCATGAACAACAACCTCTCATAGAAAGTGTGGCATTTGTTTCAAATGATGATCACATAAAATAATGAGCTCATATGCTCCTGTTTTTTAATTGTTTTGTTTGAAATGAATTCTATATGATCATGGATGCATGGATGATATGCATGAGTTTGAAACATGATTTAGGGATGTTACAACTTTCTTCCATAGAGAAACTCAAATGGTGCCATCTCAATACTGGCTTGATAGCTGTTATTGTAAGAGAATTCTGCGCACGGCAGACTTTCATCCCAACTGGCTCCATAGTCTAGAGCACATGCTCTCAACATATCTTCAAGAATCTGATTAGTCCTTTCTGTCTGTCCATCAGTTTGAGGATGAAATGCAGTGCTGAATTCCAACCTCGTTCCCAATGACTCATGTAGCTGCCTCCAAAAATGAGAAGTGAATTGGGTTCCCCTATCAGACACAATACTCTTGGGTACTCCATGTAGACATACAATTCTGCTCATATAGATCTTGGCTAACTTAGCATTGTATAAGTTGTCTTCACGGGTATGAAATGAGCCACTTTAGTTAGGCGATCCACTACTACCCAAATAGAATCATATCCTGACCTGGTCCCCGGCAATCCGGTGATGAAATCCATGCCAATCTTGTCCCACTTCCAATCAGGAATAGGTAGTGGTTGCAACAATCCCTCTTGTTTCTGATGTTCTGCTTTCACTCTACTACATACATCACACAAAGCAATATGTTCGGCGATGTCCTTCTTGAGATTATTCCACCAAAATCTTTCTTTCATATCCATGTACATTTTGGTGTTACCCGGATGAATAGAATATGGTGAGTTGTGTGCTTCTTGTAAAATCAGTTTCCGAAGCTCCGAATCTTGTGGAACACAGATACGTTTTCCATGCCATAAAGTACCCTGTTCGTCTTCATGGAATCCTTTGGATTTTCCCTTGCCAATCTTTTCCTTAATCTCTTCAATTTCCTTATCTGCCTTTTGGTCTTCTTTGATCTTGTCCAACAAGATGGGTTGAACATCCAAAGACATGAGATGTCCCTCAGGCACAATCTCTAATTTGGGCACACAGATCATCTGGCAATTCTCCCTTAGTAAGGCCATTCACAAAAACTTTACGGCTTAGAGCATCCGCTACAACATTTGCTTTACCGGGGTGGTATTGCAAACTCAAGTCATAGTCCTTGATGAGTTCTAGACATTTTCTTTGTCTCATGTTAATTTCCTTCTGGGTGAAGATATACTTCAAACTCTTGTGATCTGTGAACACTTCACAATGCTTTCCCAAAAGATAATGTCTCCATTTTTTGAGTGCATGGACAACAGAGGCTAATTCTAAATCATGAGTAGGGTAGTTTACTTCATGAGTTTTGAGTTGTCTCGAGGCATAAGCCACAACTTTCCCTTATTACATAAGTACTACACCTAATCCATGATGAGATGCATCACAATATACTTGGAAATCTTTCTCCAAATCTGGCAAACATAAGACTGGTGCTGTCACTAGTCTCTTCTTTAGTTCTTGAAAGCTGAGTTCACAACCTTCAGACCAAGCAAACTTCTTGTCTTTCTTTAGCAATTCTGTCATAGGTTTAGCTACCTTGGAGAAATTCTCAATAAATATTTTGTACTATCCTACCAAGTCAAGGAAACTACGAACCTCTTTTACTGACTTAGGAGATTCCCATTCAGTTACAGCTGAAACTTTAGCAGGGTCTACTGCTACACCATCTCCTGACACAACGTGTCCAAGAAAACCAACTTCATTTAAACAAAATTCACACTTGCTGAATTTGGCATACAACTTATGCTCTCTAAGCTTCTCAAGTATCAAACGTAAATGTCCTTCATGATCTTCTTTGCTCTTGGAGTAAATCAAAATGTCATCGATGAAAACGACAACAAACTTATCAAGAAATTCCATGAACACCTTGTTCATCATATTCATGAAGTATGCTGGTGCATTGGTCAAACCAAATGGCATCACGGTATACTCATACAATCCATACCTTGTGGTAAAAGCTGTCTTAGGTATGTCTTGTTCCCTTATCTTGAGCTAGAAATAACCTGACCGGAGATCAATCTTTGAGAACACACAAGCTCCTTCTAACTGATCAAACAAGTCATTGATTCTAGGCAAAGGGTATTTGTTCTTAATAGTCACCTCATTGAGTGAGCGGTAATCTATGCATAACCTTTGACTTCTATATTTCTTTTCCACAAACAAAACTGGTGCTCCCCAAGATGAAGAACTTGGTTGGATAAATCCTTTTTGCAACTGTTCTCCAAGTTGCTTCTTGAGTTCTTTCAACTCATCAACTGACATCTTGTACGGTCTCTTTGCTATTGGTCCAGATCCTGGTAGCAAATCAATAAGAAATTCCACATCTCTATCTGGTGGCATTCCCGGCAATTCTTCCGGAAACACATCCGGATATTCACTCACAATGGGCACACTGTCCATGCTAACCCCCTTAACAGAATTTAGCTTACTCCTGTTTGCGTCAAAGTTGGTCTTGAATCTGATCCTCTTATTTTCTGGAGTTGTGAGTGAGACAGTATGATTGGCACAATTTATCACTCCCTTGTGCTTAGTCATCCAGTCCATTCCCAAAATAACATCCAATCCATGGGAGTTTAGGATTATCAAGTTAACGGGAAACTTATACTTCCCAAACTCTATGACTAGATCATGACATCCTGAATTCACTATCATTTCTCTGCCAGGAGAACTTACTTTTATAACACCCAATAGTTTCTACCAGTAGTTCGTTTCTTTCAACAAATGATCTTGATATGAATGAATGAGATGCACCAGTATCAAAGAGAACAAATGCTAGAACAGAATTGAGTTTGAACTTACCAGCAACAGCATGAGGTTCCTCATAAATTTCCTCCACATTGATGTGGTTCACTTGTCCCTTTTGAAAAGGTTTGGGCTTGTTGGGTCCTTCAACTTTCTTTTCTGGGCATTCATTTGCATAATGCCCCATCTTCTTGCACTTGAAACATTCAACCTGACTAAGATCCTTCTTGACAGGCTGGTTTCCACTGCCACTTCCACTTCCATTGTGGTGGCCCTTATATCCACCCTTGTGATTCTTGTACTTATCATTGTCATGACTACGATTGTGCTTGTTGTCATGATAACGGTTGTGGTTGTGGTGCTTCTTGAATTTTCCATGCTTGTGGGATCCAGAACTCCCACTGTCATCATAATGGGAACGCTTGTGAGACGATCCTGAGCTGTGCTTGTCAGAGTGCTTTCTCTTCCTGCTTTCCACTTGTTTCATTTTGCTCTCCAAAATAGCAGCCTTGTCACAAATAGACTGGTATGTGGGAACATAAGCCACAACTAACTGCAGGTTCAGTTCATCATTCAACCCTTCAAGGAACTTTTCCTTCCTCTTAGCATCAGTGTCAACTTCATCCGGTGCATAACGCGCCAGATTGTTGAACTCTTCAATATATTCATCCACGCTGCGGTGGCGCTGCTTCAGGTTATGGAACTATTTATTCTTCAAACTCATCACTCCGGATGAGATGTGAGCAGTACGGAAACCATCTTCAAAGATAGCCGATGTCACATCCTCAATGGGAGTGGTTATTTGGAAGTTATCCCACCAAGTGGCTACTGGTCCTTCCAACAAGTGAGCTGCAAATATGACTTTCTCTTCATCAGTACAGCCAACTGTTACCAAGTCCTTGTTCACAGAGCGTAGCCAATCATTGGCCACCATAGGATCAGTAGTTCCTGAGAACTTTGCTGGCCTCAGTCTCAAGAACCTGGTAAGCATGTCAAAACCCGGTGGGTTGTTCTGATTGTTGTTGTTGTTATTGTTGTTGTTATTGTTGTTGTTCTGATTCTGGATGAACTTAGTCATCATTTGCATCAGCTGAGTCTGAGCTGTCATCATTCGCTGCATCTCCGGGGTGATGTTGTTGTTGGGGTTGGGATTGGCACGTCGGGGAGGCATATGTGGTTTGTTCAATAGAGATAAGAATGAGATACCCATAGATGCTAACATGCACAATACATCACATAAACAATCACCAAACATGCATCATAATAATAATAGTTCAACAACATAGCAAACAACTTTGCAAAGTAAACACACCAATAGCAAGCCATCCAAATGTTGGATGGACATTGCGACTCAATAATAAAAGACATGATAAATAAAGGTAAATGAGTAGTCATCACAACTCCTCGGCATCAACCTCCTCCTCAACAAATGTAAGACCTGCATTCTCCATTGCGGTCTTGTATTCCTCGACATTGGTGGTCAGGGTCTCTACTTTGGCTTTGAGAGCCCTCTTCTGTGAACGAAGCCTCTCAATCACAGTCTGCTGATGCTCGAGCTCGAAGTCCTTGGCCTCCAGTTCTGCAGTCATGTCTCGAATCCTCTTGTTCCTATCTTGGACTCGCTTCTCTTGACTCTTGAACTTTCTGTCCTGACTCTCAAACTTGGCCTCCATCTCCTTGACTATCTCATCTTGCTCCGCGAAGAGCTTGTCCTTCTCACGAAGCTGCACCTGGAGTTCGTCATTGATGAGCATGACGGTGGTCCTATCAGTGTCTATGTGCCTAAGAAGAACCTCTAAGTCCTAGAGGTATAGACGAATCGGCTCTGCTGTCTCCCTCGAAGTATCCTCAAAGTCAATGGCCTCACCATCCTCATCACGTCTACCGAAGGTGTGGAAGTGAGTACCTCTAACCTGTCGAGAGTGTCTCCCTAACAGACGTCCAATCAAGTCCTGCATGACTACCTCTAGGCCTCTCTCCTTGTCATCGTGCATGAGCTTGAAGATGATTGCCTCCATGGTAGGCTCAGTCTGGCGTCCGGGCTGATTAACCTTGAAGCCCCAAAGATCTTTCCTCTCAAACTTGGTGAGGGGAAGCACCATGATGGTAGGAAGAGGGAGATTGAGCAAACTAGTGAGCTCAATAATACGAGGGCCAAAACGAGTTCCCTTGAACTCTTCAGCCGTGCTGATAGTAACATTAGGCATCTATTTAATAAGATAGAAAAAGTTAGAATCATCACAATTTAAGACAAATCACAAGACAAGGCATCACATGCATAACTTTGGAAATCAAAACACACAAGTCATGGAATACATGGATTCATTACAAACAACCAAGGTTCAACTTATTTTAAACAACATTTGGGAAATAAAATGATAAGTGTGGTGGTCCAACTAATGAAGTACGTTTACAATCCCATTTCACTTGCCAAGTTGGCTAACAGGGCATCCCTAGAGGCAATCTGTTTGTCTAGATCACAAGACTCCATTGCTAAGTCTATGATGTCTTTCCTTAAAGTTTGGTTGGTAGCCTCTAGCTCTTTGGTATGCTTCTTTTCTTCCCTAAGGTCATTCTGGGTGTTAAGCATTCTGCACTTGATTCTATCACCAAGTTCTTTGATGGCCCTCCAAGCTGCATCCCTTGCTGAATAAAAGAATGTGGTGTGCATCATTGTGTTGGTGACCATGAAGAATCCCGAGTCCTTGTGGTTGTCTTCCTTGTTTTTATACAAGTGAAGTTGCACCCACCAATACTCAACTCCTTCATCCACCACAGGAAAACCTTTGTACACAGCTGCACCATGTATTCCCATGGCAACCATGAGGTCCTTGAGAGCCTTGGGGAACTCTGTCTCACATTCCAAAGTCATAGTCATGAGTGGTCCCTTCTTCACGGCTTCGTTGATGGAGTTCATCTAAAAATAGAGATGAGAAAGAAGATTAGAAAAGTTTACGAGAAGAAAAGACAAGTGTGGAAGTTGTTGAATTTTTTTCCTTAGTGGTTTCCAATCCTAGGGTCATAATCCTACAGGAAACACAGTGCTCTGATATCATCTTTAAGATCCCTCCTTTGTAAAGGAAAGGATCCCTGTGATTGCAATGCTAGTCCCTGGATCAATGCTACCATCCACAGTTTAAGATGAAGTACACAAAAACAAAGGTCATTATTACACATCATTCCAGAGACAAACATAGTCTTTTACAACTCCATGGCCACAGGCCTAATATAAGAGTTCAAGTATATAATAAGATAAATAAGTATTCATCTTCGTGTGCCACAGGCAAGCATGTTGAGTGTAGACTCATGACTCCTAATCATCATCAGAATATCCTGAAACATCACAAGTTACAGCCACAGTGGGTCAATACATTGGAATAGTATTGGTAAGTGATACCTTAGTAGAATATTGGTGGACTAAATACTATATGCAATTTGGCTAAGTGTAGCTTAGGCTTGCCTTGCTCAAAATAGGTTTTGCCTATCAGTTGAAAACACTAAGTTTTTCTTTGTCAAAAACTTTCCCAAGGAACCACCAATAGACATTGGGGTCCTTCACCCTTGTTCAACCACAAGTTTTTACTTAGAATTGGGATGAGGAGATTCTTGATAGCTTCCATGTCTTGATGCTCAAGTTGTCCATTACCATGGACATGGCTAAGTACTTAGATTCTGCCATCTGCAGAGGTTGTGCACTTTCCCCACAAGACTTGATTTTCACCAAGAAAGGACCTTTCAGAAGCCTTCCCTTAGACCAAATGGATGCGTTCCATCCTATCATCCCACTACCACCAACTGTCCAAATGGCTAAGTTATTGCAACCTATATGATCCAGGCAGAGCCCATATTGCCAAGTGGCTGCACTAGAAGCTTCTTAACATTTGGCCTCTCAAATCCCTTTGTTCCTGGGTGGCTTTCCACAAGTGAGATACACAAGGTAAACCATAGAAATGGGCCTTGTGTAACCACTCAACATAACCCATTCCTTCCATTCCACCCAGGTGTTTCATTCACTTAGTTGTTTTATTAAACAAAAACATAGTCCAAAGACTTGAAATATTTATTCATAGCATAAATATATAACCACCCTTGGTTACTACTAGCTAGGCTAAGCATGGCATTGATAAGACTTATAAATATTTCTAGCAATTCTACAACTACTAGGATTTCCCAAGCATAGCATATAGATCAAAAATATCCATGCAAGACTAGCAAAATATTTCTAATGCATATTTGAAAACATAGGATTAAAATCATGAAGCACCACTTGCCTTGGTAGTTTGGAGAGTAGTTACAATCCTCACAATCACTATTTGCACCAAAATCTACACATAAAATGATAGCGCCAAATCACATAGAAAATAAATACAAGCAAAAATATATGGATTCATGCAAAATGATATGTGATGATTTTCTATACTCAACATGACAAGTGCACAGTACTGATTCATAAACAAGTTCAAAACTTGCCAAACAATCTTTATTTGAACAATAAATCATTTCTCAAATAATTATTATATCCAAATTATGCCTACACATGTTTCTGCAAAAACACCCATTTTAACAGAAGCAAAACATTAAACAAATTGCATAAATGGAAAGGTCTTTCTCTCCTGATTCCATTGATATAAAATTTGTCAAATTTGGACGTGGGAATCAAAAGTTATGAATTAAACAAGTTTAAACTTTTAATAGATCAAATTTCTGATTTTAAATCTAACTCACTGACATGCGACGGCATATGATTGGCTGGTACCGCTTCGCGCTGGATCGCGTCTATGGACCGTCAGATCTAACTAAAACGTGTGGCCCAGATCTAAACTTACCCCTTCGTTAAGTGATCTATCCTATGCGTCAGATCTAGATCCTACGGCGCTCGATCAACCTACCAAAGATTGGCGGCGCTAGCGGCGGCGACTGGGGGCGACGCGCTTTATCAGTGGTGGAGCCGGCGAACTAGGTCGCCCGGGGAGGTGGGAGGATGCTCACCAGATTCGCCGCGACGAGGAGATGCTCAACGTGTGCTTGATTGGCGAAGGGGCGTGCTGCTGTGGGTGTGGGAGCTCGTCGGAGTCGAGGACAGCGTCGGGCTTAGGTGGACGTCGATGTTGGTGACGTTCTGATCCGCCCTAACACAAACGGAGGGCATCAGTGGGTGCGCATCGATCAGGCGAACAAGATAGTGTCAAAGGGAAAGCACAGGGCGGTCGAATCTCACCGAAATTTCTTGCCGGAGTTGGAGACAGCGTCGGGAGTTTGCAGTGCTCGTTGGAGTCGACGACCTGGGGCAGTACAAGACGAACTAGGGGTGTCAGAAGGAGCGCAAGAAGGTTGCGAAGCAGCTCGCATGAACCAGAGAGGGAGGCGCGCACGAAGCTTACCACAATCGGTCGCCGGAGTCTTGTCGGTACCGCGGCGAGGTGAGGGAAAATTCTAGCAGCCTGGTGGCATGGAGTCTGTGCTAAGTGAGGGGAAATGAGCGGCAAGGGGAGGGGTTTAAGTAGGCAGCATCACAATAGGAAATGTTCGCAGAATCAAGGCTAATTACGCCGCGCCATTATCGGCATCAACGGCAGCGGCGACGTGGTCTGCGGGCGGGATTTTGGGGACAACGGAGTGACGTGGCCGCAGGGTGCACTTGTCAGCGAGAGGGTATGCGTGTACGCGGTGAGAAACATAGGGAGAGGGGGAAACCCGGGTGGGCTGGTTTGTGGGCTGGTTTCGCTGTTGGGCCAAAAGCCTGGCGCCCACCTTTTTCCTTTTCTCTATTCTTTTTCCAATTCTGTTTGAATTTTGTGAATCCATTTTCAAACAAATTCAAATGCCATTTGAATTCAAATTTGTTCTGGATTTTTGTAGAGTGTAGCACTCAAATTTTTGGGGCATATAATCATGTGGTCTCCCTGTATTAGCTTGGTCCTTTGGATCAAACAAAAATAACCAGTGACCTAGCACATGTTTTGAACAAGTTTTGAAAATGGTTTTAAATTCATATTTGTTTTGTAAATTTTGGTTTAAGCATTAGCAATCAAACAAAAAAATCTGAGAGCAACAAGGTTTGGTTTTTAAACAAATAATCTCCATTTGAGAGTGGTATTTGATTAATGCTTGATCACATAAAATAATAGCACTTAGTGCTTTCTTTTCTTGAAATGGGTTTGATATTTGATCCCTAAATGATATGCATGCATGAATGATATGCAAACTTTGAAAACATGATTTTTAGGGATGTTACAAATCTAACCCCCTTAAGGTGAATCTCGCCCTCGAGATTCAGTTTGGCTAGCAAATAGGTGAGGGTGGTCTTTCCGAAGATCATCTTCTCTTTCCCATGTTGCTTCTTCTTCGGAATGATAGTTCCATTGAACTTTGCAGAATTTGATAGTCTTAGTGCGTGTAACTCTTTCTGTAGTCTCAAGAATCTTGATAGGTCTCTCCTCATAAGTGAGGTCACTCTCCAATTGAACCTCTTCCAAAGGTATAGTATCCTTAAAAGAAGTCTCTTCCATTTCCGGATGGCATTTCTTAAGCTGACTCACCTGAAACACATTATGAACAGCTGACAAAGACTCTGGCAATTCAATCTCATAAGCTACTTCTCCTTTGCGACTCAGAATCTTGAATGGTCCAACATATCTTGGGGCCAATTTACCTTTGACACCAAACCTCTTCACTCCACGAAGTGGTGACACTCTAAGATAAGCTCTATCACCTACTTCATAGGTGACTTCTCTACTCTTAGGATCTGCGTAGCTCTTTTGTCGGGACTGTGCTATCTTCAATCTGTCCTTAACCATCTTGACTTTCTCTTCAGCCTCTTTGATTAGTTCTGGTCCGAACAAACTTCTTTCTCCCACACCATTCCATAGCAATGGGGTGGTACACTTTCTTCCATAGAGAAACTCAAATGGTGCCATCTCAATACTGGCTTGATAGCTGTTATTGTAAGAGAATTCTGCGTACCGCAGACTTTCATCCCAACTGGCTCCATAGTTTAGAGCACATGCTCTCAACATATATTCAAGAATCTGATTAGTCCTTTCTGTCTGTCCATCAGTTTGAGGATGAAATGCAGTGCTGAATTCCAACCTCGTTCCCAATGACTCATGTAGCTGCCTCCAAAAACGAGAAGTGAATTGGGTTCCCCTATCAGACACAATACTCTTGGGTACTCCATGTAGACATACAATTTTGCTCATATAGATCTTGGCTAACTTAGCACTTGTATAAGTTGTCTTCACGGGTATGAAATGAGCCACTTTAGTTAGGCGATCCACTACTACCCAAATAGAATCATATCCTGACCTGGTCCTCGGCAATCAGGTGATGAAATCCATGCCAATCTTGTCCCACTTCCAATCAGGAATAGGTAGTGGTTGCAACAATCCCGCTGGTTTCTGATGTTCCGCTTTCACTCTACTACATACATCACACAAAGCAATATGTTCGGCGATGTCCTTCTTGAGATTATTCCACCAAAATCTTTCTTTCATATACATGTACATTTTGGTGTTACCCGGATGAATAGAATATGGTGAGTTGTGTGCTTCTTGTAAAATCAGTTTCCGAAGCTCCGGATCTTGTGGAACACAGATACGTTTTCCATGCCATAAAGTATCATGTTCGTCTTCATGGAATCCTTTCGCTTTTCCCTTGCCAATCTTTTCCTTAATCTCTTCAATTTCCTTATCTGCCTTTTGGGCTTCATTGATCTTGTCCAACAAGGTGGGTTGAACATCCAAAGACATGAGATGTCCCTCAGGCACAATCTCTACTCTGAGATCTCTAATTTGGGCACACAAATCATCTGGCAATTCTCCCATAGTAAGGCCATTCACAAAAACTTTACGGCTTAGAGCATCCGCTACAACATTTGCTTTACCGGGGTGGTATTGCAAACTCAAGTCATAGTCCTTGATGAGTTCTAGCCATATTCTTTGTCTCATGTTAATTTCCTTCTGGGTGAAGATATACTTCAAACTCTTGTGATCTATGAACACTTCACAATGCTTTCCCAAAAGATAATGTCTCCATGTTTTGAGTGCATGGACAACAGAGGCTAACTCTAAATCATGAGTAGGGTAGTTTACTTCATGAGTTTTGAGTTGTCTCGAGGCATAAGCCACAACTTTCCCTTCTTGCATAAGTACTGCACCTAATCCATGATGATATGCATCACAATATACTTGGAAATCTTTCTCCAAATCTAGCAAACATAAGACTGGTGCTGTCACTAGTCTCTTCTTTAGTTCTTGAAAGCTGATTTCACAACCTTCAGACCAAGCAAACTTCTTGTCTTTATTTAGCAATTATGTCATAGGTTTATCTACCTTGGAGAAATTCTCAATAAATCTTTTGTAGTCTCCTGCCAAGCCAAGGAAACTACGAACCTCTTTTACCGACTTAGGAGATTCCCATTCAGTTATAGCTGAAACTTTAGCAGGGTCTACTGTTACACCATCTCCTGACACAACGTGTCCAAGAAAACCAACTTCATTTAACCAAAATTCACACTTGCTGAATTTGGCATACAGCTTATGCTCTCTAAGCTTCTCAAGTATCAAACATAAATGTCCTTCATGATCTTATTTGCTCTTGGAGTAAATCAAAATGTCATCGATGAAAACGACAACAAACTTATCAAGAAATTCCATGAACACCTTGTTCATCATGTTCATGAAGTATGCTGGTGCATTGGTCAAACCAAATGGCATCACGATATACTCATACAATCCATACCTTGTGGTAAAAGCTGTCTTAGGTATGTCTTGTTCCCTTATCTTGAGCTGGAAATAACCTGACCGGAGATCAATCTTTGAGAACACACAAGCTCCTTCTAACTGATCAAACAAGTCATTGAGTCTAGGCAAAGGGTATTTGTTCTTGATAGTCACCTCATTGAGTGAGCGGTAATCTATGCATAACCTTTGACTTCTATCTTTCTTTTCCACAAACAAAACTGGTGCTCCCCAAGATGAAGAACTTGGTTGCAGAAATCCTTTTTGCAACTGTTCCCCAAGTTTCTTCTTGAGTTCTTACAACTCATCAACTGACATCTTGTACGGTCTCTTTGCTATTGGTCCAGATCCTGGTGGCAAATCTATAAGAAATTCCACATCTCTATCTGGTGGCATTCCCGACAATTCTTCTGGAAACACATCCGGATATTCACTCACAATGGGCACATTGTCCATGCTAACCCCCTTAAGAGAATTTAGCTTACTCCTTTTTGCCTCAAAGTTGGTCTTGAATCTGATCCTCTTATTTTCTGGAGTTGTGAGTGAGACAGTATGATTGGCACAATCTATCACTCCCTTGTGCTTAGTCATCCAGTCCATTCCCAAAATAACATTCAATCCTTGGGAGTTTAGGATTATCAAGTTAACGGGAAACTTATACTTCCCAAACTCTATGACTAGATCATGACATCCTGAATTCACTATCATTTCTCCGCCAGGAGAACTTACTTTTATAGGACACCCAATAGTTTCTACCGGTAGTTCGTTTCTTTCAACAAATGCTCTTGATATGAATGAATGAGATGCACCAGTGTCAAAGAGAACAAATGCTGGAACAAAATTGAGTTTGAACTTACCAGCAATAGCATCAGGTTCCTCATAAATTTCCTCCACATTGATGTGGTTCACTTGTCCCTTTTGAAAAGGTTTGGGCTTGTTGGGTCCTTCAAATTTCTTTTCTGGGCATTCATTTGCATAATGCCCCATATTCTTGCACTTGAAACATTCAACCTGACTAAGATCCTTCTTGACAGGCTGGCTTCCACTGCCACTTCCACTTCCATTGTGGTGGCTCTTATATCCACCCTTGTGATTCTTGTACTTATCATTGTCATGACTACGATTGTGCTTGTTGTCATGATAACGGTTGTGGTTGTGGTGCTTCTTGAATTTTCCATGCTTGTGGGATCCAGAACTCCCACTGTCATCATAATGGGAACGCTTGTGAGACGATCCCGAGCTGTGCTTGTCAGAGTGCTTTCTCTTCCCGCTTTCCACTTGTTTGATTTTGCTCTCCAAAATAGCATCCTTGTCACAAAGAGACTGGTATGTGGGAACATAGGCCACAGCTAACTACAGGTTCAGTTCATCATTCAACCCTTCAAGGAACTTTTCCTTCCTCTTAGCATCAGTGTCAACTTCATCCGGTGCATAACGCGCCAGATTGTTGAACTCTTCAATATATTCAGCCACGCTGCGGTGGCGCTGCTTCAGGTTATGGAACTATTTATTCTTCAAACTCATCACTCCGGATGAGATGTGAGCAGTACGGAAACCATCTTCAAAGATATCCCATGTCACATCCTCAATGGGAGTGGTGATTTGGAAGTTATCCCACCAAGTGGCTGTTGGTCCTTCCAACAAGTGAGCTACAAATCTGACTTTCTCTTCATCAGTACAGCCAACTGTTACCAAGTCCTTGTTCACAGAGCGTAGCCAATCATTGGCCACCATAGGATCAGTAGTTCCTGAGAACTTTGCTGGCCTTAGTCTCAAGAACCTGGTAGGCATGTCAAAATCCGGTGGGTTGTTCTGATTGATGTTGTTGTTATTGTTGTTATAGTTGTTGTTCTGATTCTGGATGAACGTAGTCATCATTTGCATCAGCTGAGTCTGAGCTTTCATCATTTGTAGCATCTCCAGGGTGATGTTGTTGTTGTTGGGGTTGGGATTGGCACGTCGGGGAGGCATCTGTGGTTTGTTCAATAGAGATAAGAATGAGATACCCATAGATGCTAACATCCACAATACATCACATAAACAATCACCAAACCTGCATCATAATAATAGTAGTTCAACAACATAGCCATCCAAGTTTGCAAAGTAAACACACCAATAGCAAGTCATCCACGTGGGAGGATGCTCACCAGATTCGCCGCGACGAGGAGATGCTCAACGTGTGCTCGGTTGGCGAAGGGGCGTGCTGCTGTGGCCGTGGGAGCTCGTCGGAGTCGATGACAGCATCGGGCTTAGGTGGACGGCGACATTGGCGACGTTCTGAACCGCCCTAACACAAACAGAGGGCATCAGCGGGTGCGCATCGATCAGGCGAACAAGATAGTGTCAAAGGGAAAGCACGGGGCGGTCGAATCTCACCGAAATTTCTTGCCGGAGTTGGAGACAGCGTCGGGAGTTTGCGGTGCTCGTTGGAGTCGATGACCTGGGGCAGTACAAGACGAACTAGGGGTGTCAGAAGGAGCGCAAGAAGGTTGCGAAGCAGCTCGCGTGAACCAGAGAGGGAGGCGCGCACAGAGCTTACCACAATCGGTCGCCGGAGTCTGTCGGTACCACGGCGAGGTGAGGGCAAATTCTAGCAGCCTGGTGGCGTGGAGTCTGTGCTAAGTGAGGGGTAATGAGCGGCGAGGGGAGGGGTTTAAGTAGGCAGCAGCGTGACAGCGAAACGTTCACGGAATCAAGGCTAATTACGCCGCGCCATTATCGGCATTAATGGCAGCGGCGACGTGGTCTGCGGGCGGGATTTTGGGGACGACGGAGTGACGTGGCCGCAGGGTCCACTTGTCAGCGAGAGGGTATGCGTGTATGCGGTGAGAAACAGAGGGAGAGGGGGAAACCCGGGTGGGCTGGTTGCTGGGCTGGTTTCGCTGTTGGGCCAAAATCCTGGCGCCGGCCTTTTTCCTTTTCTCTATTCTTTTTCCAATTCTGTTTTAATTTTCTGAATCCATTTTCAAACAAATTCATATGCCATTTGAATTCAAATTTGTTCTGGATTTTTGTAGAGTGTAGCACTCACATTTTTGGGGCATATAATCATGTGGTCTCCCTGTATTAGCTTGGTCCTTTGGATCAAACAAAAATAACCAGTGACCTAGCACATGTTTTGAACAAGTTTTGAAAATGGTTTTAAATTCATATTTTTTTTGTAAATTTTGGTTTAAGCATTAGCAATCAAACAAAACAATCTGAGAGCAACAAGGTTTGGTTTTTTAACAAATAATCTCCATTTGAGAGTGGTATTTGATTAATGCTTGATCACATAAAATAATAGCACTTAGTGCTTTGTTTTCTTGAAATGGGTTTTATATTTGATCCCTAAATGATATGCATGCATGAATGATATGCAAACTTTGAAAACATGATTTTTAGGGATGTTACACTTGCTTTGCTCAAAATAGGTTTTACCTATCATTTGGAATACCTAAGTTTTTGTTTGGCAAAAACTCCCAAGGAACCACCAATAGAAATTGATGAACCTTCACCCTTGTTCAACCACAAGTTTTAACTTAGAAAATTGGGATGATGAGATTCTTGATAGCTTCCATGTCTTGATGCTCAAATTGTCCAATACCAGGGACATGGCTAAGTACTTAGTTTCTTCCATCTATAGAGGTGGTGAACTTTCCCCACAAGACTTGATTTTCACCAAGACAGGACCTTTCAGAAGTCTTCCCTTAGACCAAAATGGACGCGCTCCAAACCTATCATCACCTAGCACCAACTGTCCATTTGGCTAAGTTATTGCAACCTATATGATCCAGGCAGAGCCCATAATGCCATGTGGTTGCACTAGAAGCTTCTTAACATATGGCATCTCAAATCCCTTTGTTCCTGGGTGGCATTCCACAAGTGAGATACACAGGGTAGACCATTAGAAAATGGGCCCTGGTAACCACTCAACCAAAAACTACCAAGCAATTACCAATCCACCCAGGTGTTTCATTCCTTAGTTGTTTTATTAAGAAAAAACATAAGTCAAAGACTTAGAAATATTTTTTCCATAGCATGTATATATTCCACCCTTGGTTGCTACTATCTAGGCTAAGCATTGCAATAGCAAGTATCTTAACTTAGAGAAAATTCTAACAATTCTACAACTACTAGGATTTCCCAAGCATAGCATATAGATACTTAGCAAAATATTCATGCAAGCCCTATACAAAATATTTATAATGCATAGTCAAAATATTGGGACAAAAATATGAAGCACCACTTGCCTTGGTAGTTGGTGGAGTAGCAACAATCTTCACAATCACAATCACCACTAGCACCAAAATCTACACATAAAATGATAGCACCAAATTCACATATCAAAATAAACAAGCAAAAATATATGAATGCATGCAAATGCCATGTGATGATTTTTCCAATTCAAACAAGACAAGTAAACCAATAATGAACACTAAAATAAACATTTATACACTAATTAAACTTAATTTGATCTTTAAAACATTTTTCAAATAATCTTTATACTCAAAATAGGCCTACAAATGTCTTTGCAAAAATAACAAATTTTACAAAATCAATTTATTAAACAAAGTGCATGGTTGGATATAATTCCTTCTCCTGATTCCAATGATACAAAATTTGTACGTGTGGATCAAAAGTTATGAATTTTGCAAGTTTGAACATCTAATAGAAATGTTTCTGTCTTTTTAAATAAAACAGCGCCACGCAGCAGCTTCTGATTCGTCGGTACCCGTTGGATCTAAATAAGATCGTGCGGCACAGATCTAGCGTACCCCTTTGCTTAAGTGATTCTATCGCAGCCGACGGATCAAGATCTAACGGTCGTTGATCAAACGACCACTAACTGGCGGCGAGTGGCGGCGGCGCATTCAGGTGATGGTGTTCCCGGCTAATACAGGAAGCGAGAGAGGACATGGGGTGGCTCACCAAGATCGCCGCGACGAGTAGATGCTCGAGGTAGCAGCCGTTCGTCGAGGGGCGCGCAGAGTCGTCATCTATCTCTTGCCGGAGATGTTCCTGGCGTCGGGCAAGCTCTGGCATCGTCGGGGGCGAGGCTGTGGTGCGCGCTAAGACAAACCAGGGGTGCCGTTAGATGCGCACAAGCAAGGTGAACATGTGAGTATCCAATAGAGAGAAAGGGGCGGTCAGGAACTACAAGAGAGTGTCGCCGGAGTGGAGGCAGACGGCGGCGCTTGCTGTTGTTGAAGTTGCCGACGAAGGGGAGCGCACGCGGGCGAGTGCGAGGTACTGGCAGGTGTAGAGGATGATGGGGAACTCGCTCGTGGTGTCTGGAAGGCAAGGGGCGACGGTGTCTGGCCGGAATTTGAACTGGAGCTCGTCGGAGCAGAGGGAGGTCCTGAGCCAATTCCGAGCAGCCTAGGGGCAGAGAGGGGATGGCGACTGGGGAAAAGGAAGGGAGGATGCGGGCGATTAAGTACGCAAGATCAGGGGAAGGAATTACTGGCGCATTAATACGAATTTAAGCAGGATTAATTGACCGGAAACAGAGGGCGTAATTTGGGGAAGAAGGGGTCATGGGGTGGAGACGATGACTGGCGAGTGAGACCTGGCGTTCAGCGAGAGAGAGAGAGATACGGGGTGGGGTCCAATCGTCAGCGACGGCGCGGGTCAGTTCCGTGGTGTGAATCGTTTTCTGCGGGGTGGAGAGGGGAGGTGGGCTGTTGGGCTAGATGGGCTAGCTGGGCTGGGTTGGGTTAGTTTAGCCAGTTAGCTTTTTTTTCTCTGTTTCACTTTTTCATTTTCTGATTTGATTTTCTGGTTTGAATTTAAATGCCCATTTCAATTTATATTTCAATTGAAATTTTCTCCAAACTTTTGTTTTGTGTTTCTTGTATCCTGGGGTGTGTAAAACATCTCTTCACACTGAAATTCAATTTGGGTTTGAAAAGGAAGTTTAAAACTATGCCTTAATTAAATTATTATAATAAGCATATGAATGGTTTTTAATTCATAATTTGTTTTGAAAATTTTGAACAAGCCTTAGAAACATCACTCAAACTTATGTTCAAATTTTTTCTGGTTGAAACAAGTGTTCTCCTATTTAAAAGTAGAAATAAAGCCACTGCCTTATCTACATAAAATAATAGACCAAAAAATGCTTTTGTTTCTGAAATCTTATATGGAAATGATCCTAAAATGATTATGTATGCATGAATGATATGCAAACTTTGAAATCATGATTTTTGGGATGTTGCACTTGTGCATGCATATTTACTTCATGTATATTTTTTGGCATGCTTGCTTTCTTTGATCCAATATATATGGGAAACTCCACCAAATCCTAATGGGCTAAGATGTGCACGAAATTCAATTTCATATCAATATGCACGTATATTTGTGGAGTCTCTCATATGTATTGTAGTTGCACTAACTCTTTGGACCCAATATGTTTGGAGGCCATATTGTACTTAATGTTTTGTTAGGTACACTGGGGATATTTTGGATTCTTGTCTCATCAATTAGGAAGAAATTATGTCCACATGGAAATTGGAGGCAAGCTAGGATGATCAACTAATTCATATCATCTACATCTACCAATTATATCTCGGTAACAAGTATCTCTCCCATGCATACATATCTTGTTCCCAACCTTTTATAGGTTGCTTGTAGGCATGCTTTTGGGTATTTGCAATCTTGTCTTATATTTGTGCTACTTGTTACCTATCTCCATATATTCCAACTATCTCCTTTTCCCTTGGTAATAGTTGTAATGTATGTAGTGTGTTGGTTTTTGAAGCTCATCGGTGTACAATAAGACATTTTTGAGCCTTTGGCCATTCTTTCAAGAAAACATCTTATTGGTATATTCTATGACTTCCTTTTGCTGTTCATGTGCCTTCTTGAGTATCTATTTTGTTTGTGCATATTTCTTTATGGGCATTTGAAAGTACCGACTTTGAATCGACTAGAGGGAGTGAATAGGCGACTACCAATTTTTAGTTTGTTACACAATTTTAGGCTTAGCAAGAAGGAAAGTTCTCTAGATATGCAACTAGGTGAACAACCTATATGCTAGAGAACTAACAACGACCACAAGAACGGTAAAGATCAAGAAATAAAGGTAGGGAACGAGATAGCCCGAGCGGAGACACGGAGATGTAATTCCTGTATTTCACTCCCAAGGGAGCTACGTCTACGTTGGAGAGGTGTCGGGGCCACACAAGGTCACCCGAGTGCCACAAGTACTCACCTTATTCTCCAGTGAGCTCCCCCATAAAGGAGGCCTCACAATCCACTAACCGGTGACCTTGAAGGCGCCAACCGAAACCTCTACAACAAGGTTGAGGGGGAAGCTCTACAACTCAATTGGAGGCCCTCAACGACACCACGGAGCTTTACAACACATGCCCTTAGCTCCAAGGATGCCCTACACCGTCTAGGGTTCCAAGAAACCCAAGAGTAACAAGATCCACAAAGGTAGGTGGGGGAATCAAATCTTATTTGGTGGAAGTGTAGATCTAGGTCACCTCCCTCACCTCTCAAAATATAAAGTGATTTGAGTGGCTAGGGAGAGAGATCTAGTTAGGTGAAGTCTGGTATTAATGGAGGAGAGAGAAAATTTAAGAGTTAGGTAGGAGGAAGAAGGAGGGCGCCTTAAATAGGCTCCCTCCAAACTAAACCGTTGGACAGTTTGCAACCTCACCGGAAGTTCCGGTGAGTGGCCGGAAGTTCCGCCTAGCGTAGCACCAACGGTCATCAGGCCGTTGACGCACGCTCCAAAAGCCTGACCGGAAGTTCCAGTCAGAACGACTGGAAGTTCCCGTGAAACTTCCTATGCAAGTTTCGGCCCAAGTTCCTTCAAATAGAACATTTCCAAACAGAAGTATACTGAATCTGAGCGTACCTTGGAGCGGAACAAGGGACAGAACAACTGGTTCGCCAACATTGTCTGACCGCAAGTTCCGGCGCCTGGGCAGAAGTTCCGCTCAGGAACTCAGTGGAAGAAGCTACGGAAATTCCTTACTAGAACTTCCGGTGCAACTTCCGGTGGAAGTTCCGCCAAATAGAACATATCAAAACATAAGGTTCTGGGAGCTGGCCGGAACTTCCAGCGGAAGTTGGATCGGAACTTAGTCCCAGATCCATCCCACAGAGAGCCCTGAGCGGAACTTCCGGCGCCTGGCCGGAAGCTCCGATAAGACAAAAAATGCACCAACAGATCAAAACTTTGCTCTCTCTCAGAAGAGTAGGATGGTTGTCGCAGTGCATATCAGGTTTGTGCAAGAGAAATATGATTCCCCATAGCCTTCCAAGGTGGATCCCCTCCTAATAGTACGGCGATCTAAAGCAATAAAATGAGAGAAATAGAAAAATAAAAGATGGCCATCTTCACGAGATCCCAAAGAGAGCATCCACACACTTCATAGTAATCATCAAATGTAATTAACCTGAAACTCAAGAACACGGTTAGATCACAAGTGGGATTGTCAGCATCACCAAAATAGCAAGGGAAAATATAGTCCTTTCAATCTCCCCCTTTTTGGTGTTTGATGACAATCCCAAAGATTTGCATAAGAAGGAGCAGTCTTTTCAATGGATGGAACAAGCTCCCCCTATATGTGTGCAAGGTAGAGATAAAGCTCTAAGGACAGACTAGCACACATACAAAGAGGCTCCCCCTTTCTATTGCAAAGATAGGACATGTGCAAGGGAAAGACAAGATAGAGAACATACCGTTGCACCAAACAAATGTGGTGGAGACAATAGAAGAAATAATATCAATGAAGACTATGAATACTCCATCACCATATACAAATGACCATAAGCCAACAACAATCATACCAAACACTAGGCATATCATAGCATAACATACCACATAGTCTTATATAAACAACACGGTCGACAAGCACAAATAAGTCCGCAAGCACACACAAATAAACTAGAGAGTTCATGAGCGAGAAAAGATCAAAGATAAGAATGAACTCGCGACTCAGCCCATGCAAATCCCGTGAGCAACCTAATAGACATCTTTCTCCCCCTTTGGCATCGAGACACCAAAAAGGAAGAAAAGATCACTCTAATCGCCCCAACCATGAACAGGAGGAGGAGAAGGCTCGGGGTCCCAAGAGGCATTGATCCACGCAGGCGGGGGACCGGTGACTTCCTCCTCAGACTCATCCTCATACCACTGGTAGTTGTCGCGAATCCACTCATCCCTGGGAGCAGTGAAGGAGCTAGTGACTAGAGAGCAAGGAATACTGAGAGATGTCATGATAGCCTTCTAATGTCGCGCACTGTGCCACTGATCAACATAAGACTGATACTCATGATTCTGCAGAAAGCAAAAAGTCTTCTTCACCTTTCCTAGCAGCTTCTTGGCCCAAGACGGCTGCCTCTCAAGGGAAGGACCACCAGCACTAGAGCCACCATGAGCAGAAGAGGGATCACCAGCATCAGCACTAGCCTTCCGAAGAGCTTCTTCCTTCTCTTCTTGGGTCCTAGACTTCTTGTGTTTGCTCACACGCAACTTCTTCTCCTCATGAATAGTGATGCTGTCATGAGGGAAACGGGAACCAGTTGCTTCAAGCCACTTGGCATTGAAGAGAGTCTGAATGTATGGAGCATAGGGGCAGGAGCGCTTATCAATAATGGCTTGCTAGATCTCAGTGTAAATGAAGTTCATAACATCCAGCTTCCTATCAGAGTCGCGGCGATGGTAAGTCTGAAACATAAGGTCAACTTGATACGCATGAAACTAATCAAAGTTGACGGCCTTTGGAGAGATGGTGTTCAAGAAGACCCTGCGCATGATGTCATAGACTGGCTGGAGATGGTTCACAAAACCACAAGTACCCCATCCTTCAATATAGAAAGGCTCCAAGACCTCGGAAGAAGCAGCTTGAGCGATATGAACACGCCACCCATTTGCCCCCTTACCAGGCAAGATGGGATAGCCAAGGAGAGCAGCAAACTTGGACCATTTGGCAGTAAGCAGCACACCATTAGTCATCCACTTCAAAACACCATCGGTAGGATTCATCTCCATATGAAGAGTGGTGTAGAACTGAGCAATAACGGCCTCATCATAATTCTGACGGTGCTCCATGATAGGAATCAGCCCAAACTTTTGGAAAATTTCAAGAGCTTCGCCAAAGTACTCAATCTTGTATTCCATGTGAGCCACATTGATGTATTTCTGAGGAGCAACAAAAAACTTGGTCTTGGTAGCATAGATCTTAGCAAAAATCTGTTCTTGACAACAGTTGTAGAAGAGTGGATCTAAGCAAAGACAGTCACGAGGAACAAGATAAGGATCCACATGCCGAAACACAAAGTAGGCATTCTGAGTCCACTTAGAAATCTTGCTCGTGGAGTTATCAGGCCCAGTGGCAGTGGCCTTTTGAGAAGCAAGAGCAGGCCGCTTACCCTCAACAGAAGAAGCACGACGAGCAGCAGCAGACTTCTGATGGGCAGTGTGGGTGGATGGACGCACAACCTCAAGATCTTCTTCATTAATCTCGGGAGGACCGGTGGAAGGACGACGGGCGCGCTTGCCTTTGCAGGAACCACCTTGCCTTGAGAAGAAAGAAAAAGAATAGGGAGGGAAGGTGGGGTAAGTGCACAAGTTTGAAAGAAGAAACAAAAGGAGATTGGAAAAATATAGTCAGGGAATTATATACTATGCGTCGGAACTTCCGCTGAGCCGTCGGAACTTCTGGTGAAAATGTTACCACCAGAAGTTCCGATTGTGATTCACCGGAAGTTCCGGTGAGGCCACAAACAGGGCGGTTCAACAGGAGGAGCCATGGATCTAGATCTAACTCGCACATGTACGGATTCCCACGAATGTATTGGACCAATCTACCCTAGCAAGGTTCCCTAGGCCTACCAAGATCTCCCAACAAGTTCTAGCCAAAAAACTAGCCTAGACAAGGTGAGCCCTAACTCAAGCAATGGAGAGAAAGCAAGATCTCCATTAATGGAGGGAGTTGAGGGAAAATACCGGAGTCCATGGTAGGAGATCGAGGTGGGGAAGGTTCCCACGGAGGATATCTGAGGAAGGGTGGCCGGAGTGAAGGGAATATGCCCGAGAGGCAAAAATAAAGTGGTTATTATCGTATTCCTTATTTATGATAAAAGTTTATTTTACATGCTATAACTGTATTAATACAGAAACGTTAATACATGTGTGTTTAATAAACAAAAGGAAAGTTCCTAGTTATGCCTCTCTCATAAACTAGCTCGTTGATTAACAAGATGATCAAAGGTTTCCTGATCATGGACATTGAATGTTGTTAATAACAAGGTCATAGAATTGTTGGAATGATGTGATGAACATTCATCCGAAGTATAGCATTACGATCGAGGTTATTGTGTTTATATTGCTATAACATCATACGAAGTAAGCTTAGTCCTTAGACCATGAGATCATGTCAATCACTAACACCGGGAGAGTATCTTGATAACATCAAACGTCACACCGTAACAGGGTGACTATAAAGATGGGTTTAGTGCTACGAAGGTGTTATGTTGAGGCTCATGGATCAAGAGTGCAATTTGTCCATCCCGATGACGGAGAGATATAATCTGGGCCCTCTCGGTGATATCACATTAATTAGCTTGCAAGCAAGTGATTTGATCACTAGAATGTTATATCACGGGAATGAAAAAATAGTAGATATTGGTAACGAGATCAAACTAGGTATGGAGATACCGATGATCAAATCTCAGACATGTAATATATCGCGAGACAAAGGGATTGAGTTACATGCGTAAATGATACCGACACCATTCGGAACAAAAGATATGCCGGAGAAAGAAAAGAAAGCGCAGGAATTTATTTCACTAGAAACCGAAACTATTTCGGGTGAAATTGCAGAAAGTGTTTCTGCATGTGAAATGAAATACTAGCAAGGGGTGATATGTGAATGTTTGTCATTAAAGTAATTGACAAAATTCTGAATAAATAAAAGGAGTTTAATTTTAGAGAGAGTTTGCATTAAATTTTGTGGAAATTTAATGGGATTTTGAGTGGGATTTTGAGTGGAGAAACTTGAAGGGGCATTTTGTGAGTGGAGCTTCCACCCACATGAATGAGGGAGAGGTGGGGGCACCCTCCATGGCCGGCGGCCATGCCCCCTTGGGATGCCCCCTCCCCTATATAAGGAGCCCCTCCTCTCACTTCTCACTCACACCTCTTCACGAAGGATCTCTCTCCCCCCTTTAGAATTTTCACATGGTCTCGGATCAGCGAGATACATGTTCCTGGTGGCTTTTTCTAGAAGTATTTGTTGCTTCCGCTGCTTCGCTGGGGTGAGGGCGCGGAGGTTGTCGGGGTACCCGGACGTGTGTGCAATCATGGATGCACCACTGCTTTGCGGTGCTGGACTTGATGGTTCTGGACCGGATGGACCATATGGACTTCATCATGATCTTGAGATCGGCAAGCGTTCGTCTACATCATCCACGAGTACAACCTCATTAATGCTATTTGTTCTTCGAGGGTATGTATTTATGGATGTATATCCACCCATTGCTTGTATCTAGTAGATAAATCTTGGTACTTAGTTGTTCCCATCATAGGAATTTTTTTGTTTTCTATGCTGCAAACCCTTCACGGAGACGGAGGGGCCGGAGCACCTCCGTGGAGTAGGCGTCGCCGGCGGCTACTCCAAATAATAAGTGGGTCTTGGGGAAAACTTGAAGAAGATCTCGTTTTTCCTAGGGCCCGCTTTATATAGGACCAAGAGCCTCAACGGAAGTTCTGGTCAACGATGGGAGTTCTGAGCCAGGCGGAAGTTATCCAGGTCAGCAAGTAGTCCCGAAGAACAACGTGCTGATCAGAAGTTCTGGCAACTGGTCGGAAGTTCCGGTGACGCCAGAAACACTTTCTCAGGACAGGAAGATAACAAGGGAGAACTTGTGCAGGGAATAGAGAGGGCTTGAGGAAAGAAAAGTCTTGGGATATGATACGTCGGAAACGTATCTATAATTTTTTGTGCTCCATGCTTGTTTTGTATCATTTGTCTTATGTTTTGTCTACACTTTGAGGTGTTTTATATCTTTTCTGGAACTAACCTATTAACAAGTTGCCATAGTGCCAGTTGCCTATTTTCTTCTGTTTTTGGTTCCAGAAAGCCAGAAAATCAATATTCTCGGAATTGGACGGGACAAAAGCCAAAGTCAATAACTTTTTCTGTCAGGGACACGAATCTAGAAGGAGGTACGGAGAGGCACCAGAGGGTGGCCAGACCCCCCTGGGGGCGGCCAAGCCTGGCCCGTGCCTGGGGAGGGTGTGGGACCTCTGGCCGCCTCCTCGGCCTCCCCCTTCGCCTATAAGAAGCCTCCGACCCAAAAACCCTAGGGCATCCAGAAGAAATCCACAAAAACCTCTGTAGCGCCGCCGCCACCGAAGGGGAGATTCGAGGGACAGAAAGTCTTTGTTTCGGCACCCTATCGGGACAGGGAAGTGCCCCCGGAGCCATCTCCATCGATCTCCATTGCCATCTCCATCACCGTTGATGATTCCCATGATGAGGAGGGAGTAGTTCTTCCTCGAGTCTAAGGGATCTACCGGTAGCTATGTGTTCATCTCTCTCTATGCATGATCTTGTGGTCATGAGCTTTGTAATCAAGTAGATCTACCTTTCTACTCAAGTGCTTCAATAGATCTCTGCTCTCCCCATGTGTGTGAAAGTGCAAGCGTGCACACCATGGTGGCACTTAGGCTTGAGTCTACATAAATACTCCTTGTGCTTAAATAGATCTATGCTTTTCCCCACGTGTGTGAAAGTGACAGCGGGCATACCGTGTGTGGCACTTTGGCTAGATTGAATATTTGTTATGAGTTATATTTGGAGTTGGATGTCTCTATGAAATTGTGGTGTTTGTTGGAACCATCTAGCGCTCAAGGTGATAGTGTGGGGTTATCTAGATTGGGGAAGGCGGACTTTGAGGAGTGTTGTTATAGCCCTACCGATGATTAGAGTGTCCAACCGGAGAGTAGTTAAGAGTAGTATCATGAAGAGAGGATATTTATATGAGAGAGTGTTCACTAGTGAAAGTATGATCCCTAGGCCTTGTTTCTAAACATTGAAACACCGTTTGCATCTAGATCTGATGCATGTTTGCTTGCTTTAGTCTTTACCTCACCGTCAAGCTAATTTCTGGCACCGTTACCACTTGTATTTCACTATCTCTTCGCCGAACTAGTGCGCCTATACACCTGACAAGTGTATTGGGTGTTTTGGGGACACAAGAGACTTCTTGTATCTTTATTGCAGGATTGCTTGAGAGGGAATACCTTTGACCACTTCCTTCCTGAGTTGGATAAACCTTGGGTAATCCACTTAAGGGAAACTTGTTGCTGTTCTACAAACCTCTGCACTTGGAGGCCCAACAACTGTCTACAAGAATGGAAGTGTGTAGACATTAGGATAGAGAGCTCAAACTGTGAAGAACCAAAACAAAAAACACTAAGAAGAGACAAGAACAACCAAGCACACAAAAACAAAGAAAACCAATCAAGAAACACAAAAGGGTCGGTGGCCGAGGCCACCTTATATAAGAGTAAATGGCTTGACACCGCAAAGATATATCTTGGGTTCATTACCAACACTCATCATGAAGCTCAAATGGTCTCCTTTAGAGACTATAGAGTATGAAAACTTTAATGTGCGCATAATAGGGATAGTGTTCATTCATAAGAGGAACTACACTCCTCCTAAATCCATGCCTACATCCAAACAAAGATACACATTGAGACATGGGTAGGTGTGCAAGGTACTCAAGCCACATTGCTCGAATCTATGATATTTAGATCATGCCTTAACTCTCGGAACCTTGCTTCATCAAGAGGCTTCGTGAAAAGATCCGCGAGATTTGCCTTGGTGGGAACATTGAAGGAAATATGCCCTAGAGGCAATCATAGAGATGATTATATTTCATATGTATCCATGAGTTATTGTAATGTTCCTTGAATATCCATATCAGGCAACTTGTATTGATTGGCAATTATGTGAATTTTTTGTGATACTCTTTACTTGTATGGTTATTTAAGAGTTGTCCCTAGTCGGAGTTCATGTGAGGACACACGTGAATATTATACTAGCACATCGATTGGTTGATGACTATGTTTCGCAAGTCATAGACATGGAGATGTCAAACCAATGATGTGGACACATGTTATGAACATGGGGTTGGACTGACCCAACCTGAGACTGGCAATTAGTTGCAGCTCTCTCTCTACACATCATGTACGTTTTGTCCTTAGACCTGAGATTGTCGCATGTACTTGAGATGTGGATCGACCTACTTTGGGGCTATCAAACGTTGCACCGTAACTGGGTAGTCATAAAGGTAGCTTTCGGGTTTGTCCTGAAGCATGCTGCAAGGCATGGTCAATCAAGGTGGGATTTGCCCCTCTCTACTTGAGAGAGATATCTCTGGGCCCCTCGAGTGATCGGATCCAGAAATTCATGGCCGTGCTACATAAGGTTAAGAGTTAACCTAGTGAAGGGATTCTGAATCACAATATCGAGAAAGGGAGGTCAACTTGGAGCTAGACCAAATATCGTGAGGCGAAGGGAAAGACATGTACTAAACCTTGTGATGATTCGTCTGATATGATGTTTGTATGCGTTTAGGAGTTGGCACGTCCTGCTAGAGGCTGCTACCAACTATTGGCAGAATAAGTGTATTTGTGTCATGTCTATACGTATATGAACCTATAGGGTCACACACTTAAGGGGCTGGAAGCCTAATGAGGATTGGATCTGAATTAGACCAGGATTAAGCTGCTAATGGGCTGCTAATGTATAAGCCCACTAGGGACGCCTATATAAGAGAGGGTGGGGCGAGATGACCAGGGTTAGACCTCAGATCATTCCACCCAGCCGCCACTCCTCACGCCTGTGTCGCGCACGCGGACCTAGCAGTCCGGCGTCTGATGCTTCCACCCTGTACGTGTGGATACTTCGGAGGCGCTGCATCTGTAGCGCTTGGACGAGCCGTGCAAGGGGAGCTGCTCGTGGGACGAGGACAAGGAGGAGACGTGGAACGTCTGCATTGCCTCGACGCGCTTCATCAATTCCGCAACTGCGCGTCTAGTGGTAATCCCGTGATCTATGACAACAGTAATCCTCGTATACGCGGTAGAAATTTTTTGATTTGCGCTAGTGTAGCCTACACGTATCCCTTCAGTGGTATCAGAGCCGATGTTGTTCAGTTATAGCTTCGGGATGTTTGCATATGGTGATATGCAGATTGATATGAATGATGTGATCGTTTATATGGCGGTGGTTCAGGATTGATCTATGATCTTGCTTTCCGTGATCATGATTCTGAGGTTGTCGAACTACTTACCCCTATCGGTCGGTTTCCGCCATCGGGGTAGACAGTGACACATAAATCCTATTGAATCACGCGAAGATCAATATGATTGATCGAATTGGAACCTAGATCTAAAATCGATGTACGTGATCAAAGGAGTTCGATTGAATCGGGACAGGAGTCGGTTTATGGTAAATTTGATTTGCCGATCAAAATCCTTAAAGAAAATTGTGAAGATTCGATCTCTCATTTTTCACGGATGACAAACCATTGATCGAATCGGAACCTAGATGTAAAATCTATGTGCCGTGATCAAAGGAGTTTGATTGAATCGGAATGATAGTCGGTTTATGATAAATTTGATTTGCGGATCAAAATCCTTAAAGAAAATTGTGTAGATACCGCGAGGGGCGCTGCCCCTTCGAACCCCGCAGGGGGAGACCCCCTAGACCCCCCTTAATCGTAGCCCCTTTTATATCTCGTTAAGGTAACTAGGTGCTGCGATGTCACATGATTCGGTAGAATGCGATTCTATGCATAACTTGTTTTTGCAGGATGTATGTGATCAGTATGGCCCATATATGTATGTGATGCATGTATAAATTTTTTCATGACCTGCGTGTCATGAGTAGGGCAACACGGCTAGAGCCATATGTGTTGTCATTTATTGTAATGGCCTGCGTGCCAACTTGTGATAATCCCAATACTATGTAATTTTGATTACTAGCTGTTAGGAGTAATAGCTTGTATTAGTTCTTAGAGGACTCATCACTAGGAAGATGGCTCACATGGAACATGAAGATGGAGATCATCATGGTGGACAGGTTCTATGGCGATGGAGATCACCATGAGAAAATCGACCATACTGTGTCACATCTATGTGAATGCTATTCTTATGTGTTTTACTACTATGCATGCTTAGATGATCGAAGTAGAACGATCCCTCAAAAAGTATAAGTTACACCATGCCCTCCCAACCAAACCTTGCACCATCCTATACCCTGTACAATCGTTGGTGGGCCTATGAAATTAGGGTGCCGCGGTTTTCCTTGGCTGGATGGGTTTGTATCGGATACCTACACGAATAAGGGTTGGTGAGCTTGACAAGGTCATCTTAATAGTTAAGGACCTTGGGGCATAAAGGTTGGGCACCTAGTTTTGACATAGAGATGTCACCCAACAACAAGAGTCATATGTGATATGATTAGCAAGTGTTGCTTACCGATTTACCTTGTCTTCTAGCAGTGATGCTAAATCTCACTAGTCGACTTGTTAATTGTGGATCTTGAATCACTTAGTATCAATAGAGGGATATTGATTTAAGTGGGAGTATATGCTATTAAATTGTTTAATATGTTTTACTCTTTCATGGTTAGATGGCTTAGTATTTTGCATGTTTTCTGTTGTAGATCAATGGCACCGAACACTATATCACCTTTTTCTTTGCGTTCGATTCTTGACAAAGATAAACTAAATGGAACAAACTATTCGGACTGGGTCCGTAACCTGAGAATTGTTCTCAGGTCTGATAAAAAGGAAATGGTCCTGGATACCCCAATCCCCGATGAACCTGCTGATAATGCATCTGCTGCCCTAAAGAACGCCTACAAGAGAGCATGTGATGATTCTCTATAACAGGGACGGGCCATGAACGCCCAGTAAGTCGGACGTCTGAAGATGGCGTGGTAAGCACTTTTGTACGGTACCACCTCGAAGGAGAGTGGCTCGGTCCGGTAATTTTCTTGGGTTCCGAATGTCACGTCCAGAGTAATCTCACCCAGAGAATTTGCCTGTCTCCCTAGTACAATTCCATGGAAAGTTACACTGCTGTAACTCAATTGTCTCTCGTGTAGCTTCTGGCATGGTTATACCCTACGGGTACACGATTTCAGCATACCTGGTCCAGCCCAAGGAAGGCCCACAAGAATATACGCGACCCATGAAGATATTCGGGTGGCCCAAGTCCATGACGTCTTCGGATCCTTGGAAAGCAAGACTAGAAGAGATAGAATATTCAAAGGGGCAAACCCTAAACCTATAACCGACTCGATCTGTGCCCGGGACCTGCCTACTTCTATATAAAGGCTAGGAGGGCACGACGAGGAGGATATCTCTCATACCACCACATACACACCTCCACGCCAGATTGCATCTATGCACCCCTGTACTTTTCGGTTCCGCCGTAATCAAGAGAAGACAAGCAGGAGTAGGGTTTTCCCTCCGGGGCCCTGAACCTGGGTAAATCTCGTGTCCCATGGTTGCTTGTCTGTTAACTGTTCCACGATCTCCAGCACCCCCATCTTCTCCAAAACCCAAGCTCATAACAATGGGCATTGACAAGATCAAACCTCGTCAATTGGCACCGTCTGTGGGAATCGGGGGCGCTGATTGTGCGATCGTGACAGTCCCGACCAAAGCGATCTACAACTCCTCGGCGACAGAGAGCCATCTCCTCTTTGGTGCTTTTGACTTCACCACCCACTTGCCAGCCACCCTGAAGGACTTCGAACCCGTTGGCGACGGGCTCGAGATCCTATTCGGGAGCTTCTGCTTCCAGGTGGGTCAGACCGGCACTATCCGCCTCCCAGAGCGGGTGCCTCCGCCATCGATCAAGCCTGCCTCGTGGGCTCCGCATTCCGTGCTACGCACATCACGATCGACAGATGAGTCGTATGACAGCAGCAACTGCAACTCAGATCTGTGCAATCCACCGTCGGATGAAGGGACCTACGGTTCCGGATCCGAAAGCTACGGCAGCAGCGATTCGACCTATGGACATTACCAATGCGCCGTAGTCATCCAAAGCGATGTGGATCAGCAACCACCTAACCCGCCACCCAACCCGCAGGGTAGAAACGGCGAAAATAGGAGACAACCGTCCCCCCGCCCAACAAGGATGATCCTGACGCCAACCGAGTAATCCACCTGAGCGAGGAAGGATGGAACCAAGCACGCAAAGCTGTGGCGGGCAACAAGATCCTACATGTGGGTGCCTCACGGGACCTACTAATGGCATACCACCTTCTCCTCATCGAAGAGCACAAAAATCAGGTGAAGATGCAAGAGGTGCTTAACAAATGCAAGCAAGCGGCCTCGGAGTCCAGCGCGCGGCGAGCTGTGCTCTCTGCCATTGGCGGATCCATCTCGCACAACAACAATGCCAACAAGCATCGTTCTCGCGTAGAGAACATGGACCCCGCCGCACGTCGCGAGGTGACCCGAACCCTCAACACGTCGTTCATGGAGATGTATGCCAATGGAAACGTCATTCCGAAGACGCCGCAAGCTGCGATCATGGCAGCCACTACATACCTCGCGTCCCATCCACCTCCGGTGGGGGACCCGAAGAGAGCCATGCACAATTCAGCATTAGCTGGACTCGGACTCATTGGAGCTGCGCTCCACGGGGAAGCTCCTCAGGAGCCGAAGAAGAAGGCTGTTGTCAGATTCAACCGCAGCCCCACACCCTCATCCGACGAGGAGGAACACGACCTACCTCGACGACACAAGAGCTCATGACGTCGCAACCGCGACTACGACGCTTGAAGCAAGCTCACTCAACGCAAGATCGACAAGGCACGTGCCAAGCGTGTGTGCTCATCCGAATCTGAAGAGGATGACGATGAAGGAGAACTCTGCGGAGCTCGATGCTTCAGCAGATCTATTCGGCGGACGCGGATGCCACGAAACTTCAAGCTTCCTTCGGACACTCCGAAGTTTGATGGCACGCAGGACCCTAAGGCGTGGCTCAGCGACCACCTGTCGTCCTTCAAGCTGCACGGTGGAAACAAAAACACCGCCCTACAATGCCTTTAGCTGTAGCTGACATGCGCAGCCCGGATCTGGTTCAGTAGCCTATCCTCAGGATCCATTCAAAGCTGGGAGGAATTGGCGTACAGTTTCATCCGAAACTTCAAGGGTACCATCAAGAGGCCAGCCTTGATCGAGGAGCTACGGGCCTGCACCCAATGAACGGGCGAATCCATTCGCTCGTACATACTACGTTGGTCCAACATCAAGAACTCCGCGACACACATCTCTGAGGAGAGAACAATCGACGGCTTCAAAGATGGCGTCAAACGCTAGGACTTCAAGGAAGAACTTGGGCGCGTCAAGCCCAAGACACTCGACCACCTCATGGACATCGCCAACAGGTGGGCAGATGACGAGGACTCTGTCCACCGAGCACATTCGGAGGAGGAAGATGACTACGGTCGCCGACGCGAGCGCCGTAGCAAACAAAGAACGCGTATCTACGATGATCGCGATGGACCTGACATGGTCGCGGCTGGTTACGCCGACCGTCGCAAGGAAAGCAACCGCAACAGTGGCGGATACCGTGGAAACAACTTACGCGACGGAGGACGCCCAACGCAAACGTGGAAACGCTGCGGCCGCGATGACGAGCCCTCTGCATACGACAAATTGTTGGACCCATGCACCATCCACTTCTACATCGACAAGCAGGATGGCAAAAAGAAGGCGAGCCACATGCTCAAAGACTACCATGAGTTCTAGAAACTCAGTGAGAGCATGTCTCAGATGAGACAGCAAGCCCCGGACCCTCGGTACGGGCACGCACGTGCGCCAGGTGACATCGCCCACGGAGCTCCTCCACCACCACCCGTAGGACCCTCGAATCACCCGATTGCACCCGCGTAGAACAACGGAGGAAACGGGTACCTCGCGCCGAAAGGATCATTGATGATCCAAAAGGGGCGCCCAACAAACAGGGTGCAAAAGAAAATCACCCACCGAGTCAGTCTGGCTGTGACCGCTCCACTCGCCATCCCTGAGTACCTGAGCGGTTCGGAGTCCTGCATCACATTCAGCCGTTCGGATCACCCCCGCCAGATCCCTCGCCCAGGTCATGCTTCCCTGGTGCTTGAGGCGCAGATCAGAGGGTTCGATATGAGCCGCGTCTTCATGGATGGCGGCATCGGCATCAATCTGATGTTCGCTAGCACCTTAGTAGCAATGCGGATCCCGCTGTGCAGCCTGGAACAATCCGACACAATGTTCCACGACATCGCCCCAGGGAAGGGCATATTTCCCCTGGGAAAGATATGGCTCGACGTCATCTTCGGCAAACCAAACAAATTTCGGTGCGAGCGACTCGAGTTCGAAGTGGTGGACTGGCCATCACAATACCACGCCATCCTCGGGCGCGTGGAATTCACAAGGTTCCTGGCAGTACCGCACTATGCATACCTGCTACTCAAGATGCCAGGACCTCGGGGCGTCATCATGGTCCAGGGGAGCTTCACCCGATCGGACCACTGCAACAGGGACTTCAACAGAATCTCCCAGTCATTCGGTGTGCAGGAGGAGCTCTGAAAGCTACGAGAGGCGACAGACAACGGGGCACCCCCAGTTTCAAGGCAAAACGCACCTGACATGTCATTCGACTCAACAATCAACACAAAGAAGGTGCAGGTCCACCCGACGGATGCCTCCATGACGGCGTTGATCGCCAACGACCTCAGCCCCACATAGGAAAGCGCGCTCGTCGAATTCCTCCGTGAGCGCTGGGAAATCTTCGCCTGGTGTCCTGTGGACATGCCAGGAGTTCCCAGTGAATTCGCCGAGCACGAACTCAATGTGTTCCCAGATGCCAAGCCCATCAAACAGTCCATCCGACGATTGTCCGAGCCACAAGCCGAAGCCATCGGAGTCAAAGTCAACAGACTGCTCGACGCTAATTTCATCAGGGAGATCAAGGAAAGCAAGTGGCTGGCCAACACCGTGATGGTCCCTAAAAAGGACACGGACATCCTATGGATGTGCGTGGACTTCACATCACTGAACAAGCACTGCCCGAAGGATCACTTCCCTCTCCCTCAAATTGTTCAGATTATCGATTCGACTGCAGGATGTGAGAAACTCTCCTTCCTCGACGCCTATGCAGGCTACAACCAGATTCGACTAAAGGTTGAAGACCAGGAGAAAATAGCGTTTATCACGCCGTTCGGAGTGTTAAGGTGATGGTCGTCAACGAAGCACCCCTGAACAGCATCCTGAACAACCCGGAGGCCACAGGACACGTGGCCCTGTGGGGCATCGAGCTACCTCCTCTAGACATACTCTATGAGAAATGCCATGCGATCAAGTCTCAGGTCCTACCGGACTTCCTTGTCCACTGGATGGAGCTGCAGCTGCAGACACCCCAGATATGACACAGTCAAGGACGATGCACTTCGATGGCTACAAGCGCGAAGCTGGAACAGGAGCCGGGGTCATACTGACATCCCCGCAGGGCGACAAGATGAAGTACGTCCTCCGGATGAAGTTTCGAGCTTCCAACAACGAAGCCGAATACGAGGCCCTCATCCACGGCATGAGGATGGCCAAGATCTGCAGCGCAACGCGCCTGGTCATCTACGGTGACTCAAACCTCGTCATCCAGAAGACGATGAACAAGTGCGACGCACATGCCGCCAACATGATCGCGTACCGTGCGCTCTACAACTCACTCGAAGGGGACTTCAACGACTGCGAGCTTCGGCACGTTGGAAGGGAAAGCAACGAAGAGGCCGACAGACTCGCCAATATCAGCTCCACCTGCGCACGGGTGCCACCAGGTGTGTTCCTCGAACAGATCTGCGTGCCATCCATCAAAAGGAAATTCCCCAAGGGATCACCCGAAGAGGCAGAGCACTCGGGGGCTGCGCCACCCGAAGGAAAGAAAGGACCTGAAAATCTTGACACAGAGGTCGCAGTGGTTAACCTGATGCAGGTCATGGCAGTCGAGGAAACATGGACGCAGCCATACCTGCGGTACCTGATAAAGAGGGAATTGCCTGATGACCCGACAGATGCCCGGGCATATCTCGCCGGTCCAAGGCCTTCACCATAATTAATGGCGAGCTGTACAAGCGCAGCATTTCACGTGTACTCCAAAGGTGCGTCACCATCGGTGACGGCAAAACCATCCTCCAAGACATCCATGAAGGTATATGCGGCCATCATGCGGGCAGCCACGCCCTCGTCACCAAAGCTCTATGAGCCGGGTTCTACTGGTGAACGGACATGAACGACGCCAAGGACATCGTCCGAAGGTGCAATAGGTGCTAGAGGTTCGCAAATAAACTACACGCACCTGGATTGGAGCTCAGGCCCATACCCTTGGCCTGGCCCTTCGCCCAATGGGGCCTCTACATGATTGGCAAACTTCCCAAGTCCTCGAAAGGAGGCCACATTTACCTCCTGGTCGCAGTCGACAAGTTCACCAAGTGGATCGAAGCCATGCCCGTTACCAACCAAAAGGGTAAAAAAACCATAAAGTTCTTCGAATCCATAGTCTACAGGTTCGGCGTGCTGCACAACATCATCACCGACAACGGGTCGAACTTCATCTCCAAAGAATTCTAGGACTTCTGTGAAGGCTTCGGGATCAACATATCATACGCCTCCGTGGCGCACCCGCAAACGAACGGGCAGGTCGAAAAGGCCAATGGTCTCGTCGGCGGCGGCATCAAGAAACACCTACTAAGCCCACTTGAGCGACTTGTAGGAGCCTGGACAGAAGAGCTACCCTCCGCCCTTTGGAGCTTGCGCACAACTCCAAACAGCTCAACCAGCTACACGCCTTTCTTCATGGTGCACGGAGCTGAAGCCGTGTTGCCCGCAGAAGTACACCATAAGGCCCCACGGGTCGTCGCCTACAACGAAGCCGAATCGACGGCCGCACTAGAAGACGCCATCGACACACTCGACGAGGCACACGATATCGTCGCAGCTCGATCGGCGGTCTACCAGCAGATCCTTCGCAACTATCACAGCCGTCGGCTGCGCCCAAGGTCCTTCGTCGAAGAAGACCTAGTGTTATGACTCAAGCAAGAGCAGCCAAAGAAGCTCGAGTCACCCTAGGACGGACCCTATGTCGTCACCGAAGTCATCCCAGGTGGCGCCTATCGCCTCAAGCACGTGGAGTCTAGAGTCGCATACTCCAACTCATGGAACGTCGCACAACTGCAACGCTTCTACCCCTAGCTATTCCCCCTTTACTTTAAATAAGGCTATTCAGCCAAGGCTACTCAGCCGAACACTATACCTCCTCATTACGCTATGAATAAAGCTAAGTGTCTCGCCCCAAAAATCTATCTCTTACTCGCATTTCTTTATGCTACAACACACTCGGGGGCTCCCCCTCACCTCACGACTTTGTCGACTAAGGACAAACTCATGTACACACCTGAGTATCTGATCACGTCAGGCTAACAAAAAGGGCATGCATACAAACAAGCACCACGTGCTAATACAATCAACCTTTACAACAAATGGCACAACACGCCGAGTCGAAATACATATAAGTTTTACATTTATCTTTTCTTTCACAGGAACTACCTATCCTGAAGGATCACCCGCGCACGATGCTCGAAGAGATCTACAACTTCTTTGGCATACTGCCTAACAACCGCGTAGTGCGGGCGCATATCCCATAGTCCACCATCTAGTCGAGGGGGTGGCCTAGCCGCCACAGCCGCAAGATTCACATCAGGGCGGTGAAGCCGCACAAGGGAAAGGGCGGCCTTCACCCCCGCAACCAACTGGTGCCGCACCAGCTCCCTGACGTGACGCACGTCTCAAACTTTGCCAGCAAGCCCCAGAAAGTCGATGGTGCTTCATCCAAAGGAAACATAATGTGCATAATCAACGCCAGGAAAGTCTTCACCTGCCGCAGCATTCGCGATACCTGGTGAGCACGATCCTGCACCATCGCAAGGACCGTGGCACGGTCGCGATCCATCCAGAAAAAAGCCACCGGCTTCCATATCTTGATGGGTCAAGCAATTGATCCGAACTGCAACACGCTCCTTCTCTTCCCTTGTAACAAGGTTAGCACCTGCAACACCTACAAAGTAAGATGGCCAGCCAACAGGCGCATCCGAAAAATGAGCAGCAACTCGAAAAAACTTACACTGCGGCTGCTCGGCCAACTGCCGCAACTCCCCCATCAGATATTCCTCTCTGGCAGCACCTCACTCTGCCTTCGACTTCCAAACGTCTGCATGGCCTCGTATGCCAAGCAACTCCTTCTCAATACTGCGGACGCGGCCACGAAGAAAGACAAGCTGCGACGCATCATCCACGATGGTCGTGGCTGCGGAGCAGACGAAGTATTGACGGGGTCAACACCCGAAGGTACCTAGAAAAAAACAAACAAGGATATAAAGAACACACGAATGGTAACAACTCGAAGACTCATTATATACAACAAAAGCCACTGCGTGGCACAGGAAGCGTTCATGAAGATATTACAAAAAAAGTATACGACAACTATCCTACAACTACAAGGCCTAAGCGGCTGCGTCCTGAGTGGCCTTGGAGCCAGATTTCCAGCTCTTGACCTCTTCCTGCTGCCTCACCGCGTACTCAGAACCGTCGGGAGCCGTTGGCATCTGGGCGGTGACCTAATGAAGATCCAGCTCCGCTCCGGACGCCATGTCCATCGCCAGACCCATGGACGCGCCGATGCCCTTCTGCTTACGCTTGTACGCCGCAGGCGCATCCACTGACAGCGCATCCGCCAACAGGTCGACATCCTCAAGGGCAACGCCCTTGGGGACGAGCTCCTTATAGAAGCGCCCGAGGACCTCCTTGGATTTGGCGAGAGAGCCAACCATAGTACTGCAGCGGTCTTCGACCGCTGTAGCAGCATCATCCAAAGCACTACCGTGCTCTAGAGCACCGCGATCAAACTCAATGCCTGCGGCATCTAGAACAACGGAAAAAGTCCAGTAAGAATCAAACAAAGCCAGAGAGACAAGGCAACCGAAACAGAACATACATGCACAATTACTCACCCGAAATAGCCTTGGCAGCAGCCATTAGCTTCTCGGCTACCTCCTTCTCGCGCGAAGCTGTGGTAGTGGCGAGATGCTCCTCGCAGTCCGTGTCTTCTTGCTGGAGGCGTTCCTTAGCCGCAGCCGCGTCAGCTAGCTCCCGCTCGAGGCGCACCTTCGCACCAACGGCATCTTCGGCCTTCTTTTCCGCTCACCCGAGGCTTTTTTTGAGAGCATCAAGCTCGCGGAGGGCAGTGTTATTTTCATCTGCAAAATAAACAAGAACATGCATGAGCCTCACAAGCTAACAAGCAGGCGAAGAAGTAAAGGATCTCGTTAAAGATGTACCTTGAAGCCGCCGCAGGCTGGCCTCCAACGCCAGGTGTTGCTTCACCAGTTGGTTGGCACCTTGCACAAAAGGCTGCAAGAAGAAGCAACTTGTCAGGAAAAGGGCTCGGGGGCTGCGCCCAAGAAACGAGCAAAATGAAATCAAACACACGAAAAACGCTCGGGGGCTCCCCCGAGACACACACAAAACATAAGTAAAGATCAATAGGTCATACAAAAATGTTGCTCGGGGGCTCCCCCCACGGCAAGAAGGGAAACAATTACATGATCAGACGGAGACTCCAATGGTCCGGTTGTAGTCTTCTGGAAGACGATCACCCGAGCCTCTTGCGGAGAAGGGTTCGGAGCAGCGCCCCCAGAGGTGGCCACCGTCTGAGAGGGAGGAGGCGTCATCTTCGACTCCCCTACTAACTCCTGAGTGGCCTCACTAAAAGAGCCATCGGAGGAGTGGCTGTAAGGAAAGCTCCAATCATAAGCATGAATACACAAGAAAAAAGTAGACAAAGGCACCCGAAGACACTTACGAGTCCATGTCGCTCAAATTAAAAACAGGCAAGGCCCTCTTGCCCGTCTTCTCTTTCTTCTTCCGCTCCGCCGGCGGCTGCGGTGCTACAACCCGCATCGAAACGGCCGGGATGGGAGAGGAAGAGGCACCATCACCTCCACTGCGACGGACAAGGCACGGCGGGTCCCTAGGTGTTGGCGGAGTCGAGGCATCGGACGATTCGCTCGAGCTCCGTGCCCGTTTTCGGGTTTGCTCCTCGCTCGACTCGGGGGCTTCCTCAACCGGTGACTGCGCCGAGGGAAGCTCAGACATGGAGTCCACCACCTCATTGTCCGGTGCATCCGGAAAACGTTTGGGTAGTGGAGGCACCATGCCAGGTACCTTGAACTCCTGCACACCAAAAACAAATTTTCAGAACAGAGAAGTACAAGAAAACGCATTCAGAAAAAGCGCTATGCGTACGTCCCAGATCTACACCTGCGGAACTGGTCGAGAGGCACTGAACGGAGGGGTCCGCGACTTCCCCGGAAGGTCCTCGTCAGCTTTGTACTTCAGCAGCAGCCGAAGGACTCTGTCGAGGTCCCCCTTGGAGAGCTCCTCAGCCGCAACTCTCGTTGGGTCATGGCTGTCAGAATAAAGGAACATCGGGTGCGCCCTAGCCTAGAGCGTCTGCACCCGACGTTTGAGGAACGTGTGGATGATATCCACACCGTTCACCTCCTTCTCCGGAATCACCTGAAGGTCCTCCACCCGACGGTAGAGCTCCTCTATCTCCTCCACCTCACCTTCTAGGATGTGTGTCACATCCCAAAATTTTCCAAATTTTGAAATGTGAAAAATTAATAAACAAAATAAACAATTGTTGATTTTTAGGGTGAGAAGAAACTTTTTGATTCCAATTGGAAACATCAAAACCTATTTTGATCAAATAAATTCCTAAAGGGATTTAAAAAGATAAACAATTAATAAATAAAGTTATAAAAGTTGGAATCACTATTTTTAGATCTTTTAATAAAAAGATTTGATTTTCAAAAGCAAAGGTAGAATTATAAATAAGGATTATTTTTAAAGAGCCAAATTAATTTTGGCCAAGCTTTTGAAATAAAATATTTCTATTTGATAAAAAGAGTAAAGGTTTATTGAAATAAAATAATGAGGATTTATTAATATCCAGTTTTATTAAAGTAAAGGATTTTTCATTTTAAATAAACACTAAAACTTGTTAATTTATTTTAAATAAGTTTTCCAAGTGTTTTTGTTTTTCAAATAAAACCTACTGAAATGATTTTGATATTATTTAGATTTCAAATAGAGTTTTTAAATAAATTAAATCTTATTTGAATTAATGACTATGGTCCATTTATTTAATTATTAATGGATCCTAAAAGAATAAAAGTATTATTTTATTTTTGACTTTGGTTTGTGTTGTTAAACAGAATTAGAATAAATACAAAGTTTGGTGGTGGTTTGAATTGATTTGTTGTTTGAATTATTTGTTTGAAAATCAAAACAGAAATTCATATTGGAAAAAGAAAAAGCTTTTAGAATAAAAAAGAGTGAAACAAACAGACCCAACCCATCTGGCCCACTAAGCCCAGCAAGAGCCCACCCGGCATACCCTCACCGAAACGTTTTCTCACGCGAAAGCGCACCCGCGAAGTCACTGAACGCTCGGCCCCACTCCCTCTTCCTTCACCTCGCTAACAGACGGACCCCACGCCACCTCAGCATCGTCTCCACCACGACCACGTCGCCTCGCCGTTTCTGCCTTTAAATCCGGCGATGAATACGAGTTATACCGCGAGTAATTCTCTCCAGTGACCACACATACATAACCGCCCGTTCCTCCTCTACCTTTCCCCTCACTTGCCTCTCCCTCTCTGCCCCCAGGCTGAGCGAATCGTGAGCTCAAACCCCACTGCTCCGGCGAGCGTCTCCGAGCAATTCTGGCGCCGCCCAGCCGCCCCTCGCCTCCCACTGCATGCACACTTGCTCTCCACCTCCTGGCGCATCTTCCAGTGCAGCTAGTTAGCCCGCGCGTGCCCTGTAGCCTCGGCTTCGTCATCACCAGAGCGTCGCCGCCGTCTGCCTTGGCTCCGGCGAACTCCCCTGGTAAGCACCAGCCGCCCCGACCCTAACCGTGGATGCTCCTATCATCTACGCACTCACCCACGTCTAACCGTGCCTCTATCTTGCCTCGGCGCGACCTGCAGCCTCGTCCCCAACAACCTCCAGAGCCGCCCAACGCCACTGCACACTCCGGCTAGCAATCGTCGCCTCTCCGGTGCACCCCTCGCCAAACCAACAGCGCCTCGATCTTTACCAGGACCCTGCGAGCACGGTGAGCATCTCCGTTACCCCCCTTGCTTCCTGAATAACCGGATCCGCCGTAGCCCGAGCATGCGCCGCCAGTCGTCGCCGCCTGCGTCGCCAGTTATTGGTCGAGCTGCTGTGAGCCGTGCGATGCGAATCGTCTGGCTAGGAATAGATCTAACTGAAGGGGTATGAGTCCATCTGCGCCGTATGATTTAAGTGAAATCCAACGGTTCGCAGAGGCTGATCCGCATGAAGCGGTACCGTCCAATAGGAACACGCCGCGTGGCACTGACTCTGTTTTAAAAACAGGAAATGATCTATTAGATATGAAATTTTGTAAAATTCATAACTTTAGTTCTACACGTCCAAATTTTGCAAATTTTATATCAATGGATTCAGCAGAACAAGTACTTTGCAACCATTCTTTTTTTTAATGTTTTGCTTCTGGAAAATTGGTTGAAATTGGAGAAACATGTGTAAGCTTATTTTGAATATAAAAATTGTTGATATGTTTTTGAGATGAAATCTTTGCAAAACGTATTGTTGTGAACCTAGTGACCTTAAGAACCAACTTATGGATTTAAACATGTAATTTGTGAAGTTAGGGAGTAAATATTTGAGTTAGCACATTTCTAGTCAAATAAAAATATTGTTTTTGTTTTAGAAATGATTTTTGAGTAAAACCTTTGGGAAATGATTTGATTCAAACCTTCTGATCCTAAACACCAAGTTTTGAGAATTAAAATATATTTGGTGAACCCTTAAAAGAATATTTCTTTGCTAAAAGCATTTTCAACCACATAAAATAATGATTTGATTTAAAAATGGTTTATGAGATAAAACCTTTTGCAAATGGTTTTACCACTTTAGTAAATGACCACTTTTGAACTTTACAATGTTTAGAGCCTAGTAGAAACCACTTTTGCAAATAAAACTATCTTTTGCATGCTTGCATGCATGACCTTGTTTTTGTTATTTTATGTGTGATAAATTGTTTGAATGTTAGTTAAATTTGTGTTTGCTTGATTGAATTGTAGTGAAGTTAGAAGAGTGTGGTATTTGCAAGATCAAGAAGTGAACCAACATTCTCTACTAAAAAGGCAAGTGACACTATCATCCATGTCCTACTATTTTCATTACACTTAGTGGATTTTGAAACATGCATGGAAAGGATTACTATACTTTATGCTATGCTAAATCCTAATAGTATACCCTTATATATCCCTTAGTGGAAACATTGTAGTTGTAGTAAGATTAGCCCTGCTATATATTTGTGATGGGATACATGGTATGATTATATGAAGAGTTGAAAAGATATATGTTTTATATAATAAAACAAGTACTCAATGAACCACCTGGGTGGACAAGGATACTCAATTGTTGGACAAGGTGGCAACAAAAGGAACCATGTTTATATGGCTATCTCTTTTTGTATGTGCACTAGAAGAAAACCACCCAGGGACTTAGAGATTGAACATGTTTCTCATACAGTGGCTTCCGTGTACAGCCACATGCTAAATGGGCTATGGCTTAGTCAACTACATAGTGGAAGACCCATGCATTGGCATCTTCAGGTTAACTAGAATTGTGTAAGGGAACTTGTAACCCTACATTGGTGCCTGGATGACAAGCTAGCATTCTGTATTGGGAGGACTTCTATGGAAAGACTTTGTCACATTCTCAATCTGCCAGTACTCCATCTTGGTGAGTACTTATCCAGCGGCCACTGGTGGCATCAAGATGAGATTGTGTCATGTGGGTAAAGTGTACAACTTCTGCAGAAGATCAAATTCTAAGTACTTAGCCGTGTCCCCGGTTATGGACAATACTGAGCAACTAAGGCCTGAAGCTATGGAAGATCTCGACATTCCAATTTATCAAAGTTAAAACTTGAGGGTGACAACAAGGGATTTGAAGCACTTGGAGTTTTCCAAGAAGTTCAGAAAGATTTTGACAAAAGATTAAAACTATTTTGAAAAGATAGGACAAAACTATATTGCTTTCTGCAAATGAGCCTAAACCCTACCTAGCCAAATATGCATGTAATGATAGGATCCACATATTTCTACATAGTAGTGAAACTTGCCAATACAATTCAAATGTATTGACCCTTGTGGATGCAACTTATTATGTTGCAGGTTTGTTTGATGTTAGTGAAGTTTGTTGAATAGGATTACAAGTCTACAAACATGACTGCCTGTGGCACTTTGAAGATGAAGGACCCCATGCTTTATAGATATTCTGCTGCAATGTAATGTGATAGCCAAATGAGCTATGTAAGATGTAATGAATTATTTTATTCCTGGTTATAAAGTTGTATTATGACCTTTGTTTCTTGATATTACATCTTAACTGTGGATGCTAGCTATTGATCCAGGGACTAGCATTGTAAACACAGGGATCTCTACCTTATTTAAGGTTGGGAACCTTACAATGTGGTTCTTCCAAGACCTCTTCGGCTAGATTTTCTAGGTGGAGTCGAAAGGGGCAAGGCCAAAGTATTGCCCATCCACTATGGAATCGCGGATATAAAACCACCTCTTCCGCCAGTATTGGACAGACTTAGACATAGAAAAAGAGAAGAAGAGAAAATTGGATCGAAGGGAAATGATGCAGCCGCCGATCGGATAAACTCCGTCGGAGCCAGATTGCCTCTTCACGGAGTAGAGCTTCCGAAAGAGGCCAAAGTGCGGCTCGATACCGAGCCAGCACTCGCAGAAAGTGATGAAGCAGGCGATGTGGAGAAGAGAATTTGGCGAGAGATGGTGGAGTTGGATGCCATAGAAAAAAAGCAGTCCACGAAGAAAATCGTGGACTGGGAAAGAGAAGCCCCGAAGAACGAAGGCAACAAACATGACCCGAAAACCTGCAGGTGGACGAGGAATTACCTCGTCGCCAGGAATCTTGACGGCCTCCTTGTCCTGCGGGATTAAACCCCGCTCACGAAGCTTGCGCAGGTCGCCCTCGCACGTCTCCGTATGCCCTCTCCCACCATCGGTGACGCGAGTGGCGGCGGTGCCTTTCTTGTCGCAGGCAGCAGCACTGGTGCGCGCCACGGTGGAGGCCTTCTTTGACATCCCCATTGTAGTACGACGATGGCGACGGTCCGAGCACAGGAAAGAGGACAGGAAATATCGGAGAACTTCCGGCGCGCAGCGAGGAAAGCTCACGAAAATGGAAAACGTAGAAAGCAAGTGGCTGCGGTGAAAACAAACAAAAATTTTCCCCACAGTTATAAGGATGAAGATGATGAACAAGGACCATTCATCGGGAAGCCCTAGCGCTAGCATCAAATACAACCATCCACGTATCAGCACAGCAGCGAACCTTCGCTCGCACGACGTCCACTATGCACGGAAATCAAGGAGACGCCATAATTCTCACCACGTCGCACATGGCCAGTTAGCTCCAAGTCAGGAAGTGGGACCCATGTACGTCCAGTCACGTCACCTCTGGCACCGCAGACGATTGAGGTCACCGATTGTCAGCACTGACATAATCAAAGCTACACTGGCAACGGTTAAAAATCTTCGGCTAAACAGCTAAAGTACTCACTCGAATCTACGATTCGAGTAACTACTCGGGAGCTACTCCTATCAGGAGCGCTGGCCGCGCACCCGAAGCATGACTGAGGTACTACACTAATGAACTATTCTTCGAGTCCTACGTCGAGTCTACGACTCCACTATGGAGTCGGGGGCTACTCCCATAGGGAGGATTGATTCAAGCATCCGAAAAAATTGTGTCCTATGGACCTAAAAGCCAGCAACGGCTGAATTAAAAGTCTCTGCTCGAGTCTATGACTCGAACAGACACTCGGGGGCTACTCCCATAGGGAGCGCTGGTCGCACACCCTATGAATTCTTCCACTGCGATCCTTCGGATCAGAATGCAATTTTTTTTGGCAACTTTGCCCCATTAACGCTACGTGAGAAACATCCTCCTTGGCCACCCGAAACACCTCCGCGGTGATAAAATTTCGGATGCTGTGTCTGCGACGCAAAGATAAGACCTACAGATACCATCTGATGGCCTGGTAACGCACTCGACTGCGTTCTGCTAGTAAAAATCCGTGCCAACAGGTGCGATGAAAATCCCAACGGACGCGTTGGGTACATCACTCGAAAACTACTGGGATTCTACTCCTGTAAGTCCTCAACGGCCTGAGTCGAATTACACCATCATTTGTTCCGGGTTCGAGTCGAGGGACTCGAATCTGTAGAAGATCGTGTTGTTTTGTCCTAAGACAGTTAACTGACCCTGATCCGTCAAGAGAGTCACGCACACGCATCAACAATCCCTACACACTAAAATCATTATCTGATGAACAGAAATAGTTGCACCCGAAAGATTGAAGAGTCCTCAGCCGAATCTATGATTCGACTGAACACTCAGGGCTACTGACATGGTTATACCCTACGGGTGCACGACTTCAGCATAACTGGTCCAGCCCAAGGAAGGCCCACGAGAATATACGCGGCCCATGAAGATATTCGGGTGGCCCAAGCCCATGACTTCTTCGGATCCTTGGAGAGCAAGACTAGAATAGATAGAATATTCAAAGGGGCAAACCCTAAACCTGTAACCGACTCGATCTGTGCCCGGGACCTGCCTACTTATATATAAAGGCTATGAGGGCACGACGAGGAGGATATCTCTCATACCAGCTCATACACACCTCCATGCCAGATTGCATCTGTGCACCCCTGTACTTTTCGGTTCTGCCATAATCAAGAGCAGACAAGCAGGAGTAGGGTTTTCCCTCCGAGGGCCTGAACCTGGGTAAATCTTGTGTCCCCTGGTTGCTTGTCTGTTAACCGTTCCGTGATCTCCAGCACTCCCATCTTCTCCAAAACCCAAGCTCATAACAATGGGCATTGACGAGCTCAAACCTCGTCAGCTTCATGCGATGGAGTGTCTCGACGTAGAGAATATTGATACTGCTTCCACCGTCCATGAGTGTTTTTGAGAACTCATAGCCGTCAATAAGAGGATTGACGACTAGAGGATACTTACCCCGACGATGTGTTTTCCTCGGATGATCTTAATGATCAAAGGTGATAGTCACCTCTGACCAGTCCAGGAATTGGGGGACAGCCGGAACCATGGCATTAAGCTCACAAATAACTGCCTTTTGTCCTTAGCTGGTTGGGATCCAAGGAAGCAAACGTACATGCCTTTCTTAGTTGGAAAAGTATTCTTTCCATCCGACTTCAGCTCTGCGGCAGCTTTTGCCTCTTCCATGTTGGAATCTTCCTTGGGCTCCTTTCCTTTCTCGGAATTTTCTTTCCTTTTTGTCGCTTGGCTCTATAGCGAGCGGATTCGTCTTTCTTGATGTCGTCATTGAAACAACACTAGGCATTTGTATGGGTAGATCCTCCGTTACTATCCAAGTGGTGGACACATGGATTATTAGCAATGTCAGCCCAGGTATTGGTTCTTCCGGGTTGTTGGTCTCCTCTGTCCTGGATTCGGGAAGTTCCTCGGCCTCTACCACGGTCGCCTCCGCGTACTCCTCGTCCTCCAGATCCGAATGTTGCGTTGACGGCTACGTTGTCCGTAGCCGGCTTTTCGTCCGAGGTGTTCTTGCACTTCTGAGTTTGCTTTGGCTGTTTGGCCGCGTTGGGATTGGACATAATATTTAGCAGCCCTTCTGAATCGTCATCGGCGTCAGCATACTTGCTTGCCGTCTCTATCATTTCTCCCAAATCTGTGACGTGGTCACGCTTCAGTCTGTGACGTAAAAGTCCGACTGGAAGTCCTGCAATAAAAGCTTCTATCGCAATTTGCTCGTTTACTCCTTCGCAGGAGTTCTTCATATCGATCCATCGTCCGAGGTAATCCCGGCAGGTTTCTCCGGGTCTTCGGTGGAACACTACAAGTCTCCGACTTTGAAGGGCCTCCTGTATATTCCCTCGATGTTTGAAAAGAACGTACTTTGCATATCATACCAGTTATGAATTGAATTCTCTGGCGGTTCATTGAGCCATGATCTAGCCGTCTTCCTCAACATCAGTGGGACATATCGGACTGCAACCAGGCTATTTCCTCCTTTGGCGATGCAGCAAGCCTGGAAAAAATCTTGGAGCCAAGTATCTGGCCGAGCTGCGCCGTCATAGGGCTGAATGTGCTTGGCGATGCCAAAGTCAACCGAAAATTTGGTCTGACGTATATGTGGACCGAAGCACTTGGGTCCCACATACACATCTTCTTCCTCGTACCGCCACGCTTCTATGTTTGATTCGATGCGATGGCGAGCGTCATTTGGCGAGAGTGATCTGCGCCCTGGAGGCTCGCGACTTCTGTGCGGTGGAGTCAGATTTCTGCTTCTTCTCTCACCATTGCCGCTTCCGCCCCTGCGGCTTCCGTGGCTACGTCGTGATCCTTCATGGTCGATGCTAGGAGGCGATGGTGGCCCTGGTGGATTATTTCTGGCAGGGTTCCTTGGTGGTGGAGGTGGAGCCTCATTATGCTGACTCTGATGCCTATTTCTTTGGGAACTGTCCCTACTAGATTCAGGACAATCCGGATCATCTCTTCGTCCGACGTTGCCAGCTGGACGGCTTGGTGGTGGCATCCTTAGCCGATCTTACTCCTCTCGCCGGCGGCGTGTTTCCGGGTCTTCTATATGGAGATTATTTTGCCTACAATGGTCCTGATGGGGAACCATTGCCCTGATGGTGTTTTCGGCCGCAGCCAGAATAACTCTTGCCCAGTCACGTGCTGGCCGGCGAGAGTGGCTATTGGAGCCAGTCCTGGAATTGTCTTCTTCTCCACGGGGACGGTAGCACTGAGCCGTATCCCTGCGGAGCCTTACGTTAGTGCTTTGGTCAGTGCCAGTATGGCAAAACTCGGATTTTGAGGCCAACTTGCCACTGAATGACGCGGCCGTCTTCTGCTGCTTTAATCCTTTGTCCAGCAACACAACACACTGCTGGACCTGCTGTGGAGACGGATTGTTGGCGAGGATGGCTCGAGCTGCAGCGGTGTTTTCCACCGGCGTGTTGTAGATTCGGATCTTCTCTCCATCTTTTCCGTCAAATAGATCTTTGTGGATATCCGGATTCTTGTTTGCAAGAAACATACCTTCCCTTGTCTTGTTTGGATGTCGCTTGAAATCTGACTGATATCATTCAGGATCACTGTCTAACTGCTGTCTCATCTCAACGAGGTGCGTGGCCTCTTCAAGTAGAAACAGGCGGTGCTTTTCCAGGTCCTCGGGCCTTTTCTCCAGCGCCTCCGGCGTAAGATCCGAAGCTGTTGGGATTGGAATTGTGAGAGCATCTCCGTAGATTTTGCGTGCACCCTTGGTGACAACGTGTCCATCCACAAGAGGATCGATCAGGGTGGGATTAATCGGATCTCCGTCCTGATTCTCCATATCGATCTCTTCATCAACCTTTTATTCGTTGGTTTCCTCGACGTCCGGCTCTGCCGGAGTCGGATTCTTATTGTTCTTCCTCTTCTTTGACCGCCCGGTAGCCTTAACGTGCGTACCAGTGGCAAAGACGACTTTTGGTCCGGTACCGGGGGATAAACTTCCGTCGGTACTTTCTGTCGTGGTTGGATTATAGACCTTAGAGGAATCTCCGGTGTCCATGTCATCCTGCGAGGTGTAGCTTTCATCCATGCTATCATATGGACTAGGAGGAGTTTCCGGCTCACCTGGCGTTTGTCTGGAGACGTGCTGCTGCTCGTACTCCTCTATCTCCTTGTCGAAGTCTCGAAGCTCCTGTGACGTGATTGACTCTTTCGGGGAGCCAGGTAAGTCGGTGTTTTCTTTGATTGCGTTTAGGACCAAGTCCCTACCAACTCCAGCATCGATAGAGTCGGATCCGGTGCTTATGTGGTACATGAAACAATGCTTCTTCTTATTCATGTTCTTGAGGTACTTGTATAACTTGGTTTCCACTTCTACATCAGCAAATCTAGATCCGTAGCGGATGTACTCCTCGTCTGTGTATCCAAGATCAATGGAGAGATCGGATCTGACTTCTTCTTCCACCTCTTCTTCCACATCAGGAGTGGGTTGGGCGGGTTTAATTTTCTCCGAGACCTTGAACTCTTCCGCCTCTGCGGACAAAGTAGATCCGGATTTTTCTTCCGCCATGGTCATCACCTCAAGGGTGGGTTATGCGGGTTCAGCGAAACTGTAGCACCCAGGGTAAACCCTAGTTATAATATCGCTATTATTTCTATTATGTGCATCATCATGCATACCTTTGCCTAAAAACATTTTTGCTAAAAGCCCTATTTTGTTTTCTATATTAATATTCTCCTTTTGTTTCAAATCAAAGACCCCGATCGATCTGGATCTGTTATTTGTCTAAAACCTATTTACAAAAGTATTTTTTTAAAACTAAATCAAATAAATAAATATTTTGTACCGAGGAGGCCGCCACCAGCCAGGCCCAAAGGGCCCAGCAGACAGAAGCCTATGACCCTGGCCGCCCGACAAAAGAAACCCTAATCTACCCAAACCTAACCCTAGACCCTCACCCTACTCCCTCCACCCCGCCGCCACTCCCTCAGCCAAACACACACACCAGATCCCCGCATAACGTACCACCAAACCAACCCCACCCCATTTCCTCCCGATCCCGCACAGCCCCACTCCAATCGGCAGGCCACACCTCACGCCCTGGCCCCACCCCGCCTCTCTCCCTCGTGCATCTCCCCCATCCCCGACTTCCCCGTTCTCCATCGACCGCCGCCGTCGCCATCCCCAGCCTTGGAGAGCTCCGCCCGGCCGCAGCCTTGCCTAGGACGCATCCGCGCCGATCGCCGCCACTAGCAGGCCCCACTTGGCTGCACCTTCCTCGCCTAGTCGCCGACCTGCGCGCCCCGTACAGCTCCACTGTCGCCCAAGACCCCTCGTTGCCTTCCGTGCTTCGATCGCCGCGCCCTTGACCACCCCCTTGCAGCGCCCAGGCCACGCTCCTCCTCGTCTCCGGGATGCTGCAAGCCCCTGGTCGCCCATCGTCGTCCGTTCTGCCTCCGTACGCCGTCCCTCATCGCCGTCGACCCGTCCCTGTTCCGGCCCTGTTTCCGGTTGTCTAGTTGTGCCGCCTGCGTGCCTTCCCGTGGCCGCATCGTCTGTGCCTTCCCGTGGATGTGCCCTGGCCATGTACAGGACATCCGTTTCTGCCTTCTGATGTGTTACGTACGTGTGTGCTTCGCTCACTGGCTATGCCCTTGTTCCTGCCATGTTTGTTTGGTACCTCCACTTCTTTTCCTAATCAGTCGTTTGGTGTATGTGTCTGCTTGTAGATGTGTGTTTTTGTGGACACTACAGCTAGCCGAGGATTGATTGGCATACCCCACCGGTGTCGCACGCTAGACGTTGTAGCGCCACTCAGACCATCACCACCACCTCCCGGAGTTGTGTCTTTGCCAAGTTTGATCGATGCCAAGGGCCACGTCCACAAGACCAACATCGACCTAGACAATTCCGTTGAACTGTCTACGCTGAATCCCAAGATAGCTTGTCGCGGATGCCAGGGCCTCGTTCCCGGGGTTTGAAACCCTGAACCAAGATCGTCTTCCCGGACGCCAAGACCGATCCTGTTGAACCCCTCGGAACCAAGATCGCCAAACCTCCATGTGCGACCCCTTTCTTGAGACCATATTTTTATAATATGATATCTACTTGTTGCATTTTATTTGAACATGTCGCATACATATTGTGGATGTTTGGGGGTATTTCGATGATTCACCTCATAATTGAATATGGAGTTATATGTGAGCGATTCTAGTCTTATTTTGGATCCATTTAAATTTGTGTAGCGAACTGATGCTATGTTTTGCCATGTTAATACAACATTTAAATTGCGGGGTATCTAAACAACTTGAACATATTAAATAATTGCCGGGACCCCGGTTCCGCTTAATATTGCCTAATTTCATCGCATATTTGCCATGCCATACATCATACATGCATCATGCCCGATCTTTTGCCGTAGTATTAAATAGTGCATCCGGTGTTTCTTCTAGTGCTTTGCTTCTTCACGGATTAGGCCAAAGAGTTTATGCGAGTGTCGACCCGATCTTCGGATGAACCTCCGGCAATGTTTTTAGGCGAGCATTCTCCCTCTTGCTACCTATTTTATATTTCTAGTCTTTATTTCCTCGTGTTGACCTATTGCAATCTGTGTTGTGATGCTCTAGTTTTTCGTACCCGTGATATCTCTTGCAGCCACTATATTTCCTTGTACACCTCCTATTACCTATTGTTTGGTAGATAATCGGCCTTGCGAGTCGTAGTTGCTTCCTCAAGTGCTGCGTCGCGCCATCGATGTTCCTCAGTTGTTGGAGTATTGTCGTATGTTTAATGTTGGAGATGATCATGGCTTTAATTACCGTTTAACAACTAAAATTGAAGTAGGTAAATAATGCAGAGGCACAGGTGGGCAATAGATGTTATTTGGTTTTTAACCGTCCACTTGTGTCCCGTAGGACCCCTAGTACTTGATACCTGTTCTTTGAATATTCGCACTATCCGCATGTGGGACCATGAATCCCCCTAACCCTAGCTTGAGTCATATTTAATTCCTTGGGGCCACAAACTAGTTTGGGGCTTTATTACTATCCTGTACTTATGCCATGCTTTACTGCTTAATTTACGATTGCGCGTGGAGCGCCTGTACTGTTTAGGGACAAATGTGGAATGTTTTCGCGGTATCGACAAGCCCAGTCACACTTTCGGGTTCCCAGTCGTTTACAGCCATTGGCACAAACCTCTGGGTCCGTCTCGGAGCCAGCCAACTTCGTCGCGGGTAGCTTGGTGGGGTGGCCCCCTGAAATCAAATATGAATCTTGCGAATGTTCTATCGTGAAGCCTCGTTCGGTTTTCATTTGGATTTTCTCGAGGCTGATCGTGCGTGTGTTGCTATTTGTGCCCCCTGCAGGATAAAACTTTCTGAAAGCCGTGTCTACGGTTATGGACGACTTGGAGCACAGTATCTCGATCATAGACAACTATAACTAAAGTAGTGCTATAAATTTGACTTTATAATGACTAGTAATCAGCTTCACTATAATGGAATGGCTAAATAAAAGTTCCAATAATTGCTGGTTTGGGTTGTCACCTGTTACCATTGTATCTGACTAGTAAGTATTGCAACTACAACGGAATGGCTAAATAAAAGTACTAACAACTGCTGGGTTTTGGGATGCCTCATGCTATATATATCTGACTAGTGAGTACTACAACTACAACGGAATGGTTAACTAAAGCTGTCCACTGCTTATTATATTAGGATGACTCATGCTATTTATATCTGACTAGTAATTGCCGCAACTATAACAGAATGAGTAAATATGCCAACTGTGTGAGTTCCTCGGTTGACTACCTCGTTTGGTGTCGAGGGGGAAGTACCAGGATGGGTATGCTTGGTGATAGTTTCAGGTTGGATCCGAATAGGTCTTTCTTATCCCTATCTAATAGCCGCCAGTTGTATTGAGTCTCTATAGGTTGTTTAGTGCATGCTGCACTGCCGCTTCAGTCCACCATAACTATGTAGGCGAGGATCGTCGAATTCTAGTCTCGCCGTGTACTGGCCTCAGTACTGACCGCTCTCTTTTTCCTTTGCCCTTTGTCGGCACCCCTTTTGTTTAAGCAGGTTTTGAGATCGATGTCGTTAGCAGGGTTACCCTTCCGGCTTGGCCTTGGCAGGGTTATGGATGCCATTGGTTATTCTTCAGGGCTCTTAGCTCAATTTGCATCTTGTCCGTACTCGGACGCTGTATCGCTTTATAGGTGATTTGGATCTTTGTATTGTATATCTGTATTCTTGACTCTTTGAGTCATTGTTGTATATATCTGTTTTGTGGGTTCCATCGTGAACTATTGTGTAATGGTATTACTTCGTTTTCCACCCGCACGAAAGTGCCTGGTGGGCACCTGTGAATAGTTTCTATGCGGGTTTGGCGGGAATCGCTGAAACTTGCATAGGGTCGATTCTGAGGGTGTTACAGAGTGGTATTAGAGCTCAGCAGTTACGATACCCCACTGGTCCAGCCTGTAGGATAACCTAGCTAACGGCCATTTTAGAGTGTCAAAACTATTTTGCAAAATCGGTTGGATAGATCTAATTAGGTCTGGTTTTACTCCTTACCCCTATGCTGTTTTCTTCTTACCCCTGCATGTTTTGAATCTTCTCCCTTATCTTCTTCTCAAGTCCAGGATTTCTCATGGTTGGGTTTCCGTCGTACCTTCAGGGTTTTGCTTCCATCCTCTTGTAACGGTGCTTCAACATCCGACCTTCATGCTATCTGATGAATCTTTCATCTGTTGTACCTTTCAGTGGAACGAAAATTAACTAAAAAATTTCTTTCTATCTTCCGGAGTTTTTTTTCAACGCGACGACCTCATCTATATTAGCTCTGATGAATATCCTACTTTACCCTTTTGTTTTTGAATCAATTGACAAGATATTTAGTCTGAATTCTGAGAGTTGGTTACCTAATTCTCCTATTCATGTGCAGAGTAATGCTTTGGGTGCGCGATGGACTGATCACCATCCGACTACCCTTATCATTCGCTCTTGTACATTGAATCGGTGGATCAAGTAATTTGAATCCTTCCATAGAAGATAGAGGTGGCTTTATCTTTTGGATGCCTTTACCTTCGTCCCCTGTTCTCCGGACTGTTCTCTGGACGAAGGGGAACAACAACCCTTGTTGGTGGTGTCACCGATTTCAAGATGGAGGAAGAACCCTTGTTAGTGGTGTCGTGAAGATCTACATGAAGTGAGAAGATTCAGACCATCAGCCTTCTTCCAAGTACCATGAGGCAGATCTCGAGGGCGAGATCCATTGTTAGTGGTGTCGAATTGTAGCACCCCGGGTAAACCCTAGTTATAATATAGCTATTATTTCTATTATGTGCATCATCATGGCATCATCATGCATACCTTTGCCTAAAAACATTTTTTGCTAAAAGCCCTATTTTGTTTTCTATATTAATATTCTCCTTTTGTTTCAAATCAAAGACCCCGATCGATCTGGATCTGTTATTTGTCTAAAACCTATTTACAAAAGTATTTTTTTAAACTAAATCAAATAAATAAATATTTTGTACCGAGGAGGCCGCCACCAGCCAGGCCCAAAGGGCCCAGCAGACAGCAGCCTACGACCCCGGCCGCCCGACAAAAGAAACCTTAATCTACCCAAACCTAACCCTGGACCCTCACCCCACTCCCTCCACCCCGCTGCCACTCCCTCAGCCAAACACACACACCAGATCCCCGCGTAACGTACCACCAAACCAACCCCACCCCGTTTCCTCCCGATCCCGCACAGTACCACTCCAATCGGCAGGCCCCACCTCACGCCCTGGCCCCACCCCGCCTCTCTCCCTCGTGCATCTCCCCCATCCCCGACTTCCCCGTTCTCCATAGACCGCCGCTGTCGCCATCCCCAGCCCTGCAGAGCTCCGCCCGGCCTCCGCCTCGCCTGGGCCGCATCCGCGCCGACCGCCACCACCAGCAGGACCCACTTGGCCGCACCTTCCTCGCCTATTTGCCGACCTGCGCGCGTCGTACAGCTCCGTTGTCGCCCAAGACCCCTCGTTGTCGTCTGTGCTTTGATCGCCGCGCCCTCGACCACCCCCTTGCAGCGCCCAGGCCACACTCCTCCTCGTCTCCGGGATGCTGCGAGCCCTTGCTCGCCCATCGTCGTCTGTTCTGCCTCCGTACGCCGTCCCTCGTCGCCGTCGACCCGTCCCTGTTTCCGGTTGTCGAGTTGTGCCGCCTGCGTGCCTTCCCTTGGCCGCATCGTCTATGCCTTCCCGTGGTGTAGCATCCCATTTGTCTAACAACTGTAATGCTACTTGGTTTAGTAATATAATGGCTACTTCCTAGACATAATTGTTGCATCATCATTATATCATGCTCATGTCATCATGCCACCTTGCATTTGAGCATCATATAAAACCCCCTTTTTGATTTGGTTCTTCTCTCATATGCATTGTAAATTGTATTTGCCTCTTGATATTGTATTTGGTACTTGATATATTGTTTAAATGCCCAAGTTGAGTTGGGGGCATATCTTTTATTCAACTCCACTACCCTTTCTTTCACCACCTTACAATTCCACCATCCCATTATCCATGAGCTTGTAATTATTTTTATTTTGGTATTTAATCTAGCTCATGGGAGTTAGGGTGGGTCCAATTCTACAAATCCTTTTGCTTGGCCTTATTCCACTTTTGGAAATGCATAAGAATAATGCCAGGTTAATAATATTGTTTTCACAAGAATTTAATCCTGACAATTATCATTTTTGCATGGGCCATGCAAGAGTATTCCTCACCTTTAACCATTTGATTTTCTTGGGTTTAGTGATCCATTCTTTGTGGGATCATCTGCATATCTCTCCACTATCTCCATAATCTCATCTACACCATTTGTTCCTTTCCTTTCCTTATGCAAATGAGGCCTCTTCCCTTAATTCTTTTCCTTCTCCTTTCCTTGATTACTTTTCACCTCATCTTAACCTAGATCCAAGCCCTCCCCTCACTCCATAGCTATCTCTGTTCTATATCAAAATTTTGCAAAAAGCTTCCAAAAAGAGGTATTTCTTAGGTTTGTTTAAACCTGCAACAAAACAAAACAAATCAAAACAGTTTTTGTTAAAATAAAAAGAGTTAAGAGAGGAAAACCTTACCTGCAGCCCAGTAGCAGTACCAGAGAAGCAGCCCACCGACGTAGCCTTCCCCTGTCGCGGACAATCTCCTGGCCCACTTCCCCAGCCGGCCTTTTCCTAGCCTGTACCCCTTCACGCCGTCCTGTTCACCATCGTTGTCCATCGCCTTCCCCCTCTCTGCAGCAGACAACGGAGGAGGCAGGTGACCGTCTCCCCCGTCAGCCTCGTCACCACCCGAACCCTCATCCCCTTCTTATCCTCATGCCCTGGAGCCTCTATCCTAGAACCCTAGCTTCCTCCTCTCCCACGCCGCCATCCCCATCCCTCTACCTCTGCTCCCATCTGTCTTCCCCTTGCCCGAGAGCATCGTCGAGGAGAGCGTCATCGCATCGTCTCTGATCTTCTTCTAGAGCCGGTGAGCGCAGGAGGCCGGTCTACGTCGTCCACCGCGTCAAGCTGCAGGGCCAGGAGAAGCTAGGCGCATCTGTACGCCGTCCCCTTCATCGTCTCGGGTTAACGTGAGTGCTATATTCGTCCTCACCGTGCCGGCGTCTCCGACCACCCCCGAGCCCGCCGAGGTCACCTCCGGCCTCGTGGTAAGCCCCCCTCTCCATTCCCCTCCTTCCAGCATCCATCTCGTCGTCCTGTAGCTCGCCACCAACACCTGAATTCGTCCCTGCCGCACTTCACACGCGAAGACAGTACAACCGCAACAGCAGTGTTACAGTCCCTTATTCACCTGTCTCTCTCAGCCGCCTCTGTTCTCCTTGTTTCCGACCAGCACAGTACTCCTCCGGCGAAGTTATGTGCTCTAGTTTGTCCTCCTAGATCCCCTCTTCACCGCAGATCAAATGTTGCCCAAAATCATCGCCTAAATCTCTCGCCATCATCTGCCAAAGTCGAGACGACCTCGCAGTTGATTCTGTCAGTTTCGTCAGCTAAACGCCTATGTTTTTCGTCCTCTGTTCATCGCGAGTTTCCAACCAGCACCAATGTATTCCGGTAGATCTCTTCAATCTCCGTGCATCTCCTATGTCGCCTCTTTCCATCCCGAAAACAATCGCTCCTTTGGGACTTCACAATCCTCCAGGATCCTCTGTTGAAGATCCGCAAGACGCGCTGCAAACCCGAAGTTTCATCAGTCCTGCACCGTCAGTGCCTCCCAGATCCTCTAATCGTCACCGTTTCCCACCGCTGCAGATATGATCCGGCGATGTCCCCTTGATGAAAGTTGTAGCCCTATCATCCCTCTTCATCTTTCATTTTTGCATCTTGGCGAAATTCGTAGTATGTTGCTCGCCATCGTCTTCTGAAGTTTGGCCAAATCGCTGTATGACACTGTCGAAATTCAGTTTCCCCAGGACACTTCCTTCAGTTCAGAGAACGCCTGCGGCAGTTTTCCACTTAGATCCCTGGTTTTCCCAGATTTGAACCCGGCGTCCACCTCCTCGGCCCACCTGTCAGCCACAAGGTCAGCCACGCCCAGTATGATCTGCCCAGTCAGCACTGCGGCCCACCTTTCATCCTCCTTGGGTAGAATCCTGCGAGTAACAAAAGTCCAGAAAACTTTCCTGAATTCAAATTCAAATTGATTTATATTCTGTTTAAATTTACACCAATTCATAACTTTCAAATGGTTTGGAATTTGAATTCAAACCTTATATGAAATGTGTTTTGTTTTTGAATGTTAATTCAAATCTTTAGTCAAATATTTTCAAAACTAATTCAAACTAGTCAAACCTTTGACTTTGACCCCTCTTTAATCTATTTGATTTAAATATGGGTTTAAAATGACAAATCCAAATATTGAGTATAATATATGTTTTCAAATCAGAAAAATGTGAGGATTTCAAATATGCCATTCAAAATATTATTTGAACACTTTAAAATTCGAGTTGATTAAAATTAAAACGAAAATGCCCTTTTCCTTAATTAATTAATAACTTTTGTTTTCTAACTCCAAATTTGACAAATGATATGTCTAAAATGATCAGCTCGACGAGACCTTTCTGTTTATGCATTCCCTGTTCTGAATTGCAGCATGCATCATATAAATATAAAGTATACAGCAACTAATATGAGGATAAAATGTGACCAAAACTCTATAAAAAGTTTATTTCTTGTATTCCACACCTCACCCATGCCATGCTACTTTATTGCCATGCAAATTGTGCATCATACATCATGGCATGATTGTTTGCTTGACGCATTTTATTCATATGCTTGTGCACTTTATTTATGTTGGCCCTTGTTTGTTTGGTTCTTCTTCGAATAGACGCTGAGCAGGGGATATATCAAGAGAACCAGGAGCACTACCCAGATCCTTCTCTCGCTTCAACTGAGCTGCCAGGCAAGCACTACCACATGCTTGCAGACATATAGTACCTATTGCCTCTATCTTATTCTTGCATCATTGAGTCGCGATTGCATTAAACTGAATCCCAAGTATTGCATAGCCTTTACTTTTAAACCCCACCAAAGCTTGTTCCACCATCCCATGAGCCATTACTACAGGAGTTGTTTGAGCCATGCGAGTCGTAGAACAGCATGTGTAGGGTATGTGAGTGTCTGATGGATAACGAGGTACCTAAACAACTTAACCTGAGTAGTAATGGTATAACTAATGAAAGTGGCACCGGTGAGCAATATCTGCTATTTGGTTTTTCCTGCTCACTTGTGTCCCGTAGGACTCCGAGTACTTGATTCCTGTTCCTTTAATATTTCGCGCTATCCACATCCGGGAGGCTTATGGGACCCCCCTGAGCCAGAGCCTGATTCATTCTTATTTCTTGGGGCCACAAACTAGTTTGAGGTTTTATTTACTATCCTGTACTTATGCCATGTTTTACTGCTTTATTTACGATTGTGCGAGGAGCACATGTACTGTTTAGGGAAGCGGAGTGTTTTCGTTGTATCGACAAGCCTAGTCACATTTTCGGGTTCCCAGTCGTTTACTGCCATTGACGCAAACCTTGAGTCCGTCTCAGAGTCAGCTAACTTCGTTGCGGGTGTACTCAATGGGGTGGCCCCCTGAAATATTTCTGAATCTTGTGATTGCTTTGTCGTGAAGGCCTCGTTGGGTTTTGATTTGGTTTTTCCGAGGTTGATCGAGTGTGTGTTGCTATTTGTGCACCCCTGCAGGGTAAAACTTTCTGAAAGCCGTGTCCACGGTTATGGACGACTTGGAGCACAGTTTCTCGATCATAGACAAGTATAACTAAAGTACCGCTTTTAATTTGACTAAGTAACTGACTAGTAAATAGTGCAACACTCATGGAATGGATAATAAAACTGCCAACGGATGGTGGTTGTTCATCCGCTTCCTCGTTGGTAAGCGAGTATCTATAGAATTGTTAGGGTTTATCTTTTGCTGCAATTGCGTCACCCCAGGTTGTGTCCCCTTTAGAGGCATAAAGACTTGCTGAGTACCCCTAGGGTCTCACACGATAAATTATTTGATTCAGATGAATAGGTACACTCACGAGATGGATACTGGGTGGAGGAGGCGGACGATGTGGGCAACGATCGTTCGGTGTAGAGATTCCGGGAACGGGGATCCGTGAGATCTGTGGGCGGGATGTGTTTATTTATGGGGCCTCTTATGCCGATTTGCTTCTTATCCGTACTCGGATCTTGTTTGCCGCTTCCGCCTGATACTCTGATGTTTGATGTATGAGGAGATATCCTAAACTATTATATCTATCTAGGACATTTGAATCTTGCCGTATGGTGTTGCTATATTTCCTTTCTTTTAGATGGAATGGCTCTGATGTACTGTTGTATGGTGGCTTGCATACATACTCATTTGTGTATGTAGTTGATCCCTTCGCCTGCCGATTACGCTGCCTGTTCTTGTCCCGATGTTTGGAAATGGTTGGGACGGCCGCAAGGTCTACCTGTGAGTGGCATTTGGGCCCCACCGTACTATTTCAACAATTTCCGCTCATCCAGGCTTGTAACTAGGAGCGTAATTCACCGAGGTAGTTACAATTGGTATCAGAGCCATCCCGCCTTCAGGGTCTCAGCCAAATGGTCGTTGTCAGTCTAGCAAATATTTTGGTAGTTATGTATACTAGGGAAAAACAAAACGCGAGAGTAGGACTGCTTCCACTTTTCTTCTTACCCAACCACCCACCCTTTTCTGGTAAGGAAGTGTAACATTTTCAATCCTCTTCTTAAAAGTTCAAACTAGGATTCACGTGTTCTGGGTTTCCGTAGTACCATAGGTTGTGTGTGTGTGTAATTCCTTGTCTATCTGTTGCATCCAAGTTGTTATCACAATCGGCCTTTTGGTTATCAACTGTTGGTACATTCCATACCGATAGGCTTTTGCAAACCGACGCGCTCTATCTGATTCGTTGTATACCGCCGCGATCTGTCTTGCTCTTTGTTATCCGACGTTATCTTGTTTGGGGTGTTCGTTTCCGTAGTTACTAATCTTTAGGTTCGTCGTGAGAAGAAGGGGTTAGGATATGTGTTCTACTTATTCATGTGTGGAGTAATGATTTGAGTGCGGGATGGAGTCGCGACCATACCACTACTCTTATCATTCGCTCTTGTATATTGGATTGGTAGAGTAACTAATCTTGATTCGTTAAGTGATTTTCGCACCTATTGGTATTTTAATGCCGAAATTTGTGGAAAATTTTTCTTTGATATATATGTGTACCACACTCCTTTTCAGTCGTGTGCGATATGCTTAATATCTTCTAGGTGCTTTGTAATTTGTTGATATTTTAATATCATCTTAGTAAATTGTATCCTTTAATCTTGAGTAATTCCATCTTGGTACTATTTTGGATTATTATTATTCTCCATTATAGTACTGACTTGTGTTTTATATCAATTACAGGATGGCACCACCACGCCGTTCTGATGAGGACATACCACCTGAACTGGGTTCCGCGTTGTCAAACATCGCCAATGCCTTGGCAGCAATGCAGCAGAACAGGCAGCGTTTTGAAGAGAGTGTTCGGAGGAATGAGTTTGCTCCGCTACCTCCACCTCCCAAGCGAGGAGACATCAAAAGCTTCCTGAAGTTCAACCCGCGACAATTTGATGTTTATGATCAACCACTTAATGCTGATGATTGGTTGCGTGAGATGTCAAGGCTACTGGAGACTGCTGATGTTCCTGAGCAAGAATGGGTAAAGTGTGCTACTCACCTTCTGAAGGGAGATGCAGCTCTCTGGTAGGAGAATTACCTGAAGGCAAACTGCACTGGTTTTCAGCCTACTTGGGAACGGTTCATTGGAGCATTCAAATTGTAGTATCTGTCAGAAATTGTCATGGAAAGGATGAAGGAAGTGTTTCTCAACCTCAAGCAGGGAAATGACAATGTCAACACCTACATCATGAACTTCATGAACCTTTCTCGTTATGGTGGCGATGAGATCTCTGATGACAAGAAGAAGCAAAAGAGGCCGGCAAGGGCTCAATGCATCGATTAAATATGCAATCACACATGCAAGGCCGGCGTCTTTTCTGGAACTTCAGCATACAGCTCTCCAGGAAGAAGCAAGTAGCCAAGTGTTTGAGGAGTCAAAGAAACACAACCGTGATGCAGCAAGCTCTTCAGCTATGTCAACTCCTTCTAAGCGTCGTGTCTGGGTTCCTAACACCCCACCGTCGCTCCCGGCTCCACCAAGACCTTCAAGCTTCGCGGCAAGGCCACCAAACTTCCTCACTTCTGCTCCCAGGGGCTATAACCACCACTACCCTGGAGCGCCTGGCGGAGTCCTTGGCTACGTTGCTCCACGTCCACCTGGTGCTTGTTTCACGTGTGGAGACACTGGGCATCAAAACTGGAACTGTCCGATGAAAAACAAAGCTCTTCCTCCACCACCTCCAAGATCTGCGGCAAGCTCTCCTATGGTTCGTGCACCACCACCTCGGGCTCTCAACATCAACACCAAGCCCGGGTCTACTGTTGCTCGTGCCAACTGTGTCAACGCCGCTCAAGCTGAGCATACACCTGGAGTTGTGATGGGTATGCTATCCGTTAACTCAGTCCCTGCACGAGTTTTGTTTAATTCTGGTGCATCGCATTCATTCGTTTCTCACAAGTTTGCAAATGAAAATGAGTTAGCTATGGATCCTCTCCTTAAGCGGTTAATGGTCCTTTCTCCTGGAGCAACAATGGCAGCTGCTAAAATCAGCCATGGCAATCAAATTGAGATTGGTGGCTCTTCGTTCTCGGCATCCTTAATTGTTCTGGGCAATTCTGACATTGATGTCATCTTGGGCATGGATTGGTTGACAGCAAATGCAGCTGTGATTGATTGTGCTGAACACTCGGTTTCTCTGAAGATTCCTGAAGGTCATATAGTCTTTTCTCCAAGTCTGACTCCTGCTATCCAGCTTTTCTCTTTGGCGGCTCTGAATGATGATGCTATGGAAGCTATTCAGAGTTTTCCGGTGGTCTGTGCGTTCCCAGATGTTTTTCCTGAAGAGTTGCCGGGTATGCCTCCGGATCGTGAGGTTGAGTTTGTAATTGAGCTTGAACCTGGAACGGCTCCTATCTCCAAGCGGCCTTATAAAATGGGTCCTGCTGAGTTGGCTGAACTCAAACGTCAGCTTGATGAACAAGAGAAGTTGGGTTTCATCCAACACAGTACTTCTTCTTGGGGTAGCCCAACAATCTTTGTGAAGAAGCGGGACAGGACCGATAGACTGTAGCATCCCATTTGTCTAACAACTGTAATGCTACTTGGTTTAGTAATAAAATGGCTACCTCCTACATATAATTGTTGCATCATCATCATATCATGCTCATGTCATCATGCCACCTTGCATTTGAGCATCATACAAAAACCCTTTTTGTTTTGGTTCTTACCTCATATGCATTATTATTTGTATTGCCTTTTGATATTGTATTTGGTTCTGGATATATTGTTTAAATGCCCAAGTTGAGTTGGGGGCATATCTTTTATTCCACTTCACCACCTTTTCTTTCACCACATTATAATTCCACCATTCCATTATCCATGAGCTTGTATTCTATTTTCTTTTGAATTTTATCTAGCTCATGGGAGATAGGATGGATCTAATTCAAATTCTTTTGCTTGGCCTTTACTCCACATTTGGGGATGCATAGGAATAATGCTATGCTCATTATTTGTTTCACAAGATTAAGACATGGCATTTAATACCCTTGCATGGGCCATGCAAGTATCGCCACAATTAAGTCTTTTGGTTTTTATCTGAATTCTTGAGTGCATCAACTCTCATCTCATCTCCCTCCCCTTTGTATCCCTATTTTGTTTTATACAATCAAGGGCCATTGTTAGGGTCCACTATTTTCATTTTCAATGATTTTGTTCCATTTTATAAACCCTAAATCCCAATTCTAGCAATGCCCAAAATGAATATGTATGTGGGCATTCTCTCTCCTTATGTATCTTTTCTCTTTTGCCTCCCCTCATGGTCAAACCCTTTGTTCAAAATTCTCTGTGAAAAAGTTCCAAAGAATTTGAAAGTAGAAGCTGGTTAAATTTGAAATAGAATGAAAACAAACAAAACTAATAAAAATAAAAAGAAGAGGGAAAAAGAGTTAGAGAGGAGCAGCAGCAGCCTACCTGGGCCTTACCAGCCGCAGCAGCCCAAGAAGAAGCAACAGCTCCCCAGGGCAGACCCCTCCTCCGGCCCAACTCACCACCCCGGCCCGATACCCCTTCACCAACGCCGTGACTATACTTCTTCCTCCTCTCCGTTTCTCCCTCTCTGTGCGCCCCGACGGAGCGAGCAGGTGAGCGTCTTCCTCCGTCAGCCGCGTCATCCACCTGCCCCTTCTTATCCCCAAGCCGCGGAGTCCCCTCCCCCAGGAACCCTAGCTTCTCCCTCTCTGTGTCGCCGCCACCCCCTTTTTCCTGTTCTTCCACCGCAAGCAGGCCTCGGCCACCGTCTAGCGCCGCCGTATACCCCACCTCGCCGCCGACACGACTGCGTCTGGAGGTCTCTCTTCGGAAGCAGAACGGTACCAGGAGCTGGGAGGAGGAGGCCTGGAGCGGCTGCAGAACCTCAACGACGCCGTGCACGCACGCCGCGGTAGCAGCCAACTTCACCGGCCACGCCAGCTCGCCGCCTGCTTCCTCTCCGCCTCCCGCACGCTCTGGCTAGGCCGGGGACGCGCGCAAGGTGAGCTGAACGCCCTGGCTTCTCTCCGTCCCGTGCATCCTCTCGCTCGCCGTCGCGCCGCGCCGCGCTCACCGTCTGTGCTAGAACGCGTTCGGCAGTGGCAACGTGCAGCAGCTGCAGCCGCATCTAACCGCCCCTGTTCGGCTCTGTTTCCCGGCGTGTGTAGTCCTCCTCCGGAGAAACCCCAAACACGAAACTTGTAGCCTGTAGATCCTTCTTCATCTTTGGTTTTTGCGGATTTGCGAAATTCGCATCCTTTTGCTCGCCATCTTCCTCCAAAGTTCGTCCAGATCATGGCGCCTCTGCACGTTTTTCATTCGTCAGTCTACGCCATGAAGTTTGCCTCTGTTCGTCGCGTTTTGTCCGTCGCTTAAGGCCTCGCCCGGGGAAAAGTCCTACACGAAAGATGTAGCTCTAACTAATCTCTACATTTTATGTTTTTGTGGTTTTCCCTAATTCGTAACAGTTTGCTTGGCATCGTCGACCGAAGTAGGGGTCAGCTAGCAGTTTTCGCGCACCAGGTTCAGTTCGTCAGGCTCACATCGAGCAGCTCCCGCAGTTTTGCACATAAACCCCTCGCTTTCCTGTTCTGTCAACCCGCAGCCCTCCCAGCCGGCATTTTTTTATAAAAAGGCACCCACGCTATTCCATCCTCAACCCGCGGTCCCCAGCCACCTGTTCTATGCCCAGTCAGCGCCTGACCCCACCTGTCAATGATAGTGGCTAGAATTGCCTGAGTGCAAAAAGTATTTTTCCTGTACCTGTTTTGAATTCTTTTCTTTTCAAATTAATTCAATTCAAAATTCAAATCTGATTAAATCTAAATGAATTCATAACTGTCAAATGGATTGGAATCTGAATTCAAACTTAATATGAAATATGTTTTGTTTTTGAATGTTAATTCAAATCTTTAATCAAATATTTTCAGAATTAATTTAATTAGTCAACCTTTGACTTTGACCCTATTTAATTATTTTTGACTTAAAATAAAATTTAAATTCATAATTCCAAATAATACAAATAATATATGTTTTGGAATCAGAAAAATGTGAGGATTTCAAATATGCCATCCAAAATATATTTTGAACAATTTAAATTTCAAGTTGATTTAAATTACATCAAAATGCCCCTGGACCTTAATAAATTGATAACTTTTGTTTTATAACTCCGAATTTAACAAATGATATGTCTAAAATGATTAGCTCGACGAGACCTTTCTGTTTATGCTATCCATGACTTAAATTGCAGCATGCATCATATAAATATAAAGTGGACAGCAACTTATTCGGGAATAAAATGTGACCAAAACCCAATAAAAATGTTATTTCTTGTATTCTACACCTCACCCATGCCATGCTACATTTTGACATGCAACTTGTGCATCATTCATCATGGCATGATTGTTTGCTTGACGCATTTTATTCCTATGCTTGTGCACTTTGTTTATGTTGGCCCTTGTTTGTTTGGTTCTTCTTCGAATAGACACTGAGCAGGGGATATATCAAGAGAACCAGGAGCACTACCCAGATCCGTCTCTCGCTTCAATTGAGTTGCCAGGCAAGCACTACCACATGCTTGCATACATACAGTACCTATTGCCTCTATCTTATTCTTGCATCATTGAGTCGCGTTTGCATTAAACTGAATCCCAAGTATTGCATAGCCTTTACTTTTAAACCCCACCAAGCTTGTTCCTCCATCCCATGAGCCTTTACTACATGATTTGTTTGAGCCATGCGAGTCGTAGAACAGCATGTGTAGGGTATGTGAGTGTCTGTTGGATAACGAGGTACCTAAACAACTTAACCTAAGTAGTAATGGGATAACTAATGAAAGTGGCACCGGTGAGCAATATCTGCTATTTGGTTTTTCCTGCTCACTTGTGTCCCGTAGGACCCCGAGTACTTGAAACCTGTTCCTTGAATATTCGCGCTATCCACATCCGGGAGGCTTATGGGACCCCCCTGAGCCAGAGCTTGATTCATTCTTATTTCTTGGGGCCACAAACTAGTTTGAGGTTTTATTTACGATCCTGTACTTATGCCATGCTTTACCGCTTTATTACGATTGTGCAAGGAGCACACTGTACTGTTTAGGATCGGGACACGATTCCGCGGTGTCGACAAGCTCAGTTTTGGGTTCCCAGTCGTTCACAGCCGTCCACCCAAACCTCGGGTCCGTCTCGGAGTCAGCTAGCTTCGTTGCGGGTGTACTCCAAGGGGTGGCCCCCTGAAATACTTCTGAATCCTGTGATTTCTTTGTCGTGAAGGCCTCGTCGAGTTTTGATTTGGTTTTTCCGAGGTTGATCGAGTGTGTGTTGCTATTTGTGCACCCCTGCAGGGTAAAACTTTCTGAAAGCCGTGTCCGCGGTTATGGACGACTTGGAGCACAGTTTCTCGATCATAGACAAGCATAACTAAAGTACCGCTTTTAAATTGACTAAGTAATTGACTAGTAACTAGTGCAACACTCATGGAATGGTTAATAAAATTGCCAACGGATGGGGGTTGTTCGTCCGCTTCCTCGTTGGTAAGCGAGGAGGAGGATGGATCTGTGGATATTACTGTTACAACTGTTGTCATTAATTCACGGACATCCGTCTATCCTTGGTTAGGCGGATGGTTAGCGAGTATCTATAGAACTGTTAGGGTTTATCTTTTGCTGCAATTGCGTCACCCCAGGTTGTGTCCCCTTTAGAGGCATAAAGACTTGCTGAGTACCCCTAGGGTCTCACACGATAAATTATTTGGTTCAGATGAACAGGTACAGTCGCAAGATGGATACTGGGTGGAAGAGGCTGATGATGTGGGCAACGATCGTTCGGTGTAGAGATTCCCGGAACGGGGATCCGTGAGATCTGTGGGCGGGATGTGCTTATTTTTCTGGGCATCTTATGCCGATTTGCTTCTTATCCGTACTCGGACCTTGTTTGCCGCTTCCGCCTGATACTCTGATGTGTGATGTATGAGGAAATATCCTAAACTATTATATCTATCCAGGTCATTTGAATCTTGCCGTATGGCGTTGCTATATTTCCTTTCTTTTTAGATGGAATGGCTCTGATGTACTATTGTATGGTGGCTTGCATACATACTCATTTGTGTATGTAGTTGATCCCTTCGCCTGCCGATTACGCCGCCCGTACTTGTCCCGATGACTGGAAATGGTTGGGACGGTCGAAAGGTCTACCCGTGAGTGGCTTTTGGGCCCCACCGTACTATTTCAACCATTTCCGCTCATCCAGGCTTGTATCTAGGAGCGTAATTCACCGAGGTAGTTACAATTGGTATCAGAGCCATCCCGCCCTTCAGGGTCTCAGCCAAATGGTCGTTGTCAGTCTAGCAAATATTTTTGGTAGTTATGTATACTAGGGAAAAACAAACGCGAGAGTAGGACTGCTTCCATTTTTCTTCTTACCCTCCCAACCACCCTTTTCTGGTAAGGAAGTGTAACGTTTTCAATCCTCTTCTTAAAGTTCAAACTAGGAATTCACGTGTTCTGGGTTTCCGTAGTACCATAGGTTGTGTGTGTGTGTGTGTGTGTAATTCTTTGTCTATCTGTTGCATCCAAGTTGTTATCTAATCAGCCTTTGGTTATCAACTATTGGTACATTCCATACCGACAGGCTTTTGCAAACCGACGCGATCTGTCTTACTCTTTGTTATCCGACGTTATCTTGTTTGGGGTGTTCGTTTCCGTAGTTACCAATCTTTAGGTTCAACGTGAGAAGAAGGGGTTAGGATATGTGTTCCACTTATTCATGTGCGGAGTAATGATTTGAGTGCGGGATGGAGTCGCGACCATACCACTACTCTTATCATTCGCTTTGGTATATTGAATTGGTAGAGTCACTAATCTTGATTCGTTAAGTAATTTTAGGCATCTATTGGTATTTTAATGCCGAAATTTGTGGAAAAATTTTCTTTGATATATCTGTGTACCACACTCCTTTTCAGTCATGTGCGATATGCTCAATATCTTCTAGGTCCTTTGAACTTTGTTGATATTTTAATATCATCTTAGTAAATTGTATCCTTTAATCTTGGTTAATTCCATCTTGGTACTATTTTGGATTATTATTATTCTCCATTATAGTACTGACTTGTGTTTTATATCAATCACAGGATGGCTCCACCACGCCGTTCTGATGAGGACATTCCACCGCAACTGGGGTCCGCATTGTCAAACATCGCCAATGCCTTGGCAGCAATGCAGCAGAACCAGCAGCGCTTTGAGGAAAGTGTTCGGAGGAATGAGTTTGCTCCACTACCTCCACCTCCCAAGCGAGGAGACATCAAAAGCTTCCTGAAGTTCAACCCGCGACAATTTGATGTTTCTGATCAACCACTTGATGCTGATGATTGGTTGCGTGAGATGTCAAGGCTACTGGAGACTGCTGATGTTCCTGAGCAAGAATGGGTAAAGTGTGCTACTCACCTTCTGAAGGGGGATGCAGCTCTCTGGTGGGAGAATTACCTAAAGGCAAACTGCACTGGTTTTTAGCCTACTTGGGAACGGTTCACTGGAGCGTTCAAAGAGCAGTATCTGTCAGAAATTGTCATGGAGAGGATGAAAGAAGCTTTTCTCAACCTCAAGCAGGGAAATGATAATGTCAATACCTACATCAGGAACTTCATGAATATTTCTCGTTATGGTGGCGATGAGATCTCTGATGACAAGAAGAAGCAAAAGAGGTTCAGACAAGGGCTCAATGCATCGATTAAATATGCAATCACACATGCAAGGCCGGCATCTTTTCTGGAACTTTAGCATACAGCTCTGCAGGAGGAAGCAAGTAGGCAAGTGTTTGAGGAGTCAAAGAAACACAACAGTGATGCACCAAGCGCTTCAGCTATGTCAGCTCCTTCTAAGCGGCGTGTCTGGGTTCCTAACACCCCACCGTCGCTCCCGGCTTCACCAAGACCTACAAGCTTCGCGGCAAGGCCACCAAACTTCATCACTGCTGCTCCCAGGGGCTACACCCACAACTACCCTGGAGCGCCTGGCGGAGTCCCTGGCTACGTTGCTCCACATCCATCTGGTGCTTGCTTCACGTGTGGAGACCCTGGGCATCTGAACTGGAACTGTCCGTTGAAGAACAAAGCTCTTCCTCCACCCCCTCCAAGATCTGCGGCAAGCTCTCCTATGGTTCGTGCACCACCACCTCGGGCTCTCAACATCAACACCAAGCCCGGGTCTACTGTTGCTCGTGCCAACTGTGTCAACGCCGCTCAAGCTGAGCATGCACCTGGAGTTGTGATGGGTATGCTATCCGTTAACTCAGTCCCTGCACGAGTTTTGTTCGATTCTGGTGCATCGCATTCTGTTGTTTCTCACAAGTTTGCAAATGAAAATGAGTTAGTTATGGTTCCTCTCCTCAAGCGGTTAATGGTCCTTTCTCCTGGAGCAAACATGAGGGATGTTCATATCAGCCATGGCAATCAAATTGAGATTGGTGGCTCTTCGTTCTCGGCATCCTTAATTGTTCTGGGCAATTCTGACATTGATGTCATCTTGGGCATGGATTGGTTGACAGCAAATGCAGCTGTGATTGATTGTGCTGAACGCTCGGTTTCTCTGAAGGTTCCTGAAGGCCATATAGTCTTTTCTCCAAGTCTGACTCCTGCTATCCAGCTTTTCTCTCTGGCGGCTCTGAATGATGATGCTATGGAAGCTATTCAGAGTGTCCCAGTGGTCTGTGAGTTCCCGGATGTCTTTCCTGAAGAGTTGGCGGGTATGCCTCCGGATCGTGAGGTTGAGTTTGTAATTGAGCTTGAACCTGGAACGGCTCCTATCTCCAAGCAGCCTTATAAAATGGGTCATGCTGAGTTGGCTGAACTCAAACGTCAACTTGATGAACAAGAGAAGTTGGGTTTCATTCAACACAGTACTTCTTCTTGGGGTAGCCCAACAATCTTTGTGAAGAAGCGTGACAGGACGGATAGACTTTGTGTTGACTATCGGGCTCTCAATGCTAAAACCATCAAGAACAAATATCCCCTTCCGCAGATTAATGATCTCTTCGATTAGCTAGCTGGAGCTGTGGTGTTCTCTAAGCTTGACTTGAGAAGTGGTTATCACCAAATCAAGATTCGCAAGGAAGATGTGCCTAAAACAGCTTTCACCACCCGCTATGGCCTGTATGAGTACACAGTCATGTCTTTCGGTCTCACAAACGCACCTGCTACCTTCTCGAGGCTTATGAACTCGGTTTTCATGGAGTACCTTGATAAGTTCGTTGTGGTCTATCTGGATGACATCCTGGTCTATTCTAAGTCCAAGGAAGAGCATGAAGAACACCTTCGTTGTGTCCTAAACAAGCTTCGCGAGAACCGCTTGTATGCAAAGTTCTGAAAGTGTGAGTTTTGGCTGCCTCAAGTAACCTATCTTGGTCATGTCATCTCTGCCAAGGGCATTGCAGTCAACCCGGAAACTGTGAAGACAATTGTTGAATGGCTTCCTCCTGTAAATGTCAAAGAAGTGCGGAGTTTCCTTGGTTTGGCTAGTTATTGCCGTCGCTTCGTTCAGAACTTCTCGAAGATAGCGAAGCCTCTTACCGATCTCCTCAAGAAAGGCAAGAAATACCTTTGGACTCCTGCATGTCAAGCAAGCTTTGAGACACTCAAAGAGAAGCTCACTTCCACATCAGTCTTGATTCCTCCGGATACATCTAAGCCTTTCCAGATACTCTGTGACGCCTCTTTGCAAGGATTGGGTGCGGTCCTTATGCAAGAGAAACAAGTGGTTGCTTATGCCTCTCGACAGTTGAAGACGCATGAGATCAACTATCCCACACATGACCTCGAGCTCGCAGCAGTTGTCTTTGCTTTGAAGATATGGAGGCACTACTTGCTTGGCAACCATTGTGAGATATTTTCTGACCACAAGAGTTTGAAGTATATCTTCACTCAGCCTGATCTCAACCTTCGGCAGAGGAGATGGATTGAAGCAATCAATGATTTTGATTTGACCATCAACTACACACCGGGCAAAGCTAATGTCATGGCCGATGCTCTCAGCCGCAAAGCTTATGTCAACAACCTCATGATGGAAGAGCAGCAACCTCTCTTGTGCGAGGAATTCCGTCAGCTCAACCTTGAAGTTGTGGAACAAGGGCATCTCCTGAACCTTCTGGCTACTCCTCTCTTGGAAGAAAAGATTCGCTTTCGTCAGCGTGGTGATCCGCACACCAGAAAGATCATCTCCAAACTTCAGCTTCCGAAGTATGAGTCCTTCCACGTCGATGATCAAGGCACGCTTTTCTTTGAACACCGGATGTTTGTTCCGAACTACCCGGGTTTGAGAGAGCAAGTTCTCAAGGAGGCGCACGATTCTGTTCTATCTATCCACCTTGGCAGCACAAAGATGTACATGGACTTGAAAACACAATATTGGTGGCCTGGTTTGAAACGATATTGTGCAAAGTATGTCTCGGAGTGTGATGTCTGCCGCAGAGTGAAAGCTGTCCATCAGAAACCTTTCGGTCTTCTACAGCCATTGAAACCCCCGGAATGGAAATGGGAGAAAGTAGATATGGACTTCATCACTGGTTTTCCAAGGTCGCAGAAGGGCAACAATGCAATCTTTGTTGTCATCGACAGGCTCTCTAAAGTGGCTCATTTCTTCCCCGTCAAGGAAACAATTTCTGGAATTCAGTTGGCTGAGCTCTATATCAACAGAATTGTCTCTCTGTATGGGGTTCCGCTTGAGATCAGTTAAGACCGTGGAAGCATCTTCACTTCCAAATTCTGGGAAAGTTTCCAAAATGCTTTGGGAACAAAGTTGAACTTCAGCACAGCTTACCACCCTCAGTCGCAAGGACAAGTTGAAAGGATCAATCAGATTCTGGAGGATATGCTTCGTGCTTGCGTCATCTCTTTTGGCATGAAGTGGGAATAATGTCTTCCTTATGCTGAATTCTCGTACAACAACAACTTCCAGAAAAGTCTAAAGATGGCACCATTTGAGGCTCTCTATGGTCGCAAGTGCAGAACTCCGATTGGTTGGTCAGGTGCAGGAGAAACAATATGGTTTGGCCCTGACATTGTAACTCAAGCGGAGGAGAAGGTGCATATCATTCTTGAGAATCTGAAAATTGCTCAAAGTCGTCAGAAGAGAAATTATGACAGGAAGCACATGGACATGCTTTATGTTCCTGGTGATCTCGTTTACCTTCGTGTCACTCCCATGAAAGGCACACACCGTTTTGGTATCAAAGGAAAGCTGGCTCCTAGATACATTGGTCCTTTCAGAATTCGTGGAAGAAGAGGAGAAGTTGCTTATGCTCTTGAGCTACCGGAAAAACTCAAGGTTCATGATGTTTTCCACATCTCTCAGCTCAAGAAGTGCTTCAAGGATCCTGGCAGGACCGTGGATCATGAGCTAATCAATCTCCAAGAAGACCTGTCTTATCAAGAACACCCCACCAAAATCCTCGAAGTCGCAGAAAGAAGGACTCGCAACAAGTCCATCATGTTCTGCAAGGTGCAGTGGTCGCACCATTCCGTTGATGAAGCCACTTGGGAGCGTGAAGATGAACTCCGTGCCAACTATCCTACCCTTTTTGAGTCTTCTTCTTCTTCTTCCTAGAATCTCGGGGCGAGATTCCTGTTTAGTGGGGGAGAGTTGTAGCATCCCATTTGTCTAACAACTGTAATGCTACTTGGTTTAGTAATAAAATGGCTACCTCCTACATATAATTGTTGCATCATCATCATATCATGCTCATGTCATCATGCCACCTTGCATTTGAGCATCATACAAAAACCCTTTTTTGTTTTGGTTCTTACCTCATATGCATTATTATTTGTATTGCCTTTTGATATTGTATTTGGTTCTGGATATATTGTTTAAATGCCCAAGTTGAGTTGGGGGCATATCTTTTATTCCACTTCACCACCTTTTCTTTCACCACATTATAATTCCACCATTCCATTATCCATGAGCTTGTATTCTATTTTCTTTTGAATTTTATCTAGCTCATGGGAGATAGGATGGATCTAATTCAAATTCTTTTGCTTGGCCTTTACTCCACATTTGGGGATGCATAGGAATAATGCTATGCTCATTATTTGTTTCACAAGATTAAGACATGGCATTTAATACCCTTGCATGGGCCATGCAAGTATCACCACAATTAAGTCTTTTGGTTTTTATCTGAGTTCTTGAGTGGATCAACTCTCATCTCATCTCCCTCCCCTTTGTATCCCTATTTTGTTTTATACAATCAAGGGCCATTGTTAGGGTCCACTATTTTCATTTTCAATGATTTTGTTCCATTTTATAAACCCTAAATCCCAATTCTAGCAATGCCCAAAATGAATATGTATGTGGGCATTCTCTCTCCTTATGTATCTTTTATCTTTTGCCTCCCCTCATGGTCAAACCCTCTGTTCAAAATTCTCTGTGAAAAAGTTCCAAAGAATTTGAAAGTAGAAGCTGGTTAAATTTGAAATAGAATGAAAACAAACAAAAAAATAAAAATAAAAAGAAGAGGGAAAAAGAGTGAGAGAGGAGCAGCAGCAGCCTACCTGGGCCTTACCAGCCGCAGCAGCCCAAGAAGAAGCAACAGCTCCCCAGGGCAGACCCCTCCTCCGGCCCAACTCACCACCCCGGCCCGATACCCCTTCACCAACGCCGTGACTGTACTTCTTCCTCCTCTCCGTTTCTCCCTCTCTATGCGCCCCGACGGAGCGAGCAGGTGAGCGTCTTCCTCCGTCAGCCGCGTCATCCACCTGCCCCTTCTTATCCCCAAGCCGCGGAGTCCCCTCCCCCAGGAACCCTAGCTTCTCCCTCTCTGTGTCGCCGCCACCCCCTTTTTCCTGTTCTTCCACCGCAAGCAGGCCTCGGCCACCGTCTAGCGCCGTCGTATACCCCACCTCGCCGCCGACACGACTGCGTCTGGAGGTCTCTCTTCGGAAGCAGAACGGTACCAGGAGCTGGGAGGAGGAGGCCTGGAGCGGCTGCAGAACCTCAACGACGCCGTGCACGCACGCCGCGGTAGCAGCCGACTTCACCGGCCACGCCAGCTCGCCGCCTGCTTCCTCTCCGCCTCCCGCACGCTCTGGCTAGGCCGGGGACGCGCGCAAGGTGAGCTGAACGCCCTGGCTTCTCTCCGTCCCGTGCATCCTCTCGCTCGCCGTCGCGCCGCGCCGCGCTCACCGTCTGTGCTAGAACGCGTTCGGCAGTGGCAACGTGCAGCAGTTGCAGCCGCATCTAACCGCCCCTGTTCGGCTCTGTTTTCCGGCGTGTGTAGTCCTCCTCCGGAGAAACCCCAAACACGAAACTTGTAGCCTGTAGATCCTTCTTCATCTTTGGTTTTTGCGGATTTGCGAAATTCACATCCTTTTGCTCGCCATCTTCCTCCAAAGTTCGTCCAGATCATGGCGCCTCTGCACGTTTTTCATCCGTCAGTCTACGCCATGAAGTTTGCCTCTGTTCGTCGCGTTTTGTCCGTCGCTTAAGGCCTCCCCCGAGGAAAAGTCCTACACGAAAGATGTAGCTCTAACTAATCTCTACATTTTATGTTTTTGTGGTTTTCCCTAATTCGCAACAGTTTGCTCGGCATCGTCGACCGAAGTAGGGGTCAGCTAGCAGTTTTCGCGCACCAGGTTCAGTTCGTCGGGCTCACATCGAGCAGCTCCGGCAGTTTTGCACATAAACCCCTCGCTTTCCTGTTCTGTCAACCCGCAGCCCTCCCAGCCGGCATTTTTTTATAAAAAGGCACCCACGCTATTCCATCCTCAACCCGCGGTCCCCAGCCACCTGTTCTATGCCCGGTCAGCGCCTGACCCCGCCTGTCCATGATAGTGGCTAGAATTGCCTGAGTGCAAAAAGTATTTTTTTCCTGTACCTGTTTTGAATTCTTTTCTTTTCAAATTAATTCAATTCAAAATTCAAATCTGATTAAATCTAAATGAATTCATAACTGTCAAATGGATTGGAATCTGAATTCAAACTTAATATGAAATATGTTTTGTTTTTGAATGTTAATTCAAATCTTTAATCAAATATTTTCAGAATTAATTTAATTAGTCAACCTTTGACTTTGACCCTATTTAATTATTTTTGACTTAAAATAAAATTTAAATTCATAATTCCAAATAATACAAATAATATATGTTTTGGAATCAGAAAAATGTGAGGATTTCAAATATGCCATCCAAAATATATTTTGAACACTTTAAATTTCAAGTTGATTTAAATTACATCAAAATGCCCCTGGACCTTAATAAATTGATAACTTTTGTTTTATAACTCCGAATTTAACAAATGATATGTCTAAAATGATTAGCTCGACGAGACCTTTCTGTTTATGCTATCCATGACTTAAATTGCAGCATGCATCATATAAATATAAAGTGGACAGCAACTTATTCGGGAATAAAATGTGACCAAAACCCAATAAAAATGTTATTTCTTGTATTCTACACCTCACCCATGCCATGCTACATTTTGACATGCAACTTGTGCATCATTCATCATGGCATGATTGTTTGCTTGACGCATTTTATTCCTATGCTTGTGCACTTTATTTATGTTGGCCCTTGTTTGTTTGGTTCTTCTTCGAATACACACTGAGCAGGGGATATATCAAGAGAACCAGGAGCACTACCCAGATCCGTCTCTCGCTTCAACTGAGTTGCCAGGCAAGCACTACCACATGCTTGCATACATACAGTACCTATTGCCTCTATCTTATTCTTGCATCATTGAGTCGCGTTTGCATTAAACTGAATCCCAAGTATTGCATAGCCTTTACTTTTAAACCCCACCAAGCTTGTTCCTCCATCCCATGAGCCTTTACTACAGGAGTTGTTTGAGCCATGCGAGTCGTAGAACAGCATGTGTAGGGTATGTGAGTGTCTGTTGGATAACGAGGTACCTAAACAACTTAACCTGAGTAGTAATGGGATAACTAATGAAAGTGGCACCGGTGAGCAATATCTGCTATTTGGTTTTTCCTGCTCACTTGTGTCCCGTAGGACCCCGAGTACTTGAAACCTGTTCCTTGAATATTCGCGCTATCCACATCCGGGAGGCTTATGGGACCCCCCTGAGCCATAGCTTGATTCATTCTTATTTCTTGGGGCCACAAACTAGTTTGAGGTTTTATTTACGATCCTGTACTTATGCCATGCTTTACCGCTTTATTACGATTGTGCGAGGAGCACACTGTACTGTTTAGGATCGGGACACGATTCCGCGGTGTCGACAAGCTCAGTTTTGGGTTCCCAGTCGTTCACAGCCGTCCACCCAAACCTCGGGTCCGTCTCGGAGTCAGCTAGCTTCGTTGCGGGTGTACTCCAAGGGGTGCCCCCCTGAAATACTTCTGAATCCTGTGATTGCTTTGTCGTGAAGGCCTCGTTGGGTTTTAATTTGGTTTTTCCGAGGTTGATCGAGTGTGTGTTGCTATTTGTGCACCCCTGCAGGGTAAAACTTTCTGAAAGCCATGTCCGCGGTTATGGACGACTTGGAGCACAGTTTCTCGATCATAGACAAGCATAACTAAAGTACCGCTTTTAAATTGACTAAGTAATTGACTAGTAACTAGTGCAACACTCATGGAATGGTTAATAAAATTGCCAACGGATGGGGGCTGTTCGTCCGCTGCCTCGTTGGTAAGCGAGGAGGAGGATGGATCTGTGGATATTACTGTTACAACTGTTGTCATTAATTCACGGACATCCGTCTATCCTTGGTTAGGCGGATGGTTAGCGAGTATCTATAGAACTGTTATGGTTTATCTTTTGCTGCAATTGCGTCACCCCAGGTTGTGTCCCCTTTAGAGGAATAACGACTTGCTGAGTACCCCTAGGGTCTCACACGATAAATTATTTGGTTCAGATGAACAGGTACACTCGCAAGATGGATACTGGGTGGAAGAGGCTGATGATGTGGGCAACGATCGTTCGGTGTAGAGATTCCGGGAACAGGGATCCGTGAGATCTGTGGGCGGGCTGTGCTTATTTTTCTGGGCATCTTATGCCGATTTGCTTCTTATCCGTACTCGGACCTTGTTTGCCGCTTCCGCCTGATACTCTGATGTGTGATGTATGAGGAAATATCCTAAACTATTATATCTATCCAGGTCATTTGAATCTTGCCGTATGGCGTTGCTATATTTCCTTTCTTTTTAGATGGAATGGCTCTGATGTACTATTGTATGGTGGCTTGCATACATACTCATTTGTGTATGTAGTTGATCCCTTCGCCTGCCGATTACGCCGCCCGTACTTGTCCTGATGACTGGAAATGGTTGGGACGGCCGAAAGGTCTACCCGTGAGTGGCTTTTGGGCCCCACCGTACTATTTCAACCATTTCCGCTCATCCATGCTTGTATCTAGGAGCGTAATTCACCGAGGTAGTTACATAGACTTGGTGGTGACTATCGGGCTCTCAATGCTAAAACCATCAAGAATAAATATCCCCTTCCGCGGATTAATGATCTCTTCGATCAGCTAGCTGGAGCTGTGGTATTCTCTAAGCTTTACTTGAGAAGTGGTTATCACCAAATCAAGATTTGCAAGGAAGATGTTCCTAAAACAGCTTTCACCACCCGATATGGCCTGTATGAGTACACCGTCATGTCTTTCGGTCTCACCAATGCACCTGCCACCTTCTCGAGGCTCATGAACTCGGTTTTCATGGAGTATCTTGATAAGTTCGTTGTGGTCTATCTGGATGACATCCTAGTCTATTCTAAGTCAAAGGAAGAGCATGAAGAACACCTTCGGTGTGTCCTAAACAAGCTTTGTGAGAACCGCTTGTATGCAAAGTTCTCAAAGTGTGAGTTTAGGCTGCCTCAAGTAACCTATCTTGGTCACGTCATCTCTGCCAAGGGCATTGCAGTCAACCCGGAAACTGTAAAGACAATTGTTGAATGGCTTCCTCCTGTTAATGTCAAAGAAGTGCGGAGTTTCCTTGGTTTGGCTAGTTATTGCCGTCGCTTCGTTCAGAACTTTTCGAAAATAGCGAAGCCTCTTACCGATCTTCTCAAGAAAGGCAAGAAATACCTTTGGACTCCTGCATGTCAAGCAAGCTTTGAGACACTCAAAGAGAAGCTCACTTCCACGCCAGTCTTGGTTCCTCCGGACACATCTAAGCCTTTCCAGATATTCTGTGACACCTCTTTGCAAGGATTGGGTGCGGTCCTTATGCAAGAAAAACAAGTTGTTGCTTATGCCTCTCGACAGTTGAAGACGCATTAGATCAACTATCCTACACATGACCTCGAGCTCGCAGCAGTTGTCTTCGCTTTGAAACTATGGAGGCACTACTTGCTGGGCAACCGTTGTGAAATCTTTTCTGATCACAAGAGTCTGAAGTATATCTTCACTCAGCCTGATCTCAACCTTCGGCAGAGGAGGTGGATTGAAGCAATCAATGATTTTGATTTGACCATCAACTACACTCCGGGCAAAGCTAATGTCATGGCCGATTCTCTCAGCCGCAAAGCTTATGTCAATAACCTCATGATGGAAGAACAACAGCCTCTCTTGTGCGAGGAATTCCGTCAGCTCAACCTTGAAATTGTGGAACAAGGGTATCTCCTGAACCTTCTAGAAACCCCTCTCTTGGAAGAAAAGGTTCGCTCTCGTCAGCTGGGTGATCCGCACACCAGAAAGATCATCTCCAAACTTCAGCTTCCGAAGTATGAGTCCTTCCACGTCGATGATCAAGGCACGCTTTTCTTTGAACACCGGATGTTTGTTCCGAACTACCCGGGTTTGAGGGAGCAAGTTCTCAAGGAGGTGCATGATTCTGTTCTTTCTATCCACCCTGGCAGCACAAAGATGTACATGGACTTGAAAACACAATATTGGTGGCCGGGTTTGAAACGATATTGTGTCAAGTATGTCTCGGAGTGTGATGTCTGCCGTAGAGTGAAAGCTGTCCATCAGAAACCTTTTGGTCTTCTACAGCCATTGAAACCCCCGGAATGGAAATGGGAGAAAGTAGAGATGGACTTCATCACTGGTTTTCCAAGGTCGCAGAAGGGCAACAATGCAATCTTTGTTGTCATTGACAGGCTTTCTAAAGTGGCTCATTTCTTCCCTGTCAAGGAAACAATTTCTGGAATTCAGTTGGCTGAGCTCTATATCAACAGAATTGTCTCTCTGTATGGGGTTCCGCTTGAGATAAGTTCAGACCGTGGGAGCATCTTCACTTCCAAGTTCTGGGAAAGTTTCCAAAATGCTTTGGGAACAAAATTGAACTTCAGCACAGCTTACCACCCTCAGTCGCAAGGACAAGTTGAAAGGATCAATCAGATTCTGGAGGATATGCTTCGTGCTTGCATCATCTCTTTTGGCATGAAGTGGGAAGAATGTCTTCCTTATGCTGAATTCTCTTACAACAACAGCTTCCAGAAAAGTCTGAAGATGGCACCATTTGAGGCTCTCTATGGCCGCAAATGCAGAACTCCGATTGGTTGGTCGGGTGCAGGAGAAAGAATATGGTTTGGCCCTGACATTGTAACTCAAGCGGAGGAGAAGGTGCACATCATTCTTGAAAATCTGAAGATTGCTCAAAGTCGCCAGAAGAGCAATTATGACAGAAAGCACACGGACATGGTGTATGTCCCTGGTGATCTCGTTTACCTTCGTGTCACTCCCATGAGAGGCACGCACCGTTTTGGTATCAAAGGAAAGCTGGCTCCTAGATACATCGGTCCATTCAAAATTCGTGGAAGAAGAGGAGAAGTTGCTTATGCTCTTGAGCTCCCGGAAAAACTCAAGGTTCATGATGTTTTCCACATCTCTCAACTCAACAAGTGCTTCAAAGATCCCGGCAGGACCGTGGATCATGAGCTAATCGATCTCCCAGAAGACCTGTCTTATCAAGAACACCCCACAAAAATCCTGGAAGTCGCAGAAAGAAGGACTCGCAACAAGTCCATCAAGTTCTGCAAGGTGCAGTGGTCGCACCATTCTGTTGACGAAGCCACTTGGGAACGTGAAGATGAGCTTCGTGCCAACTATCCTACCCTCTTTGAGTTTAGTGGGGGAGATTTGTAGCATCCCATTTGTCTAACAACTGTAATGCTACTTGGTTTAGTAATATAATGGCTACTTCCTAGACATAATTGTTGCATCATCATTATATCATGCTCATGTCATCATGCCACCTTGCATTTGAGCATCATATAAAACCCCCTTTTTGATTTGGTTCTTCTCTCATATGCATTGTAAATTGTATTTGCCTCTTGATATTGTATTTGGTTCTTGATATATTGTTTAAATTCCCAAGTTGAGTTGGGGGCATATCTTTTATTCAACTCCACTACCCTTTCTTTCACCACCTTACAATTCCACCATCCCATTATCCATGAGCTTGTAATTATTTTTATTTTGGTATTTAATCTAGCTCATGGGAGTTAGGGTGGGTCGAATTCTACAAATCCTTTTGCTTGGCCTTATTCCACTTTTGGAAATGCATAAGAATAATGCCAGGTTAATAATATTGTTTTCACAAGAATTTAATCCTGACAATTATCATTTTTGCATGGGCCATGCAAGAGTATTCCTCACCTTTAACCATTTGCTTTTCTTGGGTTTAGTGATCCATTCTTTGTGGGATCGTCTGCATATCTCTCCACCATCTCCATAATCTCATCTACACCATTTGTTCCTTTCCTTTCCTTATGCAAATGAGGCCTCTTCCCTTAATTCTTTTCTTTCTCCTTTCCTTGATTACTTTTCACCTCATCTTAACCTAGATCCAAGCCCTCCCCTCACTCCATAGCTATCTCTGTTCTATATCAAAATTTTGCAAAAAGCTTCCAAAAAGAGGTATTTCTTAGGTTTGTTTAAACCTGCAACAAAACAAAACAAATCAAAACAGTTTTTGTTAAAATAAAAAGAGTTAAGAGAGGAAAACCTTACCTGCAGCCCAGTAGCAGTACCAGAGCAGCAGCCCACCGACGTAGCCTTCCCCTGTCGCGGCCCATCTCCCGGACCACTTCCCCAGCCAGCCTTTTCCTAGCCCGTACCCCTTCACGCCGTCCTGTTCACCGTCGTTGTCCATCGCCTTCCCCCTCTCTGCAGCAGACAACAGAGGAGGCAGGTGACCGTCTCCCCCGTCAGCCTCGTCACCACCCGAACCCTCATCCCCTTCTTATCCTCATGCCCTGGAGCCTCTATCCCAGAACCCTAGCTTCCTCCTCTCCCACGCCGCCATCCCCATCCCTCTACCTCTGCTCCCATCTGTCTTCCCCTTGCCCGAGAGCATCGTCGAGGAGAGCGTCATCGCATCGTCTCCATGATCTTCTTCTAGAGCCGGTGAGCGCAGGAGGCCGGTCTACGTCGTTCACCGCGTCAAGCTGCAGGGCCAGGAGAAGCTAGGCGCATCTGTACGCTGTCCCCTTCATCGTCTCGGGTTAACCTGAGTGCTATATTCGTCCTCACCGTGCCGGCGTCTCCGACCACCCCCGAGCCCGCCGAGGTCACCTCCGGCCTCGTGGTAAGCCCCCCTCTCCATTCCCCTCCTTCCAGCATCCATCTCGTCGTCCTGTAGCTCGCCACCAACACCTGAATTCGTCCCTGCCGCACTTCACACGCGAAGACAGTACAACCGCAACAGCAGTGTTGCAGTCCCTTATTCACCTGTCTCTCTCAGCCGCCTCTGTTCTCCTTGTTTCCGACCAGCACAGTACTCCTCCGGCGAAGTTATGTGCTCTAGTTTGTCCTCCTATATCCCCTCTTCACCTCAGATCAAATGTTGCCCAAAATCATCGCCTAAATCTCTCGCCATCATCTGCCAAAGTCGAGACGACCTCGCAGTTGATTCTATCAGTTTCGTCAGCTAAACGCCTATGTTTTTCGTCCTCTGTTCATCGCGAGTTTCCAACCAGCACCAATGTATTCCGGTAGATCTCTTCAATCTCCGTGCATCTCCTATGTCTCCTCTTTCCATCCCGAAAACAATCGCTCCTTTGGGACTTCACAATCCTCCAGGATCCTCTGTTGAAGATCCGCAAGACGCGCTGCAAACCCGAAGTTTTCGTTAGTCCTGCACCGTCAGTGCCTCCCAGATCCTCTAATCGTCACCGTTTCCCACCGCTGCAGATATGATCCGGCGATGACCCCTTGATGAAAGTTGTAGCCCTATCATCCCTCTTCATCTTTCATTTTTGCATCTTGGCGAAATTCGTAGTATGTTGCTCGCCATCGTCTTCCGAAGTTTGGCCAAATCACTGTATCACACTGTCAAAATTCAGTTTCCCCAGGACACTTCCTTCAGTTCAGAGAACGCCTGTGGCTGTTTTCCACTTAGATCCCTGGTTTTCCCAGATTTGAACCCGGCGTCCACCTCCTCGGCCCACCTGTCAGCCACAAGGTCAGCCACACCCAGTATGATCTGCCCAGTCAGCACTGCGGCCCACCTGTCATCCTCCTTGGGTAGAATCCTGCGAGTAACAAAAGTCCAGAAAACTTTCCTGAATTCAAATTCAAATTGATTTATATTCTGTTTAAATTTACACCAATTCATAACTTTCAAATGGTTTGGAATTTGAATTCAAACCTTATATGAAATGTGTTTTGTTTTTGAATGTTAATTCAAATCTTTAGTCAAATATTTTCAAAACTAATTCAAACTAGTCAAACCTTTGACTTTGACCCCTCTTTAATCTATTTGATTTAAATATGGGTTTAAAATGACAAATCCAAATATTGAGTATAATATATGTTTTCAAATCAGAAAAATGTGAGGATTTCAAATATGCCATTCAAAATATTATTTGAACACTTTAAAATTCGAGTTGATTAAAATTACAACGAAAATGCCCTTTTCCTTAATTAATTAATAACTTTTGTTTTCTAACTCCAAATTTGACAAATGATATGTCTAAAATGATCATCTCGACGAGACCTTTCTGTTTATGCATTCCCTGTTCTGAATTGCAGCATGCATCATATAAATATAAAGTATACAGCAACTAATATGAGGATAAAATGTGACCAAAACTCCATAAAAAGTTTATTTCTTGTATTCCACACCTCACCCATGCCATGCTACTTTATTGCCATGCAAATTGTGCATCATACATCATGGCATGATTGTTTGCTTGACGCATTTTATTCATATGCTTGTGCACTTTATTTATGTTGGCCCTTGTTTGTTTGGTTCTTCTTCGAATAGACGCTGAGCAGGGGATATATCAAGAGAACCAGGAGCACTACCCAGATCCTTCTCTCGCTTCAACTGAGCTGCCAGGCAAGCACTACCACATGCTTGCAGACATATAGTACCTATTGCCTCTATCTTATTCTTGCATCATTGAGTCGCGATTGCATTAAACTGAATCCCAAGTATTGCATAGCCTTTACTTTTAAACCCCACCAAAGCTTGTTCCACCATCCCATGAGCCATTACTACAGTAGTTGTTTGAGCCATGCGAGTCGTAGAACAGCATGTGTAGGGTATGTGAGTGTCTGATGGATAACGAGGTACCTAAACAACTTAACCTGAGTAGTAATGGGATAACTAATGAAAGTGGCACCGGTGAGCAATATCTGCTATTTGGTTTTTCCTGCTCACTCGTGTCCCGTAGGACTCCGAGTACTTGATTCCTGTTCCTTGAATATTTCTCTCTATCCACATCCGGGAGGCTTATGGGACCCCCCTGATCCAGAGCCTGATTCATTCTTATTTCTTGGGGACACAAACTAGTTTGAGGTTTTATTTACTATCCTGTACTTATGCCATGTTTTACTGCTTTACTTACGATTGTGCGAGGAGCACCTGTACTGTTTAGGTAAGCGGAGTGTTTTCGCGGTATCGACAAGCCCAGTCACATTTTCGGGTTCCCAGTCGTTTACAGCCATTGACGCAAACCTTGAGTCCGTCTCGGAGTCAGCTAACTTCATTGCGGGTGTACTCAATGGGGTGGCCCCCTGAAATATTTCTGAATCTTGTGATTGCTTTGTCGTGAAGGCCTCGTTGGGTTTTGATTTGGTTTTTCCGAGGTTGATCGAGTGTGTGTTGCTATTTGTGCACCCCTGCAGGGTAAAACTTTCTGAAATCCGTGTCCGCGGTTATGGACGACTTGGAGCACAGTTTCTCGATCATAGACAAGTATAACTAAAGTACCGCTTTTAATTTGACTAAGTAACTGACTAGTAAATAGTGCAACACTCATGGAATGGATAATAAAACTGTCAACGGATGGGGGTTGTTCGTCCACTTCCTCGTTGGTAAGCAAGGAGGAGGATGGATCTGTTAATATTACTGTTATAACTGTTGTCATTAATTCAGGGACATCCGTCTAGCTTTGGTTAGGTGGTTGGTTAGCGAGTATCTATAGAATTGTTAGGGTTTATCTTTTGCTGCAATTGCGTCACCCCAGGTTGTGTCCCCTTTAGATGCATAAAGACTTGCTGAGTACCCCTAGGGTCTCACACGATAAATTATTTGATTCAGATGAATAGGTACACTCACGAGATGGATACTGGGTGGAGGAGGCGGACGATGTGGGCAACGATCGTTCGGTGTAGAGATTCTGGGAACGGGGATCCGTGAGATCTGTGGGTGGGATGTTTTTATTTATGGGGCCTCTTATGCCGATTTGCTTCTTATCCGTACTCGGATCTTGTTTGCCGCTTCCGCCTGATACTCTGATGTTTGATGTATGAGGAGATATCCTAAACTATTATATCTATCTAGGACATTTGAATCTTGCCGTATGGTGTTGCTATATTTCCTTTCTTTTAGATGGAATGGCTCTGATGTACTGTTGTATGGTGGCTTGCATACATACTCATTTGTGTATGTAGTTGATCCCTTCGCCTGCCGATTACGCCGCCTGTTCTTGTCCCGATGTTTGGAAATGGTTGGGACGGCCGCAAGGTCTACCTGTGAGTGGCATTTGGGCCCCACCGTACTATTTCAACCATTTACGCTCATCCAGGCTTGTAACTAGGAGCGTAATTCACCGAGGTAGTTACACGTGGATGTGCCCTGGCCATGTACATGACGTCCGTTTCTGCCTTCTGATGTGTTCCGTACGTGTGTGCTTCGCTCACTGGCTATGCCCTTGTTCCTGCCATGTTTGTTTGGTACCTCCACTTCTTTTCCTAATTAGTCGTTTGGTGTATGTGTCTGCTTGTAGATGTGTGTTTTTGTGGACACTACATCTAGCCGAGGATTGATTGGCAAACCCCGCCGGTGTCCCACACTAGACGTTGTAGCGCCACTCAGACCATCACCACCACCTCCCGGAGTTGTGTCTTCGCCAAGATTGATCGAGGCCAAGGTCCACATCCACAAGACCAACATCGACCTAGACAATTCCAATGAACTGTCTATGCTAAATCCCAAGATAGCTCGTCGCGGATGCCAGGGCCTCGTTCCCGGGGTTTGAAACCCTGAACCAAGATCGTCTTCCCAGACGCGAAGACCGATCTTGTTGAACTCCTTGGAACCAAGATGTCACATCCCAAGATTTTCCAAATCTTGTAATGTGAAAATAAATGAATAAAATAAAACTTTGTTTGATTTTCAAGGCCAGAAGAAACTTTTTGAATATAAATGGAACCTCAAACCCATTTGAATCAAATAAAATCTTAAAGGGATTTAATAGGATAAACATTTTAAATAAAGGAAAAATAAAATATTTTTGGAAATACTATTCAGGATCTTTTAATAAAAGATTTGGTATTCAAAAGAAAAGATGGATTTATAAATAAAGATTATTTTATAAAGCCAAATTAAACCTTGGACAAGCTTTGGAAATAAAATATTTTATTCTAAATAAAATTAGCAAAGGTTTATTTAAAATAAATTAATAAGGAATTTAATATCCAAGTTTTTATTGATAAAGGTTCTATCATTTATAAACCATTAAAACTTATTTGTTTAATTTAAATAAGTTTTCCAAACATGTGATATTCACAAATAAAACCTACTAAAGTGTTTTGGCTTTATTTTAGATTTCAAAATAAATATCTCAATGAAACAAATCCTATTTTAATAAAGAAGTCTAATATATTAATTAATAATGGACACTAAGATAAAAGGTTATTTTGTTTTAAAACAAATTTCCCAATATTATATATTTCCCAAATTAAACCTACTAATTTGATTTTGAAAATATTTAGGTTCAAATAAAGATTTTATTAATAAAATCAAACCCTATTTTGATTTAATAACTAAGTTCCATTTTATTTAATTATTAATGGACCCTAAAGTAAAAGGATTATTTTATTTTAAACAAGTTTTCCAAATATTCTTTATTTCCAAATAAAACCTACTGTTTGGGTTTTGAAAACATTTTGGATTTTAAAATGAAGATTTTATTAAATAAAAAAACCCTATTTTATTAAATAACTAATGATCCATTTATTTAATTAATAAATGGAACCTAAAAAGATTTAAAATAATATTTTATTTTAGAATGTGAATTATGATGTTAAGCAGAACCAAATTCATATTTGAAAAGCTTGATGATTGTTTGAATCATTTTTGAATGTGTTTGGTTGTTTGAATTTCAAAACAGAAAAAGAATTAGAAAAGAATAAAACAAATAGACAGAAAAAAAAATAGAGGAAACATACGAGCCCAACGAAGTGGCCCAACAGCAGCCCACCTAGCCCATCTGTCCTCTCCCTCGGACCGTTTTTCTTCACCACAAAAACAACCCACGCAGACACCGACTGGTGGACCTCTCCCTCGTTTCTTTTCCCACTGACCAGCGGACCCCACTCCTCCTGTTCTTCCTCTTCACCCGCTCGACCGTTCCTCCCCGTTCCTGGCAGTGATTTCGCGTCGTCAATTCGACTTAATGCCACGATTAAACCTCGCAGTGACCACGCGTGATAAATCCCCTCTCCCTCCTCTTTCATTTCCCCAAAACCCCATGCCTCGAGAGCCACCAGGCTGTCGCCAATCTTCTCTGCACCGCCGCCGTCTCCGACGAGCTGTCACAGCAATACCGGCCAACTCCGACCACCCCTCTGCCTCTACTTCACGCGAGTGGACTCCTCTCGACCTCACGCATCTCCTAGTACCCTTTGTTCGACCGCGGGCGCCCTAGAACACCGCCTACGTCAAGCTCCCGACGCCGCCGCGTCTGCCTTCTTCTCCGACGAGCTCCACAGGTAGACTCCGGTCGCCCCTCTTTTTCTAGTTCTCGCACACAACTCTGTCTCGATCCTGCGCGTCTAACCACGTCTTCGCCTTGTCTTGGGGTGATCCATAGCGACGTCCACGACGACCACCCGACGCACCCGACGCCGTCCTCCACTCCGGTGAGGAATTGCCGCAGACCCCGAGCGCCCCTCGCCCGACCAACACCTCCCCGAGCATCGCCGTAAACCCCTGAGCCCGGTGAGCTACTCCCCCTTCTCCCTCACCCCCTGTAGCGTCGCCTCCGTCATCGACCGACCGCTCCGCCGCCGGTAGCCACCGCAGCGCCGCCAGTTCCTGGCTGATACAATGTGAGCCGTTAGATCACGATCCTATGCACACGATAGATCACTTAACCTGAACCGTTACGTTTGATCTGCACCGCACAATCCCACTTAAATCCTGCGGTCCACATCACGCGATCCTACCGAACCGTTATGAACCAATAAGACACAGACACGTGGCCAGAGATGTTTTAAAACAGATTTTGGAAACAGATTTAAATGCCATTTTGAAATCCTTGTAACTTTCAAACCACACGTCCAAATTTGACAAATTTTATATCAATGAAATCAGGAGAACAAGCCCTAGCCAACCATGGCCTTAGTTTAGCAAATAGTATCTGTTAGCTTGTTTGAATTTGCAGAAACTTTTGTGAGCTTGTTTAGAGTATAAAAATGGTTTAAAAATGATTTTTGAATTAAAACCTTTGCAAAATGGTTTGTTGTGACCCTACTGACCCTAGGAACCAACCCATGGTTTGGAAAAATAAATTTGGAAAAGTTTGGAATGGATTAATTAGTTTAGTCCATTTCTAGCCAAATAAAATTGTTGATTTTATTGTAAAAATGTTGATGGAAAGAAAACTTTGAGAAAATGTTTTGGACCAAACCTACTGACCAAAACACCAAGTTTTGCAATAGCAACTCATTTGGTGAACCCTATAGGCTAATGCCTTAGTAAAAATATTTCTACACCACATAAAATAACACTTTGTTTTGAAAATGGTTTTAAAGTGAAACCTTTTGCAAATAACTTGGCCACTTTAGAAAATGACCATTAGATGTACCCAAATGTCTATGACCCAATAGGAACCACTTTTTCAAACAAAACAAAGCTTGGCATGCTTGCATGCATTTCTTTGACTTTGTTATTTATGTGTGTTGTTTTGCTTGATTGGTAGATTGAGTTTGTGCCTTGCTTGATTGATTTGTAGTGACTTGAAGAGTGTGATTGTTGCAAAGATCAAGAAGTGAACCTATACTCTACCAAAAAGGCAAGTGATGCTTCATTCTTTCTATCCCATTACTTTCACTATGCATTAGTGATTTTGCTAAGTAAACTTGCATGGATTTTGCTAAATATAGATCTTGCTATAGGAAAACCTAGTAGATGAATCCTCAGTAGGATTTTACTAAGTTAGAGATTCCTACTACTACCAAGCTTAGCCTAGCTAATAGAAAACATGGGTGGAATATATATTCACACTATGGAAAAATATTCTAAGTCTGAGGACTTAAGTTTTGTTTAATAAAACAACTAAGTTAATGAATCACCTGGGTGGAATGGGCTTGCTTGGTGGAGAATGGTTGAGTGGTTCACAAGGCCATGGACTTGGATTGTGTATCTCACTTGTGGATGGCCACCCAGGAAACAAAGGGATTTGAGATGTCAAATGTTGAGAAGCTTCAAGTGCAACCACTTGGCAATATGGGCTCTGCCATGATCATATAGGTTGCAAGAACTTAGCCATATGGACAGTGGGTGGTAGTGTTTGATAGGTTGGAGCGCGTCCATTTTGGTCTAAGGGAAGGCTTCTGAAAGATCTTGTCTTGGGAAACCAAGTCTTGTGGGGAAAGTGCACCACCTCTGCAGAGTGTAAAATCTAAGTACTTAGCCATGTCCCTGGTAAAGGACAATTTGAGCATCAAGACATGGAAGCAATCAAGAATCTCATCATTCAAATTTCTAAATTAAAATCTTGTGGTTTGAACAAGGGATTGTTTGAATTCTTCAATCATTGATGGAGAGATGGCTTGGTACAAGGATCTTGAAATCTTTGATTGAGGAAAAATAATTTTGTCAAGCAAAAACTTAGTATTTTCAAAATGAAAAGAAAAATCTATTTTGAGCAATGCAAGCCTCAACTCCACTTAGCCAAATGCATATAGATGTTAGACTCCACTATACAAATATAGTATCACTTGCCAATACAATTCAAATGTATTGACCCTTTGTGGCTGTAACTTGTATGTTGCAGGTTTGATTGTTTTAGTGAAGATTGTTTGATTAGGATTACAAAGACTACAACCAACATCTGCCTGTGGCATTTTAAAGATGAAGGACCCATGTCTATAGTTATTCCGCTGCAATGTAATGTAATAGCCAAATGAGCTACGTTTGATGTAATAAAATTATGTTATTCCTGGTTATAAAGTTATATTATGACCTTTGTTTCTTGATATTACATCTTACTGTGGATGCTAGCTATTGATCTAGGGACTAGCATTGTAAAACACAGGAGGGATCAATCTTATTAAAGGTTGGGACCTCTACAGATGGTATCAGAGCATTGTGTTGCCTGTAGGATTTGTAAACCCTAGGATTGCACAAAAACCCTTAGAAAAATAGGAGTTGTGTTTGTTCAAAAACTTATTTACAAAAACACTTGTAAACTCTTTCCTCAACTATTTTGGTTTCAACTCTACTTCTCTTCTACTTCAACTTGATGGAAAACCTACCCCATGGCCCAAGACTACACCATGTGCAAAGGACTTCTTCAACTTCTTCAACTCTAATGACTTCAACATCTTCAACTCTAATGACTTCAACATCTTCAGCATATTCCCCAAGGACTTCCAACTTGGAAACCACTAAGGACTACAAGTGAAACAAGGAAATCTTGCTCAAGATTTAGAGACTGAGGGAATGCAAAATAAGAAGGAGCCATCAACAACTTTGAAGTATTTGAACCAAGAGTTTTTCTCAAGGAAACCATGATCTCATACAAGAAGAATCAAGAAGGAAGGAAAGATCACAAGTAAACCATATAGATGGACCACCATATTTTAGTTAAGTCAAAACACACCAACTTATGTGGTGTAACCAAAAATATTTTTGTTGCCTAAGTTTGTGCTTGAACTTTGTTGTTTGAGTGAAATGTTTGTTTGTGATTGCTTGCACATTGCTTGTGTGAATTGTGATGTGTGTGATTAGAAGTTCTTCCTTAGAAGTAACTTGCCTATTCTAACTACCCTTCAACCCAAACAGATGACTACTCCAAAGGACTCCAACATCAAGGTTGATGACACCAACACCAACCAAGCTGACAGCATAAAAGAGCTCATAGCAACCCAACATCAATTGAACCAACTGACAGCTCAGTTCTTAGCCAACAATAGTGATAAGGATCCAGCACTACAAAGGTTTTTGGAAGAGCAGTCCCAACTGATGCTTAAGGTGACCAATCAAATGATCAGCATGGAAGAAAACTATCCCAAAGAAGTTTATGATAACAAGGCTAACAAGAATGTTATTCTGGATGGAGCCCCAGCTTGCACTATTTGTGGAGACAAGGATCACACTTCCAAAGAGCATGAAGGTCAATGCCCCAACTGTGGAGAAGAACATCCTGTTGGACAATGTCCTACCTCTCAAGCTACTTGTTACCTTTGTGAAGGAAATGACCATGTCCCTATCCAATGCCCAATCTACTCCATGGTAGAACAAAGGAAACAAGAAGGATCCAAGTCTACCAAAGGAAAAGGACCACTCATACCTCCAAACAAGACAACCCAATTCAAAGGATCAAAGAAGACTAAGAAGCCCAAGCAAGACATGAGCCTTGCACAATGTCGTAAATGTAAGGAAATGGGACACTACTCCAGTGGATGCCCAGAGAACAAGAAGAATAAAGAGATTGACCAAGTGTGGTGCAACAACTGCAAAGAACCAGGCCATTATGTAGCAACTTGTCCACAAGAACAACGCAAAGAACTCAAGGACATTCATTGCTTCAACTGCAAGAATCCAGGACATTATGCGAGCAACTGTCCAGAAAGGATGAAAAACAAGTTGAACAAGCCTATGGAGAAACTCAACCTTGGCCTATGAGTCAAGTATAGAAACCAAGGAAACCATGCAAGTGTTTGCTATGAGAAATTTTCTCCAGGATTCCAAGAAGGACAATATGTAATTTTTGTTTGAAATATTTTAAGGTTGGTAGTACCCTAGTTGTTTGAACTTCCTTGTAACCCTAGCCTCCCCAAATCTCGGGACGAGATTTATTTTAAGGGTGGTAGCCTGTCACATCCCAAGATTTTCCAAATCTTGTAATGTGAAAATAAATGAATAAAATAAAACTTTGTTTGATTTTCAAGGCCAGAAGAAACTTTTTGAATATAAATGGAACCTCAAACCCATTTGAATCAAATAAAATCTTAAAGGGATTTAATAGGATAAACATTTTAAATAAAGGAAAAATAAAATATTTTTGGAAATACTATTCAGGATCTTTTAATAAAAGATTTGGTATTCAAAAGAAAAGATGGATTTATAAATAAAGATTATTTTATAAAGCCAAATTAAACCTTGGACAAGCTTTGGAAATAAAATATTTTATTCTAAATAAAATTATCAAAGGTTTATTTAAAATAAATTAATAAGGAATTTAATATCCAAGTTTTTATTGATAAAGGTTCTATCATTTATAAACCATTAAAATTTATTTGTTTAATTTAAATAAGTTTTCCAAACATGTGATATTCACAAATAAAACCTACTAAAGTGTTTTGGCTTTATTTTAGATTTCAAAATAAATATCTCAATGAAACAAATCCTATTTTAATAAAGAAGTCTAATATATTAATTAATAATGGACACTAAGATAAAAGGTTATTTTTTTTAAAACAAATTTCCCAATATTATATATTTCCCAAATTAAACCTACTAATTTGATTTTGAAAATATTTAGGTTCAAATAAAGATTTTATTAATAAAATCAAACCCTATTTTGATTTAATAACTAAGTTCCATTTTATTTAATTATTAATGGACCCTAAAGTAAAAGGATTATTTTATTTTAAACAAGTTTTCCAAATATTCTTTATTTCCAAATAAAACCTACTGTTTGGGTTTTGAAAACATTTTGGATTTTAAAATGAAGATTTTATTAAATAAAACAAACCCTATTTTATTAAATAACTAATGATCCATTTATTTAATTAATAAATGGAACCTAAAAAGATTTAAAATAATATTTTATTTTAGAATGTGAATTATGATGTTAAGCAGAACCAAATTCATATTTGAAAAGCTTGATGATTGTTTGAATCATTTTTGAATGTGTTTGGTTGTTTGAATTTCAAAACAGAAAAAGAATTAGAAAAGAATAAAACAAATAGACAGAAAAAAAAATAGAGGAAACATACGAGCCCAACGAAGTGGCCCAACAGCAGCCCACCTAGCCCATCTGTCCTCTCCCTCGGACCGTTTTTCTTCACCACAAAAACAACCCACGCAGACACCGACTGGTGGACCTCTCCCTCGTTTCTTTTCCCACTGACCAGCGGACCCCACTCCTCCTGTTCTTCCTCTTCACCCGCTCGACCGTTCCTCCCCGTTCCTGGCAGTGATTTCGCGTCGTCAATTCGACTTAATGCCACGATTAAACCTCGCAGTGACCACGCGTGATAAATCCCCTCTCCCTCCTCTTTCATTTCCCCAAAACCCCATGCCTCGAGAGCCACCAGGCTGTCGCCAATCTTCTCTGCACCGCCGCCGTCTCCGACGAGCTGTCACAGCAATACCGGCCAACTCCGACCACCCCTCTGCCTCTACTTCACGCGAGTGGACTCCTCTCGACCTCACGCATCTCCTAGTACCCTTTGTTCGACCGCGGGCGCCCTAGAACACCGCCTACGTCAAGCTCCCGACGCCGCCGCGTCTGCCTTCTTCTCCGACGAGCTCCACAGGTAGACTCCGGTCGCCCCTCTTTTTCTAGTTCTCGCACACAACTCTGTCTCGATCCTGCGCGTCTAACCACGTCTTCGCCTTGTCTTGGGGTGATCCATAGCGACGTCCACGACGACCACCCGACGCACCCGACGCCGTCCTCCACTCCGGTGAGGAATTGCCGCAGACCCCGAGCGCCCCTCGCCCGACCAACACCTCCCCGAGCATCGCCGTAAACCCCTGAGCCCGGTGAGCTACTCCCCCTTCTCCCTCACCCCCTGTAGCGTCGCCTCCGTCATCGACCGACCGCTCCGCCGCCGGTAGCCACCGCAGCGCCGCCAGTTCCTGGCTGATACAATGTGAGCCGTTAGATCACGATCCTATGCACACGATAGATCACTTAACCTGAACCGTTACGTTTGATCTGCACCGCACAATCCCACTTAAATCCTGCGGTCCACATCACGCGATCCTACCGAACCGTTATGAACCAATAAGACACAGACACGTGGCCAGAGATGTTTTAAAACAGATTTTGGAAACAGATTTAAATGCCATTTTGAAATCCTTGTAACTTTCAAACCACACGTCCAAATTTGACAAATTTTATATCAATGAAATCAGGAGAACAAGCCCTAGCCAACCATGGCCTTAGTTTAGCAAATAGTATCTGTTAGCTTGTTTGAATTTGCAGAAACTTTTGTGAGCTTGTTTAGAGTATAAAAATGGTTTAAAAATGATTTTTGAATTAAAACCTTTGCAAAATGGTTTGTTGTGACCCTACTGACCCTAGGAACCAACCCATGGTTTGGAAAAATAAATTTGGAAAAGTTTGGAATGGATTAATTAGTTTAGTCCATTTCTAGCCAAATAAAATTGTTGATTTTATTATAAAAATGTTGATGGAAAGAAAACTTTGAGAAAATGTTTTGGACCAAACCTACTGACCAAAACACCAAGTTTTGCAATAGCAACTCATTTGGTGAACCCTATAGGCTAATGCCTTAGTAAAAATATTTCTACACCACATAAAATAACACTTTGTTTTGAAAATGGTTTTAAAGTGAAACCTTTTGCAAATAACTTGGCCACTTTAGAAAATGACCATTAGATGTACCCAAATGTCTATGACCCAATAGGAACCACTTTTTCAAACAAAACAAAGCTTGGCATGCTTGCATGCATTTCTTTGACTTTGTTATTTATGTGTGTTGTTTTGCTTGATTGGTAGATTGAGTTTGTGCCTTGCTTGATTGATTTGTAGTGACTTGAAGAGTGTGATTGTTGCAAAGATCAAGAAGTGAACCTATACTCTACCAAAAAGGCAAGTGATGCTTCATTCTTTCTATCCCATTACTTTCACTATGCATTAGTGATTTTGCTAAGTAAACTTGCATGGATTTTGCTAAATATAGATCTTGGTATAGGAAAACCTAGTAGATGAATCCTCAGTAGGATTTTCCTAAGTTAGAGATTCCTACTACTACCAAGCATAGCCTAGCTAATAGAAAACATGGGTGGAATATATATTCACACTATGGAAAAATATTCTAAGTCTGAGGACTTAAGGTTTGTTTAATAAAACAACTAAGTTAATGAATCACCTGGGTGGAATGGGCTTGCTTGGTGGAGAATGGTTGAGTGGTTCACAAGGCCATGGACTTGGATTGTGTATCTCACTTGTGGATGGCCACCCAGGAAACAAAGGGATTTGAGATGTCAAATGTTGAGAAGCTTCAAGTGCAACCACTTGGCAATATGGGCTCTGCCATGATCATATAGGTTGCAAGAACTTAGCCATATGGACAGTGGGTGGTAGTGTTTGATAGGTTGGAGCGCGTCCATTTTGGTCTAAGGGAAGGCTTCTGAAAGATCTTGTCTTGGGAAACCAAGTCTTGTGGGGAAAGTGCACCACCTCTGCAGAGTGTAAAATCTAAGTACTTAGCCATGTCCCTGGTAAAGGACAATTTGAGCATCAAGACATGGAAGCAATCAAGAATCTCATCATTCAAATTTCTAAATTAAAATCTTGTGGTTTGAACAAGGGATTGTTTGAATTCTTCAATCATTGATGGAGAGATGGCTTGGTACAAGGATCTTGAAATCTTTGATTGAGGAAAAATAATTTTGTCAAGCAAAAACTTAGTATTTTCAAAATGAAAAGAAAAATCTATTTTGAGCAATGCAAGCCTCAACTCCACTTAGCCAAATGCATATAGATGTTAGACTCCACTATACAAATATAGTATCACTTGCCAATACAATTCAAATGTATTGACCCTTTGTGGCTGTAACTTGTATGTTGCAGGTTTGATTGTTTTAGTGAAGATTGTTTGATTAGGATTACAAAGACTACAACCAACATCTGCCTGTGGCATTTTAAAGATGAAGGACCCATGTCTATAGTTATTCCGCTGCAATGTAATGTAATAGCCAAATGAGCTATATTTGATGTAATAAAATTATGTTATTCCTGGTTATAAAGTTATATTATGACCTTTGTTTCTTGATATTACATCTTACTATGGATGCTAGCTATTGATCCAGGGACTAGCATTGTAAAACACAGGAGGGATCAATCTTATTAAAGGTTGGGACCTCTACACAAGATCGCCAAACCTCCATGTGCGACCCCTTTCTTGAGACCATATTTTTATAATATGATATCTACTTATTGCATTTTATTTGAACATGTCGCATACATATTGTGGGTGTTTGGGGGTATTTCGATGATTCACCTCAGAATTGAATATGGAGTTATATGTGAGTGATTCTAGTCTTATTTTGGATCCATTTAAATTTGTGTTGCGAACTGATGCTATGTTTTGCCATGTTAATACAACATTTAAATTATGGGGTATCTAAACAACTTGCTATTAAATAATTGTCGGGACCCCGGTTCCGCTTAATATTGCCTAATTTCATCGCATCTTTGCCATGCCATACATCATACATGCATCATGTCCGATCTTTTGCCGTAGTATTAAATAGTGCATCCGGTGTTTCTTCTAGTGCTTTGCTTCTTCACGGATTAGGCCGAAGAGTTTATCGAGTGTCGACCCGATCTTCGGATGAACCTCCGGCAATGTTTTCAAGCGAGCATTCTCCCTCTTGCTACCTATTTTATATTTCTAGTCCTTATTTCCTCCTGTTGACCTATTGCAATCTGTGTTGTGATGCTCTAGTTTTTCGTACCCGTGATATCTCTTGCAGCCACTATATTGCCTTGGACACCTCCTATTACCTATTGTTTGGTAGATAATTGGCCTTGCGAGTCGTAGTTGCTTGCTCAGGTGCTGCGTCGCGCCATCGATGTTCCTCAGTTGTTGGAGTATTGCCGTATGTTTAATGTTGGAGATGGTCATGGCTTTAATTACCATTTAACAAATAAAATTGAAGTAGGTAAATAATGCAGAGGCACAGGTGGGCAATAGATGTTATTTAGTTTTTAACCGTCCACTTGTGTCCCGTAGGACCCCGAGTACTTGATACCTGTTCTTTGAATATTCGCACTATCCGCATGTGGGACCATAAATCCCCCTAACCCTAGATTGAGTCATATTTAATTCCTGGGGGCCACAAACTAGTTTGGGGCTTTATTACTATCCTGTACTTAGGCCATGCTTTACTGCTTAATTTACGATTGCGCGTGGAGCGCCTTTACTGTTTAGGGACAAATGTGGAATGTTTTCGCGGTATCGACAAGCCCATTCACACTTTCGGGTTCCCAGTCGTTTACAGCCATTGGCACAAACCTTTGGGTCCGTCTCGGAGCTGGCCAACTTCGTCGCGGGTAGCTTGGTGGGGTTGCCCCCTGAAATAAAATATGAATCTTGCGAATGTTCTTTCGTGATTCCTTATTGGGTTTTCATTTGGTTTTTCTCGAGGCTAATCGTGCGTGCGTTGCTATTTGTGCCCCCCTGCAGGGTAAAACTTTATGAAAGCCGTGTCCGCGGTTATGGACGACTTGGAGCATAGTATCTCGATCATAGACAACTATAACTAAAGTAGTGCTATAAATTTGACTTTATAATGACTAGTAATCAGCTTCACTATAATGTAGTGGCTAAATAAAAGTGCCAATAATTGCTGGTTTGGGTTGTCACCTGTTACCATTGTATCTGACTAGTAAGTATTGCAACTACAACGGAATGGCTAAATAGAAGTACCAACAACTGCTGGGTTTTGGGATGCCTCATGCTATATGTATATGACTAATGAGTACTAAAACTACAACGGAATGGTTAACTAAAACTGACCAGTGGTTATTATATTAGGATGACTCATGCTATCTATATCTGACTAGTAATTGCTGCAACTATAACGGAATGAATAAAACTGCCAACTGTGTGAGTTCCTCGGTTGACTACCTCGTTTGGTGTCGAGGGGGAAATACCAGGATGGGTATGCTTGGTGATGTTTCATGTTGGATCCCAATAGGTCTTTCTTATCCCTAATGATAGCCGTCAGTTGTATTGAGTCTCTATAGGTTGTTTAGTGCATGCTGCGCTGCCGCTTTAGTCCACCATACCTATGTAGGCGAGGACCGCCGAATTCTAGTCTCGCCGTGTACTGGCCTCAGTACTGACCGCTCTCTTTTTCTTTTGCCCTTTGTCGGCACCCCTTTTGTTTAAGAAGGTTTTGAGATCGACGTCTTTAGCAGGTTTACCCTTCCAGCTTGGCCTGGGCAGGGTTATGGACGCCATTGGTTATTCTTCAGGGCTCTTAGCTCAATTTGCATATTGTCCGTACTCGGACGCTGTATCGCTTTAAAGGTGATTTGGATCTTTGTATTGTATATCTGTATTCTTGACTCTTTGAGTCATTGTTGTATATATCTATTCTGTGGGTTCCATCGTGAACTATTGTGTAATGGTATTACTTCGTTTTCCACCCGCACGAAAGTGCCTGGTGGGCCCCTTTGAATCGTTTCTATGCGGGTTTGGCGGGAATCGCTGAAACTTGCATAGGGTCGATTCTGAGGGTGTTACAGAAACCGAGATAAATATTGATCTCGCCGATTGACATGATTGTGTAGGTCGTCATGAGCTTGGAATCCGGAATACAAGTCTCATATAGGAGGATGAGAGGGACATCAGTGGCGTAGACCACGCGACCCATGGCGATTGTTTTGCTGATTCCTGCACGCGCAGATTCTGCCTGGAACGATGCTCCAAAGGTCACCTGCCCCACGGTGGGCGCCAAGTATCGTCAGATTGTCGACAAGTACACCATAGGGGATCCTAGTGGCGTTGGAAAGAAGGGGTGCGAGACGTCGGATGTTGCAGGAGCGGTGAGCACAAATTTACCTAGGTTCATATCCGACTATGGTGATCGGATCCTACTCCTGCTAGCAACCCAGTAATATATCGGCATAAGCCGGATGTTACGGAGGATTACAAGAGAGGTTCGCCTGTGCGAGTTGGTTGTGGTTATTGGTTTCCCTAAAGGCTCTCATAGGTCCGGTTTATATAGTCACCGGGGCCTAGGATTACATGGAGAGACATATCTGGCTACGTTACAGAGTCAGTAACTAGTACAGCTTGGACTACAAGTAATACTACATGCCTAAGTCGATAACTCTTCTGGGCCTTGTCGTAGCCGGAAGCAGCTCCTCCTCTTTCTCTAACTGGGCCGCCCGTGAAGCAAAGCTCTAACCCATTGGTGGGCCACGCTGGTCAGCGAGTCCTGTGGGTATACCCGGAAAGTATATCCCCAATAATAATGCTTCATAAAAGTTCTTTAGCTGCATGATGGAAGAGAACAACCCCGTTAGTGAGCACGTACTCAAAATGTCTGGGTACGCTGATAAGCTTGTGTCCTTGGGAATATCGATTTCCATTGACTTAGGCATACATCATGTTCTCCAATCTCTGCCACCTAGCTACAAGAGCTTCGTGTTGAACTATAACATGCAGGGCATGAAGAAGTCTCTCCCCGAACTTCTGTCAATGCTTAAGACTGCAGAGGTGGAGATCAAGAAAGAACATCAAGTGTTGATGATCAATAAGACCACTGGTTTCAAGAAAGACAAGAAGGGTAAACATAAGGGAAAGAAGGGAGGCAAATCGGTTGCCGTACCTGAAAAGAAATCCCGAGTTGGGCCTAAGTCTAATACCGAGTGCTATTATTGAAAGGGCACTAGCCATTGCAAGCGCAACTTCCCCAAGTATTTAGCACACAAGAAGGCCGGCAAGGCAAACAAAGGTATATTTGATATACATGTTATTGATGTGTACTTGAATAGTACTCGCAGTAGCACCTGGGTATTTGATACCGGATTGGTTGCTAATATTTGTAACTCGAATCAGGGGCTACGAAACAAGCAACCGCTAGAAAGGGCCGAGGTCAAGATGCGTGTCGGCAATGGATCAAGTGTTGATGTGATCGCCGTCGGAACGCTACCTCTCCACTTACCATCGAGATTAGTTATAAACCTAAATTGCTATTTGGTGCCTGCACTAAGCATGAACATTGTATTCGGATCATGTTTAATGCGCAATGATTAAACTTAATGATGATATATCCGCATATATTTGGCACTGCCGTCTAGGTCATATTGGCATTAAACGCATGAAGAAGCTCCATTCAGATGGACTTTTGGAATCACTTGATTTCAAATAATTTGATACATGTGAGCCATGCCTTATGGGCAATATGACTAGAACATCGTTTTCCGGTTCAATGGAATGGGCGACAGATTTATTGGAAATCATACACTCTGATGTGTGTGGTCCAATGAGTGTGTCGGCGCGAGGTGGATATCGTTATTTTGTTACTTTCACAGATGATTTGAGTGGATACAGTTATATCTACTTGATGAAACATAAGTCTGAAACCTTTGAAAAGTTCAAGGAATTTCAGAATGAAGTGGAGGTTTGATCAAATTTCTACGGTTTGATCGTGGAGGTGAATATCTAAGTTACGAGTTTAGCACACATATGAAAGAGTGTGGAATAGTTTCACAACTCACACCTGTCGGAACACCACTACGAAATGGTGTGTCGGAACATCGTAATCGTACTTTAATAGATATGGTTCAATCTATGATGTCTCTGACTGACTTGCCACTGCCATTTTGGGGTTATGCACTAGAAACTGCTGCATTCACTTTAAATCAGGCACAATCTAAATCTGTTGAAAAGACACCGTATGAATTGTGGTTTGGAAACAAACCTAAGCTATCATTTCTTAAAGTCTGGGGATGCAATGTTTATGTGAAGAAACTTCAGCCAAATAAACTCGAACCCAAAGCGGAAAAATGCGTTTTCATAGGATACCCTAAGGAAACTATTGGGTATTACTTCTATCATAGATCCGAGGGCAAGGTTTTCGTTGCCAAGAATGGATCCTTTCTAGAGAAAGAGTTTCTCGTGAAAGGTGTGTGTAGTCGGAAGGTAGAACTCGAAGAGGTTGTTGAACCTTCTCTTCATAATATGGCGAGTAGCGCATCATTGGAAGCTATTGATATGTCGTAAACGTATCTATAATTTTTGATGTTCAATGCATGTTTAGTATATACTTTGCTTTCCTTTGTCTGCACTTTGAGGTATTTCTATATGTTTTTTGGGATTAACCTATTAACAAGATGCCACAGTGCCAATTGCCTGTTTTCTGTTGTTTTTGGTTCCAGAAAAGTCAGAAAATGAATATTCTCGGAATTGTATGGGACAAAAGCCAAAATCAATATTTTACCATGCGGAACATGGAGCCATAAGCCGAGACAGAGGAGGGCCTCGAGGGGGCCACACCCCTAGCCACGTGGCCAGGCCTAGCCCGCGCCTGGGGAGGTGTAGCCGCCTTGGGCACTCCCTCGGCCTTCCTCTTCGCCTATAAGAATCCCCCGATACCTAAACCCTAAGTACCCGATCAATCTTCCACGAAACAGTCCGTAGCCGCCGCCACTATCGTCCCTAGATTGGGGGGGATCTGAAGCTCTTCCTGACACCCTGCCAGAGGGGAGAGATCATCTCGGAGGCCTTCATCACCATTCCAACCTCCAATATGAAGCGTGAGTAGTTCCACCTTGGACTACGGGTCCATGTAGTAGCTAGATGGTTGTTTCTCCTCCTTTGTGGTACCATGTTTAGATCTTGTGAGATCTTTTCATTATCAAGGTCATCTATTTGTAATCATGCATGTTGTGTTTGCGGGGATCCAATGGATATTGAGATTACTATGTCAGATTGGTTAATGATTCTATCTTATTGATTCTATCATCTCTGTGTTGTTTGATATCTTGCATTGTCTCTGTTTCTAGTAGCTATCTTGTCCAAGTAGATGCTAGTGACTCCAAGAGGGAGTATTTATGTTTGATAGTGGGTTCATGACTCTATTAATCCTGGGAAGTGATAGAAATCTCTAAGGTTGTAGATGTGTTGTTGCTACTAGGAAGAAAACAACGATCTCTTGTTCATGGAACAAGTGGATTGTTTACTTTACACACCTTGCTTAAAGCAGTTATCCGTTGCTTGCAACTTCATACTAGAGGGGGTTCGAATGATAACCTGAAGGTGGATTACTAGTCATAAATGCATTTGGATGGCGGTCTAGGTACCTTGTTGTAATTCCCAATCAAATCTCATAGGATCATGAATTTCTAGTATTGCATTGTTATGCCTTGCTCTGTCCTGTCAATTGCCCCACTGTAATTTGTTTACCCAGCATGTTATGTTATTTATCTTAAGGAGAACACCTCTTGTGAACTATGGACCCCGGTCCAATCTTTACCATTGATACATCTTCCACTGTTACTGTTTACTTTCTGCAAGCCACCATTACATTCCACACTATACAGTTAATCCTTTGTTTTCAGCAAACCGGTGAGATTGACAACCTCACTGTTTGTTGGGGCAAAGTCTTGAGTTTGTGTTGTGCAAGTTTCCAAGTTGCTAGAAACACCTTTGAGTCGTTTCCTTCATCCTACTTGTTCGATAACCTTGGTTTCTACCGAGGGAAAACTTGCTGCTGTGCTCATCATACCTTCCTCTTGGGGTATCCCAACGAAGCTCTACAGTGATCTGAGCTACACATCATCAAGCTATTTTTTGGCGCCGTTGCCGGGGTGGCTAAGGACGTCTTCACAAGGGGAGTCCTTCACAACCTTGCTCTTTACTTTGTTTTTGTTTTCTTAGTTTCTTTTGCTTTGTTTTGTTTGGTTCTTTTTATCAAAAACTCCAAAAAATATAGTTTCGTTTGGTTTCATAAGGGTGCATTTGAACTTGCTAGTTTGCTTGAAAATACTTGCAAACCAAATGATCAGTCACCTTGTTATATTCTAGATGATGGTCCTATATTGAATGATTAGTCACCTTGTTATAAAATTGTTAAAAGTAGGTTTGAAGGTTTTAATCCCACTATTTTTTAGCTTGTTAAAAATTATGTGTTTATAGATCATGAAAAGTATGGTTTTTGTGATAGCTATATTGTTGAGTTTATTCATGATTCTACTGAATATTTTTATGAGAGAGGAAACTATGGTTGTAGAAGTTTTCATGGTACTGAAACACCTCTCTATGTGCTGAAAGTTTTGAAGTTACTCTTGTTTTATCTTCCTATGCCTGTTACTTTGTTCTTTGTGAACTTATTTGTATACAAGATTCCTATGCATAGGGAGTGGGTTATACTTAAACTTGTTTTATATTTTCTTATTGATGCTCTCTTTTACTCCAATTCATATTTCTTATGTGAGCATTTTCTAAAACTATCAAGCCTAACTTAAAGGCATTAAAGAAAAGTACTTCTTGGGAGATAACCCAATAGTTTTATTGAGTCTTGGAAGTTATTATTTCTGTAATAAACTCTCCTTATCATTTTTATTTGATTTTTGTGCCAAGAATAACCTCTAATGATAGGGAAGTAAGATTTGAGGAGTTGCTGTCCCGAAACAGATTTTTGTGCTCCACTGTAAAAATTTGTGTAAAATCTCTGTAAGTCGGATTCAGCTGTAATTTTCTGAATAAATCTACCAGGTTGTTATCTAACTTGAATTATTTCAACACTTTTTGATTTGAGCAACAGAAGGTCTTCGAAAAAAATCGGTTTCTACATGCTGGTCTGTTTTGACAGATTTCTGCCATTATTTGCATTTGCTTCTTATTGATTCCTTTTTGGGTTCTTTTTGGGAAATTGAGATTTTTGAGGGAATTGCTACAGTAGATTGTGTCTTTAGTGAAATTTTTGCTGTTTTAAAACTAAACCACAAAGGTCTATTATCTTTTGAATGCACTAATGTTGCTAATGAAGATTGTGTGAAGGAAAATTTTCAGGTGTAAGGAAAGAATGATGTAATGAGATGAAGAATGGAAAAACACTCAAGCTTGGGGATGTCACCCCATGTCACCCCAAGAAATATTCAAGAAGTACAAGTGTCAAAGCTTGGGGATGCCTTGGGCATCCCCTTCTTCATCAATAAAAATCTCAGTTCTTTCTAGACACTTCGTTTTTTATTATTTCATGCATAGTTGTGTTGTTCTTGGAGTGTCTTAGTTTTCATTTTTGGTTTTTGTTTGCTTAGTTTGCTTGAATAAAGTACCTGGACCCCTGTTCTCGCTGTGTTGTTCCAAATAAGTTGATTGGTGTTGGAAAGTAGTAGGAAGTTCTTGCTTTAGTAGTACAAGAAGGAGCTTGCTTTGACTGTGACTTAGACTTTATCATGTCATGCTAGATATTGTTTTGACCTTATGATTAGTGATTATTGCTAGAGCATGACTTGTTCCAAACAATTAGGATTGCTTAATGTGCCTTGAAAGAATCATAGGTTGTTTTAGCATACAAAAGCATAGTATTGTGGTATTCAACTTTGATGCTTTGTTTGGGTTGATTTGGCACATGCTCATACCATGTTGTGACTATGAACCAGTCACCATAGCCTCTATGATCATTTAGTTTTTGACTTGTAGTACCACTTTATTCTTTGATTAGTAATGTTTTGTCGCTCTGCATGATTATGGCCATTATTGCTCTCTTAGTTGGTCGCTCCCAGTCTTTTGCTAGCCTCCACTTGTATGAGTAAGCCCTACTCATGCATCCAACTCCCAAGAAACCAAGTTATTCCAAAGTGTCCACTATAAATTCCTATGCATGGTGTGTTACACCATTCCAAGTATATTCTTGTTTTATCTATCTTCCAAATTAAACTTGTTATGTGAAACTTAGTGATTAAAGCTCTCACAAACTTGATGGCACACTTTATTTTTCTTTCCCCTAAATAAACTTGAACCATTGTGTCATATATGTTGTATATTATTGCACTTATATGTTGGAATTAGCAGAACCATGCTGTCATGGGGAACACTTTCAACATTACACTTGTACATTGTACATAGTTGATATCATGCTCTTTTGTTTATGGATGTCGTCGGTGTGAAATAAAATGGGAGCTTGTAAGTCCTTGGAGTTATGGATGTGTGTTAGAGAAATGCCTGGGCCACTAGCCTAAGCCATGCCTAATCATGGTGGAAACTTGCAGCATCACCATAGTGAGCTATCTATGAAGCTTTCTTTTTATAAAAAAAAGAGACATATTGAAAAGGGGAAAGAGAGAAAAAAACACCATTTTCCCGTGGTAAATAAGAAGATTGCTGAGATGCTCATTGTCTGCTTGCCTTGTCATTTTGATATGGGATAGCTCCTGTGTCATGTGAAAGGGGTACCCCGTTGGCGGTTCTCTATGATACACATGTACTTACTATGACAAGAACTTAACAGTGACTAAAGTTGAGTAGCATGAGGAGCAGCCCTCGTACTCAAGGGACATGAGATTGTCAACTTATACTTTGTCAAGCATATACTCCATAGTTTGTTCACTTTAATCTTAATCACTTCAAGATGCTTATGATAGGGGCAATGAGAGCTGAAAGCTAACAAGTACCATAATTTTTGGAAGCTCTTTATGAGACTTGAAATCCCTACTTCCTTTTATGAAGGACCTTTCTTCCACTATTATATTGAGTCTCCACCTTCTATACTTATGCACCAATTAAGAGAGCATAGTTGCCATTCTTAGTTCTATGTGCATTGTCCCAAAACTTATCGATTCATAGTGCTTGTTCTTGAACTATTTATATCTAGTAACTCTTATGAACTCTTAAGGTGTCCTATGCATTTATTGCTACTCCATGAGGCACAAGCTGAATGCCACTATGCTATGCTTTCTATATGTGGAACAAAAAAACGTCTTCCAATGCATTGTTATTCATGTTCTTTGTTTGTAACCTTTCATGTTGCAGCATAGTTGCTTTGTCTTACTGTTAGAACTTCTTCTTTCATGCTCATGTTTAGAGTTCTTTGATCCCATCTTTCAATGCTTGCAAATGGTTTGATCTTGATTTTTATGGTGAATGTCACCTCAAAAATTATTGTTTTTATCACTTACCTACTCGAGGACGAGCAGGAGTTAAGCTTGGGGATGCTTGATACGTCGTAAACGTATCTATAATTTTTGATGTTCCATGCTTGTTTAATATCTACTTTGCTTTGCTTTGTCTAAACTTTGAGGTATTTTTATATGTTTTCTAGGACTAACCTATTAACAAGATGCCACAGTGCCAGTTGCCTGTTTTATGTTGTTTTTGGTTCCAGAAAAGTTTGAAAATGAATATTCTCGGAATTGGATGGGACAAAAGCCAAATCAAATATTTTACCGTGGGGAACACGGAGCCAGAAGACGAGATGGAGGAGGGCCTCAAGGGGGCCACACCCCTGGCCGCGCGACCAGTCCTGACCCATTTCTTGGGGGGGGCAGGCACCTCGGGCACCCCCTCAGCCTCCCTCTTCTCCTATAATAAGACCCGGATACCTAAACCATAAGTACCCGATCAATCTTCCACAAAACAGTCTGTAGCTGCCGCCACCATTGTCCCTAGATCTGGGGGATCTGAAGTTCTTTCTGGCACCCTACCGGGGGGGAGATATAATCCCGGAGGCCTTCTTCATCACCATGCCAGCCTCCGGTATGAAGCGTGAGTAGTTCCACCTTGGACTACGGGTCCATGTAGTAGCTAGATGGTTGTTTATCCTCCTTTGTGCTACCATGTTTAGATCTTGTGAGCTCCATTCATGATCAAGATCATCTATTTGTAATCATGCATGTTGTGTTTGCCGGGATCCAATGGATATTGAGATTACTATGTCAGATTGTTTAATGATTCTATCTTATTGATTCTATCTTGTTTGTGTTGTTTGAGATCTTGCATGCTCTCCATTTCTAGTAGCTATCTTGCCCAAGTAGATGTTAGTGACTCCAAGTGGGAGTATTTATGCTCGATAGTGGGTTCATGCCTCTATTTAATCTGGGGAAGGGTTATAGATGTGTTGTTGTTGCTACTAGGGAGAAAACAACGATCTCTTGTTCATGGAACAAGTGGATTGTTTACTTTACACACCTTGCTTAAAGAAGTTATCCGTTGCTTGCAACTTAATACAAGAGGGGTTCGGATGATAACCTGGAGGTGGATTACTAGTAATAGATTCAGTTGGATGGCGGTCTATGTATCTTTTTGTAATGTCCAATCAAATATCATAGGATCATGAAAGTCTAATATTGCATTGTTATGCCTTGCTCTGTCCTGTCAATTGCCCCACTGTAATTTGTTTACCTAGCATGTTATGTTGTTTATCTTAAGGAGAACACCTCTAGTGAACTATGGACCCCGGTCCAATCTTTACCATTGATACATCTTCCACTGTTGCTGATTACTTTCTGCAAGCCATCATTACCTTCCACACCATACAATTAATCCTTTGTTTTCAGCAAATCGGTGAGATTGACAACCTCACTGTTCGTTGGGGCAAAGTCTTGAGTTTGTGTTGTGCATGTTTCCAACTTTCTAGCAACACCTTTGAGTCGTTTGCTTCCTCCTACTGGTTCGATAACCTTGGTTTCTACTAAGGGAAAACTTGTTGCTGTGATCATCATACCTTCCTCTTGGGGTCTCCCAATGAAGCTCTATAGTGATCGGAGCTACACATCATCAGTTGTTCCGGAGTTGACTTCACCAAATGAAGAGGAAACTAATGATAAGGATCATGAATCCCCGAAACAAAATATTACCAAACCTCGCAGGTCTAGCAGGACACGTGCAACCCCAAAACTGTACGGAAATCCTATTATTAATTTCATGGTCGATGAAATTGATGACCCTGCACGTATGAAGAAGCGATGATGAGCCCGGATTCCAACAAATGGCTAGAAGCCATGAAATCCGAGATGGAATCGATGTACGAAAACCTTAGTGGATTTACCTCACAACCTAAAGGCCGTGGAGAATAAATGGATTTTCAAAAGGAAAACTGATGATGATGGTAACATAACCGTCTGTAAAGATCCACTTGTCGCAAAAGGGTTTTGACAAATTCAAGGAGTTGACTAAGATGAGACATTCTCTCCCGATGCTAAAGTCAGTTAGGATTATGTTAGTAATTTTTGCATATTTCGACTATGAGATATGGCAGATGGATGTCAAAACTGCTTTCTCAATGGCAACATTGAAGAATAGTTGTATATGATTCAACCAAAGGGTTTTGTCGATCCTAAGGATGCTACCAAGGTATGCAAGCTTCAACGATCCATCTATGGACTAAAGCAAGCATCCCGGAGTTGGAATCTCCACTTTGATGAGGTCATCAAAGAGTTTGGATTTATCCAAACTTATGGAGAGGCTTGTATTTACAAAGAAAGTGAGTGGGAGCTATGTGGAATTTCTGATATTATATGTGGATGACATATTACTGATCGGAAATTATGTAGATCTTTTAAATAGTGTTAAAAGTTATCTAAACATCAAATTTTCAATGAAGGACCTAGGTGAAGCGTCATACATATTAGGCATAAAGATATATAGAGATAGATCAAGACGCCTAATAGGGCTATCGCAAAGTACATACCTTGATAAGATTTTAAAGAAGTTTAAAATGGACGAAAGTAAGAAAGGGTTCTGACCAATGTTGCAAGGCAAGACATTGAGTAAGACTCAAAGTCCGGCTACCGCGGAAGAAAGAGAGATAATGGACAAAGTCCCCTATGCTTCATCCATAGGCTCTATAATGTACGTCATGCTATGCAGAAGACCAAATGTGGCACATTCTATTAGTTCGACTAGTAGATACCAATCTAATCCAGGACCGGAACACTGTATAACAGTCAAGAATATTCTTAAGTACTTAAGAAGAACTAAGGACATGTTTCTCGTGTACGGAGGTGAATAAGAGCTTGTTGCTAAGTGTTATGTCGACGCTAGCTTCGACACCGATCCGAATGACTCAAAGTCTCAATACGGATACATATTTCTCATGAATAGTGGAGCGGTTAGTTGGAGGAGTTCCAAAAAACCCGTGGTGGCGGGATCAACAACGAAGGCCGAATATGTTGCTGCTTCGGAAGCGGCTCAGGAAGCAGTTTAGATGAAGGAATTCATAACCTAACTAGGTGTGGTTGCTAGCGCGTTGGACCCAATGGTGATCTATTGAGACAACAATGGAGCCATTGCCAATGCCAAAGAACCAAGGTCTCACAAGAATTCCAAGCATATTAAGCGCCGGTTTCACTCCAACCGCGAACATGTCAAGGATGGAGATATAAAGATTTTTAAAGTACAAACGGATCTGAATGTAGCAGATCCTTTGACTAAAATTCTGCCTAGAGAAAACATGATCAACACCAGAACTCCATGGGTGTTAGATTTATCACTATGTAACTAGATTATTGTCTCTAGTGCAAGTGGGAGACTAAAGGCAATATTCCCTGAGAGGCAATAATAATATTATTATTATGTATATTCCAAGAATATGATAGATGTTTATTTTGCATGCTATAATTGTATTAATGCGGAAATGTTAATACATGTGTGTTTAATAAACAAACAGAAAGTTCCTAGTTATGCCTCTCTTATAAACTAGCTCGTTGATTAACAAGATGATCAAGGTTTCCTGATCAACATTGGATGTTGTTAATAACAAGGTCACAACATTATTGGAATGGTGTGATGAACATTCATCTGAAGTATAACATTAGATCAAAGTCATTGTGTTTATATTGCTATAACATCATACGAAGTAATCCTAATCCTTAGACCATGAGATCATGTCAATCACTAACACTAGAAGAGTTTCTTGATAACATCAAACGTCACACCGTAACAGGGGGATTATAAATATGGGTTCAGTGCTACGAAGGTGTTATGTTGAGGCTCATGGATCAAGAATGGAATTTGTCCATCCCGATGGTAGATAGATATACTCTTGGCCCTCTTGGTGATATCACATTAGTTAGCTTAGAAGCAAGTGATTTGATCACTAGAATGTTATATCACGGGAACAAGAAAAGAGTACATGTCGATAACGAGATAAAACTAGGTATGTAGATACCGATGATCAAATCTCGGACATGTAATATATCGTGAGACAAAGGGATTAAGATTCTAGCGTAAAAGGTTCTCACGATCACAAGAAGTCATCGTTGAATGTGTGGGAGTCAATATGGATCTCTAGGTCTCGCTTCTGATTATTGATCCGAGAGGGGTCTTGATCATGTCCGCATTATTCGCGAACCATAGGGCGACACACTTAAGAGACACCGACACCATTTGGAACAAGTAGTTTCTTGTCGAAAAGATTTACAAAGCGCATGAATTTATTTCAGTAGACACCGGAATTGTATCGGGTGAAATTGCTGAAAGTGTTTATGCAAGTGAAATAGAATACTACCAAGGGGTTTTATGTGAATATTTGTCCATTAAAGTAATTAACAAAATTCTGAATAAATAATTAAAAGGAGTTTTATTTAAAGAGAGATTACATTAAATTTAGTGGAAATTTAATGGAATATGAGTGTGATTTTGAGTGGAGAAGTGAGGGGTCATATTTATGTGAGTGGATCTTCCTCCAAATGAATGGAAGGAGGGGAGGGGGCAGCCCCATGCGTCGTCCACCCCCTTGGGGTGCCCTCCCTCCCTCCTATAAAAGGACCCTCTCTCCCCCTCTCATACTAACACCTCCTCGTGAAGGATCTCTCTCCCCTCTAGGTTATTCCCCATGGTCTCGGACTAGCGAGATACATGTTCCCAGTGGACTTTTGGCAAGAAAGAGTTGTTCCTTCCGCTACATCGCTGGAGCGAGGAGGCGGAGGTTGCTCTGTGGCTTGGACGTGTGTGCGAGCACGGATGCGCTGCTGATTTACGGCTCTAGACTTCTTATCGATCTTGAGATCGGAAAGCTTTCGTCTACATCATCCACGAGTACAACCTCGTTAAACTTTTTCGGTCTACAAGGGAATGTTCTCTGTGGTTGTATATCCACCTGTTGGTTGTATCTAGTAGATATATCTTGGTACATAGTTGCTCCCATCGTAGGAAATTTTTTGTTTTCTATGCTATGAACCCTAAAGAAAACACCAAAAATATATTATTAAAAATGACAAGATGGACATTTTGTGTATTAAGCATTCAAAAATAGTAACACAACAAAACATGAATGGAAATGTCCTGGAAGGTTTTCAGTTAGAATGAATTATTAACATAATATGCATACATGCAATATAACTTATTAACATGGCAAGTAACTGGCCTAAGTAACACACGGAAACTTCGCACTTCAACCTTTCTTAGCGTCAGATTGTCAGTGTTGGATCGTTTATGAGATGTTCCCATGATCCATTCGAGCACTCGGAAAGAATAGCATCTACGAGTTCGTGTTGCAGGAATACACCAATAGTGTGAGAATGTAAGAAAGGAAATAATAAAGACAAGCTTATGATGTGTATAAGAACTACCATATGTGGGTGCAAACGAAATGGCAATAGCATCCATGATATTGAGAAACATTCTAACGCTTTCTTAGCTTATGAGTAGCAAAAAAATAACAAACAGGCAAGAGAAATTATCGCCGTGCGGTGAGGGTGGGTGGGACGCGCATGAGTGCGGCGGGGGCGTCGGCTGGGAATTTCGAGGTGGATCTGGTGCGTTGGGAGGTGAAGATGTTCCCAAGTGGAAGAGAGCACCGGCAGGGAAGGAGCTCCAGTGCAGAAGAGAACGCCAACGGTGAAGATGCTCCCGTGTAGAAGAGAGCGCCGGCGGTGAAGGAGCTCTGGTGTGGAAGAGACGGCTGGTGGTGAAGCGGCTGGAGTAAGGTGGAGGCCGGAGGGGGAGGCAAAGAGACGATGGGGGATATATGTGAAATGCTGCAAATTTAGCACCTATACCCCTCTATTATTGCAGTGCTCCTATGGTCCTTGTTTCTGGGCCAGGGATAGAAGAGGAATTTTGCATCAAAAAACAGGGCAGAATTTTTGAATATATGCACGAGATGTTGCAGCGGTGTGCGGAAATTTTGAGGATGAAGCTTCCGACATACGATACTCCAACGCAGCCACTCCTCATGTGTTGGCTCTGTCTGGACCCACACGACAGCGACATCATGCTTACCAGCATTTAAATGAGTTTCCACACATTTTCCCAAATTGGTAAGCATTATATTTTGAAATCTTTGAAACAATATGGCCAAGGTCATGGACATATCTCTTCCATAGTTTATAATAACGCGTCTATAACTGCATGATACCTGCTTGGTTAGTGTTTAGGGGTTGAGGGTTTAGGGTTTACGGTTCTAGGGTTTAGGGGTTTAGGGTTTAGGTTTTGGGGCATTTTCAATAATCTTCAAGCTTTAGGTTTATATTCGTGGAATAGAATGGTGTGATCATAATTTCATTAAAGTATATCTCAAATTTTTATCTACAAGTGGATGATACCCGTGCCTGGTCAGGCTCATTAGGGGTTAAGGGTTTAAGGGTTTAGGTAATTTTCAATACTGTACAAGCTTTATGCTTATGATGATACCCTGCCTGTTCATGATTGTTTCGGGTTTTGGGTTTAGGGTTTTAGTGTTTTGTGTTTTAGGGTTTAGGTTTTAGGTATTTAGGGGTTTAGGGTTTAGGGCTTCGGGAATTCTCATTATAGTTCAAGATTTATGCATATATTCATGGAATAGAATGACTTAGTAACAATTTAATAATGAAAGTATCTAAAATTTTGATCTATAAGTACATGATACGTGGTTATTTAGGGTTTATGGGTCGAGGTTTAGGATTTTATATTGCGGGTTTAGGATTCTCATTTTTTTCGTGGTAGTTTAGATTTTAGTGTTATGTATGAGCTTAGGGTTAGGGGTTAGGGGTTAGGGTTTAGGGTTTTAAGGGTATAGGTCTTAGGATTTAGGCTTTAGGGGGTTAGGGTTTAGGGAATTTTCAATAATGTTCGACATGTAGTGAATTAGATTGGTGTTAGCGCAATTTGATGAAGGTATCTCAAATTTTGATCTTAAAGCACATGATACCCGCTTGGTCAAGGTTTAGGGTTAATAGGGTTTAAGGTTTAGGTTTTAGGGCATTTTCAATAATAATGTTCAATCTTTATGCTTAGATTCGTGGAATGAAATGGTGTTAGCATAATTTAATGAAAGTATATCTCAAATGTTGATATATAAGTGGATGATTTACCTGCTTAATTAGTCAGGGTCGTTTCATTATGGGTTTAGGGTTTAGGGAATTTTGAGTAATGTTCAAGCTTTATTCTTATATTTGTGGACCATAATGTTTTTACCGCAATTTAATGAAAGTATCTCGAATTTGGATCTATAATTGCATGATATACCTACTTGGTTAGGGTTTAATTATGGGTTGACGGGTTTATGATTTTAGTATTTAGGGGTTGAGGGTGTAGGTTAGGGTTTTTTGGGGTTTAGGGAATTTAGGAATTGAGGGTTTAGGTTTTCGGGGTTGTTTTAGGGTTTCGGGAATTTTTAATGAAGTTCGAGCTTTATGCTTATATTCATGGAATAGAATGACTTAGAGACAATTTAATAATGGAAGTATTTCAAATTTTATCTATAAATGCATGATACCTGCTTAGTCAGGGTTAGGGGTTGAGGGTTTAGGGTTTTTAGTGTTTAGGGGTATATGGCTTAGTGTTTACGTTTTAGGGAGGGCAGGGTTTAGTGAATTTTTAATAATGTTCCAGCTATATGCCGATATTCGGGAAATAGAAAGGCGTTAGGGAAATTTAATGAATGTATCTCAAATTTTGATCTATAAATGCATGATACCTAGTCTGATTTGTTAGGGTTTAGGTTTAAAGGGTTTAGGGGTTTAAGGTTTAGGTTTTATGGCATTTTCAATAATGTTTAGGGGCTTTATGATTAGATTCATGGAAATGAATGGCTTTAGCATAATTTAATAAAAGTATATCTCAAATGTTGATCTATAAGTGGATGATATATATTGTAGGGTTCGCAGCATAGAAAACAAAAAATTTCCTACGATGTGAACTATATACCAAGATCTATCTACTAGATACAAACAACGGGCGGATGTATATCCGTAGAGAACATACCCTTGAAGACCGACAAAGCTTAACGTGTTCAACTCGTGGTTGATGTAGACGATCTCTTGCCGATCTCAAGATCGAGAGGAAGTCCTAGCGCCGCAAATCAGCAGCGCATCCGTGCTCGCCCACACGTTCGAGGCACCGAGCAACCTCCGCCTCCTCGCTCCAGCGATGCAGCGGAAGCACAACTCTTTCTTGCCGAATAGCCACCGGGAACATGTATCTCGCTAGTCCGAGACCATGGGGAATAAATTCTAGAGGGGGAGATAGATCCTTCACGAGGAGGTGTGAGAGACAAGTGAGGAGGGGGGCTCCTTTTATAGGAGGAGGGGGGAACCCCAAGGGGGTGGCCGGCGCATGGGGCTGCCCCCTTGCCCTCCCCTCTTCATGTGGGTGGCCACTCCACTCACAAATCTCCTTTAAATTCCCTCCACTCAAAAGTCCACTCAAATTCCCATTAAATTTCCACCAAATTTAATGCAAACTCTCATTAAATAAAAATCTTTTATTTTATTCAGAATTTTGTCAATTACTTTAATGACAAACATTCACAAATAACCCCTTGCTAGAATTCTATTTCACATGCATAACCACTTTATGTAATTTCACCCGAAAACCTGTTTCGGTATCTAGTGAAATAAATTCCTGCGCTTGTTCATTCTTTCGGCATGAAACATTTGCTCCAATTGGATGTCGGTGTCTCTTAAGTGTGTCACCCTATGGTTCGTGAATAATGCGGACATGATCGAGACCCCTCTCGGATCAATAATCAGAAGCGGGATCTGGAGACCCATACTGACTCCCACACATTCAACGATGACTTTCTTGTGATCGTCGGAACCTTTTACGCTAGTATCTTAATCCCTTTGTTTCACGATATATTACATGTCCGAGATTCGATCATCGGTATCTCCATACCTAGTTTGATCTCGTTACCGACATGCACTCTTTTCTCGTTCCTGTGATATAACATTCTAGTGATCAAATCACTTGCTTGCAAGCTAATCAATGTGATATCACCGAGAGGGCCCAGAGTATATCTATCCGTCATCGGGATGAACAAATTCCACTCTCGATCCATGAGCCTCAACATAACACTTTATTAGTTCTGAATCCATCTTTATAATCACCCTGTTACGGTGTGATGTTTGATGTTATCAAGAAACTCTTCCGGTGTTACTGATTGACATGATCTCATGGTCTAAGGATTAGGATCACTTCGTAAGTTGTTATAGCAATATAAACTCAATGACTTTGATCGTAATGCTATACTTCGGATGAATGTTCATCACACCATTACACTAATGTTGTGATCCCGTTATTAACAACATCCAATGTCCATGATCAGGAAACCTTGATCATCTTGTTAATCAACGAGCTAGTTTATGAGAGAGGCATAACTAGGAACTTTCTGTTTGTTTATTAAACACACATGTATTAACGTTTCCGTATTAATACAATTATAGCATGCAAAATAAACATCTATCATATACTTGGAATACACATAATAAACACTTTATTATTGCCTCTCAGGGCATATTCCCTTCAGTCTCCCACTTGCACTAGAGACAATAATCTAGTTACATAGTGATAAATCTAACACCCATTGAGTTCTGGTGTTGATCATGTTTTGCTCTAGGGAGAGTTTTAGTCAACGGATCTGCTACATTGAGATCCGTATGTACTTTACAAATCTTTATATCTCCATCCTTGACATGCTCGCGGATAGAGTGAAACCGGCGCTTAATATGCTTGGAATGCTTGTGAGACCTTGGCTCTTTGGCATTGGCAATGGCACCATTGTTGTCACAATAGATCACCTTTGGGTCCAACGCGTTTGCCACCACTCCTAGTTCGGATATGAACTCCTTCATCCAAACTGCTTCCTGAGCCGCTTCTGAAGCAGCAACATATTCGGCCTCCGTTGTTGATCCCGCTACCACCGGTTGTTTGGAGCTCCTCCAACTAACCGCTCCGCCATTCATGAGAAATACGTATCCGGATTGAGACTTAGAGTCATCCGGATCGGTGTCAAAGCTAGCGTCGACATAACACTTAGCGACGAGCTCTTCTTCACCTCCGTATACAAGAAACATATCCTTAGTTCTTCATAAGTACTTAAGGATATTCTTGACCGCTATCTAGTGTTCCGAACCTGGATCCAATTGGTACCTACTAGTCAAACTAATAGCATGTGCCACATCCGGTCTTGTACATAGCATGGCGTACATTATAGAGCCTATGGCTGAAGCATAGGGGACTTTGTCCATTATCTCTCTTTCTTCCGCCGAAGCCGGACTTTGAGTCTTACTCAATGTCTTGCCTTGCAACATAGGTAAGAACCCCTTCTTACTTCCGTCCATTTTAAACTTCTTTAAAATCTTATCAAGGTATGTACTTTGCGATAGCCCTATTAGGCGCCTAGATCTATCTCTATAGATCTTTATGCCTAATATGTATGACGCTTCACCTAGGTCCTTCATTGAAAATTTGCTGTTTAGATAACTTTTAACACTGTTTAAAAGATCTATATCATTTCCGATCAATAATATGTCATCCACATATAATATCAGAAATGTCACATTGCTCCCACTCACTTTCTTGTAAATACAAGCTTCTCCATAAGTTTGGACAAATCCAAACTCTTTGATCACCTCATCAAAGCGGAGATTCTAACTTCGTGATGCTTGCTTCAATCCATAGATGGATCGCTGAAGCTTGCACACCTTATTAGCATCCTTAGGATCGACAAAACCCTTTGGTTGTATCATATACAACTCTTCTTCAATTTTACCATTGAGAAACGCGGTTTTGACATCCATCTGCCATATCTCATAATCGAAATATGCAGCAATTGCTAACATAATCCTAACTGACTTTAGCATCGCTACGGGAGAGAAAGTCTCATCGTAGTCAACTCCTTGAATTTGTCGAAACCCCTTTGCGACAAGTCGAGCTTTATAGACGGTCACATTACCATCAGCATCAGTTTTCCTTTTGAAAATCCATTTGTTCTCCACGGCCTTTCGGTCGTGAGGTAATTCCACCAAGTTCCAAACTTGATTTTCATACATGGATTCCATCTCGGATTTCATGGCTTCTAACCATTTGTTAGAATCCGGGCTCATCATCGCTTCTTCATACGTCGCAGGGTCATCATTTTCATCAACCATGAAATTCATGACAGGATTTCCGTACAGCTCGGGAGCTGCACGCGTCCTGTTTGACCTGCGAGGGTCGGTAGTACTCTCTTTCGGAGTTTCATGATCATTATCATTAGTTCCCTCTTCAACAGGTGGAGCCAACTCCGGAACAACTTCCGGCGCTGCGCTACTCGCCATACTTTGAAGAGAAGGTTCCAGAACCTCTTTGAGTTCTACCTTCCGAATACTCACACCTTTTGCGAGAAACTCTTTCTCTAGAAAGGATCCATTCTTGGCAACAAAAACCTTGCCCTCGGATCTGTGATAGAAGGAATACCCAATAGTATCTTTAGGGTATCCTATGAAGACGCATTTTTCCGCTTTGGGTTCGAGTTTATCCGGCTGAAGTTTCTTCACATAAACATCGCATCCCCAAACTTTAAGAAATGACAGCTTAGGTTTGTTTCCAAACCACAATTCATATGGTGTCTTTTCAACGGATTTAGATGGTGCCCGATTTAAAGTGAATGCAGCAGTTTCTAGTGCATAACCCCAAAATGACAACGGCAAGTCCGTCAGAGACATCATAGATCGAACCATATCTAATAAAGTACGATTACGACGTTCCGACACACCATTTCGCTGTGGTGTTCCGGCAGGTGTGAGTTGTGAAACAATTCCACACTCTTTCATGTGATTGCTAAACTCGTAACTTAGATACTCACCTCCACGGTCGGACCGTAGAAATTTGATCTTTCTATTACGATGATTTTCCACTTCATTCTGAAATTCCTTGAACTTTTCAAAGGTTTCAGACTTGTGTTTCATCAAGTAGATATAACCGTATCTACTCAAATCATCCGTGAAAGTAACAAAATAACGATATCCACCTCGCGCTGACACACTCATTGGACCACATACATCAGAATGTATGATTTCCAATAAATCTGTCGCCCGTTCCATTGAACCGGAAAACGGCGTTCTAGTCATCTTGCCCATAAGGCATGGCTCACATGTATCAAATGATTCATAATCAAGTGATTCCAAAAGTCCATCCGAATGGAGCTTCTTCATGCGTTTAACGCCAATATGACCTAGACGGCAGTGCCACATATATGCGGATATATCATCATTAAGTTTAATCCTTTTAGCGTCAACATTATGAATATGTGTAACATTATCATCGAGATCTAATAGAAATAAATCATTCATCATCGGTGCATGACCATAAAAGATTTCATTCATATAAATGGAACAACCATTGTTCTCGAATTTAAATGAATAACCACTTCGCATCAAACACGATCCAGATACAATGTTCATGCTCAGTGCAGGCACCAGATAACATTTATTCAAGTTTATAACTAATCCCGACGGTAAGTGGAGAGGCAGCGTTCCGACGGCGATCACATCAACGCTTGATCCATTGCCGACACGCATCGTGACCTCACCCCTTGCTAGCGGTCGCTTGTTCCGTAGCCCCTGATTCGAGTTACAAATATTAGCAACTGAACCAGTATCAAATACCCAGGTGCTACTGCGAGCACTAGTCAAGTACACATCAATAACATGTATATCATATATACCTTTGTTTGCCTTGCCGGCCTTCTTGTCTGCCAGATACTTGGGGCAGTTGCGCTTCCAGTGGCCAGTCCCCTTACAATAGTAGCACTCGGAATCAGACTTAGGTCCAACTCGGGGTTTCTTTTCAGGCGCGGCAACAGGATTGCCGCCCTTACTTCCCTTCCGTTTTCCCTTCTTGTCTTTCTTGAAACCAGTGTTCCTATTGATCATCAACACTTGATGTTCCTTTTTTTTTATCTCCACTTCTGCAGTTTTAAGCATTGACAGAAGCTCGGGGAGAGACTTCTTCATGCCTTGCATATTATTGTTCATCACGAAGCTCTTATAGCTAGGTGGCAGAGACTGCAAAACACGATGGATGCCTAAGTCAATGGGAATCGATATTCCCAAGGACACAAGCTTATCGGCGTAACCCGACATCTTGAGTACATGCTCACTAACGGAGCTGTGCTCTTCCATCATGTAGCTAAAGAACTTTTCTGAAGCGTTGTAGCTCTCTACAGCAGCATGTGTGTCGAAAATCATTTTCAACTCACCCATTGTATCAAATGCATTGCCGTTTTCGAAACGCTTTCGAAGTTCCGGCTCTAGCCCATACAATATGCCGCAATGAACTAAGTTGTGGTCCTCCTGATGAGTCTGATAGACATTCTTCTCCTCGTCAGGGGCATCATCAAAAGGTGGGGGGCCTAACGGCGCTTCTAGCACATATTGCTTTTGTGCAGCAGAGAGGAGAATCCTCAAATTCATGGCCCATTCGGTAAAGTTGCTACCGTTCGTTGCTAGTTTCTCTTTCTCCATGAACACATTGAAATTAAAAGCAGGTGGTGCCATCTACAACAGAATTTGTAAAGTTTAGACTAAGTGTATGATAGATTGAGTTCAACTAATCTATATTACGAATGAACTCCCACTCAAAAACGACATCCCTCGTGCCTTTTTGGTGATTACATGAACCAAATCCACTACACCAAGTCCGATCATCACGTGTGTCGGTATAGCTTCAAAGGCGAGCATCAAATGGGCATCATATCAACTATATGACTCATGCTTAACCTTTTGGTCCGTGTTCCGAGGCCATGTCTGTACATGCTAGGCTCGCCAAGTTAGAACCTTAGTATTCGCGTGTGTAACTGTTTTACACCCGAAATATGGTCGTGGATCCAAGAACACCCGATCATCACGTGATGTCTTGGAGCGACGAAAACATAATCAGTGCATACTAAAGGAAGAACACATTCTTATCTTGATATTTAAATGAGGGATCATCTTATTATGCTAACAAAGCACTAAACAAGCAATATAAGATGCTATCAAACATCATATGTTTATTAGTGAAATTATATGGTTCCCGCAGATGATCTGTATCATGTGCATCGTGGTATGATCACTATCATACCTATATGTGTAAATCCAAGGTCTATGGATTTTACACGCTATGTGTGTTGTAAGAGTATCATCTCATACTTCTACTTACAACACTACCATATCATAACACTAGCCCAGCAACAATCTAAACTAGACGCCTCTAATTTATCCATTGCAAGTTTTACGTGGCTTAGGGCTTTCGAGATAGAACTGTTCTTACCTACGAACATGAACCACAACAAGGATAATCAAATTGTTGACAACTCGCTTGCAAAATAGATATTGACTATAGTAGGAGAGACAGACACCCGCTAGCCACTTATGCAAAATAGTTGCATGTCAAGCGTGGAACAGGTCTCATGTGCGAGGACATGTAAAGTTTGTCCGGGCCGCTTCATCCCACTATGCTACCAATATCCAAAATTACAACAAAGGAGCAACAACATGATCATCATCGGCCACATACTCATATGTGTACTACCCGTGTAAAGTATCTACGCATAGATCCGGCTCTGATACCACTGTAGGTATCGCAACATAGAAAACAAAATTTTTCCTACGATATGAACTATATACCAAGATCTATCTACTAGATACAAACAACGGGCGGATGTATATCCGTAGAGAACATACCCTTGAAGACCGACAAAGCTTAACGAGTTCAACTCGTGGTTGATGTAGACGATCTCTTGCCGATCTCAAGATCGAGAGGAAGTCCTAGCGCCGCAAATCAGCAGCGCATCCGTGCTCGCACACACGTTCAAGGCACCGAGCAACCTCCGCCTCCTCGCTCCAGCGATGCAGCGGAAGCACAACTCTTTCTTGCCGAATAGCCACCGGGAACATGTATCTCGCTAGTACGAGACCATGGGGCATAAATTCTAGAGGGGGAGAGAGATCCTTCACGAGGAGGTGTGAGAGACAAGTGAGGAGGGGGGGAACCCCAAGGGGGTGGCCGGCGCATGGGGCTGCCCCCTTGCCCTCCCCTCTTCATGTGGGTGGACACTCCACTCACAAATCTCCTTTAAATTCCCTCGACTCAAAAGTCCACTCAAATTCCCATTAAATTTCCACCAAATTTAATGCAAACTCTCATTAAATAAAACTCTTTTATTTTATTCAGAATTTTGTCAATTACTTTAATGACAAACATTCACAAATAAGCCCTTGCTAGAATTCTATTTCACATGCATAACCACTTTATGCAATTTCACCCGAAAACCTGTTTCGGTATCTAGTGAAATAAATTCCTGCGCTTGTTCATTCTTTCGGCATGAAACATTTGCTCCAATTGGATGTCGGTCTCTCTTAAGTGTGTCACCCTACGGTTCGTGAATAATGCGGACATGATCGAGACCCCTCTCGGATCAATAATCAGAAGCGGGATCTGGAGACCCATACTGACTCCCACACATTCAACGATGACTTTCTTGTGATCGTCGGAACCTTTTACGCTAGTATATTAATCCCTTTGTTTCACGATATATTACATGTCCGAGATTCGATCATCGGTATCTCCATACCTAGTTTGATCTCGTTACCGACATGCACTCTTTTCTCGTTCCTGTGATATAACATTCTAGTGATCAAATCACTTGCTTGCAAGCTAATCAATGTGATATCACCGAGAGGGCCCAGAGTATATCTATCTGTCATCGGGATGAACAAATTCCACTCCCAATCCATGAGCCTCAACATAACACTTTATTAGTTCTGAATCCATCTTTATAATCACCCTGTTACGGTGTAACGTTTGATGTTATCAAGAAACTCTTCCGGTGTTAGTGATTGACATGATCTCATGGTCTAAGGATTAGGATCACTTCGTAAGTTGTTATAGCAATATAAACTCAATGACTTTGATCGTAATGCTATACTTCGGATGAATGTTCATCACACCATTACACTAATGTTGTGATCCCGTTATTAACAACATCCAATGTCCATGATCAGGAAACCTTGATCATCTTGTTAATCAACGAGCTAGTTTATGAGAGAGGCATAACTAGGAACTTTCTGTTTGTTTATTAAACACACATGTATTAATGTTTCCGTATTAATACAATTATAGCATGCAAAATAAACATCTATCATATACTTGGAATACACATAATAAACACTTTATTATTGCCTCTCAGGGCATATTCCCTTCATATACCGGCTTGGTCAGGGTAGTTTAGGGGTTTAGAGTTTATGGTTATAGGGCTTAAGGTTTAGGTTTTAGGGCATTTTTAATAATAATGTTCAAGCTTTATGCTTAGATTCGTGGAATGGAATTGCGTTAGCATAATTTAATGAAAGTAGATCTCAAATGTTGATATATAAGTGGATGATAATATACACGCTTAATTAGTCAAGATCGTTTAATTAGGGGTTTAGGGTTTAGGGAATTTTGAATAATGTTCAAGATTTATGCTTATATTTGTGGAACATAATGTTTTTACCACAATTTAATGAAAGTATCTCGAAATTGTATAATATACCTACTTAATTAGTTAGGGTCATTTAGGGGTTTAGGGTTTAAGGAATTTTTAGTAATGTTCAAGCTTTATGCTTATATTTGTGGAACCGAATGGTGTTACCGCTATTTAATGAAACTATCTAAAATTTGGATCTATAAGTGCATGGTTTCTACTTGGTCAGGGTTTAATTATGGGTTGAGGGGTTTAGGGTTTAGGGTTTTAGTATTTAGGGGTCGAGGGTTTAGGCTGGGGGGTTGTTTGGTGTTTAGAGAATTTAGCGGTTGAGGGTTTAGGTTTTCGAGGTTGTTTATTGTTTCATGAATTTTCAATGAAGTTCGAGCTTTCTGCTTATAATCGTGGAATAGAATGACTTAGCAGCAATTTAATAATGAAAGTATCTAAATTTTTTTATATAAGTGCATGATACCATCTTAGTCAGGGTTAGGGGTTTAGTATTTAGGATTTTTAGTGTTTAGGGTTATATGGCTTAGTGTTTAGGTTTTAGGGGGTTAGGGTTTAATGAATTTTCAATAATGTTTGAGCTATATGCCAATATTCATGAAATAAAAAGGCGTTAGCGCAATTTAATGAACGTATCTCAAATTTTGATCTATAAATGCATGATACCTACTTGGTTAGTTTATGATTATGGGTTGAGGGATTTAGGGTTTTAGTATTTTGGGTTAGAGGCTTTAGGTTTTAGGGGTTGTTTAGGGTTTCTGGAATTTTCTACAATGTTCAAGCTTTATGCATATATTCGTCGAATAGAATGGTGTTGCCCAATTTAATGAAAGTATCTCAAATTTGATATACAAGTGCATGATGCCTGCTTGGTAAGGGTTTAGGGGTTTATTAGTGTTTCGTGTTTTAGGGGTTTAGTGTTTCGAGAATTTTCTATAATGTTTAAACTTTATGGTTATATTCGTGGAATACAATGGCGTAACTAATTTTATCACGACTCCAATTTTATGGTTAAAAGACTATATATGGTTCAAATTCTCACCGCACCAATTTTATGACAAAGTATGAATTATTTGATGAATAATGCCCAAGTTTCTTAAAATTTTCAAGTTCCCGAGCCAGTTTCGCCGAGTTTAACGAGTTTATCTCAGTTTAGCAAAAAATGTTCGAATTTTGAACTTCAAACGATGGGAATCTCTATTTCTCGTAATTCTGGGTCACTGACAAGCGGTTCACTTGATTTGTGGGTCCACAAAGTTAGAGTAAGGCCGGAGGGTGCGGGCAGGTAAAAACAGTTATTGAAGAAGGGCAGAGAACCAGGTCGATGGGGTGATGCACATGGTGGAACGCAAAATTACCACCTATATCCCTCGATTATTGCATTTCTCCCCGGATTCTTGTTTCTGGAGCAGGGATAGAAGAGGAATTTCGCATTCTAAAAATGATGAAATATGTTTGGGGTTGGATGTTTGAATGGATGGGCGGGATATTTCGGCGCTCTCTCGAAATTTTGAAGCTAAAGCTTCTAAGGTACGCTACTCCCACGCCCACTTGGTGGATGCTATCCCCGTCAGATAGACCCAGACGCCTGTACGCTTTCGAGCATTTAATGAGTTGATAGAAATCTACCGTATTTCAAACAAGATGACCAAGGTCGTAACCATATTTACTTTTTTTGACCTGCACAACCATAGTTGCTGATACCGTGTCCATGTTTTGTACTCTGTACATTGGATACATCTTGGCCAATCAATCTTTGCTTACAAAGGGAAAATCCAATTTTATTTTTCCAAGTGACAACATTGTTTTTGGTTGGGAAGCAACTGCAATTATTATGGCTCAATATGACATCGTGACAATTGTCACACAAAGTACCCTGTTTAATGGATAAACCCTATCAATCTTACTGGCTAAATTTTTGCTATAAATTGACAATATGGCAGTTTACTAAGAACACGTAAATTTTGGTCACATGGTCTAGAGAAATGATGGATAATACTCTAGAACGATGGAGAAGTGTGTTTTGAGGTTTGTGCATAGTGTTTATTGTGCTAAAGACTATCAATAGTATCTTCTAGCATTAGATGCTAATAGAATGGAAAAGAAGATCCAACGGCTAGCAATGTTGGGATTCACGAGTCTTGATCCAACGGTCAATATTCAAAGTGGTAAGATGAGATATGTCGCAAAATTCCACCTTCCATAATTTCACACAAATTAATACATATATATAATGGAAAATGCACGAGTTTCATGAATTTTCAAGTTTCTGTGCTGATTTCGCCACTTTAACTAGTTCATCTTTGTTTAGCCAAAATTGGTCAATTTTGATCTATGGTCACTGACAGGGGCCACGTATATGGTGGTGCCCAAACTAGGGTAGGTCAAAATTTTCAAAGTTATCCCTCCCCACCCCTTCACGTTGTGTTAACATCCACCGTCCGCCGCCTAGACCCTCACCCCTTGGAAGCCCACAAAATAGAAGCGCTCACCGCCACTACTCATCTCACCACCGTGCGCCCGAAGAATCTTTCCCTACCCGTCGGTGTTCTTGAGATTCACCGGTGGTCACGTGGATCCCATGGTAGTCCATCTATCTCTAGCTCGATTTGGTTGGAAATTTATTTCCATTTCACCCAATCCGCCTCCTCAAATAGTTAGTTTATTTTGTCCTCAGTATACGTGGTCATAGTTGATTCTAGGCTTGATATATGTTATTAAGTACCTTTGCTAATTATTGCTTTCAATATGGTTACTGAAATGCATGGGCATATATAGTTTATGTACTCCATCTATTTGTTTATTGCATTTCTTTTACTAACTAAGAACTAATCTTGCATGTCACAATTAAACAAATGGAGATATTTGGGATGCATGTTGCTCCATTAGGCAGCCCTAAACATATATTTGGTGTTGGAAAATTTATTGAGTTTGTTAGAGCTCATTGTGAAAACTCATAAGTACATTGCCCCTGCCGCTTGTGTGTGAATCAGAGGGTGCTGACTTTTAGTATAGTGGAATACCATATTTATATATTTGGTCAAGAATATGAACCGGGGTAAGAATATATTTATCATCCAGATCAAGTAGGGGAAGCAGATGTTGATCATCTAGATAAACTGACAGAGGCATCTCCTGAGTATCTAGATAAACTTGTAGAACAGGTTTCATTTCAGGTACTTACGATATGTAGATGACAAGGTACTATATCCATAGAATGGCAAATTTTCAGGTTGTGTCTCTTTGATGTTTCTCTTTAAATGTATCTGTTAATCTACTAATCGCAGAAGTAGACAACCGAAGAGGACATTGATGGTAATGACGATGACCTGTTCTGCTTCTGGATGGAGTCGATGCAAGGCTGCTGATCATAAGAGGTGTACTTTTGGTGCCGTATGTGCAGTCTCATGACCACTAGCCCAGCTGCAAAACTCTTGGGGTGCACCTAAGATCGCTCTAAATATATAGAGCTATCCCATGATTGGTCTGCTACGGTCGTAGTAGTGTAATATGGAGCTACCTTATGACTTTTAGGCCTTTCTGAGCAGATCTGTAACTGGAAACTATTCTGTACATTAGAAGAGTAGTATATATGTGTGTCTGTGTGTGTTTCCTTCTTTTGAGGCTTCCCAAGTGATGGCTGCAAGTTCACAGATTGTTTGTATCTAGTTTCTAAGTTAAGATGTCGATCCCATGGGGAGCCCAAAGGTAAGTGTTTATTGGTGAAGTCTCTGTCACACCCAAAGTTATCACAGGTCTTCGAGCGAATTGACTGCAAGTGTTAAAATAAGAATAGATTTTTGATTAAACAAAAGTACTTAAATAAAACTAGAATGTAAACTTCAGGAATAAAAAGCATAAAAGTAAAGAACGATTTGTTTGTTGTTTTCTATAGATGACAAAGTAGGCGCGGTGAGATTTAGTTCATGGTGATAGTGAATGTGCCAGGTGGATGAGTGATAAGTGTAACAATTATAATCTTATAAGTATGTGTGTAGGTGAGCAACCCATAATTAGCCGGAACTCCTCTTGGTAGATTTCATCCCAAGTTCAATAATCCTACTAGCCTGTTTACCACAACCATGGTCAGTCACTAGACGATTAATATCCTTTAGGTTGCTTAGAAATTAAGCTCCTTGGATCGGACTAATGCAATAAGCTCGGTGGTTCCTCATTATCCTCGAGTCAAACTAGTTTCCCATTTGTATCCCCATGTCACTCGAGGGTCGACGGTCTTCTAGCAAACAAGATTCTATCTATGTAGAACAAAGCGTCATGTTGTCTGGGCCCTTAATTGGACAACAGGCATTAAGCATCCCATAGATAGTCAAGCACACATAATATAGTAATTAAAATCAACCACAAACCTAATGGAAATTACATAGGCACATCACATCTCACCAATCCCCTACATCTCCCACACCCAAGGGAGATTACTCACACATGAGAGAAGAAAGCAAAATTGATATAATTAAATAAAGGGAGTTCTTCTTGATATTACCGTGAAGATCCACAATAAGAAATAGAAATAAATCCAACACAATTCGAGATAGGAAGAACAATCTCAAACCCTAATCTTGGAAGGTGGAGATATCTCTCTCTCAAGTACAAGTAATGGCTATGGAGGTGTGATGGATGGGAGATCGAAGATCGTGGAGCGAGATGAAAAAGCAATGATGATCCTGGATTCCAACAAATGGCTAGAAGCCATGAAATCCGAGATGGAATCCATGTACAAAAACCATGTTTGGACCTTAGTGGATTTACCTCACGACCAAAAGGCCATGGAGAATAAATGGATTTTCAAAAGGAAAACAGATGCTGATGGTAACATAACCGTCTATAAAGCTCGATTTGTCACAAAAGGGTTTCGACAAATTCAAGGAGTTGACTATGATGAGACATTATCTCCCGTAGCGATGCTAAAGTCAGTTAGGATTATGTTAGCAATTTTTGCATATTTCGACTATGAGATATGGCAGATGCATGTCAAAACTGCGTTCCTCAATGGCAACATTGAAGAAGAGTTGTATATGATTCAAACAAATGGTTTTGTCGATCCTAAGGATGCTGACAAGGTATGCAAGGTTCAAAGATCCATCTATGGATTGAAGCAAGCATCCCGGAGTTGGAATCTCCGCTTTGATGAGGTGATCAAAGAGTTTGGATTTATCCAAAGTTATGGAGAGGCTTGTATTTACAATAAAGTGAGTGGGAGCTTTGTGGCATTTCTGATATTATATGTGGATGACATATTACTGATCAGAAATGATGTAGATCTTTTAAATAGTGTTAAAAGTTATCTAAACAGCAAATTTTCAATGAAGGACCTAGGTGAAGCGTCATACATATTAGGCATAAAGATCTATAGAGATAGATCAAGGAACCTAATAGGGCTATCGCAAAATACATACGTTGATAAGATTTTAAAGAAGTTTAAAATGGACGAAAGTAAGAAAGGGTTCTTACCAATGTTGCAAGGCAAGACATTGCGTAAGACTCAAAGTCCGGCTACGGCGGAAGAAAGAGAGATAATGGAGAAAGTCCCCTATGCTTCATCCATAGGATCTATAATGTACGCCATGCTATGTACAAGACCGGATGTGGAACATTCTATTAGTTTGACTCGTAGATACGAATCTGATCCAGGATCGGAACACTGGATAGCAGTCTAGAATATCCTTAAGTACTTAAGAAGAACTAAGGACATGTTTCTCGTGTACGGAGGTGAAGAAGAACCCGTCGCTAAGTGTTATGTCGACGCTAGCTTCGACACCGATCTGAATGACTCTAAGTCTCAATCCGGATACGTATTTATCATGAATGGTGGAGAGGTTAGTTGGAGGAGTTCCAAACAACCCGTGGTGGCGCGATCAACAATGGAGGCCGAATATGTTGCTGCTTCAGAAGCGGCTCAGGAAGAAGTTTATATGAAGGAATTCATAACCGAACTAGGTGTGTTTGCTAGCGTGTTGGACCCAATGGTGATCTATTGTGACAACAATGGAGCCATAGCCAATGCCAAAGAACCAAGGTCTCACAAGAATTCCAAGCATATTAAGAGCTGTTTTCACTCCATCCGTGAGCATGTCAAGGATGGAGATATAAAGATTTTTAAAGTACACACGGATCTCAATGTAGCAAATCCTTTGACTAAAACTCTGCCTAGAGAAAACATGATCACAACACCAGAACTCCATGGGTGTTAGATTTATCACTATGTAACTAGATTATTGTCTCTAGTGCAAGTGGGATACTGATGGGAATATGCCCTGAGAGGCAATAATAATATTGTTATTATGTATATTCCAAGTATATGATAGATGTTTATTTTGTATACTATAATTGTATTAATACATAAATGTTAATTGATACGTCGGAAACGTATCTATAATTTTTGATGATCCATGCTTGTTTAGTATCTACTTTGCTTTGCTTTGTCTACACTTTGAGGTGTTTTTATATATTTTCTGGAACTAACCTATTAACAAGTTGCCACCGTGCCAGTTGCCTGTTTTCTTCTGTTTTTGGTTCCAGAAAGGCAGAAAATCAATATTCTCGAAATTAGACGGGACAAAAGCCAAAGTCAATATTTTACCGTGGGCGATACGAAGTCCAGAGGAGAGACAGAGAGGCGCCACAGGGCGGCCAGACCCCCCTAGGCGCGGGTGGGCCCAGCACGTGCCTAGGGAGGGTGTGGCCCCCCTGATTGCCTCCTAGCCTCGCCTCTTCGCCTATAAGAAGCCCCCGATACAGAAACACTAGGCATCCGATCAAAACTCCACGAAACCTTCTGTAGCCGCCGCCACCATCGTTCCTAGATCGGGGGGATCTGAAGTTCTTCCTGGCACCCTGCCAGAGGGGAGATCATCCCGGAGGCCTTCTTCTCCAGTATGAAGCGTGAGTAGTTCCAGCTTGGACTACGGGTCCATGTAGTAGCTAGATGGTTGTATCTCCTCCTTTGTGCTTTCATGTATAGATCTTGTGAGCTCCTTTCATGATCAAGATCTAATCTATTTGTAATCGTGCATGTTATGTTTGTGGGGATCCAATGGATATTGAGATTACTATGTCAGATTGCTGAATGGTTTTGTCTATTTGATACTATCATGTCTGTGTTTTTTGTCATCTTGCATGCTCTTGTTAGTAGGTATCTTGGCCATGTAGTTGCTAATGACTCCAAGAGGGGGTATTTATGCTCGATAGTGGGTTCATGCCTCTAGTTTAGAAGCGAAGTGACAAAAATCTCTTCGATTGTAGATGTGTTGTTGCCACTAGGGAGAAAACAATTGTCTCTTGTTCATGGAACAAGTGGATTGTTTACCTTACACACTTTGTGTAAAGCAGTTGTTTGTTGCTTGCAACTTAATACTGGAGGGGGGTCGGATGATAACCTGAAGGTGGACTTCTAGTCATAGATGCAGTTGGATGGCGGTCTATGTATATTGTTGTATTGCCCAATCGAATATCATAGGATATTTTTGTATAGTATTGCATTGTTATGCCTTGCTCAGTTCCTGTCAATTGCCCTTCTATAATTTGTTTACCCTTCATGCCATGTTGTTTATCTAAGGAGAGCACCTCTAGTGAACTATGGACCCGGGTCCAATCTTTAACATTGATACATCTTCCACTGTTACTTGTTTACTTGATGCAAACCATCATTACCTTCCACACCATATAGGTAATCCTTTGTTGCAGCAACCGGTGAGATTGACAACCTCACTGATAGTTGGGGCAAAGTCTTGAGTTTGTGTTGTGCAGGTTTCCGCGTTGCTTGCAACACCTGTGTGACCTTTCCTTCCTCCTAATAGTTCGATAACCTTGGTTTCTTACTGAGGGAATACTTGCTATTGTGCTGCTTCACACCTTGATCTTGGGGTTCCCAACAGGCTGCACATCAACTGAGCCATCAATAAGTTTTCTGGCGCCGTTGCCGGGGAGGCTAAGGACGTCTTCACAAGGGGAGTCCTCCACTTCCTTTCTCTTTACTTTCTTTTTAGTTTACTTAGTTTCTTTTGCTTGGTTTTGTTTGCCTCTTTTTATAAAAAACTCCAAAAAAATTAGTCTAGTTTGGTTTGCTTTCTCTTATCAAAAACACAAAAAAATTAGTTCCTGCTCTAGCTGCTGCTGTTTTTGGCTTGCTCCACTTTGCCAAAATGAACTCTGCTGAGAACACCAAGTTGTGTGACTTCACTAGCACAAACAACAATGATTTCCTTAGCACTTTGATTGCTCAACCTGCTCCCGATGCTACCTTTTATGAAATTAAGCCTGCTTTGTTGAATCTTGTGATGAGAGAGCAATTTTCTGGTGCTAGTTCAGATGCTGCTGCTGCCTATCTCAATAACTTTGTTGAACTTTGTGAGATGCAAAAGTATAAGGATGTAGATGGAGATATTATTAAGATCAAGTTGTTTCCTTTCTACTTGAGAGGAAAAGCTAAAGAATGATTCCTATCCTTTCCTAGAAATAGTATTGATTCTTGGACTAAGTGCAAATATGCTTTTATTGGAAAGTACTATCCTCCTACTAAGATTATTTCTATGAGAAGTGATATTATGAAATTTAAACAACTTGATAATGAACATGTTTCTTAGGCTTGGGAAATAATGAAATATTTGGTTAAGAATTGTCCCACTCATGGACTCCCTGCTTGGATGATTATCTAGACTTTTTATGCAGGTTTGAGCTTCTCTTCGAGAAACCTGTTGGATTCAGCTGCTGGAGGTACCTTTATGGGCATCACTTTGGGTGCTGCAACAAAACTCCTTGATAATATGATGGTTAATTACTCTGAATGGCACACTGAGAGAGCTCCACATGGTAAGAAGGTAAATTCTGTTGAAGAAACCTCCTCTTTGAGTGATAAGATAGATGTTATTATGATTATGCTTGTTAATGGGAAAGCTCCTTTAGATCCAAAAAATGTTATCTTAGCCTCTTTGGTTGCTCAAGAAGAGCAAGTTGATGTGAACTTCATTAGAAACAACAATTTCAACAACAATGCCTATAGGAATAATTTTGGTGGTAACAACAATTATAGGCCTTATCCTCCTAATAATGGCCATACCTATGGAAACTCCTACAAAAATGCTAGAAGTGCCCCCTCTGAACTTGAAGTCATGCTCAAAGACTTTATCAGTAAACAAACTGCTTTCAATAAGACTGTGGAGGAAAAACTTTTAACTGTTGAGAAGAATATTTCCTCTTTATTTGAAGCACAGTCCTCCTTGATTAATAAAATGGTTGCTAAACCTGAAACCATGGAAAATACCTTTGCTGCTACTCATGCCATACAAGTTACTATTGATGAAAATGTTGGATTGTTAGCTCAACTTCATGCTAAGCGGGAAAGGGAAGCTGAAATTGATAGAAACAATAGTGTGTACAGCATCACTTGAATGGATACCACTAAACCACACGAAGTCCCTATTCCTCCTCCTACAATGCCTAAGCCTATTGAGTCTACTACTAGTGATGCTAAGTTTGATTTTGATATAGATGGTTTGTAACATCCCAAACATATTAAACTAGAATCATCAAACTCTAATCACCAAATTTAGGGTTAACAAAAACTTTTCTAATTAAAAATATGAAAGCATTCATATGTGTGTGTATTGAAATTTGGATTCTTTTGAATTGCCATGATTATGTGTTTCTTTGCTTGTAAAATGATTCTTAGGTGAAATAAACATCATATAAACAATCCCCACACTTTTCCCAAAGACAAATAAATCCAAACAAACAAATTAAGTGAATGGTCACTTTGGCCATTTTAACTCCCATGCCTACTTTGGCTATCTCTAACTTTCAGAACTTAACAGAAATAGGTATGGATCTTTGCACCCCTTGATAGTACTCATAACAAAGTGCCAAGGCCCACCTTGTGATCATGTAGAAACATTCAAATGCATAGTTTAAATGACAGTTTAAAATTGAATCTATTTCATATGGGAAGATCCCACTTTTTCAAAAACCCCTCAAACCAACTCAACTTTCAAAACCCAAGCATCTACAGAGTCACCAGCACATGCCTAGCACACCCACCAAAAATAATTTCAAAATTCAAAACTTAAGTTCATGCGGCCATTTCATCAAACACCTTGCAGATGCACATCAAACAAATCCTAAACACTATAGTGTGCAGTGATTCTGGCCTAACTTGTTCCCTCTCTGGACACCACTAGCCTTAGTAGATTATCTAACAACCTTAACCAATCTCTAGCACCACTGTAAGCTGGCCATTGTCATCAATGGTGAGCAGGCCGAATGCACCATTTCCACCCCATAGTCGACAGCAAGCTATGAGCAACACTAGCCTCACCAACCTTGTTTGGGAGCAAGCTAGCACCCCACCGCCACTCCCTGTCCCAGCCGCGAGCGATGCCAGCCCCTGGACCACACGCACAGACCATGCCAAGCCGCTCTACAATCATGCCGAGAGTGCGCCCCGTGCGCCCCGCTCGACAGACGACCAAAGACCGCGCGCCGCCCTTGCCGCGTGCACGCGTGATCACCACCGTCCCAGCAACCCCGCAGACACGCCCGTTCGCCACCGCACAGACCATGCGCGCTGTGCGCCATTTAAAACTCCCATCGGGCACGCTTAGAGCACCGCAGCGTTCCGACCGATCAGCACCGCCCCATGCCTCGCCACCATGTCGTTGAGCTTCGCCAGGAAGCACATCACTGCCCCCTACCGTCGCCCAAGCCAATAGCCCTCTGTGCCATCGACCACGACAAGCTCAGCCCGCGCCCGTCGGTCCCCTCTCGCCACTATAAATAGAGGCCTCCCCCGCTCGAATTCTTCACACCACCTCACTCCCCTCACCTCACTGTTCGTTCCACCCCATTCCCGGAGCAAGGCGAGCAACGCATCGCCGGAATTCCGTCGGAGCAGGCCGCCTCTGGAGAAGAAGGGCGCCGTCGATTTCGTCCACCCCAGGAGGAGCTGCCGGTACCAGGAGGTTCGCCGTTGTCGACTTCGTCGTTCGCCCGCATCGCCGACCTTCGCCTGAGCCCCGGTGATCCCCCGATGACCCCCACTGAGCCGATAGGGTTCGAGCTCGCCGGTGACTAGTTCATCATCGACGACGACCCTCGGCCGTTGATCTTACTTCTAATCCAACGCACCATATCGCCCCGTACCGCTTCTCGTGTTAAGAGTCGCTGACCAGTAGACCCGCCCTGTCAGTCGCGCCCCGCGCCGCGGAGTGACACTGGGCCGGCCCGTTAACCTTTCCCGCGCAGCCCAGTCGTTCGAATTTAACTTTTTCCATTTTAATTCAAACCTAGTTCTGTACCTAATTTCAAAAATCAACCCAGGTCGATTCAGTAAACAAAATTGAATGAAACCAATTTTTTAGAAAGGTATTGAAATGCTTAATCCAAGACCGTTGGATTCAAATCATTTGAATCTATAACTCAACCTTGGAAAAAATACCAAGGCAGAACCTTTTCTTCATTCAAACATTTTTCAAATTTAAACTATAATGGATTTTGAGTTGATTCCAACTCTCAAAAATCACATTTGATCATACCTTTCAGAATATATAAAAATATATGGGTTTACTTACAGAAATAATGTTCAAGTAATAAAATAATGCCACATAGGCATTTCTAGTCACTTTATTTAATTGAAATAAAAGGTTAAACCTTATTAAATTATGACACCACTTTAAATCACATTCCCATGTAATGAAATATGTGGTGATGACATGTGTCAACATGATCCCATGTTTGGTTTGGAGAATATTAAATCTTAAGTAGTTTTTCAATGAGTAGAAATTACTTTTCTAAAAATAAATAAATAATGCAAGTGCTTTAATCTTGAATGTTAGGGATGATGCTAGATCATCTATAGAACCCTTTTGTGTGATGATTGAAAGTAGTTAAGTATTGTTTGGTGATTGTGTACCTCGTATTTATTCATAGACGCTAGTACCGACCAAGGATATGAGGAGTAAGGAGGATACTACGAAGAAGAAGCCAAGGAGAACTTCAACCACTGCTCTGCACAAGGCAAGCCTAATACTACCAGTTGATTGGGCAAGCTAGAACTTTCAATTATGAAAGTTAGATAACGTATGCAATGCACTAAGCAAGCTTGGTTGGACATATTTGATGATACCCCATCCCAGTTTTACTTTCAAGCTTTATACTTTATTTCTTTATCAAAGCTATTACTTAGAGTTTACTTAAGTGACTTGTAGATTCTAGGAAGAGAATTGAAGGTTGCATAAAGAGAATAAAATTTGGCCTAAGCTAGATAATCTTGACCGCATCCTAAGGCATGAGATTGAACTTAGTAAAACTCCACTAGTTTAACACCCCTCATTAGTACTCACTCCCACTTGTAGATGCTAGTGCTAAGCATAAAACTTGATCAACTTTAGATGGGAATACTTGGTGAAAATGGTTATGAAAACCTTGGAATGATGGATAATTCTACTGAGATGTTTTGACATATGTTTCCAAACACCAGATGATTTGGTGATGAAAATGTTGAGGCATGAGCCTTAGCCCTTTATAAAACTGATGGTTGTCTGGATGCGATACCATTCCAATTTTACCGTACAACCACAATACCCGAGAATTGGGTAGGGCTTGACTGGAATCTTATATACCTTAGTATTGGTTCCCTCATGGCCAAGGTCTGAGCTGAGGCTACCTTGTGAAGATTGTCCACCTGTGCAGTACCCAAGATGACAATTGGTCATGTTTGGGAGGCCAAACTCACAGGAGAGGTGCCTATACTAGGGCGTGTAATGGAAAGGTTAGGATTGATTATCCGCATACTGAGTACGGTGAATTGAGGATTTGTTCCTGACAGATGTATCGAATGTTGTGGTGAAAGTGTATAATCTCTGCAGAGTGTCAAAATATTCGAATAGCCGCGTCCGCGGTTATGGACAGTTGGAGTGGCCATACTGTTCCCCCATCAGATGTTTTCAAAATTACTTATGAAAAGAATTGACACTTTGACTTGACCACAACAGAGTTGTGATATGAGATACAAGTTCCCACTTAGGTGTTATAAAACTTCAACTAGCTTTCTTCGTTTCTAAACTTAGTAGAGGTAAATCTGGCTTTTTGCAAAACAACCCTAGAGCTTAGTGTCCTACTACAAAAACCCCTTCACTTGTTAGTATTAGTTTGCGAGTACTTAAAGAGTACTCATATCTTTGTCCCTGGCTATTCCTGTGGCCATACTATGAAGAGGAGTACCAGGAGGATGGACCCCAGGAAGGTTACGACAACTAGGATCATCTCCCATCGTCAGCATTGCCTGTGACCCCGAAGATGGAGCTTAGCCTATGCTACCGTTATTATTACGTATTCCGCTGCTTGAGTTATATTAAGAACTGGATCATGAGATCCTTATTTGTGTAAGACCTTATGTATGGTTTGTAATGTATGATGTACTGTGGTATCCAAATCTGTTATGTCTCGCAAAAATGGTAATCCTGGGATTGCGATGTATGGCATAACAGGCATCTGTGATTAAAAATCCGGTTGTTGACATGGTTGCAATATTTCTGAAGTGATTTTGTTCCTGCAAAAGCTTGCTAGAAGTCCTGATGCTAGTGATATGCATGTTGCTTTCACCAAATATATTACAGATGCTCTTGTTAAGATTAAGGAAGAGAAGCTAAAACACCAAGCTTCTATTCCTATGAAAATAGAAGATAGTTGGGAACCCATTATTAATATGTAACTGAATGACTTTGATCTCAAAGCTTCATGTGATCTTGGTTCTAGTGTCTCTATTATGCCTAGGAGGATTTATGAAATGCTTGATTTCCCACCTTTAGAAGATTGTTATTTGGATGTTCTACTTGATGATAATGCTAAGAAGAAACTAATGGGGAGTATTAATGATGTTCTCATTATGGTTAAAAATGCTTATGTCCCTATTGATTTCTATGTTTTGGATGTTGAATACAATGCTTCTTGTCCTATTACTTTGGGAAGGCCTTTTCTTAGAACTGTTGGTGCCATCATTGATATGAAAGAAGGCACCATTAAATATCAATTACCATTCAATAAAGGTATTGAACACTTCCCTATGAGGAGAGAGAAGTTGCTTTTTTATCCTCCTTTGAAAGCAAGATTTGATGTTAATGCTTCCTCATTTGAAAATACTTGATTTCTTACTTCTTGTGCCTAACTTAAAGGCGTTAAAGGAAAGTACTTGTTGAGAGATAACCCAAGAGTTTCCTTGAGTCTTGGAAGTTATTACTTCAGTAATGACCTCTGCTTATCCTTTTTGTTTGCTTTTTGTGCCAAGAATGACCTCTAATGAGAGGGAAGTAAGATTTGGGGAGTTGCTGTCTCGAAACAGATTTCTGTCCTCCACCATAAAAAATGAGGAGTCTCTGTAAGTCGGATTGAGCTGAATGTTTACGAATAAATACCCCAGTATGTTAGCTAACGTTCGTTAGTTAAACACTTTTTGATCTGAGCAACAGATGATTTTCAAAAAAATTGGTTTCTACCTGCTGGTCTGTTTTGACAGATTTCTGCCATTATTTGCATTTGCTTCTTATTGATTCCTTTTTTAGTTCTCTTTTGGGGAATTGAGCTTTTTGAAGGAGTTGCTATAGTACCTTGTGTTTTTAGTGAAAAGTTTTGATGTTCCAAAGCTAAACCCAAAGGTCTATTATCTTTTGAATACACTAATGTTGCTAATGAAGATTGTGTGAAGTTTTGTATGAAGGAAAAATTTCAGGTGTAGAGAGAGAATGATGTGATGAGATGAAGGATGGACAAAAGCTCAAGCTTGGGGATGCCACCCCGGTGTCACCCCAAGAAATATCCAAGAGGTACAAGCGTCAAATCTTGGGGATGCCCAAGGCATCCCCTTATTCATCAATAAAAAGCTCAGGTCTTTCTAGACACTTCATTTTTATTGTTTCATGCACTGTTGTGTTGTTCTTGGAGCGTCTTAGTTTTCGTTTTCTTTGCTTAGTTTGTTTGTTTTGCTTGAATAAAGTAGTTTGGACCGCCGTTCTCGCTGCGTTGTTTCAAATAAGTTGCTTGGTGTTGGAAAGGAGTAGTAAGTTCTTGCTTGGAAGTGCAAGAGGATCTTGCATTGACTGTGACTTACACTTTAGCATGAAATGCTAGGTGTTTTTTTAACTTTATGCTTAGGGATTATTGCTGTAACATGTTTTGTTCCAAACAATTGGGATTTCTTAGTGTGCCTTGAAGAAATCATGCGTTGTTTTAGCATGCAAAAGCATAGTATTGTGGTATTCTCCTTTGATGCTTTGTTTGGGTTGACTTGGCACATGCTCACACCATGTTATGACTATGAACAAGTAACCATATCCTATATGATCATTTAGTCCTTGACTTGTAGTACCACTCTATGCTTTGATTAGTAATGTTTTGTTGCTCTGCATGATTATGGCCATTATTGCTCTCTTAGTTGGTTGCTCCTAGTCTTTTGCTAGCCTCCACAAGTATGAGTAAGCTCTACTCATGCTTCCAACTCTCAAGAAACCAAGTTATTCCAAAGTGTCCACTATAAACTCCTATGCATGGTGTGTTACAGCATTCCAAGTATATTCTAGTTTTCAGCTATCTTCCAATTAAAAAGTATTTTGTTATGTGAAAACTTAGGGATTAAAGCCCTCACAAACTTGATGGAACACTTTATATTATTTGGCCCTAATAAACTTGAACCATTGTGTCATCTATGTTGTATATGCTTGCACTTATACGTTGGAATTAACAGAACCGTGCTGTCACGGGGAACGTTTTCAACATTGCACTTGTACTTTGTACACAGTTGATATCATGCTCTTTTGTCTATCGATGTCACCGGTGTGAAATAAAGAGGGAGCTTGTAAGTCCATGGAGTTTTGTATTTTGTGTTAGAGAAACGCCTAGGCCGCTAGCCTAAGCCATGCCTAATCATGGTGTAAACTTGCAGCATCACCATAATGAGCTATCTATGAAGCATCCTAAATAAAAAGCTATGCACATAGTAAATAAAAAGATTGCTGAGATGCTCATTGTTTGCTTGCCTTGTCATTTTGGTTATGGGATAGCTCCTGTACGATGTGCAAGGGGTACCCAGTTGGCGGTTCTCTATGATACGCATGTACTTACTATGACAAGAATTTACAAGTGACTGAAGTTGAGTAGCATGAGGTGTGGCCCTCGTATTCAAGGGACTTGAGGTTGCCAACTTATAGTTTGTCAAGCATATACTCCATAGTTTGTTCACTTTAACCTTAATCACTTCAAAATGTTTATGATAGGGGAAATGAGGGCTGAAAGCTAACAAGTACCATAATTTTTGGAAGCTCCTTTTGAAACTTGAAATCCCTGCTTCCCTTTATGAAGGGCTTTCTTCCACTATTATATTGAGTCTCCACCTTCTACCTTTAGGCACCATTAAGAGAGCATAGTTGCCATTCTGTGTGCAGTGTCCCAAACCTTATTGATTGATGCATATTTTGATATTACTTGTTCTTGTGCTATTTTTATCTAGTCACTCTTATGAACTTTGAAGGTGTCCTATGCATCTACTTGATACTCTATGAGGGATAAGATGAATGCCACTATGCCATGTTCTCTGTATGTGAAACAAACAAACATTTTTCAATGCATGTTATTCATGATCTTTGTTTGTAGCCTTTCATGTTGCATGCATAGTTACTTTGTCTTATTGTTAGAACTCCATATTTTATGCACATGGTTAGAGTTCTTTGATCCCAACTTTCAATGCTTGCAAATGGTTTGATCTTGGTTTTGATGGTGCATGTCACCTCAAAAATTATTCTTTTATCACTTACCTACTCGAGGACGAGCAGGAGTTAAGCTTGGGGATGCTTGATACATCGAAAACATATCTATAACTTTTGATGCTCCATGCTTGTTTAGTATCTACTTTGCTTTGCTTTGTCTACACATTGAGGTGTTTTTATATCTTTTCTGAAACTAACCTATTAACAAGTTGACACAGTGCCAATTGCCTGTTTTCTTCTGTTTTTGGTTCCAGAATGGCATAAAATCAATATTCTCGGAATTGGACGGGACAAAAGCCAAAGTCAATATTTAACCATGGGCAACACAAAGTACAGAGGATAGATGGAGAGGTGCCACAGGGCGGCCAGACCCCGCTAGGCATGGGTGGGCCCATCCCGCTCCTGGGCAGGGTGTGTCTCCCCTGCTCGCATCCCAGCCTCGCCTCTTCGCCTATAAGAAGCCCCCGATACAGAAACCCTAGGCACCCGATCAAAACTCCATGAAACCTTTTGTAGTCGCCGCCACCATCGTACTCACACCTCCTCATGAAGGATCTCTCTCCCCTCAGTTTATTCCCTATGGTCTCGGACTAGCGAGATACATGTTCCTGGTGGCCTTTCGGCAAGAAAAAGTTGTTTCTTCCGCTACATCGCTGGAGCGAGGAGCGGAGGTTGCTCGGTGGCTTAGACGTGTGTGCGAGCACGGATGCGCTGCTGATTTGCGGCTCTGGACTTCTTTTCGATCTTGAGATTGGCAAGCGTTCGTCTACATCATACACGAGTACAACCTCGTTAAACTTTGCCGGTCTACAAGGGTATGTTCTCTATGGATGTATATCCACCCATTGCTTGTATCTAGTAGATAGATCTTGGTACATAGTTGTTCCCATCGTAGGAAATTTTTTTGTTTTCTATGCTACGAACCCTACAGGAAACACCAAAAATATATTATTAAAAATGACAAGATGGACATTTTCTGAATTAAGCATTCAAAGATAGTAACACAACAAAACATGAATGGAAATGTCATGGCAGGTTTTTAGGTAGAATGAATTATTAACATAATATGCATACATGCAATATAACATATTAACATGACAAGTAACTGGCCTAAGTAACACACAGAATCCTCGCACTTCAGCCTTGCTTGGCGTCAGATTGTTAGTGTTGGATCATTTATGAGTTGTTCCCATGACCCATTCGAGCGCTCTTAAATAATAACATCTACGAGTTCGTGTTGTAGGAATACACCGATAGTGTGAGAATTTAAGAAAGGAAATAATAAAGACAAGCTTATGATGTGTATAAGAACTACCATATGTGGGCGCAAACTAAATGGCAATAGCATCCATGATATTGATAAACATTCTAACGCTTTCTTAGCTGACGAGTAGCAAAAAATAGCAAACAGGCAAGAGAAATTACCGCCATGCGGTGGGGGCGGGTGGTACGCACATGAGGGCGTCGGCTGGGCATTTCGAGGTGGATCCGGTGTGTTGGGCGGTGAAGATGTTCCCAAGTGGAAGATAGAACCATCGAGGAAGGAGCTCCGGTGCAGAAGAGAGCGCCGACGGTGAAGATGCTCCCGTGTAGAAGAGAGCGTCAGCGGTGAAGGAGCTCTGGTGTGGAAGAGATGGCTGGTGGTGAAGCGGCTGGAGGAAGGTGGAGGACGGAGGGGGAAGGGAAAGAGGAGATGGGGGATATAGGTGAGATGCTGCAAATTTACCACCTATACCCCTCTATTATTGTAGTGCTCCTCTGGTCCTTGTTTCTGGGCCAGGGATATAAGAGGAATTTTGCATCAAAAAACGGGGCGGGATTTTTGAATATATGCGTGGGATGTTTCAGTTTTGTGCGTAAATTTTGAGGATGAAGCTTCTGACATACGCTACTCCAACGCATCCACTCCTCACATGCTAGCCCTGTCTGGACCCACACGGCAGCGACAACATGCTTACCAGCATTTAAACGAGTTTCCACACATTTGCCGAAATTGGTAAGAATTATATTTTGAAAGCTTTGAAACAATATGGCCAAGGTAATGGAAATATCTCTTCCATATTTTATGATAACGTGTCTACAACTGCATGATACCGGCTTGGTTAGTGTTTAGGGCTTGAGGGTTTAGGGTATACGGTTCTAGGGTTTAGGGTTTAGGTTTTGGGGCATTTTCAATAATGTTCAAGCTTTAGGCTTCTATTCGTGGAATAGAATGGTGTTATCATCATTAGGGGTTTAGGGTTTAGGGAATTTTCAATACCATTCAAGCTTTATGCTTATGATGATACCCTGCCTATTCTGTATTTTGGGTTTTAGGGTTTAGGGTTTAGTGTTTTGGGTTTTAGGGTTTAGTTTTTAGGTATTTAGGGGTGAGGGGTTCGGGAATTTTCAATATAGTTCAAGCTTTATGCATATTTTCATGGAATAGAATGACTTAGTTACCATTTAATAATGAAAGTATCTAAAATTTTGATCTATAAGTACATAATACATGGTTGTTTAGTGTTTATGGGTCGATGTTTAGGTTTTTAGTATTGCGGGTTTAGGGTTCTCGTTTTTTAGGGGTAGTTTAGCTTTTAGGGTTATGTATGAGCTTAGGGTTAGGGGTTAGGGTTTAGGGTTTTCAAGGGTATAGGGCTTAGGGTTTAGGCTTTAGGGGGTTAGGTTTTAGGGAATTTTCAATAATGTTCGACATGTAGTGAATTAGATTAGTGTTAGCGCAATTTGATGAAGGTATCTCAAATTTTGATCTTAAAGCGCATGATACCTGCTTGGTTAGGGTTTAGGGTTAATTTGGTTTAAGGTTTAGGTTTTAGGGCATTTTCAATAATAATGTTCAAGCTTTATGCTTAGATTCATGGAATGAAATGGTGTTAGCGTAATTTAATGAAAGTATATCTCAAAAGTTGATATATAAGTGGATTATATACCTGCTTAATTAGTCAGGGTCGTTTAATTAGGGGTTTAGGGTTTAGGGAATTTTGAATAATTTTCAAGCTTTATGCTTATATTTGTGTACCATAATGTTTTTACCGCAATTTAATGAAAGTATCTCGAATTTTGATCTATAATTGCATGAAATACCTACTTGGTTAGGGTTTAATTATGTGTTGAGGGTTTTAGGGTTTTAGTATTTAGGGGTTGAGGATTTAGGTTAGGGTTTTTTTGGGGGTTTACGGAATTTAGGAATTGAGGGTTTAGGTTTTCGGGGTTGTTTTAGGGTTTTGGGAATTTTCAATGAAGTTCGAGCTTTATGCTTATATTTGTGGAATAGAATGACTTAGCGACAATTTAATAATGAAAGTATTTCAAATTTTATCTATAAGTGCATGATACCTGCTTAGTCAGGGTTAGGGTTTGAGGGTTGAGGATTTTTAGTGTTTAGGGGTATATGACTTAGTGTTTATGTTTTCAGGAGGGCAGGGTTTACTGAATTTTCATTAATGTTCGAGCTATATGCCGATATTCGTGAAATAGAAAGGCGATAGGGAAATTTAATGAAGTATCTCAAATTTTGAACTATAAATGCATGATACCTAGCCTGCTTTGTTAGGGTTTAGGGGTTTAAGGTTTAGGTTTTATGGCATTTTCAATAATGTTTAGGGGCTTTATGATTAGATTCATGGAAATGAATGGCTTTAGCATAAATTAATAAAAGTATATCTCAAATGTTGATCTATAAGTGGATGATATATACCGGCTTGGTCAGGGTCGTTTAGGGGTTTAGAGTTTATGGTTATAGGGTTTAAGGTTTAGGTTTTAGGGCATTTTCAATAATAACGGTCAAGCTTTATGCTTAGATTCGTGGAATTGAATGGCGTTAGCGTAATTTAATGAAAGTATATCTCAAATTTTTATATATAAGTGGATGATAATATACATGCTTAATTAGTCAGGATCGTTTAATTAGGGGTTTAGTGTTTAGGGAAATTTGAATAATGTTCAAGCTTTATGCTTATATTTGTGGAACATAATGTTTTTACCACAATTTAATGAAAATATCTCGAATTTGTATATTATACCTGCTTAAGTAGTCAGGGTCATTTAGGGGTTTAGGGAATTTTTAATAATGTCCAAGCTTTATGCTTATATTTGAGGAACATAATGGTGTTACCGCAATTTAATGAAAGTATCTCGAATTTGGATCTATTAGTGCATGATATCTACTTGGTTAGGGTTTAATTATGGATTGAGGGGTTTAGGGTTTTAGTATTTAGGGGTCGAGGGTTTAGGCTAGGGGTTGTTTGGGGTTTAGGGAATTTAGGGGTTGAGGGTTTAGGTTTTCGAGGTTGTTTAGGGTTTCATGAATTTTCAATGAAGTTCGAGCTTTATGCTTGTATTCGTGGAATAGAATGACTTAGCATCAATTTAATAATGAAAGTATCTAAAATTTTATATATAAGTGAATGATACCTTCTTAGTCAGGGTTAGGGGTATAGTGTTTAGGGTTTTTAGTGTTTAGGGTTATATGGCTTAGTGTTTAGGTTTTAGGGGGTTAGGGTTTAGTGAATGTCACATCCCAAAATTTTAAAAAATTTAAAATTTGAAAAATAAATAAACAAAAGAAACAATTGTCGAAATTTAGGGTGAAAATAAACTTTTTGCTTCTAAATGGAAACATGAAAATTCTTCTTGAACAAATTTGAATGAAAAGGGAATCCAACAAAATTTCAATGAAGTGAAATGCATTCATCAATGAATGTATCTTGAAATTTAAACATTGGGAAAAGTTAAACCAAAACCCCAAATCTTAATGAAAGAAATCACTTCCAAAGATCAAATGCATTTTATGCATGGAAAGAATCTTGAATTTAAACACTTGGGAAAAATAAACCAAAACCCTAAAACCCTAATGAAAGAAAATCATTTTCAAGATCTCTCCAAGACTATGGATTTGTTCCATATAAAAATTCAGCAATAATCATTTTTAAATGATAAACAAAAATATTATAAAACCATAGAAATTGGTTTCGCTTGATTTGGAACCATGGATAAAAACTTGTGAATTTAATAAGATAAAGGAAAATAATTTCAAAGGCTAATAAAGCTCCTAACCAAAATCCATACCAAATTGTGAGCGAATTAATCTAAAGGGATTTAAAAATATAAACAAATATTAAATAAAATTCTACAAATTGGAATCACCAATTTCGAATCTATAAATAAAAAGATATGTATTTTATAAGGCAAAGAAATAAATAAATAAATAAGGAATATTTAAAAGCCAAATTAAATCTTGGCCAAATCCATAAACAAATGGAATGAAAGTTTACTGAATAATGAATAAAATATTATTTAAATAAAATCGTATGGATTAAACCATATTCAGTTTTATGTAAATAATGAAAAATTGCCTAAACTAAATAATAAATCCCAGGAAAATTATTTAGAAGACAATTTAAAACTTGAATTAAATCGATTAGCAAATGGAATAAAGATAATCCAAATTAAATAAAGGGATACAAAATATTTGAATAAGATTTATATGGACTTAACCATATTCAATTTCAATAGAGACAAAATTCCTAATATAACTCATTGATCAAATCTTGAGAAAATAATAATTGAAATTGCCTAAGTGGATTAAAAGTTATCTAATTAACTTAGAAAGAATAAAATAATAATTAAATAGAATTATATGGTTTGGAACCATATTCAAATTATGGAAACAAAGACAAAAGGCCTAATTAAAATAAATAATAAATCATGAGAAAATATTTGAATATTTTCCAAAGTGGGCCAACTAATCAACTCCTAAATGATTTAAAACCTACTGAAAAGGTTTGGTAAAATTTGAATTCAAATGGAACCTTGAATCAATGGTTTGAATAAAGACACAAGCGTCATTTAAATAAATATTAAACCATAAAAGAATATTTGAATATTCTAAAATGGAATTCTAAACACATTATTAATCAGTACAAACTTACTGAAAAGATTTGAGAAACATTTGAATTTAAACAACTATTTAAATCATTTGAATAAAATAACATAGACTGGAAACATATTTAAAATATTATTTAAATAAAGAAAAATGTCTAATTTAAATAAATAATAAACCATAAGAGAATATAAGAAAATATTCTAAAATGGACTTTAAAACACATTAATAAACAGTAGTAACCTACTGAAAAGATCTGATAAATATTTGAATCCAAACAGGTGTTTAAAACATTTGAATCAAATCAAAACAGAAAATAGAAAAGGAAAACGAAAAGAAAACAGAAGGAGAAAAAAATGAAAAAGAAACAACCCACTAACCCTACCCAGCACCCCTCGTCCAGCAAAGCCCCTGTCCCAACAGCATCCCACCCGGGAAACCCCTCACTCCTGGACATTTCGCACTCACCCGCGCCCCCCTCACCCACTGACCTCGCGGCCCCACACCTGCCTCGTCATCATATTCTCCAGCGCGACCAGTTCCTTCCCAAATCCCTCTGTCGTTTCTGCCATTCAATGCCTCGCATAAATCCGCGTCAATGCGGGAGTAATCCTCGCCAGCAACCGTGCCCTCATAAGCGCCCCTCTCCCCTCTCTCTTTCCCCTCACTCGCCGCTCCCTCTCCGCCCCTAGGCTGCCCGAATTACTCGCCCAAACCTCACTGCTCTGATGTGCTCCGGCGGCAATTCCGGTGAGTACACGCCGCCCCTTACTCTCTAGTTCAAGCTCGCTTGTTCACCATCACTGTGTGCATCCATTGACCCTAGACGCATGCCTTCTCGTGACCCAGAACATCAACTCCGTCCATGATTGAGCGCCGCTGCAGTCTGCCTCCACTCCGGTGAGCAGTAGCCGACGAATCAGCGCGCCCCTTGCTCTCTGGTAGGTACCATCGTAACCACGATAAACATGCGCACCTTCCTGACTATTTTCCTTGCCTTCTTACGCCACAGGAACTCGCCCCCGTCAACGACCGTGTGTGCTCGATCCAGTAGACAACTACGATGAGCAATTCCTGTCGTCCCCATTCGTCCCTTCGCCATCCACTACGACGTTGAGCTTCACCATGTTACTGCGAACCCGGTGATCTTCTTTCCCCTCTTCCTTGCTTCATGTAGTCGCCTGAACATCGCCACCAGAGCGTCACCGCCGCGTGCCGTCGAGCTGGTGCCGCCAGTTAGTGATCAGTGCACTGCGACAGTTAGATCTAGATCCAAGTGACAGGATAGAATCACTTGACTGAAGCGGTACACATGATCAGAGACGTGCGATGTAACTTAAATCCTATGGTCTGTATCGATCGATCCACACGAACTGTTATCAGCCAATAGGAAAGTGACGCGTGGCCCAACTTTTGTTTTAAAAACAGAATTAGATCTATTAGATGTTAGATTTTGTAAAATTCATAACTTTTGATCTACACGTCCAAAATTTACATATTTTATATCATTGGAATCAGGAAAATGTGAACTTTGCAACCATGCCCTTAGTTTAATATTTTTCTGCAGAAAAATTAGGTATTTTTGCAGAAACATTTGTTGGACTATTTTGGTTATCAAATTAATTCTAAAAAAGATTTTAGAGTAAAATCTTTTGCAAATGATTTGTTTTGAACCTACTGACCAGAAACACAAACTTTTGGGTTTAGAAATATATTTTGATTAACACTAGAAAATTATTATTTTGATTAAAAGCATTTTTAGTAAAATAAAAATGTTGCTACGATTTAAAAATGATTTTTGGGTGAAACCTTTTGCAAATGGATTTGTTTTAAACACTTTGACCATAAACTCTAACATTTGTGTTTAAAAACATATTTGTCTAATACTATAAATTATTCCTTGGATTAAAATCATTTCTAGCAAAACAAAATGATTTAAATGGCCCATTTTCACTAACTTTATTTTAAATGGTTCTTCCACTTTTATAAATGACCAATAGGTGTTTTAAAATGTTTATAGCCTTAGTAGAAACCACTTTTTCAATAAAACAATATTTTGCATGCTTGCATGCATTGTTTTGTTTTCTTTATTTTATGAGATGAATTGTTTGAATGCTAGATTGAATTTGTGCCTTGCTTGATTGAATTGTAGTGAACTTTGAAGAGTGTGACATTTGCAAGATCAAGGAGTGAACCTAGTTTCTCTACTAAAAAGGAAAGTGGTGCTTCATACATTTTGTCCTTTTATTTTCACTATGCATTAGTGATATTTTGAGTAGGACTTGCATGGAATTTTTACTAACTATGCTATGCCTTGGGAAATCCTAGTAGATGATGCCTTAGTAGAATTTTCCGTAAGTTAAGAGTCTTTATACTAGTATGCTTAGCCTAGCTAGTAGAAAACAACGGTGGATTATATTCATGCTATGAAATATTTCTAAGTCTATGACTTGTGTTTTGTTTAATAAAACAACTATGTGAATGAATCACCTCGGTGGAATCGTGTGAATGGATTATGTTGAGTGTTTACACCGGGCCCATATTAATGGCCTCCCTAGTATATCTCACTTGTGGAAAGCCACCCAGGAACAAAAGATTTGAGATGTCAAGTGTTGAGAAGCTTCTAGTGCAGCCACATGGCATATGGGCTCTGCCTGGATCACATAGGTTGCAATAACTTAGCCAGATGGACAGAAGGTGGTAGGGGGTGATAGGATGGAACGCGTCCATTTGGTCTAAGGGAAGGCTTCTGAAAGATATTGTCTCGATGCATGTCGAGTCTTGTAGGGAAAGTGCACCACCTCTCTCGAGAGTAAAATCTAAGTACTTAGTCGTGTCCCCGACAATGGACAATTTGAGAATCAAGATATGGAAGCTATCAAGGATCTCCTCATCCAAATTTCTAAGTTAAAATCTTGTGGTTGAACAAAGGTAAAGGATCACCAAGTTTTATTGGTAGATTCCTTGGGTGATTTTGACAAACAAAAACTTAGTGTTTTCAAATGATAAGAAAAATCTATTTTGAGCAAAGCAAGCCTAAGCTCCACTTAGCCAAATGCATATAGATGATAGATACTACCATTCTACCACAGTATCACCTGCCAATACAATTCAAATGTATTGACCCTTATGGCTGTAACTTATTATGTTGTAGGTTTGTTTGATGTTAGTAAAGTGTGTTGAATAGGATTACAAGTATACAACCAACATGATTGCCTGTGGCACTTTGAAGATGAAGGACTCCATGCTATATAGATATTTCTGCTGCATTGTAATGAGATAGCCAAATGAGCTATGTAAGATGTAATGTATTATTTTATTCCTGGTTATAAGTTGTAATATGACCTTTGTTCCTTGATATTACATCTTAAACTATGGATGCTAGCTATTGATCCATGGACTAGCATTGTAAACATAGGTATCTCCACCTTATCAGGTTGGGACTCTACAAATGGTATCATAGCATTGTGTTGCCTGTAGGATTGTAACCCTAGGATTGGACAAAACCCCTTAGAAAAATAGGAGTTGTATTTGTTCCAAACTTATTTACAAACAATCTTGTAAACTCTTTCCCTCACCATTTTTTTGATTCTACATCTCTCCTTTTCAAATTGATGGACAAAAACTTCAACATGAGCAAGGACTTCACCATCACCAATGACTTCAACTACAATTTCACCAAGGACTTCAACTTGGACATCACTAAGTACCACAAGTGAGACAAGAAGAATACTCAAGACTTAAAGACTAAGGAAACACAACCTAGAAGGAACCATCATCACCTTTGAAGTTTTGTGACCAAGATGCAAGAATTTTTCCAAGGAAACCATGATCTTATTCATGAAGAAACAACTAAGAAGGATGGGATGATCGCAAGTGAACACCATAGTTGGACCACCATACTAGTGTTCAGTTTAGATCGATTTATTGATCAGACCAACTTTTGTGGTGTAGCAAAAATATTTTGTTGCCTAAAAAATATGCTTGAATCTTGTTGTTTGAGTGGATTTCATGATTGTGATTGCTTGCACATTGCTTGTGAGAATTGTTGTGTGTGAGTATAATTCTTCCTCTAGAAATATTTTGCCTATTCTAATCCCAATCCAACCCAAACATATGACTTCTCCATGAGACTCCAACATTAAGGATGGTGATAACAACAACCAAGAGAAGCACATGAGAGAACAACTCATAGCAACCCAAGCCTAGTTGAATCAAGTGACAACTTAGGTTTTAGCCAACAACAATGGGTTAGACCCAACCATGCAAAAGTTTTTGGAAACCCAATCCCAATTGTTGCAAAGGATGACAAATCAAATGATCAACATGAGAAGAAACCATTCCCAAAGTGATTGTGACAACAATGATATCAAGGATAGTATTATAGAGGGAACTCAAGATTGCAATATTTGTGGAGACATAGGACACACTTATAAAGAGCATGTGGATCAATGCCCTAATTGTGAAGAGAAACATCCAACTAAACAATGCCCTACATCTCAATTTTCTTGTTTCCTATGTGAAGGAAATGATCATGTCCCTATCCAATGCCCCATCTATCCCATAGTTCAACAAATGAAACAAGATGGAATGCATCAAATGTTTGGAAACCTCCATAAGGGAACAACTTCTACCAAGAAGGATAAAGAGAAAATCAGAACCGTACCTCATAAGGCCATACCCAAAGTGACCACAGAGTGTTGTTACTCATGTGGAGAAGAAGGTCACATCTCTAGTGACTGCCCCAAGAAGCGAGAACGGTTTCCCACCATTGAGGTGAAGTATGAATAACATGAACTAAGAGAACTCCTAGCTTTGGAGAAACCCAAGAATAAGAAGGACAATAGCTAGGTGCAATGTTTCAATTGCAAAGAGATGGGACACTATGCCAATAAATGTCCAGAAAAGAAGAAGAACCAAGGAAGCAAACAAGAGGTAATGATACCAAAGATAAAGAAGGATATTAGCCAAGTGATCTGCAACAACTGCAAAGAGCTAGGCCATTATGCATCGTATTATCCAAAGAAGATACCTCAAGACATCAACCTTGTCACATGTTTCAAGTGTGGAAACAAAGGACACTATGCAGACATCTCTCCAGAGAAGTTACATCAAGACCTCAAGTAAGCCAAGATGTAATTTTATGCATGGAAAGAATCTTGAAATTTTATGCATGGAAACAATGAATTTATCTTGAAATTTAAACATTGAGAAAAGTTAAACCAAAACCCCAAATCTTAATGAAAGAAATCACTTCCAAAGACCAAATGCATTTTATGCATGGAAAGAATCTTGAACTTAAACACTTGGGAAAAATAAACCAAAACCCTAAAACCCTAATGGAAGAAAATCATTTTCAAGATCTCTCCAAGACTATGGATTTGCTCCATATAAAAATTCAGCAACAATCATTTTTAAATGACCAAAACTGATAAACAAAAATATTATAAAACCATAGATATTGGTTTCACTTGATTTGGAACCATGAATAAAAACTTATGAATTTAATAAGATAAAGGAAAATAATTTCCAAGGCTAATAAAGCTCCTAAAAAAATCCATACCAAATTGTGAGAAAATTAATCCTAAAGGGATTTAAAAGATAAAAAAATATTAAATAAAATTCTACAAATTGGAATCACCAATTTTGGATCTATAAATAAAAAGATATGGATTTTATAAGGCAAAGAAAGAAAGAAAGAAATAAAGAAGGAATATTTAAAAGCCAAATTAAATCTTGGCCAAATCCATAAACAAATTGAATGAAAGTTTACCGAATAATAAAAATAAATAAAATATTATTTAAATAAAATCAGATGGATTAAACCATATTCAATTTTATTTAAATAAAGACAAATTGCCTAAACTAAATAATAAATCCCAAGAAAATTATTTAGAAGACAATTTAAAACTTGTATTAAATCCATAAGCAAATGGAATAAAGATAATCCAAATGAAATAAAGGGATAAAAATTATTTGAATAAGATTTATATGGACTTGAACCATATTCAATTTGAATAGAGACAAAATTCCTAATATAAATGATTGATCAAATCTTGAGAAAATAATAATTGAAATTGCCTAAGTGGATTAAAAGTTATCTAATTAACTTAGAAAGAATAAAAGAATAATTAAATAGAATTATATGGTTTGGAACCATATTCAAATTATGCAAACAAAGACAAAAGGCCTAATTAAAATAAATAAGAAATCATGAGAAAATATTTGAATATTTTCCAAAGTGGGCCAACTAATCAATTCCTAAATGATTTAAAACCTACTGAGAAGTTTTGGTAAAATTTGAATTCAAATGGAAGCTTGAATCAATGTTTTGAATAAAGACACAAGACTCAATTAAATAAATATAAAACCATAAAAGAATATTTGAATTTTCTAAAATGGAATTCTAAACACATTACTAATCAGTACAAACTTACTGAAAAGATTTGAGAAACATTTGACTTTAAATAGATGTTTAAATCATTTGAATAAAATAACATAGATTGGAAACATATTTAAAATCTTATTTAAATAAAGACAAATGTCTAATTTAAATAAATAATAAACCATAAGAGAATATAAGAAAATATTCTAAAATGGACTTTAAAACACATTAATAAACAGTAGTAACCTACTAAAAAGATTTGATAAATATTTGAATTCAAATAGGTGTTTAAAATATTTGAATCAAATAAAAACAGAAAATAGAAAAGGAAAAATAAAAGAAAACAGAAGGAGAAAAAAATGAAAAAGAAACAACCCACTAACCCTACCCAGCACCCCTGGCCCAGCAAAGACCCTAGCCCAACAGCAGCCCACCCGGGAAACCCCTCACCCCTGGACATTTCTCACTCACCCGCGCCCCCCTCACCCACTGACCTCGCGGCCCCACACCTGCCTCGTCATCATCTTCTCCAGCGCGACCAGTTCCTCCCAAAATCCATCTGCCGTTTCTGCCGTTCAATGCCTCGCGTCAATTCGCGTCAATGCGGGAGTAATCCTCCCCAGCAACCGTGATCTCATAAGAGCCCCTCTCCCCTCTCTCTTTCCCCTCACTCGCCGCTCCCTCTCCACCCCTAGGCTGCCCGAATTACTCGCCCGAACCTCACTACTCCGACGCACTCCGGCAACAATTCCGATGAGTACACGCCACCCCTTCCTCTCTATTTCAAGCTCTCTTGTTCACCATCACTGTGTGCATACATTGACCCCAACCGCATGCCTTCTTTTGACCCAGAACATCAACTCTGTCCACGACTGAGCACCGCCGCAGTCTACCTCCACTCCGGCGAGCAGTAGCCAACGAATCAGCGCGCCCCTTGCTCTCTGGTAGGTACCATCGCAACCACGGCAAACATGCGCACCTTCCTGACTATTTTCCTTACCTTCTTACGCCACAGGAACTCGCCCCCGTCGATGACCGTGCATGCCCGAGCCAGTAGACAACTCCGGTGAGCAATTCCTGTCGTCCCCGTGCGCCCCTTCACCATCCACTGCGACGTTGAGCTTCGCCATGTTACTGCGAACCCGGTGAGCTTCTTCCCCTCTTCCTCGCTTCCTCTAGTCGCCAGAACATCGCCACCAGAGCGTTGCCGCCGCACGCCGTCGAGCTGGCGCCGCCAGTTAGTGGTCAGTGCACTACGACCGTTAGATCTAGATCCAAGCGACATGATAGAATCCGTTGACTGAAGCGGTATGTGTGATCAGAGCCTTGCGTTGTAACTTAAATCCTACGTTTTGTATCGATCGATCCACACGAACCGTTATCAGCCAATAGAAAGCGACGGGTGGCCCAGCTTTTGTGTTAAAAACAGAATTAGATCTATTAGATGTTAAATTTTGTAAAATTCATAACTTTTGATCTACATGTCCAAAATTTACAAATTTTATATCATTGGAATCAGGAAAATTTGAACTTTTCAACCATGCCCGTAGTTTAGTATTTTGCTTCAGAAAAATTAGTATGACTATTTTGGTTATAAAATATATTCTAAAAATGATTTTAGTGTAAAATCTTTTGAAAATACTTTGTTTTGAACCTACTGACCAGAAACACAAACTTTTGGGTTTAGAAATATATTTTATTAACACTAGAAAATTATTACTTTGATCAAAAAATATTGCTATGATTTAAAAATGATTTTTGGGTGAAACCTTTTGCAAATGGATTTGTTTTAAATACTTTGACCATAAACACTAACATTTGTGTTTAAAAACATATTTGGATAACACTAGAAATTATTCCTTGGATTAAAATCATTTCTAGCAAAACAAAATGATTTAAATGGCCCATTTTCACTAACTTGATTTTAAATGGTTTTGCCACTTTTATAAATGACCAATAGGTGTTTTAAAATGTTTATAGCCTTAGTAGAAACCACTTTTTCAATAAAACAATCTTTTGTATGCTTTCATGCATTATTTTGTTTTCTTTATTTTATGATATGAATTGTTTGAATGCTAGATTGAACTTTTACCTTGCTTGATTGAATTGTAGTGAAGTTTGAAGAGTTTGACATTTGCAAGATCAAGGAGCGAACCTAGTTTCTCTACTAAAAAGGAAAGAGGTGCTTCATACATTTTGTCCTATTATTTTCACTATGCATTAGTGATATTTTGAGTAGGACTTGTATGGAATGCTATGCCTTGGGAAATCCTAGTAGATGATGCCTTAGTAGAATTTTCCCTAAGTTAAGATTCTTGCTACTAGTATGCTTAGCCTATATAGTAGAAAAAGGGTGGATTATATTCATGCTATGAAATATTGCTAAGTCTATGACTTGTGTTTTGTTTAATAAAACAACTATGTGAATGAATCACCTGGGTGGAATGGTGTGAATGGATTATGTTTAGTGGTTACACAGGGACCATATTAATGGACTCCCTAGTGTATCTCACTTGTGTAAAGCGACCCAGGAACAAAGAGATTTGAGATGCCAAGTATTGAGAAGATTCTAGTGCAGCCACATGGCATATGGGCTCTGCCTGGATCACATAGGTTGCAATAACTTAGACAGATGGACAAAAGGTGGTAGGAGGTGATAGGATGGAACGCCTCCATTTGGTCTAAGGGAAGGCTTCTGAAAGATATTGTCTCAATGCATGTCGAGTCTTGTGGGGAAAGTGCAAGACCTATCGAGAGAGTAAAATCTAAGTACTTAGCCGTGTCCCTGGGAATGGACAATTTGAGCATCAAGACATGGAAGCTATCAAGGATCTCCTCATCCCAATTTCTAAGTTAAAAGCTTGTGGTTGAACAAGGGTAAAGGATCACCAATTTTTATTGGTATATTCCTTGGGTGATTTTGACAAACAAAACTTAGTGTTTTCAAATGATAAGAAAAATCTATTTTGAGCAAAGCAAGCCTAATCTCCACTTAGACAAATACATATAGATGATCCTTGTGGGTGTAACTTATTATGTTGCCAATACAATTCAAATGTATTGACCTTGTGGGTGTAACTTATTATGTTGCAAGTTTGTTTGATGTTAGTAAAGTGTGTTGAATAGGATTACAAGTCTACAACCAACATGATTGCCTGTGGCAATTTAAAGATGAAGGACTCCATGCTATATAGATATTTATGCTGCATTGTAATGAGATAGCGAAATGAGCTATGTAAGATGTAATGTATTATTTTATTCCTAGTTATAAGTTGTAATATGACCTTTGTTCCTTGATATTACATCTTAAACTGTGGATGCTAGCTATTGATTCAGGTACTAGCATTGTAAACACAGGGATCTCCACCTTATCAGGTTGGGACTCTGCATTAAATTTTCACCTGTACATAGAGTTGTAAACACAGCTATTGATTCAGGTACTAGCATTGCTTTTTTTGACCTGCACAGCCATAGTTGCTAATATCGTGTCCATGTTTTGTACTCCGTACATTCGATGCATCTTGGCCAATCAAGCTTTGCTTACAAAGGGAAATCCAAATTTTATTATTTTATTATTTTTCCGAGTGTCAACATTGTTTTTGGTTCTGAAGCAACGTCAAAGAGTATGGCTCAATATGACATCGTGAAATTGTCACACAAAGTAACCTCTTTAATGGATAAACCCTATCAATCATACTGGTTAAATTCTTTCAATAAATTGACAATATGGCAGTTTACTAAAAACATTTCAATTTTGGTAACATGGTCTAGAGAAATGATGGAGAAGACTCTAGAATGATGGAGAAGTGTGCTTTGAAGTTTGTGCATAGAGTTTATTGTTCTAAAGACAATGTCAATTGTATCTTCTAGCATCAGATGCTAATTGAATGTAAAAGAAGATCTGATGGCTGGCAATGTTGGGATTCTCGAGTCTTGATCCAACGGTCAATTTTCAAAGTTATTCATACACTATATAGTGGTAAGATAAGATAAGATAAGATAAGATAAGATAGGGGATTATGGTTTAGGTTTTAGGGGTTTAGGGTTTAGGTAATTTTCAACAATGTTCAAGCTTTTATGCTTATATTCATGGAATAAAATAGCGCTATCGCAATTTAATGAAGTATCTCAAATTTGGATTTATAAGTGCATGATACCTGCTGGATTAGGGTGTATGTGGGTTGAGAGTTTAAGTTTTAGGGGTTGTTTAGGGTTGAGGGTTTGGGGAATTTTCAATAATGTTCAAGCTTTATGCTTATGTTCGTCGAATAGAATGGTGTTACCCAAATTAATAAAATTATGTGAAAATTTGATCTATAAGTGTGCATATGATAGCTGCTTGATCAGGGTTTAGGGGTTTAGTGTTTAGGGTTTAGGGGTTTTGTGTTTCGGGTTTTATTTTTTAGCTAGCTTTATTTAGGGATTTAGGGTTTCAGGAATTTTCAATAAAGTTCGAGATTTATGCTTATATTTGTGGAATAGAGTTACTTGGCAACAATTTAACAATGAAAGCATCTCAATTTTTGATCTATAAGTGCATGATACCTACTTGGTCAGGGTTAGGTGCTAAGGTTTTTGGGTTTTTAGGGTTTAGGGGGATATGGCTTACGATTTAGGTTTTAGGGGGCTTAGGGTTTAGTGAATTTTCAATAATGTTCAAGATATATGCCTATATTCATGAAAGAGAAAGGCGTTAGTGCAATTTAATGGAAGTATCTCAAATTTTGATATATAAGTGCATGATGCCTTCTTGGTTCCGGTTTAGGGTCAAAGGGTTTAGGGTTTAGGTGTTTGAGGTTTAGGTTTTAGGGATTTTTCAATAATGTTCAAGCTTTATGCTTAGATTTGTGTAATGAAATGGTGTTAGCATAATTTAATGAAAGTATATCTCAAATGTTGATATAGAAGTGGATGATATACCTGATTAATTAGTCAGGGTCGTTTAATTAGGGGTTTAGGGTTTAGGGAATTTTGAATAATGTTCAAGATTTATTCTTATATTTGTGGACCATAATGTTTTTACCGAAATTTAATGAAAGTACCTCGAATTTGGATCTATAATTGCATGATATACCTACTTGGTTAGGGTTTAATTATTGGTTGAGGTGTTTAGGGTTTTAGTATTTAGGGGTTGAGTGTTTAGGTTAGTTTTTTTGGGGGGGTTAGGGAATTTAGGAATTGAGGGTTTAGTTTTTCGTGGTTGTTTTAGGGTTTCGGGAATTTTTAATGAAGTTCGAGCTTTATGCTTATATTCGTGGAATATAATGACTTAGCGACAATTTAATAATGAAAGTATTTCAAATTTTATCAATAAGTGCATGATACCTGCTTAGTCAAGGGTTAGGGGTTGAGGGTTTAGGGTTTTTAGTGTTTAGGGGTATATGGCTTAGTGTTTACGTTTTGGGAGGGCAGGGTTTAGTGAATTTTCAATAATGTTCGAGCTATATGCCGGTATTTGTGAAACAGAAAGGCGATTGGGAAATTTAATGAAATTATCTCAAGGTTTAGGTTTTATGGCATTTTCAATAATGTTTAGGGGCTTTATGATTAGATTCAACGAAATGAAAGGCTTTAGCATAATATAATAAAAGTATATCTCAAATGTTGATCTATAAGTGGATGATATATACCGGCTTGGTCAGCGTCGTTTAGGGGTTTTAAGTTTATGGTTATAGTCTTTAAGGTTTATGTTTTAGGGCATTTTCAATAATAATGTTCAAGATTTATGCTTAGATTCGTGGAATGGAATGGCGTTAGCGTAGCTTACTGAAAGTTTATCTCAAATGTTGATATATAAGTGGATGATAATATACATGCTTAATTAGTCAGGATCGTTTATTTAGGGGTTTAGGGTTTAGGGAATTTTGAATAATGTTCAAGCTTTATGCTTATATTTCTGGAACATAATGTTTTTACCACAATTTAATGAAAGTATCTCGAATTTGTATAATATACCTGCTTAACTAGTCAGGGTCGTTTAGGGGTTGATGGTTTAGAGAATTTTTAATAATGTTCAAGATTTATGCTTATATTTGTGGACCAGAATGGTGTTATCGCAATTTAATGAAAGTATCTTGAATTTGGATCTATAAATGCATGATATCTACTTGGTTAGTGTTTTATTATGGGTTGAGGGGTTTAAGGTTTTAGTATTTAGGGGTCGAGGGTTTAGGCTGGGGGTTGTTTGGGGTTTAGGGAATTTAGGGTTTGAGGGTTTAGGTTTTCGAGGTTGTTTAGGGTTTCATGAATTTTCAATGAAGTTCGAGATTTATGCTTATATTCATGGAATAGAATGACTTAGCAACAATTTAATAATGAAAGTATCTAAAATTTTATATATATAAGTGCATGATACCTTCTTAGTCAGGGTTAGGGGTTTAGTGTGTAGGGTTTTTAGTGTTTAGGGTTATATGGATTAGTGTTCAGGTTTTAGGGGGTTAGGGTTTAGTGAATTTTCAATAATGTTTGTGTTGGGTTCGCAGCATAGAAAAAAAAAATTCCTATGATGGGAACAACTATGTACCAAGATCTATCTACTAGATACAAGCAACGGGTGGATATACATCCGTGGAGAACATACCCTTGAAGATCGACAAAGCTTAACGAGGTTGAACTCGTGGTTGATGTAGATGATCTTTTGCCGATCTCAAGATCGAGAGGAAGTCCTAGCGCCGCAAATCAACGGCGCATCCATGCTCGCACACACGTCCGAGGAACCGAGCAAGCTCCACCTACTCACTCCAGCGATGCAGCGGAAGCACAACTCTTTCTCGCCAAATAGCCACCGGGAACATGTATCTCGCTAGTCCGAGATCATGGGGGATAAATACTAGAGGGGGAGAGAGATCCTTCACGAGGAGGTGTGAGTGAGAAGAGAGGAGGGGGGCTACTTTTATATTAGTAGGGGGCACCCAAGGGGGTGGACACCGGCCATGGGGGCTGCCCCCTCCCCTCCTTCATTCATGTGGGTGGACACTCCACTCATAAAAAATCCTTTCAATTTCCTCCATTCAAAAACCCACTCAAATTCCCATTAAATTTCCACCAAATTTAATGCAAACTCTCATTAAATAAAAATCCTTTTATTTATTCAGAATTTTATCAATTACTTTAATACCAAACATTCACATATAACCCCTTGCTAGTATTTCATTTCACATGAAAAAACACTTTCTGCAATTTCACCCGAAAACCCGTTTCGGTATCTAGTGAAATAAATTCATGCGCTTGTTATTCTTTCCGGCATGAAACTTTTGCTCCAAATGGTGTCGTGCCTCTTAAGTGTGTCACCCTATGGTTCGCGAATAATGCGGACATGATCGACACCCCTCTCAGATCAATAATCAGAAGCGGGACCTGGAGATCCATACTGACTCCCACACATTCAACGATGACTATCTTGTGACCGTGAGAACCTTTTACGCTAGTATCTTAATACTTTTGTTTCGCGATATATTACATGTCCGAGATTCGATCATCAGTATCTCCATACCTAGTTTTATCTCATTACTGACATGTACTCTTTTCTCATTCCCGCGATATAACATTCTAGTGATCAAATCACTTGCTTGCAAGCTAATCAATGTGATATCACCGAGAGGGCCCAGAGCATATCTATTCGTCATCGGGATGAACAAATTCCACTCTCGATCCATGGGCCTCAACATAACACTTTAGTAGTACTGAACCCATCTTTATAATCACCCTGTTATAGTGTGATGTTTTACGTTAAAAAGATACTCTTCCAGTGTTAGTGATTGACATGATCTCATGGTCTAAGGATTAGGATCAAGTCGTACGTTGTTATAGCAATATAAACTCAATGACTTTGATCGTAATGCTATACTTTGGATGAATGTCCAACTCCTTCTGACGGTCATACATCATGAAGATGAGGTGGTCCAGTTGAGTCTTCAGCTCATGGTGATATGGGTCCTCCAGTGGCTGTCCCATAACATCACGCCTTGGGTAGAACTTGAAGCGGGTATCCTTGATTTGATTGATACTCTTCCCACACAGACGGGCAAGAGCTTCCTACATGGCTCTGGCAGGTCCATCGAGCTTGTTGTTCTCTCTCAAGTTGAACTGAATTCCCTCTACGGTGGGGGGTTCAATCTTTCCTCGGAGACTTGCAAGAACTAACCACTGCAAATCATCTCCGTCTTGATCATTGAGCTGAGCTTCGAAGAACTCGGGGTGCGGACGCTCCAACATCTCCAAAAGCTGGTCCAAGTCACACTCAAAGATGTTGTCTCCTCCATTCCCCAACTGATAAAACTTGTTGTACTTCACGTCCATCTATAAGAATATAGGATGAGTAAGTTAGTAGAGTGATCAAGTGTGTCAAATTTCAAGTAAGTTTGCAAGAATTTTTGAGGAGCATGAATTTTCATGAAAGAGTCTAAGTGGTAAGAATGAGAATAAGTAACTTTCTTTGGTTTTGAAACTAAGTTTTTGGTTCAAACATCCATTCTAAACTAGGGTCTCCTATGGTCAGGATGGCTCTGATACCAACTTGTCAACACCCTGATTTTTAATTATAGATGCCTGTTATGCCATACATCGCAATGCTAGGATTACCATTTTTGCGAGACATAATAGATTGGATATCACAGTACATCATCCATTACAAACCATGCATAAGGTCTTACGCAAATAAGGATCACATGATCCAGTCTTAATTCAATTCAAGCAGCGGAATAACGTAAAGATAATGATAGCATGGGCGAAGCTCCATCTTCATGGTCACAGGCAATGCTGACGAGTGGGGTCTCTCACTTAACCAGCCCCCACGCGCGCTGTGCATAGTGGGCCGGCCCAGTTAAACCTCCAGCGCGACCCATTATTCCAAACTTAGGTTTATTCATTTAATTTGAAACTCAGTTCTATACCTAGATTTAAAAATCAACCTTGCTCGATTCACTGAACCAAAATGCATGAAACCAATTTTTTTTAGAAAGGTACTGGAATTCTTAATCCAAGCCCATTGGATTCAAACCATTTAGAATTGTAGATCACCCATAGTAAAAATAACAAGGCAGAAGCTTTTCTGCATTCAAACATTTTTCAAAATTCAACCAGGAAAGCTTTTGAGTTGATTCCAACTCTCAAAAATCACATTTAACCATACCTTTCAGAATATGTAAAAATATATAGGGTTACTTGCAGAAATAATGATCAAGTAATAAAAGAATGCCTCATAGGCCATTCTAGTCATTTTATTTAATTAAAATAAAAAGGTTAAACCTTATTAAATTGTGACACCACTTTAAATCACATTCCCATGTACTGAAATATGTGGTGATGACATGTGTCAACATGATCCATGTTTTAGTTGGAGAATATTAAATCTTAAGTAGTTTTTCAATGAGTAGAAATTAATTTTCTAAAATAAAATAAATAAGACACGTGCTTTAAACTTTGTGATAATAGTGATGATGCTAGATCATCTAGTGTGAATCTTTGTGTGATAAATGGAAATACTTAAGTATTGTGTGGTGATTGTGTACCTCGTATTTATTTATAGACGATAGTACCGACCAAGGTTACGAGGAGGAAGGAGGATACTATGAGGAAGAAGCCGAGGAGAACTTCAACCACTACTCTACACAAGGCAAGCCTACAACTACCAGTTGACTTGGCAAGATATTGACTTCGCAAGCTAACACTTGCAACTATGGAAGTTAGATAACCTATGCAATGCATTAAGCATGCTTGGTTAGATACATTTGATGATACCCAATCCTAGTTTTACTTGCAAAGCTTAATACTTTATTTTCATTATCAAATCTTCTCTTAGAGTTCACTGAGTGATTTGTAGATTTTAGAAATATAATTGAAGGTAGCATAAAGAGCATAAAAGTTGGCCTAATTTAGATAAAATCTTGATGTCATCTAGAGGCATGAGATTGAACTTAGATAAGATACCCTTGCTTACCACCCCTCATTAGTATTTACCCCCACTTGTAGATGCTAATTCTAAGCATAAAACTTGATCAACTTTAGATGGGAATTGAAAGAGAATTTGCTATCCCTAGTGATTTTGGTGTTTGATAACAATACACATATCGGACTAATGATTTGCTAAGTGTGTCGCAGGTGCATTGAAAAGTTTTGCAATGTTCAAAAACTGTCTGCCTGGAGCGGTACAAAAAAGCGGTAGTACCGCTTTTTGCTACCGGACCAGACAGAAGGCCTTGACTAACTGTCCAAAATCCTCTCCCGGGCTAGGTACTAAAAAGCGGTAGTACCGCATTTAGTACCTAGCGCGACAGTAGCTTTTTGACTACTTGTCAAAAGCTTCTGCATGCTCCGGTACTAAAATGCGGTAGTACCACATTTTAGTACCGCTCGGGGCAGAGACTTTTTGTATGTGGCAAAAAGCTTTTGTCTGCCTAGGTAGCAAAACGCGGTAGTACCGCATTTTGCTACCTGGCATGACAGAGAGTTTTTTCGTCTGAAAGCCGCTGATTCCACTATGACCGGTAGTACCGGTTGCCACTTGCGGTACTACCACTTCCCGGTAGCATCAATAGTAGTACCGCTGTGGGCAGGACTTAATGTAGTTTGAAAAAGGGTGGTCCGGTACCAGGTCCGATAGTACCGGAGTTCTCCGGTGGTACCGCTTGAACTTCCGGTACTACCGCTTCAATAAATGCTCCAACGGCCAGCCACCTACCTTGGGACAAGTTGATCAAACACATTAAAGTCAAGACCACCATTGGAGCCACTCAAATCTTCAAGATATGCTCATTCCACCATGCAAAGTCCTTGATCTTTGGAGAATCGAAGGAGGAGGCCCCGATCTACTACTTCACCAAAAGAGATTTTTATTTCCCCCTCATTTCATTGAGGGCCCCTTTGCTCTACTGTTTTCTTGGAAACCCTAGTTCTTGTTTTGGTTCTTACAAGCTTGTCTTTGATTGCTTTGACAGCTTGCTTGTATTTGGGAGCCTCCGATTAAGTTGTGGATGTGTGCCCCAAACTTGTAACGGTGCCGGCTTCCACCTTGAAGGTTGCCGATATAGTGGAAGGTGAATGGATCCCATTGGGGTGAGATTCATCAGAGAACAAGGGAGGCCTTTAGTGGCGTTGGTGGTTTGAAACCACCCCCTCTCCAAACGTAGACGTACTTCCCCTCAAAAGGAAGGAACTACGGGAAACAAATCCTTGTGTCTCCGCGTCCACTTTTCGGTTACTTCTATCCTTTACCGCACCTTACTTACTCGTTACTACTATGTGTTGTGGTAGCTCTTGCATATTTGTCATATAGGTAAATTCACCATAGTTGCATTATCTAGAGAATTTACCTTATTGTCAAACCTTAATTTGAAAAAGAAGAAAATTTGAAGTAGCACCTATTCACCCCCCCCTCTAGGTGCCCATACGATCCTTTCAATTGGTATCAGAGCCTCCGCTCTTTATTCGGGCTGTACCGCCTAAGATAATATGGGTAGCAACGATGGGGATGGTGGTAGTGAGTCGACACCGGTGACCATGGAAGATCTCAAAAACTTGGAAACAAGATTGAGCTCTTCCTTGGTCAACGAAGTCAAGAAGATGCTCGAGCAACTTCTTAAAGACAAAGAAAGCTCATCACCTCCATCTCCTCAAGAGGATCAACCATCCATTTTACCTAAAGGGAATACACCGGTATCCCCCGAGAGTACGGTGGTGGGGGGTAAACTTGACAACGTTAATTCCTCCACACACAATAATGGTGGGAAGGGTGAGCACCGTCACTCATGGTACTCTCCCGACCCTCCAAACCCTCACCCTCATGTATACAATAGAGGTGACTCACCTAAGCTTGAAGAATCTGCTACTTTTGCTCAATGGCAATCACTAATGAGAACTCATATGCGCAGCTCTTGCATTGAACTCTGGAACATCATCGAGCATGGACTCTTTATTGGGGATCCAAACAACTTGACAAGAAGAGAGATTGTTAATATTCAACTCAATGCCACTGCTCTGCATATGATTCAACAAGGTTTGGGGACAAAGGATTATCCACACATTGAGCACTTTAGCATTGCCAAGGAAGCTTGGGATGCTCTCACTGTGTTGTTTATTGGAAATGAGAGTATGAGGAGGAACCGATATGATGCTCTAAGCAATGAAGCCGAAGGCTTCTACATGAAAGAAGGTGAAGATCACGAAGATATGTACCGAAGGCTCAAGACCACCGCCACTGCTTTTAGGAATGTGGGTGCCTCACATGTGGATGATGCATGGATAAAAAGGAAATATGTGAGTGCACTCATGCCTTTTGAGCCCACCGACTTGAAGAGCCTACAAGGAAGACACAACTACCATCTCATGACCTCAAATGAAGTTATGCAAGAGATGGCTGCTTTCAAGGTTGCCGCCAAGAATGCCAAAGATGCCCGTGCTCGTGCCCTTGGTATGAGCAATGTTGTCAATGTTGCTTTGAAGGCCAAAGTTGTGTACCATGGGGATGAAGATGATAGTGATGAAGGGCTTTCCATGGACCTTCCCGATGAAGTCAAGATTGCTCATGGTCAATATATGGATTTCTATGCAAAGAACTTTTGGAAGAACCCTGCCAAGGCCAAGATGGAAATGGAACGGAGAAGCAATCCAAATGGCAAAAGAGAGAATAGCACAAGATTGAGAACTTGCTTCAATTGTGGTGACCGCTACCACTTTGTGGCTAGTTGCCCCTATGAGAAGAGAGAAGATCATGGTGGAAAGCTTGTGTTGAAGAAGACTCTCAAGGGACCGTACAAGAAACCTTTCATCAAAAAGAATCCCATCAACAAGAAGCCGGGAGAAATTGTCTTGATCACTCATAAAGAGTACTCCTCCGACAATGAAGATGATGAAGATGACGAAGAGGAAACTTCTCATGGTGTGGATGATCTTGCCACCACCTCTACTCCGACATTCTCACTCTTTGATTATCCAAATGAGAACTCCTCCACCAAGAATGCCACTTGCCTTATGGCAAGAGGAACAAAGGTATCTTCATCATCCCGCTCTACTCACTTAGATAATGATGAAATTGATGATGAGATGTCTCTTGATGTTAAAAAGGAATTAATTGCCTTCGATGAGTTTATGACTAACCTAGAAGGTGATGCTAAGCTACATTTTGGAAACATCTTAGATCAACTATCACATACTCAAGAGCTTCTAGATGTAAGATGTAAACTTGGGCATGAACATATGATTGAGCTAGAGGCCCTAAACAATGCTCTAGAAGAAGAACAAGAAACTAGGTTGTCACTTGAATTAAAACTTGAAGGGCTTGATGAGGCCAATGACATTATTGTTAACAAACTCATCAAAGAGCGTGATCATGCTATTGCTAAATATAAAAGAGCTAAAAAGGACAAGATTGAGTTTGGTGTGGTTCATGAAAAACTTGCAGATTACTTTAGCTTGCTTAACAAGGCCCACAAGGCCTTGGAGAGTGAACTCTTGTCACTCACAAAGTCCCATGAAACGCTTCAAACTCAATTGGCCAATATTCCTTCACCTAGTAACTTCATTCCATCTAGTAGCACAACTATTCTTGAAGAGAATGCTAGGTTGAAGGGGGAGCTTGCTAAGGCCACATTTCCACAAGGCAACAAGTCTATTGATGATATTTTGAGCTAGCAAAGGCGTAGTGGTGATAAAGGGTGCATTGGTTTTGTCTCCAAAACAAAGAAGAAGAACAGCAAGAAGAACAAGGACAAGTCCGCACAAGAGACCAACATGACCATTGTGGAGAGTAAGACCACAAATGGTAAAACTATGTCTCATGATGATTTTGCGGGAAGTGCTAACCCTCACTATGTTCTAATGCGTGATTATTATGGTGATGTGTATGCACAATATGTTGGCCCTTATGATGGTTATATTGCTTGGTCTATTTGGGTTCCCAAGACCCTTGTTGCTAACAAAAGAGGACCCATTGAAAAATGGGTACCTAAAAACTAGCTTGATCTTTTTGTAGACTTATGCTTCCGGAGGGTCAAAATGGGTGATCGATAGTGGTTGCACAAGTCATATGACTGGAAGCTCATCTATTGTCAAGGACTTGGTGTAAAATGAAGATCAAATCACCGTCACATATGCCGACAAGTCAAAGTCTAAGGTAATGGGTTTCGGCAAGGTAGTGGTGGCTTACGACATTACACTCGTGAACGTCATGCTTGTTGAAACCCTTGGATACAATTTACTTTCTGTCCGTGCTCTTGGAAATATGGGCTTTGCCGTCTTTATTGATGATGATATTGTGGTCCTCATGTGTCACATCCCAAGATTTTCCAAATCTTGTAATGTGAAAATAAATGAATAAAATAAAACTTTGTTTGATTTTCAGAGCGAGAAGAAACTTTTTGAATTCAATTGGAACTTCAAACCCATTTGAATTAAATAAAATCCCAAAGGGATTCATAAAGATAAACATTTAATAAAGGAAATTAAAAATGTTTTGGAATTACTATTTTGGATCTTTTAAAATAAAAGATTTGGTATTCAAAAGAAAAGATGGATTTAAATAAAGATTATTTTATAAAGCCAAATTAAACCTTGGCCAAGCTTTGGAATTAAAAAAACATTTTATTCTAAATAAAATTAGCAAAGGTTTATTTAAAATAAATTAATAAGGATTTAATATCCAAGTTTTATTAATAAAGGGTCTATCATTTATAAACCATCAAAAACTTATTTGTTTAATTTAATAAAGTTTTCCAAGTACTTTAGATTCTCAGATAAAACCTACTAAAGTGTTTTGGCTTTATTTTAGATTTTAAAATAAATATTCTCAATAAAACAAACCCAAGTTGATTTAATAATGAAAGTCCATGTTATTTAATTAATAATGGACTCTAAAATAAAATGTTATTTTGTTTTAAAAACAAGTTTACAAGTATTTAATATTTCCAAATAAAACCTACTGATTTGGTTTTGAAAATATTTAGGTTTCAAATAAAGATTTTATTAATAGAATCAAACTCTAGTTAATGGACCCTAAAATAAGAGGTTATTTTGTTTTAAACAAATTTTCCAAATATTCTTTATTTCCAAATAAACCTACTGATTTAGATTTGAAAGTGTTTGGATTTTAAATGAAGATTATATTAATTAAAACAAACCCTATATTATTAAATAACTAAAATATCCATTTATTTAAATTAAAGAATGGATCTTAGAAAGAATAAAATTATTATTTTGTTTTGAGATTTGGATTATGTTGAAAAACAGAACCAAATTCAAAGTAAAGTTGAGTGTTTGTTTGAATTAATTTGAGTGTTGTTTGAATGTGTGAATAATTGTTTGAAATTCAAAACAGAAAAGAATTAGAAAAGGAAAAATAAAGCAGACAGAAAAAAATAGTGCAAAGGCCCAGCCCACTAAGCCAATCCAGCCCAGACTTCTCCCCTCCCCCGAAGCGTTTCTTTTCTTACTCAGAAACCTACTCAGACAGAGACTGACCGGTGGCCCCCTCTTCTCCCTCTCTCTCACTCGCTGACAAGACGACCCCACACCACTGTTCTTCTCTCTCACCCGCCGCTGACCGAGCCTTCCCCCTCGCTGCCGTTGCTGCCTTCAAACCGCGGATTCAATTCGCCTTAACACGACTGCCGTTACTCGAGTTGATCACGCAGACGTAAACGCCCGTGTCTCCTCTATATTTCCCCTCTGACACCTCGCGCTCGCACGCCCCAGACCGCCCCAATTTCTCTCTGCACCGCCGCAGCTCCGACCACCGTCCACCCTCGATTCCGGCCGAGCCACACCCCCTCCAGACTCCACAAGTGTTCAAGCACACTCACCACTTCCTGGCACATCTCCCAGTACCCCCTGTTCGACCGCGGGCGCCCCAGAACGACGGCTACGACGAGCTTCCAAACACCGCCGCGTTTGCAACCTCTCCGACGGCCTCCCCCGGTAAGCCTCGACCGCCCCGCGCCCCCTCGTTCACGCACACAGCGTTGCCTTAACCTCACGCATCTGACCGCGCCTCCGTTTTGCCTTAGGGTGATCTCCAGTGACGTCCTCGACCTCGACCAGAGCCGCCCGTCGCCAGTAGCAACTCCGGCAAGGAATTACGACTTTCCCCGTGCGCCCCTCCCCCAACCGGTAGCACGTTGAGCATCAGCGTTGCATTACGAGCCTGGTGAGCATCCTTCCCCTCTTTTTCGCGTCCTGTTTTGCTAGCGCCGCCGCCAACTAGCCGTTCCGCCGCTCGCCGTCGACCTAGCACCGCCAGTCCTTGGCCAGGCAGCAGGAGCCGTCCGATGTCGATCGGATGGATAAAATAGAACCACTTACCGAAGGGGTATGTGTCGATCTGCGCCGCACATTTTCAGTTAGATCCAACGCACCCCAGGAGCCGATCCGGCCGAACCGGTATCGACCAGTAAGAACACGCCGCGTGTCACCTAATTCGTTTTAAAAGAAATTTGAAAACAGATTTAATTGCAAACTTCAAACCCTTATAACTTGAGATCTACACGTCCAAAAATTGCAAATTTTATGTCGTTGGATTCAGGAGAGCAAGACCTAAACAACCATGGCCTTAGTTTGGAAAATAGTATCTGTTTATTTGCTTGTTTTTGCAGATTATTTTGTGAGCTTGTTTAGAGTATAAAAATTGTTTAAAATTGAATTTAAAGACAAAACCTTTGCAAAATGATTTGTAGTGACCTTACTGACCTTAGGAACCAACCCATGGGTTTGGAAATGAAAATTGGAAATATTAAGAATGGATTAATTAAATTAGCCTAATTCTAGCCAAATAAAGATAATGGTTTTATTATGAAAAAGATTTTTGGAATAAAACTTTGAGAAAATATGTTGAGTCAAAGCTACTGACCCAAAACAACCAATCTTGAGAGAGTTAGAAACTTTTGGTGAAAACTTAAAAGGTTTTAGATTTAATAAAACTATTTTCCACCACATAAAATGTTGAATGGATTTTAAAATAGATTTTGAGCCAAACTCTCTAACTAATGACTTTGCCACATTGGTAAATGACCAATTTGGACCTTACAAAGTTTATAAGCCTAGTGGAGACCTTCCCTGTAAATAAAACCATCTTAATCATGTTTCCAAACATGACTTAGAATCCATGCTTTGTGTGTGTGAAATGTTGTTTGTATATTGGTTTGGAATGCTACTTGATACTATGATTGCTTGATTGACTTGTAGTGAAATTAGCAAAGAGTGAGTCTAGCAAGATCAAGAAGTAAACTCTCATTCCCTACCAAAAAGGCAAGTTACACTATCATACAAAAGTCCTACTATTTTCATTACATACTTAGTGGATTTTGAAAATATACATGAAAAGATATTTCTGTACTTATGCAATGCTAAATCCTAATAGGATTCCCTAAACATTCCTTAGTGAAAATATTGAAGTTGTACATGCTTAGCCATGCTATATGCTACAATTTGAAAAAGAGGTACATGTTGAGATTTTACAAAGATTGAGAAAAGGACTTGTGTTTTACATAATAAAACAAGGACTCAATGAACCACCTAGGTGGAGGATACTTTAAGTTTTGGAGAAGGTGGCAACAAAAGGGAACCATGTCTATGGAAATCACTTTGTGTTGTGCTCCAAAAGAAAACCACCTAGGAAACTTAGAGATCAAACATGCTTCTCCAATTGTGGCTTTCGTGTGCAACCACATGCTATTATGGCTCTGGCTTAGTCAATTACATTAGGAAGACCCATACATTGTCTTTAGTTACTGGACATGGGGATCTGGAATGCTTCATGGGGGCTGAAGACAAAGCTAGCAATGATGTATGGGAGGACCTTTTGGAAAGACTTCGTCACATTCTCAATCTGCCAATACTCCATCTTGGTGAGCACTAATCCAGTAGGCCACTGGTGGCAAAAGGATGGGATTGTGACATGTGGGTAAAGTGTACTCCTTCTGCAGAAGATAATAAAATCTAAGTACTTAGCCGTGTCCCCGGTTATGGACAATACTGAGCAACTAAAGTATGAACTATGGGAGATCTCGACATTCCAACTTCTAATATAAAAACTTGATGCACTTGGGGGTACCAAGGAATTCAAAGAGATTTTGTAAAGCTTGTTGCACTTGGGGTTACCAAGGTGCTCAAGAGCATGATGTACTTGGGGTTACCAAGGAACTCATGAGTTTTGATAAAACTTGTTGCACTTGGGGTTACCAAGGTGCTCAAGAGATTTTGACAAGGATTTGAACACTTGAGTTTCTACCAAGGAGTTCAAGGAACTTGGAAAAGAAATTTGACAAAGGACTTTAAAACCCTTTTTGAAAAGATAGGATAAAATATTGCTTTATGCAAATAAGCCTTAAACTCTACTTAGCCAAATATGCATATAATGATAGGATCCACTCTTATTATACATAAAAGTGAAGCTTGCCAATACAATTCAAAATGTATTGACCCTTGTGGCTATAACTTGTAATGTTGCAGGTTGATTGTTTTTTTTAAATGAAGATTGTTTGATTGACTAGGACTACAAAGTCTACAACCAACATCTGCCTGTGGCACTTTGAAGATGATGGACCCATACTTATAGTTATTCCGCTGCAAATGTAATGTAATAGCCAAATGAGCTATGTTTGATGTAATAAACTTATGTTATTCCTGGTTATAAATTTATATTATGACCTTTGTATCTTGATATTACATCTTAACTGTGGATGCTAGCTATTGATCCAGGGACTAGCATTGTAAACACAGGAGGAACCTACCTTATTAAAAGGTTGGGACCCCTACAGATGGTATCAGAGCATTGTGTTGCCTGTAGGATTTGTAAACCTAGGATTGGATAAAAACCCTTAGAAGAATAGGAGTTGTATTTGTTCCAAAAACTTATTTACAAAAACACTTATAAACTCTTTCCTTAACCATTTTGGTTTCAACTCTACATCTCTTCTACTTCAACTTGATGGAAAAGCCAACCCCATGACCAAAGACTACACCATATGCAAAGGACTTCTTCAACATCTTCAACTCTAATGACTTCAACATCTTCAGCTCTAATGACTTCAACATCTTCAGCATGTTCACCAAGGACTTCCAACTTGGAAACCACTAAGGACTACAAGTGAAACAAGGAAATCCTACTCAAGATTTAGAGACTGAGGGAATGCAAAATAAGAAGAAGCCATCAACAACTTTGAAGTATTGCAACCACGAGTTTTCCTCAAGGAAACCAAGATCTCAAGTAAGAAGAATCATGAAGGAAGGAAAGATCACAAGTGAACCATATAGATGGACCACCATAATTTAGTTAAGTCAAACCACCAACTTATGTGGGTAACAAAACTATTTTGTTGCCTAAGTATGTGCTTGAACTTTGTTGTTTAAGTAAAATGATTGTTTGTGTGAATTGTGATGTGTGTGATTAGAATTGAATCCTTAGAAAAATCTTGCCTATTCTAAACTCCCTTCAAACCCAAACAGATGACTACTCCAAAGGACTCCAAGGTTGATGACACCAACACCAACCAAGATGATAGCATGAAAGAGCTCATAGCAACCCAACACCAGTTGAATCAACTGACAGCTCAGTTCATAGTCAACAATAGTGATAAAGATCCAACTCTACAAAGGTTTTTGGAAGAACAATCCCAACTGATGCTTAAGGTGACTAATCAAATGATTAGCATGGAAGAAAACTATCCAAAGAGAGTTTATGATAACAAGGATGAAAAGAATATAGTTCTAGATGGAGCCCCAGCTTGCATTATTTGTGGAGACAAGGATCATACTTCCAAGGAGCATGAAGGACAATGCCCCAATTGTGAAGAAGATCATCCTGTTGGACAATGTCCTACCTCTCAAGCTACTTGCTACCTGTGTGAAGGAAGTGATCATACTCCAGGTCTATGTCCTATCTATGCCATGGTGGAACAAAGGAAACAAGAAGGATCCAAGTCTACCAAAGGAAAAGGACCACTTCTACCTCCAAACAAGACAACCCAATTCAAAGGATCAAAGAAAATCAAGAAGCCCAAGCAAGACATGAACCTAGTACAATGTCGTAAATGTAAGGAAATGGGACACTACTCCAGTGGATGCCCAGAGAACAAGAAGAATAAAGAGATTGACCAAGTGTGGTGCAACAACTGCAAAGAACCAGGCCACTATGTAGCAACTTGCCCACAAGAGCAACGCAAAGAACTCAAGGACATTCATTGTTTCAACTACAAGAATCCAGGACATTATGCAAGCAACTGTCCAGAAAGGATGAAAAACAAGTTGAACAAGCCTAGGGAGAAACTCAACCTTGGCCCATGAATCAAGTGTAGAAATAAAACAAAAGTTTGCTTAGAGAAGTTTTCCAGGACCCAAGAAGGCCAATATGTAATTTTTGTTTGAAAATTTTTAAGGGTGGTAGTACCCTAGTTGTTTTGAACCTGCTTGTAACCCTAACCTTCCCAAATCTCGGGACGAGATTTATTTTAAGGGTGGTAGCCTGTCACATCCCAAGATTTTCCAAATCTTGTAATGTGAAAATAAATGAATAAAATAAAACTTTGTTTGATTTTCAGAGCCAGAAGAAACTTTTTGAATTCAATTGGAACTTCAAACCCATTTGAATTAAATAAAATCCCAAAGGGATTCATAAAGATAAACATTTAATAAAGGAAATTAAAAATGTTTTGGAATTACTATTTTGGATCTTTTAAAATAAAAGATTTGGTATTCAAAAGAAAAGATGGATTTAAATAAAGATTATTTTATAAAGCCAAATTAAACCTTGGCCAAGCTTTGGAATTAAAAAAACATTTTATTCTAAATAAAATTAGCAAAGGTTTATTTAAAATAAATTAATAAGGATTTAATATCCAAGTTTTATTAATAAAGGGTCTATCATTTATAAACCATCAAAAACTTATTTGTTTAATTTAATAAAGTTTTCCAAGTACTTTAGATTCTCAGATAAAACCTACTAAAGTGTTTTGGCTTTATTTTAGATTTTAAAATAAATATTCTCAATAAAACAAACCCAAGTTGATTTAATAATGAAAGTCCATGTTATTTAATTAATAATGGACTCTAAAATAAAATGTTATTTTGTTTTAAAAACAAGTTTACAAGTATTTAATATTTCCAAATAAAACCTACTGATTTGGTTTTGAAAATATTTAGGTTTCAAATAAAGATTTTATTAATAGAATCAAACTCTATTTAATGGAACCTAAAATAAGAGGTTATTTTGTTTTAAACAAATTTTCCAAATATTCTTTATTTCCAAATAAACCTACTGATTTAGATTTGAAAGTGTTTGGATTTTAAATGAAGATTATATTAATTAAAACAAACCCTATATTATTAAATAACTAAAATATCCATTTATTTAAATTAAAGAATGGATCTTAAAAAGAATAAAATTATTATTTTGTTTTGAGATTTGGATTATGTTGAAAAACAGAACCAAATTCAAAGTAAAGTTGAGTGTTTGTTTGAATTAATTTGAGTGTTGTTTGAATGTGTGAATAATTGTTTGAAATTCAAAACAGAAAAGAATTAGAAAAGGAAAAATAAAGCAGACAGAAAAAAATAGTGCAAAGGCCCAGCCCACTAAGCCAATCCAGCCCAGACTTCTCCCCTCCCCCGAAGCGTTTCTTTTCTTACTCAGAAACCTACTCAGACAGAGACTGACCGGTGGCCCCCTCTTCTCCCTCTCTCTCACTCGCTGACAAGACGACCCCACACCACTGTTCTTCTCTCTCACCCGCCGCTGACCGAGCCTTCCCCCTCGCTGCCGTTGCTGCCTTCAAACTGCGGATTCAATTCGCCTTAACACGACCGCCGTTACTCGAGTTGATCACGCACACGTAAAAGCCCGTGTCTCCTCTATATTTCCCCTCTGACACCTCGCGCTCGCACGCCCCAGACCGCCCCAATTTCTCTCTGCACCGCCGCAGCTCCGACCACCGTCCACCCTCGATTCCGGCCGAGCCACACCCCCTCCAGACTCCACAAGTGCACAAGCACACTCACCACTTCCTGGCACATCTCCCAGTACCCCCTGTTCGACCGCGGGCGCCCCAGAACGACGGCTACGACGAGCTTCCGAACACCGCCGCGTTTGCAACCTCTCCGACGGCCTCCCCCGGTAAGCCTCGACCGCCCCGCGCCCCCTCGTTCACGCACACAGCGTTGCCTTAACCTCACGCATCTGACCGCGCCTCCGTTTTGCCTTAGGGTGATCTCCAGTGACGTCCTCGACCTCGACCAGAGCCGCCCGTCGCCAGTAGCAACTCCGGCAAGGAATTACGACTTTCCCCGTGCGCCCCTCCCCCAACCGGTAGCACGTTGAGCATCAGCGTTGCATTACGAGCCTGGTGAGCATCCTTCCCCTCTTTTTCGCGTCCTGTTTTGCTAGCGCCGCCGCCAACTAGCCGTTCCGCCGCTCGCCGTCGACCTAGCACCGCCAGTCCTTGGCCAGGCAGCAGGAGCCGTCCGATGTCGATCGGATGGATAAAATAGAACCACTTACCGAAGGGGTATGCGTCGATCTGCGCCGCACATTTTCAGTTAGATCCAACGCACCCCAGGAGCCGATCCGGCCGAACCGGTATCGACCAGTAAGAACACGCCGCGTGTCACTTAATTCGTTTTAAAAGAAATTTGAAAACAGATTTAATTGCAAACTTCAAACCCTTATAACTTGAGATCTACACGTCCAAAAATTGCAAATTTTATGTCGTTGGATTCAGGAGAGCAAGACCTAAACAACCATGGCCTTAGTTTGGAAAATAGTATCTGTTTATTTGCTTGTTTTTGCAGATTCTTTTGTAAGCTTGTTTAGAGTATAAAAATTGTTTAAAATTGAATTTAAAGACAAAACCTTTGCAAAATGATTTGTAGTGACCTTACTGACCTTAGGAACCAACCCATGGGTTTGGAAATGAAAATTGGAAATATTAAGAATGGATTAATTAAATTAGCCTAATTCTAGCCAAATAAAGATAATGGTTTTATTATGAAAAAGATTTTTGGAATAAAACTTTGAGAAAATATGTTGAGTCAAAGCTACTGACCCAAAACAACCAATCTTGAGAGAGTTAGAAACTTTTGGTGAAAACTTAAAAGGTTTTAGATTTAATAAAACTATTTTCCACCACATAAAATGTTGAATGGATTTTAAAATAGATTTTGAGCCAAACTCTCTAACTAATGACTTTGCCACATTGGTAAATGACCAATTTGGACCTTACAAAGTTTATAAGCCTAGTGGAGACCTTCCCTGTAAATAAAACCATCTTAAGCATGTTTCCAAACATGACTTAGAATCCATGCTTTGTGTGTGTGAAATGTTGTTTGTATATTGGTTTGGAATGCTACTTGATACTATGATTGCTTGATTGACTTGTAGTGAAATTAGCAAAGAGTGAGTCTAGCAAGATCAAGAAGTAAACTCTCATTCCCTACCAAAAAGGCAAGTTACACTATCATACAAAAGTCCTACTATTTTCATTACATACTTAGTGGATTTTGAAAATATACATGAAAAGATATTTCTGTACTTATGCAATGCTAAATCCTAATAGGATTCCCTAAACATTCCTTAGTGAAAATATTGAAGTTGTACATGCTTAGCCATGCTATATGCTACAATTTGAAAAAGAGATACATGTTGAGATTTAACAAAGATTGAGAAAAGGACTTGTGTTTTACATAATAAAACAAGGACTCAATGAACCACCTAGGTGGAGGATACTTTAAGTTTTGGAGAAGGTGGCAACAAAAGGGAACCATGTCTATGGAAATCACTTTGTGTTGTGCTCCAAAAGAAAACCACCTAGGAAACTTAGAGATCAAACATGCTTCTCCAATTGTGGCTTTCGTGTGCAACCACATGCTATTATGGCTCTGGCTTAGTCAATTACATTAGGAAGACCCATACATTGTCTTTAGTTACTGGACATGGGGATCTGGAATGCTTCATGGGGGCTGAAGACAAAGCTAGCAATGATGTATGGGAGGACCTTTTGGAAAGACTTCGTCACATTCTCAATCTGCCAGTACTCCATCTTGGTGAGCACTAATCCAGTAGGCCACTAGTGGCAAAAGGATGGGATTGTGACATGTGGGTAAAATGTACTCCTTCTGCAGAAGATAATAAAATCTAAGTACTTAGCCGTGTCCCCGGTTGTGGACAATACTGAGCAACTAAAGTATGAACTATGGGAGATCTCGACATTCCAACTTCTAATATAAAAACTTGATGCACTTGGGGGTACCAAGGAATTCAAAGAGATTTTGTAAAGCTTGTTGCACTTGGGGTTACCAAGGTGCTCAAGAGCATGATGTACTTGGGGTTACCAAGGAACTCATGAGTTTTGATAAAACTTGTTGCACTTGGGGTTACCAAGGTGCTCAAGAGATTTTGACAAGGATTTGAACACTTGAGTTTCTACCAAGGAGTTCAAGGAACTTGGAAAAGAAATTTGACAAAGGACTTTAAAACCCTTTTTGAAAAGATAGGATAAAATATTGCTTTATGCAAATAAGCCTTAAACTCTACTTAGCCAAATATGCATATAATGATAGGATCCACTCTTATTATACATAAAAGTGAAGCTTGCCAATACAATTCAAAATGTATTGACCCTTGTGGCTATAACTTGTAATGTTGCAGGTTGATTGTTTTTTTTTAAATGAAGATTGTTTGATTGACTAGGACTACAAAGTCTACAACCAACATCTGCCTGTGGCACTTTGAAGATGATGGACCCATACTTATAGTTATTCCGCTGCAAATGTAATGTAATAGCCAAATGAGCTATGTTTGATGTAATAAACTTATGTTATTCCTGGTTATAAATTTATATTATGACCTTTGTATCTTGATATTACATCTTAACTGTGGATGCTAGCTATTGATCCAGGGACTAGCATTGTAAACACAGGAGGAACCTACCTTATTAAAAGGTTGGGACCCCTACAGATGGTATCAGAGCATTGTGTTGCCTGTAGGATTTGTAAACCTAGGATTGGACAAAAACCCTTAGAAGAATAGGAGTTGTATTTGTTCCAAAAACTTATTTATAAAAACACTTATAAACTCTTTCCTTAACCATTTTGGTTTCAACTCTACATCTCTTCTACTTCAACTTGATGGAAAAGCCAACCCCATGACCAAAGACTACACCATATGCAAAGGACTTCTTCAACATCTTCAACTCTAATGACTTCAACATCTTTAGCTCTAATGACTTCAACATCTTCAGCATGTTCACCAAGGACTTCCAACTTGGAAACCACTAAGGACTACAAGTGAAACAAGGAAATCCTACTCAAGATTTAGAGACTGAGGGAATGCGAAATAAGAAGAAGCCATCAACAACTTTGAAGTATTGCAACCAAGAGTTTTCCTCAAGGAAACCAAGATCTCAAGTAAGAAGAATCATGAAGGAAGGAAAGATCACAAGTGAACCATATAGATGGACCACCATAATTTAGTTAAGTCAAACCACCAACTTATGTGGGTAACAAAACTATTTTGTTGCCTAAGTATGTGCTTGAACTTTGTTGTTTAAGTAAAATGATTGTTTGTGTGAATTGTGATGTGTGTGATTAGAATTGAATCCTTAGAAAAATCTTGCCTATTCTAAACTCCCTTCAAACCCAAACAGATGACTACTCCAAAGGACTCCAAGGTTGATGACACCAACACCAACCAAGCTGATAGCATGAAAGAGCTCATAGCAACCCAACACCAGTTGAATCAACTGACAGCTCAGTTCATAGTCAACAATAGTGATAAAGATACAACTCTACAAAGGTTTTTGGAAGAACAATCCCAACTGATGCTTAAGGTGACTAATCAAATGATTAGCATGGAAGAAAACTATCCAAAGAGAGTTTATGATAACAAGGATGAAAAGAATATAGTTCTAGATGGAGCCCCAGCTTGCATTATTTGTGGAGACAAGGATCATACTTCCAAGGAGCATGAAGGACAATGCCCCAATTGTGAAGAAGATCATCCTGTTGGACAATGTCCTACCTCTCAAGCTACTTGCTACCTGTGTGAACGAAGTGATCATACTCCAGGTCTATGTCCTATCTATGCCATGGTGGAACAAAGGAAACAAGAAGGATCCAAGTCTACCAAAGGAAAAGGACCACTTCTACCTCCAAACAAGACAACCCAATTCAAAGGATCAAAGAAAATCAAGAAGCCCAAGCAAGACATGAACCTAGTACAATGTCGTAAATGTAAGGAAATGGGACACTACTCCAGTGGATGCCCAGAGAACAAGAAGAATAAAGAGATTGACCAAGTGTGGTGCAACAACTGCAAAGAACCAGGCCACTATGTAGCAACTTGCCCACAAGAGCAACGCAAAGAACTCAAGGACATTCATTGTTTCAACTGCAAGAATCCAGGACATTATGCAAGCAACTGTCTAGAAAGGATGAAAAACAAGTTGAACAAGCCTAGGGAGAAACTCAACCTTGGCCCATGAATCAAGTGTAGAAATAAAACAAAAGTTTGCTTAGAGAAGTTTTCCAGGACCCAAGAAGGCCAATATGTAATTTTTGTTTGAAAATTTTTAAGGGTGGTAGTACCCTAGTTGTTTTGAACCTGCTTGTAACCCTAACCTTCCCAAATCTCGGGACGAGATTTATTTTAAGGGTGGTAGCCTGTCACATCCCAAGATTTTCCAAATCTTGTAATGTGAAAATAAATGAATAAAATAAAACTTTGTTTGATTTTCAGAGCCAGAAGAAACTTTTTGAATTCAATTGGAACTTCAAACCCATTTGAATTAAATAAAATCCCAAAGGGATTCATAAAGATAAACATTTAATAAAGGAAATTAAAAATGTTTTGGAATTACTATTTTGGATCTTTTAAAATAAAAGATTTGGTATTCAAAAGAATAGATGGATTTAAATAAAGATTATTTTATAAAGCCAAATTAAACCTTGGCCAAGCTTTGGAATTAAAAAAACATTTTATTCTAAATAAAATTAGCAAAGGTTTATTTAAAATAAATTAATAAGGATTTAATATCCAAGTTTTATTAATAAAGGGTCTATCATTTATAAACCATCAAAAACTTATTTGTTTAATTTAATAAAGTTTTCCAAGTACTTTAGATTCTCAGATAAAACCTACTAAAGTGTTTTGGCTTTATTTTAGATTTTAAAATAAATATTCTCAATAAAACAAACCCAAGTTGATTTAATAATGAAAGTCCATGTTATTTAATTAATAATGGACTCTAAAATAAAATGTTATTTTGTTTTAAAAACAAGTTTACAAGTATTTAATATTTCCAAATAAAACCTACTGATTTGGTTTTGAAAATATTTAGGTTTCAAATAAAGATTTTATTAATAGAATCAAACTCTATTTAATGGACCCTAAAATAAGAGGTTATTTTGTTTTAAACAAATTTTCCAAATATTCTTTATTTCCAAATAAACCTACTGATTTAGATTTGAAAGTGTTTGGATTTTAAATGAAGATTATATTAATTAAAACAAACCCTATATTATTAAATAACTAAAATATCCATTTATTTAAATTAAAGAATGGATCTTAAAAAGAATAAAATTATTATTTTGTTTTGAGATTTGGATTATGTTGAAAAACATAACCAAATTCAAAGTAAAGTTGAGTGTTTGTTTGAATTAATTTGAGTGTTGTTTGAATGTGTGAATAATTGTTTGAAATTCAAAACAGAAAAGAATTAGAAAAGGAAAAATAAAGCAGACAGAAAAAAATAGTGCAAAGGCCCAGCCCACTAAGCCAATCCAGCCCAGACTTCTCCCCTCCCCCGAAGCGTTTCTTTTCTTACTCAGAAACCTACTCAGACAGAGACTGACCGGTGGCCCCCTCTTCTCCCTCTCTCTCACTCGCTGACAAGACGACCCCACACCACTGTTCTTCTCTCTCACCCGCCGCTGACCGAGCCTTCCCCCTCGCTGCCGTTGCTGCCTTCAAACCGCGGATTCAATTCGCCTTAACACGACCGCCGTTACTCGAGTTGATCACGCAGACGTAAACGCCCGTGTCTCCTCTATATTTCCCCTCTGACACCTCGCGCTCGCACGCCCCAGACCGCCCCAATTTCTCTCTGCACCGCCGCAGCTCCGACCACCGTCCACCCTCGATTCCGGCCGAGCCACACCCCCTCCAGACTCCACAAGCGCACAAGCACACTCACCACTTCCTGGCACATCTCCCAGTACCCCCTGTTCGACCGCGGGCGCCCCAGAACGACGGCTACGACGAGCTTCCGAACACCGCCGCGTTTGCAACCTCTCCGACGGCCTCCCCCGGTAAGCCTCGACCGCCCCGCGCCCCCTCGTTCACGCACACAGCGTTGCCTTAACCTCACGCATCTGACCGCGCCTCCGTTTTGCCTTAGGGTGATCTCCAGTGACGTCCTCGACCTCGACCAGAGCCGCCCGTCGCCAGTAGCAACTCCGGCAAGGAATTACGACTTTCCCCGTGCGCCCCTCCCCCAACCGGTAGCACGTTGAGCATCAGCGTTGCATTACGAGCCTGGTGAGCATCCTTCCCCTCTTTTTCGCGTCCTGTTTTGCTAGCGCCGCCGCCAACTAGCCGTTCCGCCGCTCGCCGTCGACCTAGCACCGCCAGTCCTTGGCCAGGCAGCAGGAGCCGTCCGATGTCGATCGGATGGATAAAATAGAACCACTTACCGAAGGGGTATGCGTCGATCTGCGCCGCACATTTTCAGTTAGTTCCAACGCACCCCAGGAGCCGATCCGGCCGAACCGGTATCGACCAGTAAGTACACGCCGCGTGTCACCTAATTCGTTTTAAAAGAAATTTGAAAACAGATTTAATTGCAAACTTCAAACCCTTATAACTTGAGATCTACACGTCCAAAAATTGCAAATTTTATGTCGTTGGATTCAGGAGAGCAAGACCTAAACAACCATGGCCTTAGTTTGGAAAATAGTATCTGTTTATTTGCTTGTTTTTGCAGATTCTTTTGTGAGCTTGTTTAGAGTATAAAAATTGTTTAAAATTGAATTTAAAGACAAAATCTTTGCAAAATGATTTGTAGTGACCTTACTGACCTTAGGAACCAACCCATGGGTTTGGAAATGAAAATTGGAAATATTAAGAATGGATTAATTAAATTAGCCTAATTCTAGCCAAATAAAGATAATGGTTTTATTATGAAAAAGATTTTTGGAATAAAACTTTGAGAAAATATGTTGAGTCAAAGCTACTGACCCAAAACAACCAATCTTGAGAGAGTTAGAAACTTTTGGTGAAAACTTAAAAGGTTTTAGATTTAATAAAACTATTTTCCACCACATAAAATGTTGAATGGATTTTAAAATAGATTTTGAGCCAAACTATCTAACTAATGACTTTGCCACATTGGTAAATGACCAATTTGGACCTTACAAAGTTTATAAGCCTAGTGGAGACCTTCCCTGTAAATAAAACCATCTTAAGCATGTTTCCAAACATGACTTAGAATCCATGCTTTGTGTGTGTGAAATGTTGTTTGTATATTGGTTTGGAATGCTACTTGATACTATGATTGCTTGATTGACTTGTAGTGAAATTAGCAAAGAGTGAGTCTAGCAAGATCAAGAAGTAAACTCTCATTCCCTACCAAAAAGGCAAGTTACACTATCATACAAAAGTCCTACTATTTTCATTACATACTTAGTGGATTTTGAAAATATACATGAAAAGATATTTCTGTACTTATGCAATGCTAAATCCTAATAGGATTCCCTAAACATTCCTTAGTGAAAATATTGAAGTTGTACATGCTTAGCCATGCTATATGCTACAATTTGAAAAAGAGATACATGTTGAGATTTAACAAAGATTGAGAAAAGGACTTGTGTTTTACATAATAAAACAAGGACTCAATGAACCACCTAGGTGGAGGATACTTTAAGTTTTGGAGAAGGTGGCAACAAAAGGGAACCATGTCTATGGAAATCACTTTGTGTTGTGCTCCAAAAGAAAACCACCTAGGAAACTTAGAGATCAAACATGCTTCTCCAATTGTGGCTTTCGTGTGCAACCACATGCTATTATGGCTCTGGCTTAGTCAATTACATTAGGAAGACCCATACACTGTCTTTAGTTACTGGACATGGGGATCTGGAATGCTTCATGGGGGCTGAAGACAAAGCTAGCAATGATGTATGGGAGGACCTTTTGGAAAGACTTCGTCACATTCTCAATCTGCCAGTACTCCATCTTGGTGAGCACTAATCCAGTAGGCCACTGGTGGCAAAAGGATGGGATTGTGACATGTGGGTAAAGTGTACTCCTTCTGCAGAAGATAATAAAATCTAAGTACTTAGCCGTGTCCCCTGTTATGGACAATACTGAGCAACTAAAGTATGAACTATGGGATATCTCGACATTCCAACTTCTAATATAAAACTTGATGCACTTGGGGGTACCAAGGAATTCAAAGAGATTTTGTAAAGCTTGTTGCACTTGGGGTTACCAAGGTGCTCAAGAGCATGATGTACTTGGGGTTACCAAGGAACTCATGAGTTTTGATACAACTTGTTGCACTTGGGGTTACCAAGGTGCTCAAGAGATTTTGACAAGGATTTGCACACTTGAGTTTCTACCAAGGAGTTCAAGGAACTTGGAAAAGAAATTTGACAAAGGACTTTAAAACCCTTTTTGAAAAGATAGGATAAAATATTGCTTTATGCAAATAAGCCTTAAACTCTACTTAGCCAAATATGCATATAATGATAGGATCCACTCTTATTATACATAAAAGTGAAGCTTGCCAATATAATTCAAAATGTATTGACCCTTGTGGCTGTAACTTGTAATGTTGCAGGTTGATTGTTTTTTTTAAAATGAAGATTGTTTGATTGACTAGGACTACAAAGTCTACAACCAACATCTGCCTATGGCACTTTGAAGATGATGGACCCATACTTATAGTTATTCCGCTGCAAATGTAATGTAATAGCCAAATGAGCTATGTTTGATGTAATAAACTTATGTTATTCCTGGTTATAAATTTATATTATGACCTTTGTATCTTGATATTACATCTTAACTCTGGATGCTAGCTATTGATCCAGGGACTAGCATTGTAAACACAGGAGGAACCTACCTTATTAAAAGGTTGGGACCCCTACATCATGTGGAGCAAGTCTCTCAAGGTCGCTTTTGTTGGGTACGTTGAAAATGACTTGTATGTGGTGGACTTTTCGGGTCAAGCCACTGTAGGTCCGATGTGCTTATACGGAAAGGCCGATGTGGGTTGGCTATGGCACCGCCGACTAGCCCATGTCAATATGAGAACTTTGCAAAGTCTCCATAAAGAGGGCCATATTGTTGGACTAAAAGAAAATGTTTCCTTTGCCAAAGATCATTTTTGCAGGGCATGTGTTCTAGGGAAGATGCATGACGCTCCTCACAAGCCCACGAACCAAACCAAGTCTAACAAGATCTTGGAACTCCTCCATGTCGACCTATTTGGTCCTCCATCTCATGCAAGTCTTGGAGGGAAGAAATATTGTTTGGTGATTGTTGACGACTTTTCAAGATACTCTTGGGTTTATTTCTTCAAGTTGAAGAGTGAAACTCAAAGGACTTTTATCGACTTCATCAACTTGGTTCAACGGCAACACAATGTTCCCGTGTTGATTATAATAAGTGACAACGGCAATGATTTCAAGAACTACACCTTGAATGATTTCCTTTGTGATGAGGGGATTAAACATCAATATTCCGCTGCATATACCCCTCAACAAAATGGTGTGGCTGAAAGGAAGAACCGGACTCTTATTGAGATGGCTAGGACCATGTTGGCGGAGTTTAAATCTCCATACAACTTCTGGGCCGAAGCCGTCTCCACCGCTTGCCATGCTTCAAACCGACTCTACCTCCGCAAGAAAATCAACAAGACTCCATATGAGATACTTACCGGTAACAAGCCCAACATATATTATTTCCGGGTGTTCGGTTGTAAGTGTTTCTATCTCATCAAAGGTGTTCGTTTGTCTAATTTCGAGTCTAAAGCATTAGAGGGTATTTTTGTTGGCTATGGTCTCGAATCTCACACTTATAGAATCTATGACAAGCTCTCCGGAGCCGTCATAGAATCTTGTAGTGTGACCTTCGAAGAATATGATGGTCCCCAAGGGGGGCGTGTTGATGCTTGTGATGCAGATGATGAAATGCCTCAGGATGCCATAGGAAGAATGGGTGTGGGTTATATCCGCCCCGCTGAGGAACCCCTTATGGCGGATCGAGAAGAACTATGCTCCACTCGAGTGGAGCCCTCATCTTCACAACCTCAACATGCTCCATCTACCGAAGAGGACATTGACTCAAGCCAAAGACAAGATGTGGACCCTCAACATAGTGATCAATGTGTGAACTCTAGTCAAAGGGAGCTTGGTCCATTCGATGGGTTGTCAAGTGGTGCCAAGTCAATTTGTCAAGGAAGATCCATCCAAACTGTTTTGATACAAGCTCAAATTGATGCTAGAAGAGCACTTGATCAAGACCAAGGTCAATCCTTGCCTCCCAATGTAGAGGACAAACCCAATGATGATCAAGGTCAAGTTGATGGTCAAGACGAGGATCAAAATGATGAAGAGGGTCCTCCAAGACACAATGAGGAGATCCACGCTCGTCGCGAAGCTAGAAAAGAAAGAATGTTGGAAATAAGAGACCACACCCTCCAAAATGTTGTTGGAGATCTAAGGAAAGGAATTTCCACAAGAGCACAAGTGAAGAGGTTCAGTGAACACCAAGCACACATCTCCATGATTGAACCAAAGAAAGTGTGGGAAGCTCTTGAAGATTCGGATTGGTTAGAAGCTATGCACAAAGAGCTCAACAACTTTGAGAGAAACAAAGTGTGGAAGTTAGTTGATAAGCCAAAGGTTTGCCGAAATGTTATTGGAACAAAGTGGATAGTCAAGAACAAGCAAGATGAGCATGGAATTATAGTAAGGAACAAGGCTAGATTGGTTGCACAAGGGTACTCTCAAATTGAAGGCATTGATTTTGGAGAGACTTATGCTCCCGTGGCTCGCCTTGAGTCCATCTGTATCCTTATTGCTTATGCGGCACACCATAACTTTAAGTTGCAACAAATGGATGTAGAAAGTGCATTACTTTATGGTCCTTTAAATGAATTGGTATATGTTAAGCAACCCCCGGGATTTGAGGATCCCAACTTCCCAAACCATGTCTACAAACTTGATAAGGCGCTCTATGGGCTGAAGCAAGCCCCACGCACGTGGTATGAGCACCTTAGAGAGTAATTGTTTGACCGTGGCTTTGAGGTTGGGAAAATCGATCCCACTCTTTTTACTAAGAGGGTCAATGGGGAGCTTTTTTGTATGTCAAATATATGTTGATGATATTATCTTTGGCTCATCTAACAAAGCTTTTAATGATGAATTCTCAAAGCTTATGACTAGTAGATTCCGGATGTCTTTAATGGGGGAGTTGAAAGTATTTCTTGGCTTTGAGATCAAGCAAGTTAGAGGAGGAACATTCTTCAACCAAGCCAAGTATACTCAAGATATGCTCAAGAGATTCAAAATGCAAGATTTGAATGGAGCTCCTACTCCCATGGCTACAAAGACTCGTCTAGAACAAAATCCAAATGGTAAAGATGTGGATCAAAAGGTATACCGGTCGATGATTGGTTCTTTGATTTACCTTTGTGCATCTAGACCCGATATTGTGTTGAGTGTAGGTGTGTGTGCAAGATATCAAGCGGCTCCTAAGGAAAGCCATTTAATGGCGGTCAAGAGAATCTTCCGATATTTAGTTCATACCCCATTTTATGGTCTTTGGTATCCTCGAGGTTCAACATTTGCTCTTTGTGGATACACGGATTCGGATTGGGCGGGGGACAAGGATGATAGAAAATCAACATCCGGGGCGTGCCAATTCCTTGGTAGGTCCTTGGTATGTTGGTCTTCTAAGAAGCAAAATTGTATATCTCTCTCCACCGCCGAAGCCGAGTATGTTGCTGCTGCTAGTGCTTGCACCCAATTTCTATGGATGAGGCAAACTTTAAAGGAATACGGTGTCCATTGTGACAAAGTGCCTCTTCTATGTGACAATGAAAGTGCCATCAAAATTGCATACAACCCGGTGGATCACACAAGGACAAAGCATATTGAGATTCGTCACCACTTCATTAGAGATCATGTTGCTCGTGGTGATATTGATCTATCCTATGTTTCTACCAAAGATCAACTTGCCGATATCTTCACGAAGCCACTTGATGAAGCAAGGTTTTGCTACTCGAGGAATGAACTAAATATCGTAGATTCAAGGATCTTGACTTGACTATCTTGCGCTCTCACCTAATACTCGACCCATATTTGGTTTAGGTGTAGGCATGGACATAGGGGGAGTGCGGTCCTAAGTGATTGGACTATCCCTCCCCCCATTATGCGCAAATTAAACAAAATCATTCCTCTTAATATCATTTTGTGATATGTGAGCTTAATGATGAGTTTCGGTAATGGACCCAAGATATATCTTCGTGGTGCCAAGCAGAGTATACTCAAATATGGTGGCCTAGGCCGCCGCCCCCCCTCTCAATCGAGAGGTTGATGTGCTTACTCGTGTTTGTCACTTTTTGAATTGGTTCTTACTCATGTTTGTCATCCTCTAGTTGGTGTTGTTCTTTTGGTCGTGCACTCACATTTGGCTCTCCATATGTTTTTAGTAATTTTTTGAGTGCATTGGCCCATATCAGGGTGACTCTCTAAACCCATGCCATTCTTATCCCCCAACAAAACCCATCTACTCTGCACAAGAACCTTCCATTTTATGTATCTTGGCTCTCTGTCCTGATGGTCACGGTACTACCGGATATCATATGCGGTACTACCGCCAAACGGTACTACCGGACGTTGCTAGCGGTACTACCGCTTCTGGTTTTGTTTCCAGGGTCCTGCATGGAAACTTCCCAGGTGCGGTACTACCGGTTGGTACCTCTGGTACTACCTCAAAGCGGTACTACCGCCCCTGGAACCGGTACTACCGCTTGTGCGTGTCGGTTAAGACTGGAGATGGGGGAGAGGCACCCCTCAGTGCCTCATTCATCCCTCGTCTCCACTCCTCACCAGCGCCACCACCAGAGAAAGAGGACGCCGGAGGAACCCCGCCCTTCCCTCCCTCTCCCGGATCCACACCGGATCCGGCCTCCCTACGGGCTCCTCCTTCTTCCCCACCGTCATGGACACCGGTACTACTGCCTTCCTCATCTTCTCACTTGTTTTCTCCATTGAATCTAGGGTAACTTTGATTCTTGGTTAAAAATCGCATTCTTGAGGTTGTATCGTGTGCTATCTATAAGATCTATCACTTTGTCCGATGGAAATCGTGTTTTACAACAAATTTACTGCCCATACATGGATTTCTAGTCTAGATCTGCACTATGTCCGCGGGCCGGTAGTACCGGTAATCTTTTTCCGGTACTACCGCTGGTGTAGGTCCGGTACTACCGCCCTATACTGGCAGCAATTTTTTTTTTAAAACACAAAGTTCCATCCTCTGTTTGTCTCAGGTTCTTGTGCCCTTACCCCTATGCTATCTCCCTCATTCTTTCACAGGTGCAGGGGGTTCCCGGGGATCGCGCAAGCGCTCCAAAGCTCACTATGGGATCGAGGACTATGATTCAGAATCTGAGACTGAGTCAGAAGAGGAGGTCATGCCTCAACCTAGTGCCCGTCTGAAACTGCCAACAACTCGTTGTCGTCGGGGTGGGGGTGTCAAGCAAAGTGCTGGTCGTGGTAAAGATCCTCCACCTCTTCCTCCGTTCGGTCCTCGCAAGAGCCATAGTTCCGGGCCATCTGGGCCAAAGCTGCTGTCTGATTTGTCTGAGATAGAATTTCATGCCCTGCGGGTGGTTAGTCCATATGGGACAGCTCGCTCTCATGCTCGAGAAAATAGCCTCTTTACGGATTTTCAGGAGCGGGTGTTCCATGAGATTCTCATGGAAGATGACAAAATTGTGGTTCCTCAAAAATGGATCGAGATGAATCATGTGAGGAAGAATCTGGACTACTTTGGTGAGGCCCTTGACATTTGCACCAACATTGGCTTGCTTACCATTATGGAGTTCCGGTGCAACTATGATCCAATGCTCATTGCTCAGTTCTATGCAACCATTCACTTTGCCAAGAATGATATTCGGACTCTCACTTGGATGACCGAGGGTGTTGTCAAGCAAGAAACGTTGGCTGAGTTTGGGGCTATCCTCGGGTACGAAGACCGTGGCAAGGACATTCCCGTTGGCTTTTGGTGCCACGCCAATGATCATCCCATGAAGAAAGATGTGCTTGCCCCACTGTACATCCGGGGGCACGGAATCCCTGGAAAGATCAAAGGGCTCCTCCCTACTTATTACATCTTGCACTGCATCTTTCGTGAGACTGTCGCCCCTCGTGCTGGGAATGTTGATGAGATACATGCTTTCATGGTCGATATTATGATGGCCACCTTTCACCACCGTGACTCTGGCCTACCTATGGATGTGATGGATGTTATTTGGAATGAAATGGTCTGCGCCACTTTTCAGAGGAGGGTGCCTCCTTTTGCTCCATAAACCATGGCTCTCATCATTAGCAAGTGCCCTGTGATTGCTCGTGACTTGCCTTATCTTCGTCTTGCCACTCACCGCCACAAGAATCTGTTGATCAATGCCCATCTCAAACCATGCAATGCGGATGGTCAGATTGTTGATGAGGATGGGAACCCGGTTGAGGAGGAGTCAGGTGATGCTGCTGATGCGCAGCAGGCTGCTGCATTTGTGGTCTCACGTTGCCAGTCCGCACAGCCATCTTGGGCTAAGAGGTTTGAGGCCAAACTCAAGAAGATATTCTGCTTCCAAGTGGACAATCAGAAACGCATGTACGAGGCCCATGTCTATGCCAAGAAGTCCTATGCTCGTCAGAAGGAAATGATGGAGGCTCAAGTCTTGACCGTTTCCAAGGGCTCCGAGAACAACATTACCCCAGAAGACCAATGGATCTCCAAGCACAACAACTGGGAAGATGATGCCACCTCCTCCTTCCGTGCCCCACCACCTCATGATGATGCATGGGAAGACTGGGTTGATGATGATGACGAGTGATCTCCTGGATGTTAGTGTTGCTCTTGTCCCTTTTTGGAGTCTTGATGCCAAAGGGGGAGAAGTTGCACATTAGGTATGTGGGATTTGCAAGGGAAAAGTCACAAGCTCGTTCTTGCCATTGTTTTTATTCGCTTGTGAAATTTATTTGTTTGCCTCTTATTATGTGTGAACTATGTGGTTATGCGGTAAGACTATGTGGTTATCGTATGGATCCATCTTGTGTGTAATATGGCTATTCTCGTTTGGATCCATCCTATGTGACGACCTTCCTCATTCCTAATCATTATTGGTCATCACATGTTATTTAGCAAAGGTATGTGCTCTATGTGCGACTTCTACTCCCTGGTAGCTTGTTAGAGTGTATGGGGCTTGTTTCTACATATCTAGGGGGAGCCCCATCTATATCTTGTCATCACTAGATTTTCCCTGCAAAATGTGTGTTATCATCAAACACCAAAAAGGGGAGATTGAAAGAGCATTTGCTATCCCTAGTGATTTTGGTGTTTGATAACAACACACATATCGGACTAATGATTTGCTAAGTGTGTCGCAGGTGCATTGAAAAGTTTTGCAATGTTCAAAAACTGTCTGCCTGGTGCGGTACCAAAAAGTGGTAGTACCGCTTTTTGCTATCGGACCAGACAGAAGGCCTTGACTAACTGTCAAAAATCCTCTGCCGGGCTAGGTACTAAAAAGCGGTAGTACCGCATTTTAGTACCTAGCGCGATAGTAGATTTTTGACCACTTGTCAAAAGCTTCTGCCTGCTCCGGTACTAAAATTCGGTAGTACCGCATTTTAGTACCGCTCGGGGCAGAGACTTTTTGTATGTGGCAAAAAGCTTCTGTCTGCCTAGGTAGCAAAACACGGTAGTACCGCATTTTGCTACCTGGCGTGACAGAGAGTTTTTTCGTCTGGAAGCCGCTGATTCCACTATGACCGGTAGTACTGGTTGCCACTTGCGGTACTACCGCTTCCCGGTAGCATCAATAGTAGTACCGCTGTGGGTAGGACTTAATGAAGTTTGAAAAAGGGTGGTCCGGTACCAGGTCCGGTAGTACCGGAGTTCTCCGGTAGTACCGCTTGAACTTCCGGTACTACCGCTTCAATAAATGCTCCAACGGCCAGATTCTCCCCTCCACCTACCTTGGGACAAGTTGCTCAAACACATTAAAGTCAAGACCACCATTGGAGCCACTCAAATTTTCAAGATCTCCTCATTCCACCATCCAAAGTCCTTTATCTTTGGAGAATCGAAGGAGGAGGCCCTGATCTACTACTTCACCAAAAGAGATTTTCATTTCCCCCTCATTTCATTGAGGACCCCTTTGCTCTAGTGTTTTCTTGGAAACCCTAGTTCTTGTTTTGGTTCTTACAGGCTTTTCTTTGATTGCTTTGACAGCTTGCTTGTATTTGGGAGCCTCCGATTAAGTTGTGGATGTGTGCCCCAAACTTGTAACGGTGCCGGCTTCCACCTTGAAGGTTGCCGATATAGTGGAAGGTGAATCGATCCCATTGGGGTGAGATTCATCGGAGAACAAGGGAGGCCTTTAGTGGCGTTGGTGGTTTGAAACCACCCCCTCTCCAAACGTAGACGTACTTCCCCTCAAAAGGAAGGAACTACGGGAAACAAATCCTTGTGTCTCCGCGTCCACTTTTCGGTTACTTCTATCCTTTACCGCACCTTACTCGTTACTAATTTGTGTTGTGGTAGCTCTTGCATATTTGTTATATAGGTAAATTCACCATAGTTGCATTATCTAGATAATTTACCTTATTTTCAAACCTTAATTTGAAAAAGAAGAAAATTTGAAGTAGCACCTATTCACCCCCCTCTAGGTGCCCATACGATCCTTTCAGGAATACTTGGTGAAAATGGTTATGAAAACCTTAGGATGATGAGTCATTCTACTGAAATGTTTTGACATATGTTCTTGAACATCATATGATTTGGATGATGAAAATGTTAAGGCATGAGCCTTAGCCCTTTATAAAACTGATGGTTGCCTGGATGCGATACCATTCCAATTTTACCGTATAACTACAATACCCGAAAATTGGGTAGGGCTTGACTGGAAATTTATATACCTTAGTATGGGTTCGCTCGCGGCCAAGGTCTAAGCTGAGGCTACCTTGTGAAGATTGTCCACCTGTGCCGTACCCAAGATGATAGTTGGTCATGGTTGGGAGGCCAAACTCACAGGAGAGGTGCCTATACTAGGGCGCGTAATTGAAAGGTTAGGATTAATTATCCGCATACTGAGTATGGTGAATTCAGGATTTGTTCCGGACGGATGTATCGAATGTTGTGGTGAAAGTTTACCATCTCTACAGAGTGTCAAACTATTCGAATAGCCGCGTCCACGGTTATGGACAGTTGGAGTGGCCATACTGTTCCTTCGTCAGATGTTTTCAAAATGACTTACGAAATGAATTATGACTTGACTTGACCACAATAGAGTTGTGATATGAAATTCAAGTTCCCACTTAGGTGTTATAGAACTTTCAACTAGCTTTCTTTGCTTCTGAACATAGTTAAGGTAAATCTGGTTTTTTGCAAAACAACCCTAGAGCTTAGTATCCTACTCAAAAACCCCCTTCACTTGTTATTATTAGTTTGCGAGTACTTAAAAGAGTACTCATGGCTTTGTCCCTAGCTCTTCCCGTGGCCAGACTATGAAGAGGACTATCAGGAAGATGGATCGCAGGAAGGTTACGAAAACTAGGATCTTCTCCCAGCGTCAGCATTGCCTGTGACCATGAAGATGGAGCTTCGCCCATGCTATCATTATCTTTACGTTATTCCGCTTCTTGAATTGTATTAAGACTGGATCATGTGATCCTTATTTGTGTAAGACCTTATGTATGTTTTGTAATGGATGATGTACTGTGATATCCAATCTGTTATGTCTCGCAAAAATGGTAATCCTGGCATTGCGATGTATGGCATAACATGAATATGTGATTAAAATCCGGGTGTTGACATGCCCAAAGAAGGATAGGTCAAAATTTTCAATGTTATCCCCCACCCCTCCGCGTTGTGTTAACATCCACCGTCCGCTGCCTAGACCCTCACCCCCTTGGAAGCCCACAAAATAGACCCGCTCACCGCCGCTCGTCATCTCACCACCGTGCGCCCGGAGAAGCTTTCCCTGCCCATCGGTGTTCTTGAGATGCATTGGTGGTTACGTGGATCCCATGGTAGTCCTTATATCGCTAGCTCGATTTGGTTGGAAATTTATTTCCATTTCACCCGATCTACCTCCTCAAATATTTAGTTTAATTTGTCCTTAGTATACATGGTCATAGTTGATTCTAGGCTTGATATATGTTCTTAAGTACCTTCGCCGATTATTAATTTCAATATGTTTTCTGAAATGCATGGGCATATATAGTTTATGTACTCCATCTATTTGTTTCCTGCTTTTATTTTACTAACTAAGAACTAATCTTGTATGTCACAGTTAAACAAATGGAGATATTTGGGATGCATGTTGCTCCATTAGGCAGCCCTAAACATATCTTTGGTGTTGCACAATTTATTGAGTTTGTTAGAGCTCATTGTGAAAACTCATAAGTACATTGCCCCTATTGCTTGTGTGTGAATCAGAGGGTGCTGCCTTTCAGTATACTGGAATACCATATTTATATATTTGGTCAAGCATATGAACCGGGGTAAGAACATATTTATCATCCAGATCAAGTAGGGGAAGCGGATGTTTATCATCTTGATAAACTGACAGAGGCAGCTCATGAGTATCTAGATAAACTTGTAGAAGGGGGAGGAGAGAAAAAGTGCAAGCTGCAGAAACAGGTTTCATTTCAGTTACTTACGCTATGCAGATGACAAGGTACTATATCCATAGAACGGAAAATTTTTAGGCTGTGTGTATTTGATATTTCTCTTTAAATGTATCTGTTAATCTACTAATCGCAGAAGGAGACAACCGAAGAGGACATTGATGGTAATGATGATGACCTGTTCTGCTTCTAGATGGAGTCGATGAAAGGCTGCTGATCATAAGGGGTGTATTTTTGGTGCCGTATGTGCAGTCTCATGACCACTAGCCCAACTGCAAAACTCTTGGGTGCACCTAAGATCGCTCTAAATATATGTAGAGCTATCCCATGATTGGTCTTCTACAGTCGTAGTAGTGTAATATGGAGCTACCTTCTGACTTTTAGGCCTTTGTTAGCAGATCTGTAACTGGAAACTATTCCGTACATTAGAAGAGTAGTAAATATGTGTGTCTATGTGTGGTTCCTTCTTTTGAGGCTTCCCAAGTGATGGCTGCAAGTTCACCAATTGTTTGTAGCTAGTTTCGATGTTAAGATATCGATCCCATAGGGATCCCAAAGGTAAGTGTTTATTGGTGAAGTCTCTGTCACACCCGAAGTTGTCACAGGTCTTCGAGTGAATTGACTGCAAGTGTTTAAAGAAGAATAGCTTTTGGAATAAACGAAAGTACTTAAATAAAACTAGAATGTAAACTTCAGGAATAAAAAGCATAAAAGTAAAGAACAATTTGTTTGTTGTTTTCTGCAAATGACAAAGTAGGCACGGGGAGATTCAGTTCATGGTGATAGTGAATGTGCCAGGTGGATGAGTGATAAGTGTAACAATTATAATCTTATAAGTATATGTGTAGGTGAGGAACCCATAATTAGCTGGAACTCCTCTTGGTAGATTTCATCCCAACTTCAATAATCCTACTAGCCTGTTTACCATAACCATGGTCAGTCACTAGACGATTAAGATTCTTCTGGAAGCTTAGCAATTAAGCTCCTTGGATAGGACTAATGCTATAAGCTTGGTGGTTCCTCGTTATCCTCGAGTCAAACTAGTTTCACATTGATATCCTCGTGTCACCTGAGGGTCGCCGGTCTGCTAGAAAACAAGATTCTATCTATGTAGAACAAAGCATCATGTTGTCTAGGCCGTTAATTGGACAACAAGCATTAAGCATCCCATAGATAGTCAAGCACACATAATATTGTAATTAAAATCAACCACAAACTTAATGGAATTTACATAGGCACATCACATCTCACCAATCCCCTACGTCTCCCATACCCAAGGGAGATTACTCACACATGAGAGAAGAAAGCAAAATCGATATAATTAAATAAAGGGAGTTCTTCTTCATATTACCGTGGAGATCCACAATAAGAAATTGAAATAAATCCAACACAATTCTAGATAGGAAGAACAATCTCAAACCCTAATCTTGCAAGGTGGAGATCTCTCTCTCTCTCTCAAGTACAAGTAATGGCTATGGAGGTGTGATGGCTGTGAGATCGAAGATCGTGGAGCGAGATGAAGAACGTCTTCTCCTTCTTCTCCGGATCTCTTCTTTCTCTCTACTGGATGGGATGGCGGCTCGTGTGTTCTGTTTTCGTCCTCAGCCTCTTCACGAAATTTGTCGCTTTTAATAAGATGAAGGAAATGGCAGCTATACGATGGGAACTATACGGCCGAAGAAATATTCCCGCCGATAGTTGCTCGTTAAAGCTTCCGTAAACTCCCCTCAATTGCTTCCAAAAATAGACTTGCTTGTTTTTGTCTGAATATTGTGTTTTTTCTATTAAATCCCTCTGTTGATGTTCAGAACATGAAACACACATAAAAACCCAAGTTTTCTTCGCTACCGAAGTATTAGCGTTAGTTAAAGCTAGAAAACCATCAAATCCAAACGAAAACCATCGATAGAAACCATCAAAAATGTGTAGAATCTCACAGTTATCAACTCCCCCAAGCTTAGATGTTGCTTGCCATCGTGTGACAAGGAAATAAGAAAGGATAGCGGAGATTCGAAACTGAAATAAAGAACTTACAAGCTTGAATTGGTGTCAAATTCTTATCTTCACATTTCCTGCAATCTTAAACATGATCATACAAATATTCACAATATTGCACTGAGTTCACTTCCTAACCACATATATCTTGCTAGCAAATAAATCATATGCACGAGCGAGTGTCGAAAGTTTAGCTAGGAAAGTGAAACAAATATTTTTGGTTTCTCTCTTATTGAGCGATGAAAAGTTTTTTCTCTTATTCCTTTAATCAATTAAGAGTACTCAAGTTTGCACCAAGAACATTTAATTTTAGAACAACTCATCTACTCCCATGTGAAAATTTCAAGACTCTCAAAGCACCTTTTTCCTTTCCTTGTTTTTCAAAAACTTCAACTCTTTCATAGAGAAATCATGCCACTATTTTTAACATGTTAATTGGGGTTGTGTTGTGCACTCGTGACCATGCCAATAGATAATTGTTGAGCAATAGTGGGTCTGAGGAGTACTACAACTTCACTTGGAACGTAAAACCTAGAGGAGACAAACTTTTTACATGTCATAGCATTGCCGCTACAGACGTTTACGTAACTCAATGTAACACCCTCGCCTGATAAGGCTGAGTTCATGTGTATAGTGCCAATCCCTCGATCGGTTCACTGGCACACGCGGTACATATGAATACCAAAGAATTTAACAGTGTATCATAAATAACGAATTGATCCAGAATTTGTAATTATTACAATAATGCTTAGCACGCAGGCTAGCTCAAATAGTTCAATATCAAATAGAAGCATAAATATATAGTAGACTATATCTTCAATTGCCCACAAGCGAACAAACGTTGAGTGGAGTACCGCAACCTAGTCGATCACTCATAATCAGAACATCCTACAATATAAAACGTAGCAGCCCCGAAGGGTCAATACATGAAATGTATGACAAGTAGAGCTAAGTGAGTAGACAATAATCCTAGCATCTACATGCTTATTTGGAAAGTGGAGCTGTGGCTAGCTTGCATTTGCAAATACCTTTGTCCTACTTTCATAAACAGTTTTTGATTTTCTTTGAAAAGATCCCAATTAAGTTAACCCAACAACATTAAAACAATTAGGAAATTAGAATGAGCGAGAAACATGTCATAAACTCAATATCAAGCAACTCAGATGTCCATAACTGGGGACACGGCTAATCGATTAGATTATACACCCTGCAGGGGTTAGTACACTTTACCCATGTGACTTGGCCAGCCCAGCTCGTACCACCACTCTCATATTGGGTGATGATAGGGAGAAGTCCAAGAAGGAACCGTTGTGGAAGTAGCTCCCCAAACCCGACACGCACCGTACCAACCTACCAAAATTCTACATCTCTGGCTACGTGGGTTCGGGTTGCCACAACCTACTAAGTCCAACCAACCGCCCATTTCATTATTGGCACATGGTTATACGCGTGAGCTACCAAATAAAAAAGTCAATCATTTTCTCTTGATACCTAGGTGCCTTTCTGCAATGAAACCACCAAAAATTATCAATCCCATCACACCCAGGAGATTCATTGATTAAGTTTTTTTAGTTTTCACAAACCAACACTTTTAGAACAACTTTCATTGATGTAACCCAGCCCTCGTTCATCATAGCATGACTAAGCACATCTACCAACGGTGGCTCAACTACAAGAGATCCCTACCATATAATAGGATATAGCATAGGTTCCTATCATGCATCTACAAAATACACCACAATGCATTAAAAACAGTAGGACAATAATCATGATCAAATTAGCATATACTTGCCTTGATAGTTGTTGGAGTCGTTCAAACACTCGTTGCAATCACACACGTTACACTCCTCGCAATATATCGATCAAACAATTGCATACAACATAAACAATAACACATAGAGATCAAACAAATGCAACAAATACATGCATGGAAATTTATTAATTCACAATGGTCTCTAAACAATACTGAACTATATGATGCATGCAAGAGATCAATTAATGCAATGGAGTATTTGTTATTAATAATTACTTGCCAATATATGGGTTTTAATAGTTCTATTGTAACTTCTATTATTATTGCCGAATTAAATTCGGATCTAAAGTGTACTGGATAGAGGACATTAATATGAACCAGTAGGTGTTGGATTCACCCTAATCGGAGTTATAGATATTTTTGCATGATTTAAATAAAGTTTAAAGGGTTTTAAATAATTTATGTAGTTTATGTTTCCTAAAAATCAAAATAAAATATGATCTGTAATCTCCACGGGATTGTGATTCCAGGGACATATTAATTGTAATTTTTTGGACGTTATTTATTTTATTATAAATTTATTACTCTAAATAGGCCATTAAACCATTTAAATCTTCACGGAAAAACCTTACAGTCAAACCCTGAAATAATTGCATATTGATGATCTACTTGGAACTAGCTTTCCATCGGTATATTATTTATATTTGTGACATGCAAATAATTTACTATGAATTTAATGATTTATAAAGACATTAAACTAACTAAATCATTACGGTGATCTAATCTGTCATTATTAATCTACATTAGAGTAGCTTTCTTTCAACATATTGTTCATATTTTTCGGAGTTACAGATAATTTCCTATGAATTTATTAATCTAAAAGACCATTAAAATTAATTAAATTACTACAGTAAACTCATATCGTAAAGGTAGTATCTAATTTGATAAGATGATTCTACGTAAAATTATCTTCAATTTGATATATTATATGCAATTTTTGGATGTAGTATGAATTTCTAATGAAGTTTATAAGTTAGATCTATAATATGCAATTTTAAATTCGAACGGAATATTCCAGAGAATATTCCGCTAACTGGACAGGTTGACTTTGCATGCTGACTGGGACTAGACGCTGACCTGACGACGACGTGGTGTTGATGAGCCAGCTGACCGGGACAACGACGTGGCACGTACCGGTTTGATTGGATCTCGACCGTCGGGTTGGGATCCGATTGCCAGGAGAGGAGATTGGCTCGATTTTTGCTCATAATAGATAAGAAAGAGATCTGTCTTAGAGAGACAAATCCGTAGATCAAATTGAAAAACTTTCAACATGAAAGTTGTATAGATTCATGAGAGCTACCTTTTCAACAAAGGAATTTGGATTTGAAGAAATGAGCGCGAGTACATCTTGGATTTACACACGTCATATCTGAAATATTGCGGTACAAAATTCTCTGGATGTGGTGGATGAAAAGAGGTGAGATTTGTCGAGATTGAAATATTTCGACAATATCTAAAACTTTCATGTTTTGGCCGAAGGCAAACGACGAAGTCTAGATGGGTGAATAAACGAAATAAGATTCGGGCATGTGTAGATTCGGAATTTCGAGAAGGAAAACTCATACAACCATGGCTCCACGGGTTTATATGGATTTTTAGGATGGTGGAGACATAACTCTTGAAGTAGTTAACAAGTAGAAACAAACGGAAGTCGAATCGGAGTTGTAGATTAAAAGATATAAGAGTTTGAATAGAGATAGGTCTAGAAAATCAATTTTGCACGATTTTTACAGCGGAGGTGGGATCGATCCTTCCTGCGCGCGTGGCTGTCCCGGTCGGTGGATGTCTAGGCCGAGTGGGCCGCTGGCTTGGGCCGGTCTATTTAGTTTTTTTCTTTTTCTTTTCTTTTCTATTTTCTATTTACTTGTTTCCCTTATATCTTTTGCATACGAACTCTAAATGACACGATTCTTGTTTCTAAAATTTTCTAAAATCGAATAGATCATTGTAGGATCATATTTGTAATCTTTTTACTAGTTTGCAAGTAGTGGATTTATAAATCCTTGTATATTTAATTTATTTATATCTTTATTTGTTTGTATTTATTCCATAACTTTTTCATAATAGCTCCAAATGAGCTCAATTTTGTTTCTAAAATTTTGTAATATTCATTGGATCGTTTTAGGCTATAATTTAGCAATAATCGTTGACTTAGAAATAGTGGGTTTTTATAAATCCAATTTAATTCCCTTTAGGAACAAAGTGGCATATACTATTTAGGTTTTTAGTCCTTTATTTCTATTTAGGGATTTTTCTTGATGTAAATATGCAATGCGATGCTCATGAATGTCATGCAAATGCAAAAAAAATTCTAGTCCCAATTTCCAAAATCTTGGGATGTGATACTCAATAGCCGAAATCAAGTGGTTTCCCACATTTAGATCGTTCGTTGGCCAGCGGAGTTAATAGTTTCCCATGGAGTATGACAGTATTATAGTGACACGATATCCTACTATAATTATTAGAAAAAGCAGTGGCATAATCTCTACTACTTTGAAGCATCCATTTTATCAAACAATTTCATTCAAGGGTGCTATCGAGTCTATTTACATTAAGCTCAATGGGGTTGAGTATTTTCTAAAATCAAATACTCTGGGCTAAACATGGACTCAATTCATCTCTTGGATGCTTTTTCTTGTTAGAAAAATGTTGGAAATATTTAAACCAAGTTCATTTCTCATTGTTACAAAGCTAAAGGTGGACACTGGGAAGGGAATATAATTTATAGGATAACAAGCTAGGTGGGGAGTGACTCAAGTGCAAGTGAGTAAATAATTGTTGGATCAATTTAAAGTTGCAGGAGAGGTGATGAAAGGAATGTGATACCTCCTCTTTCTTGCTTCGTTCTCATACTTGATTCAAATCCCTCTATATTTCCCTATTGCCAAGTCACCTGAAATTGAGCAATCTTCGAGAAAAGCAAACAAAACAAATTGCAATGAAAGTAACAACTAATTTTTTTGTGTTTTTGGTTTTAAGAATGCAAACTAAAAGTAAACATGCTATTCTTGGAAAATAAAACAAATCAAAAGAAGAAATAAAAATATGAATGCAAGTTTGGAGGTTTTCAAAAACCTCCCCCAAGCTTAGGCTGTTGCCATGCTTAGTTATTGCCGTCGATCGGCGGCGGTTAATGGTGCTGCTGGTAGTAGTTGGGGAAGTAGGTCATGAAGTTCCCAAAGGTGTGAGTTAAGGAACTCCCATCTTCACTTACTCCATGCAGAGTCTGGTCGATCTCCCCAATGCATTGGTTGAGCTACAAAAAATCTTAGTAGGGGACATTGTTGAACCCCTGCTGATGTTGCTGCTGATGGGGCCATTGGTCACAAGGTTATTGCGCCTGCTGTTGCTTCTGTTGTCCCTCCCATGCAGGGTTGTACTCCTGCTCCTGCTGCTACTCCTTCTCATCCTGCTGCTTCTCCTTCTCATCTTGCTGCCCTCCTTCCTCTTCCTCGGAATCAGGATAGAGTTCCTCCATGACTTCAGTCACTTGATCCTTGGTGAGGATCCAGTTGTCCCTTCCTTGCACCTCGAAGGCTTGCGGGAAAGGAAATGGAACTTGATCATCCTGCACAACATCAAGATAACCAAATTGATACGCTCGGAGCCTCCTGTTATCTCAATAAACACCGAGGAAGCCACGAGCATTTATATACTTGACATCCATAAGTATGGAGCCCTCAACAGGTTGCATAATATGAATTGCAATATCGAGATATTGGATTAGGCGGGTTACCAAATCCACCGATACGAATATCACCTTTATGTTTGTTGCTCTGGGAGCGGAGGTGGGGGAGGAATATAGCTGCAGGAGTGGGACTCTGTGGTGCATTAGGGAAGAGCGCCTTGGTGATCATGGCCATGTCTACATTGGCCATCGATCCAGTATCTCCTCTTTCTAACAAAGTGTTAGCAAGAAACATAGCAAAGTAATAGATGGTTGGGTTCTGAATGGTGGACATCTTGTTCTGATAGAAGTCCCAACCACCATTAACAGAAATAACCTCCCAAGTATTTGCACTCGAGACGCTATACAAGTTTGTAACAATTGATTCCCCTTCTTGAGGGAATCCATAAGCCTCACAAAATTGTTGATAGGTAATTTGATATGGACGTTGGTTAACGGTGAAATTTATCATGCATGCATTACCTTTATGGGTGAGCCCTTTGTATTTGTAGTGGATAGCATTAGAGAGGTTGGCGAGCCCTGCATTTGCACACAGGTAGTCGAAGTCCGCCTTCAACTCTGCTGAGTTGAGAAAACCGTTATCGGCCTATCGTGTGGGAAGCACCTTCCTTGCCAATACCATGGCATACTTGTTGTCGATCTCAGCCCAGAGCCCCGAGCCTTCACCGTGTTGGCGCTTTCTCTTGCAAAAAATACTACCGAGCTTTTTCATCTTGATGCACTGAGAAATTTCAACATAAAACCTTAGGCATATACTTTCTACATGATATATGAACGATTCTACGTGGAGGAATTCAATCCTAACGTGAGAAATTAAAAGAGAAAATCAATCAATCTTGAGTTCATCCACTAATTCAATGAGAATATTTCAACAATGGAATTATGAAAATAGAGCATGGATAGGGAGAGAAACATACTGATCTATTGATTCCCCCACTCAAACGAACGAAATCCACGAAGAATTGAGAGTTCTTGATAGGTTTTGAGAGATTTGGAGAGAGAGGTTGAGAGAAATAATGAGGGGAGGAAGAAAACTAACCTGCCCGGACCCATTTAAGTGGTCGGGCCAAACTATACGGTGGGAGCTATATGACCGGGTTAGGTAGTTCCCTCCGTATAGTTGTGGCGGCGGCGAGGGTTAGGGTTTTCTAACGCCATATCACAACTATACGGCCGGACCAAATGGTCCCGCCGTATAGTTGGTCGTCAACCTTTCTGTCTCCGAACCCCAGCTTATGAGAAATTTGTCGATAACTATACGGCCGCAGCTATACGGCCGGAATAAACATTCCCGCCGTATAGTTAGTCGTTACATCTCCTGGAACATGCTTTTTCACAAAAATTTTCAGAGATGCACTTTTTTATCTGAACACTACTACTAGCCTATTTTCTACATATAAAACTCAAACTTTATTTTCTACACTAAATCTATATTCATTCAGTCGATATTTTTACTACTTTTTGACAACTGCATTTTTACGAGCGCGCTTCTACAAGAATGTCTGTGAAAAAGTTGTAGGAATGCGATGAACTTTTTATTATTTGACTCTACTTTATTGATATGATGGGTTGACTTCCATTAAGCATTTTATTAAGAACACTTGAATATTTCAAGCCCTTCTCTGTTCTCGAATTCTTACCTTTGTTTCCCTTTATCAAAGGCAATTACCACATGAACTCTTTTAGCCGATGGAATATACATTTCTCCTACTTCTATTTTCTTTGGAATATACCAGATTATTTTAGCATCATAAACATTGAAGATTATTTTCCCTTCAGCGTAGTCAACCGATCCTCCTGCAGTGCTAAGAAAACGTCTTCAAAGTATTATAGATAATTTTTCATCCTCTGGCATTTCAAGAATAATAAAGTCAGTGGGAATAACATGCTCATCTATTCTAAGTAGAACATCCTCAATCATATCAACAGGTTGTTTAGTGGATTTGTCAGCCATTTGTAAAGTGATAGAAGTGGGGGAGTACTCCCCTAATCTTAACCTTTTATACAGGGAGTATGGCATTACACTAACTCCTGCACCTAAATCACATAAGGAATTATGAATATCAGTTTTTCCTATTGAACATGAAATAGTTGGTATCGCGGGATCTCCTGACTTAGACAATAGCGTCCCATTAGTAGGGTAACTAGTCACCATGGCAACGATTTTAGTTATATCTTTCTTTCTATTAAGAATATCATGGAGGAATTTAGAATAGGTAGGAACTTTTATTGCATCCGCAAATGGAATTTCTAGATGAAGATCACTTAATACCTTTGTAAAAGAGTTATATATTGCCTCATCTAGTGCTTTCTTTTTATGGTTTGGATATGGAAGTTTCTTACCTTTATCTTTTACCTTTTGTGGAGGATCAGGCTCTTTAGTGGCTTTCTTTAGTTGTTGCTTATCAGTTTTCTTCTTTTCTATTGCAACAACTTCGTCTTCTTTGCTTGTGTCTTGTTCTTCTCTTGGATCAACAGTTTCTGCACCAGAGTTATAAGTGTCATCCTGTGCGTCATTTTTCTCCTCCAAGGTTTGATCTTGTGTGTGAGTAGTCTCATCTTGAGGATCCACCAATTTATCATCTTCCTGTATTGCTTTGAGCAAAGCCTTTTCCTTTCGATCTTTTTCAGCTTCATATTCTGGTGGTCCTAATGGTCCTTTAACAACTGCACCTCTTCTTGTAATAGCATTAGTAGAAACATGAATAATTATATCATCACAAAGAAAAATTTGATAACCATATGCTATTTGTTCACATTGGGTTTCAATCATACTAAGGTACTTGTTAAATAATTTTATTTCCTGGCCAATAGCCTCATAATTTTCTGTAAGTTCGGCCAAAATATTTTTATGCCATTGAAATTGCTTATGCAGGTTATTATAAGACTTTGCCTGTTGATGTTTCAATTCTTGAAAAACTTTTCTAGTTTCATCCTATTCAGTAAAAACTTGTAACAAATCAACTTTATTTTCCTTGAAAAGTTCAAAAGGTATACCTTTTTTTTTCATTGTTTTGCGTACTTCAGGCATAAGATCATGATTTATATGAAGTATTCCCTTTTACGACTTAGTGCAAAATCAGGATTATATAAAGAATCATTCTTAGCCCTAGTAACCATTAATTCCAAACATGCTTTAATAGTTAAAGTATTTATCGATCCTCCTGCTGATGAATCTAGTAACTCTCTGCATTGGGTATTAAGACCATGGTAAAATATGTGGCAGACGGTTGACTCAGAATAACCATGATTAGGAATACTATTGATCATTCCAAATAATCTTTCCTAGACCTGTGGATAATTTTCTCCCACGTTCTGACTAAAGTTGCCTATATTCTTTCTAAGTTCTATTACCTTTGTAAAAAGATTAAACCTGTTTATGAATTTAACAATGCAGTTTTGCCAACATTTAATATAATGACAAAGGAGAGAATATAACCAGTCTAGAGCTTTAACTTTGATAGGCCAACAAAATAGTTTTAGATGAGAGAATTCTCTTGGCAAACCTTCTGGTCCAAGTGATGTTATCATATTGTTGAACTCTCTAAGATGTCTTCCTAGGTCTTCATCTTCCCTTCCGCTGAAAGCTTTTTCCTGCAAAATTTTAATAATCTCACCATCAAATCGATATTCCCTAACTCTAGGATTAGGAAATTCTAGTGGTTGTTTAGGAAAAGAAGAATTTGGAGCACTATATTCTCTGAGAGTCTTCCCAGGTTTCTTCGGAGTTGTCCTATGAATGGACATGTGTAACATCCCAAAAATATTAAACAAGATTATCAAGTTCTAATCATGAAGTTTAGGGTTAACAAAAACTTTTATTCTTCAAATTAATATGAATGCATGTGTGTGTGATTAATGCATGAATGATTGCATTTGCCATGTTTGATTGCTATGAATGCCAAGGATTGGTTTAAGGATGAAAAAAACATCATCTAGATCATTTCCAAGCAGAATCAAATGAAGAGAAAATCAAATATAAGAAATATAAGCAAATGGTCATTTTGACCAAAGTTAACCACTAGACCACTTTGAGTGTTCCTAGTAAAAGATTTCTAACAGAAAAAATCCAATTATTTTCAGCCCTTGCTAGACCAAGTAAAAGTGAACCCAAGCCTACCTTACAAACCAACAGAAACTAAGTCCAAATATATTTAAAGGACAATTCAAAATTGAATCCTTAATAGGTACAAAGATCACCATTTCTCAAAAACCAACCAAATCAATTCACCTTGCCAAACCAAGAAACCAGAGACTACCAAGCTTATGATCAGTCCACTCACGAAAATTCATGCAAAATTCAAACTTTGAATTCATGCGGCCATTTCATCAAACAACTGGTGAGCACAAATCAAACTTGCCTAACTTCTACTGTTCTTGATCAATGCATTATCTCCCAATTGCACCCATTTCACTCCCCTTGTCACCCCCAGTGCCCAGCATCGTATTGAACTAGCTCACCCTTCACTGCTTGCACCAGTGTCGTGCCACCCCAGCCGCCATTGCCGGTAGACGATGGGCATCCCGCAGGAGGAAGAGCCACGCCCATCCATGATGTCTAGGAGACATGCCACCGTCCATCGCCACCCCCTGTCCAACACTCGACCGTAGGCAAGCCGTGGACCACCAGAGAATCGTTGCGCCCATTTCTCTACAACCATGCCGAGAGCGCGCTAGAGCGCTGCAGCCGACACACACGCACACGCCGCACCTCGCCTTCACCGCGCGTAACTGCACTCGCCATGACCCTAGCTACCTCCCAGACACGACCATTTGCCGCCGCGTGACCAGTAGCCCCTGTACATCGTCTCGAACATCGTCATTCCCGCGCAGAGCACCGCCCCGTCCCGACCATATTCAGCCACCCCGTGTCGCGTCTTTAAGCCTATGATGATCGCTAGGAGACATCGCACCGTCCTATGCACTCAGCCATGCCGTTAGCTCGCTGTATCATCGTCACCGACGAGCCCAACCCATGCACCTCTGCCCCTCTCGCCGGTGTATAATTAGAGGCCACTCCCGCCTCAATTATTCACACCATCTCACTCCCCCCTCTCTCAGAACCACCCCACACCTTTCCCCGGAGCCGCCACGACCAACGTTCGAACCACAATCATTGAACACATCGTTCGCCCCCATCGCCGACCCTAGCTGGAACCCAGGTGAGCCACCGTGTACCCCCAGTGTCTCCGTTAGGGTTTGGTATCGTCAGAGCTGTTCGCCGGAGACGACGAACCACAACTGTAGATCTTGTTCTAATCGCACAGCTTAGATTGAAACGTACCGCTTCGGGTTAACTGAGCCACCAACGCATGAACCCCCCTGTCAGCAGCCTGCTGCGCGCGCTGTGTGCAGCTGGGCCGGCCGATTTCCTTTCTCGCGCGTAGCCCAGTGATTCAAATAACCTTTTTCCATTTTAGTTAAACCCTAGTTCTATTAGTAGATTAAAAAATTAATTCAAAGAGATTCACTGAACCAAATTGCATGATTCCAATTTTGCTAGAAAGGTATTCAAATTATATATTCAAGCCCGTTGGATTCAAACCATTTGAAATTATGGATCACCTATAGTAAAAATAACAAGACAGAGACTTTTTTACATTCAAACATTTTTCAAAAATAAACCATAAATGCTTTTGAGTTAATTCCAACTCTCAAAAATCACATTTAACAAGATCTTTCTGAATATCTAAAAATATTTAGGTTTACATGCAGTGATCTTGGACTAGTACTAAAAGAATGCTATATGGGCATTTCTAGTCACTTTAATTATTTAAAATAGTAATTTTAAACTTTATAAAATATGATCACCACTTTAAATCACATTCCCAAGTATTAGAATATGTGGTGATGACATGTGTCAACATGATCCCATATTTTAATTGGAGAATATTAAATCTTAAGTAGTTTTCAATGAGTAGAAATTACTTTCCTAAAATAAAGAAAATAAGACTAGGTCCTTATTTCATGTGATGAGTGTGATGATGCTAGATCATCTAGTGTGAAACTTTGTGTGCCAAATAGAAATAGTTAAGTATTGTTTGGTGATTGTGTACCTCGTATTCATTTATAGACGCTAGTATCGACCAAGTCTACGAGGAGGAGGAGTACTACGAAGAAGAAGAAGAAGAAAAGTTCAACCACTCCACCAATCAAGGCAAGCTAATACTTGCAAGCCCAACATTCCAAGTTAACTATGCAAGCTAAAACTTGCAAGCTAATGCTTTGGTTATGCAACCTTGATTATACCAAATCCCAGTTTTACTTGCAAGATTTATTCTTTTATTTTTACCAAAGTTCTTTATTACATTTAGTTAGTGCTTTGTGAGTTTTGGAAAGATACTATAGATAGCATAAAGAGCATAAAACTAGGCCTAAGTAGTTAGAACTAGATGTCATACTAAGGCATGAGACTAGATTTGGATAGTCACACTTGATTAGCACCCCTGATTAGTGAATACCCTCAAATTAGTGTCTAGTGCTAAGCTTATAAGTTGATCACTTTAGATGGGAATACTTGGTGAAAATGATTATGAAAACCTTGGAATGAAGATTCATTCTATTGAAATGTTTTTCCATGATTTACGAACACAACATGATTTTGATGATGAAAATGTTGAGGAATGAGCCTTAGCCCTTTTTGAAAAAAAAATTGATGGTTGGGTTCGGATGCGATACCATTCCAATTTTACCGTACAACCACAATACCCGAATTTGGGTAGGGCTTGACTAGAAATTTATATGTCTTAGTATGGGTTCCCTTGCAGAAAGAGGTTGAGGTGAGGCTACCTCATTATGAAAGTACACCTATGCAGTTCCCAAGATGACATATGGTCATGGTTGGGAGGCCAAACTCATAGGGGAGGTGCCTATACTAGGGTGTGTAATTGAAAGGTTAGGATTGCTTATCCGCATATTAAGTATGATGATTCAAGGTTATCCCTAACGAATGTATCGAATGTTGTTCTGAAAGTGTACCACCTCTGTAGAGTGTCAAACTATTCGAATAGTCACGTCCGCAGTCATGGAGAGTTGGAGCGGCCATACTGTTCCATCGTCAGATGTTTTCAAAATGACTTGCGAAATGAACTATGACTTTGACTTGACCACAACAAGCTTGTGAATGTGAAAACTAAGTTCCCACTTAGGTGTTATAGAACATTAAAATAGCTTTCTTTACTTCTGAACTCAGTATGAGATAAACCTGGCTCTGTGCAAATAAACCTAGAGCTTAGGATTCCTACTCGAACTACTTTACTTGTTAGTAATAGATTGCGAGTACTTAAAGAGTAGTCATGGCTTTGTCCCTGTCTATTCCTGTGGCCAGACTATGAGGAGGACTACCAGGATGATGGACATCAGGAAGTCTATGACAACTAGGATCATATCCCATTGTCAGCATTGCCTGTGACCCTTAAGATGGAGCTTCGACCATGCTACCGTTATTATATATTCTGCTGTGTTGATTGTATTAAGACTAGATCATGAGATCTTTTATTTGTAAGACCTTTATTATGGTTTGTAATGGATGATGAAATATGGTACCAATCTGTTATGTCGCGCAAAAATGGTAATCCTGGGATTGCGATGTATGGCATAACAGGCATCTGGGATTAAAAATCCGGGCGTTGACAAGATATCAGAGCCATCCTGACTGTAGGAGACCCTAGTTAGAATGGACGCTGGAATAAAAAACTTAGTTTCAAAACAAAAGAAATGAGTATTTATGAAAATACATTTTCATTCATATCCCTGATATTCATTCAAGAAAATTTATGTTCCTCAAAAATTATTGCAATCCTACATAAAATTTGACACATTTGATCACCTTACTAACTTAGTCATCCTACATTCTTATAAATGGAAGTCAAGTATAGCAATATCTACAAGTTGGGCAATGGAGGAGAGCTCGTCTTCGAGCGAGATTTAAGACAACTGTCGGAACTTCTTGAGCGCCCGCACCCCGAGTTATTCGGAGCACAGCTCAATGATTAGCAAGGAGGAGAACTACAATGGCTAATAGTTGCAAATCTTAAAGGCAAGATGGAGGCACCCACCTCAGAGAGGATCCAATTTAGCTTGAGGGAGAACAACTGGCTAGACGAAATCGCCTGGGCTATGCATGAGGATCTTGCCCGTCTGTGTGGGCAAAGCATCAACTAGATGAAGGCACTCGCTTTCAGTACTACACAAGGCGTGATGCTATGGGATAGCCATTGGAGGTACCAGGCCCTCCGGAGCTGAAGCATCAGGTGGATCATCTCGAATTCATGTCGTATGACATGCAGAAGGAGTTGGACAACGCCCGCACCTACGCCAACCACAACTATGTCATTGTACTCAAGAAGGACCAGACCCTCACCATCCTCATGAAGGAGAGCAAGTCACTTCGCCGTCTGCGTGACAAGAAGGATCACATCATTGCCCGCCTTCGTCACAAAGTGTCAGACCTCGAGGAGACCATCCATGAGCGGGACATGCAGCTTGAGGAAAGGGAGAATGAAGGGGAAGTATCCGTGGAGATCCCTACTCCTACCTCAGTGATGATGATGACTACCTGGAGGACATGGACTAGGAGTTCCACACTGAAGATGATGATTCCGCCTTCATTGATGATGAAGAAGTCACCAGTTCTGATGAGTATTAGCACTTGAGCACTATCGTAGGTGTGAGTTGTATCCGGTCCCACTGTATCGTAGCTTCACAGAATGGTTCCTAAAACCATCTGTTTCCCTATTGTGGTGTGTGTTTGTATTAGGTTCTATGAATGACTGAAAAGCAAGTTGCTAGTTGGTAAAACCAGAGTCAAACTCAAAGTTTAAAAGATTTTCAAAAAAAATCCATGAACCTTAGAAATTTGCCTCTTGTCTCACTATCTATCTCAATCTTCAGATGCCTCGTGGAGGGAGCAGTTCATCTTAGGATCCAACGCTGCAAATCCTACAAATGTTAGTTGCTAACCGTGAAGCTGGAAGAGATGAACGTCAAGCTAATTTAGCCACCCTTCAATAGATAGCTCAGATGGACCATAATAATCAAGGCCATGGAAACCAGGATAACCATGTATCCAAGCTCAAGAACTTTCAAAACACCAATCCCCCCATATTTAGTAAGTCTGAAGAGCCATTAGATGCTGATGACTGGCTGGCAGACCATGGAGAACAACTTAGAAGTCGCAGGAGTGGAGGACAATGAGAAATTACTGTTTGCCACCCATTATCTGGCAGGTGATGCACGAGCTTGGTGGAATAGCATTTGCACCATGAATGGAGGATAGATGATGGCTTGGGATGAATTCAAACTCAAGTTTAGCCGAACCCATGTGCCACCGGGTTTGATTCTACGGATGAGGGATGAATTCACGGAGCTTAAGCAGGGAAGGATGACTATGGTAAAGTATCGCGACAGATTTCTCTATCTGTCTAGGTATGCCCCTGATGAGATTGGTACTGAATCCAAGAAGGAGAGATGCTTGAATGGTATGCAGATAGTGCTGGTCAACATTCCCTTTGTTGACCTTGAAGCCTTAGTGGATTCTGTAATCCAGATGGAAGGCAAGGTCAAAACCAAGCCAATGAGAATCGCAAGCGCCGAATGATGCATCAACCAGGATCCCACCATACCCCGAAGTATCGCCCCAACCCATCGGCAGGATATGCCCCGAGAAACAATAGATCCCCTATGTCCCATCCGAACTATCCCAACCGTGGAGGAGGAAACCGAAGGCCCGGAGGAAACCACAACAACAACCCCGACAACTCCAACAATTTCAATTGTGCACAACCCAATTCCAACAACAACAACAACCCCAACAACAACAATACTGCCCCAAGGACTTGAAGCAATGTCGTGCCTGTTGCAGGAAAAGACAAGTCTCTTATTACTTGTTTTGAATGTTGAGTAAAGGGTCACTACTCCAACGAGTGCCCGAAGAAGTTTGCAGCAGCCAATGTGAATGCACCAGCTCAGCAGCAACGTCGTGTTCAGCCTGGAAGGAGATTTTCCCCAGGGAACTCACTCAACTGCAACGGTCGTTTGTTTCACATGAATGCTGAAGAAGCTCAGGAAGCGCCAGGAGTCGTGCTGGGTATGTTTTCTGTTAACTCAGTACTTGCAAGAGTGTTGTTTGATTCTGGAGCATTGCACTTGTTTGTTACAGAAGAAGTTGCATGCACTAGTAAGATTCAACCCACAAAATTGAAGCATGTTATGATAGTTCAAATACCTGGTTCAACCACCAAAGCTACGCAAATTTGCAAGGTCGTACCTATCAGAATCCATGGAATAGATTTTAATGTTAATCTAATAGTACTTGGAACCAAAGGTTTGGAGGTAGTACTAGGATTGGATAGGATGTCGAAACATAAAGGATTAATTGACTGTGCCAAGAAAGCCATAACCATGACTAGTACCACTAGAATATCAGTAGAGCATGTTTGCCCCGTCAATTCAAGTGCAACAAGAGTCTAGCCCAACCAACCATTGACCAAGTCAGAGTAGTCTGTGAATACCCCGACGTATTCCCAGATGAATTGCCCAGTATGCCCCCAGATCGGGATATCGAGTTTATCATTGAACTAATCCCTGGAACTGGACCCATAGCTCAGAGACCTTATAGTATGAACCCGTATGAATTAGTGGAGCTAAAGAAGCAACTGGATGCTATGCTAGAGACATGCTTGATTCAACCAAGTGCCTTGCCATGGAGATCATCTGTTTTGTTTGTGGATAAGAAAGATGGAGGTAACCGTTTGTGCATGGATTATCGGAAGCTGAATGATGTCACCATTAAGAACAAGTACCCACTGCCAAAGATAGAAGATCTGTTTGACCAGTTGACCGGTGCCAAAGTGTTTTCTAAGATTGATCTTAGAACTGGTTACCATCAACTCAAGATTCGCGCAACGGATATTCCAAAGACTGCCTTCACCACCAGATATGGATTGTATGAGTACACTGTCATGTCTTTTGGATTAACCAATGCCCCCGCTTATTTCATGAACCTCACGAATAAGATTTTTTTGAACTTACTGGATAAGTTTGTCGTTGTTTTTATCAATGATATTCTGATCTATTCCAAATAAGAAGAAGACCATGAGCTACACCTGAGGACCATCCTTGAAACCCTTAGAGAGCATCAGTTATATGTCAAGTTTAGCAAATGTGAGTTCTGGTTAAGGGAAGTAGGATTCCTAGGACATATCGTGTCGGCCGGAGGAATTGCTGCCGACCTCGCCAAGATTAAGGATGTTGAGGAATGGAAAGCACCAACCACTCAAACTGAAGTTCGCGCATTTCTCGGATTAGTGGGATATTACCGCAAGTTCGTAGACGGATTCTCGAGCACCGCAAGACCCATGACCCAGTTGTTGAAGAAAGATAAGAAGTTTGAATGGACGGACAAATGTGAAGCAAGTTTTCAAGAGCTCAAGAAGAGATTGATCTCATCCCCAATTTTGATCATGCCGGATATCACAAAGCCTTTTGATGTGTATGGTGACGCATCCAAGGTTGGTCTCAGATGTGTGCTGATGCAAGAAGGCAAATTCATATCCTATTTATCCCGACAACTAAAGCAGCATGAGCAGAATTACCCTACCCATGAACTCGAACTAGCAACCGTAGTTTTAGCCTTGAAGACATGGCGACATTACCTCATGGATAATCGCTGTGAGATTTATTCGGATCACAAGAGTCTGAAGTATATTTTCACCCAGAAGGAGCTAAATATGAGGCAAAGAAGATGGATAGAGTTAATCAAGGACTATGACCTTGACATTCACTATCACCCCGACAAAGACAATGTGGTAGAAGATGCTCTTAGTAGATTGCGGTGTCGATTGAACACCAAGATAAAAGAAGCCCAGCCAAGTTTGTGTGGCACCCCGGATTTACGGTCCGAGAATACCCGTTATGCATGCAATTCACGTTCCCACGATCAGTGATCCGTGAGCACAACCGACTAGTATCATTACATCATCCATATAGTAACGAGTACAAAAACTTACAAAGGGGCCATTATGGAAATTACAACACAAGTAGCGGAAATCTTCAGCACAGAGCCCGTGCCTTAGCCTACATGCAACTGACTGGGAAGACGGCCTAGCTCGCATAAACTCGTTCCTTCGTAACATATGCAATCTGTCCAATTAAATAGCCAGGGAAAATGACGGTGATTACTTTGAATGTACGCGCAAACCACCGAGGCAAGGTAACAAAGATAATGCATAATTGGCTGTGGCAAGATATCTCTACACCCTAGTTCTTTTCGAAAGACCTAACACTGGCATCTCTATATATTTGTTGAAAAAGAGTTTTTAGAAATCATGTCTCCTTTTTTAAAACCTAGGCATCTCCACATCCTTGTTAAAAAGATTTAAAACAGTTCTGTTGTAAAACCCTTTTTAAACATCTTTGACCATCTCTGGTCAAAACCAAACTCATTCTTATCTTTTCTCGTGACCAAGTAACATCCTTTACTTCATCACAACTTAACCGAAGGGTCCTCCTAGCACTTTCCATTCCAACCGTCCTTGACCGTGGACACGGCTATTCGAATAGATTAGACTCTGCAGAGTTTGTGCACTTTACCCATAAGAATCAATACATCCACCGGGATAAAACCACGGCCTGCTACACACGGTAGACAGGGGCTTGGATAATCAAACTTACGCTTTTCATTTGTCCATCCCTGGCAATGGAGGCTTTTCCTTTTGGGTTGTTCTCTCCGGTACGAGTATGGGGTACTATGACCCTAGTCCTTCCTTCCATACTGACCCCTATCTCTAGACCGAAGTCTGGCAGATAGCAATAGTGACAATCTTCCATCCGTACTACCTAGAAGCATACCGCCCGCGAGAGACCCAATTGTTGCACCAGTGCCTTACCCTATAGGTAGCCTGGATTTCAGGGGATTTCTCCCTTTTAATGAGTAAGATCAGCCCCGGCTAAAGATCACAAACTATGAGCTAAGCCCCAGCGCCTGGGGTAATGTGGTTGCACAGATAAATTGTTCCAGACATTGGCTTAGAACATCCCTTCCTTTCTGTTACTTAACTTTACTTTACTTATCTTCCTCTTCATTACCTTTCTCTTCATCCACCTCATATTTTCTTTAGTAAAATTTCCACTAAAAAAAGATGCCTCTTTCCAAGGGTTTTATTTTGAAAACTTTGTAGTAGGGTAAGAACCCAAAATAGTGTTATCTTTGAAAATCCGTGGGTTCCAAGAGGGAAGATGCTAATCATATTAGCCTCGTTCTAAGGGGTGAAAGTAGGTGTAAATAGTGTAGGTGTCCTAATGGACACTCTTCCATAACTTGGAGGAGCCAAGTTACTCACGTCTTTTTATTTGAAACAAACCATGCCTTTGATCATGCAATTTATAAACGAGACATTAAACAGTTGATAAACATGAGTAGGTTAGTATAGGAGTTCAGGAATGTTGGCTTGTCTGTGACCATCGAGATGTCCCTTGATAGCGTTAGATAACCAGAATACCAATAGTATCAATAATAAGATAACCCAGATGCTTCCTTCATCTCGGCATCACACAATCGCAACTATCACCGTTATCGAGCATACATGCAAGCAAACAATACACCAATCAATATAAGGCATACAAGCAACAAACCATACATCAAGTAAAGGATCACTACATGATAAACATTAGTGGGATGTTGGAGGATTTATGTGATCGGATTGGAAGAAGATTTGGAGGCATTAGGGAAAAGATGCCTTTGGATTTAGAGTCTAGGAACTACCTAAGGGAGGGGTTTTTGACCAAGGGCTCGATCTGTATGATACCATTGTGTAAAAATGATACCATCAGATAGGTATTGATAAAATGAAGTCAACAAAGGTGGTTTCAATATTTTATCAATTTCCTAGGATTTATAATGGGTTTTATAGTAATTAAAGCTCTAGTTTTAGGAAATAATTCTCCAGAACTTCTCTGGAATAACAAAAACTATTTCCTTTGGTGAAAAGGTAGTATTTGATGGACTGAATCAAGAGGAGTTGGAATCACCTCAAAACAATTACCAGAATGCCCTTGAGAAATTCCCTAAGACAGTAGTGGACAAGATTTGTCTTTTTCATCAGATTTATTTTACAGAAGATTTTTACTTGATTCCAAGGACACATGTTCATCAGAAAAATAGTACCTTTCTGTAGAACTTGGAATCAACCTTTTTGGAGTTACATAGCTACTGTAAGGATTTTACTAGTGACTAAACCATACACAGAACAGTTTAATTCACCAAAATTTAATAGAGGCTCATAAAAATATGAGCTACTGGGTTTTGGAATATATGATTGTGTGTGTTTAACAGGAGTTGGAATTAGTGCAGAACATCACTTGGTTTGACCTAGGAAATTTCCTAAAGTCAGAAAGGTTCTGTTTTTGTTATTTTTGCCAAGGGCAAACTAGGAAACAAGTGACTAAGGGGCCTATGGGATCTGAAGGGTATGGTTATACCTTTCATCACCAATTGGAATTATCCCATTTGGATTGGTAGAGTTTTCTGGAGAAATTGTTTAGTGCACTGGATAGATCTCGGAGTATGATTTATCATATTTATTCTAATAACTATTTTGGTGTAAAACTTGGTCTACATGTTGGGGAAAACATCCAGGCTCTTGAAAAAATTTAGATCTGGAAGTTTTGAAGCCTTTTTCATTTTTGTTTGGATTTAAAATGATATGGTAGTTTTCAGATCTGGCAAAATCCATTAAAAGAAAAAAAGGGGAAGGGGATTTCGGGCCAGATATGGGAGGCAGACGAGCCATGCAGGGGCAGGACGACCCAGCAACGATGGACGCACACGAGCAATGTGCAACCGGCAACGGCCCAGCCGTAGTCCTGCCAAACGAAGGGGTATGAGGGAGGGGTGGCCGTTCTATCTTAAGGGGATCGACGGTGCACCGCCTTCTTCCTCACAGGATGGGCTCCGCCAGGTGGAAACCCTAGAACAGGAGCAGGAGGGTCGGGGAGGGGCTTACCGGGCAACGGAGGGGCGTCTGCGAGGTGCGGGGATGATGCGGTGCACAATGAGGAGCAGATGGAGCGGCAACACGGGGTGATTCGATGTGAGGAGGACGCTCGCGTGACGACGCCCGCTGGTGCACACTCGGGAGCTCTCCCGGGCTACTTCTAGGAGCCGTCCTGCGAGAAAAAGAGGGTAGGGTTAGGGCCAGGATAGCGAGGGGGTTCTTGAAGGGTGACATGCAGAGAGGAAAGATGAGAGAGGGGAGCTTGGGGCTTAGTTCCTTTGTCATGGCCGAACCTTGCTTCTTCCTCTCTCTCTGGAAATGCAGAGCAAGGGAGAGGGAGTGGAGGTGCTGGGGAGGTGAGTGGGAGTGGTAGGGGCAAATGAGGGCGAGGGGGAGAAGGGTGCTGGCCCCAAGCTTTATGAGCCAAGATAGATAGGTCCATGGTGAACCATGTGCATGGGGAGCTTGGGAGGAGGGGTGTTGGCCAGCCATTGGGCAAGAGGGGTGGTGCTAGGGTGTTGTGGGGCCAGTAGCTTGACCAGAGAGGGGACATGGGAGTACGGTAGCTGCTGTCCCTTTTATTACAAAGATATTGCAAGATTTCCTCTCTCTCTCTCAAGCATAGGGGACAAGAGAGGGGCTAGGTACTGTAGTGCTACAATACACATGACCAGGAGGATGTGATGATGTTGGGGAGTAGTACTAGGGAAGATTGGAGCTAGTTTGGTTGTGGTTTGAATCAAGTTTACTTTGGTATGGCAAAATTGATCAAATGGTGGCTTGTGAGGGAAGTTGATAAATTTCCATTGGACAAAGTGCGGAAATGGTACTGGTGGATAGATGGGGTCAAATAACCTCTCCATGATTTAAATGGGATTTTTCTGATGATTATAATCCCATTTAATTGCACTTCTTCAAAAAGTGCAGAACTAGATTTTGGAAGATAAGATGGTACTTTTACATTGGACAAGCTTGTTTTTTGATGTTATATGGTCCTAAATACTATAACACACATTGGAGGATTTTATTGGGATTTATTGAGGTGGAAAAGTATTTTTTGGGAATTATTTCTTATTTCTTCCATTTAAGAAAAAGGGCAAAAAGAAATAATAAGGAATCTAAAAAATATATCTTTTTGAGTTGGGAAGATGTGATATGATATATAGGAATCAAATGTGCCTTGAGTTGGCAAGGTGCTTTGGAGAAAAACAAAATTTCCTTTAAAGACAAGGGTTTTGGGGAATTTGCAAGATAATGAAATAAAATAGTTTAATAAGCCAAATAATTAGGAGAATTATTTGGAGGTGCTTACATCCAAGTTAGATGGTGTAAACTAAACAAGGTTGGATTAGGGAGCACAGAGCTCACCTTGGTACAAGAGGTATATGGATGGATAAACCAAGTCATATAGTTTATCATGGAAGCAAGAGTTGGTCTTGGTTGCAATTGAGGTGATCTAGGATATATGGCAAACTTTGTTGAAAATAAGGCTGCCATAACAGATACATCAGGTAGCCTCCTAAACCATGTGGGTTTAAGAAGCACAAGGATACAATGGAAACCAGGGAAGTGGGGGTTGATATTCCATGGTTAGTAGATCCTAACCATGTAAATAGTTGGTCAAGGGGAGGTGGCACATAGATGTGGGCTTCTGCCAAAGTAGGCAAGATGATAAGATTTGCAGAAAAGTTTATTATCTTGACTACAAAACCATCATGGATGAGTGGGACATATAATGGCTTAGCCAAGGGCAAGGGTGGGCCTTGGTAGTACTAAATATGTACTACAAGATGGTTCAAATACATTCTCAATAATGCACATAGGTCGGAGAAGGTAGAGCTCAAAAAATGGTATCCAAATAAGAAATCCAGACTTAGCCATTTTGGCAGATTTAGGGTTTTGGACTAGAGTGTAAGTGTAGATGATTTTGAGAGGAAGATAGGTTCCAAAATCATTATCAAGGGGATGATGTTGAGGTACTAACTAAGTAGATAGGATTCAGGCTTATATGGGGTCTCCACTGAGTTGTAAACCATTTAGAGGGAATTATCCCTCGCTACAGATAAGCATGAGATGGGATGATCACTTGAGTGGCTTAGGATAGATCAGACATGGATGCTTGCTTAGGGCTAGATGATCACAAACAAGGATTGGGTCCTATGGGATGAGCTACTAGATTACCTCACTCTAGTTCCTAATCAAACAAGGCAATCAGCAGATCAAGGCAATTCATCAAACAACAGATCAAGGCAATTCATCAACCAGTAGATCAAGGCAATTCATCATATTAGTGATCCAACTAGTACTAGGGTTACCATCAAGCCTAGCTTGAGGTAAGGATGGGTAGGTTGAAAGGGGTTTTGCTTGAAGTAAGATAAGTACCATCTTGGTATCTCTACCAAAATGGAGATGAAAAGGTTTTAATAAAGTTATTGGGAAAACCTAGGGATAAGAGTAGTTGAAGGTTATGTCTTGAAAACATAAGGAGAGTATATACATATGTCTCCATAGTTTTGGCAATAGAAGATAGTAAAGTATTTGGTTGTGTTAAAGTCATCTTGGCTTAGATTTTTGAAATGCCAGAACATTTGAGAATATGAAGGATCAGCCAAGACATTTCTTTTGTAAACTAGTGTTGAGATGAGGGGTACACAACTAATACATAAACAGTTGCTTGAGCACAAGCAAACAAGTAAGCACACATTGCAAGAAAAAGTTTTTGTTCCCCCTGATTTTTGCCTTTTGGACATTGAATTAGGGTTGCTGAAATTGGGATGTTATAGTTTGTATGAGGAGATGGAAAATTTTAGAATGGAGCTAGTTAGTGAAGGATTTTTGGCTAGCATAGAACTTCAACCCACCTTGATAGATCAGATCAAGGAGGCACTGAAAGCAAATGCTAGTATCGACAGAATCAAACGTCGTATCGGTACAAGGAAGGTACCCGGATTTACCGAAGATGAAGAAGGAGTTTTGTGGTACAAAGGACGAATCTGTGTACCAGCAGATTCAGAGTTGCAACAAGCTATTTTGCAAGAATCCCATGATACTCTTTATTCTATCCACCCGGGAGGAACGAAGATGTATCAAGATTTTAAGGAGCAATTTTGGTGGCACAATATGAAGAGAGAAATCGAAAGCTACATAGCCAAGTGTGATATCTGTCAGAGAGTCAAGGCGAGACATCAGAGACCCGCGGTACTTTTGCAACCATTGCAGATTCCGGAATGGAAATGGGATTCTGTAGGAATGGATTTTATCACCGGTTTGCCTACATCTAGTAGGGGAAATGACTCTATTTGGGTCATAGTGGATAGACTGTCCAAAGTAGCCCATTTCTTACCGGTCAATACCACCTACCAGAGTTCGAAGCTAGCAAACTGTACATTGCTAGGATATTCAGTTTACATGGAATCACCAAGAACATTGTGTTGGATCGAGGAACCTAATTTACCTCAAGATTTTGGAAGAAAGTCCAAGAAGGATTAGGAACCAGACTGGATTTCACAACAGCTTATCACCCACAGACTGATGGACAAACGGAGCGAGTAAACCACATACTCGAAGATATGTTGAGAGCTTGTGTGTTGGAATATGGATCTAAATGGGAAGATTGTCTGCCTTTCGCAGAATTTTCATCCAACAACAGTTACCAAGACAGTTTGCAAATGGCTCCATTTGAGTTTATGTATGGAAGGAAGTGTCGTACCCCACTGAATTGGTCGGAAGTAGGAGAGAGTCAGATTTTCGGACCCGACATCCTAAGAGAAGCCGAAGAGAAAGTTCACAAGATCCGTGAGCACCTTAAGACTGCCCAATCCAGACAGAAGAGTTATGGCAACAAGAGACGTCGACATCTATCCTTCACTATCAGAGATTTTGTGTATCTCAAAGTATCACCCTTGAAAGGAATGCAACATTTCCAACTTAAAGGGAAGCTTGCCCCCAGATACATTGGATCCTTCAAGATTTTCAATCGCCGAGAAGTATCATATCAACTGGAACTGCCAGAGGAAATGTCAGCCGTGCATGATGTGTTTCATATCTCGTTACTTCGCAAATGCATAGAAGTCCCGGAGAAGGCCAAAGTTTTCAAGAATATTGATCACAAAACCATAGAGATCAACGAGTACCTAACTTATCATGAAGTACCCATTCGTATTTTGGAAGAAGCATTTAGAACCACCAGGACCAGGAGTATTAAGTTTCTCAAGATCCAGTGGAGTGACCATACCGAAGAAGAAGCTACTTGGGAACAAGAACATAACATTAGGACTGAGTTTCCAGATCTATTTAGTTCATAGTTTTCTTTTTCTTAAATCTCGTGACAAGATTTTGTTTAAGGAGGGAAGGTTTGTAACATCCCAAGAATAATAAACAACATTATCAAGTTCTAATCACCCAAGTTTAGGGTTAACAAAAACTTTTATTATTAAAATTAATATGAATGCATGTGTGTGTGATTAATGCATGAATGATTGCATTTGCCATGTTTGATTGCTATGAATGCTAAGGGTTGGTTTAAAGATGAAAACAACATCATCTAGATCATTTCCAAGCAGAATCAAATGAAGAGAAAATCAAATATAAGAAATATAAGCAAATGGTCATTTTGGCCAAAGTTAACCACTAGACCACTTTGAGTGTTCCTAGTAAAAGATTTCTAACAGAAATAAATACAATTCTTTTCAACCCTTGCTAGATAAAGTAAAAGTGAACCCAAGCCCACCTTACAAACCAACAGAAACAAAGTCCAAATCTATTTAAAGGACAATTCAAAATTGAATCCTTAATAGGTACTAAGATCACCATTTCTCAAAAACCAACCAAATCAATTCACCTTGCCGAACCCAAGCAACCTCAGACTACCAAGCTTATAACAAGATCACTCACCAAAATTTTGCCAAACATTCAAATCTAAAATTCATGTAGCCATTTCATCAAACACCTAGTGAGCACATATCAAACTTGCCTAACTTCTACTGTGCTTGATCAATGCATTGTCTCCCAATTTCCCCCATTTCACTCCCCTTGTCACCCTAGTGCCTAGAATCGTATTGAACCAGCTCATCCTTCACTTCTTGCACCAGTGTTGCGCCACCCGAGCCGCCATTGCCGGTCGACGATGGACAGCCTGCAGGAGGAAGCGCCACGCCCGTCCACGATGTCTAGGAGACATGCCACCGTCCATCGCCACCCCTGTCCAACCCTCGACCGCAAGCAAGCCGTGGACCACTAGAAAATCGCCGCGCCCATTTTTGTGCAACCATGCCGAGAGAGCGCCAGAGCGCCACAGTCGACACGCGCAAACATGACATGCCTCGCCTTCACCACATGTAACTGCACTCGCCATGACCCAAGATACCTCCCAGACATGACCGTTCGCCGTCGCGCGACTAGTAGCCCATGTACGTCGTCTCGAACACCGCCGTTCCCGCACAGAGCATCGACCCGTCCCAACCATCCTCGACCGCCCCGTGCCACGCCTTTAAGCCTGTGATGATTGCCAAGAGACACCGCACCATCCTACTCCCTCAGCCATGCCGTTAGCTCGCTGTATCATCATCACCGACGAGCCTAGTCCATGCCGCTCTTCCCCTCTCGCCGGTGTATAAATAGAGGCCACCCCTGCCTCAATTCTTCACACCATATCACTCCCCTCTCTCTTAGAAACACACCACACCTTTACTCGGAGAAAGGCAAGCACCAGCCCGCCGGAATTTGGCCGGAGTCAGCCACTGCAGAGGAGGAGAGGAGCCATTGATAGGAGCCACCCCAGGAGCTGCCACGACCACCATTCGAACCACTGTCGTCGAAAATGTCGTTCGCCCCCATCGCTAACCCTAGATGGACCCTAGGTGAGCCACCGCGTACCCCCACCGTCGCTGTTAGGGTTCGGTCTCGTCAGAGTTGTTCGCCGGAGACGACAAACCATAGCCGTAGATCTTGTTCTAGTCGCACGGCCTAGATTGAAACGTACCGCTTCGGGTTAACTGAGCCGCTGATGCATGGACCCGCCTGTCAGTAGCATGATGCGCGCGTGCTGTGCAGCTGGGCCGGCCCATTTCCTTTCCCGCGTGTAGCCCAGTGATTCAAATAACCTTTTTCCATTTTAGTTAAACCCTAGTTCTGTCAGTAGATTCAAAAATCAATTCAAAGAGATTCACTGAACCAAATTGCATGATTCCAATTTTGCTAGAACGATATTCAAATTATCTATCCAAGCATGTTGGATTCGAACCATTTGAAATCATAGATCACCTATAGTAAAAATAACAAGATAAAGACTTTTTCAAATTTAAACATTTTTCAAAAATCATTCATAAATGCTTTTGAGTTGATTCCAACTCTCAAAAATCACATTTAACAAGATCTTTCTGAATATGTAAAAATATTAAGGTTTACATGCAGTGATCTTGGACTAGTAATAAAAGAATGCTATATGGGAATTTCTAGTCACTTTAATTATTTAAAATAGTAATTTTAAACTTTATAAAATATGACCACCACTTTAAATCACATTCCCAAGTATTAGAATATGTGGTGATGACATGTGTCAACATGATCCCATATTTTAATTGGATAATATTAAATCTTAAGTAGTTTTCAATGAGTAGAAATTACTTTCCTAAAATAAAGTAAATAAGACTAGGTCCTTATTTCATGTGATAAGTGTGATGATGCTAGATCATCTAATGTGAAACTTTGTGTGCCAAATATAAGTAGTTAAGTATTGTTTGGTGATTGTGTACCTCGTATTCATTTATAGACGCTAGTATGGACCAAGGCTACGAGGAGGAGGAGTACGAAGAAGAAGAAGAAGAAGAAGAAGAAGAAGAAGAAGAAAAGTTCACCACTGCACCAATCAACGCAAGCTAATACTTGCAAGCCCAATATTCCAAGTTAACTATGCAGGCTAACACTTGCAAGCTAGAACTTTGCATGCTACTTATGCAAGATAACCTATGCATGATGCATTAGGCATGCTTTGGTTATGCAATCTTGATTATACCAAATCCCAGTTTTACTTGCAATATTTATTCTTTTATTTTTACCAAAGTTCTTTATTACTTTTAGTTAGTTCTTTGTGAGTTTTGGAAAGATACTATAGATAGCATAAAGAGCATAAAACTAGGCATAATTATTTAGAACTAGATGTCATACTAAGGCATGAGACTAGATTTGGATAGTCACACTTGATTAGAACCCCTCATTAGTGAATACCCTCAACTTAGTGGCTAGTTCTAAGCATAAAAGTTGATCACTTTGGATGCGAATACTTGGTGAAAATGATTATGAAAACCTTGGAAAGAAGATTCATTCTGTTGAAAGATTTTGACATGTGTTACGAACACAACATGATTTGATGATGAAAATGTTGAGGCATGAGCCTTAGCCCTTTTAAAAAAAATTGATGGTTGGGTTCAAATGCGATACCATTCCAATTTTACCGTACAACCACAATACCCGGATTTGGGTAGGGCTTGACTGGAAATTTATATGTCTTAGTATGGGTTCCTTTGCGGAAAGAGGTTGATCTGAGGCTGCCGCGTGATGAATGTCCACCTATGCAGTTCCCAACATGACAGATGGTCATGGTTGGGAGGCCAAACTCATAGGGGAGGTGCCTATACTAGGGTGTATCATTGACATATTAGGATTGATTAGCCGCATACTAAGTATGATAATTCAGGGTTATCCCTGACAGATGTATCGAATGTTGTGGTGAAAGTGTACCACCTCTGTAGAGTGTCAAACTATTCGAATAGCCGTGTCCGTGGTCATGGACAGTTGGAGTGGCCATACTGTTCCGTCGTCAGATGTTTTCAAAATGACTTGTGAAATGAACTATGACTTTGACTTGACCACAACAGGGTTGCGAATGTGAAAACTAAGTTCCCACTTAGGTGTTATAGAACATTAAACTAGCTTTCTTTACTTCTGAACTCAGTATGAGATAAACCTAGCCTTTTGCAAATTAGCCTAGAGCTTAGAATTCCTACTCGAACTACTTTACTTGTTAGTAATAGTTTGCAAGTACTTAAAGAGTACTCATGGCTTTGTCCCTGGCTATTCCCGTGGCTAGACTATGAGGAGGACTACTAGGTTGATGGACAGCAGGAAGTCTATGACAACTAGGATCATCTCCCATTGTCAGCATTGCCTATGACCTTGAAGATGGAGTTTCGACCATGCTACCGTTATTATATATTCCACTGCGTTGATTGTATTAAGACTGGATCATGAGATCCTTTATTTGTAAGACCTTTATTATGGTTTGTAATGGATGATGAACTATGGTACCAATCTGTTATATCTTGCAAAAATGGTAATCCTCGGATTGCGAGGTATGGCATAATAGGCATCTGGGATTAAAAATCCGGGAGTTGACAACATGATTTCCATGAAATCACTTAGGTTTTCAACTTCAACTTTATTCGACCTCAAAAGTTTTTCAATAATTTCCTCACGCATTTGAGCATGTATGCGTTCAAGATAATCTGGTAGATAAACCCTACCAGAGCGTGTAGACCCTTTGTCTCCTAGGGAGCCATCTTGTAATAGTAACACCTGAAATGTCAAGAGACAAAACACTTAGCGCTTAGCTCCCTGGCAACGGCGCCAGAAAATAGCTTGATGGCTGCAAGTGCACAGATTGTTTGTAGCTAGTTTTGAAGTTAAGATGTCGATCCCATAGGGTTCCCAAAGGTAAGTGTTTATTGGTGAAGTCTTTGTCACACCCGAAGTTGTCACAGGTCTTCGAGTGAATTGACTGCAAGTGTTAAAATAAGAATAGATTTTGGATTAAACGAAAGTACTTAAATAAAACTAGAATGTGAACTTCAGGAATAAAAAGCATAAAAGTAAAGAACTATTTGTTTGTTACTTTCTGCAGATGACAAAGTAGGCGCGGGGATATTCAGTTCATGGTGATAGTGAATGTGCCAGGTCGATGAGTGATAAGTGTACCAATTATAATCTTATAAGTATGTGTGTAGGTGAGCAACCCATAATTAGCTGGAACTCCTCTTGGTAGATTTTTTCCCAACTTCAATAATCCTACTAGCCTGTTTACCACAACCATGGTTAGTCACTAGATGATTAAGATCCTTCAGGTTGCTTAGCAATTAAGCTCCTTGGATCGGACTAATGCAATAAGATCGGTGGTTCCTCGTTATCCTCGAATCAAACTAGTTTCCCATTGATATCCCCATGTCACTCGAGGGTCGCCGGTCTGCTATCAAACAAAATTCTATCTATGTAGAGGAAAGCATCATGTTTTTTGTGCCCTTCATTGGACAATAGGCATTAAGCATCCCACAGATTGTCAAGCACACATAATATAGTAGTTAAAATCAACCACAAATTTAATGTAAATTATATAGGCACATCACATCTCACCAATCCCCTACATCTCCATGCCCAAGGGAACTTACTCACACATGAGAGAAGAAAGCATCATCGATATAATTCAATAAAGAGAGTTCTTCTTGATATTACCATGGAGATCCACAATATGAAATACGAATAGACCCAACACAATTCAAGATAGGAAGAACAATCTCAAACCCTAATCTTGCAAGGTGGAGATCTCTCTCTCTCAAGTACAAGTAATAGGTATGGGCTAGGAGATCAAAGATCATGGAGAGAGATGAAGAATGTCTTCTCCTTCTTCTCCGGATCTCTTCTTCCTCTCTTTTGGATGGGATAGCGTCTTGTGTGTTCTGTTTTCGTCCTCGGCCTCTTCACAAAAGTCGTCCCTTTTAATAAGACGAAGGAGATGGCAGCTATATGGCGAGAACTATACGGGCGGTGAAATATTCCTGCCGTATAGTTGCTCATTAAAGATTTAGTAAACTCCCCTCGGTTGCTTCCAAAAATAGACTTGCTTGTTTTCATCTGAATATTGTGTTTTTTCTGTTAAATCCCTCTATTGATGTTCAAAACCTTAAACACACATTAAAAACCAATTATTCTTCGTTACCAAAGTATTAGCATTAGGTAAAGCTAGAAAACCATCAAATCCAAACGAAAACCATCGATAGAAACCATAAAAAATGTGTAAAATCTCACAGCTATCACCAAGAGGCTTTTGATGCATCGAGTTGGTGCCCTATGCTGGAACAAAAGCTGTCTTTTCCTCTACCAACCCTTCCCCTCCCTCAAATGCCGATCTTCAGAGTATATGTTGTCTGAGCTATAATGTACTTTGTTTCTAGTATTAATATATTAGCTCTTCCATTCAAAAAAATTCTCCGTGAGTCGAATCAGTTTGATTCGATACTTGGAGATTTTTTTGGTCCTGGGAGAGGAACACGAGACGATTTTCTTGGTCCTGGGAGAGGAACACGGGACACCAAGGGAAAAAGGAGGAGGTTGGATATGGGCCCCGCATAATTTATTATCCCATTCCACGACGTGTTGAAAATTTTGTAAAAGACCCGGTAATCTCGTCCTGCCGCTCCCTTGACACTGTAGAAAAAGTTTAGTACTTCTGCCCCTACTACTAGTACTATAGTAGTACTACTACTCCCCCTTCCCATTCTTTTCTCTTCCGACCAACAACCTCCAATCGCTAGCTCCCATCATCAGGCAAGCAAGCAAGTGTCACCTAATCGAGATCTGTTCACCTAATCAGGGTATTTTCCCTCCTCTTCTCTGATCGATTGGGCCATTGGGCCACTAGGGTGGTGGTAGGTGGGGTGGGGGTAGGGGTGACTGATTCCTTTGGATTCTAGATCGGGGCTTGGTCACCGCTGTTCTGATTGGGGCATTTGGTCGGGTTCCAAGTCGGTGTTCTTCACTTTGTAACCTCTAATTTCTTGTAATGTGAAATGGATTTTGCGCTATATTTTGTATGGAGAACTATGGGTCAGTGGCGCGCACGGCCACTACGGACAGTGATGGTCCTGTCAGTTCCTTTAAAAGTTGCCTAAAAAATGTAATGGAGCATCATATTTGTTGTCTTCCTCCATTGTTTCCCATGCTGAAAGTGGTTGTCTGCAACCTGGATGTATCCCTATGGTCAAAGTTGTCTCTGTCTACATCCTGGTTTTGTGGAAGCCTCTGTGACACCATCTTGTTCTTTATTTACTGTAGCATAGTGGTACATACCTGCGAACTTGCGGTGCTCTAGGTGCGGCAAACAGCATGATACCCCCCACATGCTGGAGGATCCGTCCAGTGCCACTACTCACCAAACAAGCGCATGGACACTGCCTAGCTGGGAGGGCCCAACTTAAAGAGAAGGATATTTTTCTTAATCCACTTACCATGATGCGGTCTAATTTATTTATTATCCACTTGGTGTCATGCATGCTTATTAGACGTTCAGAAACATGTGTGATTTTATAAAGTCTAGCTCTGTGTTTATGTGAATCCATATCAAGATCTGTCTGACTGTCTCATATACAGTCATATATATGACTACTATGTACTGCATTTAACTGTTAATCTCTGTTGCTATTTACTTAGATTGAAGGTGCTGCTGTGGAGGCTGAGGCTGCTGTAGAGTCTAGTAGATTGCTCATGCCCCCACCAAAAGAGGACATTGTTTACACGACGAGGAAGCGCAGACACATTACCTAGGTTGTCACTAACCTCTCTAAGAAGTGGTTATAATTTGGAAATCCACAATTTCACATGTTATGATTTTCCGTGTTATTGTTATCAGCTATACTTATCTTTATGCTCATCATAAGTTCACAAACATCAAAGTTGTTTTATTTCCAGGCAATGATTTTGTCTGATATTATTAGATTTACATGATATTTACATAATTGAACCTTTCCACTTAATTTCATTCAGTACCACGCACCAGGTGCTCAGCCCTTTCTTCTACCGTCCTCTTTTCAATCTTGTGGATTGAAAGGGGTGCCCTGTATTCCCTTCCAAAGGAAGATGGAATAAAAATGGTGCATGCCCACCCTTCATGAAGGATACCCATTGTATCAGGTATGGATTCCAAGCGGTTTAGAATGACTTGATGTAATATCTTGTATCTCACTTTTCAAGTTGCCATCTTACTTGTCTATCAATTTTCTCATGAAGGCTATCCCTTGTGTCGCTCGCCCCATTATAAACAAGCTGTTCGGAGACGACAAGTTTCTAACTTTGTATACCGAGGACCCAAAAGGCTTGCGGCAACTATATGATGTGGATGTCTCCCTGACGATGGCCACCACCTATTTGGGTGGCCTGGGTTGGTCCAAGTATGTCCGTGAGAATGGTCTGAAGCAGGGGGACGAGGTAGCACTCGATTTTAGCAAGCCTAGGCAGATACTTGCAAGCCATCGTACACCTGTTAACCAAAGGGCCAAGAACAGAGGTACTACTAATTAATTTTCTTCTGTACTCATCTCAGCCTCCGATGACTTTGTTGCGACTAACTGTTCTGCACCATTGTCTTCACTAATCGTATGACTCTTACAACTTGTGCAGTCTTCTTCCAAAAGGGTGCCAGCATCAAGCTGTTGGCACCGGCCCTAGTTCCTGCAATGGCATCTGCCAAACTAAGTAGGAGAAATAATAGAGGTAGTAACTTAATTTGCTTGTATACTCGGATCACTATCTAAGAGTGTAAGAACCCATTTTGCTTGTACACATCTCATATATCTCTCTGACCACTCCTGCAGTCCCCTTACCTCCCCCAGAAGGTAACCAACATCAAGCTACTGGCATCGGCACCGGCACCCGCATCGGCACAGGACCTAGTTCATGCTACGACACCTGTTGACTGAAGGAGAAAGATTGGAGGTAGTAGTAACTTAATTTTCTTGTATACTCATCACATCCTCTGATCACTATCTTGTGAGTAATTGTTGGAGTATAAGAGCCATTTTTCTTGCACACATCTCATATGCCTATACCATCCCTGCAGTCGGCTTACCTACTCGTTAGAAGAAATTTAGCATAAAGCTGCTGGCGCTCGAGCCAGCACCTGTTCTGGCTCTTGCACCAGCCCCTCTTCAATTAACTGCATTGACACCAACTCCTACACCAGCCCCAGCCCCAGCACAGGCAGCGATGCCATCTCCTGCACCAGTCCATGTTCCTGCACTAGCACCAACTACTACACCAGCCCCAACATAGGCGCCGATGAAAGATCCTTGTCAGATCATATCCTACACACGTGTAACACCTCAGTTTTATTTATTATCACATTACGGTTTGTTGTGCATCATAAGCATCATCTCTTAAAAATGCATGCATTGAAGAAATAAAATAAAACCTAAAACCCTAATCTTCCCCTCTCTCTTTGGAAAACCTATTCAAATGGTTTTGAATATTTTGAAAACCCCAAAATAAATGGAGCCCAAATTGAATACTAGGGGCCTTGAGTATTCCATATATTTTATAAAGTCTCTTGGTATTTTCGAAATATCCAAAAACATATTTCAAATCATTTTACAAAATGGAGAACAGAAAATAGAAATTGAAAAACATTTCGACTAAAAAATAAGTAGAAGAGCTACCTAGGCCGCAGCCTAGTTCCCTATATCCTCTTTCTGCCGCTCAGTGCACCACTCCGTAGCCTAGCTCGACCCAGCCGCGGGCCAACTTTGGCCCGTATCCCTTCGCCCTCTGTTCTCGTCGTCTTCCTCCCGCTCGCAAGCACCCGCGTGCCCGCGTCTCCGCCGCTCGCCGATGTTGCGATGCCCGCCGTGCCAGGATTCGTGCCTCCATGCTAGGATGCCTATAAGACCCTCTAGACACCGTGAAGAACCCTTTCCATTATAGGGTTCATAGCATAGAAAACAAAAAAATTCCTACGATGGGAACAACTAAGTACCAAGATCTATCTACTTGATACAAGTAACGGGTGGATATACATCCATAGTATACATACCCTCGAAGACCGAATAGTGTTAACGAGGTTGTACTTGTGGATGATGTAGTCGAACGCTTGCCGATCTCAAGATCGTGATGAAGTCCATCTGGTCCAGCCGGTCCAACACAATCAAGTACAGCACCGCAAAGAAGTGGTGCATCTGTGATCGCACACACATCCGGGTACCCCAACAACCTTCGTGCCCTCGCTCCAGCAAAACAGAGGAAGCAACAAATCGTTCCAGAAAAATCCACCAGGAACATGTATCTCGCTGATCCGAGACCATGGGGAAATTCGCGAGGAGGTGTGTTATGAGAGGAGGAGAGGGGGGTCAGCCATGGGGCATGGCTCCCAGCCATGGTGGCTACCCCCACCTCTTCCACATTCATGTGGGTGGAGCTCCCACTCAAAATGAAAAGCCTCCGCTCACATAAACATGCCTCCACTCAAAAATCCACTCACATGCTTTAAATTTCCACCAAATTTAATGCAAGCTCTCATTTAAATAAAAATATTTTATTTATTTATTCAGAATTTTGTTAATTACTTTAATTAACAAACATTCACATAAAACCCCTTACAAGTATTCAATTTCACATGCATAACCATTTTCAGCAATTTCAACCGAAATGATTCCGGTGTCTAGTGAAATAATTCCTGCTCTTTCTTTTTCTTTCTCTAGCATCTTATTTGCTCCAAATGGTGTCGGTATCCGTTAAGTGTGTCACCCTATGGTTCACGAATAATGTAGACATGATCGATACCCCTCTCCGATCAATAATCAGCAGCGGGACCTGGAGATCCGGACTGACTCCCACACATTCAACGATGACTAATGTGATCGTGTGAACATTATACGCATGTAACTCAATCCCTTTGTCTCGTGATATATTACATGTCTGAGATTCTATCATCGGTATCGTCATACCTAGTTTGATCTCATTACTGACATGTACTCTTTTCTCGTTCACGTGATATAACATTCTAGTGACAAAATCACTTGCTTGCAACCTAACTAATGTGATATCACCGAGAGGGCCCAGAGTATATCTCTCCGTCATCAGGATAGACAAATTCCACTCTTGATCCATGAGCCTCAACATAACACCTTCATAGCACTGAACCCATCTTTATAGTCACCCTGTTACGGAGTGACGTTTTATGTTATCAAGATACTCTTCCGGTGTTAGTGATTCACATGATCTCATGGTCTAAGGACAAATATTACTTTGTATGATGTTATAGAAATATGATACGTCGTAAACGTATCTATAATTTTTGATGCTCCATGCTTGTTTTATATCATTTGTCTTATGTTTTGTCTACACTTTTAGGTATTTTTATACACTTTCTGGAACTAACCTATTGACAAGATGTCATAGTGCCAGTTGCCTGTTTTCTGCTGTTTTTGGTTTCAGAAAGCTAAAAAATGAATATTCTCGGAATTGGATGGGACAAAGCCCAAAGTTCATATTTTCTCCTGAACGATACGGAAAATCGAAGACGAGACGGAGGAGGACACCAGGGTGGCCACACCCTAGGTGGTCGCAGGGCCCACCCTGGCCGCGCCCACAGGGGGTGTGGGACCCCTGGACCTCCACCGACCTTGCCTCCTTCGCCTATAAGAAGCCTCCGACCCAAAAACCCTAAACAATAGAGAAGAAAGCCACGAAATCCTCCAGAGCGCCACCGCCACTGAAGGGGAGATTTGGGGGACATAAAGTCTCTGTTCCGGCACCCTGTCGGGATGGGGATGTGCCCCCGGAGCCATCTCCATCGATCTCCACCACCATCTTCATCACCGTTGCTGATTCCCATGATGCGGAGGGAGTAGTTCTTCTTCGAGGCTAAGGGCTCTACCCGTAGCAATGTGTTCATCTCTCTCTCTATGCATGATCTTGTTGTAGTCATGAGCTTTGTAATCAAGTAGATCTACCTTGCTACTCAAGTGCTTCAATAGATATCTGCTCACCCCACGTGTGTAAGTGACAGCGTGCATACCGTGGTGGCACTTAGGCTGGAGGTTACATAAATACTCATCGTGCTTTAATAGATCTATGATTTTCCCCACGTTTGTGAAAGTGACAGCATGCACACCGTGTGTGGCATTTAAGCTAGGTTACATATATATTTATCATGAGTATATTTTGAGTTGGTTGTCTCTATGAAATTGTGGTGTTTGTTGGAACCATCTAGCGCTCAAGGTGATAGTGTGGGGTTATCTAGATTGGGGAACGCCCTACCGTGGATTAGAGTGTCCAACCGGAGAGTAGTTAAGAGTAGTATCATGAAGAGAGGATATTTATATGAGAGAGTGTTCACTAGTGAAAGTATGATCCCTAGGCCTTGTTTCTAAATATTGAAACACCATTTACATCTAGATCTGTTGCATGTTTGCTTGCTTCCATCTTTATTTCAGTTTTCTTTTAGTCTCACACACTTTACCCCACGTCAACAACAAGTCAGAAGCTATTTTCTGGCACCGTTACCACTTGTATTTCACTATCTCTTTGCCGAGCTAGTGCACCTATACACCTGACAAGTGTATTGGGTGTGTTCGGGACACAAGAGACTTCTTGTATCTTGATTGCAGGGTTGCTTGAGAGGGATACCTTTGACCACTTCCTCCTTGAGTTTGATAAACCTTGGGTGATCCACTTAAGTGAAACTTGCTGCTGTTCTACAAACCTCTACACTTGTAGGCCCAACAATTGTCTACAAGAATAGAAGTGCATAGATATCAAGATATTTTTCGGAGCCGTTGTCGGGGTGGTTTTGGTCCTTTTACCTTTCCTCCACATAAAGCTCCATCAAAGCTATTTTATGGCGCCGTTGCCGGGGAGGTAAGGTAAAAGGTACTCACATCCTCTGGTGTCGGTGCTCGAAGTTATTTTCTTTAGATTCTGCAGTTTTGTCTTTTTGTTTATTGTTTTCACTAGTTTGGCTTAATGGAAAACAACAAAAAAATTAGAGAGCTTTATAGTGTTTATCTTGAGTTAGGACATGAAGTGTTTGAAGAGAAAATTAAAAAACCTATGGAGCATTATTTGCAGGCTAATAGCAATGTTATTAGTATGAATTCTTTGAACACCATTATTGCTAATGATATGGAAACTTCTAAGCTTGGGGAAGCTAGTTTAAATGAAAATGATCTTTTTAGTTCCCCATCTTTGGAAGATAGATATTCTATTGCTTATGATGATACCAAACCTCCAATATATGATGATTACAATGATGAATATGATATTTTCAGTCCACCTACTATTGAGGAGAAAATTAATTATGATTCCAATATGCTTCCTACATTTGATGACTATGGTGATGAGAATAATAATGATAGCTATTTTGTTGAATTTTCTCCCACTACAATTAATAAGAATGACTATGCTTAGGTGGAGAGTAATAATTATTATATGCATATGTATCATGATAAGAATGTTTTATGTGATAGATATATTGGTAATTTTATTCATGATGCTACTGAAAGTTATTATGAGAGAGGGTAACATGGTTTTATGCATCTCAATAATATTAAGTTTCCCCTCTTTATGTTGAAAATCTTGAAGTTTCACTTGTTTTGCTTTCTTATGCTTGTTGTGCTTTCATGACTTGTTTCTTTACAAGATTCCTATGAATAGGAAGTGGGTTAGACTTAAATATGTTTAAATTCGCTTCTTGATGCTCTCTTTTTACTTTAATTCATATTTCTTATGTGAGCATCTTCTCAAGCTATCAAGCCTAACTTAAAGGCGTTAAAGAAAAGTACTTGTTGGGAGATAACCCAACAGTTTTCTTGAGTCTTGGAAGTTATTAGTTTAGTAATGACCTCTCCTTATCCTTTTTGTTTGCTTTTTGTGCCAAGAATAACCTCTAATGAGAGGGAAGTAAGATTTGGGGAGTTGCTGTCCCGAAACAGATTTCTGTCCTCCACCATAATTTTTTTGAGCAGTCTCTATAAGTCGGATTAAGCTGAAAATTTACGAATAAACCCCCCATTATGTTAGCTAACTTTCGTTAGTTCAACACTTTTCGATTTGAGCAACAAAAGGTCTTCGCAAAAATCGGTTTCTACCTGCTGGTCTGTTTTGACAGATTTCTGCCATTATTTGCATTTGCTTCTTATTGATTCCTTTTTGGGTTATTTTTGGGAAATTGAGCTTTTTGAGGGAATTGCTACAGTATCTTGTGTTTTTAGTGAAAGTTTTGCTGTTTCAAAACCAACACCCAAGGGTCTATTATCTTTTGAATACACTAATGTTGCTAATGAAGATTGTGTGAAGTTTTGTATGAAGGAAAATTTTTAGGTGTAGGGAAAGAATGATGTAATGAGATGAAGAATGGACAAAAGATCAAGATTGGGGATTCCACCCCATGTCACCCCAAGAAATATTCAAGAGGTACAAGCGTCAAAACTTGGGGATGCCCAAGGCATCCCCTTCTTCATTAATAAAAATATCAGGTCTTTCTAGACACTTCGTTTTTATTGTTTCATGCATAGTTGTGTTGTTCTTGGAGCGTCTTAGTTTTCATTTTTGGTTTTTGTTTTCTTAGTTTGCTTGAATAAAGTTGGTTGATCAAATAACACTTCTTTTGGAGAGAGACACACTCTGTTTTCATTGCCTAGAACACTCTAGTTTTCATTCTTATTGTCTTATGAGTGTTCTCCTTTGCTAGCACTGCGTTTAGCTTTAGTTTTCTTGTGATTTTAGATTAGAACTTTTTAGTTCTTATTTTTAAATTTGTGAGACAAGCTCACTAATCTTTATTGATTATTATCTTTGTTAGTTGCTTCAAATAAGTTGATTGGTGTTGGAAAAGAGTAGAAAGCTTCATGCTTAAGTGGTACAAAAGGGAGCTTGCTTTGACTGTGACATAGACTTTATCATGTCATGCTAGATGTTGTTTTGACCTTATTCTTAGTGATTATTGCTATAGCATGACTTTTTCCAAACAATTGGTATTGCTTGATGTGCCTTGAAGGAATCATGCGTTGTTTTAGCATACAAAAGCATAGTTTTGTGGTATTCTCCTTTGATGATTTGTTTGGATTGACTTGGCACATGCTCACACCATGTTATGACTATGAACAAGTCACCATAGCCTCTATGATTATTTAGTCCTTGACTTGTAGTACCACTTTATGCTTTGATTAGTAATATTTTGTCGCTCTACATGGTTATGGCCATTATTTCTCTCTTAGTTGGTCCCTCCCAGTATTTTGCTAGCCTCCACTTGTATGAGTAAGCTCTACTCATGCTTCCAACTCCCAAGAAACAAAGTTATTCCAAAGTGTCCACTATAAATTCCTATGGATGGTGTGTTACACCATTCCAAGTATATTCTTGTTTTATCTATCTTCCAATTAAAAAGTATTTTGTTATGTGAAAACTTAGTGATTAAATCCATTGCGAACTTGATGGCACACTTTATATTATTTGCCCCTAATAAACTTGAACCATTGTGTCATCTATGTTGTATATGCTTGCACTTATACGTTGGAATTAGCAGAACCATGCTGTCATGGGGAACGTTTTCAACATTGCACGTGTACATTGTACATAGTTGATATCATGCCCTTTTGTCTATGGATGTCGCCGGTGTGAAATAAAAAGGGAGCCTGTAAGTCCATGGATTTATGTATTTTGTGTTAGAGAAAAGCCTGGGCCGCTATCCTAAGCAATGCCTAATCATAGTGGAAACATGCAGCATCACCATAATGAGCAATCTATGAAGCATCCTCAATAAAATCCTATGCAAATAGCAAATAAAAATATCGCTGAGATGCTCATTGTCTGCTTGCCTTATCATTTTGGTTATGGGATAGCTCCTGTACCATGTGCAAGGGGTACCCCGTTGGCGTTTCTCTATGATACACATGTACTTACTATGACAAGAACTTATAGGTGGCTAAAGTTGAGTAGCATGAGGTGCGGCCTCCTATTCAAGGGACATGAGATTGCCAACTTATACTTTTTCAAGCATATACTTCATATTTTGTTCACTTTAACCTTAATCACTTCAAGATGCTTATGATAGGGGCAATGAGGGCTGAAAGCTAACAAGTACCATAATGTTTGGAAGCTGTTTTTGAGACTTGAAATCCCTGCTTCCCTTTGAAGGGCCTTTCTTCCACCATTATATCGAGTCTCCACCTTCTACCTCTAGGCACCAGTTAAGAGAGCATAGTTGCCATTCTAAGTTCTATGTGCATTGTCCCAAAACTTATTGATTGATGTATATTGTTTATATTGCTTGTTCTTGAACTATTTCTATCTAGTCACTCTTATGAACTTTGAAGGTGTCCTATGCATCTATTTGCTACTCCATGAGGGACAAGCTGATTGCCACTATGCCATGTTTTCTATATGTGAAACAAAAAAACATTTTTTAATGCATGTTATTCGTGATATTTGTTTGTAGCCTGTCATGTTGCATGCATAGTTACTTTGTCTTACTGTTAGAACTCCATCTTTCATGCACATGTTTAGAGTTCTTTGTTCCCAGCTTTCAATCCTTGCAAATGGTTTGATCTTGGTTTTGATGGTGCATGTCACCTAAAAAATTATACTTTTATCACTTACCTACTCGAGGATGAGCAGGAGTTAAGCTGGGATGCTTGATACGTCGTAAATGTATCAATAATTTTGATGCTCCATGCTTGTTTTATATCATTTGTCTTATGTTTTGTCTACACTTTTAGGTATTTTTATACACTTTCTGGAACTAACCTATGGACAAGATGTCACAGTTCCAGTTTCCTGTTTTCTGCTGTTTTTGGTTTCAGAAAGCTAGCTGCAGGTTCAACTCATCATTAAGTCGTTCAAGAAATTTTTCTTTTCTCTTAGAATCTGTATCAACTTCATCCGGTGCATATCGTGCCAGATTATTGAATTCTTCAATATACTCAGCCACACTGAGGTGACGTTGTTTCAGATTGTGAAATTCCTTTTTCTTCAAGAACATTACTCCAGGTGAGATGTGGGTTGTTCTGAATCCATCCTCAAAAATGGCCCAAGTCACATCTTCAAGGGGAGTGGTGATTTGAAAGTTGTCCCACCATGTTGCTGCTGGTCCTTCAAGTAGAAATGCTGCAAACCTAACTTTTTCTTCATCGATGCAGCCAACAGTCACTAAGTCTTTGTTCACTGATCGTAACCAATCATCAGCTTCCATTGGATCAGTTGTTCCAGAGAATCTTGCAGGCCTAAGTTTCAGAAACTTGGTGAGCATGTCAAGTGCTGGAGGATTATTCTGATTGTTGTTGTTGTTGTTCTGATTCTGTATGAGTGTGGTCATCTCCTACATCAACTTTGTCTGAACTGCCAACATCTGCTGTATCTCAGGGGGAATGTTGTTGTTTTGGTTGGGGTTGGCACGACGAGGAGGCATCTGTTGTTTTGATAGGGATAAGTATTGGTGGATAGGTTTTTAAGAAGTTTTAACACACAACTCAAAAACAACCAAGTTCAATCAAACAATCAAACCATCAAACAATCAACAAGAAACTATCCACTTAACAACTTATGAGCTTAACTCATGAGTTGAAGGAAATAACAAGTTTTCTTGAAAATAATAACTTAGTATAATCATACCTCATAGGTCAATATGATCCATACTCTAACTTGATATCCATACCTTTGGTAGGCAATCTAGTGTTTCTTGGTTCTCACTTGTAGTCCTTAGTGATGTCTAAGTTGAAGTCCTTGGTGAAACTATAGTTGAAAACACTTGAAGATGTTGAAGTCATTAGATTTGATGAAATCTTTGGTGAATCTAAAGATAATGTCATTGGTCATGGTGAAGGCTTGTCCATCAAGTTGAAAAGGAAGAGGTGTAGAATTTAAAAACCAAAAGGTTGAGGAAAGGGTTTACAAGATTGTTTGTAAATAAGTTTTGGAACAAATACAACTCCTATTTTTCTAAGGGGTTTTGTCCAATCCTAGGGTTACAATCCTACAGGCAACACAGTGCTCTCAACCATCTATAAGGTTCCCAACCTTTAATAAGGTAGAGATCCCTGTGTTTACAATGCTAGTCCCTAGATCAATAGCTATCATCCACAGTTAAGATGTAATATCAAGAAACAAAGGTCATAATACATCTTTATAACCAGTAATAAAATAATTCATTACATCTTACATAGCTCATTTGGCTATCACATTACATTGCAGCAGAATATCTATAAGCATGGGGTCCTTCATCTTCAAAGTGCCACAGGCAGTCATGTTGGTTGTAGTCTTGTAATCCTATTCATGAAACTTCACTAACATCAAACAAACCTGCAACATAATAAGATGGAGCCACAAGGGTCAATACATTTGAATTGTATTGGAAAGTTTCACTACTATGTAGAATATAAGTGGATCCTATCCATACATGCATATTTGGCTAAGTGGGGTTTAGGCTCATTTCCAGAAAGCAATATAGTTTTATCCTATCTTTTCAAAATAGTTTTGATCTTTTCGAAAATCTTTCTGAACTCCTTGGAAAACACCAAGTGCTTCAAATCCCTTGTTGTCACCCTCAAGTTTTAACTTTGAGAAATTGGAATGTCGAGATCTTCCATAGCTTCAGGCCTTAGTTGCTTAGTGTTGTCCATAACTGGGGACACGGCTAAGTACTTAGAATTTGGTCTTCTACAGAAGTTGTACACTTGACCCACATGACACAATCTCATCTTGATGCCACCAGTGGCCGCTGGATAAGTACTCACCAAGATGGAGTACTGGCAGATTGAGAATGTGACAAAGTCTTTCCATAGAAGTCCTCCCAATACACAATGCTAGCTTGTCATCCAGGCACCAATGTAGGGTTACAAGTTCCCTTACACAATTCTAGTTAACCTGAAGATGCCAATGCATGGGTCTTCCACTATGTAGTTGACTAAGCCAGAGCCCATTTAGCATGTGGCTGTACACGGAAGCCACTGTACGAGAAACATGTTCAATCTCTAAGTCCCTGGGTGGTTTTCTTCTAGTGCACATACAAAAAGAGATGGCCATATAAACATGGTTCCTTTTGTTGCCACCTTGTCCAAAACTTGAGTATCCATGTCCACCCAGGTGGTTCATTGAGTACTTGTTTTATTATATAAAACATATAACTTTTCAACTCTTCATATAATCATATCATGTATCCCATCCCAAATATATAGCAGGGCTAAGCATACTACAACTACAATGTTTCCTCTAAGGAATATATAAGGGTATCCTATTAGGATTTAGCATAGCATAAAATATAGTAGTCCTTTCCATGCATGTTACAAAAATCCACTAAGTGTAATGAAAATAGTAGGACATGGATTATAGTGTCACTTGCCTTTTTAGTAGAGAATGTTGGTTCACTTCTTGATCTTGCAAATATCACACTCTTTTAATTCCACTACAATTCAATCAAGCAAACACAATTCAACTAGCATTCCAACCAATATTCAAACAATTTATCACACATAAAATAATAGAAACAAGGTCATGCATGCAAGCATGCAAAGGATAGTTTTATTTGCAAAGGTGGTTTCTACTAAGCTCTAAACATTATAAAGTTCAAAGTTGTCATTTTCTAAAGTGGTAAAACTTTTTGCAAAAGGTTTTATCTATAAACCATTTCTAAACCAAATCATTATTTTATGTGGTTGAAAATGCTTTTAGCAAGGCAATTTTATTTAAATGGTTCACCAAATATATTTTAATTCTCAAAACTTGGTGTCTAGGGTCATAAGGTTTTAATCAAAACATTTCCCAAAGTTTTTACTCAAAAATCATTTCCATATCAAAATCAATATTTTTATTTGACTAGAAATGAGATAATTCAAGTATTTATTCCTAAACTTCACAAAACTCATTTTTAAATCCATGAGTTGGTTCCTAAGGTCAGTAGGTTCACAACAAACCATTTTGCAAAGATTTCCCATTAAAATTATGTCTAGAACAATTTTTATATTCAAAATATGCCTACACATGTTTCTGCAATTTTAACCAATTTTCCAGAAGCAAAACATTAAACAAATTGCATGGTTGCAAAGTACATGTTCTACTGATTCCATTGATATAAAATTTGCAAAATTTGGACGTGTAGAATTAAAGTTATGATTTTTACAAGTTTGCATATCAATCAGATTTCAAAATTCTATTTTAAACATAACCAGTGCCACGCGGTGCAATTCTATTGGCCGGTACCGTTTTGTGCGGATCGGCCTCTGCGAACCGTAGGATTTAAGTTAGATCTAGTGGCTCAGATGGGCTCATACCCCTTCGTCTAAGTTCTAATCTTAGCCGCAGGATTAACATCTAACGGTGTAAAACTACTTGACCAAACTCGAGCGGCGCTGACGGCGGCGCTCTGGCGGCAGCGCTCAGACGTGGTCGTCGCCGGTGATACATGACGCAAGAGAAGAAGCGGAGGTGCTCACCGTGCTCGCGCGGTTGTGGTGAAGCTCAACGTAGCAGTTGTTCGTCAAGGGGCACACGGATTCTAGAGGAATTGCTCGCCGGAGTTGGGTTCACCGTCGGGTCCATCTGGCAGCAAGGGGGAGAGAGAGGGAGATGGGTCCACTTGTCTGTGTACGTGTGGGTGAATTGTTTAGTGAAAAACGATTCACAGCGTGGGGAGTTTAGTTGGGCTGGACTGGTGGGCTTGCTGGGCCTGCTTAGTTGGGCTGTTTTGTTTCACTTTTTTTTATTCTATAATCTTTTCCTTTTTCTATTTGATTTTCTGTTTTGATTTTCAAACAAACAATTCAAACTCCAAATGAATTCAAACTTCCACCAAACTTTGTATCGATTTTAGTTCTGTTTTAACAACACAAACCAAAGTCCAAAATAAAATAATACTTTTATTCTTTTAGGGTTTATTTAATAATTAAATAAAATAGTCCTTAGTTATTAATTCAAATAGGATTTGATTTATTAAAATCTCCATTTGAAATCTAAATAATACCAAGATCATTTCAGTAGGTTTTATTTGAAAAAAAGTAAAACACTTGGAAAACTTGTTTAAAATAATTTAACAAGTTTTACTGTTTAATTAAAATGGAAAAGCCTTTACTTTAATAAAATTGGATATTAATAAATCCTCATTATTTTAATTAAATAGACTTTTACTCTTTTTAACAAATAGAAATATTTTATTTCAAAAGCTTGGCCAAGATTTAATTTGGCTCTATAAAATAATCTTTATTTATAATTCTACCTTTGCTTTTGAAAATCAAATCTTCTTATTAAAAGATCCAAAAATAGTAATTCCAATTATAAAAACTTTCTTTATTAATTGTTTATCTTTTTAAATCCCTTTAGGATTTTATTTGATCCAAATAGGTTTTGTTGTTTCCAATTGGAATCAAAAAGTTTCTTCTCACCCTGAATTTCAACAAAGTTTTATTTTGTTTATTTATTTTTCACATTTCAAAATTTGGAAAATTTTGGGATGTGACAGAAAGTCACAGCATGCACACAGTGTGTGGCACTTAAGCTAGGTTACATATATATTTATCATGAGTATATTTTGAGTTGGTTGTCTCTATGAAATTGTGGTGTTTGTTGGAACCATCTAGCGCTCAAGGTGACAGTGTGGGGTTATCTAGATTGGGGAATGCCCTACCGTGGATTAGAGTGTCCAACCGGAGAGTAGTTAAGAGTAGTATCATGAAGAGAGGATATTTATATGAGAGAGTGTTCACTAGTGAAAGTATGATCCCTAGGCCTTGTTTCTAAATATTGAAACACCATTTACATCTAGATCTGTTGCATGTTTGCTTGCTTCCATCTTTATTTCAGTTTTCTTTTAGTCTCACACACGTTACCCCACGTCAACAACAAGTCAGAAGCTATTTTCTGGCACCGTTACCACTTGTATTTCACTATCTCTTTGCCGAGCTAGTGCACCTATACACCTGACAAGTGTATTGGGTGTGTTCGTGACACAAGAGACTTCTTGTATCTTGATTGCAGGGTTGCTTGAGAGGGATACCTTTGACCACTTCCTCCCTGAGTTTGATAAACCTTGGGTGATCCACTTAAGTGAAACTTTCTTCTGTTCTACAAACCTCTACACTTGTAGGCCCAACAATTGTCTACAAGAATAGAAGTGCATAGACATCAAGATATTTTTTGGAGCCGTTGTCGGGGAGGTTTTTGTCCTTTTACCTTTCCTCCACATCAAGCTCCATCAAAGCTATTTTATGGCGTCGTTGCCGGGGAGGTAAGGTAAAAGGTACTCACATCCTCTGGTGTCGATGCTCGAAGTTATTTTCTTTATATTCTGCAGTTTTGTCTTTCTGTTTATTGTTTTCACTAGTTTGGCTTAATGGAAAACAACAAAAAAATTAGAGAGCTTTATAGTGTTTATCTTGAGTTAGGACATGAAGTGTTTGAAGAGAAAATTAAAAAACCTATGGAGAATTATTTGCATGCTAATAGAAATGTTATTAGTATGAATTCTTTGAACACCATTATTGCTAATGATATGGAAACTTCTAAGCTTGGGGAAGCTAGTTTAAATGAAAATGATCTTTTTAGTTCCCCATCTTTGGAAGATAGATATTCTATTGCTTATGATGATACCAAACCTCCAATATATGATGATTACAATGATGAATATGATATTTTCAGTCCACCTACTATTGAGGAGAAAATTAATTATGATTCCAATATGCTTCCTACATTTGATGACTATGGTGATGAGAATAATAATGATAGCTATTTTGTTGAATTTTCTCCCACTACAATTAATAAGAATGACTATGCTTAGGTGGAGAGTAATAATTATTATATGCATATGTATCATGATAAGAATGTTTTATGTGATAGATATATTGGTAATTTTATTCATGATGCTACTGAAAGTTATTATGAGAGAGGGTAACATGGTTTTATGCATCTCAATAATATTAAGTTTCCCCTCTTTATGTTGAAAATCTTGAAGTTTCACTTGTTTTGCTTTCTTATGCTTGTTGTGCTTTCATGACTTGTTTCTTTACAAGATTCCTATGAATAGGAAGTGGGTTAGACTTAAATATGTTTGAATTTGCTTCTTGATGCTCTCTTTTTACTTTAATTCATATTTCTTATGTGAGCATCTTCTCAAGCTATCAAGCCTAACTTAAAGGCGTTAAAGAAAAGTACTTGTTGGGAGATAACCCAACAGTTTTCTTGAGTCTTGGAAGTTATTAGTTTAGTAATGACCTCTCCTTATCCTTTTTGTTTGCTTTTTGTGCCAAGAATAACCTCTAATGAGAGGGAAGTAAGATTTGGAGAGTTGCTGTCCCGAAACAGATTTCTGTCCTCCACCATAATTTTTTTTGAGCAGTCTCTATAAGTCGGATTAAGCTGAAAATTTACGAATAAACCCCCCATTATGTTATCTAACTTTCGTTAGTTCAACACTTTTCGATTTGAGCAACAAAAAGTCTTCGCAAAAATCGGTTTCTACCTGCTGGTCTGTTTTGACAGATTTCTGCCATTATTTGCATTTGCTTCTTATTGATTCCTTTTTGGGTTATTTTTGGGAAATTGAGATTTTTGAGGGAATTGCTACAGTATCTTGTGTTTTTAGTGAAAGTTTTGCTGTTTCAAAACCAACACCCAAGGGTCTATTATCTTTTGAATACACTAATGTTGCTAATGAAGATTGTGTGAAGTTTTGTATGAAGGAAAATTTTTAGGTGTAGGGAAAGAATGATGTAATGAGATGAAGAATGGACAAAAGATCAAGCTTGGGGATGCCACCCCATGTCACCCCAAGAAATATTCAAGAGGTACAAGCGTCAAAACTTGGGGATGCCCAAGGCATCCCCTTCTTCATTAATAAAAATCTCAGGTCTTTCTAGACACTTCGTTTTTATTGTTTCATGCATAGTTGTGTTGTTCTTGGAGCGTCTTAGTTTTCGTTTTTGGTTTTTGTTTGCTTAGTTTGCTTGAATAAAGTTGGTTGATGAAATAACACTTCTTTTGGAGAGAGACACACTCTGTTTTCATTGCCTAGAACACTCTAGTTTTCATTCTTATTGTCTTATGAGTGTTCTCCTTTGCTAGCACTGCGTTTAGCTTTAGTTTTCTTGTGATTTTAGATTAGAACTTTTTAGTTCTTATTTTTAAATTTGTGAGACAAGCTCACTAATCTTTATTGATTATTATCTTTGTTAGTTGCTTCAAATAAGTTGATTGGTGTTGGAAAAGAGTAGAAAGCTTCATGCTTAAGTGGTACAAAAGGGAGCTTGCTTTGACTGTGACATAGACTTTATCATGTCATGCTAGATGTTGTTTTGACCTTATTCTTAGTGATTATTGCTGTAGCATGACTTTTTCCAAACAATTGGTATTGCTTGATGTGCCTTGAAGGAATCATGCTTTTTTTTAGCATACAAAAGCATAGTTTTGTGGTATTCTCCTTTGATGATTTGTTTGGATTGACTTGGCACATGCTCACACCATGTTATGACTATGAACAAGTCACCATAGCCTCTATGATTATTTAGTCCTTGACTTGTAGTACCACTTTATGCTTTGATTAGTAATGTTTTGTCGCTCTACATGGTTATGGCCATTATTGCTCTCTTAGTTGGTCGCTCCCAGTATTTTGCTAGCCTCCACTTGTATGAGTAAGCTCTACTCATGCTTCCAACTCCCAAGAAACAAAGTTATTCCAAAGTGTCCACTATAAATTCCTATGGATGGTGTGTTACACCATTCCAAGTATATTCTTGTTTTATCTATCTTCCAATTAAAAAGTATTTTGTTATGTGAAAACTTGGTGATTAAATCCATTGCGAACTTGATGGCACACTTTATATTATTTGCCCCTAATAAACTTGAACCATTGTGTCATCTATGTTGTATATGCTTGCACTTATACGTTGGAATTAGCAGAACCATGTTGTCATGGGGAACGTTTTCAACATTGCACGTGTACATTGTACATAGTTGATATCATGCCCTTTTGTCTATGGATGTCGTCGGTGTGAAAGAAAAAGGGAGCCTGTAAGTCCATGGATTTATGTATTTTGTGTTAGAGAAAAGCCTGGGCCGCTATCCTAAGCAATGCCTAATCATAGTGGAAACATGCAGCATCACCATAATGAGCAATCTATGAAGCATCCTCAATAAAATCCTATGCAAATAGCAAATAAAAATATCGCTGAGATGCTCATTGTCTGCTATGGAAGATCTCGACATTCCAATTTCTCAAAGTAAAACTTGATTGTGACAACAAGGTATTTGAAACACTTGGAGATTTCCAAGGAGTTAAGAAAGATTTGACAAAAGATCAAAAGTATTTTGAAAAGATAGGATAAAATTATATTGCTTTCTGCAAATGAGCCTAAACCCTACTTAGCCAACTATGCATGTAATGATAGGATCCACTTATTTCTACATAGTAGTGAAACTTGCCAATACAATTCAAATGTATTGACCCTTGTGGCTACAACTTATTATGTTGCAGGTTTGTTTGATGTTAGAGAAGGGTGTTGAATAGGATTACAAGTCTACAACCAACATGATTGCTTGTGGCACTTTGAAGATGAAGGACTACATGCTATAGTTATTTCCGCTGCATTGTATTGAGATAGCCAAATGAGCTACGTAAGATGTAATGAATTATTTTATTCATGGTTATAAAGTTGTATTATGACCTTTGTTTCTTGATATTACATCTTAACTAAGGATGCTAGCTATTGATCCAGGGACTAGCATTGTAAACACAGGGATCTCTACCTTATTAAAGGTTGGGAACCTTACAAAAACCCTAAAGAATTCAGAAGAAAGCCACGAAAACCTCCGTAGCACCGCCGCCACCGAAGGTGACATAAATCTCTGTTCCGGCACCCTGCCGGGACGGGGAAGTCCCCCCGGAGCCATCTCCATCGATCTCCACCACCATCTTCATCACCGTTGCTGATTCCCATGATGAGGAGGGAGTAGTTCTTCTTCGAGGCTAAGGGCTATACCGGTAGCTATGTGTTCATCTCTCTCTCTATGCATGATCTTGTTGTGGTCATGAGCTCAAGTGCTTCAATAGATCTCTGCTCTTCCCATGTGTGTGTAAGTGATAGCGTGCATACCGTGGTGGCACTTAGGCTAGAGGTTACATAAATACTCATCATGCTTTAACAGATCTATGATTTTCCCCAGGATTGTGAAAGTGACAGCATGCACATCGTGTGTGGCACTTAAGCTAGGTTATATATATATTTATCATGAGTATATTTGGAGTTGGTTGTCTCTATGAAATTGTGGTGTTTGTTGGAAACATCTAGCGCTCAAGGTGACAGTGTGGGGTTATCTAGATTGGGGAACGTCCTACCGTGGATTAGAGTGTCCAACTGGAGAGTAGTTAAGAGTAGTATTATGAAGAGAGGATATTTATAAGAGAGAGTGTTCACTACTGAAAGTATGATCCCTAGGCCTTGTTTCTAAACAATGAAACACCGTTTGCATCTAGATGTGTTGCATGTTTGCTTGCTAACATCTTTATTTCAGTTTGATTTTAGTCTCACACACGTTACCCCATGTCAACAACAAGTCAGAAGCTATTTTCCGGCATCGTTACCACTTGTATTTCGCTATCTCTTCGCCGAACTAGTGCACCTATACACCTGACAAGTGTATTTGGTGTGTTGGGGACACAAGAGACTTCTTGTATCTTGATTGCAGGGTTGCTTGAGAGGCAAACCTTTGACCACTTCCTCCCCGAGTTCGATAAACCTTGGGTGATCCACTTAAGGGAAACTTGCTGCTGTTCTACAAACGTCTGCACTTGGACGCCCAACAGCTGTCTACAAGAATAGAAGTGCGTAGACATCAAAATATAAACACAATGACCTTGATCTTTATGCTATACTTCGGATGAATGTTCATCACATCATTCCAACAATGTCGTGACCTCGTTATTAACAACATCCAATGTCCATGATCAGGAAACCTTTGATCATCTTGATAATCAATGAGCTAGTTTATAAGAGACGCATAACTAGGAACTTTATTTTTGTTTATTAAACACACATGTATTAACATTTCCGTATTAATACAATTATATCATGCAAAATAAACATTTATCATAAATAAGGAATACGATAATAACCACTTTATTATTGCCTCTCGGGCATATTCCCTTCAGTCTCCCACTTGCACTAGAGACAATAATCTAGTTTAAAAACTTTGCGTATTGAACACCTATGCCTTTTTGGTGTTCCATATACGCGATTGCAAGTGGTTAACATAATCTACGGAACTAACGCTTCCAGGTCCATGTGTATTTGCATGTCTTCGCGTCTTAACGCATCACTCATTCTCTAATGAGATGGCATTATATAAATTTGGTATTTTGGTGAGACATTTAGTTCCTTGGTGTTAAATCATGTTGATACTATTATCGTACAATATATCTTTAGTGTTAGCCCATTGTGAACCACACCTTAGATTGATAACAAACTACTTGACACAAATGCCCTCCTTTGCTGCTACTATAGCAGTCATATACTTAGCCTTTTGTTGTAGTATCCGTCAAAATGTCTTAACTTTGGAATTCATCCAAATCCATCATGGAAACTTCTTTCCATTTCATTGTGCCACCCATAGTTTAAATTGAGATAAACTTAATTTGTATCTTGTTACAAAACTAGTATCATTTTTCAATGAACTATTTGTCTCTTATACAAGTAGAATATATTCTTAATTCTTTACAAAGATTATAAGAATATCCTTACTATCATCCAATGATCATTTTATGATTCATTCTGGTATATCCTCATAACACTTAGAGCATATGACATATATGGATGTGTACATATCATGGTATGATTGATCAAATCATTCTTGTGATTTTACTCATTAATTGTCAAAGCACTTGAATCTTGTTTCACTTATCAAGTATCCATACATTTGAATCTTGATTCAATTCTTTTCCATGCGACAAGAACCTTTTCTCGTGGTTTCCATATTGAATTCCTTCAATATCTCATATATGTATGTTTGGCATAACCATATTAGCGTCACAGTTTATCCATATAGACATTCATGCTAAATATTCGGGTTTTTCCTAAGTCTTTCATCAAAATGAAATTCTCAACCTTTGTTAATAAAATATACACCATTTCCAATCAACAATATGTCCTCCACATAATGCATTAGAAATATGTCTCAGCGCTCCCACTTAATTTCTTGCAAATGCAAGCATCTTCATCGTCTCCTGATGAAAACTCCTTTAATAGTTGTATCACAGTGAAGGTTCCAACTCCGCGATGCTTACTTCAACCATTGAAGTTTGCATGCCCTTTTTAGCATCCTTTGAATTAACAAAACCCTTTGGACCGTGTTGTAACACCCTAGTTTTAGTTAATATTATATTAGGGTATGTTTTTGCATTCATGAGCATCATCTATTTGCTAACACAAAATAAAAATGCATGCAATAAAATCAAAACCCTAAAACACTAGTTTTCCCCTCTCTTGACACCCATTTAAAATGGTTTGAATTTGAAAAATACAAAATTATTGGGGGCCCAAATTGAATATAAGGGCTCTTCAGTATTTTAGATATTTTTTTTAAACTCTCTAGTATTTTTGAAATCCTCAAAACAGATTCAAATTGGAAAATACAAATAGGAAACAGAACTAGAAAAGGAAAAGGTTCTACAGGAAAAAAACTGGAGCCAGGACTAGCCCAGCAACCTCCTCCATTCCTTTTCTCTCTCCCTCTCACACGGCCCACCTTGGCCCAAGCGAAGCCTACAGCCAGCCCGTACCCCTTCGTTCCATTTCTCCCTTTCTTCTTGTTGGAGATATGCCCTAGAGGCAATAATAAATGTAGTTATTATTATATCTTTGTGTTTATGATAAATGTTTACATTCATGCTATAACAGTATTAACAAGGAAACATTAATACTTTGTGATTTGTAAACTAAATTAGAGTCCCTAGTAAATCCTATTTATAATACTAGCTTGTTGGTTAATAAATGATTGTGGTTTCCCTATCATGAACATTGAGATGTTATTAACAACAAGATCATATCGTTAGGAGAATGGTATGATGGACATACTCCTATAGATAAGCGTAGCATAAAGATCAAGTCATTTTAATAGTTCAATTGCTATATGCTTTCTGATACATAGTAACATAATTCCTTCGACCATGAGATCATGCTTATCACCATCACCGGAAGGATGCTTTGATGACATCAAACACCACACCGTAACTGTTTGGCTATAAAGGTGGCATTGAGTGTTCGGAAAGTATGGGTTGAGACACATGGATCAAGAGTGGGATTTGTCCATCCATATGACGGATAGATATACTCTGGGCCCTCTCGGTGGAATGTCATCCAATTGGCTTGCAAGCATGTGACTGGCTCACAAGGGATCACATATCATAGGACCGAGAAAAGAGTACTTATCAGTAACGAGGTTGAACTAGGTATGCAGAGATACCGACGATCAAAACCTCGGATAAGTAAACTATCGTGAGACAAATGGAAATTGGTATCGTATGTAAGTGGTTCAATCGATCGCAAAGAAATCTTAGAAATATGTGGGAACCATATGAATTTTCAGATTCCTCTATTGGTTATTGTTCGGAGAAGTGTCTCGATCATGTCCGCATAATTCATGAACCGTAGGGAGACACACTTAAGGATTCGATGTTGTTGAGTAGTTATGGAATGATGAGTAAGAGACCGAATGTTGTTCGGAGTCTCGGATGGGATCCGGGATATCACGAGGAGATCCGGAATGGTCCGGAGAATAAGATTCATATAAGGAAAGTCCTGTTTCGGGGTTGGAGAATGGTTCCGGTGTTTTCATCGGGAATGTTATAGAAGGTTCCGGAAGGTCCGGCACTCCGGAGGGGAAGGGTACATGAATGTGTCATAACAAGTTGGAATGGTTGCATCATGTACTAGGTGTCATCGCTGAGCAAAATAAAGGGATAAATCGAATCCTAGTTTGAAAAGTCAAATGCCAATTTGAAAAGTCAAACGGCAAGTTTGCTTGGTGGAGGGAGAGTGGGAAACCTACTTGGGGAGGAGTTCCTCTCCCTCCACCCTCCGGCCTTGGAGGCCGAGTTGGGGGAGGACTCTCCTCCCCTGGCCGGCGCCCTCCCACCTATATAAGGAGGGACAGGGGTGCCCCTCTAGACACACACCTTGCCCCACTAAAACCCTAGCCCTAGACGTCGGCCCCTCTTGCAGCCGCCGCCGCCGCCCTAGGGCAAACCCTAGCTGCCGACTTGGGCTCTCCCCTTGCCCTAGCCGCCGGCCTAGCCCTCTCTCCTTGGTACCTCTAAACCCTAGATCGCCAAGGCCTCTCTCATAGTCCACCATACTCGCTCTGGCTTAAGGCGAAGCCCTGCGAGATCTCCCCTCTACTTCCGGTACCACGCCGTCGTGCTGCCGGAATCGCGAGGAGAGTGCTACAACCTCCGCTGCCTGCTGGAACAAGGGAGAGGAAGGTCTTCATCGAGTACCGAACGTGTGACCAACTGCGGGAGCGCTGCCGGAACGCAGCGCCAGAAGGATCGTCTACATGATCTTGAGATCGGCAAGAGTACGACTACATCACCCACGAGAATCCGCTCTCGTTAAACACTTTGGAATCTTCGAGGGTGAGTTATTCTATCGACTCGTTGCTACAATCTAGTAGATAGATCTTGGCTTGTTTGTTTGTATGTGGTAGAAAATCATTGTTTTCCATGCTACGAACCCCTACAGTGGTATCAGAGCCGTGTCTATATGTAGATCTGTTGCACGAGTAGAACACAATGGTCATTGTGGACGGTGGTGCTTTTATTATCAATTGCTTCTTGTGTACTTTGCATCTTGCGGTATGATGGGATGAAGCGGCCCGGGATAACCTTACATGACATCGTTCATGAGACTTGCTCCACGCTCAACATGCAACATGTATTGCATAAGTGGCTTTGCGGGTATCTGTCTCTCCCATCATAGTATAGATCCAATTTATAACAGGCACTTGATAGTTCAAACATCAACGTTGTGGTTCTTGTTCGTAAGTTAGATCGACACTTATTGAAAGCCCCAAACCACGTAAAATATGCAAAGAAATTAGAGGCGTCTAACTTTGTTTTGCAGGGGTGTGCTGTGATGTGATATGGCCATGATTGTGATTATATTTGATGTATGCAATGTTCCTTATTGTAAGTTGGCAACCAACAGGAGCCATATGGTTGTCTTTAATTTCTGTTAAGGCCAGCGTGTCTATTCAAAGTAGTTGTAATAGTTGAAGCTGGTGGACGACAATCATGGAGCAGCGTCATTGACCTTGATACAATGCCGGTGATGATGGAGATCATGTTCGTGCTTGAAGATGGAGATCAGAAGCTGTGGCATCCCGCAAAACCACTACTAGAAAATCGCGTTGTTTTTGTGCATTGCATCATCATGACCGCATGCTCATGTCATCATGCCACATTGCATTTGAGCATCGTCATCATCTTGCATCTGTTTGCATAAAACTATTTTTGAAAAGTCTGGTTTTGTTTTCTAAATGCCCCATCTTTATTCAAACACAAAACCCCGGGTCTCCGGATTATTTTGTTTGTCTGCTATCGGTTTGCAAACGGTGCTTTTAAAATAAATAAAATGTTAAATTATTTTTAGCGCGGGCAGTCGAACGGGCCGATTCGACCCGAACGACCACCCCCATTTTCAAATCGGTCCACCCCATACCCTTTTCTACCAACCTATCTACCCCAACCCAGCCTCCACATCACCCCACCCAATAGCAACTTGCCACCTCCCCTCTCCCTTCCCCCCAGCCAACCATGTGCTGCCACTTGGCCAGCCACTCCCTCTCTCTCTCCCCAGCCCCACTCCCTCTTCCACCTTCCCCCTGGCCCCACCCGCGCCCTGGCCACCCCAACACTCACCCAGCCACAACCCCACCCACGCGCCATCCTCCCTGGTCGCTGGGCCTGACCCCACCCAGTCCCCACCTGCCAGGCCGCGCCCCCCTCTTTCCCCCTTGGCCCCACGTTCCCTTGGACCCGGTCCTCCCCTGCCCCGAACCCGCCCCTGCTCCTCCCTTCCCCGGCCATGGCGCCGCCGCTCCCCCACCTCTCCCCTCACCGCGGCGCCGCCCGGCCCGCCCGCATCCTCTCTAGCCCCCTAGCACCGCACCCCGCCTGGCCCTTCCTCCCCACCCCGCTCGCGACCTCGCCCTGCTCCGACCCCCGCCAGAGCCGCCTCGTCCCCGACGCGCTCGCTGGCGCCCCGCAGCCTCTGCCCCATCTCTCCCCTCTCCGCGTCCCCCTCGGCCTCGTCTGGGCCACGCCCCGCCAACCGCCGCCGAGGACACTCCCGACGCGGCCTCTTCCCCCTGCTCCGCCGGAGCCGAGCCGACCGCCGCCCGTCGCCGCTCCTCCGGCCTCCTCCGCCCGCCATGAGCTTCCCCGCGACCCCCCCCCTTCTCCCTGCATCGGGCGCCGCCGGCGACCGCGCCTCCCCGTCATCCCCGAGCACCGCGCGGCCCTCCTCCGGCCCGAGCACGCCCCGCCTCCGCGCCTCCCCGCACCGGCCCCGAATCCCCTGAGCCGCGTCGCCCTGGGAGCCCCTCGCCGTGTCCCTACCGCCGCCAGCATCCGCCCGGCGCCGTGCGCCTGTCCGTCGCCCTGAGCCGCCGTCGGTCTGCAGCCGCCGTCTACCGTCCTCTTTGCCAGGGAGCCGCCCCATCGTCCTCGTCATCAAGGTGGTTTGCGTTTTGTTGGTGAAGATTGGATGGCAGTGAGCGTGTGAAGCTACTGCATGTATGCATCTGCATCGACTAGAACAAAAACCGGGTACATCAGGAACAACCAATGCAAGAGAACCCGAAGATAACTAGAAGAACCAGCGACAATATTTGCTACCGGGACACCAAGATCCCCCGAATCCGATGACCGAGGACCCAGATGCCAAGACGGACTCGATGGCGCGAACCCCGGCAAGATCTTCGACATGGCCAAGATCTACCACAGCCGAGTCCGACACCGACAACTGAACCCGTGGACCGACATGCTCTTCTTCACGGATACGACAAGCACTTCACCCCCGACACCGAGACCCGGGAACGCCATGGCCGTCTACGCGGACCCGACAAGTTCGACACCGACCCGGGGCGAGTCCGATACGCCCCGACGCCGAACCAAGACTTCCTCCCGGAACGCCGAGACCTACCTCTGTTATCCGAGAACGCTTCCGCCGAGACCGACCCCGTCGAACCCTGAACCCCGAGGCCAAACCCCGAACCCCGGAACCAAGATCTTCCGAACCCTAATGTGTGAACCCAAACCCGAGACCTTATTTTATTAAATGATATATACTTGTTGCATATTAAATTGTCATACTCGCATGCACATCATTGGTTTGGGGGCCTTATGCCGATTCACCTTATAATTAAATATGGGGCCCATATGCGGGCAAATCTAGTCTCATATTGGCCTCATTTAAATTTGTGTAGCGAACCGGTATCTTATCTTGCCATGTTAAGACAACATTTAATTTGCGGGGTAGATAAATAACATGAGCCATCTAATTAATTGTCGGGACCCCGGTTCCACTTAATATTAACCTAATTGCATTGCACCCTTGCCATGTCATACATCATACATGCATCATGCCGATCTTCTGCCGTTGTATTAAATATTGCATCTGGTGTTTATTCTAGCGATTTGCTTCTTCGCGGATAAGGCCGTTGAGTTGATGTGAGCTTCGCCCCGATCTTTGGTTGAACCTTCGGCAATGTTTTTCAGGCGAGCATCTTCCCCTTTCTACCTATCTTACTTTTATAGTATTTATTTCCCTCCTGTTGATCTATTGCTAACTGTGTTGCGTTGCTCTAGTTTTCGTACCCGTGATATCCCTTGCAGCCCTGTATTGCCTTGGCCACATCCTATTACCCGTTGTTTGGTAGATAGTTGGACTTGCGTGTCGTAGTCGCTTGCTCAAGTGCTGTTGTGCGTCGTCATATGCCACAGTTGTTGATGTATTGCCGCATGTTGATGTTGGAGGTGATCATAGTTTTACTTATCGTTCAATTTAATTCCTGTTTAACAACTAAAATTGAAGTAAGCAGAGGCATCGGTGGGTGATAGAAAATATTTGGTTTCCGAACGCCCACTTGTGTCCCGTAGGACCCCGAGTACTTGATACCTATTCCTTGATTTATCGCGCTATCCACATCCGGGAGGTATATGGGACCCCCCTGAGCCAGAGCTTGATTCAGTCTTATTTCTTGGGGCCACAAATTAGTTTGAGGTTTTATTTACGATCCTGTACTTATGCCATGCTACTGCTTTATTTATGATTGTGCGAGGAGCACACTGTACTGTTTAGGATCGGGACACGTTTACGCGGTGTCGACAAGCCCAGCCACACTTTCGGGTTCCCAGTCGCTCACAGCCGTCCACCCAAACCTTGAGTCCGTCTCGGAGCTAGCTTACTTCGTTGCGGGTTCTACTTAAGGGGTGGCCCCCTGAAATAATTCTGAATCCTGTGATTGCTTTGTCGTGAAGGCCTCGTTGGGTTTTGTTTTGGTTTTTCCGAGGTTGATCGAGTGTGTGTTGCTATTTGTGCACCCCGGCCGGGTTAAAACTTTCTGAAAGCCGTGTCCGCGGTTATGGATGACTTGGAGCACAGTATCTCGACCATAGACAAGCATAACTAAAGTTTATTGCTCTAAACTTGACTTTATAATGACTAGTAATCAGCTTCACTATAATGGAATGGCTAATAATACTGCCCACCATTGCTTGTTGAAGTGTCGCTTGCGACCATTGTATCTGACTAGTAAGTATTGCAACTACAACGGAATGGCTAAGTAAAAGTATCAACAACTGCTGGGTTTTTGGGTTATCTCATGCTAACTGTATCTGATTAGTAATTGTGGCAACTACAACGGAATTGGTAACTAAAAGTGCCCACTGCTTATTTTATCAGGACGATTATCTAAACCTGACTAGTAAAGTGCCGCAACTATAACTGAATAAGTAAAACTGCCAACTGTGTGAGTTCCTCGGTTGACTTCCTCGTTTGGTCTCGAGGGGGAAACGCCAGTCAACCGAGGAACTCACACCGTTGGCAGTTTTACTTATTCAGTTATCGTTGCAGCAATTACTAGTCAAGTGTAGATGATCATCCTGATAAAATAAGCAGTGGGCACTTTTAGTCAACCATTCCGTTATAGTTGCAACAATTACTAATCAGATACAGATAGCGTGAGATAAACCCAAAACCCAGCAGTTGTTGTTACTTTTATTCAGCCATTCCGTTGTAGTTGCAATATTTTCTAGTCAGGTACAATGGTCGCAAGCGACACTCCAAGCAAGCAATTGTGGGCAGTATTAATTAGCCATTCCATTGTAGTGAAGCTGATTACTAGTCATTATAAAGTCAAATTTATAGCACTACTTTAGTTATGCTTGTCTATGATCAAGATACTGTGCTCCAAGTCGTCCATAACCGCGGACACGGCTTTCAGAAAGTTTTAACCCGGCCGGGGTGCACAAATAGCAACACACACACGATCGACCTCGGAAAAACCAAATCAAAACCCAACGAGGCTTTCACGACAAAGCAATCACAGGATTCAGAAATATTTCAGGGGTCCACCCCTTGGAGTACACCCGCAACGAAGTAAGCAAGCTCCGAGACGGACTCAAGGTTTGCGACAATGGCTGTAAACGACAGCAAATCCCCAAACGGGGACTGTCGATACCGCGAAAACATTCCGCTTCCAAAACAGTACAGCGTGCTCCTCACACAATCGTAAATGAAGCAGTAAAGCATGGCATAGGTACATGATAGTAAATAAAACCTCAAACTAGTTGTGGCCCCAAGAAATAAGACGGAATCAAGCTCTGGCTAAGGGGGGCCCATACTCCCCGTATGTGGATAGCGCGATAAATCAAGGAACAGGTATCAAGTACTCGGGGTCCTACGGGACACAAGTGGGCGTTCGGAAACCAAATATTATCTATCACCCACCGATGCCTCTGCTTACTTCAATTTTAGTTGTTAAACAGGAATTAAAGTGAACAATAAGTAAAGCTATGATCATCTCTAACAACAACATGTGGCAAGGCTCCAACAACTGTGGCATTTGACAACACGCAACGGCACTTGAGCAAGCGACTACGACGCGCAAGTCCCACTATCTGCCAAACAACAGGTAATAGGAGGTGGCCATGGCAATATAGGGCTGCAAGGGATATCTCGGGTACGAAAACTAGAGCATCGCAACACATATAGCAATAGATCATCAGGAGGGAGTAAATACTATAAAAGTAAGATAGGTAGAAAGGGGGAGATGCTCGCCTGAAAACATTGTCGAAGGTTCAACCGAAGATCGGGGCGAAGCTCACATCAACTCAACGGCCTTATCCGCGAAGAAGAAAAACACTAGAAGAAACACCGGATGCAACATTTAATACTACGGCAAAAGATCGGCATGATGCATGTATGATGTATGACATGGCAGGGCGATGCAAGTAGGTCAATATTAAGCGGAACCGGGGTCCCGACAATTAATTAAATGGTTCAAGTTATTTAGAACCCCCGCAAATTAAATGTTGTATTAGCATGGCCAAAATATAGCACCGGTTCGCTACATCAATTTAAATGAGGCTGATATGAGGCTAGATTTGCCCGCATATGGGCCCATATTTAATTATTAGGTGAATCGGCATAAGGCCCCCAAACCACATGACAACATGCATGCATGAACAATTAATATGCAACAATTGTATTATATTATAAAATAGGGTTTCGGGAAGGGGTTCACACATTAGGGTTCGGCAGATCTTGGTTCCGGGGTTCGGGGTTCGGTCTCTGGGTCCAGGGTTCGACGGGATCAGCGGGATCGGATGCAAGATGGGGAACTTGTGTGCCCAGCGGTCGATCTTGCCGCTCTCGACGAACTTGAACGGATCGGGTACCGGGGGTCTTCGGATCCGGGGTGAAGGTCTTGGCGGTGCGTTCTCTGATAACGGAGGTAGATCTTGGCGTTCCGGGAGGAGGTTCTCGGGGTTCCGTGAGGTAGACCTTGTCGCGTCCGTGGTTTTCGGGCCCGCAGGATCGAGGCGTACAACTCCGGGGAGGCGGTCTTGGGGTATCATCCTGATCGTCGGTGGCGAACTCGGGGCTCAACACGGGGTCTGCAGGGTTCCGGGAGGAAGAGTTTGACGTCTGAGAGGTTCTGCCGGCCACGGCCGTCGGAGTCCGTGACGAAGATCTTGACAAACCAAGGCGTTCCGGTGGTAGGTCTTGTTGTACCGGGTCGGCGATCTTGGGCATCCAGGTTCTCGGCGTCGGGTTCAGGGTAGGTCCCGGTTTCCAGGCGGTAGATCTTGTACAACGGCGGTTCCGCAGGTGGTCCTTCGGGTGCCTCTCAGGGCGATGTAGAACCTGGCAGCCCACCGAGAGCTCGGCGGTGAACCCCGACGTCACCGGCGGACCTTGAGGCTCGCGGAGGCTCCGGCGGGGCGACTAGCGGCTCGGGCCCACGGGGTCGGAGTCAAACGGCGCGGATGCAGGGTCGGCGCCGGCGCGGTCGCGCCCAGGCGGCAGCGAGGGTTGACGGTGCAAGCGGCCGGAGGCGGCCTCGGGCCGTCGCGGTGCAGCGGCGCGGGGTGGAGGACGGCAAGCGCGGCGTGGCCGGAGCGCGCCGGACCGTCCCGACGGAGGACGCGGCGGCGGCGGGCAGGGTCGGCGCCGGGAAGGGGCAGAGACGCGGTCGCGGGGCGCGACGCGGCTGAGGCGCGGCTCTGGTGAGGGGCAGGTCGCGGGCGTGGTCGGGCCGGGGCGGCGAGCGGCGCCGGGGCTCGGGGAGGCGAGAGGGCGCAGGAGGGACGCCGGCGTTGCCGGTGGAGGCACACGAGGAGGCGCGCGGCGGCCGGGTGGCGGGTAGAGGTGGGGTCGTGGCGGCGGGGAAGGAGCTGCGCGCGGCGGTGGGGTGAGCGAGCGGTGTGAGGCGAGCCGGGAGAAAGGCGGCGGCGAGGGGAGGTACCAGGCGGCGGGGTGGTCGCCGGCGAGGTGGGGAAGGTGGTGAGGCGGGCGGAGCGCGCGTCGCAGGGGAGGCGAGAGGGCGCAGGAGACGCTGGGGCTCGTGCGGCGGCGCCAGGGAGGAACCTGGGGGAGGAGGCTGCGGGGCGGAGCGCAGAGAGGAGGGTGAGCGACGGAGGACTCGCCGGCGACGGCGAGCTGGGGAAGAACGGGGGAGGAGGAAGACGAGGGAGGGAGGCCCGAACGGGGGGAGGTGGTATCGGGGGAGAGGTGAGCTAGGGGAGAGCGGGACCGCGTGGGGACAGAGGTGGGCCACGCGGGGTGGGGATCCCGAGGGGGGGGTCGGCAGGCGTGTTGCGTGCGTGTGTGCGTGTGGCCAGGGTGGGTTGGGTGTGTTGGTTTTGTTTGGGTGGGTGAGGGTAGGTCTAGGTGGCAGTTTAGGATTGGGTAGAGGGGGAGAGAGGGTGAGGTGGCGGGCTCCGATTGGTCCGGGCGAGGTGGCCAAAGGGGTGTGGGTAGAATATCTGGTAGCCTTAGGTTTTATCTGGTGGACCGATTTGAACATGGGGGTGGTCGTTCGGGTCGGGTCGGCCCGTTCGACTGCCCCCACTAAAAATAACTTAATATTTTATTTACTTTAATTGGACCGTTTGCAAACAGATAGCAACAAAACAAAATAATCCGGAGACCCGGGTTTGACGTTTGAATAAAAGACGGGGCATTTTAGGAAAACAATTTGGGTTTTCTCGAAAATAGTTTTATGCAAGCAAATGCAAGACGATGACGATGCTCAAATGCAATGCGGCATGATGATATGAGCATGCTGTCATGACGATGCAATGCACAAAAACAACGCGATTTTCTAGTAGTGGTTTTTGCGGGATGCCACAATTCGACACCACTAACAATGGATCTCGCCCTCGAGATCCGCCTCATGGTACCGGAAGGAAGGTCGGCGATCTGCATCTTCTCGCTTCGGGTAGATCCTCGCGACACCACTAACAATGATGCTTTCTTCGTCTTGAAATCGGCGACACCACCAACAAGGGTTCGTTGATCCTGTTCGTCAAGAGAGCACTCCGGATAAACAACGGACGAAGTTAAAGGTAAGGCCACCTCTAACTTCAGCGGAAGGAGTAAATTGCATCGATCCACCATTCAATATACAAAGCAAATGATAAGAGTAGTGGTATGGTCGCGACTCCATCCCGCACTCGAAGCATTACTCTGTACACGAACAGATAGATTATGCAACCAACCCTCGGATTCAGACTGAAGATCTCGACAAGCGAGGTTCGGATCTAAGGAGTGATGCAGACTCTGCATCGGATCTGGCGGAGATGATGTCGTCGCGTCGGAAAACACCGGAAGGCACAAACAAGGAACAAAGAATGGTACCACAGTAGACGGATTCCTCAGACAGCTTGAACACCAGATGGTAGAACACCGTTATCAAAGGAGGAAGCGAAACCCTGAAGGTACGACGGAACCCAACCACGAGAAATCCTGGACTCGAAGAAAGCGAAGAGAGCGGATTCAAAACACGTAGAGGTAAGAGGAGAACAGCAGAGGGGTAAGGAGTAAAATCAGACCTAATCAGAACTATCCAACCGATTTTCAAAAATAGTTTTGACACTCTACTTCGGCCGTTAGCTAGGTTATCCTACAGGCTGGACTTGTGGGGTATCGCAACTGCTGAGCTCTGATACCACTCTGTAACACCCTCAGAATCGGACCTATGCAAGTTTTAGCGATTCCCGCCAAACCCGCATAGAAACGATTCAAAGGTGCCCACCAGGCACTTTCGTGCGGGTGGAAAACGAAGTAATAGCATTACACAACAGTCCTCGATGGGACCCACAAAACAAACATATATAACAGCGACTCAAAGAGTCAAGAATACAAATGTAATATACAAAGATCCAAATCACCTTGAAAATGATAGAGCGTCCGACTACGGACAAGAAGCAAATGGGGCTAAGAGCCCTGAAGAATAACCAATGGCGTCCATAACCCTGCCCAGGCCAAGCCGGAAGGGTAACCCTGCTAACGACGTCGATCTCAAACCTGCTTAAACAAAAGGGGTGCCGACAAAGGGCAAAGGAAAAAGAGGAGCGTCAGTACTGAGGCCAGTACACGGCGAGGCTAGAATTCGGCGGCCCTCGCCTACATAGGTATGGTGGACTGAGCGGCAGCGGCAGCATGCACTAAACAACCTATAGAGACTCGATACGACTGGCGGTTATCAGAGAGGGAAAGGAAGACCTATCCGGATCCAACCTGAAGCTAACACCAATCAAACCCATCCTGGTGTTTCCCCCTCGTAACCGATCGAGGAAGTCAACCGAGGAACTCACACCGTTGGCAGTTTTACTTATTCAGTTATCGTTGCAGCAATTACTAGTCAAGTGTAGATGATCATCCTGATAAAATAAGCAGTGGGCACTTTTAGTCAACCATTCCGTTATAGTTGCAACAATTACTAATCAGATACAGATAGCGTGAGATAAACCCAAAACCCAGCAGTTGTTGTTACTTTTATTCAGCCATTCCGTTGTAGTTGCAATATTTACTAGTAAGGTACAATGGTCGCAAGCGACACTCCAAGCAAGCAATTGTGGGCAGTATTAATTAGCCATTCCATTGTAGTGAAGCTGATTACTAGTCATTATAAAGTCAAATTTATAGCACTACTTTAGTTATGCTTGTCTATGATCGAGATACTGTGCTCCAAGTCGTCCATAACCGCGGACACGGCTTTCAGAAAGTTTTAACCCGGCCGGGGTGCACAAATAGCAACACACACACGATCGACCTCGGAAAAACCAAATCAAAACCCAACGAGGCTTTCACGACAAAGCAATCACAGGATTCAGAAATATTTCAGGGGGCCACCCCTTGGAGTACACCCGCAACGAAGTAAGCAAGCTCCGAGACGGACTCAAGGTTTGCGACAATGGCTGTAAACGACAGCAAATCCCCAAACGGGGACTGTCGATACCGCGAAAACATTCCGCTTCCAAAACAGTACAGCGTGCTCCTCACACAATCGTAAATGAAGCAGTAAAGCATGGCATAGGTACAGGATAGTAAATAAAACCTCAAACTAGTTGTGGCCCCAAGAAATAAGACGGAATCAAGCTCTGGCTAAGGGGGGCCCATACTCCCCGTATGTGGATAGCGCGATAAATCAAGGAACAGGTATCAAGTACTCGGGGTCCTACGGGACACAAGTGGGCGTTCGGAAACCAAATATTATCTATCACCCACCGATGCCTCTGCTTACTTCAATTTTAGTTGTTAAGCAGGAATTAAAGTGAACAATAAGTAAATCTATGATCATCTCCAACAACAACATGTGGCAAGGCTCCAACAACTGTGGAATTTGACAACACGCAACAGCACTTGAGCAAGCGACTATGACGCGCAAGTCCCACTATCTGCCAAACAACAGGTAATAGGAGGTGGCCATGGCAATATAGGGCTGCAAGGGATATCTCGGGTACGAAAACTAGAGCATCGCAACACAGATAGCAATAGATCATCAGGAGGGAGTAAATACTATAAAAGTAAGATAGGTAGAAAGGGGGAGATGCTCGCCTGAAAACATTGTCGAAGGTTCAACCGAAGATCGGGGCGAAGCTCACATCAACTCAACGGCCTTATCCGCGAAGAAGCAAAACACTAGAAGAAACACCGGATGCAACATTTAATACTACGGCGAAAGATCGGCATGATGCATGTATGATGTATGACATGGCAGGAGGGCGATGCAAGTAGGTCAGTATTACGCGGAACCGGGGTCCCGACAATTAATTAAATGGTTCAAGTTATTTAGAACCCCCGCAAATTAAATGTTGTATTAGCATGGCCAAAATATAGCACCGGTTCGCTACATCAATTTAAATGAGGCTGATATGAGGCTAGATTTGCCCGCATATGGGCCCCATATTTAATTATTAGGTGAATCGGCATAAGGCCCCCAAACCACATGACAACATGCATGCATGAACAATTAATATGCAACAATTGTATTATATTATAAAATAGGGTTTCGGGAAGGGGTTCACACATTAGGGTTCGGCAGATCTTGGTTCCGGGGTTCGGGGTTCGGTCTCCGGGTCCAGGGTTCGACGGGATCAGCGGGATCGGATGCAAGATGGGGAACTTGTGTGCCCAGCGGTCGATCTTGCCGCTCTCGACGAACTTGAACGGATCGGGTACCGGGGGTCTTCGGATCCGGGGTGAAGGTCTTGGCGGTGCGTTCTCTGATAACGGAGGTAGATCTTGGCGTTCCGGGAGGAGGTTCTCGGGGTTCCGTGAGGTAGACCTTGTCGCGTCCGTGGTTTTCGGGCCCGCAGGATCGAGGCGTACAACTCCGGGGAGGCGGTCTTGGGGTATCATCCTGATCGTCGGTGGCGAACTCGGGGCTCAACACGGGGTCTACAGGGTTCCAGGAGGAAGAGTTTGACGTCTGAGAGGTTCTGCCGGCCACGGCCGTCGGAGTCCGTGACGAAGATCTTGACAAACCAAGGCGTTCCGGTGGTAGGTCTTGTTGTACCGGGTCGGCGATCTTGGGCATCCAGGTTCTCGGCGTCGGGTTCAGGGTAGGTCCCGGTTTCCAGGCGGTAGATCTTGTACGACGGCGGTTCCACAGGTGGTCCTTCGGGTGCCTCTCAGGGCGATGTAGAACCTGGCAGCCCACCGAGAGCTCGGCGGTGAACCCCGACGTCACCGGCGGACCTTGAGGCTCGCGGAGGCTCCGGCGGGGCGACTAGCGGCTCGGGCCCACGGGGTCGGAGTCGAACGGCGCGGATGCAGGGTCGGCGCCGGCGCGGTCGCGCCCAGGCGGCAGCGAGGGTTGACGGTGGAAGCGGCCGGAGGCGGCCTCGGGCCGTCGCGGTGCAGCGGCGCGGGGTGGAGGACGGCAAGCGCGGCGTGGTCGGAGCGCGCCGGACCGTCCCGACGGAGGACGCGGCGGCGGCGGGCAGGGTCGGCGCCGGGAAGGGGTAGAGACGCGGTCGCGGGGCGCGACGCGGCTGAGGCGCGGCTCTGGTGAGGGGCAGGTCGCGGGCGTGGTCGGGCCAGGGCGGCGAGCGGCGCCGGGGCTCGGGGAGGCGAGAGGGCGCAGGAGGGACGCCGGCGTTGCCGGTGGAGGCGCACGAGGAGGCGCGCGGCGGCCGGGTGGCGGGCAGAGGTGGGGTCGTGGCAGCGGGGAAGGAGCTGCGCGCGGCGGTGGGGTGAGCGAGCGGTGTGAGGCGAGCGCGGGAGAAAGGCGGCGGCGAGGGGAGGTACCAGGCGGCGGGGTGGTCACCGGCGAGGTGGGGAAGGTGGTGAGGCGGGCGGAGCGCGCGTCGCAGGGGAGGCGAGAGGGCGCAGGAGACGCTGGGGCTCGTGCGGCGGCGCCAGGGAGGAACCTGGGGGAGGAGGCTGCGGGGCGGAGCGCAGAGAGGAGGGTGAGCGACGGAGGACTCGCTGGCGACGGCGAGCTGGGGATGAACGGGGGAGGAGGAAGACGAGGGAGGGAGGCCCGAACGGGGGGAGGTGGTATCGGGGGAGAGGTGAGCTAGGGGAGAGCGGGACCGCGTGGGGATAGAGGTGGGCCACGCGGGGTGGGGATCCCGAGGGGGGGGGTCGGCAGGCGTGTTGCGTGCGTGTGTGCGTGTGGCCAGGGTGGGTTGGGTGTGTTGGTTTTGTTTGGGTGGGTGAGGGTAGGTCTAGGTGGCAGTTTAGGATTGGGTAGAGGGGGAGAGAGGGTGAGGTGGCGGGCTCCGATTGGTCCGGGTGAGGTGGCCAAAGGGGTGTGGGTAGAATATCTGGTAGCCTTAGGTTTTTTCTGGTGGACCGATTTGAACATGGGGGTGGTCGTTCGGGTCGGGTCGGCCCGTTCGAGTGCCCCCACTAAAAATAACTTAATATTTTATTTACTTTAATTGGACCGATAGCAACAAAACAAAATAATCCGGAGACCCGGGTTTGGCGTTTGAATAAAAGACGGGGCGTTTTAGGAAAACAATTTGGGTTTTCTCGAAAATAGTTTTATGCAAGCAAATGCAAGACGATGACGATGCTCAAATGCAATGCGGCATGATGATATGAGCATGCGGTCATGACGATGCAATGCACAAAAACAACGCGATTTTCTAGTAGTGGTTTTTGCGGGATGCCACACCCTGGCCCCACCCGCGCCCTGGCCACCCCAACACTCACCCAGCCACCATCCCACCCACGCGCCATCCTCCCTGGTCGCTGGGCCCGACCCCACCCAGTCCCCACCTGCCAGGCCGCGCCCCCCTCTTTCCCCCTTGGCCCCACGTTCCCTTGGACCCGGTCCTCCCCTGCCCCGAACCCGCCCCTGCTCCTCCCTTCCCCGGCCATGGCGCCGCCGCTCCCCCACCTCTCCCCTCACCGCGGCGCCGCCCGGCCCGCCCGCATCCTCTCTGGCCCCCTAGCACCGCACCCCGCCTGGCCCTTCCTCCCCACCCCGCTCGCGACCTCGCCCCGCTCCGACCCCCGCCGAAGCCGCCTCGTCCCCGACGCGCTCGCCGGCGCCCCGTAGCCTCTGCCCCATCTTTCCCCTCTCCGCGTCCCCCTCGGCCTCGTCTGGGCCATGCCCCGCCAACCGCCGCCGAGGCCACTCCCGACGCGGCCTCTTCCCCCTGCTCCGCCGAAGCCGAGCCGACCGCCGCCCGTCGCCGCTCCTCCGGCCTCCTCCGCCCGCCATGAGCTTCCCCGCGACCCCCCCCCCCCCTTCTCCCTGCATCGGGCGCCGCCGGCGACCGCGCCTCCCCGTCATCCCCGAGCACCGCGCGGCCCTCCTCCGGCCCGAGCACGCCCCGCCTCCGCGCCTCTCCGCACCGGCCCCGAATCCCCTAAGCCACGTCGCCCTGGGAGCCCCTCGCCGTGTCCCTGCTGCCGCCAGCATCCGCCCGGCGCCGTGCGCCCATCCGTCGCCCTGAGCCGCCGTCGGTCTGCAGCCGCCGTCTACCGTCCTCTTTGCCAGGGAGCCGCCCCATCGTCCTCGTCATCAAGGTGGTTTGCGTTTTGTTGGTGAAGATTGGATGGCAGTGAGCGTGTGAAGCTACTGCATGTATGCATCTGCATCGACTAGAACAAAAACCGGGTACATCAGGAACAACCAATGCAAGAGAACCCGAAGATAACTAGAAGAACCAGCGACAAGATTTGCTACCGGGACACCAAGATCCCCCGAATCCGATGACCGAGGACCCAGATGCCAAGACCGACTCGATGGCGCGAACCCCGGCAAGATCTTCGACATGGCCAAGATCTACCACAACCGAGTCCGACACCGACAACTGAACCCGTGGACCGACATGCTCTTCTTCACGGATACGACAAGCACTTCACCCCCGACACCGAGACCCGGGAACGCCATGGCCGTCTACGCGGACCCGACAAGTTTGACACCGACCCGGGGCGAGTCCGATACGCCCCGACGCCGAACCAAGACTTCCTCCCGGAACGCCGAGACCTACCTCTGTTATCCGAGAACGCTTCCGCCGAGACCGACCCCGTCGAACCCTGAACCCCGAGGCCGAACCCCGAACCCCGGAACCAAGATCTGCCGAACCCTAATGTGTGAACCCAAACCCGAGACCTTATTTTATTAAATGATATATACTTGTTGCATATTAAATTGTCATACTCGCATGCACATCATTGGTTTGGGGGCCTTATGCTGATTCACCTTATAATTAAATATGGGGCCCATATGCGGGCAAATCTAGTCTCATATTGGCCTCATTTAAATTTGTGTAGCGAACCGGTATCTTATCTTGCCATGTTAAGACAACATTTAATTTGCGGGGTAGATAAATAACATGAGCCATCTAATTAATTGTCGGGACCCCGGTTCCACTTAATATTGACCTAATTGCATTGCACCCTTGCCATGTCATACATCATACATGCATCATGCCGATCTTCTGCCGTTGTATTAAATATTTCATCCGGTGTTTATTCTAGCGATTTGCTTCTTCGCGGATAAGGCCGTTGAGTTGATGTGAGCTTCGCCCCGATCTTCGGTTGAACCTTCGGCAATGTTTTTCAGGCGAGCATCTTCCCCTTTCTACCTATCTTACTTTTATAGTATTTATTTCCCTCCTGTTGATCTATTGCTAACTGTGTTGCGTTGCTCTAGTTTTCGTACCCGTGATATCCCTTGCAGCCCTGTATTGCCTTGGCCACATCCTATTACCTGTTGTTTGGTAGATAGTTGGACTTGCGTGTCGTAGTCGCTTGCTCAAGTGCTGTTGTGCGTCGTCATATGCCACAGTTGTTGATGTATTGCCGCATGTTGATGTTGGAGGTGATCATAGTTTTACTTATCGTTCACTTTAATTCCTGTTTAACAACTAAAATTGAAGTAAGCAGAGGCATCGGTGGGTGATAGAAAATATTTGGTTTCCGAACGCCCACTTGTGTCCCGTAGGACCCCGAGTACTTGATACCTGTTCCTTGATTTATCGCGCTATCCACATCCGGGAGGTATATGGGACCCCCCCTGAGCCAGAGCTTGATTCAGTCTTATTTCTTGGGGCCACAAATTAGTTTGAGGTTTTATTTACGATCCTGTACTTATGCCATGCTACTGCTTTATTTACGATTGTGCGAGGAGCACACTGTACTGTTTAGGATCGGGACACGTTTACGCGGTGTCGACAAGCCCAGCCACACTTTCGGGTTCCCAGTCGCTCACAGCCGTCCACCCAAACCTTGAGTCCGTCTCGGAGCTAGCTTACTTTGTTGCGGGTTCTACTTAAGGGGTGGCCCCCTGAAATAATTCTGAATCCTGTGATTGCTTTGTCGTGAAGGCCTCGTTGGGTTTTGTTTTGGTTTTTCCGAGGTTGATCAAGTGTGTGTTGCTATTTGTGCACCCCGGCCGGGTTAAAACTTTCTGAAAGTCGTGTCCGCGGTTATGGACGACTTGGAGCACAGTATCTCGACCATAGACAAGCATAACTAAAGTTTATTGCTCTAAACTTGACTTTATAATGACTAGTAATCAGCTTCACTATAATGGAATGGCTAATAATACTGCCCACCATTGCTTGTTGAAGTGTCGCTTGCGACCATTGTATCTGACTAGTAAGTATTGCAACTACAACGGAATGGCTAAGTAAAAGTATCAACAACTGCTGGGTTTTTGGGTTATCTCATGCTAACTGTATCTGATTAGTAATTGTGGCAACTACAACGGAATGGTTAACTAAAAGTGCCCACTGCTTATTTTATCAGGATGATTATCTAAACCTGACTAGTAAAGTGCCGCAACTATAACTGAATAAGTAAAACTGCCAACTGTGTGAGTTCCTCGGTTGACTTCCTCGTTTGGTCTCGAGGGGTAAACGCCAGGATGGGTTTGTTTGATGGTAGCATCAGGTTGGGTCCGAATAGGTCTTTCTTCCCCTCTCTGATAGTCGCCAGTTGTATCGAGTCTGTATAGGTTGTTTAGTGCATGCTGCCGCTGCCGCTTCAGTCCACCATACCTATGTAGGCGAGGACCGCCGAATTCTAGCCTCGCCGTGTACTGGCCTCAGTACCGACGCTCCTCTTTTTCCTTTGACCTTTGTCGGCACCCCTTTTGTTTAAGCAGGTTTTGAGATCGACGTCGTTAGCAGGGTTACCCTTCCGGCTTGGCCTGGGCAGGGTTATGGACGCCATTGGTTATTCTTCAGGGCTCTTAGCCCCATTTGCATCTTGTCCGTAGTCGGACGCTGTATCGTTTTACAGGTGATTTGGATCTTTGTACTGTATATCTGTATTCTTGACTCTTTGAGTCGCTGTTGTATATATATCTGTTCTGTGGGTCCCATCGAGGACTGTTGTGTAATGTTATTACTTCGTTTTCCACCCGCACGAAAGTGCCTGGTGGGCACCTTTGAATCGTTTCTATGCGGGTTTGGCGGGTTTCGCTAAAACTTGCATAGGTCTGATTCTGAGGGTGTTACAGAAGCACAAAGAAGAAAGGCCATATCACATATTATGAATTGCATGTGATGTTAATCCTTTATGCATCTTGTATTGCTTAGTTAACGACGGTAGCATTATAAGATGATCCCTCATGCACATAAATTTCAAGTTCTAAAGTGTTCATCCTTAGTAAGCACCGTTGCTAAAGCTTGTTGTTTTGAAGCACCACGTGATGATCGGGTGTGTTAGATTCTGCAAGTGTATACAATGTGAGCAAGCCAGATTTGCACATGCGAAAGCTAAGGTTTGATCTTGACGAGCCTAGCATGTACAGACATGGTCTCGGAACACGGATCACCGAAAGGTAAAGCATGAATCATATAGTAGATATGATGAACATGTCGATTGTTCGCCATTGAAGCTACATCAACTCTCATGATGATCGGTTTTGATGTGGTGGATTTGGTTCGTGTGATCACTAAAACAATGTGAGGGATATTGTTTTGAGTGGGATTTCACCTAGATTAATTTAACTATTAATTAGAACTCAATTTGTCATAAACTTAGTCTAAACTATTGCAAATATGTTGTAGATCAATGGCGGACCCTGCCATCAATTTTAATGCGTTCCTAGAGAAAGAAAAGTTGAAAAACAATGGAAGCAACTTCGCGGATTGGTTCCGCAATTTGAGGATTGTCCTCAATGCTGGTAATTTGACCTATGTGTTGGATGCACCGCTGGGTGACCCGCCTGCAGCTACTGCTACCGATGAAGTAAAGAATGTTTACCTCACTCGGAAGAATTAGTACTCCACAGTTCAGTGTGCTATCTTGTATGGTTTGGAATCGGAGCTTCAGAAAAGGTTTGAGAATTCAGAACCACATGATATTGTCCGTGAACTCAAATTGATATTTGAGACTCACGCGGCAGTTGAGAGCTATGAGGCTTCTGAAAAGTTCTTTAACTACAAGATGGAAGAGGGCAGCTCCGTCAGTGAGCATGTGCTTAGGATGTCTGGGCACGCAAACAAACTCCAAAGCTTGGGTATAGTGATTCCTAATGCTTTGGGGATTTACCGTGTCCTCCAATCACTACCACCAAGTTACAAGAACTTTGTGATGAACTACAATATGCAAAGCATGAACAAGCAGTTGCCAGAACTCTTCTCCATGTTAAAATCTGCAGAACTGGAGATCAAGAAAGAGCACCAAGTGTTGATGGTCAATAAGACCACCAAATTCAAGAAAAGCAAGTCTAAGCAAAAGGGACACTTCAAGAAGGGTGGTAAGAAAGTTTCCGCACCGACGAAGAAGACCAAGGGAGAAGGTCACTGGAAGAGGAATTGCCCAAAGTACTTGGCGGATTTGAAGAACGACAACATCAAGAAGAAAGGTATATCCGATATACATGTTATTGATGTGTATCTCACTAGTACTCGTAGTAGTTCCTGGGTATTTGATACTGGTTCGGTTGCTCATATTTGTAACTCGAAACAGGTGTTGCAGAATAAACGGAAGCTAGCGAAGAACGAGGTGACGATGCGCGTAGGAAATGGATCAAAGGTTGATGTGATTGCGGTCGGCACGCTACCTCTTCATCTACCATCGAGATTAGTTTTAGACTTAAATAATTGTTATTTGGTGCCTGCGTTAAGCATGAACATTATATCGGGATCTTGTTTATTGCGAGACGGTTACTTGTTTAAGTCCGAGAATAATGGTTGTTCGATTTATATGAGTAATATGTTTTATGCACATGCACCTTTGATAGATGGTCTATTCTTATTGAATCTCGATAGTGGAAATACACATATTAATAACATTGAAGCTAAACGTTTGAAATTGAGCGATAACTCGACCTATATGTGGCACTGTCGTCTTGGTCACATTGGAGTGAAGCGTATGAAGAAACTCCATTCCGATGGACTTCTTGAATCACTTGATTTCGAATCACTTGAAAGATGCGAAGCATGTCTGATGGGTAAAATGACTAAGACTCCATTTTCTGGTATGATGGAGCGAGCTACGGACTTATTGGAAATCATACATACCGATGTGTGTGGTCCAATGAGTGTAGCATCGCGCGGTGGTTATCGTTATGTTCTTACCTTCACGGATGACTTGAGTAGATATGCGTATATCTATTTCATGAAACATAAGTCCGAAACTTTCGAGAAGTTTAAGGAATTTCAAAGTGAGGTGGAGAATCAACGTAACAAGAAGATTAAATTTCTATGTTCTGATCGTGGAGGTGAATATCTAAGTTACGAGTTTGGTGAGCATTTGAAGAAATGCGAAATACTTTCACAATTGACACCGCCGGGAACACCACAGCGTAATGGTGTGTCCGAACGTCATAATCGAACTCTCTTAGATATGGTTCGTTCTATGATGTCACTTACAGATTTACCGCTATCATTTTGGGGTTATGCATTAGAAACAGCCGCATTCACTTTAAATAGGGCACCATCTAAATCCGTTGAAACGACACCATATGAATTATGGTTTGGGAAGAAACCTAAATTGTCGTTCCTTAAAGTTTGGGGTTGCGAAGCCTATGTAAAGAAGTTACAGCCGGACAAGCTTGAACCCAAAGCGGAAAAATGCGTCTTCATAGGTTACCCAAAGGAAACTATTGGGTATACCTTCTATCATAGATCCGAAGGCAAAATCTTCGTTGCCAAGAATGGATACTTTCTAGAGAAGGAATTTCTCTCGAAATAAGTGACTGGAAGGAAAGTAGAACTCGACAAGGTTGTCGAACCTTCTCTCGAACTTGCGAGTAGCGCAGCACCGGAAGAAGTTCCTGTGGTTCCTGCACCAATAAGAGAGGAAGCTAATGATGATGATCATGAAACTTCGCTTGTAGTTTCTACAAAACCTCGCAGGTCGACGAGAACTCGTACCACTCCTGATTGGTATGATCCCGTAATGAGTGTCATGTTGGTGGACAACACCGATGACCCTGCGACATATGAGGAAGCGATGATGAGCCCAGATTCCAATAAATGGCAAGAAGCCATGAAATCCGAGATTGGATCCATGTACGAAAACCAAGTATGGACTTTGGTGGACTTACCGGATGGCCGGAAGGCTGTCGAGAACAAATGGATTTTCAAGAAGAAAACAGATGCTGATGGTAATGTTACTGTCTATAAAGCTCGACTTGTCGCAAAAGGGTTTTGACAAATTCAAGGAGTTGACTACGATGACACTTTCTCACTAGTAGCGAAGCTAAAGTCTGTGCGGATTTTGTTAGCAATCGGTGCATATTATGATTATGAGATATGGCTGATGGATGTCAAACCAGCGTTCCTCAATTGAGACATTGATGAAGAGTTGTATATGATGCAACCCAAAGGTTTTGTCGATCCTAAAGATGCTAACAAGGTATGCAAACTTCAACGGTCCATATATGGATTGAAGCAAGCATCCCGAAGTTGGAATCAACGTTTTGATAAGGTAATCAAAAGTTTTGGTTTTATACAAACTTATGGAGAAGCTTGTATTTACAAGAAAGTGAGTGGTAGCTCTGTAGCATTCTTAATACTATATGTAGATGACATATTGTTGATTGGGAATGATGTAGACCTTCTTAATAGTGTCAAGGAATATTTGAATAATAGTTTTTCAATGAAAGATCTTGGCGAAGCAGCTTACATATTAGGCATAAAGATTTATAGAGATAGATCGAGACGCCTAATATCATTGTCACAAAGTACATATTTGGACAAAGTTATAAAGAGGTTTGGAATGGACGATAGCAAGAAAGGGTTCTTGCCCATGTTGCCCAATACGACCTTGAGTAAAACTCAAAGTCCAGCAACGGCAGAAGATAGAGAAAGGCTGAGTAAGACTCCCTATGCCTCAGCCATAGGATCTCTAATGTATGATATGCTATGTACTAGCAGATATCAAAGTGATCCAGGAGTGGATCATTGGACAGCGGTCAAAAACATCCTTAAGTACTTGAGAAGGACTAAGGATATGGTTCTTTCTTATGGAGGTGATGAACATATCGTTGTTAATGGTTACACCGATGCTAGTTGGAACACCGATCCAGATGATTCTAAATCTCAATCTGGATACGTATTTACTTTGAATGGTGCAGTAGTTAGCTGGAGGAGTGCAAAGCAAAGCGTTGTAGCGAGATCTTCAACTGAATCAGAATACATAGCTGCTTCGGAGGCTTCACAAGAAGCGATATGGATGAATGAGTTCATTACAGAGCTCGGTGTGGTTCCAAGTGCGCTGGACCCAATGTCTATCTACTGTGATAACATGGGCGCCATAGCCAATGCGCAAGAACCAAGGTCACACAAGAAGCTGAAGCACATCAAGCTACGTTTTCACGCTATTCGAGAACATGTCCAAGATGGTGACATAAATATTTGCAAAGTACACACAGATCTGAATGTGGCGGATCCGTTGACTAAACCTCTCCCGAGGGCAAAACATGACCAACACCAAACTGCCATGGGTGTTCGGTATATTACCATGTAATCTAGATTAGTTGACTCTAGTGCAAGTGGGAGACTGTTGGAGATATGCCCTAGAGGCAATAATAAATGTAGTTATTATTATATCTTTGTGTTTATGATAAATGTTTACATTCATGCTATAACAGTATTAACAAGGAAACATTAATACTTGTGTGATTTGTAAACTAAATTAGAGTCCCTAGTAAAGCCTCTTTATAATACTAGCTTGTTGGCTAATAAATGATTATGGTTTCCCTATCATGAACATTGAGATGTTATTAACAACAAGTGACGAGGTTTAATCTCGTCAATGCCCATTGTTATGGACTTGGGTTTTGGAGAAGATGGGGATGCTGGAGATCGTGGAACGGTTAACAGACAAGCAACCAGGGGACACAAGATTTACCCAGGTTCAGGCCCCCGGAGGGAAAACCCTACTCCTGCTCGTCTGCTCTTGATTACGACGGAACCGAAGGTTACAGGGTGCCCAGATTCAATCTGGCGTGAGGTGCGTATGCGAGAGTATGAGTCGAGAGATCTAGGACGTGCCCTCCTGGCCTTTATATAGACTTAGGCAGGTCCCGGGCATAGTCCTAGTCGGTTACAAGTTCTAGGGTTTTACCCCTTTGAATTTCCTATCTATGCTAGTCTTGCTCTCCAAGGATCCGAAGGCGTCATGGGCCTTGGCCACCCGAAAATATTCATGGGCCAGTGTATATCTGCTGTGGGCCTTCCTTGGGCTGGACCAGGTATGCTGAAGTCATGTACCCGTAGGGTATAACCATGTCAGTAGCCCCCGAGTGATCAGTCGAATCGTAGATTCGGCTGAGGACTCTTCCATCTTTCGGGTGCAACTATGTATTAATAGTATATGTGTGTAGGGATTGTTGACGCGTGTGCCTGACTCACCCGACGGATCAGGGTCAGTTAACTGTCTTAGGACGAAACAACACGATCTTCTTCAAGTTCGATTCCCTCAACTCGGACCTGGAACATATGCTGGCGTAATTCGACTCAGGCCGCGGAGGACTTATAGGAGTGGAATTCCAGTGATTTTAATTAATGTACCCAACGCGTCCGTCGGGATTTTTCATCACGCCTATTGACATGGATTTGTACTAGCAGAGCGCAGTCATGTACGTTGCCAGGCCGTCAGATGATATCTGCAGGTCTTATCTTTGCGTCGCAGACGCAGCATCCGAACATTTGTCACTGCGGAGGTGTTTCGGGTGGCCAAGGAGATTGTCGCTCACTCAGCGTTTGTTGGGGAAGAGATGCCAAAAAGTTTTTGCGTGCTGATCTGAAAGATCACAGTCGAAGAATTCATAGGGTGCGCGACCAGCGCTCCCTATGGGAGTAGCCCCCGAGTGTCTGTTCGAGTCGTAGACTCGAGCAGAGACTTTAGTTCAAGCATTGTTCAGTTGTTAAGTCCGTAGGACTCAAAAATTTTCGGATGCTTAAATCCATCCTCCCTATGGGAGTAGCCCCCGAGTCCGTAGTGGAGTCATAGACTCGACGTAGGACTCGAAGAAATATTTTGTCGTTATTCATCTTCCGGGCGCGCGGCCAGCGCTCCTGATAGGAGTAGCCCCCGATTATTTAGTCGAATCGAAGATTCGACTGAGTACTCTTAGCTGTGGAGCCGAAGAATTGTATTTGGTGCTAGTATAGCTTTTGATGACATCAGTGCTGACGATCAATGACCTCAAGCATCTGCTACGCCAGAGATGACTTGACTGGACGAACGTGGGTCCCACTTGCTGACTTTGAATTGACCGGTCACGGGCGGCGTGGAGATAATTACGGCGTCTCCTCGATTTCCGCGCGTAGTGGACGGCGTGGTAACGACGGTTCGTTGTGATGGTGACACGTGTACGGTCAGATCTGCCGTTGGCGTTAGGTCTTCTGGATGGACGGCTGCCGTGCGTCGTCTTCGCTGTTATAATCATTGGGGGAAACCGCGGTTTGTTTTCACCGCACCAGTTCTTGTGTTCACTGCCTCCTTGTGCTCGAGCGATTCTTGCTTCGCGCTGGGATTTCCTTCCACATTTCCGTCGTTCTTTCTGCGTTTTCACCATCGGCGCCGCCGTAGCGAAATGGGGAAACCAAAGAAATCTTCATCTGCGGTTGGGACCAGCGCCGCCGGAGGAAAGAAGGGCACCGCCACTACTCGCGTCACCGATGGTGGCTGGCGGCGATCAGAGACGCGGGAGAGCGATCTCTGCAAGCTTCGCGAGCGGGGCCTGATCCCGCAAGATAGGGAGGCCGTCAAACTCCCCGGCAATGAGGTAATCCCCCGTCCCCATCTAGGTATCGGGTTATGTTTCTCGCCTTCGTTTTGCGTGGGTTTTCTTTTCCGGTCCACGACTTCCTCCGTGGACTGCTCTTCTTCTATGGGATTCAGCTTCATCATCTGTCTCCCAATTCTCTTCTCCACATTGCGTGTTTTATCACTTTTTGCGAGTGCTGGCTTGGCATTGAGCCGCACTTTGGCCTCTTCCGGAAGCTCTATTCCGTGAAGAGGCAATCTGGTTCGGATGGTGTGTATCCCATTGGGGGTTTCATCATCTCCCTTAGTCCCAATCTGCTCTTCTTTTCCTTTTCCATGTACGAATCTGTCCAGTACTGGCGGAGGCGATGGTTTTATATCCGCGACTCCGTAGTGCCCGGGCAAGATTTTGGTCTTGTTCCCTTTGACCCCTCCCAAATGATTGAGCGAAAAAGGTCTTGGAAAAACCAAATCCTGGACGGTGAGGTGGCGGAGATAGAGGCCCTTTACCGTCGGGTGGAGGATCTCCAGCTGATTCCGGAGAAGGAGGTGAACGGCGTGGACATCGTCCGGACTTTTCTTGAGCGTCGGGTGCAGCCTCTCCAAGCGAGGGCGCACCCGATGTTTCTTTATTCTGGGCGCCGTGATCCGACGAGGATTTCGGCTGAGAAAATGTCCGAGGGGGATCTTGACAGGGCCCTTCGCGCGCTGCTGAAGTTCAAAGCCGGAGAAGAAATCCTGGGGAAGTCGCTAACTCCTCCATTTTCTTCGACGTTGGCCGTACCACAGGTGTAGATTTGTGCACGTAGTGCTTTTTGTCGGTTGTGTTTTTATTTCCTTTGTTTACTAACAAAGTTCCTTCTGATTTTGCAGAGCTTCAAAGTGTCGGGCATGGTACCGCCGTTGCCCGAAAGGTATCCGAATGCCCCGGATAATGAAGTGGTTGATTCCGTGTCCGAGCTACCGTCGGCGCGATCTCCGGCGGAGGATGCCGATGAGTCGAGTGAGGACCATACGCGAAAACGGTCACGGAGCTCCAGCGAGTCTTCGGATGCCTCGACTCCTCCGACTCCCAGAAACCCTCTGGGCCTTGAGCGTCATAGTGATGGTCATGGAGGTTCGTCTTCTCCCATTCCTGCCATTCCTGTGCGGGCTGTAGCGCCGCACCCGCCAGCGAAGCGGAAGAAGGAAGAGAAAAAGGAGGAGAAGAAGGAAGAAAAGAAGGAGGAGAAGAGAGCCCGAAGGACTTCTCCTGTCTTTGACCTGAGCTCACTGGGCTCGTAAGTTTCTTGCTGTACTATTGTCCTTTTTCCTTCATGATTGTTGTGCTTGTGCTGATTGGTTCGTATGCAGGCATTCCTCCCACGATTCCTCCAGTGGTGGTGCGCGGGAGATGATGGGGGAGTCGAAAATTGCGTCTCCTCCTCCTTAGACGGTGGCGACTTCGGGTGGCGCGGCTACGGATCCTCCGTTGCAGGAGGTGCAGGTGGTTGCGCCTCAGAATTTCGCAGGCGGTCCTTCGGAGTCACCATCAGAGCATGTAAGTTTTTCTGCTTCATGTCACGGGGGGAGCCCCCGAGTGTCTTCGTGTGAAAATTTTGTTTTTACTCCTTTGTGTTGGGCGTAGCCCCCAAGCCCTTTTCTTACTGCTATTTCTTTTTCTTCAGCCTTTTGTGCAGGAGGCCAAGCGGCTGGTGCAGGAGCGCCTGGCGCTGGAGGCTAACCTTCGGCAGCTTCAAGGCATCTATCTGCCTTTTAATGCCTCTCTTATTTATCTTGGTCCTGTTTTTTTTTTTGACACTTGCTTGTCTTGAATGCAGAGGAGCATAACAATTCCCTCCGTGAGGTCGACGCTCTCAAAAAGAGCCTTGGTCAATCGGAGCAGAAGGCTGAAGCCGCCGTTGGCGCGAAAGAACGCCTCGAGCTAGAGCTGACTAAGGCAGCCGAAGCGAAGGAGCGTCTGCAGCAGGAGGCCGCAGATCGTGAGGAGCAGCTGGCCACCGTTGCAGCTGCTCGTGAAAGAGAGGTGGCGGCGAAGCTCATGGCTGCTGCCAAGGCTATTTCGGGTGAGTGCTAGTTTTGTACTTGTTTCTTTTTCTTCGGGTCTTCTTCTGTGCTGCTTTTCTTCATGCTTTCCTTCTTATTTTTTGTCTCAGATGCCGCAGGCATCGAGTTCGACCGCGGTGCTCTAGAGCACGGGAGTGCTCTAGATGATGCCACTGGGGCGGTCGAAGACCGCTGCAGCACCGTCGTCAGCTCCCTTGCCAAGGCGAAAGAGGTCCTTGGTCGCTTCTACAAGGAGCTTGTCCCGAAGGGCGCAACCCTTGATGATGTGGATGCTCTGGCGGAGGCTCTGTCAGTCGAAGCGCCTGCGGCGTACAAGCGCAAGCAGAAAGGCATCGGTGCGTCCGTCGGGCTGGCGATGGCCTTGGCGGCTGGAGCGGAGCTAGATCAGCCCCAGATCACCTCTCGGATGCCGATGGCTGCGGATGGATCCGAGGTAGCCTTTGCTGCCTACTCTGCTTGCTGCAAGCGATATGGGCCCAAGCTCATTGATTTGTTGTCTGAGTATGCACTGCGGCAGCAGGGCGGGGCCAAAGCTAGGCAGTCTGGCTCCGAGGCGACTCAGGGTGCCGCATCTTAGGCGTTTGTAGACGTAGGGTAGTTGGTAGTCTACTTTTGTTGTAAATATCATGAGGAACACCATCCTTGTGCCATGTAGTGGCCTTATATGTTTAATGAATTCTTCTGAGTTGTGCTCTATAATTGTGTGAAATGTGTTTGTCCCTTTCTTTTTCTGCTGCTCTAGGTTCCTTCGGGTGCTGACCCTGTTGACGCCCCATCCGCAATGCCGTTGCGACCATCCTTGGATGATTCCTCGCAGCTTACTTTTCTTCGGGATCGTGTGCGTAGTCTGGAGAGGCAGTTGCTCGGGTTACGCGGTCATGCCGACGTTTGGAAGTCCAAGGCTGATCGTGGTGCAGCCAGAGAGGAGTACTTGATGGCGGAGCTGGTTCGGCTGTCCGAGCAGCTGCAATGTAAGTTGTTCTTGTAGCTCAGTTCTTCGGATGAGCCTGCTGGCCTTACTCTTGTTTTGTGTGATTGTCGCAGGTGCGAATCTTGCTCCGAGGGAAGAAAAGGAGCGTGTCGCTGTTCGGGTCAATTGCTTGACTCAACAGGACATGGAGGCCGGCGGCTTCTTCTGGATGGATCGCGATCGCGCCATGGCTCTGGCGACAGTGCAGGATCGTGTTCATCAAGTTTCTCGGGTGCTCCGCCAAGTGCAAACATCGCTTTCCTCGGTGTTGCACGTCATGTTTCCTTTGGATGCCGTACCGACAACCCTTGCGGGTCTTCTGTCGAAGTTTCGGAACGTGAGCAATGTCAAGGAGTTGGTGCGGCAACAGCTCATCGCAGGAGTGAAGGCTGCATTGTCTCTTGTGAGGCTGCACCGGCCTGACGTGGATTTGGCTGTTGTGGCCGCTGGGCCACCTCTTCGCCCTGATGGCGGTGAGTGGGACATGCGTCCGCATTACGCAGCTGTAAGGCAGTATGCCGAACATGTCGTAGATTTGTTTGAGCAGCGTGCCCAGGTTATTCTTCAACATAGGTAGTACCTGTAAAAAGAGATAGATGTAAAGTTTGTATATTTCGGCTGGGCGTGTTGTGCCCTTTGTTGTAAAGGTTTGTTTGTTGTGAGCATGCAGTGCTTTTGATTAAGTATGTGTCCTTTTCGTTTGCCTGACGTTGTTAGCTACTCAGGTGTACATGTTTGATCCTTAGTCGATGAAATCGTGAGGTGGGGGAGCCCCCGAGTGCGTTTGTAGCATGTAGTAAAGTTGCAAAAGTAGTGAACTGAAGATTTGGGGCGAGACACTTAGCTTTATTTATATCGTAATGGAGGAGGTACATTGTTCGGCTGAATAGCCTTGGCTGAAAGCCTTATTGAAAGTAAAGTGGTAGGTAGCTATGGATAGAATCGTCGCAGGTGCGCGATGTTCCATGGGTTGGAGTATGCGACTCCAGACTCCACGTGCTTGAGGCGATAGGCGCCACCTGGGATGACTTCGGTGATGACGTAGGGTCCTTCCCATGGTGACTCGAATTTATTCGGTCGCTTTTGCTTGAGTCGCAAGACGAGGTCTCCTTCGACGAAGGACCTTGGGCGCAGCCGGCGGCTGTGGTAGTTGCGGAGACTCTGCTGGTACACCGCTGATCGAGCTGCTGCTATATCCCGTGCTTCGTCGAGTGTGTCGATAGCGTCTTCAAGTGCAAGCGTGGATTCGGCTTCGCTGTAAGCGACGACCCGTGGGGCCTGGTGGCGTACCTCGGCTGGTAGCACGGCTTCGGCTCCGTGTACCATGAAGAACGGTGTGTAGCCGGTGGAGCTGTTTGGCATAGTCCGTAAGCTCCACAGGACGGATGGTAGCTCTTCGTCCAGTTTCCAGCTTTTTGTTCGAGTGAGCTCATGAGGCGCTTCTTGATGCCGGCGCCGATTAGGCCGTTGGCCTTTTCCACTTGCCCGTTCTTTTGCGGGTGTGCCACTGAGGCGTACGTGATGTTGATCCCAAGGCCTTCACAGAAGTCCTGGAATTCTTCGGAGATGAAGTTCGATCCATTTTCGGTGATGATGCTGTGCGGTACGCCGAACCTGTAGACAATGGACTCGAGGAACTTGACGGCAGTTTTGCCTTTCTGGTTGGTGACCGGCATGGCCTCGATCCACTTGGTGAATATGTCGACTGCAACCAGGAGGAAGACGTGTCCCCCTTTCGAGGATTTTGGCAGTTTGCCAATCATGTCGAGGCCCCATTGGGCAAAAGGCCATGCTATGGGTATGGGTCTGAGCTCGGACCCAGGTGCGTGCGGTTTGTCGGTGAACCGTTGGCATCCATTGCATCTTCGGACGATATCCTTTGCGTCGCTCATGGCTGTTGGCCAGTAGAATCCTGCTCGTAGAGCTTTGGCGACAAGGGAGCGGCTGCCTGCGTGGTGGCCGTAGATGCCTTCATGGATGTCTTGGAGTATGGCCTTGCCGTCGTCGATGGTGACGCACCGTTCTAGTACACCCGTGATGCTGCGCTTGTACAGCTCGCCGTTGATGATGGTGAAGGCTTTTGACCGGCGAGATATGCGCCGGGCGTATGTTGGGCTGTCAGGCGGTTCTCCGTTTATCAAGAACTGGAGGTATGGTCGCGTCCAAGTTTCTTCGACTGCCATGACCTGCATTAGGTTTACCATGGCTACCTCTGTGTCCAGTTTTTTGGGTCCTTCGTGTCCTTCGGGTAGCGTAGCTCCCGAGTGTTCTGCTTCTTCGGGTGATCCCTTGGGGAATTTCCGCTTGATGGATGGCACGCAGATTTGTTCGAGGAACACACTTGGTGGCACCTTTGCGCAAGTGGAGCCGATGTTGGCGAGTCTATCGGCTTCCTCGTTGCTCTCTCTTCCAACGTGCCGAAGTTCGCAGCCGTCGAACTCTCCTTCGAGTGCGTTGTAGAGCGCGCGGTACGCGATCATGTTTTCGGCGTGTGCGTCGCACTCATTCATCGTCTGCTAGACGACGAGGTTGGAGTCACCGTAGATGACCAGGCGCGTTGCGCCGCATATCTTTGCCATCCTCATGCCATGGATGAGGGCTTCGTATTCGGCCTCGTTGTTGGAGGCTCTGAATTTCATCCGAAGAACGTACTTCATCTTGTCGCCTTGCGGGGAGGTCAGTATGACCCCTGCTCCTGCTCCGGCTTCACGCTTGGAGCCGTCGAAGTGCATTGTCCATGACTGCGACATGTATGGGGTGTCTGGCAGCTGCAGCTCCATCCAATGTACCAGGAAGTCCGGAAGGACTTGAGATTTGATTGCGTGTCGCTTCTCGTAGACGATGTCCAAGGGTGACAGTTCGATGCCCCACAGGGCCACCCGTCCTGTGGCCTCTGGATTATTCAGGATGCTGTTCAGGGGTGCCTCGTGGATGACCATCACTTGGTGCTCCTGGAAGTAATGGCTCAGCCGTCGAGCCGTCATGAACACGCCGTAGGCTAGCTTCTGGTAGTGAGGGTACCTCTGCTTTGTTGGTGTCAGTACCTCGATGAGGTAGTAAATTGGGCGCTGGACCCTGTCGGTCTTGCCTTCTTCGGGTCGTTCGACCACGAGTACGGTGCTGACCACCTGGTGTGTGGCTGCTATGTACAGCAACAGGGGCTCGCGCTCCTTTGGCGTGACCAAAACGGGCGAGGTGGAGAGGAGCCGCTTGAGGCTTTCGAATGCGTCGTTGGCTTCTGGTGTCCACTCGAACTTGTCTGCCTTGCGCAACAGCTGGTAGAATGGTAGGGCCTTCTCGCGCATGCGGCTGATGAACCTACTTAGCGCCGCTACTCGTCCTGCGAGCTGCTGGACGCCCTTGAGGTTTTTCGCCTTCTCCATCGTCATGATGGCTCTGATTTTCTTCGGTTTCGCCTCGATCCCTCGTTGAGAGATGAAGTACCCGAGCAACTGACCCGATGGGACGCCGAAGGCGCACTTTTCGGGATTGAGCTTGATCCTGTAGCGATCAAGGTTGTCGAACGTCTCGTGGAGATCGTCGATCAGTGTCCTTTCCTCCCTGGTTTTTATTACTATGTCGTCGACATAGACTTGGACGTTGCGACCGATCTGGTCCTTGAGGCAGGCCTGCATGCATCGCTGGTACGTGGAACCCGCGTTCTTTAGCCCGAAGGGCATTGTGTTGTAACAGAATACTCCGAACGGTGTGATAAACGCCGTTTTCTCCTGATCTTCGACCTTGAGTCGAATCTGGTTATAGCCTGAGTAGGCGTCGAGGAAGGAGAGTTTCTCGCAGCCTGCAGTCGAATGGATGATCTGGTCGATCCGAGGGAGAGGGAAGTGGTCTTTTGGGCAGTGCTTGTTTAGTGACGTGAAGTCCACGCACATCCGCAGGATGTCCGTGTCCTTCTTTGGGACCATCACTGTGTTTGCAAGCCACTCGCTTTCCTTGATTTCCCTGATAAAGTCTGGAGCGAGCAGTCTATTGATTTCCTTGCCGATAGCTTCGGCTCGTGGCTCCGACAGTCTTCGGATGGACTGCTTGACTGGCTTGGTGTCTAGAAAGACATTGAGTGCGTGCTCGGCGAATTCCCTGGGAACTCCTGGCATGTTCGCAGGACACCAGGCGAAGATTTCCCAGCGCTCACGGAGGAATTCGACGAGCGCGCCTTCCTATGCAGAGCTGAGGTCGTTGGCGATCAGGGCCGTCCTGTAGGCATCCGTCGGATGGACCTGTACTTTCTTGGTGTTGATGGTGGAGTCGAAGGACATGTCAGGTGCGTTCTGCGTTGAGACTGGGGGTACCCCATTGTCCGTCACCTCGCGGAGCCTTACAAGCTCGTCTTGCATGCCGAAAGACTGGGAGATTTTGTTGAAATCCCTGTCGCATTGGTCCGATCGGGTGAAGCTCCCGTGGACTATGATGACGCCCCTTGGTCCTGGCATCTTGAGTAGTAGGTATGCGTAGTGTGGGACGGCCAGGAACCTTGCGAATGCTACACGCCCCAGGATGGCGTGGTATTGCGACGGCCAATCCACCACTTCGAATTCGAGTCGCTCTTGCCGAAAGTTGTCCGGCTTCCCGAAGATGACGTCGAGCCCTATTTTGCCCAGGGGGAATATGCCCTTTCCTGGGACAATGCCGTGGAACGTTGTGTCTGATTGTTCCAGGCTGCATTGCGGGATCCGCATAGCTGCTATAGTGCTTGCGAAAATTAGGTTGATGCCGATGCCGCCGTCCATGAAGACGCGACTCATCTCGAAGCCTCCGATCTGCGCCTCCAGCACCAGGGCAGCATGACCTGGGCGAGGGATCTGGAAAGGGTGATCCGCGCGAGTGAATGTGATGCAGGACTCCGATCCGCTGAGGTACTCAGGGATTGCAGGCGGAGTTGCCACGGCCAAGTTGATTTGTCGGGTGATTTTCTTCTGCACCCTATTTGTGGGGCGTCCCTTCTGGATCATATTTAGTGCTCCTTTTGGTGGGGGGTACCCGATCCCGGTGTTGTTCTGCGCTGGCGCGACTGGTTGGTTTGGGCCTCCAATAGGCGGCGGCGGAGGAGCTTCGTGTGCTACTTCTCCTGGCGCAGGCGCGTTTCCAAACGCAGGGATTGGGGCTTGTTGCCTCATCTGCACCATGCTTTCGCTGAGTTTCTGGAACTCGCGGAAGTCCTTGAGCATGTGGTTGGCTTTCTTTTTGCCATCCTGTTTGTCGATGTAGAAGTGGATGGTGCATGGACCTGAAAGTTTGTCGAATGCTGAGGGTCCATTGTCGCGGTCGCGGCGTTGCCACGACTATGCTGGTCGTCCGTTGTCGCGGAAGATTCCTCCGCGGTATCCTCCGCTGTTGCGGCTGTTGTCGTTGCGGCGGTCGGCGTAGCCGGCCGCGACCATGTCGGGTCCGTCGCGGTCCTCGTAGACGCACGATCTCCTCTTGTTGCGGTGTTCCCTTCTGCGGCCGTAGTCGTCCTCTTCATCCGATTGTGCTCGGTGAATGCAATCTTCGCCGTCAGCCCACCTGTTGGCGATGTCCATGAGGTGGTCGAGTGTCTTGGGCTTGACATGTCCAAGTTCCTCCTTGAAATCTTGGCATTTGACGCCGTCTCTGAAGGCATCGATGGCCCTCTCCTCTGATATATGTGCAGCGGAGTTCTTGGTGGTAGACCAGCGTAGTATGTACGAGCGAATAGATTCGCCCGTTCTCTGAGTGCAGGCTCGCAACTCTTCGATTGAGGCGGGCCTCTTGCTAGTGCCCTTGAAATTTCGGATGAAGTTGTAAGCTAGCTCCTCCCAACTTCGGATGGATCCTGATGATAGGCTGCTGAGCCAGACCCGCGCCGCGCCTGTCGGCTGCAGCTGATGGCATTGCATGGCGGTTTCTTTGTTACCGCCGTGCAGCTTGACGGATGACAGATGGTCGCTGAGCCAAGATTTTGGATCTTGTGTGCCGTTGAACTTTGGAGTATCCGAAGGAAGCTTGAAATTGCATGGCATCTGTGTTCGCCAAACAGATCTGCTGAAGCATCGAGCTCCGCAGAGTTCTCCTTCATCTTCATCCATCTCGGACTCGGATGAGCATGCGCGTTTGGCTCGTGCTTTGTCGATTTTGCGCTGTGTAAGCGCGTCTCTGGCGTCGTAGTCGCGTTTGTGGCGATGCGAGATCTTCTTCCTTTGAGGAAGGTCGTGCTCCTCCTCCTCTTCGGATGAAGGGGTGGGGCTCCGGTCGCGCCTGGCCGGAGCTTTCTTCTTCGGCTCCGCAGGAGCGTCTTCGTGGAGCGCAGCTCCGACGAGTCCGAGTCCGGTGAGTGCGGACTTACGCATGGCTCTTTTTGGGTACCCTTCCGGAGTTTGGTGGGCCGCGAGATACGCAGTGGATGCCATGATCGCAGCTTGTGGTGTCTTCGGGATGATGTTGCCGTCAGCATCCATATCCATGAACGATGTGTGGAGAGTTCGGGTCACATCACGACGCTCCTTGGGATCCATGTTCTCCACCCGCGAGCGGTGCTTGTTTCCCTGGTTTCCGTTCGTGCTAGAGCCGGGTGCCATGGCGGAGAGCGCAGCTCGTCGCGCGCTGAACTCAGAGGCTGCTTGCTTGCGTTTGTCGAGCGTCTCTTGCATCTTGACTTGCTTCTTGTGCTCCTCAATGAGGAGGTAGTGGTATGCCCTCAGTAGGTCACGTGGGGAGTCCACAGGTAGGACTATGTCACCTGCGACGGCACGGCGTGCCTGGACCCATCCTTCTTTGCTAAGTTGGATGACGTGGCCGTTGTTTTCCCCTTTGGGTGGGGGGGACTGGCTTCTTCTGTTCCCGCCGTTTCCGCCATTTCTGTCCTGCGGGTTGGGGTTCGTGTTGGGCGGCGGGTTAGGCGTTTGCTGCTCCTGGATGACCGCGGCGCATTGGTAGCACTCGTAGATCGGTCCGCTGCTGCCGCAGCTTTCGGATCCGGAACCGTAGGTCCCTTCATCCGAAGGGGGATCTCACAGATCGGAGTTGCAGCTGCTGCTGTCGTAGAACTCATCTGTCGATGGTGATGTGCGCAGCACGGGGTGTGGAGCCCACGAGGCGGGCCTGATTGACGGCACGGGCACCCGCTCAGGAAGGCGGAGGGTGCCAGTTTGCCCCACCTGGAAGCAGAAGCTCCCGAACAAAATTTCGAGTCCGTCGCCTACGGGCTCGAAATCCTTCATGGTGGCCGGCGAGTGGTCGGTGAAGTCGAAAGTGCCGAAGAGGAGGTGATTCTCTGTCGCCGCGGAGTTGTAGATCGATTGGGTCGGTACCGTCACAATCGCACAATCAGCAGCCCCGTTTCCCATAGACGGCGCCAATTGACGAGGTTTAATCTCGTCAATGCCCATTGTTATGGACTTGGGTTTTGGAGAAGATGGGGATGCTGGAAATCGTGGAACGGTTAACAGACAAGCAACCAGGGGACACAAGATTTACCCAGGTTCAGGCCCCCGGAGGGAAAACCCTACTCCTGCTTGTCTGCTCTTGATTACGGCGGAACCGAAGGTTACAGGGTGCGCAGATTCAATCTGGCGTGAGGTGCGTATGCGAGAGTATGAGTCGAGAGATCTAGGACGTGCCCTCCTGGCCTTTATATAGACTTAGGCAGGTCCCGGGCATAGTCCTAGTCGGTTACAAGTTCTAGGGTTTTACCCCTTTGAATTTCCTATCTATGCTAGTCTTGCTCTCCAAGGATCCGAAGGCGTCATGGGCCTTGGCCACCCGAAAATCTTCATGGGCCAGCGTATATCTATTGTGGGCCTTCCTTGGGCTAGACCAGGTATGCTGAAGTCACGTACCCGTAGGGTATAACCATGTCAACAAGATCATATCGTTAGGAGAATGGTATGATGGACATACTCCTATAGATAAGCGTAGCATAAAGATCAAGTCATTTTAATAGTTCAATTGCTATATGCTTTCTGATACATAGTAACCTAATTCCTTCGACCATGAGATCATGCTTATCACCATCACCGGAAGGATGCTTTGATGACATCAAACACCACACCATAACTGGGTGGCTATAAAGGTGGCATTGAGTGTTTGGAAAGTATGGGTTGAGACACATGGATCAAGAGTGGGATTTGTCCATCCATATGACGGATAGATATACTCTGGGCCCTCTCGGTGGAATTTCATCCAATTGGCTTGCAAGCATGTGACTGGCTCACAAGGGATCACATATCACGGGAACGAGAAAAGAGTACTTATTAGTAACGAGGTTGAACTAGGTATGTAGAGATACCGATGATCAAAACCTCGGAGAAGTAAACTATCGTGAGACAAAGGGAAATTGGTATCGTATGTAAGTGGTTCATTCGATCGCAAACAAATCGTAGAAATATGTGGGAACCATATGAATTTCCAGATTCCTCTATTGGTTATTGTTCGGAGAATTGTCTCGATCATGTCCGCATAATTCACGAACCGTAGGGAGACACACTTAAGGATTCGATGTTGTTGAGTAGTTATGGAATGATGAGTAAGAGACCGAATGTTGTTCGGAGTCTTGGATGGGATACGGGATATCACGAGGAGATCCGGAATGGTCCGGAGAATAAGATTCATATAAGGAAAGTCCTGTTTCGGGGTTGGAGAATGGTTCCGGTGTTTTCATCAGGAATGTTCTAGAAGGTTCCGGAAGGTCCGACACTCCGGAGGGGAAGGGTACATGAATGTGTCATAACAAGTTAGAATGGTTGCATCATGTACTAGGCTAGAGTAGGAAACCTACTTGGGGAGGAGTTCCTCTCCCTCCACCCGCCGGCCTTGGAGGCCGAGTTGGGGGAGGACTCTCCTCCCCTGGCCGGCGCCCTCCCACCTATATAAGGAGGGGCAGGGGTGCCCCTCTAGACACACACTTGGCCCCACTAAAACCCTAGACCTGGCCGCCGGCCCCTCTTGCAGCCGCCGCCGCCCTAGGGCAAACCTTAGCCGCCGACTTGGGCTCTCCCCTTGCCCTAGACGCCGGCCTAGCCCTCTCTCCTTGGTACCTCTAAACCCTAGATCGCCAAGGCCTCTCTCATAGTCCACCATACTCGCTCTGGCTTAAGGCGAAGCCCTGCGAGATCTCCCCTCTAGTTCCGGTACCACGCCGTCGTGTTGCCGGAATCGCGAGGAGAGTGCTACAACCTCCGCTGCCTGATGGAACGAGGGAGAGGAAGATCTTCATCGAGTACCGAACGTGTGACCGACTATGGGAGCGCTGCCGGAACGCAGCGCCGGAAGGATCGTCTACACGATCTTGAGATCGGCAAGAGTATGACTACATCACCCACGAGAATCCGCTCTCGTTAAACACTTTGGAATCTTCGAGGGTGAGTTATTCTATCGACTCGTTGCTACAATCGAGTAGATAGATCTTGGCTTGTTTGTTTACATGAAGTAGAAAATCATTGTTTTCCATGCTACGAACCCCTACACTTCTTCGTCGCTAGAAGGACGCCGACAAGGAGAGAAGCAGCGTGTCAATGCCGCCGCCGTCCCTGCCTCACCGAGATGCCCGCCCGCCAAGATGCTCTGTACCAACATTGTCGACACCTATAAGACCCCCTGTCGCTGCTAGATGAGCCTTATCCTCTCCATATCCCCAATTTCTTCCTTAGCCAATCCCTAGCTCTGTCAGGCGTCTCGCTGCCCGCTGTCTCCGGCCTCCCCTCGACCAGCTTTTGGTGCCGGCGTGATCCCCTTACTCCCCTCGTTTGATTGACCATCTCGGAGAAAGCTGGCATGGTCCGAATAGCCTCAATCGAGGCCTCGGTCTCCGACGACCTCCGTCGCCATCCTTGTCGATTCCGAGCTCCTCGCTCCTTGTCGCCGCCTCCGTTCGATCCGTGGTGAGCTTCTGGTCCACAAGAACCCTCCCCCTTCCGCTCGCCGTCATACGTCGTTGTTGCCGAAGCTCCGGCAGCTAAAACAGGACGGCGCCACCACCATATGGTTGTCTGTGCCACGCTCTAACCAACCCTCCTAACCGCACAGTCCCACGAGCCCTCCTCCATCGTCGCCGTACACCACCTGCGAGGTGCTGGCAAGGATGACATCACACTGATGTCACCCTGACGTCAGGCGCAGGTCAGCGTTGGTCAAACCCGCTGTTGGTCGCATCCCCGCCTGCGTAGCAGCTGAGGCAACCTCGGGCCCCTCTATCAGCCATCGTGGGTAGGCGCTGCCTGAGTAAGAAATGTCCCCAGCCCTAGATGACGTCATATTGATGCAATAAACCCTTTTAATAATTCTAGAAATTGAATAAATCTTGTAAAATCAATAACTTATTATTTACAAGTCAGAAAAATATAAAAAATATATCAATTTTTTTATAAAAATGAGATCTATCTAACTAAGCTATAATCATGCATTTTTCAACAACTTCCATGACAATAATAATTATAAGAACATAGTAACCCTCATAGGTGATTTCGGAGTTTTCCCGAATTAGGGTTTATACCCCTCGGAACCTCTCTTAACTTGTTAAGCCTATTTTAGGGTTTCATTTCAACACAATTTAACTTGTCATATCATCATCATTTCTTGAGCATTGCACCAATGCCATGTGTTTATTGTTTCCCTCTCTTTCTGATGATTTGGTTTTTCCTGGTAGAATACGATATCGAGATCGAAGCCCGATATCAACACCATCGAAGATCGAAGATCGAAGAACAATACTTGACCAACTATAACCAAGCCAAGTACGAGGCTACTGAAGATTTGCTTATCGGTTATCAACTGGCAACGACAAGCATAGCCCCACCATGATAAAATCCTATGTTTTCAGAAGCATTTCAATTCCTGCCATGATGCATACGATTCTACTGTGGTCTTTTATCGATAGATAGAGTATCCTATCTATTGCATTACTCCCTTTGAGATTATATTACCTGATCCACTTCTCCTAGCATAACTAGGTTTGGCTTGTGTGCACTCCTAGAGCTTATATATGAGTTCTTCTTAGACATGCTTAGCTATCAGTGCTGGTTCATCCAGATGATGTATCAGATGCAGAGAATCTAGTATGACAGGAGAACATGATGAGATGATATCAGAGATGATATGAGTTTAAACATGCTAAGGCTTGTACGGGAGGCCACAGTGGGATGTGGTTTTTCTAGTCCCATGCTCGCAACCACTAGGAACCGAGTTCTTGACTTTGGAAACGAGACGAGCATACAACCACACAGGGCCTGGAAAACCTCACGAGTGACTAACTTGCCTATTAGATTCCATGAGTCACATAGTTCGGCGTTCCATTCGACATATGCATAGAAAACCTTTTGAAAGATTTGGCGGGTGAAGGTATATTCATAACAGGTAGGGAAGCATCGACCGGGTTGCTTGGGGTCGATGGAGCCCCTGGTAAACCAACCTCGCCTCACATCTTTAAGGACCGGCTTCGGGATTTCAGCTGTTACGGCAGAACCATCCTTATTGTGTGACTCATGGTCTCGGCGAAAGCAAGGTAAAGGTCGTTTCTAACCACCCTCTGTCGGCCTTCCAAGGAAGAGGGCTTATCTAGTGGCAATAAGAAAAGGTTAGTACGTGTGGGTAAAGTTGTACACCCCTGCAGGGTTAGATCTTTTTGAAAAGCCATGTTCATGGTTATGAATGCTTGGTGATCGAATTCTAGGATCATAGAGAACTATAAGCTAATCGTAAAACTTGCCAGATCAACATGTGCTTAAGGATGCTTCCTCTTGGGTACGAGGGAGTGATCCTAGATATGGTTTGATGATGACTTGGTGGATATCAAAAGGTGATGATCAATATTTGAGAGATGTCACTCTCTTATCCCCTTTCAAAATACTATATTTAGACGAGTTTCTTCTGCCTCTTGTTGTTACAAACTAAGATGGCTTTATGAAAAACAACTCCACCAGCCAGAAGTCTTGCGGAGTATACCCTGTACTCACCCTTGCTTTGTTGATACTTTTGTAGAAGAATAAGTGCTCCCCTGAAGATCATTTTGGTACTACATCGACACCGATGAATAGCTTGGAGTTCCCGGCCGGCATCCTAGAATCTATGGGCTGGGACGTCATCATTATGCTTCAAGCCTCTTAGGCCATTTGTTAATTTTGCTATACTTAATAGCGTAATATGCCTTCCATTGTTTGATGTTTGTGGTTAGTGACCTCTGCTTGTAATAATTTGGTACTCTGCTCAATTATGAGCTTGCTGTAATAAATTTTGTGTCGTAGGGACACTGTTGTGTTACCGATTCTTCACTGGATATTCTCGAGCTCAAGGTTAATATTATGTCAGACAGAGGTTGGGGATTTGTTTAGCCCTTATCCCGGGGGTGTCACACATGTCGTGTACACGTCCTAGGTAACCATTCTATTAGAAGAAATTTAGTTTGTTTGTTCAAGTACCATATACCAAATTATATGTAGTAGTTGCTACATTAATCCGTCCAGACTAAATATCGCTATGAAAGATCAAAGCTTGTCATAGTCAACTCCTTGAACATTGTCATAAAATACTTTACGACATGTCTAATTCTTTATAGATCCAAATACGACCGATAGGTTTTTACACCTTTCCGGAGGGGCTTCCAAGTTCAAAAAACTTGATTTCTCTTGTATGGAACTATCATGGATTTTAAGGCTTCAAGCCATTTGACGGAGTCAAGGCCCATCATCGCTTATTTTCATGTAGTCGGTTCATCATTGTCAAACAACAATGATTTACTCTCAAATCTTAGCATTTGATTATTTATCCAACCTACTTGGTTCAATAGGAACTTAGACCTCCGTGACCACAACCTTTGAGGCACGTGGCTGCCTCCGGAATGTTTTCTGGCACTGTGCAACTCAGCACATATTGCTAAGGTTCGTTAACCTTATTAAGGTTCTTTTGTCCTCCCACTTAACTTTCGTGAAAAATTCCTTTTTCAAGAAACTTCACGTTTCAAGCGACAAACCCTTTTGTCCTCGGTGTTATGGAGGAATACCCAATGGTTATTCGAAATAACTTACAAAGAAGTGCTCATCCGACTTTGGTTGTAAACATCTTACTTATGCTTAGCATACCAAAATTTAAGAAAGGACAACTTGGGTTTACCCCAAACCATAACTTATATGGTGTCATTTCAACAGATCAAGATGGAGCTCTTTCAGTGAAAAAGCGGTAGTCTCTAAAGCTTTAATCTTTTTAAAACATAATGGCAGTTTTGTAAGTAACACCTTTTATCCAACCATGTCAAACAAGGTTTTATTACAAATCTCAAATACTCCATATTCCTATGGTGTTTCGGGAGATGAAAATCTAGGTGTTTTGCTAAACTTGCAACTCAAATAAATCTGTTTATGATAAAATCATAAATTATTTATTTTCTTGTTACAATGATTTTCCACTTCATCTTGAAAGTCTTTGAACATTTTCAAATATTTCATACTTGTTTCTCATTAAGTGAATATTCACTCAAATTTCTGGAGAAAGCATATGAAGTTGAAATCCTTCGCTTACGACTACACATAATGGACTACATACATCGATATGTATAAATTCCAATAATTTAGTCGATCGTTCTTCTTTGGCCTTTGAACAAAGTTTTAATTATTCTGAGGAAAGTCTCACAATCATCACTTGATCAAATCAAAGACTCCAAAAATCCATGAATGTGGAGTTTCTTCATGTTTTCTTTCCAATATAATTTAAACGGCGATGTCACTTTGTAAGTGATATTTCAATCATTTGTCTTGCGACATTTTAGAATTAGTTTTTATGGATGTGATTTCTCCAACTACATTTGTAAATCATCCATATTATATGGAATACGGTAATTATTTGAACAATCTTTGTTCTCATAATACCTGATTAAAACAAATCTTGAAGGCAGGCTTTGATGTCAACGAGAAATACAAACAATAGTTTGTTTGTTTTCGATGAACATCATAACATATTCTCTTGCTAGTTACTTAGGCCAGTGTAGTTCATGAATTGCGTCATTCTGTATGAAATTTCATACCAACCAATTCGGTATTCAGTACCCAAGAACCACATTGTTTAACAAGCAAAGAATACAACCATAACATGTATATCATCTATATACCTAAACTTTATATTTCCACTCTCTTTATTTCTGCCAAATATATTTTCTAGATTCTCTTTCAGCATTTCCTTTTTTCCTTTTAAAAGCATCTATCAACATAAAAAGTGGCGCCATATACATGACACATAGTCCAAAGCTTGTATATTCAAAGACTAAAACCTTTGGACTTGCACTTTGAAGTAGATCATCATCATCAAATGATTGGCGTTCTTTCAAAATCCATTATTTAGTAATCTTTTTGTGTAGTAAACACTTTACATACATCTTCTATTCATCCTTATCATGACGACTTTCATGATCAAGCTAATGTATCTTATAAAGGCGAATCGTGAGTATAACGTTACTTTCCAAAACCCTTTTGGATGATTAGGATTCCTAGCATCTCCATCCTTCACAAATTCTCATCCAATATGAGAACATACATTATACTCTATCATATTGCAACCAAAACATTGTTTCAGATATCGTTATATCTGCCACACATTATGGTTTCTGAAACAATTTTTGCAGCTCCTAGATAACGTTGATATTTAAAAATAATCAAGAATCATGGAGGCAACATGATACTTTAGATACTAATACTGGAATTGTTACTCTCGATTTAATACTAATTATTAAATTTCATAGAGTAGATGGAGTTTTATGAAAGTTTTCAATAGGACTTTTAAACTTTAGATATACATTCAACAAAATACGATACCCGTTCGTCAAGTAAATATCTATAATTCTATAGTTCTATTATCTCAATTACAAATAATCATAAGGTGGTGAACTAATGCCAATGACTACAACAAATTATGCAAATTCACTTTGATTTAATTTATGATAAATTGAGTTCTAATAATCCAAATTGAAAATGAACTTCCACTCAAAAACGACATCCCTCGTGTCTTTTTGGTTATTACATGAACCAAATCCACTACACAAAGTCCTATCATCACGTGAGTCGGTGTAGCTTCAAAGGCGAGCATCTATATGGTCATCATATCAAAACATATGACTCATACTTAACCTTTCGGTCCGTGTTCCGAGGCCATTTTTGTACATGCTAGTCTTGCCAAGTAAGAAGCTTAGTATTCGCGTGTGTAAACTGTCTTACACCCGAGATATGCTCGTGTATTCAAGTACACCCGATCATCACGCGATGTCTTGAAGCGGAAAAACATAGTGGATGCATACTTAAGGAAGAACACATTTTTATCTTGATATCTAAATGAGGGATCATCTTATTATGTTAATAAAATGTCAAACTAGCAATATAAGATGCAACAAAGATCTTATGTGACAAGTGAAATGATATGGTCCTTGCACTTGATCGTTATCATGTGCATCGTGGTATGATCTTCATAGTTCCTTTATGTGTAAGGCCAAGGTATATGGAACTTACATGTTATGTGTGTTGTAAGAGTATCGACTTAAACTTTTACTTACAACATTACTATATCAGGACACTAGCCTAGCAACAATCTAAACTAGACGCTTCTAATTTATCTATTGCAAGTTTTATGTGGCTTGGGGCTTTCGAAGATAGAACCGTTCTTACCTACAAACATGGAACCACAACGAGGATAACCAAATTATTGAAAACTTGTTGCAAATTAGATATTGACTATAGTAGGAGAGACAGACACCCGCTAGCCACTTATGCAAAACTAGTTGCCTGTCAAGTGTGGAACAGGTCTCATGTGCGAGGACATGTAAAGTTTATCCGGGCCGCTTCATCCCACTATGCCACAAATATCCAAAGTACATCTAAGAAGCAATAACATGATCATCATCGCCCACATACTCATATGTGTACTAACCGTGCAAGCATATGAGACCTCCTCCGTCGTCCCAGCCAAAACAGGGCGGCGCCACCACCTTATGGTCACCCGTGCCGCGCTCTAACCAACCCTCCTAACCACACAGTCACATGAGCCCTCCTCCGACGTCCCTGTACACCACCTGCGAGGTGCTGGCCAGGATGACATCATAGTGATGTCACACTGACGTCAGGCGCGGGTCAGCGTTGGTCAAACCCGCTGTGGGTACCGTCCCCGCCTATGTGGCAGCTGAGATGGCCTCGGGCCCCTCTGTCAGCCACTATGGGTAGGCGCTTCCTCAGTAAGAAATGTTACCAGCCCTAGATGATTTCATATTGATGCAATAAACCCATTTAATAATTTTAGAAATTCAATAAATCTTGTAAATTAAATAACTTATTATTTATAACCCTTTTAAAAATATAAATAATATATGAAATTGTTCAGAAAAATGAGATCTATCTAACTAAGCTATAATCATGCATTGTTCAACAACTTCCATGACAAGTATAATTAGAGGAACATAGTAACCCTCATAGGTGAGTTTGGAGTTTTCCCGAATTAGGGTTTATACCCCTCGTAACCCCGCTTAACTTGTAAATCCTATTTTAGGGTTTCATTTCAATGCAATTTAACTTTCCATATCATCATCATTGCTTGAGCATTGCACCAATGCCATGTGTTGATTGTTTCCCTCTCTTTCCGATGATTTGGTTTTTCTTGGTAGAATACGATATCGAGATCGAAGCCCAAGATCAACACCGTCGAAGATCGAAGATCGCAGAACAATACTTAACCAACTATAATCAAGTCAAGTACAAGGCTCCCGAAGATTTGCTTATCGGTTATCAACTGGCAAAGGCAAGCATAGCCACACCATGATATAATCCTATGTTTTCGGAAGCATTTCAATTTCTGCCATGATCCATACGATTCTACTATGGTCTTTTATTGATAGATAGAGTATCCTATCTGTTGCATTACTCCCTTTGAGCTTATATTACCTGATCCACTACTCCTAGCATAACTAGGTTTGGCTTGTGTGCACTGCTAGAGCTTATATCTAAGTTCTTAGACACTCTTAGCTGTCAGTGCTGGTTTATCCAGATGATGTATCAGATGCAGAGAATCTAGTATGATAGGAGAACATGATGAGATTATATCAGAGGTGATATGAGTTTAAACATGCTAAGGCTTGTATGGGAGGCCACAGTGGGATGTGGTTTTTCTAGTCCCATGCTCGCCACCACTAGGAACCGAGTTCTTGCCTTTGGAACCGAGACGAGCGCACAACCACACGGGGCATGGAAAACCTCACGAGTGACTAACTTGCCTAGTAGATTTCACGAGTCACATAGTTTGACGTTCCATTCGACATATGCAAACCTTTTGAAAGATTTGGCGAGTGATGGTGCATTTATAATAGGTAGGGAAGCGTGGACTAGGTTGCTTGGGGTCGATGGAGCCCCTGGTAAACCAACCTTGCCTCACATCTTTAAGGACAGGCTCCAAGATTTCAGCAGTTACGGCGAAACCATCCATATTGAATGACTCATGGTCTCGGAGAAAGCATGGTAAAGGTCGTGTCTACCCACTCTCTGTCGGCCTTCCAAGGAAGAGGGCTTATCTAGTGGCATTAAGAAAAGGTTATTATGTGTGGGTAAAGTTGTACACCCCTGCAGGGTTAGATCTTTTCGAAAAGTCGTATTCACGGTTATGAATGCTTGGTGACAGAATTCTAAGATCATAGAGAACTATAACCTAATCATAAAACTTGCCAGATCAACGTGTGCTTAAGGATTATTTCTCTTGGGTACGAGGGGGTGATCCTAGATATGGTTTGATGATGACTAGGTGGATATCAAAAGATGATGATCAATATTTCAGAGATGTCACTCTCTTATCCCTTTTTAAAATAATCTATTTAGACGAGTTTCTTCCCCCTCTTGTTGGTACAAACAAATATGGATTTATGCAAAACAACTCCACCAGCCAGAAGTCTTGCGGAGTACACCCTATACTCACCCTTGATTTGTTGATACTTTTGTAGCAGATTAAGTGCTCCCCTGAAGATCAGTTTGGTACTACATCGACACCGATGAATAGCTTGGGGTTCCCGCTCGGCAGCCTGGAATCTATGGGCTGGGACGTCATCGTTATGCTTTAGGCCTCTTAGGCCATTTGTTAAGTTTGCTATACTTAATAGCATAATTTGCCTGCCATTGTTTGATGTTTGTGGTCATTAACCTCTGCTTGTAATAATTTGGTTCTTTGCTCAATTATGAGCTTGCTGTAATAAATTTTGTGTCGTAGGGACATTTTTATTTTACCAATTCTTCACTAGATATTCTCGAGCTAAAGGTTAAGCTTATGTCAAATGGAGGTTGGGGATTTGTTTAGCCCTGATCCCGGGGGTGTCACACATGTCGTGTACACGTCCTAGGTAACCATTCTATTAGAAGAAATTTGTTTTGTTTGTACAACTACCATATACCAAATTATATGTAGTGGTTGCTACATTAATCCATCCAGACTAAATATCGCTATGAAATATCAAATCTTGTCATAGTCACCTCCTTGAATGTAATATCCCAGATTTTAAAATAGGAAAGATTCACAGGTCTCATGTGCGTTGCATCATAGCATCTTTCAAAATCTCAATTTCAAAACCATTTCTGAAGAACCCTATTTGAAAAACCCTTCTATGCATCTATTAGGTCTTGTTTCAAAAACCTATGTTTGAATATTTTGAATGGACAGTATTATGTATCCCTAGTATTCCATATTCATATTATGAATCTTAGAAAAATTTACAAATAGGTTTGAGCTCATTTGGAGCTATTATGAAAAAGTTATGGAATAAGTACAAACAAATAAAGATATGAATAAAATGAAATTTACAAGGATTTATAAATCCACTACTTACAAACTAGTAAAAAGATTACAAATATGATCATACATTGATCTATTCGTTTTTAGAAAATTTTAGAAACAAAAATCATCTCATTTGGTCTATTTAATAAAAATATATTAAAGAAAACAAAAAATACAAAAGAATAAAAAGAACAACAAAAAAACCTAACTAACCTACTCTACCCAGACCAGACCAGCCGCCCACCTGCCTATTCTCCCACCCGCGGGCAGCATCTTGCGACCCAGCAGCATCCACCCCAGCCTGCTGGCGCTCCCTCTCTCTCTCTCTGACCGGTTGGACCCACCCGTGTCTCCTTCTTCGTCGCTGTTGGAGACCGATGAACACACGCCTCCCTGGCCCGACTCGATTTTCCCTGCCAAATCCATGATGACGTTGACCCCTTGCTTGATGCATGCCCATCCCTTCATATAACCCCCCCACTCCACCTCGTTCCATTTTTTGCTCTTTCGGGAACCCTAGCACCGAACGGAGCCGCCACCGGAGTTCTTCCCCGCCGCCGCTTCGGGGAGCTCCAGATCGAGCTCCGAACCGACAGTTCCGACGCCCCGCTCACCCCTTTTTCCGCCTCCTGTGATCCCCATGCTCCACCGCCTCACCCCGCGCTGTTTTCCCCCTCGCAGGTGCACCAGAGGGCAGTCGATTGCTCGCTGGACCCCCGTAGTCCCCAGCCGCTCCAGCCGTCCGTTGTTGACGCTAGCGGAAGCAAAGAAGCACCCAACGCCACCAATCCACTTGCCGTCCACGCCCGCATCCCGTGGACTACCTCTACGAGCCAGTGAGTCACCGGAGACGCCGCCACCATCACTCCCGAAGCCGCCACCGCCGCCGCCCACGTCGCTCGTCGATGAGCTCTCAAGCTCTGCACTAGAGCCGTCCGATCAGGAACCGACGCCCAGGATTAGATCCCTGGGCGAAGCGGTACCAGCCACTCAAGGCGCGCCACTTGGCCTGCCGTGTCAACATTCCCTGAGTCAGCGCCTGGTCAGCCGCGCATCCAATCACAGCGCGCCGCGTTGCAAACGTGTCTGCTGACATGGTATTCTCGATTTAAATAGGCATATTAATAAGCAGATTTGTAAAATTCACAAAAAATAAATATTGGTCACAAAAATAAATATGATATATCCCTGGATTTAGAATAATGTGTATAATATTATCATGCAATAAAAGTCGTAATTTGACCAATGCATATTTTCTGGAATATTTAAATCTATTATATGGTAAATAATTCATAGGAAAATACCCACAACTCCAAAATTGGCAAATTTGGTGTCTATGGATTCAGAAAATTGTAATACACGTCACTGTGGAATTATTTGAATTTGTTACAGTACAAAATAATTATCTATGATTAAATCCATTAAATTGGTATTTTGGCTATAATTTTTAATCCATAAATCATTTTAAGGTGAAACCAGTGGCAAATGAAAGCTATGAACATTACCTATCTAGTAGAATAGTTCTCAAAATTTTATGAAACTATTCTGTAATGAAAATATTCAGAAGTCATTAATGCCTATTAAAAGCCTATTTGTTTAATGGGAAATGTTTATGAAATGCTTTTGAACTTGTTTTTCTTTTCTAAAATGCATGCATATTGTTTGGTTGTGATGTGCTACTGCATGATTGATTGCAATTATTGGTTTGCACGATAGATTGTCGGGAGTGCGATATCTGTGATTGCAACGACTGTGTGAACGATCACTACAACTGAGGCAAGTGTCACTATCATGAATCTCCTATTGTTTTATTATGCATTTAGTTTTTAGTAGCTTGCATTGAAGGAAATGTTTTGTATTATATATGCTATGCTATGGTGTGAGTACCCAATAGAATTGTCATAGACCCCAGTTGATTCCTTGATAGCCATCGTATTGTAGATGCTTAGACATGCTATTAGATGCGTGGGTGGTTTTCATGATACATATGTGTATGAGAAGGATTATGTTTTGCTTAAATGTAAACCACTTAATCAATGAATCACCTAGGTGGAATGGCATTGATTGGGTCATCGAGTGTGGATTTTGGTGGGGATTACCACCCAGGCTTCAAAGAGATAATAGGCGGTCTTGATTAGTAACTTCCATGTACAACCACATGTCATATGGGCTCTGGCTTGACTGAGTAAGTGATGAGATCATGTCCTACCGTGACTAGCAGATGTAGGTGTTGATAGGATGGTACGGTCTGGAGCTAGGCTCATGATTCTGTTTCACAAAGGTCTCGTCCTGATCTTTTCTCAAAGGGGGTTGATCGGGTCTTGTGGGTAAAGTGTACTAGCCTCTGCAGATGGTTTAAGAACTGAGTGCTTAGCCGTGTCCCCGGTAATGGACAATTATGAGTAACTTCTCTTGACGCAGTTGAAAAGTCTCATTCATTCCAATTTCTCTAATAAAACTTGATGGGTGAACTTAGTGGGTTATAGGAGCACTTGAGTGACTCAATGTGTCCATAGTTTTTAGGAGCTCTCGTGTGACTCGAGTTGTTCTTAGTTATTTTGAATAACTAAAACTTTATTTAAAAAGATAGGATAAAATGCTACTTTCTGCAAATAGACTGAACTCCACTAGCCAGAGTGTGCATGTATATGACAGGTTGCCAATTGTGTCCACATAACAGTGACATCTTGCCAATACAATTCAAATGTGTTGACCATTCGTGGATGCAACTTTTTATGTTGCAGGTTATTTCAGCGACAAGTAAGGCTATCATTTAGGTTGCGAATCTCGACTCAGCGGTTTTCCTGTGGCGTGATGGAGCCTTTATATATTGCATATTTGTTGAACTATGTTATTTGAGCTAGCTGTGAGCTAAGAAAATTTGTAATATTTATATTCTTGGATCAATCGTTGTAATAATGTGATGCATTGATACTCTTTTATCCATCGAAACTGTGTGTGCTAGCTAATCGATCCAAGAGACTAGCACTGTAAACACATGATCCAATTCTTAATGGGTTGGATCGCTTTAGATGGTATCAGAGCATTGCGTTGACTGTAGGTTCGTGACCTTAGAAATAGATTAGAAATATAAGACCTCTATTAGGAGAACTATCATATTTTCTACTTATTAGAGTTCTTATATTCCTTATCTATCTTTTCTAGAATCTCTTCTTGTTCAAAATTTGTAGTTGTCCATTCATTAGATACATATATGAGAGTTGGCCTACGAGTAAATAAGAAATAGAATGATTTGAATGAATATCACACCAAGTTTTGTTAGTTTTGGTTCACCATATTTATCTCTTTAGGAGATCATCGCTATCGTGTTAGCATATTGATCTTACCAACTTATGTGGTATGACAATATAGGTTGCTTGCTTGTTTGTATTGATCCATATTGTGTGATTACTTATTTAGGATCAGTTAGTTTTGAACTCCAAAGTTTCTGAAATTTTTGTGAGGTTTTTAGATTAGTTTATTGGCGTGAATTGATTGAAATACGTGATATTGCTGTTGTAGTTTTCTGCTGAACCTGCTGTACTATACGATTTTTCATGTTTTTTTAGTAACTGGGAAAAATCTAAAAAAAATAGGGTTTGGTGTGAAACTTTCTGTACTATATGCATAAAAATTGGCTAAAATTCCTAACGTGTTTAAGTCACTCAAAAAAATCGTGAAACCTGTTGTACCGTTTGGACAGATTTTGTGTAATGCTTAAATGTTGCTCTATCTTACTCTAGTATTGCCCCCAATATATTAAAACTATTTTGTGGTTATATACTGCTAAGATTAGACCCCTGTAATGTTGTTATGCAAGTGGTTGATTGTGTGTTCATTGCTTATGATGGTTTGCTTGTTTGTGTCACTGATTGCTTCATATAGTTATGGGTAGTACTACTTTCTCTAGTCCCTTCTATCTATAACTTATCTATGATGTCCTAAACAAATGCTGCCTCGTCATCAACCCACTGAGATGGAGCAGCTGATAGCAGCCCAGAAACAGCTAGCACAGGTGATGACTCAATTCATGGTTGTCCAGAACAACAACAACAACAATAACAACAACAATGGGAACAACCAGCCCTAGGAGGATGCTCTCACTAGGTTTCTGAAACTTAGGCCAGCTAAGTTCTCCACTACAGCTGAACCTATAATTGCTCTTGACTGGTTGCACTCGGTGAACAAAGACTTAGTGACTGTTGGATGCACTGATGCTGAGAAGGTGAGATTTGATGCTCACCTACTGGAGGGACCAACTGCTTCTTGGTGGGATACTTTCAAAATCACCCACCCGCTGGACACTGTTACTTGGGCCATGTTTGAAGATGGATTCAAGACCAACCATGTTTATTCAGGGGTCTTGAGTCTAAAGAGGAAGGATTTTCGCAACTTACGCCAAACTAACCGTACAGTGGCAGAATACAAGGAGGAGTTTAATAATCTGTCACGCCATACACCTGAAGACGTTGACACTTACGCCAAAAGGAGAGAGAGGTTCCTGGATGGTCTCAGTGATGAGCTCTCGGTGCAGTTGTTAGTGGTTTACTGCCCCACTTTCCAAGAGCTGATGGACAAGGCTAGAATTCTTGAAGGGTAGCACAAGCAAGTGGAACGACGAAAGAGGAAGCACAATGGCCATCACAACTCAGGATCATATCATAAACGTACCTTCCATGATGGCAATGACAATTCTGTTGACCACAACAACAGAGGTAATGGCCACAAAGGTAATGTCCACAACAAAGATAGCAATGGCCATCAGCATGATGGAAAAAAAGATCTCAATAATATGGAATGCTACAAGTGCAGGAAGTTGGGACACTATGCCTACAGTTGTCCAGAAGATGGAACCAAGTCAAACTCAACTGAGAAGGCAACTGTGAACCACATGAACATGAAGAGAGGACTCAATAAGCCATGCCTTGTGACTGGTAAGCTTCTAGCTAATTTATGCATCGCACTCATACCTCTTCAATACTAGTGCATCGCATTCATTCATATAAGGCATTCATGGATGAGATTATTCACATATAGAGTTACTTAGAGAATCTGTTAAAGTGAACTCATTGGAGAAGAAATTGATAGCTTGTACAAGATGCCACAATTAAGTCTTAGATGTTTGGAGATGCAGGTTCAGTTCTCTTAAGGGGGTTAGCTTGATAAATGTACCCATGGAAGAGAGGCCAAAACATGCTAGAAATACAATCTCTGAGAACACCACCAGAACCTATTTGCTAGCCATCTCGAATCTCGAGGACGAGATTCATTTTAAGGGGGTTAGTCTGTAACATCCCAGATTTTAAATTAGGAAAGATTTATAGGTCCCATGTGTGTTGCATCATAGCATCTTGCAAAATCTCAATTTCAAAACCATTTGTGAACAACCCTATTTGAAAAACCCTTCTATGCATCTATTAGGTCTTGTTTCAAAAACCTATTTTTAAATATTTTCAATGAACAGGATTATGTATCCCTAGTAGTCCATATTCATATTATGAATTTTAGAAAAATTTACAAACAGGTTTGAGCTCATTTGGAGCTATTATGAAAAAGTTATGGAATAAGTACAAACAAATAAAGATATGAATAAAATGAAATATAAAAGGATTTATAAATACACTACTTACAAACTAGTAAAAAGATTACAAATATGATCCTACAATGATCTATTCATTTTTAGAAAATTTTAGAAACAAAAATCATCTCATTTGGACTATTTAATAAAAAGATATTAAAGAAAACAGAAAATACAAAAGAATAAAAAGAACAACAAAAAAACTTAACTAACCTACTCTACCCGGACCAAGTTTTTTTAGTTTTGGTCCACCATATTTATCTCTTTAGGAGATCATCGCTATTGTGTTAGCATATTGATCTTACCAACTTATGTGGTATGAAAATATAGGTTGCTTGCTTGTTTTATTGAGCCATATTGTGTCATTACTTATTTAGGATCAGTTAGTTTTGAACTCCAAAGTTTCTGAAATTTTTGTGAGGTTTTTAGATTAGTTTATTGTCGTGAATTGATTGAAATTCGTGATATTGCTGCTGCAGTTTTCTGCTGAACCTGCTGTATTTTACGACTTTCATGTTTTTTTGGTAACTATGAAAAATCTGAAAAATAGGGTCTGGTGTGAAACTTTATGTACTATATGCACATAAATTGGCTAAACTTCCTGACGTGTTTAAGTCGGTCATAAAGATTCGTGAAACCTGCTGTACCGTTTTGACAAATTTTGTGTATTGCTTAAATGTTGCTCTATCTTACTCTACTATTGCCCCCATTATATTAAAACTATTTTGTGGTTATATACTGCTAAGATTAGACCCCTGTAATGTTGTTATGCAATTGGTTGATTGTGTGTTGATTTCTTATGATGGTTTGCTTGTTTGTGTCACTATTTGCTTCATATAGTTATGGGTAGTACTACTTTCTCTAGTCCCTTCTATCTATAACTTATCTATGATGTCCCAAACAGATGCCGCCTCGTCGTCAACCCACTGAGCTGGAGCAACTGATAGCAGCCCAGACACAGCTAGCACATGTGATGACTCAATTCATGGCTGTCCAGAACAACAACAACAACAACAACAACAACAACAACAACAACAACAACAACAACTACAACTACAACAACAACAACAACAACAACAACAACGACAACAACAACAACAACAACAACAACAATAACAACAACAATGGGAACAACCAGCACGAGGAGGATGCTCTCACCAGGTTTTTGAAAGTTAGGCTAGCTAAGTTCTCCACTGCAGCTGAACCTATAATTGCTCTTGACTGGTTGCACTCGGTGAACAAAGACTTAGTGACTGTTGGATGCACTGATGCTGAGAAGGTGAGATTTGCTGCTCACCTACTAAAAGGACCAGCTGCTTCTTGGTGGGATACTTTCTAAATCACCCACCCGTTGGACACTGTTACTTGGGCCATGTTTGAATATGGATTCAAGACCAACCATGTTTCTTCAGGGGTCCTGAGTCTGAAGAGGAAGGAGTTTCGCAACTTGCGCCAAACTAAACGTATAGTGGCAGAATACATAGAGGAGTTTAATAATCTGCCACGCTATGCACCTGAAGACGTTGACACTGACGCCAAAAGGAGAGAGAGGTTCCTGGATGGTCTCAGTGATGAGCTCTCGGTGCAGCTGTTAGTGGTTTACTTCCCCACTTTCCAAGAGCTGATGGACAAGGCTAGAATTCTTGAAGGGAAGCACAAGCAAGTGGAACGACGAAAGAGGAAGCACAATGGCCATCACAACTTAGGATCATATCATAAACGTACCTTCCATGATGGCAATGACAATTCTGATGACCACAACAACGGAAGTAAAGGGCACAACTGTAATGGCCACAACAAAGATAGCAATGGCCATCAGCATGATGGAAATAAAGATCTCAGTAATGTGGAATGCTACAAGTGCAGGAAGTTGGGACACTATGCCTACAGTTCTCCAGAAGATGGAACCAAGTCAAACTCAACTGAGAAGGCAACTGTGAACCACATGAACATGAAGAGAGGACTCAATAAACCGTGCCTTATGACTGGTAATCTTCTAGCTAATTTATGCATCGCACTCATACATCTTCAATACTAGTGCATCGCATTCATTCATATAAGGCATTCATGGATGAGATTAGTCACATATGGAGTTACTTAGATTATCTGTTAAAGTGAACTCATTGGAGAAGAAATTGATAGCTTGTACAAGATGCCACAATTAAGTCTTAGATGTTTGGAGATGCAAGTTCAGTTCTCTTAAGGGGGTTAGCTTGCTAAATGTACCCATGGAAGAGAGGCCAAAAGATGCTAGAAATACAATCTCTGAGAACACCACCAGAACCTATTTGCTAGCCATCTCGAATCTCGAGGACAACATTCATCTTAAGGGGGTTAGTCTGTAACATCCCAGATTTTAAAATAGTAAAGATTTATAGGTCCCATGTGCGTCGCACCATAGCATCTTGCAAAATATCAATTTCAAAGCCATTTGTGAAGAACCCTATTTGAAAAACCCTTCTATGCATCTATTAGGTCTTGTTTCAAAAACCTATTTTTGAATATTTTGAATGGACAATATTATGTATCCCTAGTAGTCCATATTCATATTATGAATTTTAGAAAAATTTACAAACAGGTTTGAGCTCATTTGGACCTATTATGAAAAAGTTATGGAATAAGTACAAACAAATAAAGATATGAATAAAATGAAATATAAAAGGATTTATAAATCCACTACTTACAAACTAGTAAAAAGATTACAAATATGATCCTACAATGATCTATTCGTTTTTAGAAAATTTTAGAAACAAAAATCATCTCATTTGGACTATTTAATAAAAAGATATTAAAGAAAACAGAAAATACAAAAGAATAAAAAGAACAACAAAAAAAAACCTAACTAACCTACTCTACCCGGAGCAGCCCGGCCGGCCCACCTACCTATTCTCCCACCCGCGGGCAGTAGCTTGCAGCCCAGCAGCATCCACCCCAGCCCGATGGCGCTCCCTCTCACTCTGACCGGTGGGACCCACCTTTGTCTCCTTCTTCCTTGCTGTTGGTGACCGATGAACACATGCCTCCCTGGCCCGACTCGATTTTCCCCGCCGAATCCGCGATGCCATTGACCCCTTGCTTGATGCACGCCCATCCCTTCATATAACCCCCCCACTCCACCTCATTCCGTTTTTTGCTCTTTCGGGAACCCTAACACCGAACGGAGCCGCCACCGGAGTTCTTCGCCGCCGCCGCTTCGGGGAGCTCCAGATCGAGCTCCGAACCGAGAGTTCCGATGCCCAGCTCACCCATTTTTCCACCTCCTGTGATCCCCATGCTCCACCGCCTCACCCCGCGCTGTTTTCCCCCTCGCAGAGGGCAGTCGATTGCTCGCCGGACCCCTACAGTCCCCAGCCGCTCCAGCCGTCCGTCGTCGACGCTAGCGGAAGCGAAGAAGCACCCCAATGCCACCAATCCACTTGCCGTCCACGCCCGTATCCCATGGACTACCTCTACGAGCCAATGAGTCACTGGAGACGCCGCCACCATCACTCCCGAAGCCGCCACCACTGCCTCCCACGTCGCTCGTCGGTGAGCTCTCAAGCTCTGCACCAGAGCCGTCCGATCAGGAACCGACGCCCAGGATTAGATCCCTAGGCGAAGCGGTACCAGCCACTCACGGCGCGCCACTTGGCCTGCCGCGTCAACACGCCCTGAGTCAGCGGCTGGTTAGCCGCGCATCCAATCACAGCGCGCCGCGTTGCAAACGTGTCTGCTGACTGGGTATTCTCGATTTAAATAGGCAGATTAATAAGCAGATTTGTAAAATTCACAGAAAAATAAATATTGGTCAGAAAAATACATATGATATATCCCTGGATTCAGAATAATGTGTAGAATATTATCATGCAATAAAATTCTTAATTTCAGCAATGCATATTTTCTGGAATATTTAAATCTTCTATAAGGTAAATAATTCATAGGAAAATACCCACAACTCCAAAATTGGCAAATTTGGTGTCTATGGATTCAGAAAATTGTAATACACGTCACTGTGGCATTAGTTGAATTTTTTTTATAGAAAACACTAATTATCTATGATTAAATCCATTAAATTGGTATTTTGGCTATAAGTTTTAATCCATAAATCATTTTAAGGTGAAACCAGTGGCAAATGAAAGCTATGAACAAACTATCCAGTAGAATGGTTCTCATAATTTTATGAAACTACTTTGTAATGAAAGTATTCAGAATTCATTAATTCCTATTAAAATCCTATTTGTTTAAACAGAAAATGTTTATGAAATGCTTTTGAACTTGTTTCTCTTTTCTAAAATGCATGCATACTGTTTGGTTGTGATGTGCTACTGTATGATTGATTGCAATTATTGTTTTGCGCGATAGATTGCCGGGAGTGCGATATCTGTGATTGCAACGACTGTGTGAAGGATCACTACAACTAAGGCAAGTGTCACTATCATGAATCTCCTATTGTTTTATTATGCATTTAGTTTTTAGTAGCTTGCATTGAAGAAATGTTTTGTATTATATATGTTATGCTATGGTGTGAGTACCCAATAGAATTGTCATAGACCCAGTTGATTCCTTGATAGCCATCGTATTGTAGATTCTTAGCCATGTTATTAGATGCGTGGGTGGTTTTCATGATAGATATGTGTATGATAAGGATTATGTTTTGCTTAAATGAAAACCACTTAATCAATGAATCACCTGGGTGGAATGGCGTTGATTGGGTCATCGAGTGTGGATTTTGGTGGGGATTGCCACCCAGGCTTCAAAGATATAATAGGCGGTCTTGATTAGTAACTTCCATGTACAACCACATGTCATATGGGCTCTGGCTTGACTGAGTAAGTGATGAGATCATGTCCTACCGTGACTAGCAGGTGTAGGTGTTGATAGGATGTTACGGTCCGGAGCTAGGCTCATGATTCTGTTTCACAAAGGTCTCGTCCTGGTCTTCTCTCAAAGGGGGTTCATCGGGTCTTGTGGGTAAATTGTACTAGCCTCTGCAGATGGTTTAAGAACTAAGTGCTTAGCCATGTCCCCGGTAATGGACAATTATGAGTAACTTCTCTTGACGTAGTTGAAAAGTCTCATTCATTCCAATTTCTCTAATAAAACTTGATGGGTGAACTTAATGTGTTATAGGAGCACTTGAGTGACTCAATATGTCCATAATTTTTAGGAGCTCTCGTGTAACTCGAGTTGTTCTTAGTTATTTTGAATAACTAAATATTTATTTAAAAAGATAGGAGAAAATGCTAGTTTATGCAAATAGCCTGAACTCCACTAGCCAGAGTTTGCATGTATATGACAGGTTGCCAATTGTGTCCACATAACAGTGACATCTTGCCAATACAATTCAAATGTATTGACCATTCGTGGCTGCAACTTTTTATGTTGCAGGTTATTTCGACGACAAGTAAGGTTATCGTTTAGGTTGCGAATCTCCACTCAGCGGTTTGCCTGTGGCGTGATGGAGCCTTTATATATTGCTTATTTGTTGAACTATGTTATTTGAGCTAGCTGTGAGCTAAGCAACTTTGTAATATTTATATTCTTGGATCAATCGTTGTAATAATGTGACGCATTGATACTCTTTTATTGATCGAAAATGTGTGTGCTAGCTAATCGATCCAAGGGACTAGCACTGTAAACACAGTATCCAATTCATAATGGGTTGGTTCGCAGGCTTTGATGTCAACAAGAAATACAAACAATGGTTTGTTTGTTTTCGATGAACATCTTCACATATTCTCTTGCTAGTTACTTAGGCCATTGTAGTTCGTGAATTGCATCATGATGTATGAAATTTCATACCAACCAATTAGGTATTCAATACCCAAGAACCACATTGTTTAACAAGCAAATAATACAACCATAACATGTATATCATCTATATACCTAAAATGGATATTTTCACTCTCTTCTTTTCTGCCAAATATATTTTCTAGATTCTCTTTCAGCATGTCCTTTTTCCTTTTAAAAGAATCTATCAATATCAAAAGTGGCGCCATATACATGACACATAGTCCAAAGCGTGTATTTTAAAATACTAAAACCTTTGGACTTGCACTTTGAAGTAGGTCATCATCATCAAATGATTGGCCTTCTTTCAAAATCCATTATTTAGTAATCTTTTAGTGTAGTAAATACTTTACATACAACTTTTATTCATCTTTATCATGACGACTTTCATGATCAAGCTAATGTAGCTTATAAAGGCGAATTGTGAGTACAATGTTACTTTCTAAAACCCTTTTGGATGATTAGGATGTCTAGCATATCCAACCTTCGCAAATTCTCATCCAATATGAGAACATACATTATACTCTATCATATTGCAACCAAAACATTGTTTCAGATATCGTTATATCTGCCACACATTATGGTTTTTGAAACAATTCTTGCAGCTCCTAGATAACATTGATATTTAAAAACAATCAAGAATCATGGAGGCAAACATGATAATTTAGATACTAATACTGGAATTGTTACTCTCGATTAAATACTAATAATTAAATTTCACGGAGTAGATGGAGTTTGATGAAAGTTTGCAGTAGGACTTTTAAACTTTAGATAGATACGCAACACAATACGTTACCAGTTCGTCAAGTAAATATCCAGAATTCTATAGTTCTGTTATCTCAATTACCACTAATCATAAGGTGGTGAACGAATGCAAATGACTACAACAAATTATGCAAATTCACTTTGATTTAATTTATGATAAATTTAGTTCTACTAATCCAAATAAGAAATGAACTCCCACTCAAAAACAACACCCTCGTGTATTTTTGGTGATTACATGAACCAAATCCACTATACCAAGTCCGATCATTACGTGAGTCGGTGTAGCTTCAAAGGCGAGCATCTATATGGTCATCATATCAAAACATATGACTCATGCTTAACCTTTCGGTCCGTGTTCCGAGGACATGTCTATACATTCTAGGCTCACCAAGTAAGAACCTTAGTATTCGCGTGTGTAAAACTGTCTTACACCCAAGATATGCTCGTGTATTCAAGTACACCCTATCATCACATGATGTCTTGAACCGGAGAAACATAGTGGATGCATACTTAAGGAAGAACACATTTTTATCTTGATATCTAAATGAGGGATCATCTTATTATGCTAATAAAACGCCAAACTAGCATAAGATGCAACAAACATCTTATGTGAGCAGTGAAATGATATGGTCCTTGCACTTGATCGTTATCATGTGTATCGTGGTATGATCTTCATCGTTCTTTTATGTGGAAGGACAAGGTCTATGGAACTTACACGTTATGTGTGTTGTAAGAGTACAGACTTAAACGTTTACTTACAACATCACTATATCAGAACGCTAGCCTAGAAACAATCTAAACTAGACGCTTCTAATTTATACATTACAAGTTTTACGTGGCTTAGGGCTTTCGAAGATAGAACCATTCTTACCTACGAACATGGAACCACAACGAGGATAACCAAATTATTGACAACTCGTTACAAATTAGATATTGACTACAGTTGGAGAGACAGACACCCGCTAGCCACTTATGCAAAACTAGTTGCATGTCAAGCATGGAACAGGTCTCATGTGCGAGGACATGTAAAGCTTGTCCGGGTCGCTTCATCCCACTATGCCACCAATATCCAAAGTACATCTAAGAAGCAATAACATGATCATCATTGCCCACATACTCATATGTGTACTACCCGTGCAAGCATGTATGCATATATGCTTCTCTGATACCACTATAGGGTTCACAACATAGAAAAAAAATTCCTACGATGGGAACAACTAAGTACCAAGATCTATCTACTACATACAAGCAATGGGTGGATATACATCCATAGAATACATACCCTCGAAGACGGAATAGCGTTAACAAGGTTGTACTCGTGGATGATGTAGTCGAACGCTTGCCGATCTCAAGATCATGATGAAGTCCATCTGGTCCAGCCGGTCTAGCACCATCAAGTCCAGCACCGCAAACCAGTGGTGCATCCGTGATCGCACACACGCTCGGGTACCCTGAAAACCTCCACGCCCTCGCTCCAGCAAAAAATCAGAAGCAACAAATCCTTCCAAAAAATCCACCGGGAACATGTATCTCGCTGATCCGAGACCATGGGGAAATTCTAAAGGGGGAAGCGAGATCCTTTGCGAGGAGGTGTGTTGTGAGAGGAGGAGAGGGGGACTTTTATAGGGAGAGGGGACGCAGCCAAAGGGCATGGTGCCCAGCCATGGTGGCTGCCCCCACCTCTTCCACATTCATGTGGGTGGAGCTCCCACTGAAAATAAAAAGCCTCCACTCACATAAACATGCCTCCACTCAAAAATCCACTCACATGCATTAAATTTCCACCAAATTTAATGCATGCTCTCATTTGAATAAAACTCTTTTATTTATTTATTAAGAATTTTGTTAATATTTTAGTTAACAAACATTCACATAAAACCCTTTACAAGTATTCAATTTCACATGCAGAACCATTTTCAGCTATTTCAACCGAAATGATTCTGGTGTCTAGTGAAATAATTCCTACGCTTTCTTTTTCTTTCTCTGGCATCTTATTTGCTCCAAATGGTGTCGGCATCCCTTAAGTGTGTCACCCTACGGTTCGCTAATAATGTAGACACTATCGATACCCCTCTCCGATCGATAATCAGCCGCGGGACCTAGAGATCCGTACTGACTCCCACATATTCAACGATGACTTATGTGATCGTGTGAACCTTATACGCATGTAACTCAATCCCTTTTTCTTGCGATATATTACTTGTCTAAGATTCGATCATCGGTATCTTCAAAGTTGTTTGATCTTGTTACCAACATGTACTCTTTTCTTGTTCCCGTGATATAACATTCTAGTGATCAAATCACTTGCTTGCAAGCTAACTAATGTGTTATCACCGAGAGGGCCCAGAGTATATCTCTCCGTCATCGGGATGGACAAATTCCACTATGGATCCATGAGCCTCGACATAACACCTCATAGAGCTGAACCCATCTTTATAATCACCTTGTTACGGTGTGACGTTTGATGTTATCAAGATACTCTTCCGGTGTTAGTGATTGACATGATCTCATGGTCTAAGCACTAAGATTACTTCGTATGATGTTATAGCAATATAAACACAATGACCTTGATCATAATGCTATACTTCAGATGAATGTTCATCATATCATTCCAACAATGTTGTGACCTTGTTATTAACAACATACAATGTCCATGATGAGGAAACCTTTGATCATCTTGTTAATCAACGAGCTAGTTGATAAGAGAGGCATAACTAGGAACTTCCTTTTTGTTTATTAAACACACATGTATTAACGTTTCCGTATTAATAAAATTATAGCATGCAAAATAAACATTTATCATAAGTAAGGAATACGTAATAACCACTTTATTATTGCCTCTCGGGCATATTCCCTTTAGCCATGCCCTTTTTCTCCTCTTCCTCCCCCGAATTCCCCTCCTGGCTGAAACCCTAGCTCCCAGGTCCTCCTCCTCCTTGCCGTCTCTGGCCACCTCAAGCCTCTCCGACCGTCCCAGGAGGTTCTCCTTGATGTCCTCATTCTTCCTTACCAAGCACGCAAGCGTGGAAGCCCTCTAATCACTGGAATCGAGCCCGATGTCATGTCGGTCACCATAGTCGTATTTGTTGATTCATTGTTTCCTGAACTCCCCTTGTTTCCCCGACCACTCCATCATGCTTGTGGTGAGCTCGCCGTCCTCCTGGACCTCCCCATCCTCTCTCTCTCCCTCACCCTGGTTTCATCTAATGCCGAGTGCCACCGTTTGCCTCCGTCGTTCACCGTCATAGTCGTAGCTCCAGTGACCTGCAGGAAGCGGCGCCGCCATATTCTGGTCGCCCGCTACAAGACGTGTCCAACGCGCCCACCCGCGCGTCTAGGTGAGCACGGGATCGACAGATCCGTTCTCGACCTGGGGGTTCCTCCATTGCTAACATTAGCATGACGTCATGCTCGCGCAGTAATCCCTTTTTTGTTTTATTAATGTTTTGTAATTGTTTTCTGAAATATAAATAACCCGTGGGACCACCCTGTCAGATATTTAATAATTTTGGAAAAAAAATTCTGAAATGAATAAACTTATGACATGTGGGTCCAAGTTCAAAAATAATTTAAATATTCCAAAAATGTTTTGTAATTTCCTAAAATGATTTAAAATGGATTTAAATCTTGTAAATTGAATATATATTTATTTTTAAGTCATAAAAATACAAATAATATATCTTCAGAAAAATGAGATATACCTATTTAAGATATCATCATGCATTATTAAATAACTTACATGACAAGTTTAATTAGAAAACAAAGTGAACCCTCGCAGGTGATTTTGGGGTCTCTCATGTATTAGGGTTTGCACCCCTATAACGCTGCTTAAATTTCCAAGCATGTTTTAGGGTAACTTTTCAATACAATTTAACTTTTCATATCATCATCCTTTTCTTGAGCATTGCATTGATGCCATGTGTTGATTGTTCTCCTTTCTTTCCGGTGTTTCTACTTCTTCGCGGTAGAATACGATATCAATATCGAGATCAAAACCATCAAAGATCGAAGAACAATACTTGGCCAACTGCAATCAAGTCAAGAACAAGGCTTCCGAAGATCTGCTTATTAGCTATCAATAGGCAAAGTCAAGCATGGCCCCACCATGATACAATCCTATGCTTTCTAAAGTGTTTCAATTCCTGTCATGATGCATATGATTCTACTATGGTCTTTTATCGATAGATAGAGTGTTCTATATATTGCGTTACTCCCTTTGACCTTATATTACCTCATCCACTTCTCCTAGCATAACTAGGTTGGCTTGTGTGCACTGCTAGAGATTATATCTGTGTGCTGCTTAGCCATGCATAGCTGTCAGTGATGGTTCATCCAGTTGATGTATCAGATGCAAGGAATCTAGTATGACAGGAGAACGTGATGAGATGAGATTAGAGGTGATGTGAGATTAAACATGCTAAGGCTTGTATGGGAGGCCATGTCGGGATGTGGTTTTTGTAGTCCCGTGATCGCCACCACTAGAACCCGAGTTCTTGCCTTTGGAACCGAGATGAGCATACAACCACACGGGGCTTGGACAACCTCATGCCTAACTAACTTGCCTAGTAGATTCCATGAGTCACATAGTTCGGGCCTTCCATTCGACATATGCAATCTGGTTGTTCTCAAAGGCGGTGAAGGAGGTGCATTCATAACAGGTAGGGAAGTGTTGTCGCGGTTGCTTGGGGTGGATGGATCCCCTGGTAAACCAACCTCGCCTCACATCTCTAGGGACCGGCTTTGGGATTTGACCCGTTACGGCGGAACCATCCTTAGGGCGTGACTCATGGTCTCGGCGAAGGCAAAGTAAAGGTCGTGTCTAACCATCCTCTGCCGGCCTTCCAAGGAAGAGGGATAATATTAAGTGGCAGTAAGAGAAGGTTAGTACGTGTGGGTAAAGTTGTACACCCCTGCAGGGTTAAATCTTTTCGAAAATCCATGTTCACGGTTATGAACACTTGGTGAACGAATTCTAAGATCATAGAGAACAATAGCCTTATCGTAAAACATGGTAGATCAAAGTGTGCTTAAGGATGCTTCCTCACGGGTACAAGGGGTGATCCTAGGTAAGGTTCGATGATGATGTCTTGGTGGATATTAAGATATGATGATCAATACCTTGGAGACGTTGCTCTCTTATTCCCTTTTAAAATATTTTGAGTAGATGAGCTTCTTCTCTATCTTGTCTTTCAAACAAAGATGGATTTATGCAAAACAACTCCACCAGCCATAAGTCTTCCAGAGTAAACCCTGTACTCACCCTTTCTTTCTTGATACTTTTGTAGAAGAGTAAGTGTTCCACTAAAGACGAGCCCCGTATGACATCGACACCAACAAGTAGGTTGGGGATCCAATCCAGCAGCCTGGAATCTATGGGATGGGACATCATCATTATGCTTAAGGCCTCTTAGAACATTTGTTAAGTTTTCTATACTTAATAGCACATTTTTCCTTCCGTTGTTTGATGTTTGTGGTTAGTGACCTCTGTTTGTGAAATTTTGGTTCTCCGCTCTGTTATGAGCTTGTTGTAATAAATTTTGTGTCGTAGGGTCACTGCTGTGTTACCGATTCTTCACTGGATATCCTCGAGCTCAAGGTTAAGCTTATGTCATATGTAGGTCTGGTATTTGTTTAGCCCTGATCCCGGGGGTGTTACAACATGTGTCGTCTCAAGGTCGCACCGGATTATGCTTGTGAGTGGCGGCAGATAAACTGCTCTCAATGTCTTCTCAAGTTTCGCATGACTTAGTTCACTCCTCTTATTAATTATGCATCTATCTCTTGCTTTGACTCAGAAATTTCCTAAGAGTGCCAAAAAGCAACTCGAGGCTAGACGAAAGGGAACAATATTCTTCATGATGTAGAGCGAAGGAGTGCAAGTCGAGGGACGCTACGCCATTAACTGGATTGATGGGAGCTTGACAGCTACTTCTAGGTGGACCAAGTTGCGGAAAGCTGCCAAACTTACCATTAGAAGAATGGTAAAGGTCGATGTATCTCGTTCCCCTGAATGCAGTAGTCTGGTCATACACTTCCTAGCTGTTAGCTCTTTGCGCGCATGCTATCATAAATAATTATGTGGTTGTCTTATCTCCACTGATTATATATGGGTGGTAAAACTATGATAACCTTTTGTTGGATTGAAGTTATGACTAGTACGTACTAGTATGGTATATTTGTATCTATATGAAAGTTCCCTATATGAACAATACCAACTATTATGACAATGATTGTGTTCCATCTTAATATTTCAGGAGGAGGTTGCACACAAAAGTAGAATCAATTGTCAATTTTGCTTGCTCTAGTGATTTGAGCATGTTTGGAGAAAAGGGCAAACTGATCGTTGGCATGGTTTTAGAGCTGAAGAAAGAACTGGTTCCCTCCGTACTGCTATTGAATTTTAGTGTATGTATTGCTGAATCAGTCATGCTGCTGAATTGGTCAAGTGCTGCTGAATATGAACTAGGAATCTATTGATATTTTATCTGTCTAATTCTGTAATGCTGAATCATTCAAATGCTACTGAATTTGTGAATAGTTCTGTCGTTGCTGTTGGATGCTTGCACTAGAGCATTTGCATGTGTTTCATCGGAATCGTTGGTTGTGTTTTGGACAGTGATGAGAGGCAGAGAGGGTAATATACAGGGTGATTTCACCAAGTGAAGTCATTGGATACTAGTGCAGTTTTGGCGCATGCGGTGTGTGTCTATGGTTCTTTAGATATTTTTACATGAATATATCTGTCAAAACAAAAGAATTATTGCCTTTTCCCACTCCGTCGGTGAGGTCGGGGTCTCTCTGGACTGCTATTGAATTTCAGTGTCTGTATTGCTAAATCAGTCATTGAAATGCTGCTTAATTGGTCAAGTGCTGCTGAATATGAACTAGGAATCTGTCTATTTTCTCTATCTTATTCTGTACTTCTGAATCATTCAAATGCTACTAAATTTATGAAAAGTTATGTTGTTATGCTGGGCTATTTGCACTAGAGCTTTTGCCTGTGTTTTGTCGGAACCATTTGTTGTGTTTTGGACAGTGATGAGTGTGATTTCACCAAGTGAAGTCATTGGATAGAAATGGCACATGCGGTGTGTGTCTCTGGTTCTTTTGATATTTTTACGTGAATATATCTGTCAAAAGAATTATCGCTTTTCCCCCTCCATCGGTGAGGTCTTTGTTTTGAATCTGGCGGATCCACAACATAATTCAGAGTTTGCTAACGACGATATGAAAGCTAGTATCTTTTGATTTCTTTGTTGTAGTGGCAACCCACACGATTATATGTGTGATGTCTTGAGTTTGAATCCTCTTTGCTTGACCTATATTTTTTTGGGTTTACATTATTTTCTTCTAGCAATAGTTCTTTATAGAGAGGCTGACATGGCGTACCCACAATCCTGCAGCATCGCTCTTAATTTTCTTCTACAATATTGCTTTACAGAGAAATTGACATGGCGGACGCACGAGCTTGCAGCTCCCCCCTTAATCTTCTTCTAGCAATATTTTTTAGCGGAGAGGCTGACATGGCAGACCCACCAGCCTGACGCGTCCCTCTTAATTTTCTTCTAGCAATATTACTTTACGGAGAAGGTGACATGGCGGACCCACCAGCCTGCAGCATCCCTCTTAATTTTCTTCTAGCAATATTTTTTGCGGGAGGGTGACATGTAAAGTTTATCCGGGCCGCTTCATCCCACTATGCCACAAATATCCAAAGTACATCTAAGAAGCAATAACATGATCATCATCGCCCACATACTCATATGTGTACTAACCGTGCAAGCATATGAGACCTCCTCCGTCGTCCCAGCCAAAACAGGGCGGCGCCACCACCTTATGGTCACCCGTGCCGCGCTCTAACCAACCCTCCTAACCACACAGTCACATGAGCCCTCCTCCGACGTCCCTGTACACCACCTGCGAGGTGCTGGCCAGGATGACATCATAGTGATGTCACACTGACGTTAGGCGCGGGTCAGCGTTGGTCAAACCCACTGTGGGTACCGTCCCCGCCTATGTGGCAGCTGAGATGGCCTCGGGCCCCTCTGTCAGCCACTATGGGTAGGCGCTTCCTCAGTAAGAAATGTTACCAGCCCTAGATGATTTCATATTGATGCAATAAACCCATTTAATAATTTTAGAAATTCAATAAATCTTGTAAATTAAATAACTTATTATTTATAACCCTTTTAAAAATATAAATAATATATGAAATTGTTCAGAAAAATGAGATCTATCTAACTAAGCTATAATCATGCATTGTTCAACAACTTCCATGACAAGTATAATTAGAGGAACATAGTAACCCTCATAGGTGAGTCTGGAGTTTTCCCGAATTAGGGTTTATACCCCTCGTAACCCCGCTTAACTTGTAAATCCTATTTTAGGGTTTCATTTCAATGCAATTTAACTTTCCATATCATCATCATTGCTTGAGCATTGCACCAATGCCATGTGTTGATTGTTTCCCTCTCTTTCCGATGATTTGGTTTTTCCTGGTAGAATACGATATCGAGATCGAAGCCCAAGATCAACACCGTCGAAGATCGAAGATCGCAGAACAATACTTAACCAACTATAATCAAGTCAAGTACAAGGCTCCCGAAGATTTGCTTATCGGTTATCAACTGGCAAAGGCAAGCATAGCCACACCATGATATAATCCTATGTTTTCGGAAGCATTTCAATTTCTGCCATGATCCATATGATTCTACTGTGGTCTTTTATTGATAGATAGAGTATCCTATCTGTTGCATTACTCCCTTTGAGCTTATATTACCTGATCCACTGCTCCTAGCATAACTAGGTTTGGCTTGTGTGCACTGCTAGAGCTTATATCTAAGTTCTTCTTAGACACTCTTAGCTGTCAGTGCTGGTTCATCCAGATGATGTATCAGATGCAGAGAATCTAGTATGATAGGAGAACATGATGAGATTATATCAGAGGTGATATGAGTTTAAATATGCTAAGGCTTGTATCGGAGGCCACAGTGGGATGTGGTTTTTCTAGTCCCATGCTCGCCACCACTAGGAACCGAGTTCTTGCCTTTGGAACCGAGACGAGCGCACAACCACACGGGGCCTGGAAAACCTCACGAGTGACTAACTTGCCTAGTAGATTTCATGAGTCACATAGTTTGACGTTCCATTCGACATATGCAAACCTTTTGAAAGATTTGGCGAGTGATGGTGCATTTATAATAGGTAGGGAAGCGTGGAATAGGTTGCTTGGGGTCGATGGAGCCCCTGGTAAACCAACCTTGCCTCACATCTTTAAGGACCGGCTCCAATATTTCAGCAGTTACGGCGAAACCATCCATATTGAATGACTCATGGTCTCGGAGAAAGCAAGGTAAAGGTCGTGTCTACCCACTCTCTGTCGTCCTTCCAAGGAAGAGGGCTTATCTAGTGGCATTAAGAAAAGGTTATTACGTGTGGGTAAAGTTGTACACCCCTGCAGGGTTAGATCTTTTCGAAAAGTCGTATTCATGGTTATGAATGCTTGGTGACAGAATTCTAAGATCATAGAGAACTATAACCTAATCATAAAACTTGCCAGATCAACGTGTGCTTAAGGATTCTTTCTCTTGGGTACGAGGGGGTGATCCTAGATATGGTTTGATGATGACTAGGTGGATATCAAAAGATGATGATCAATATTTCAGAGATGTCACTCTCTTATCCCTTTTTAAAATAATCTATTTAGACGAGTTTCTTCCCCCTCTTGTTGGTACAAACAAATATGGATTTATGCAAAACAACTCCACCAGCCAGAAGTCTTGCGGAGTACACCCTATACTCACCCTTGATTTGTTGATACTTTTGTAGCAGATTAAGTGCTCCCCTGAAGATCAGTTTGGTACTACATCGACACCGACGAATAGCTTGGGGTTCCCGCCCGGCAGCCTGGAATCTATGGGCTGGGACGTCATCGTTATGCTTTAGGCCTCTTAGGCCATTTGTTAAGTTTGCTATACTTAATAGCATAATTTGCCTGCCGTTGTTTGATGTTTGTGGTCAGTAACCTCTGCTTGTAATAATTTGGTTCTTTGCTCAATTATGAGCTTGCTGTAATAAATTTTGTGTCGTAGGGACATTTTTGTTTTACCAATTCTTCACTAGATATTCTCGAGCTAAAGGTTAAGCTTATGTCAAATGGAGGTTGGGGATTTGTTTAGCCCTGATCCCGGGGGTGTCACACATGTCGTGTACACGTCCTAGGTAACCATTCTATTAGAAGAAATTTGTTTTGTTTGTACAACTACCATATACCAAATTATATGTAGTGGTTGCTACATTAATCCATCTAGACTAAATATCGCTATGAAATATCAAATCTTGTCATAGTCACCTCCTTGAATGTAATATCCCAGATTTTAAAATAGGAAAGATTCACAGGTCTCATGTGCGTTTCATCATAGCATCTTGCAAAATCTCAATTTCAAAACCATTTGTGAAGAACCCTATTTGAAAAACCCTTCTATGCATCTATTAGGTCTTGTTTCAAAAACCTATGTTTGAATATTTTGAATGGACAGGATTATGTATCCCTAGTATTCCATATTCATATTATGAATCTTAGAAAAATTTACAAACAGGTTTGAGCTCATTTGGAGCTATTATGAAAAAGTTATGGAATAAGTACAAACAAATAAAGATATGAATAAAATGAAATTTACAAGGATTTATAAATCCACTACTTACAAACTAGTAAAAAGATTACAAATATTATCATACATTGATCTATTCGTTTTTAGAAAATTTTAGAAACAAAAATCATCTCATTTGGACTATTTAATAAAAATATATTAAAGAAAACAGAAAATACAAAAGAATAAAAAGAACAACAAAAAAACCTAACTAACCTACTCTACCCAGACCAGCCCAGCCGGCCCACCTACCTATTCTCCCACCCGCGGGCAGCATCTTGCGACCCAGCAGCATCCACCCTAGCCTGTTGGCACTCCCTCTCTCTCTCTCTCTCTGACCGGTTGGACCCACCCATGTCTCCTTCTTCGTCGCTGTTGGAGACCGATGAACACACGCCTCCCTGGCCCGACTCGATTTTCCCTGCCGAATCCATGATGACGTTGACCCCTTGCTTGATGCATGCCCATCCCTTCATATACCCCCCCCCCACTCCACCTCGTTCCGTCTTTTGCTCTTTCGGGAACCCTAGCACCGAACGGAGCCGCCACCGGAGTTCTTCCCCGCCGCCGCTTCGGGGAGCTCCAGATCGAGCTCCGAACCGACAGTTCCGACGCCCCGCTCACCCCTTTTTCCGCCTCCTGTGATCCCCATGCTCCACCGCCTCACCCCGCGCTGTTTTCCCCCTCGCAGGTGCACCAGAGGGCAGTCGATTGCTCGCTGGACCCGCGTAGTCCCCAGCCGCTCCAGCCGTCCGTTGTTGACGCTAGCGGAAGCAAAGAAGCACCCAACGCCACCAATCCACATGCCGTCCACGCCCGCATCCCGTGGACTACCTCTACAAGCCAGTGAGTCACCGGAGACGCCGCCACCATCACTCCCGAAGCCGCCACCGCCGCCTCCCACGTCGCTCGTCGATGAGCTCTCAAGCTCTGCACTAGAGCCGTCCGATCAGGAACCGACGCCCAGGATTAGATCCCTGGGCGAAGCGGTGCCAGCCACTCAAGGCGCGCCACTTGGCCTGCTGTGTCAACATTCCCTGAGTCAGCGCCTGGTCAGCCGCGCATCCAATCACAGCGCGCCGCGTTGCAAACGTGTCTGCTGACATGGTATTCTCGATTTAAATAGGCATATTAATAAGCAGATTTGTAAAATTCACAGAAAATAAATATTGGTCACAAAAATACATATGATATATCCCTGGATTCAGAATAATGTGTAGAATATTATCATGCAATAAAAGTCGTAATTTGACCAATGCATATTTTCTGGAATATTTAAATCTATTATATGGTAAATAATTCATAAGAAAATACCCACAACTCCAAAATTGGCAAATTTGGTGTCTATGGATTCAGAAAATTGTAATACACGTCACTGTGGAATTATTTGAATTTGTTACAGTACAAAATAATTATCTATGATTAAATCCATTAAATTGTTATTTTGGCTATAATTTTTAATCCATAAATCATTTTAAGGTGAAACCAGTGGCAAATGAAATCTATGAACATTACCTATCTAGTAGAATGGTTCTCAAAATTTTATGAAACTATTCTGTAATGAAAATATTCAGAAGTCATTAATGCCTATTAAAAGCCTATTTGTTTAATGGGAAATGTTTATGAAATGCTTTTGAACTTGTTTTTCTTTTCTAAAATGCATGCATATTGTTTGGTTGTGATGTGCTCATGCATGATTGATTGCAATTATTGGTTTGCACGATAGATTGTCGGGAGTGCGATATCTGTGATTGCAACGACTGTGTGAACGATCACTACAACTGAGGCAAGTGTCACTATCATGAATCTCCTATTGTTTTATTATGCATTTAGTTTTCAGTAGCTTGCATTGAAGGAAATGTTTTGTATTATATATGCTATGCTATGGTGTGAGTACCCAATAGAATTGTCATAGACCCCAGTTGATTCCTTGATAGCCATCGTATTGTAGATGCTTAGACATGCTATTAGATGCGTGGGTGGTTTTCATGGTACATATGTGTATGAGAAGGATTATGTTTTGCTTAAATGTAAACCACTTAATCAATGAATCACCTAGGTGGAATGGCATTGATTGGGTCATCGAGTGTGGATTTTGGTGGGGATTGCCACCCAGGCTTCAAAGAGATAATAGGCGGTCTTGATTAGTAACTTCCATGTACAACCACATGTCATATGGGCTCTGGCTTGACTGAGTAAGTGATGAGATCATGTCCTACCGTGACTAGCAGATGTAGGTGTTGCTAGGATGGTACGGTCTGGAGCTAGGCTCATGATTCTGTTTCACAAAGGTCTCGTCCTGGTCTTTTCTCAAAGGGGGTTGATCGGGTCTTGTGGGTAAAGTGTACTAGCCTCTGCAGATGATTTAAGAACTGAGTGCTTAGCCGTGTCCCCGGTAATGGACAATTATGAGTAACTTCTCTTGACGCAGTTGAAAAGTCTCATTCATTCCAATTTCTCTAATAAAACTTGATGGGTGAACTTAGTGGGTTATAGGAGCACTTGAGTGACTCAATGTGTCCATAGTTTTTAGGAGCTCTCGTGTGACTCGAGTTGTTCTTAGTTATTTTGAATAACTAAAACTTTATTTAAAAAGATAGGATAAAATGCTACTTTCTGCAAATAGACTGAACTCCACTAGCCAGAGTGTGCATGTATATGACAGGTTGCCAATTGTGTCCACATAACAGTGACATCTTGCCAATACAATTCAAATGTATTGACCATTCGTGGATGCAACTTTTTATGTTGCAGGTTATTTCAACGACAAGTAAGGCTATCGTTTAGGTTGCGAATCTCGACTCAGCGGTTTTCCTGTGGCGTGATGGAGCCTTTATATATTGCATATTTGTTGAACTATGTTATTTGAGCTAGCTGTGAGCTAAGAAACTTTGTAATATTTATATTCTTGGATCAATCGTTGTAATAATGTGATGCATTGATACTCTTTTATCCATCGAAACTGTGTGTGCTAGCTAATCGATCCAAGAGACTAGCACTGTAAACACATGATCCAATTCTTAATGGGTTGCATCGCTTCAGATGGTATCAGAGCATTGCGTTGACTGTAGGTTCGTGACCTTAGAAATAGATTAGAAATATAAGACCTCTATTAGGAGAACTATCATATTTTCTACTTATTAGAGTTCTTATATTCCTTATCTATCTTTTCTAGAATCTCTTCTTGTTCAAAATTTGTATTTGTCCATTCATTAGATACATATATGAGAGTTGGCCTACGAGTAAATAAGAAATAGAATGATTTGAATGAATATCACACCAAGTTTTGTTAGTTTTGGTTCACCATATTTATCTCTTTAGGAGATCATCGCTATCGTGTTAGCATATTGATCTTACCAACTTATGTGGTATGACAATATAGGTTGCTTGCTTGTTTGTATTGATCCATATTGTGTGATTACTTATTTCGGATCAGTTAGTTTTGAAATCCAAAGTTTCTGAAATTTTTGTGAGGTTTTTAGATTAGTTTATTGGCGTGAATTGATTGAAATTCATGATATTGCTGTTGTAGTTTTCTGCTGAACCTGCTGTACTATACGATTTTTCATGTTTTTTTAGTAACTGGGAAAAATCTAAAAAAAATAGGGTTTGGTGTGAAACTTTCTTTACTATATGCATAAAAATTGGCTAAAATTCCTAACGTGTTTAAGTCACTCAAAAAAAATCGTGAAACCTGCTGTACCGTTTGGACAGATTTTGTGTATTGCTTAAATGTTGCTCTATCTTACTCTAGTATTGCCCCCAATATATTAAAACTATTTTGTGGTTATATACTGCTAAGATTAGACCCCTGTAATGTTGTTATGCAAGTGGTTGATTGTGTGTTGATTGCTTATGATGGTTTGCTTGTTTGTGTCACTGATTGCTTCATATAGTTATGGGTAGTACTACTTTCTCTAGTCCCTTCTATCTATAACTTATCTATGATGTCCCAAACAGATGCTGCCTCGTCATCAACCCACTGAGATGGAGCAGCTGATAGCAGCCCAGAAACAGCTAGCACAGGTGATGACTCAATTCATGGATGTCCAGAACAACAACAACAACAACAATAACAACAACAATGAGAACAACCAGCCCTAGGAGGATGCTCTCACTAGGTTTCTGAAACTTAGGCCAGCTAAGTTCTCCACTGCAGCTGAACCTATAATTGCTCTTGACTGGTTGCACTCGGTGAACAAAGACTTAGTGACTGTTGGATGCACTGATGCTGAGAAGGTGAGATTTGATGCTCACCTACTGGAGGGACCAACTGCTTCTTGGTGGGATACTTTCAAAATCACCCACCCGTTGGACACTGTTACTTGGGCCATGTTTGAAGATGGATTCAAGACCAACCATGTTTATTCAGGGGTCTTGAGTCTAAAGAGGAAGGATTTTCGCAACTTACGCCAAACTAACCGTATAGTGGCAGAATACAAGGAGGAGTTTAATAATATGTCACGCTATACACCTGAAGACGTTGACACTGACGCCAAAAGGAGAGAGAGGTTCCTGGATGGTCTCAGTGATGAGCTCTCGGTGCAGTTGTTAGTGGTTTACTGCCCCACTTTCCAAGAGCTGATGGACAAGGATAGAATTCTTGAAGGGTAGCACAAGCAAGTGGAACGACGAAAGAGGAAGCACAATGGCCATCACAACTCAGGATCATATCATAAACGTACCTTCCATGATGGCAATGACAATTCTGATGACCACAACAACAGAGGTAATGGCCACAACAAAGATAGCAATGGCCATCAGCATGATGGAAATAAAGATCTCAATAATATGGAATGCTACAAGTGCAGGAAGTTGGGACACTATGCCTACAGTTGTCCAGAAGATGGAACCAAGTCAAACTCAACTAAGAAGGCAACTGTGAACCACATGAACATGAAGAGAGGACTCAATAAGCCATGCCTTGTGACTGGTAAGCTTCTAGCTAATTTATGCATCGCACTCATACCTCTTCAATACTAGTGCATCGCATTCATTCATATAAGGCATTCATGGATGAGATTATTCACATATGGAGTTACTTAGAGAATCTGTTAAAGTGAACTCATTGGAGAAGAAATTGATAGCTTGTACAAGATGCCACAATTAAGTCTTAGATGTTTGGAGATGCAGGTTCAGTTCTCTTAAGGGGGTTAGCTTGATAAATTTACCCATGGAAGAGAGGCCAAAACATGCTAGAAATACAATCTCTGAGAACACCACCAGAACCTATTTGCTAGCCATCTCGAATCTCGAGGACGAGATTCATTTTAAGGGGGTTAGTCTGTAACATCCCAGATTTTAAATTAGGAAAGATTTATAGGTCCCATGTGCGTTGCATCATAGCATCTTGCAAAATCTCAATTTCAAAACCATTTGTGAACAACCCTATTTGAAAAACCCTTCTATGCATCTATTAGGTCTTGTTTCAAAAACCTATTTTTGAATATTTTCAATGAACAGGATTATGTATCCCTAGTAGTCCATATTCATATTATGAATTTTAGAAAAATTTACAAATAGGTTTGAGCTCATTTGGAGCTATTATGAAAAAGTTATGGAATAAGTACAAACAAATAAAGATATGAATAAAATGAAATATAAAAGGATTTATAAATACACTACTTACAAACTAGTAAAAAGATTACAAATATGATCCTACAATGATCTATTCATTTTTAGAAAATTTTAGAAACAAAAATCATCTCATTTGGACTATTTAATAAAAAGATATTAAAGAAAACAGAAAATACAAAAGAATAAAAAGAACAACAAAAAAACTTAACTAACCTACTCTACCCGGACCAAGTTTTTTTAGTTTTGGTCCACCATATTTATCTCTTTAGGAGATCATCGCTATCGTGTTAGCATATTGATCTTACCAACTTATGTGGTATGAAAATATAGGTTGCTTGCTTGTTTTATTGAGCCATATTGTGTGATTATTTATTTAGGATCAGTTAGTTTTGAACTCCAAAGTTTTTGAAATTTTTGTGAGGTTTTTAGATTAGTTTATTGTCGTGAATTGATTGAAATTCGTGATATTGCTGCTGCAGTTTTCTGCTGAACCTGCTGTATTTTACGATTTTCATGTTTTTTTTGGTAACTATGAAAAATCTGAAAAATAGGGTCTGGTGTGAAACTTTATGTACTATATGCACATAAATTGGCTAAACTTCCTGACGTGTTTAAGTCGGTCATAAAGATTCGTGAAACCTGTTGTACCGTTTTGACAAATTTTGTGTATTGCTTAAATGTTGCTCTATCTTACTCTACTATTGCCCCCATTATATTAAAACTATTTTGTGGTTATATACTGCTAAGATTAGACCCCTGTAATGTTGTTATGCAATTGGTTGATTGTGTGTTGATTTCTTATGATGGTTTTCTTGTTTGTGTCACTATTTGCTTCATATAGTTATGGGTAGTACTACTTTCTCTAGTCCCTTCTATCTATAACTTATCTATGATGTCCCAAACAGATGCCGCCTCTTCGTCAACCCACTGAGATGGAGCAACTGATAGCAGCCCAGACACAGCTAGCACATGTGATGACTCAATTCATGGCTGTCTAGAACAACAACAACAACAACAACACCAACAACAACAACAACAACAACAACAACAACAACAACTACTACTACTACTACTACAACAACAACAACAACAACAACAATAACAACAACAACAACAACAATAACAACAACAATGGGAACAACCAGCACCAGGAGGATGCTCTCACCATGTTTTTGAAACTTAGGCCAGCTAAGTTCTCCACTGCAGCTGATCCTATAATTGCTCTTGACTGGTTGCACTCGGTGAACAAAGACTTAGTGACTGTTGGATGCACTGATGCTGAGAAGGTGAGATTTGCTGCTCACCTACTAGAAGGACCAGCTGCTTCTTGGTGGGATACTTTCTAAATCACCCACCCGCTGGACACTGTTACTTGGGCCATGTTTGAATATGGATTCAAGACCAACCATGTTTCTTCAGGGGTCCTGAGTCTGAAGAGGAAGGAGTTTCGCAACTTGCGCCAAACTAACCGTACAGTGGCAGAATACAAGGAGGAGTTTAATAATATGTCACGCTATGCACCTGAAGACGTTGACACTGACGCCAAAAGGAGAGAGAGGTTCCTGGATGGTCTCAGTGATGAGCTCTCGGTGCAGTTGTTAGTGGTTTACTGCCCCACTTTCTAAGAGCTGATGGACAAGGCTAGAATTCTTGAAGGGAAGCACAAGCAAGTGGAACGACGAAAGAGGAAGCACAATGGCCATCACAACTTAGGATCATATCATAAACGTACCTTCCATGATGGCAATGACAATTCTGATGACCACAACAACGGAGGTAAAGGGCACAACTGTAATGGCCACAACAAAGATAGCAATGGCCATCAGCATGATGGAAATAAAGATCTCAGTAATGTGGAATGCTACAAGTGCAGGAAGTTGGGACACTATGCCTACAGTTCTCCAGAAGATGGAACCAAGTCAAACTCAACTGAGAAGGCAACTGTGAACCACATGAACATGAAGAGAGGACTCAATAAACCGTGCCTTATGACTGGTAAGCTTCTAGCTAATTTATGCATCGCACTCATACATCTTCAATACTAGTGCATCGCATTCATTCATATAAGGCATTCATGGATGAGATTAGTCACATATGGAGTTACTTAGATTATCTGTTAAAGTGAACTCATTGGAGAAGAAATTGATAGCTTGTACAAGATGCCACAATTAAGTCTTAGATGTTTGGAGATGCAAGTTCATTTCTCTTAAGGGGGTTAGCTTGCTAAATGTACCCATGGAAGAGAGGCCAAAAGATGCTAGAAATACAATCTCTGAGAACACCACCAGAACCTATTTGCTAGCCATCTCGAATCTCGAGGACGACATTCATCTTAAGGGGGTTAGTCTGTAACATCCCAGATTTTAAAATAGTAAAGATTTATAGGTCCCATGTGCGTTGCATCATAGCATCTTGCAAAATATCAATTTCAAAGCCATTTGTGAAGAACCCTATTTGAAAAACCCTTCTATGCATCTATTAGGTCTTGTTTCAAAAACCTATTTTTGAATATTTTGAATGGACAATATTATGTATCCCTAGTAGTCCATATTCATATTATGAATTTTAGAAAAATTTACAAACAGGTTTGAGCTCATTTGGACCTATTATGAAAAAGTTATGGAATAAGTACAAACAAATAAAGATATGAATAAAATGAAATATAAAAGGATTTATAAATCCACTACTTACAAACTAGTAAAAAGATTACAAATATGATCCTACAATGATCTATTCGTTTTTAGAAAATTTTAGAAACAAAAATCATCTCATTTGGACTATTTAATAAAAATATATTAAAGAAAACAGAAAATACAAAAGAATAAAAAGAACAACAAAAAAAAACCTAACTAACCTACTCTACCCGGAGCAGCCCGGCCGGCCCACCTACCTATTCTCCCACCCGCGGGCAGTAGCTTGCAGCCCAGCAGCATCCACCCCAGCCCGATGGCGCTCCCTCTCACTCTGACCGGTGGGACCCACCTTTGTCTCCTTCTTCCTTGCTGTTGGTGACCGATGAACACATGCCTCCCTGGCCCGACTCGATTTTCCCCGCCGAATCCGCGATGCCATTGACCCCTTGCTTGATGCACGCCCATCCCTTCATATAACCCCCCCACTCCACCTCATTTCGTTTTTTGCTCTTTCGGGAACCCTAGCACCGAACGGAGCTGCCACCGGAGTTCTTCGCCGCCGCCGCTTCGGGGAGCTCCAGATCGAGCTCCGAACCGAGAGTTCCGATGCCCAGCTCACCCATTTTTCCACCTCCTATGATCCCCATGCTCCACCGCCTCACCCCGCGCTGTTTTCCCCCTCGCAGAGGGCAGTCGATTGCTCGCCGGACCCCTACAGTCCCCAGCCGCTCCAGCCGTCCGTCGTCGACGCTAGCGGAAGCGAAGAAGCACCCCAATGCCACCAATCCACTTGCCGTCCACGCCCGTATCCCATGGACTACCTCTACGAGCCAATGAGTCACTGGAGACGCCGCCACCATCACTCCCGAAGCCGCCACCACTGCCTCCCACGTCGCTCGTCGGTGAGCTCTCAAGCTCTGCACCAGAGCCGTCCGATCAGGAACCGACGCCCAGGATTAGATCCCTGGGAGAAGCGGTACCAGCCACTCACGGCGCGCCACTTGGCCTGCCGCGTCAACACGCCCTGAGTCAGCGGCTGGTCAGCCGCGCATCCAATCACAGCGCGCCGCGTTGCAAACGTGTCTGCTGACTGGGTATTCTCGATTTAAATAGGCAGATTAATAAGCAGATTTGTAAAATTCACAGAAAAATAAATATTGGTCAGAAAAATACATATGATATAACCCTGGATTCAGAATAATGTGTAGAATATTATCATGCAATAAAATTCTTAATTTCAGCAATGCATATTTTCTGGAATATTTAAATCTTCTATAAGGTAAATAATTCATAGGAAAATACCCACAACTCCAAAATTGGCAAATTTGGTGTCTATGGATTCAGAAAATTGTAATACACGTCACTGTGGCATTAGTTGATTTTTTTTATAGAAAACACTAATTATTTATGATTAAATCCATTAAATTGGTATTTTGGCTATAAGTTTTAATCCATAAATCATTTTAAGGTGAAACCAGTGGCAAATGAAAGCTATGAACAAACTATCCAGTAGAATGGTTCTCATAATTTTATGAAACTATTCTGTAATGAAAGTATTCAGAATTCATTAATGCCTATTAAAATCCTATTTGTTTAAACGGAAAATGTTTATGAAATGCTTTTGAACTTGTTTCTCTTTTCTAAAATGCATGCATACTGTTTGGTTGTGATGTGCTACTGTATGATTGATTGCAATTATTGTTTTGCGCGATAGATTGTCGGGAGTGCGATATTTGTGATTGCAACGACTGTGTGAAGGATCACTACAACTAAGGCAAGTGTCACTATCATGAATCTCCTATTGTTTTATTATGCATTTAGTTTTTAGTAGCTTGCATTGAAGAAATGTTTTGTATTATATATGTTATGCTATGGTGTGAGTACCCAATAGAATTGTCATAGACCCAGTTGATTCCTTGATAGCCATCGTATTGTAGATTCTTAGCCATGCTATTAGATGCGTGGGTGGTTTTCATGATACATATGTGTATGATAAGGATTATGTTTTGCTTAAATGAAAACCACTTAATCAATGAATCACCTAGGTGGAATGGCGTTGATTGGGTCATCGAGTGTGGATTTTGGTGGGGATTGCCACCCAGGCTTCAAAGATATAATAGGCGGTCTTGATTAGTAACTTCCATGTACAACCACATGTCATATGGGCTCTGGCTTGACTGAGTAAGTGATGAGATCATGTCCTACCGTGACTAGCAGATGTAGGTGTTGATAGGATGTTACGGTCCGGAGCTAGGCTCATGATTCTGTTTCACAAAGGTCTCGTCCTGGTCTTCTCTCAAAGGGGGTTCATCGGGTCTTGTGGGTAAATTGTACTAGCCTCTGCAGATGGTTTAAGAACTAAGTGCTTAGCCATGTCCCCGGTAATGGACAATTATGAGTAACTTCTCTTGACGTAGTTGAAAAGTCTCATTCATTCCAATTTCTCTAATAAAACTTGATGGGTGAACTTAATGTGTTATAGGAGCACTTGAGTGACTCAATATGTCCATAATTTTTAGGAGCTCTCATGTGACTCGAGTTGTTCTTAGTTATTTTGAATAACTAAATATTTATTTAAAAAGATAGGAGAAAATGCTAGTTTATGCAAATAGCCTGAACTCCACTAGCCAGAGTTTGCATGTATATGACAGGTTGCCAATTGTGTCCACATAACAGTGACATCTTGCCAATACAATTCAAATGTATTGACCATTCGTGGCTGCAACTTTTTATGTTGCAGGTTATTTCGACGACAAGTAAGGTTATCGTTTAGGTTGCGAATCTCCACTCAGCGGTTTGCCTGTGGCGTGATGGAGCCTTTATATATTGCTTATTTGTTGAACTATGTTATTTGAGCTAGCTGTGAGCTAAGCAACTTTGTAATATTTATATTCTTGGATCAATCGTTGTAATAATGTGACGCATTGATACTCTTTTATTGATCGAAAATGTGTGTGCTAGCTAATCGATCCAAGGGACTAGCACTGTAAACACAGTATCCAATTCTTAATGGGTTGGTTCGCAGGCTTTGATGTCAACAAGAAATACAAACAATGGTTTGTTTGTTTTAGATGAACATCTTCACATATTCTCTTGCTAGTTACTTAGGCCATTGTAGTTCATGAATTGCATCATGATGTATGAAATTTCATACCAACCAATTAGGTATTCAATACCCAAGAACCACATTGTTTAACAAGCAAATAATACAACCATAACATGTATATCATCTATATACCTAAACTGGATATTTCCACTCTCTTTTTTTCTGCCAAATATATTTTCTAGATTCTCTTTCAGCATGTCCTTTTTCCTTTTAAAAGAATCTATCAATATCAAAAGTGGCGCCATATACATGACACATAGTCCAAAGCGTGTATTTTAAAATACTAAAACCTTTGGACTTGCACTTTGAAGTAGATCATCATCATCAAATGATTGGCCTTCTTTCAAAATCCATTATTTAGTAATCTTTTAGTGTAGTAAATACTTTACATACAACTTTTATTCATCTTTATCATGACGACTTTCATGATCAAGCTAATGTAGCTTATAAAGGCGAATCGTGAGTACAATGTTACTTTCTAAAACCCTTTTGGATGATTAGGATGTCTAGCATATCCAACCTTCGCAAATTCTCATCCAATATGAGAACATACATTATACTCTATCATATTGCAACCAAAACATTGTTTCAGATATCGTTATATCTGCCACACATTATGGTTTTTGAAACAATTCTTGCAGCTCCTAGATAGCATTGATATTTAAAAACAATCAAGAATCATGGAGGCAAACATGATAATTTAGATACTAATACTGGAATTGTTACTCTCGATTAAATACTAATAATTAAATTTCACGGAGTAGATGGAGTTTGATGAAAGTTTGCAGTAGGACTTTTAAACTTTAGATAGATACGCAACACAATACGTTACTGGTTCGTCAAGTAAATATCCAGAATTCTATAGTTCTGTTATCTCAATTACCACTAATCATAAGGTGGTGAACGAATGCAAATGACTACAACAAATTATGCAAATTCACTTTGATTTAATTTATGATAAATTTAGTTCTACTAATCCAAATAAGAAATGAACTCCCACTCAAAAACGACATCCCTCGTGTATTTTTGGTGATTACATGAACCAAATCTACTATACCAAGTCCGATCATTACGTGAGTCGGTGTAGCTTCAAAGGCGAGCATCTATATGGTCATCATATCAAAACATATGACTCATGCTTAACCTTTCGGTCCGTGTTCCGAGGACATGTCTATACATTCTAGGCTCACCAAGTAAGAACCTTAGTATTCGCGTGTGTAAAACTGTCTTACACCCAAGATATGCTCGTGTATTCAAGTACACCCTATCATCACATGATGTCTTGAACCGGAGAAACATAGTGGATGCATACTTAAGGAAGAACACATTTTTATCTTGATATCTAAATGAGGGACCATCTTATTATGCTAATAAAACGCCAAACTAGCATAAGATGCAACAAACATCTTATGTGAGCAGTGAAATGATATGGTCCTTGCACTTGATCGTTATCATGTGTATCGTGGTATGATCTTCATCGTTCTTTTATGTGGAAGGACAAGGTCTATGGAACTTACACGTTATGTGTGTTGTAAGAGTACAGACTTAAACGTTTACTTACAACATCACTATATCAGAACGCTAGCCTAGAAACAATCTAAACTAGACGCTTCTAATTTATACATTACAAGTTTTACGTGGCTTAGGGCTTTCGAAGATAGAACCATTCTTACCTACGAACATGGAACCACAACGAGGATAACCAAATTATTGACAACTCGTTACAAATTAGATATTGACTATAGTTGGAGAGACAGACACCCGCTAGCCACTTATGCAAAACTAGTTGCATGTCAAGCATGGAACAGGTCTCATGTGCGAGGACATGTAAAGCTTGTCCGGGTCGCTTCATCCCACTATGCCACCAATATCCAAAGTACATCTAAGAAGCAATAACATGATCATCATCGCCCACATACTCATATGTGTACTACCCGTGCAAGCATGTATGCATATATGCTTCTCTGATACCACTATAGGGTTCACAACATAGAAAAAAAAATTCCTACGATGGGAACAACTAAGTACCAAGATCTATCTACTACATACAAGCAATGGGTGGATATACATCCATAGAATACATACCCTCGAAGACGGAATAGCGTTAACAAGGTTGTACTCGTGGATGATGTAGTCGAACGCTTGCCGATCTCAAGATCATGATGAAGTCCATCTGGTCCAGCCGGTCTAGCACCATCAAGTCTAGCACCGCAAACCAGTGGTGCATCCGTGATCGCACACACGCTCGGGTACCCTGAAAACCTCCACGCCCTCGCTCCAGCAAAAAATCAGAAGCAACAAATCCTTCCAAAAAATCCACCGGGAACATGTATCTCGCTGATCCGAGACCATGGGGAAATTCTAAAGGGGGAAGCGAGATCCTTTGCGAGGAGGTGTGTTGTGAGAGGAGGAGAGGGGGACTTTTATAGGGAGAGGGGACGCAGCCAAAGGGCATGGTGCCCAGCCATGGTGGCTGCCCCCACCTCTTCCACATTCATGTGGGTGGAGCTCCCACTGAAAATAAAAAGCCTCCACTCACATAAACATGCCTCCACTCAAAAATCCACTCACATGCATTAAATTTCCACCAAATTTAATGCACGCTCTCATTTGAATAAAACTCTTTTATTTATTTATTAAGAATTTTGTTAATATTTTAGTTAACAAACATTCACATAAAACCCTTTACAAGTATTCAATTTCACATGCAGAACCATTTTCAGCTATTTCAACCGAAATGATTCTGGTGTCTAGTGAAATAATTCCTACGCTTTCTTTTTCTTTCTCTGGCATCTTATTTGCTCCAAATGGTGTCAGCATCCCTTAAGTGTGTCACCCTATGGTTCGCTAATAATGTAGACACTATCGATACCCCTCTCCGATCGATAATCAGCAGCGGGACCTAGAGATCCGTACTGACTCCCACATATTCAACGATGACTTATGTGATCGTGTGAACCTTATACGCATGTAACTCAATCCCTTTTTCTTGCGATATATTACTTGTCTAAGATTCGATCATCGGTATCTTCAAAGTTGTTTGATCTTGTTACCAACATGTACTCTTTTCTTGTTCCCGTGATATAACATTCTAGTGATCAAATCACTTGCTTGCAAGCTAACTAATGTGTTATCACAGAGAGGGCCTAGAGTATATCTCTCCGTCATCGGGATGGACAAATTCCACTATGGATCCATGAGCCTCAACATAACACCTCATAGAGCTGAACCCATCTTTATAATCACCTTGTTACGGTGTGACGTTTGACGTTATCAAGATACTCTTCCGGTGTTAGTGATTGACATGATCTCATGGTCTAAGCACTAAGATTACTTCGTATGATGTTATAGCAATATAAACACAATGACCTTGATCATAATGCTATACTTCAGATGAATGTTCATCATATCATTCCAACAATGTTGTGACCTTGTTATTAACAACATACAATGTCCATGATGAGGAAACCTTTGATCATCTTGTTAATCAACGAGCTATTTGATAAGAGAGGCATAACTAGGAACTTCCTTTTTGTTTATTAAACACACATGTATTAACGTTTCCGTATTAATACAATTATAGCATGCAAAATAAACATTTATCATAAGTAAGGAATACGTAATAACCACTTTATTATTGCCTCTCGGGCATATTCCCTTTAGCCATGCCCTTTTTCTCCTCTTCCTCCCCCGAATTCCCCTCCTGGCTGAAACCCTAGCTCCCAGGTCCTCCTCCTCCTTGCCGTCTCTGGCCACCTCAAGCCTCTCCGACCGTCCCAGGAGGTTCTCCTTGATGTCCTCATTCTTCCTGACCAAGCACGCAAGCGTGGAAGCCCTCTAATCACTGGAATCGAGCCCGATGTCATGTCGGTCACCATAGTCGTATTTGTTGATTCATTGTTTCCTGAACTCCCCTTGTTTCCCCGACCACTCCATCATGCTTGTAGTGAGCTCGCCGTCCTCCTGGACCTCCCCATCCTCTCTCTCTCCCTCACCCTGGTTTCATCTAATGCCGAGCGCCACCGTTTGCCTCCGCCGTTCACCGTCACAGTCGTAGCTCCAGTGACCTGCAGGAAGCGGCGCCGCCATATTCTGGTCGCCCGCTACAAGACGTGTCCAACGCGCCCACCCGCGCGTCTAGGTGAGCACGGGATCGACAGATCCGTTCTCGACCTGGGGGTTCCTCCATTGCTAACATTAGCATGACGTCATGCTCGCGCAGTAATCCCTTTTTTGTTTTATTAATGTTTTGTAATTGTTTTCTGAAATATAAATAACCCGTGGGACCACCCTGTCAGATATTTAATAATTTTGGAAAAAAAATTCTGAAATGAATAAACTTATGACATGTGGGTCCAAGTTCAAAAATAATTTAAATATTCCAAAAATGTTTTATAATTTCCTAAAATGATTTAAAATGGATTTAAATCTTGTAAATTGAATATATATTTATTTTTAAGTCATAAAAATACAAATAATATATCTTCAGAAAAATGAGATATACCTATTTAAGATATCATCATGCATTATTAAATAACTTACATGACAAGTTTAATTAGAAAACAAAGTGAACCCTCGCAGGTGATTTTGGGGTCTCTCATGTATTAGGGTTTGCACCCCTATAACGCTGCTTAAATTTCCAAGCATGTTTTAGGGTAACTTTTCAATACAATTTAACTTTTCATATCATCATCCTTTTCTTGAGCATTGCATTGATGCCATGTGTTGATTGTTCTCCTTTCTTTCCGGTGTTTCTACTTCTTCGCGGTAGAATACGATATCGATATCGAGATCAAAACCATCAAAGATCAAAGAACAATACTTGTCCAACTGCAATCAAGTCAAGAACAAGGCTTCCGAAGATCTGCTTATTGGCTATCAATAGGCAAAGTCAAGCATGGCCCCACCATGATACAATCCTATGCTTTCTAAAGTGTTTCAATTCCTGTCATGATGCATATGATTCTACTATGGTCTTTTATCGATAGATAGAGTGTTATATATATTGCGTTACTCCCTTTCACCTTATATTACCTCATCCACTTCTCCTAGCATAACTAGGTTGGCTTGTGTGCACTGCTAGAGCTTATATCTGTGTGCTGCTTAGCCATGCATAGCTGTCAGTGATGGTTCATCCAGTTGATGTATCAGATGCAAGGAATCTAGTATGACAGGAGAACGTGATGAGATGAGATTAGAGGTGATGTGAGATTAAACATGCTAAGGCTTGTATGGGAGGCCATGTCGGGATGTGGTTTTTGTAGTCCCGTGCTCGGCACCACTAGAACCCGAGTTCTTGCCTTTGGAACCGAGATGAGCATACAACCACACGGGGCTTGGACAACCTCATGCCTAACTAACTTGCCTAGTAGATTCCATGAGTCACATAGTTCGGGCCTTCCATTCGACATATGCAATCTGGTTGTTCTCAAAGGCGGTGAAGGAGGTGCATTCATAACAGGTAGGGAAGTGTTGTCGCGGTTGCTTGGGGTGGATGGATCCCCTGGTAAACCAACCTCGCCTCACATCTCTAGGGACCGGCTTTGGGATTTGACCCGTTACGGCGGAACCATCCTTAGGGCGTGACTCATGGTCTCTGCGAAGGCAAAGTAAAGGTCGTGTCTAACCATCCTCTGCCGGCCTTCCAAGGAAGAGGGATAATATTAAGTGGCAGTAAGAGAAGGTTAGTACGTGTGGGTAAAGTTGTACACCCCTGCAGGGTTAAATCTTTTCGAAAATCCATGTTCACGGTTATGAACACTTGGTGAACGAATTCTAAGATCATAGAGAACAATAGCCTTATCGTAAAACATGGTAGATCAAAGTGTGCTTAAGGATGCTTCCTCACGGGTACAAGGGGTGATCCTAGGTAAGGTTCGATGATGATGTCTTGGTGGATATTAAGATATGATGATCAATACCTTGGAGACGTTGCTCTCTTATTCCCTTTTAAAATATTTTGAGTAGATGAGCTTCTTCTCTATCTTGTTTTTCAAACAAAGATGGATTTATGCAAAACAACTCCACCAGCCATAAGTCTTCCAGAGTAAACCCTGTACTCACCCTTTCTTTCTTGATACTTTTGTAGAAGAGTAAGTGTTCCACTAAAGACGAGCCCCGTATGACATCGACACCAACAAGTAGGTTGGGGATCCAATCCAGCAGCCTGGAATCTATGGAATGGGACATCATCATTATGCTTAAGGCCTCTTAGAACATTTGTTAAGTTTTCTATACTTAATAGCACATTTTTCCTTCTGTTGTTTGATGTTTGTGGTTAGTGACCTCTGTTTGTGAAATTTTGGTTCTCCGCTCTGTTATGAGCTTGTTGTAATAAATTTTGTGTCATAGGGTCACTGCTGTGTTACCGATTCTTCACTGGATATCCTCGAGCTCAAGGTTAAGCTTATGTCATATGTAGGTCTGGTATTTGTTTAGCCCTGATCCCGGGGGTGTTACAACATGTGTCGTCTCAAGGTCGGACCGGATTATGCTTGTGAGTGGCGGCAGATAAACTGCTCTCAATGTCTTCTCAAGTTTCGCATGACTTAGTTCACTCCTCTTATTAATTATGCGTCTATCTCTTGCTTTGACTCAGAAATTTCCTAAGAGTGCCAAAAAGCAACTCGAGGCTAGACGAAAGGGAACAATATTCTTCATGATGTAGAGCGAAGGAGTGCAAGTCGAGGGACGCTACGCCATTAACTGGATTGATGGGAGCTTGACAGCTACTTCTAGGTGGACCAAGTTCCGGAAAGCTGCCAAACTTACCATTAGAAGAATGGTAAAGGTCGATGTATCTCGTTCCCCTGAATGCAGTAGTCTGGTCATACACTTCCTAGCTGTTAGCTCTTTGCGCGCATGCTATCATAAATAATTATGTGGTTGTCTTATCTCCACTGATTATATATGGGTGGTAAAACTATGATAACCTTTTGTTGGATTGAAGTTATGACTAGTACGTACTAGTATGGTATATTTGTATCTATATGAAAGTTCCCTATATGAACAATACCAACTATTATGACAATGATTGTGTTCCATCTTAATATTTCAGGAGGAGGTTGCACACAAAAGCAGAATCAATTGTAAATTTTGCTTGCTCTAGTGATTTGAGCGTGTTTGGAGAAAAGGGCAAACTGATCGTTGGCATGGTTTTAGAGCTGAAGAAAGAACTGGTTCCCTCCGTACTGCTATTGAATTTTAGTGTATGTATTGCTGAATCAGTCATGCTGCTGAATTGGTCAAGTGCTGCTGAATATGAACTAGGAATCTATTGATATTTTATCTGTCTAATTCTGTAATGCTGAATCATTCAAATGCTACTGAATTTGTGAATAGTTCTGTCGTTGCTGTTGGATGCTTGCACTAGAGCATTTTCATGTGTTTCATCGGAATCGTTGGTTGTGTTTTGGACAGTGATGAGAGGCAGAGAGGGTAATATATAGGGTGATTTCACCAAGTGAAGTCATTGGATACCAGTGCAGTTTTGGCGCATGCGGTGTGTGTCTATGGTTCTTTAGATATTTTTACATGAATATATCTGTCAAAACAAAAGAATTATTGCCTTTTCCCACTCCGTCGGTGAGGTCGGGGTCTCTCTGGACTGCTATTGAATTTCAGTGTCTGTATTGCTAAATCAGTCATTGAAATGCTGCTTAATTGGTCAAGTGCTGCTGAATATGAACTAGGAATCTGTCTATTTTCTCTATCTTATTCTGTACTTCTGAATCATTCAAATGCTACTAAATTTATGAAAAGTTATGTTGTTGTGCTGGGCTATTTGCACTAGAGCTTTTGCCTGTGTTTTGTCGGAACCATTTGTTGTGTTTTGGACAGTGATGAGTGTGATTTCACCAAGTGAAGTCATTGGATAGCAATGGCACATGTGGTGTGTGTCTCTGGTTCTTTTGATATTTTTACGTGAATATATCTGTCAAAAGAATTATCGCTTTTCCCCCTCCATCGGTGAGGTCTTTGTTTTGAATCTGGCGGATCCACAACATAATTCAGAGTTTGCTAACGACGATATGAAAGCTAGTATCTTTTGATTTCTTTGTTGTAGTGGCAACCCACACGATTATATGTGTGATGTCTTGAGTTTGAATCCTCTTTGCTTGACCTATATTTTTTTGGGTTTACATTATTTTCTTCTAGCAATAGTTCTTTACAGAGAGGCTGACATGGCGTACCCACAATCCTGCAGCATCGCTCTTAATTTTCTTCTACAATATTGCTTTACAGAGAAATTGACATGGCGGACGCACGAGCTTGCAGCTCCCCCCTTAATCTTCTTCTAGCAATATTTTTTAGCGGAGAGGCTGACATGGCAGACCCACCACCCTGACGCGTCCCTCTTAATTTTCTTCTAGCAATATTGCTTTACGGAGAAGGTGACATGGCGGACCCACCAGCCTGCAGCATCCCTCTTAATTTTCTTCTAGCAATATTTTTTGCGGGAGGGTGACATGAGGGACCCACCATCCTGCAGCGTCCCTTTCAATTTTCTTCTAGCAATATTGCTTTATGGAGAGGCTGTTATGGCGGACCCACCAGCCTATAGAGTCCATGTTAATTTTCTTCTAACAAGAATTTCTTTACGGGGAGGCTGATATGGCAGACCCACCAGCCTGCAGCGTCCCTCTTAATGGGTGGGTTTGAAAAAAGAAGTTAAGTTCTTGTACAAAGAGGCTGGCATTAGGGACCCACTAACCAGGACATACCAGAGAGGCTGACATGTGGGTTCTAGTAGCAAGACCATATAGGACTGCCACATCTAGCTACGTTGCCAAGGTCAAATGAATGGACACGGCCAAAAAAGTCCATCATACACACGTTTCATTTACAGAGATATTGACATGTCATTTCAAAATAAATTGACATGTGGGACCCACCAGCGAGATCTTATACCCGTGGTGCCACATCGAGAAACATTGCCGAGTTCCAAAGAGGGAGACACGAGCAAGAAAAAATTCTAGCATGTACATGTATCTTCCAATGAGAGGCTGACATGGGGGACCCACCAGCCTGTATAAACCGCTGATGCATCAAGCAACGTTGCCAAGTTCAAAACAGAGAGGATCGAGCGTAAAAAATTCAAGCATGCACACGTTTTTTCTAATGAGAGGCTAACACGGGGACCCACCAGCCTGTATAAACGACTGATGCATCGAGCAACTTTGCCAAGTCCGAAACACAAAGGCGCGAGCGATAAAAAGTCCAACATGCACACGTTCTTCTAATGAAATACTGACATGTGGGACTCCAGAGCGTGACCAAACGGCAGATTCGTCAAGCAATGCTATCTAGTTAGAACACGGTAGCGCTAGAGAAGAAAAAAATTCAATCAGATACACACGATTCTTCTAATGTGAGGCTGGCATATGGGACACCAGCCTGAATAAACGGCTGATGCAGCGAGCAACGCTATCAAGTTAACATGGAGGCGCGACTGAGGGAAAAAATTCCATCATACACATGTTTCTTCTAATGAGAGTATGACACATGGGGCCCAGTTCTGTGATTATGCATCTGGCAGCGCTATCATGTTCAAAATAGGTTAGCGTGAATGAGGGCAAAAAATCCATCATACAGACATTTCTTCTAATGAGAGGATGACATATGCGCCCAGATGCATGATTAAACGCCTGCGTAATCAAGTTCGGAATAGGGTAGTGGGAGCGAAGTAAAAAATTCCATCATATACACGATTCTTCTGATGAGAGGCTAGCATGTGGGACCCAGCATCGTGATTAATGGAAAATAGATCGAACAACGTTATCGAGTTCAAATCAGGGAGGCATGAGCCAAGGAAAAAATTCCATCATACACACGATTCTTGTAATAAGAGGCTAGTATGTGGTACCCAGCATCGTGCTTAACGGAAGATAGATCGAGCAACATTATCGAGTTCATATCAGGGAGGCATGATCCAAGGAAAGAAGTCCATCATGCACATGTTTCTTCTAGTGTGAGGTTGACACGTGGGACCCAACAGCCTTATTAAACGACAGATGCATCGAGCGAAGCTATCAATTTCGAAACAGGGAAAGGAAAAAAATTCCATCATACACACGATTCCTCTAATGTGAGGAAGACATGCGAGACCCGTCAGCCTGACTAAATAGAAGAGGCATCGAACTACGTTATCGAGTTCAAATCAAGGAGGCGCGATCAAAAAGTTTGGTCCGCTAGAATCACTGACGACTAGGACCCACACGCGAAAAATACTTTGGCGAGTCAACATCTCGTGAGGAAGCGGAAATCTTACTTCTGCCAGGCGCCCGTCAAGCTTCATCCATGTTTTTAGCGGTTTCGTCCTAGTAGAGGGGCATGAAATAGGAAAAAAAGTTTTGCATCGGTCATGGTCGAGCTGAGATTTTTGTCACGGATGATGCGTGTTCTAGGACGAACGACGGGCCTAGTCGTTGCGGAAGGAAACATTAGGGTGGCGGACCGAGTCTTTTTTTATTGAGGCAGCTAGCGTCACAAGGACACTACATTTCCTATTGGAACCATAGTTTGAACTCTATCAGACAAAGTTACCGTCCTACCCCTATGGTACCCCATGGTATCCGAGGGTCAAGATGATGCACATAGTTGGGGCAGGCTCGCCCCGGAGGCTTTATCCCCTCGCGAGGGCCGTTTGAAAGAGTCTCCTCCTGAGGAACCTTGCCTCTTGGGAGTGGGAATCCCTTTATCGCGGGCCCACTCAGCACGGGGACGTGGCACCCCGGTTGCCAGGGCTCTGACAGTAGCCCCGAGGTGCTTTACCTGCATGTTTCCTTCTATGGGCTCGAAAGGGTAAGCATCCCTTAAAGGTGGGCGGGCCCCATGCCCGTTTGGTCAATGAAGACCTGGTGTCCTGAGTCTTGCCCGTGAAGTCCAAACAACGCGCATTGTTGACACAACGTGACGGTGCATGGGGCCTGGAAGTTAACACCATGTGCGCGATGCAGCGGCACATCTTTTCACTTGACCTAGTTAAATCAGCGGGGTGGGGAAGGAATCACTTCACTTCCACGCCACCGCCTCCTTCACTTCCTTGCTTTTTCTTCCGGGTTGAGCCATTTCGTCCCCCACCATAGCCCCAAGCGCTTCCTCACTGAGGAGAAAGGCAAGGCGGTAACGCCCGGGCCCGTGGAGGCTCCGTCAGCGAAGCGCGGCCATGGGAGGCACGGAGGTTGCAGCATGACCCTCTCCACGGTTGCACCCGGGGGTTGGAGATGGTCACCAGGGAAGCCCCTGTTTAGCGCAATCGTGGGCGTCCCCGTGGGAGCGGTCGAGGCCACCGTGGCAGGAGAGGTGCGAGGTCCGGGGCCGGGGCCGGTCCGGCCTCCTCGGCTGTAGGTGAGGCCTCTGCTCTCGTGGTTGTCAAGATCGAGGATGACCTCGAGCCGGACTAGGTGACACCTTTCATCATCATCCTTGGGGATTACAGCTGGTTCGCCCGGGTGAGGCTCCTCGGGCACTTCATCGTCGGGGTCATGCGGGACTTCCCCGACGAGGTGGATTTGCAGCACGCCGGTGGGCACGAGACATGGTGGGTGAGCATGGAGACCCTTCCAACTAACGAGATGTACCTCTGCGATGGCTGGGGGCAGTTCCTCAACAACCACCGCATTCAGCGCGGCTCCATGCTGTGGTCCCACCACCTTGGAGAGGGGAATTTTTTCATCATGGTGTTTGATACCCTGTTGTGCCGGGTGATCTATCCCACTGTCCTTTGGTCGGCCTAACGGGAGCCGCAGGGTGGGGGCGCAGGGAGAACGCGGCCCACTTCCCTCAAGAAAATAGTTTGGTAGTGCTTGTAGGGCTTTTGGACTTATGGATTGAAGTGCACCCCTTCATGCAGACCTCTGAATAGGGCGCTCTCTTTTGCACGTTCTTGCCTGAAGTTCTTGTTTGTGTGTTTATGGTGCGGCGTGCGCCTGGTGAGGCTAGCTCCAGCTGCTTGCACCTTTCCTTTTCAGGGTAAAGCTTTGCGAGCCCTTGGCGGGCCTGCCAAGAGGACGAATGTCTTGGAATGCTGCCCTCGCGAGGCAAGGTTGCAGGGGGTTGAATGGTGAAGCAAATTTCCTAACAAGGCGCCCTGAGGGTGTTGCTTGAGGACCGTTGGGGGTGTACCCCCCGGCCCCCACTGAGGGTTCTACGCTCGTGGGTCGTCTGGGAGTTTTGCCTCGATTGGTAGACACGGCTGACTGTGAAGGCCTCCCGAGGAGAGTCTCCCTTGCGTGCTCTTGTAGAGGGATGCATAGCTGTACCGCGAACTGGTTGTAGGTCTCTACGCACAGTAATGTGAGGCTAGCACCTAGTAGTAGGCGAAGCTATATGCTGGCAAGCCTTCTTAAGACGTATGTGGTATCCGGTGTAAGAGGTCTTGCTCCGCGCTCTCTTTCCGAGGCCTCCCGAGGGGATGCCACAACGCGAAAGTACATGTCGCTAGGGTCCCGAAATGCACTCGTGGGGAGAATTTTGGACGCTAGGGCCCCGGACGAGGTAACTCACGGAAGTTTAGGCTTCATAAGTCTGGCGCTCATACCTTGGAACCCATGAAGCTCTATCCCTTGAGAAGGGTATTTCCAGGAACAGCCTGTAGGCCCCTTGAGGGGAAAGCTCTGGGGCGATCCCGAGGAGAGGCCAGTAGCTCAATAGGATCTCTAGTCTAACCCCACAGACCAACACTAGTATTTTTCTGCGCACTTTGTCCTCACTCATTCCCACCCGGTTACCCACTTCCCGGTCGGTCACCCATCCTAGAATTTCTCTAGGTCAAGCACGCTTAATCTTAGACTTCTTTTCAAATGAGCTTCCGGAAAAGAAGTTGCAACTTGTTGGTATGGGTTTCTATCAATCCTATTGAGCCATGCGCCAGGGTCTCACAACACGGCATGGCAATGTGCCGGCACTGGACGCACAGACGTGTGCCAAGAGGGGATTTTCCTGGCTTGTGGTTGATCGATGAGGACGTCGATCTTCTAAGGGTGGGTGTATGTGAGATCCTGGCACATGGCTCAATAGGATTGATAGGAAACTCATACCAACAAGTTGCAACTTCTTTTCCGGAATCTCATTCGAAAAGAACTCTAAGGTTAAGCATGCTTGGCCTAGAGCAATTCTAGGATGGGTGACCGACCGGGAAGTGGGTACCGGGTGCGCAGCGAGTGAGGACAAAGTGCGCAGAAAAGACTAGTGTTGTTCTGTGGGGTTAGACTAGAGATCCTATTGAGCTGCTAGAAGTGACAGCCGTAGGTCCAGAGTGACCGGGGGTGTTACAGGCCTAATGCCCTCCGGAGGGACGTTGACGCCTCCCGCGTGCTGGGTGCAATCCATCGGGAAGTTAATAGCCCCCGGGTGGAGGGAGGCCTCGGGAGTCCCTTCATGGTCCGTGAGGAAGGAGTGAGGTGAGGCCCGGCTCTTCTGGCAGGCCTGGGAGCCGCCCATTCCTGGACAATCTTGAGGTGGTACGGGACGTCCACCGTCCTCTCCAACAGTGCGTTTCCCTGGGCCGCGACCTATTTCATCCTCGCGAAGCACCCAATGTAGTCCCGGTCCCCATGATAGGTGGTAGCCGCGTCTTTGCAGGCGTGCTCGAGGAAGCGCAGAGCCTCGTCTACATCGCAGCAGGCCATGATCATCTCACCGCTGCCCCGGGCCATCTTGAGGATGTTGTAGGCATGGTGAGTAGCCGTCACGAACTCTGCCAACACAGGGTAGCCAAGGATAAAGTTGTATGGGAGCTAGATGTGAGCCACGTCAAAGTCGACGATCTCGATGCGGTAGTTGTCACGGGTCCCGAACGTGACGGAGAGGCGCACCTGCCCGATTGGTGTGGTGGTTCCATTGGATACGCCCGGAGAATGGCATGGTTGGCATCAACCTTTCACAGGGCACCTGCAGCTGAGCGAACATCTCGGTGGAGATTACGTTGAGGCCGGCACCTCCGTCAATGAGGGTCTTTGTGACCGCGATGTTGTTGATGGTGGGGGTGCAGACCATGGGGAGAGTAGCCGCGGGCACGATGGATATGGGATGGTCACTGTTGTCAAAAGTGAGCAGGTACTGAGACCACTTGAGCTTCAGGGACAAAACTCCTGTCCTGGCAGCGGCGACCTCGTGAGTGAGCAGCTTGAAGTGACGATTGCATACCGATGCCTGGGAGCCACCAAGGATACAAGCAATAGGTCCTTGTGGCACTTGATAGCCCCCGGGGTCCCCAGCATGGCCTTGCTCTGCCTATGCAGGGTGTTGCTGCCCGCCATTGGCTTTGTGTCACCCCGGATTTACGGTCCGAGAATACCCATTATGCATACAATTCACGTTCCCATGATCATTGAGCCGTGAGCATAATCGACTAGTATCATTACATCATCCATAAGTAACGAATACAAAAACTTACAAGGAGGCCATTATGGCAATTGCAACACAAGTAGCGGAAGTTTTCAGCGCACACTACTAGAGAAAATGCTATAGGAGACATGCTTATAGGAGGCACATTTAGACCATATGCGCCTCCTATATAATAGGCGAGACACGCTTCTTTGGTATGCGCCTCCAGTATAAAAATAGGCGAGGCACATATGATTAGAATGAGCCTCCTATAATCTCTGTATGGACAAAATCTGGCAGCCACAGATTATGAGAGGCACATTATAATCATATGCGCCTCCTATATATCAGATAGGAGAGGCGCATATGTGAAGAATGCGCCTCACATAAGCTGTGTGGGCCCGGGTGGAGGTCGGTGGTCAAATATGCGAGGCACATATGGTCATATGCGCCTCCTATAATTGATAATATGCGAGGCGCATGCAATAGAGTGCACCTCAAATAACTCCTGTGGGCCCGGGTGGAGGTAGGTGGCCGCATAGGCGAGGCACATATGGTAATATGGGCCTCATATAGTTTCAAGTATAGGAGGCGCATATGGGAACAATGCGCCTCGCATAAATTGTGTGGGCCCGGGTGGAGGTAGGTGGCCGCATAGGCGAGGCGCATATGGTCATATGCGCCTCCTATAGTTTGAAGTATAGGAGGCACATATAGAGAAATATGTGCCTCCTATAGTTTCAAGTATAGGAAGCGTATATGGAGCAATATGCGCCTCCTATAACCTGGACGGATTCAAATTCGAAACAGCCACCTACCACACCTACATAACACCTACCACCTCTCCTCCATCTCCTTATCCTTCTCCCCCACCTCTCCTCCTTCTCCTCCTTCTCCCCTTCTACTCCTCATTCTCCTCCACCTCTCCTTCTTCTCCCCTTCTACTCCTTCTCCACTCTCCTCATCCTCCACTCTCCTCCTGCTCATCTTCCTCCGGCGACCTACTCCTCCTCATCTTCCTCCGGCAACCACTCTGGCCATGGCCTCCACAACCACACCGACCATCTCCTCCTCCTCCACCTTCGACGACCACCTCCGGCGATGACCTTCAGTGGCCTCATCCTCCTCCACCATCTCCGGCGACCCCCATGGTCGTGGCCTCCCGCACATGCCTGCGGTGGTAGGCTGTGGCCACCAGCATGGCCTCTGACGAGCTCCGACGAAATTCCGGCCAGATCTAGATCTAGATCTAGCCGCCTTTTTTGAAATTCAAAAATAATAGAAGAGGCGCGTTCGAATCAATATGCGCCTCTCATATGCAGAATATAGGAGGCGCATATGCAGAGTATATGAGGCACATATCAATATGCGCCTCGCATATGCAGAATATAGAAGGTGCATATTGATATGTGCCTCGCATATGTGAAGTATAGAAGGCACATATCATATGCGCCTCGCATAAAAAATAGGCGAGGCACGACGCTGGAGGCACATATGATATGCGCCTCGCATAACCTTTTAGGTGTGCCTCGCATAACCTTTTATCTAGTAGTGGAAGAGCCCATGCCTTAACCTACAGGCAACTGACTGGGAAGACGACCTAGTTCGCATAGACGTCAGCTCCTTCGTTCCTTCTAAGCATCTGCAATCTGGCCAAGTAAATAGCCAGGGACAATGCCGGTGAGTACTTTGAATGTACTCGCAAACCACCGAGACAAGGTAACAGAGATAATGCATATCTGGCTGTGGCGAGATAGCTCTACACTATAGTTGTTTTTGAAAGACCTAACATTGGCATCTCTATATCTTTGTTGAGAAAGAGTTTTTAGAAGATATGCCTCCTTTTAGAAAATCTGTACATCTCCACCTCCTTGTTAAAAAGGTTTTTAAAATGGTTTTGTAGTCAAACCCCTTTTTAAACGTCTTCGACCATCTCTGGTCAAAACGAAACTTATTCTTATCGTTCCTCGTGACCAAGTCACATCCTTTATTTCATCACAACTTATCTGAAGGGTCCTCCTAGCACTTGCAATTCCAACCGTACTTGTCCGTGGACACGGCTATTCGAATAGATTAGACTCTACAGAGTTTGTGAACTTTACACACAAGAATCAATACATCCGTCGGGATAAAACCACGGCCTGCTACACACGGTAGACATGGGCTCGAATAATCAAACCTAGACTTTTCATTTGTCCATCCCTAGCAACAGCGGCTTTACCTTTTGGGTTGTTCTCTCCGGTACGAGTATGGGGTACGACGACCCTGGTCCTTCCTCCCGTACTGACCCCTATCTCCAGATCGAAGTCTGCCAGCTAGCAATAGTGACAATCTTCCATCCGTACTACCTAAAAGCATACCTTCCATGAGAGACCCAATTGTTGCACCGGTACCTTGCCCTAGGCATCCCGGATTTTAGGGGATTTCTCCCCTTTAGCGAGTACGAGCAGCCCCGGCTAAAGACCACAAACTACGAGCTAATCCCCAGCGTCTAGGGTAATGTGGTTGCACGGATAAAATTGTTCCAGACATTGGCTTAGAACATCCCTTCTCTTTCTCTTGCTTGACTTTCTCTTCATCCACGTCATATCTTCTTTTAGTAAAACTTCCACTCAGAAATGATGCCTATTTCCAAGGGTTTTATTTTGAAAACTTTGTAGTAGGGAAGGATCCCAAAGTAGTTTTATCTTTGGAAATCCATGGGTTCCAAGAGGGAAGATGCTAATCATCTTTGCCTCACTCTAAAGGGGTAAATACAAGAGAAAAAGGGTAGGTGTCCTAATGGACACTCATTCATAACTTGGAGGAGCCAAGTTACTCACGCACTTTTATTTGAAACAAACCATGACTGTGATCATGCAATTTATAAACGAGACATAAACAGTTGATAAACAGAAGTAAGTTATTATAGGAGTTCATGAATGGTGGCTTGCCTGTGACCAGCGAGGTGTCCCTTGAATTCTTTAGAATATCAGAATACCAATAATAATCAAAATAAGAATAACCCGATCCTTCCGTATTCTTGGCGTCTCACAATCGCAACTATTGTCATTATCGAGCATACATGCAAACAAACAATGCTACAATCATTACAAGACATACAACTATCAAACCATACAACAAGTAAAGGGTAGATTCATGATATATATCAGTAAGATATTGGAGGTTTGATGTGATTGGATTGGGAGAAGCTTTGGAGGCATTAGGGAAAGAATCCCTTTGGATTTGAATTCTAGGAACCACCTAAGAGAGGGTTTTTGATCAAAGACTTGATCTATATGATACCATTGTATAAAAATGATACCATCAGCTAGGTATTGATAAAATGAAGCCAACAAGAGTGCTTTCACTATTTTATCAATTTCCCTTGATTTATAATGGATTTTATAGTGGATAAAACCCAAGTTAAAGGAAATAATTCACCAGAACTTCTCTGTAGTTCCAAAAATTATTTCCTTGGGTGATTAGGTAGTATTTGGTGGACTGAAACAAGAGGAGTTGGAATCACCTCAAAACAATTAACAGGATGCCCTTGAGAAATTCCCAAAAGCAGTACCAGATGGTATTTGTCTTTTTCATCAGATTTATTCTACAGAATCTTTTTAGTTGATTCCAAGGACACATGTTAGATACTGATAACACCTTTCTGTATAAACTAGAACCAACCTATTTGGATTTACAGAGATACTGTGAGGATTTTATTGGTGAATAACTCATGCACAGAAGAGTTTAATTCACTAAAATTCAATAGAGACTCCTAAAATTCTGACCTGCTAGATTTTGAAGGATATGGATGTGTGGGTCATCCGAGAGTTGGAATTAGGTCCAAACCTCATTTGGTTCGGCCTAGGGAATTTTCTAAAGCATAAAAGGCCTGATTTTGATATTTTTTCTAACAGCAAACTAGGAATCAAAATAGGGTGGGACCAGTGGGATAGGAAAGGTGTGGTCAGTACCTTTCATCAATAGTTGATTTTAGGTCATTTGGATTTGTAAAACTCCCTGGGGAATTTGTTTAGTGCTCTAGACAGATCTTAGTATGGGATTTATCATATTTATCTTAGTCCTTTATTTAGTGCAAAACTTCGTCTGCATGTGAGAGACCAGGTGTAGGATTGTGGGGAATTTTAGATCTGGCCAAAATATGGGGTTTTATTATTTTGTTTGTATTAAACCAAGCAGTCATCCTGCAGATCTATTTAGAGCAGAAAAAGACAAAGGGGAAAAGTATTCGCGGGCCAGATCTGTGAGCAGATGGTCCGCGAGGGGAGGATTTGGCCCAGCAGCGACGGCACGAACACGGGCAGTGCGTAGACAGCTATGGCCCAGCCGCAGGCCTGCCAGACGAATGGGTAAGGGGAGACCCTGGCCGTTGGATTAGAGGAGATCCGACGGCCGGGCGTCGTCTCCTTCCCAGCGACAGCGAGGGAGGGAGGAAACCCTAGGAGAGGTCGGGGAGGTCACGAGGAAGCTCACCAGGGGCTCGAGTAGGGTTGGGGAGGGGCTAGGTCGACGCGGTTGACGACGGCGACTCCGGGGGTGGTCGGCTCCAGGGGTCTTGACATCGGGGAGGAGCTCGCACGACGGTGGCCGAAGTGGAGCTCGCCGGAGTTCATCGGGGTGGCTCCAGGAGTGGCTGCATGTCAACAAACAGGGGCCCATTAGCTTCAGCAGTAAGAGGGGAGTGCGGCTAGGTGACATGTAGAGGGAGAGGAGGAACGAGGGAGGAGCCTAGCTCGATTTCTTGGAGGAGGCTGAAGCTTGATCTCATTCTTCTTTCGAGCTAGCCAGAGCTAGGGAGAGGGAGAGGGGCTCTGGGGAGCTAAGTAGGCAGGAGAGGGGGCAAATGAGGGCAGAGGGGTGAGCTAGGTTGGCCTATGGCCTTATAAACCAAGCTAGATGGGTCCATGGTGCACTAGGTGCATGGGGGATCTTGGGAGAGGGTTGCTGGCCAACCATTGGGCCAGGGAGGTGGTGGGGATGTGATAGAGAGGGTCCAGGTCGTGCTAGGGGAAAGCGAGGGGGTGGGGTGTTGTAATAAGAAAAGGAGTGTCTAGACAAGACATTGCCTTTGTATCCCTCTTAATTAACCATATGGGACAAGGAGTGTGGGGCATGCTATAGTGCTGGTCGACCAGGGGAGAGTGATGAGGTTAGGGAGAAGTGCTGGAAAAGATTGGAGCTGGTTTGGGTTTGATTTGAATCAAATTTGCTTGGTTTGCAAAATGTTGATCATTTTGAGGCTTGTGAAGGAAGTTGCAAAAATTGCATTGTACAAAGTGTGGAAATGGTACTGGTAGGTAGAGTAGGTCAAATGATCCCTCCATGATTTAAATGGGATTTTTCTGATGATTATAATCCCATTTAAATGCACTTCTTCAAAAAGTGCTAAAGTATATTATGGAAACAAGAATGATATTTTTACATTGTACAAGATTGGTTTTTGAGGTGAGATGGTCCTAAATACCATAACACACATTGTATAATTTTATTGGGATTTATTGAGGTGGAAAAGTATTTTTACGGAATTATTTCTTGTTTCTGCCATTTAAGAAAAAGGGCAAAAAGAAATAATAAAGAATCTCAAAAATATTTATTTTTTAGTTGGAAAGATGGGATATGATATATAGGCATAAAATGTGCCTTGATTTGTCAAGGTGATTTGGAGAAAAAAAATCTTGCCTTTGAGGACAAGGTTGTTAGGAAATTGGTAAGTAAAGGAAATTAAATAGTTTAATAATCCAAATAATTGTGGGAATTATTTGGGGATGCTTATATCCAAGGTCGATCATGTAAACTTGATGTGGGCATCAAGATCAACCTTGGTTTTTAAGAAAAGTGATTAAAAGGGTGGAAACTAGATTCTTGGAGGATCTAGGGTTTAGTTATTCTGATGCCACCTAAACAGGGTTGGATTAGGGAGCTCATATCTCACCTTGGTACAAGGGTTATATGGATGAATAGACCATGTCATATAGATGATCATGGAAGCTAGAGTTGGGCTTGGTTGGATTTGATGTGGTTTTCAAGGTCTCTATGATGCATTTAAGCCTATGGTTCCTCCCTTTTCTCCTACACTTGCTATGTGAGACCAGGCTAGTTGATTGTTTCTAGTGTATACCTATGAGCTCAATCATTTGGATATTGTTATAGTTATAAAGTTACACTAAGTGATTTTATAGTGTTTGATTGTTCAACTATATGTTCATGTAAGGTAGACATGTTATGTTGGAGCTATAAATTACTTTTCCTAATCCTAAATTTGGCTTGCTGTAATCTACAATGTCTCAATATTTGTGATTTGTTCCCTGATTGTCACAGGTTTCTTAGCACAGTGTTGGAATCAGGTTTCTTAATAAGTAGCGAGAAAAAACATGATATGAAGTACTAGATGTATGTCTCGAGTTTCTGTAATTAGCGAGAAACAACATGATATGAAGCATGGTCAGGCTGCTGGTGAGGCTCCCGCTGATAATTTGCAGAAGATTGCAACCTGAATCCCAACTGACAGTATGTAGATAACCGATTCTCCCTTTGTTTATCGAATTAATTTTATCTGTTCTTGTGTGGTATCATTCCAAAAGTTCAGATTATCAAGTTTTATTCATTAACCGAGCTTGTAGAAGTTTGTAAATATAAGGCAATGGTCAAGCTCGGTTTTGCTAGTAGTTGGATAAATTGGGTATGCATGTAGATCAGTAGTTGTAGTTAAGGGAGAACTCCTGACGTCCTTAATTTGAACACACTGCAAGCATCACTAGTCTGGTAGTGTAAATATGAGTGCTCTTTTAATAGGGTTAGTTTGAGTCTTATGACTCTTACTCTTACATGATCCAGGGGCATATGATCATACTCAGAATTATTCTGCTATCATTCATCATGTACCATGCCAGTGTTATCTTCAGTTCAGTGGCTTACAAAGCTACTCCATGTAATATCATGTACAATGCCAATGTTAGCTTCAGTTCAGTGGCTTACAAAGCTACTCCATGTAATATATCATGTACCATGCCAATGTTATCTTTAGTTCAGTGGCTTACAAAGCTACTCCATGTAATATCATGTTAATTATTAAACGAGTTCTTGGAGTGGTGCTTGTAAATGAGTTATACAAGATCCATAGTATTTACAGTGATAGGAATGAGTGAATAGAACTTTTTCAAATCTGATTTAAACTTAATCAAATGATTAGAAAGCTTTTGTGGATATGAAACCACTGATTATGAATGCTAATACATTATGTAAATTTTCTGCTACCCCTATTCTGGATTGCTAGAACTATATGTAAAATTTGCTGCTACCCATATTCTGAAACTACAAGCTTTGTTCATGTTTCAGCTGATCGTGCTGGAGTGGAGTTGCGCCACTTCGGGAGAGCGGAGGAGCCTGTTCGTGCAGCGATCCGAGGAGCTTGTCCGAGGTGTTGCAATTGGTGCTATTTGCTAATAAGTGAATGTAAATACTGAATTGTAATCTTGGATGTGCATTTGTGAGCCTGCTATTTGCTGATAAATTATCTGCATGCTGTGTATTTGCTGAAAATGGTGTATTTTATTGATGTATTTGGAAACTCTGGTGTATTTTCTCGATTTATTGCATGGCTGAAGCAATTCCAGAAATGAAAATGCAAATTCTAGTTAAAAAATAGTAGAAATCTGGACTGGATGAAATATATTTGGGCTCTAAAAAGGCTGTGGCCCAAAATATATTGTAACAAATCTGAAAATAAATAAGTGTACCGTAAGAAGGCAAGGCCCAAAAGTGACAAACCTAAAAAGGACAAGGCCTAGCAAATAAAAGGCTAGAATTATTGGGCCAGCCCATTTAGATCACTAAAATGGACTAGGCTGATTTTGATTTAAGACGATTTCATTTCGTCACAATTTTTCCACGTAGGATCTGAGCTGGCCTGGCTAGATGGTCCATGACGATATTGGATCGTCATAGACGTTATGACGATTCAATATCGTCATAGACGGTTATGACGGATTTACCAAAAACGTCGTTATAGTTCATTTGTGACGCCCAACTTTCGACGATCTCAAAATCGTCATAGAATCGTCATAAACGGACTACTATGACGATTCTGTGACGAAAATTGAGGGTCATATATAGACAGATTCCTTGTAGTGTTGGAGTGATGGCAAACTTTGTTGAAAATAAGGCTGCCATAACAGATACATCAGGTAGCCTCCTAAACCATGTGGGTTTAAGAAGCAAAAGTCTCCAATGGAAACAAGTGAAGTGGGAGTTGATAGTCCATGACTATTAGATCATAACCAAGCAAGGAGTTGGTCAAGGGGATATGGCATATAGATTGGAGCTTCTTCCAAAGTGGCAAGATGATAAGATTTGCAGAAAAGATTATTAACTTGACTACAAAACCATCAAGGATGAGTGGGAATCCAATTGGATTAGCCAAGGGAAAGAGTGGGCTTTGGTAGTACTAAATATGTACTACAAGATGGTTCAAATACATTCTCAAGAATGCACATAGGTTGGAAAAGGTAGAGCTCCAAAAATGGTATCCAGATAAGAAATCCAGACTTAGCCATTTTGGCAGATTTGAGATTTTAGACTAGAGTGTAAGTGTAGAAGCTTTTGAGAGGTACTAACTAAGTAGATAGGGGTCATGCTTAGATTGGATCTCCACTGAGTTGGAAACCATCCAGAGGGATTATCCTTGGATTGATCTGAGCATGACGGGAGGTGGTTACCTTAGTGGCTTAGGATAGATATAGACTTGGATGCTTGCTTTGAGATTGATGATCACAAGCAATGATTGGGTTCCTAATGGTTGAGATACTTGACTAGCTCACCCTAGTTCCTAAGCAGACAAGGCAATCAGCAGATCAAGGCAATTCATCAGACAATAGATCAAGGCAATTCATCTTGTTACTTATCCAACTAGTACTAGGGTTACCATCAAGCCTAGATTGGGGTAAGGAGGGGTATTTTAAAAAGGGGTTTGACTACAAAACCGTTTTAAAAACCTTTTTAACAAGGAGTTGGAGATGTCCAGATTTTCTAAAAGGAGGCATATTTTCAAAAAACTCTTTCTCAACAAAGATATAGAGATGTCAATGTTTGGTCTTTCAAAAACAACTATAGTGTAGAGCTAACTCGCCACAGTCAGATATGCATTATCTCTGTTACCTTGTCTTGGTGGTTTGCGTGTACATTCAAAGTACTCAACGGCATTGTCCCTAGCTATTTACTTGGCCAGATTGCAGATGCTAAGAAGGAACGAAGGAGCTAACGTCTATGCGAACTAGGCCGTATTCCCAGTCAATTGCCTGTAGGTTAAGGCATGGGCTCTGCACTGAAGACTTCCGCTACTTGTGTTGTAATTGCCATAATGGCCTCCTTGTAAGTTTTTGTATGCGTTACTTATCGATGATGTATTGATACTAGTCGGTTATGCTCACGGTCAGTGATCATGGGAACGTGAATTGTATGCATAACGGGTATTCTCGAACCATAAATCGAGGGTGCCACAGGCTTGGTCGCTGCCCCTAGGCCCACCGCACTCTCCACCAGGTTTTCCCTTCCTCTGACCGCTACGTTGGTCGTGGAGCCTCTGGAGCTCGTAGCAGTAATCCATGGGGTGTCTGTTCCTCTTGTGTAAGTAGAAGTACGTGTTGTTGTCCCTTTCTCCTTCGCTGCGCTCCTCACAGGGGCTCTTCCGGTTCGGTTCAGCAGCGAGAATGATGGAAGTATTGCGCTTGGGGTCCTTGTCCTCTCCACTGGATGAGCCCGAGGACTTCGGGGTGGTTTCCGCCATCGCGAGGCCGAACATCCGCCCAGCCTCCACCTTGGCGCACTTCTCAGCCACGACGAAGAGTTCGGCGGCCGTGGTGAGGCTCTTGCCCCGGATGCTGATCTTATCCCTCATCTTGATGTCCTTGACGCACACGGAGAAAGCGGTGATGAGGTTAGAATCCAAGATCTTTGGGATCTTGTTGCAGACTCGGCGAACCTCTGCAGGAACTTGAAGAGGGTCTCTCCAGGATTCTGACGCACCTAGCGGAGGTCTAAGTACATGAGCTGGCGCTCATAGCTTCCCTTGAAGTTGGCGATGAAGAGGGAGCTGAGCTCGTCCCACAAGTCGATGGACTCCTCTGGCAGGTTCATCAGCCAGGAGCTGGCGATGTCCTTCAGGCACAGGGGGAGCCAGTTCTCCATGATGCGGTCATCACCCCCACAGCCTCGATGCCCGTAGTGTAGAGTTGCAGGAACTCGCACGGGTTGGTCATTCCGTCATAGTGCGCTGGCGTCTCCGGGCAGAAATTTTGCAGCCAGAACACATGGCGGAGCACCTTTGTGAGGGTGGTGCAGTCGTTGGCCTGCACCACCTTTCCGCTGGCGAAAGGCGCAGTTCTTCTTGCCTGTCGCTGCGATCTCCTCAGCGATTCGATCTTTGCATCCACGTGGCGGGACACTTCTGCGAGGGACGAGATGATCTGGCAACTATTTTCATGGGCGGAGGTGCCTGGCCAGACTTGGGGGCGCCATGGCGGCGCCGGGCCAACAGCGAGCCCCCATCCCACGGTGTCCGGTCTTCTTCATGGTCCCGCTGCTCCTAAGGGGAGAGCATGGCCATGTGGAGGAGCTCATCGATCTTTTCCCACCGCTTATCCTCACCCGGGTCATCTCGCATGTGGTCCATCATCTCCTGCACCATGCGTCTGGCCACTTCTGGCGTGAGGCTCTCGTGGTCGCCGCGTGTGGACGTGGTGTACGAGAGCGAGGTGGCGTCGCACAAGGCAGATGGGGGAACGTGCGATGGGAGGTAGGTGGAACCTCCATCTTCCTCGGCCCACTGGTCCTACTCGGTGGGGATGCGTCGTAGGGTCGGCTCGGTCTGGGCCCTGGTCGCCGTGCGGCGGAGCGCACGCTCGGCGCGGGTCTCGGTAGGAGACGACATGTGGTTGAGGATGGTGGATACCTTGAAAGAGCGCCTCAACCCCCTACCTGGCACACCAAATGATGGAGATTTGTCCCGTGAAGGAACTAGGGTCCAACGATCCATTGGTTCGAGAGGGTGCAGACCACACATTCGCAAGGAGCCTCGACGAACGACAGCGACGACGAAGAAAAAATCACTGCAGAGAGGTGACATGGTGTTTTTTACCCAGGTTCAGGACCCACATGAGGAGGTAAAGCCCCTACTCCTGCTTGGTTGTACTGCTCGCTTGGCTTCACGAGGGTACAATGGAGATGAGATCTCTAGGGTTTACATCGCTAAGGATCGATCCGTTCTATGGTAGGGGAGGAGCCTTTATATAGGGCGGCATCAGGCCTCTTCCCTAGACTTTGGGTGGGAAGGGAATCCACAGTGCCGCCCATGGAGGACTCGGTTTATGAGGCTACTTTGAGTGGACTTGGTCTAGCTCTTCCTGCTCCGCTTTGTTCTCCCGTAAAGCGTCCTTCCCTGATGTGTCTTGTCCTCATCCGACGCTCTCTGCATTAAGCCTTCTATCACCAGAATGGCAACAAAGGTGTGTGCCTCCACGAGGTTGATCCTCCTTTCCCTGCAAAAAGGGTGGCGGACCGAGTCTTCTTTATTGAGGCAGCTAGCATCACAGGGACGTGACATATCCTGTCGGAACCGTAGTTTGAACTCCACCAGGCGAAGTTACCGTCCTTCTCCTATGGTACCCCACGGTATCCAAGGTTCAAAGAAGATTGATGCATACATATTTGCATCATGATTTATATTATTATTTTGCATTGTAGTTGTAGGATTTTGGTATTTTATGGTGTTCCCATGCATCTTTTATGTCTATTTTCACCAGGATCAGGACATATGATCGATACGATAAACACAATTCTTGGACCAGTTGTATTGCAGCGAAAAGGAGTCAAAAACAATGTAAATCGCTTATTTGGGAAATAACACCAGAAGAAAAACCAAAGTGATTAGAGGACACAGAAAGTTTAACGACCAACTATACGGCGGGGGCAACTTTTTCGGCCGTATAGTTCTTGTCGTATAGTTGGCACCGCCTCTGCCTCCTCAAATAGTTTCACCCCGTGCAACTAGATCGGGAAGACGACATACATAACACCTAGAAATTGGCGAAAGCTCACCTCCGAAAGGCATCTGGAGGGGGAACTCATCCACCGGGGATCCATATTCGGCCTACGCAGATCCGGGTCTTCATTGTCAACCGCTACATCACCACCATCTCCATCCATCGCATATACATCTTGTCTAGATTTTGCTGTAATTTCCATACTCATTGTGGATTTATACAAGTACTATTCATCTATGATAGATTCCATTGTTTTGCCATGATGTTGATTGCCTCCATGTTTGAGTAGATCATTAGTTCTTGTGGAGATGGAGAAACCCTAGCATGAGATTGAAATAAGATAAAGTTTATTATGATATTCATCACCATGACCATGTGTTAGATTGTCTTCATCTTGATGTTGGGAGAAGTCGACCTCTCAATATTTGCCTCTTATGGGGACTTGATGGAGGGAAATAATTTTTGGTATAAGGAGATGTGTTAGCACTTACAGTGGCTATAAAGTTGTTGGCACTCCTTACGTATCAACCTGGGAACCGAGGAAACTCACGGAACACTATCCATGCCATGAGATACGTCCTACGGGATCAAGTCCCTTAATAGCGTAGTAATTCGATTGATGTTGATTGCTGTCTATTGTGGTTATGAGGATGATGTGAGCAGTGGTTGCTGCCTATTTTTCGAAATACGGAGTTCCTCCCACACATACATAGTTGAGAATGTTCATAATAATAATCTTTATTTTAGGCCTTTATAAATGACAGAGATGTATCCGCTACTCCATGTGAACGCTTTTTCCCATTCTAGTTTCAAATCCTTTCTACACACGCGAAACTCATTTTCTGTATTCTGTTTAGTTTAGTTTACTTATTGTTCTCTTATACCAAAAACCCAAAAACACCTTTTTATACAACAATCGTGTTTTATCTTGTTACTTAGAACTTTATTGTAGCATTTATATTTTAGTATTTAATTCAAGAGTTATTAGACTTCAGACTCCTTCTCCCTATGGGATCGATATATTTATTTCGAAACTAGCTACAAACGATCTGTGCACTTGCAGTCATCAAGCTATTTTCGAGCGCCGTTGCCGTGGAGCTAAGCGTTGTAGGTCTTTTAGTATTTGCTTATTTATTTTAGTCTTGCTAAGTTTTGTTTTGAGTTACAGGTTTCCACCAACATGATGGAGTTTGAGCATTTGACTAGTGCTAACCCACTCATCCTCTTTGGGAAGCCCAATGATATTAATAAAAGATACAACTCCAATGAGAAGACAAGAGGGTTTGAAATAAATCCTCTACTACATGGTATTCAACACAAGAAGAAATTTATTGGAGATGAAGAAGATCCTGATCCATATGAGCATATTGCATGATTCAAGGATATATGTGGCACTTTCCAATTACCAGGGTATACTGCTAATGAGGTAAGGGTTAAAAAAATTCTTTAGACTTTGACTATCACATCTCTCTCATGGTATATATATTTAGCCCCAGAATCCACTACTACTTGGGATAATTTAGCTTATGAGTTTTTATCCAAGTATTATTCCTTATCAAAATCTTTTGGAATCATGCTTCGTATAATGACTTGGAGGAACCATCCTAATGAAGGACTAGTAAGAGCTTATATAAGATTTAAAGATTTACTTAATCAATGTCCTCATCATGATTTGCCTGAATGTATTTATTGTATATCTTTTATGGTGGTTTAATTTAACCTAATAAAATTGACTTGGAGGAACCGTCCTAATGAAGGACTAGTAAGAACTTATATAAGATTTAAAGATTTACTTAATCAATGTCCTCATCATGATTTGCCTGAATGTATTTATTGTATATCTTTTATGGTGGTTTAATTTAACCTAATAAAATTGAACTAGACTCTTGCGCAAGAGAAGCTTTTATGAATCTTCCCAAAACTAAAGCTTGGGATTTACTTAATAGAATTCACTATCATAGAGTTTCATGGAATTTTGGTCTAGGAAGCGAAGGAGGCATAGATATATATTATGATTGAATTCATGACTTTAAGAAAAAGAGCCATGTTAATGAATTATCTAAAGAACTTTATTTGGATTTAGATCTTGTGTTTCATGTTGTTAAAGCTTTTACAGAACACATCAAAGCTCCAAAAGAGGGTCCGGTTAAGTATGATCCACCACCCTAACCTGAAAAGAAAGAGAAGTTAAAGCAACTCTGGCCTCCCTAGAACCAATGTACGAGATACCTTTTCCTAACACTTCAAAGAAGCATATTTTGGAATATGAACATGATAAAGAAGTACATGAGAAGAAAGAAGAGGAAAGTGTGCCAAAAATTGAAGAACATCTGGATGAAACCAAAGATGAAGAGGTAACCAAGGAAGCAATTATGGATATGTATGCAAATTGCAACATAGTTGAACTTGATAAAGAAACTTCCGTATTAGTTGAAGGTAAAACTAAGTTAAAAGTTGCGGGTAAGCCTATTCTTCCCTGCATATTTAAAGAGAACTCACATTATGGTTTATGTGATCTTGGCACTGCAGTTAATGTTATAAATTATGACTTTATTTAGAAATGGAATAAGAGATAGTACCGGCTACAATAGAAAATACTAATATGACAATCATGTTAGCCAATAAAACTCTAAGAATTCCAATGGGAGTAGTTGAAGATGCAACTGTCACAAATTGGCAATACAAATTTTCCTATCGATTTTGTAGTTGTTGATATGCCAGTTGGCACTCTTTTCCCAATTATATTTGGAAGAAACTTTTTGAGAGATGTAGGTGCTACAGTTGATTTTAAAAAGGAGATTGTGTCTCTTAAGCTTGGGGAAGCGTAAAAAGAATTCCACTTTTCCAAATTTAAAGACAGACCTCTACAAATACAAGAAGAAGAGAGAGAAAAAACTATTGAGGAAATGGCAACTCTCTTCTTTAGTAATCAAGAATAGGAAACAAATGAAGACTCAAATTGTGAAGAAATTATTATGGAGGATAGGTCCCTAGAAGAACTAGAAAGCGAATTCGATTCATTTTCTATTTTAGGGGATTCAACTGATGAAGCTTTTGAAGAGCCAGAAAAGAGAGGGGACGAGGAATTACCACCCCTACAATTAAAGACTTTACTAGATATTCTCAAATATAGATTTTTGGACAATATAGATAAATTTCCTATTATTATTAGTGCTAAACTTTCAAGGGATGAAGAAGAAGAACTCCTAAAAGTACTTAAGGAGCATCACAAGGCCTTTGGGTACTCAATGGATGATTTGAAGGGCATTAGTCCCATGATAACCGTCCATCGAATATTCATGGACATAGGTGCTAAACCAGTTGCAGAATTTAAAGACGGCTGAAGATCGAGATGAAGGAAGTGATAAGAAAAGAAATAGTACGCCTACTGGATACAGGTATAATCTATCTGTAAAAGAAAGTGAATGGGTAAGTCCTGTTCATTGTGTTCCTAAGAAGGACCGTTTTACTATTGTCCCTAATGAAAACAATGAATTGATACCTACTAGAACTATTGTTGGACATAGGATGTGTATAGATTTCAGGAAATTGAATAAAGAAACTAGAAAAGATCACTATCCTTTACCATCATATATCAAACTTTAGAGAGGTTAGCAAACCACACTCATTTTTTTACTTGGACGGATACTCTGGTTTTTCCCAAATAGCTGCTCATCCTGATGACCAACATAAAACAACTTTCATTAGTCCTTATGGTTTACATAATTACCGACGCATGCCTTTTGGTTTATGTAATGCTCAGCTACTTTCTAGAGATGCATGTCTGATATTTTTGCGGATTTTATAGAACCAATAATGGAAGTATTTATGGATGAATTTTCTGTCAATGGAACTTCATTTACTAGTTGCTTGGATAATCTCAAAAGAGTTTTGCAGCGTTGCAAAGAAACCAATGTTGTTCTAAACTGGGAGAATTGCCATTTTATGGTCAAAGAAGGTACAGTCCTTGGACATAAGGTATCAGGTAAGAGTATTGAAGTAGACATAGCTAAGGTTGAAGCAATAGAGAGAATTCCACAACCAAGGGATATAAAAGGTATAAAGTTTTCTTGGTCATGTGGGTTTTTATAGAAGGTTCATTAGGAATTTCTCTAGAATCTAAACCTTTGACTAACCTTATGCAAAAGGGAGTGATATTTAATTTTGATGATAAATGCCTTGTAGCCTTTGATAAACTTAAATATGCTCTATCCCATGCTCCTATCATCAAACCACCTATCTGGGATATGACTTTTGATTTAATATGTGAAGCTAGTGACAGGGGCGAACCTAGCCAAAAAATTCAGTGGGGGCAGTTTAGATCAGTGGGGGCATTCCTAGTATAATTTTAATTTTTTAGAACCATTTTCCTTCAAATATGAATGAACTACACAAGAATTCAAAAAATTGAGTGGGGGCCACTTCCCCCACTCGGCTCTACATGGGTCCGCCCCTGGCTAGTGATGATGTTGTAGGAGTAACTCTAGGACAACACATAGGTCGCAGATAATAATATTATACATCATGCTAGTAGAAATCTCCGTAGTGCTCCAAAGAAATATCCTAAGGAAGAAAGAAAACTCTTTGCTGTATTTTTCTCTTGCGATAAATTTCGTTCTTATATAGTTGATGCAAAAGTAAGAGTTCATACGGATCGTGATGGCTTAAAGGAATGTAGCACCCCGGCCTCTCCGGACCGGCGGATGTCACTCCTGGCAGCTCAATAGGTCTCTAGACTAACCCCACAAACCAACACTAGTCTTTTCTGCGTACTTTGTCCTCACACGTGCGCACCCGGTACCCACTTCCTGGTCGGTTACCCATCCTCAAATTGCTCCAGGCCAAGTACGCTTAACCTGGAGGTTCTTTTTAGATGATCATCTGGAAAAGGAGTTTCAACTTGTTGGTATGGGTATACTATCAATCCAATTAATCCATGTGCCAGGGTCTCACATACACCCACCCTTAGAAGATCGATGCCCTCATCGATCAACCACAATCCAGGAACGTCCCCTCTTGGCACACATCTGTGCGTCCAGTGACGCTATATGTGCCATGCAGTGTCCACTTCAGGCCACACGCGCAATGCTCCACATGTCCACCACTGACCCGCACACGCCCATGTAACCGCGAGGATCAGCTCTGATACCAATTGTAACACCCCGGCCTCTCCGGACTAGGGGCTGTCACTCCTGGAAGCTCAATAGGATCTCTAGACAAACCCCACAGACTAACACTAGTCTTTTCTACGCACTTTGTCCTCACTCGTGCGCACCCGATACCCACTTCCCGGTCGGTCACCCATTCTCAAATCTCTCCAGGCCAAGCACGCTTAACCTAGAGGTTCTTTTTAGATGAGCTTCCGGAAGAGAAGTTGCAACTTGTTGGTATGGGTATACTATCAATCCTATTAAGCCTTGCGACAGGGTCTCACAAGGAACTACTTGAGAGGAAATGTCATAAGAAAAGACTGATCCGTTGGATCCTTTTAATCCAAGAATGTGAGTTTCGGATTATGTAGAGGCAAGAAATAAAGATGTTGGATGCAATGTCCATATTTTCCGAGCAAGACACCAATCTTATTAAGAGAAACTTTAGTCCTGGTGATTTTTGTTTACGAGAATTATTAGATGAACTAAGGTCAATTCCTCCAAAATAGAAGAAGTCCTTATTGTTGGAGGAGCTTGTCATCCTCGAATGAATAAACGATAAGTGCAATATAAGTTTTCTTAATCTAATAGTGATTTGCTTTCACAGTTTTTACTTTTGAAATTTCTTCCTTTGAATTCCTCTTGATTTTCTGAAGATTCTGAAGGTTTTTACCAACTATACGATCGCAACTATACGACCGGAGAAAAAACTCCCGACATATAGTTGGTCGTTAAACCTTTGGTGCCTTCTTCGCGAAATAACTTTCGCCATTTGGAAACTATATGAACAAACTATACGATCGAAGAAAAATCTCCCACCGTATAGTTGGTCATTGAAACTTATGGACGATCCGTCCCTTTTTCCATTTTTATTCATCTACAATTTTTTTGTCAGTACTAAGTCAGTAACTAAATCGACCTGGACTCGAGATATTTGGAAATACCTACCCAGAACCAACTATACGGCCAGAGCTATACGAGCCGCTTCCGTATAGTTGGTCATTACGCGGCAAGACTTTTCCAAAATCGTGATTTCTTTCCCTGTTCCATTAAGATTCTTTTCTTGGGCCTGAATTTGGTGTTTCTCGCGAGTGTTACCAACCTCTCACCCCTCTTATATACTTCCATTGTGTCCCTCTCTAGTCATAATCACCAGGAACCAATCTACCTCTTGTTCTTACGTGAGGCGAGGGCCAGGAAGCCAAGGAGAAAAGTTTCTATGGATGTTGGGAGCAATAGAAAGCAAGACAAGGAGATCAAGGTCATCCCTATGGAGTTCCTCGATGCCGACCATGGGCGCTAGAAGAGCGAGTTGACATCTCTCGAGCCGAAGATCACAAAGATGGATAAGGAGGCGCCAGGGACACCCAGGCATCTTTGGTGGATGCGATTTTATCTTGACAAAATTGAAGAAGATATCAAGAAGACCACTGAAGCAAGTTTTTCTATGAGTTTTATGGCGATACAAACCCTCCAAAATAAAAATTAGCTCATTAAAGAACAAGTGAAAGTGCTAGAGCGGAATAATATTTTATACAAGTTGCCTATTAAAGAACTGGAGGCTGTCAATCAATCTCTCCATCTCAGGCTAGCCCGCGAAGAGAAGATACCACGTGCCATGTCTCCATAGTGATCTACCATAATCACGGTATCAAATAATCGCGAGGTATTATTTGATCCCGCCTGGCTTGATTCCAAGATTGGGGAGAACTTTAAGATCTTATAATCTATCTTATAAAGTTTTATATTACTATTTTAGTTTTGCATTAGTTTGAGATTAGAAATAAAAGCTTGCATCATTATAATTCCCTTTAGGAATAGTCGATCCCTTTTATGAAATTCCGACTTTATTATCATATATGGAGCATTATTAAGTTAGTGCTTGTCTTATTAGATATATGAATGGCTTGAGTATGATTTTACTTGTGCTTGAATATAGCAATAGGAGTCTTCCACAAGATTTTTAACTTGCAGCCCAAAAGTTGAAGCGCTAATGCAATGCGGGGTCCGACTTCGTTGGTATTGGATCGTGATACCCAGAGTTGGCATGCCAAATGCTCAGAGGGTCTTTTCGACACGAATTCAACAAACCTCTTGAACACGAGAAAACTTTCTAACAACCGTCAAATTGGGCCCCGCCTATCACTTTTGACCGTTAAGTCGCTTCCATGTAGACTTGCAGCGCTGGCGCCCTCGTGTTCAAACGTTCTTTTTGACGCGGCCTTCTTCTTCCCCAAATGGGCGATCTATGGTCGCTGCCATGGCGCGGAGCTCGGAGGGAATTCCTTTGATAATGAGATTCGGCACCGGGCTGAACCTGATCGGTCTCGCCCTCCTCCTCCCAAACCGGATCTCGACCCATGTGGAACACCCCAGCCTCTCCGGTCTGGCAGATGTCACTCTTGGCAGCTCAACGGGATCTCTAGACTATCCCCACAGACCAACAGTAGTTTTTTCTGCGTACTTTGTCCTCACTCGTGTGCACCCGGTACCCACTTCCAGGTCGGTCACCCATCCTCAGATTGCTCCAGGCCAAGCACTCTTAACTTGGAGGTTCTTTTTGGATGACATTTTATAAAAGAAGTTGCAACTTGTTGGTATGGGTATACTATCAATCCTATTAAGCCATGCGCCAGGGTCTCACTTACACCCACCCTTAGAAGATCGACGCCATCATTGATCAACCACAAGCTAGGAATGTCCCCTCTTGGCACACGTCTGTGTGTCCAGTGCCGGCAAATGTGCCATGCCGTGTCCACTCCGGGACACACGTGCCATGCGCCACATGTCCGCCACTAACCCTCACACACCCATGTAATTGCAAGGGTCGGATTTGATACCACTTGTAACACGCCAGCCTCTCTGGACCGGCAGCTGTCACTCCTGGCAGCTCAATAGGATCTCTAGACTATCCCCACAGACCAACAGTAGTCTTTTCTATGCACTTTGTCCTCACTCGTGCGCACCCGGTACCCACTTTGCAGCTCAATAGGATCTCTAGACTATCCCCACAAACCAACAGTAGTCTTTTCTGTGCACTTTGTCGGTCACCCATCCTCAAATTGCTCCAGGCCAAGCATGCTTAACCTAGAGGTTCTTTTGGATGAGCTTCTGGAAAACAAGTTGCATCTTATTGGTATGGGTATACTATCAATCCTATTAATCCATGCGCCAGGGTCTCACACCATGGCACGACATCACCCATGGCATGGCACCGGGACGAGATTTCTCTCCCACTGTCCTACTCCAGAATCCGAGCTTGCCGTCGCCCTGGTCGCACCCGCACCAGCTAGGGCCACATCCACTCTGTTCGGCACAATGCCAACAAGTTGAAATTCCATCTAGTTTTCTTCTTGTGATTGTGGTAGAAAACATGTACCGATATGTTATTTACTAGACTTTCATTTGAAATTAGTAGCTCCATGTGGAAGAAAAAGAGATAACCTAAATGGAATAACAATGAATACTATAGTCTGTACTTTGCATTGCATCAACAAGGGCTCATTGACGAAGCAAGTTACCAAGAGAGTGGAGTTCATTAGCCATTGCCAAAAAATATGGGAACAAATCCATGAGCGGTTGAATGCAAATACACGAAGAGAAGCTAGATCCATGGCATGAATCCTCTATAGGTGCCACATTCTAGTTATGTGTTCAAATATGTACACATTCAGAATAATAACACTGTCGGCAGTGTTGCTAGCTGTTTGTATGAGCTATTCATTTTATATGATCCAGGCACCTTACTTTCCTGGATAGTAAACTTGAAATTGCAACCCACCGCATTAACTTTCCCGTGTAGTAATCCCCCGCATTAACTTGCCAGGAACTGAACCGAAGAGAGAGATTGCATGCGGAATGGAAAGGATCGTTGGCGGTTGGGCTTGAGGTTGCTGTGTGCATGCGGTCGTCTCATTTTCACGCACTTCCCTTGGCATTCCCAGGCCTTCTTTAATAAATGTCTGTCTCTGGAACCGCTTCCTCTGCCATTCAACGGGACTGAGACCACACGAACACCATCATCCATGGCTGGCAACAAGAAGTAGGATTGCCATGGGCTGATCTCCCTGAGGGAGTCGTGCAGAAGATAGGTTACATCTTCCTGTCCGGACCGGCAGCTGCCACTCCTGGCAGCTCAACGGGATCTCTAGACTATCCCCACAGACCAACAGTAGTTTTTTCTGCGTACTTTGTCCTCACTCGTGCGCACCCGGTACCCACTTCCCGGTCGGTCACTCATCCTCAAATTGCTCCAGGCCAAGCACTCTTAACCTGGAGGTTCTTTTTGGATGACATTTTATAAAAGAAGTTGCAACTTGTTGGTATGGGTATACTATCAATCCAATTAAGCCATGCGCCAGGGTCTCACTTAAACCCACCCTTAGAAGATCGACGCCATCGTTGATCAACCACAAGCTAGGAATGTCCCCTCTTGGCACACGTCTGTGTGTCAAGTGCCGGCACATGTGCCATGCCGTGTCCACTCCGGGACACACGTGCTATGCGCCACATGTCTGCCACTAACCCGCACACGCCCGTGTAACTGCAAGGGTCGGCTTTGATACCACTTGTAACACGCCAACCTCTCTGGACCGGCAGCTGTCACTCCTGGCAGCTCAATAGGATGTCGAGACTATCCCCACAGACCAACAGTAGTCTTTTCTGTGCACTTTGTCCTCACTCGTTCGCACCCGGTACCCACTTCATGGTCGGTCACCCATCCTCAAATTGCTCCAGGCCAAGCATGCTTATCCTAGAGGTTCTTTTGGATGAGCTTCCAGAAAAGAAGTTGCAGCTTATTGGTATGGGTATACTATCAATCCTATTAAGACATGCGCCAGGGTCTCACACCGTGGCACGACATCACCCATGGCACGACACCGGGACGAGATTTCGCTCCCACTGTCCTCCTCCAGAATCCGAGCTTGTCGTCGCCGTGGTCGCACCCGCACCAGCTAGGGCCACATCCACTCTGTTCGGCACAATGCCAACAAGTTGAAATTCCATCTAGTTTTCTTCTTGTTATTGTGGTAGAAAACATGTACCGATATGTTATTTACTATACTTTCATTTGAAATTAGTAGCTCCATGACGAAGACAAAGAGAGAACCTAAATGGAATAACAATGAAGACTATAGTCTGTACTTTGCATTGCATCAACAAGGGCTCATTGACGAAGCAAGTTACCAAGAGAGTGGAGTTCATTAGCCATTGCAAAAAAATATTGGAACAAATCCATGAGAGGTTGAATGCAAATACGCGAAGAGAAGCTAGATCCATGTCATGAATCATCTACAGGTGGCACATTCTAGTTATGTGTTCAAATATGTACACATTCAGAATAATAACACTGTCGGCAGTGTTGCTAGCTGTTTGTATGAGCTATTCATTTTATATGATCCTGGCACCTTACTTTCCTGGATAGTAAACATGAAACTGCAACCCACCGCATTAACTTTCCCGTGTAGTAATCCCCCGCATTAACTTGCCAGGAACCGAACCGAAGAGAGAGATTGCATGCGGGATGGGAAAGGATCGTTGGCGGTTGGGCTTGCGGTTGTTGTGTGCATGCGGTCGTCTCATTTCACGCGCTTCCCTTGGCATTCCCAGTCCTTCTTTAATAAATGTCTGTCTCTGGAACCGCTTCCTCTGCCATTCAACGGGACTAAGACCACACGAACACCGTCATCCATGGCTGGCAACAAGAAGTAGGATTTGCCATGGGCTGATCTCCCTGAGGGAGTCGTGCAGAAGATAGGTTACATCTTCCTGTCGACAGATGACTTCGACTACTACGCCGCCTTCCGGGCAGTCTGCAGCACCTGGTGCGGATTCACGGAGGAGCGCTTTATACCAACCAATTGGATTGTTCTAGAGTACCAGTTTTCGGAGGAGTATCGGGTAGACGACACTTCCATCACGTTGCTGAACGTGAGAACTGGCCGCCACCTTGATAAGAATATTATTCGGGTTATTCGCAAACGCTTTCTTGATATTAATCTATATATGTGCGATCATTTTTTGCGTTCAACTCCTATATGATATGTTTTTCAAGTTTTATTTCTTGATCTACTTGTTTACCTTAATTGAATCTCTGTCCGTTTACCTTGATTGAATCTATGTCCATTTACCTTGAATGAATCTCTGCTTCTCTCTCTCCCCCTTTGTGTCTCTAGAAGGTACTTTTATGTCACTGGCACAACCGGCGGCCTCCTTGTGCTTGGACAGAGAGTGCAGCCATACAAGACATGGTTGTACAACCCCTTCTCGGGCGCTATCAAGCGCCTGGCGGTGGAGATACCGACCGAGCAGGTGGCTTCTGTCGCTGTGATAATGTTCCCGTCGTTGATGGTGTTTACATTAAACCTTCGGAACACCATCATTCGGTGGGCGGATGAGGGGACAGAGGAAGGTAGTTGCCCGGTCTTTGGTGAAGGGTGGTAGACACCGAATGACTTTGCGGAACTCCGGAGCATGACTTCTCACACCGGTAATGTTTTCATCGTAGATAGGTATGGGTCTGTCCTTTCGACTATGCCTGGTGCTTCTCATGGAAATGTCCAGATGCAGCGCTTCACACGGAACCTGAAGATGCATGCCATCATTGCAGGCCCTGTTCCGGGCTGCCGGTTCCCGGAGGATTTTTTACCTCGTCGAGTCCGATGGGGAGTTGTTGTTCATTGTGAGTAGAGCTGTCTATAGCGGCAGTCCCGTTGTTTACCGGGTTGATACACAGAACTATGTCCTTCAGACGGTCAGAGGCATCGGTAGCCATGATCTCTTCGCTGCTGACAATCGATGCATCTGCATCGACAGTGCCATGGTACCCACGGTGTAGGCCGGCAGCATTTACTATCCGGACCTATCCTAGATTAGATCTTACAACTTTGAGTCTCTTGCATGGGAAGAGGAGCCAAGGGTTGTCCATGGGTATGGAGTAGGAGGACTATGGATCAATGACTATCCTTTCGAACTCGATCAATTGCTGGCGGAATTTTGCAGAATCGTCGAGCATTCTGAGCAGCAAATGGTGCCGCCTTATGGCGAATATGGCACCACCCACTACGATTACTACGACGGCTACCCATCAGATTAGATTGATGGATCATGTGGGTTTGGTCCTGTTTTATTCTCTGTCTGTAAAGTATGTGCAAGTGCAGGTTGTATGATGTGGCTGTAATACAATGGATGCTCTATGTTTCAAAAAGATCATGTGTTGTACCACTTTCAATTTCACTGTATTCAATGTACGTGTAGTAATTTTAATACATGAGTGATTGAATGTAAATATGTGAATAGAAGCTAGATCCATGTCATCAATCATTAATATGTGGCACATCCTAGAGACGTGTTCAAATACGTACACATTCATAACAATAACATTGTAGGTAGTGTTGCTAGCTATTTGTATGAGCTATTCATTTTATATGATCGTGTCATCTTACTTTTCTGGATAGTAAACTTGAAACTGAAATTAACTTGCAGTGGTTGTTATCCTGAGAAAAATGTTTGGTATACACATGACCCTTGTATGTTCTATGCTGCAATTCTGCTATTGTGGGTAGGGAAAGAAAAGTTGGGCTTCACTGAATATTACGCAATTAGGAATAACTTAGTCTTACACACATAGTCTTAGCTTGTTCTTACACAAATAAGCAAAACAGTCTTACACAAATAACCGTAATTGAGTCTTGACCAAAGAAGCATTTACTTCGTAGAACTAGGGGAAACTAAAGATAAAGATAAACGGTTCATTTGATCTGGTAGTTGAGCACTAGGTATTTGGAGCTGGTGGCATCGTCGAAACGAACCAGAATGTTGTGTTTGGCCGTCTCTCATTCTCTATCAAATTGTACGACCCCACTGATGAGCCAATGGCAGGCCCCCTCCCCCCATGTGGATTCGGCTCCAGGTCGGATCTGGATTGTCAACAATTAGATGTGTGAGTGCGCAGCAAACACACAGTCTGCTATCAACACTGGAAGTGCTGGCACCTCAGCAATAATACCAGCATGATCTCCCTGGACTCCAGTAGTAGCCTCAGCAAGTATTTCGTCATCTTCACTAGCAGCAGCATTACCAGGTATTTTGTCAACTTAACCAGGAGTAGCATTAGCAAGTTCTTTGTCAGCTCCACTAGCAGCAGCAGCAACATCAGGAGCCAGGGCTTCCTGATCAATTACATGTTCAACAACTTTTGGGGCTCTAACGAAGAGAGGGTAGTTGATCCCAAGAAACAGAGATTGTCCCTTCAGATTGTCGACTCTTCTCTAGACCTGTTCTACTAGGGCTTTTGATGGACACATGGACCTTGAGAAAACGTAACACTGCAGCGATGGGTATGAAGAAAGTTGTGTCCCCATATGTTCTTTTGTATCACCAACGTTGTTTAGTGCTCCCCTGATATGAATCCACATGAGTTCAGTATCCTGGTTGACATCGCCTCTTAGAGGTGCAAAGAACCAGCGCCGTGATACAAGATCAGCATCTACTACTGCATCTTTGATCACCGGAGCTAGAATGACGTACCTGCGTGTTACCTTTAGTCTGTAAGCAGAATTTTGAATGGGAATTTACATGCTATATGACAACATGACTCACCCTAGGTTAACGGCTCCCAAACACGCATGTCGCCGCTAGGTTCAGTGACTGTGTAAATACATTGCGGTGTGTCATCATACCAGCTGGAGGTGAAAACGGCGTCGACATACTTCTCCGGCCGCAAATGGTCGTCGCGCAAGACTGTCCATTCATTGTCATGTGGGCATCTATTGAATGTGATTTCCTTGTCGAACACATCTAAGAGGTTGTAGTGCCAAGTCTTCCACACCAGGAGAGGCTTCTGTGGGAGCTATACCTTCAGGAGCTCAAGTTTTTCCATGTTGAACCCGTAAGTGAATTCAGATTTTGGTGGCAGCCACCCATGTTGAATGCAGTAATGCCGACACCCACTGAAGATGGCAGTGTAAGTCTCAATGATATGTAGAAATTTTTGAGAGTCCAAGTACTCCCGTCTTGAGGTAAAAGGACCAGCCACTCACCATTGCCACCCACCCAGTTCTGCTCATCATCCATTTTTGTCCCCTCTGTCTCCTTGATATTCACCACTAGTGATTGCGACCACTTATCCAGCGGCATCAGTTTTGCATTAACATTCTGCAAAGTTTGTTGTCAGTTGGTAGAATCACCTAGCATGGATTCCATTGCAAATATAATTTGACACCTAGGCGCTCAGATTAAAGTACTATATACAACTGTCTCCTCAGCGCTCGCCTGAATTGTGGCTGTGTCACTATAAAAATACCCAATATATCAAGTAGGAGTAGAGCTTCCCCCAAAAAACTCCTGATGGTGACCATAAACAACTAGGGACATAATAGTCTTAAATCGTCTAGTTTGTTTATTTTTTTTAGAAAACAGAATATCACCTAGCAGGCATTCCATTGCAAATCCAAATTGACACCTCAGCTATCACCTAAATTAAGACTGTATCACTATGAAAATACCAGAATACCAAGTACGAGAAAAGCTTCCTCTGTACAGAATAGTCCTAAATGGTTCAATTTGTTCAAACTGCGCGTGCACACAACACGTTTGACGGAAGGAACATAGGATTCTGATGAAAGTTCAGCACATATGAATTAACGATATGACTGAATCAATAAGCAAGATACTGGAACTTACGTGGTCGTCACGGTCGTTTGGCCATAAGCTGGTATCGGGGTAAAGAAGGCCTGGCGTGCGGAACGGTTGTTCTTCCATTTCCTGGATCGACGTTCGGAAGCCAGGGATGCAGCGACCGAGGCGACCGGTGGAGATAATGTCCAACTCCTTGGCGAACCTATACACGTTCGCAACACTGAGGTTCGGCCATCCCCAATCCTCGCGGTGGCGGTCACCATGGCCAGCTGCATCGTCGTCATCGTCTTCCTTACCCTTCAGCCTGCTGATAGCCCAGCCCCACTGTTTACCCATGGTGGTAAATGGAGGCTGGAATCAGGCATATTAATGGAGGCAGTGTGATCCGAAGGTGGATGGATTCGTGAGGGGATGGAATCAGGGAGGGAAGCAGTTGTTCAAGTAGAGAGTGACGAACCGCCGCTTCCAGTCTCGTCCGTGTGGAATACAAGGAGGGGGAAGGGCGTAATTAGTGAGGGTGCGCACGGGGACCATCTAAAGGGGGTGCAAAAATTAATCGTGAGGGGAAATGTATGGTCCCACCTGTCAGCGAGGGAAGGTTGGCACATGCAAACATGTGTATGTTTGACTTGGATCACGCATGGCAGACCTCGATTCCACTGTATGCAAATGGCGCAGAACCAATTTCATCCAGCGCTAGGGTCGCCATGTAAAGAGAATCACTAGCAATTCAACTGCCACATGGAAATATGGAATGATGCAGCAGTGTGACAAAAGCTACATCACCACATCCATTGGAGTGTACATGTGGATGTGTGGATCATTGTGGTTTGGTAAATAACACATGAAATGACTCTAGGGACTCCATGTGTCAAACCATGTCCAGAAATCCCCAGAAAGTCCCCCGGAATGCAACCGCCACATGGAATGATGCACCGGTGTGACATAAGTTGCATACCCACATCAGCTTGAGTGTGTGTGGTCATGTGTATAATTGTGTTTTGGTAAATAACACATGATACGACTCTAGGGACACCATGTATCAAACCATGGCCAGAATCCCCAGAAAGTCCATGGAATGTAGCTGCCACATGGAATGATGCACCAGTGTGATAGAAGTTGCATCACCACATCCACTTGAGTGTCTGTGGTCATGTGAATCATTGTGGTTTTGTCAAAAACACATGCAATGAATCTATGGAGTCCATGTGTCAAACCATGGTCATAAATCCCCAGAATGCCAGTGGGTTGCAGTTGCCACATGGAATGATGCACTAGTGGGACATAAGTTGCATCACCACATCCACTTGAGTGTGTGTGTGGTCATGTGGATCATTGTGGTTTGGTAAAAGCATCTGAAAAGTAGATTTGACCTTCTGTGATCCCAATGTGATGTAAAACCATACAAGCATGCAACTAGAAGGATTCAAATTGTAGTTTTGGTACTTGCTTCACAAATGAAAGCCCTTTTGGAGTTTGAGGGTGAAATTTTTGAAATTTTCAAACCAAAATGGATAGATACAATGCTACCATCATTAGGAATGTGGTGATACCCCCTTGTGCCAAATTTGAGTCCATTTGAAGAAAGGTAGATGAAAACATGGTACACAAGTTGCTCTTTCGAATAGTCGAACATGATCGTTGACCTAACTACCCCCACATTTCACAGTGGACTGCTAGGGGGACATTTTTCCAAAGTTTTTCATTTTTATTCAATTTATTTGCCACACAATGAACAAATTTAAGGTTTCCAAGAGAATTTCTCAATTTATTATGAAATTTACAACATTTGGTCAACCCAGGGTTGACCAAAGTCTTTCGAGAGATTGTGAAAGCATCTAAAATGTACAACTGATGTTCTATACTAGAATCTTACAAATTTTAGTTTTGGTACTTGCTTGACAAATGAAAGCATGTTTTTTAGTTTGAGGGTGAATTTTTTCAAATTTTGAAACCTTAATGGCTAGATAGAATGCTAGCATCATTAGGGACATGGTGATACACCCGTGTGCCAAATTTGAGTCCATTTGAAGAAAGGTAGATGAAAAAATGGTACACAAGTGGCTCTATCGAGTAGTAAGACATGCTCGTTGACCTAACTAGCCCACATTTGATAGTGGACTAATAGGGGGATTTTTTCCATGTTTGTCATTTTTCTTGCAAAGTATTTGCCACACAATGACCAAATTTTAAGGTTTCACGGGAATTTGAGAATTTCTAATTTTATTATGAAATTTACAAGGTAAATTTCAAGGTTCCACTACCAACATAAAATCATAAACAAGACAAACCGGGACTTTTGGCATACGGCGCATCCCAGATGGCTATCGAGTAGGAGTTAACATGGCTTTCAACCCTAGACCTCTCCCTCACTGCCCAGAACATGGATCCACTCCGCGGATTGAGCCCAAACCTGGCACCTAGCCCCCTCTCGGCATTCTAAGAAACTTCTCCATCTAGATATTCTAGGGTTCCATGAAGAAATCCAGAGTTTGAGAAATTTCCATGTTTCCCATGTTTGTCATTTGTCTTGCAAAATATTTGCCACACAATGACCAAATTTCAAGGTTTCACAGGAATTTGAGAATTTCTAATTTTATTATGAAATTTACAAGGTTTGGTCAAACCAGGGTCCAAATGTGATGTATGACCGCACAAGCATGCTTCTAGAAGGATTCAAATTGTAGTTTTTGTACTTGCTTCACAAATTGAATCCTATTTTTGAGTTTGAGGGTGAAATTTTTAAAATTTTCAAAAAAAAATGGCAAGATAGAATGCATGCTATCATCATTACGTACTATGGCGCAAACACAGGTATATAATTACACAATAAGTCATGATGATTCTCTTACATATTAAACATGGTTTGTACATTAATAATTCCATAGGACCAAAAGAATTTCTTGACAAGATACCAGACATATACATAAACATAACTGAAAGAAGTAAAATTTAATTCAATCCTCATCAGACCAATTGATGTGCTTGCCATCTTTCCTAGGAGACCAACGACCATCATTCCATGTGTCCCTTGTGTTATTGTCCTCCCACCGCTGACGATATGCAAGTTCATCCCACCTGGAAGGAGCCTTGGCTTCCCTATCTTCAGCTGCAACCTCTCTGTTTGCGGCTTTAGCTGCAGCCTCTCTCTCTGCAGTTTCAGCATCACGCTCAGCTATGCTGCATTTCTGACAAAGGGCTCCCATTTGCTTGTCTTCCCTCTTCCAACTGGGGCAAAACATGTGGAAAGTTTGAAAGAAATGGATCGGAGCATACAGCTGGTAGGTCACGTAAGCATCTATGGTTGCATACTTCAGGTTTATCTCAGACAACAGCCTCTCCTCCCAAAAGTCATGCCTATCTTCAGGGAAATCTTCCTTCATTTTGGTGTACTACGGATCGATGATTCTAGCCACGAGACTAGCCGTTCCATCCCTCCTCCAGCCCCCTTTGATCTTGACAAGATCTTGAATATTGATCCACTTGTGCTCAGGAATTTTGATTCCCACATGAAAAAACTTGACAGAATCAGATGTTTTGTTGACAGTACAGAAAACAATTCCTTTATGCACAAGGAATTGGTGTAGTGTCGGACACTTCTTGTCGGTCCTGGAATTATGTAGTTTGTCATCATAAAATGCATGACCAAAACAATGACAAAATGAGTAACTACAAATGTTTTGTCAATGAAATATCATCATCTCTGAATATATTTTTAAGGTATAAAAGTTTAGTAAATGCAAAATCAAGACTCTCAACATTGTCTTGTCATAATTTTTTTGGTCCTAATAAAATTCAGTAGTTGCAACATGACCAAATGGATAGATTCCATATGCAATAAAATTCACTAGTTGCAAAATTGTAGTACTTGCAAGATTGCCACTATAATAAAATATGGGGCTAGGACTATTTAGACAATGCAATACCATATCCTGAATAAAATTGAAACTACAAAAATTTAGTAAATCCAAGGTGAACACTCTGAAAGTTATATAGTCATAATTCATTTGGTACTAACAGAATTCAGTAAATGCAATATGAGAATATGGAAAGATTGCAGTACTTGCGAGAAAAACATTTGAGAAAGATTTGGGATTAAGACTGTTTAGTAAAGGAAATATCAAATGATTAAAATCATAAAAGTGACCATTAAAAGTAAGAAAACCCTGAAAGTGGTAAATTAAAGAGATCAGATCTACAAACCAGGAGTAGTGGTAGACGAGGATGTGTTGCCTCATTGCCAGTTGAACAACGGCAACATCGTTTTCGTACTCTTCCTCCTCCTTGGTGTAGTCGAGGTCCAATCCGTCAAACTTGTCCTCATCTTTCTCAAGCCATTCCTCATGTAGGGTTCGCAGCATAGAAAACAAAAAATTTCCTATGATGGGAATAACTAAGTACCAAGATCTATCTACTAGACACAACCAACGGGTGGATATACATCCATATAATACATACCCTAAAACACAAAATAGGGTTAACGAGGTTGTACTCATGGATGATGCAGTCGAACGCTTGCCGATCTCAAGATCGAGAAGAAGTCCATCCGGTCCAGCAGGTCCAGCACCATCCAGTCTAGCACCGCAAAGCAGTGGTGCATCCGTGATCGCACACACGTCCGGGGTACCCCGACAACCTCTGCGCCCTCGCTCCAGCGAAGCAGCGGAAGAAACAAATCATACCAGAAAAATCCATCGGGAACATGTATCTCGCTAATCCAAGACCATGGGGAAATTCTAAAGGGGGAGAGAGATCCTTCGCAAGGAGGTGTGTTGTGAGAGGAGGAGAGGGTGCCTTTTATAGGGAGAGGGGGCACCCCAAGGGGCATGGTGCCCAGCCATGGTGTCTGCCCCCACCTCTTCCACATTCATGTGGGTGGAGCTCCCACTAAAAATGAAAAGCCTCCACTCCCATAAAAATGCCTCCACTCAAAAATCCAGTCACATGCATTAAATTTCCACCAAATTTAATGCAAGCTCTCATTTAAATAAAAATATTTTATTTATTTATTCAGAATTTTGTTAATTACTATAATTAACAAACATTCACATAAAACCCCTTACAACATTTCAATTTCACATGCAGAACTAGTTTCAGTAATTTCAACCGAAACAGTTCTGGTGTCTAGTAAAATAAATTCCTGCGCTTTCCTTTCTTTCTGTGGCATATAATTTTATCCGAATGGTGTCGGTATCCCTTAAGTGTGTCACCCTATGGTTCGCGAATAATGTAGACATGATTGAGACCCCTCTATGATCAATAATCAGTAGCGGGACCTGGAGATCCATACTTACTCCCACACATTCAACGATGACTCCTGTGATCATGTGAACCTTATATGAATGTAACTCAAATCCTTTTGTCTCGCGATATATTACATGTACGAGATTCGATCATCGGTATCCCCATACCTAGTTTGATCTCGTTACCGACATGTACTCTTTTATCGTTCCAGTGATATAACATTCTAGTGATCAAATCACTTGCTTGCAAGCTAACTAATGTGATATCACCGAGAGGGCCCAGAGTATATATATCCGTCATCGGGATGGAATGTCACATCCCAAGATTTTCCAAATCTTGTAATGTGAAAAATAAATAAAATAAAATAAATTATTGTTGAAAATCCGGGTGAAAAGAAAATTTTGTTTCTAAATGGAAACTTAAAATCCCATCTTGAACAAACTTTAATTAAAGTTTGAATTCAACAAAATTCAAATCTAGAGAAATGCATTCCTCAATGAATGTATCTGGAAATTTAAACACTTGGAAAATAAATCCAAACCCTAAACCCTAATGGAATAAAAATCATTTCCAAGTTATCTCCAAGCCTATGGATTTGATCCATATAAAAATTTGCCAACAAACATTTACAAATGATAAAGAAAGACAAATGGAAATATTATAAAATCATAGAAATTGGTTTCACTTAATTTGGAACCATAAATAAAATATTATGAATTTAATAAGATAAGGAAATTAAATTTCCAAACCTAATAAAGAACTTATCTAAAATCCATACCAAATGGTGAGCAAATAATCCTAAAGATATTTAAAGGAATAGATAAATATTAAATAAGATTTCACAAATTAGAATCACCAAGTTTGGATCCCTAAATAAAAAGATATGGAATTTATAAGACAAAGATAAAAATATTTAAAGACCAAATCAAATCTTGGCCAAATCCATAAGCAAATGGAATGAATATATCCAAATCCAAATAAGATTTAGGGAATTAAAACTATATTTAAATCCATTGGAATTAAAACAAATACCCAATTCAAATGATTTTTGAATCACATTAAATACTTTCCAAATAATTCAAGATGAATTATTTGAACCCAAATAAACAAATAAAAACCTACTGAAAAGATTTGGAAGGTTTAAGAATTTAAATGGAGATTTAAAAATATTAATAAATCATATCTAATTAAAACTAGAGCCTATTTTGAATAATTAAAAGACCATAAAAAGAATAAATAAATTATTCTAAAAATGAGTTCAGAATGTTTTACTAATCAATATTTAAATCTTCACAAATTTTGGTAAAGGTTTGAAATCAAATTGAGGTTTGAATTGATTAAACAAAATCAAAACAGAATTAAAGAAAAGGGAAAAGGAAAAACAAATAGAACAAAAAAAAGGGTAAAAGACCCAGCCCAACTAGCCTGGCCCAACTAAGCCAGCCCACCTCTCCTTCTCTCCCGCAGAAAAACGGTTCGCACCAAAGAAAGAACCCGCATAGCGTATGACGCGTGGGCCCTATCTCTTCTCTTCCTATCTCACTGTCAAACGGACCCCACTAGACACGTGAGCGTCTTCCTCAGCGCGACCCGTTCCTCCCCTGATTCCTCCCGTTTCTGCCGATTAATTCGAGCGATGAATTCACATCAATGACGCAGTGATTCCTCCCCCAGACCATGCTATCTTAATCGCCAGCATTCCCTCTACGTTTCCCCCTCAGTTCCCCACCTTAGCGCGCACCCATGCCGTCCTAATTCCTCTACGAAGCTCCACTGTCCCGACGAGTTCCGGCGTCGATTCCGGCTAGCCTCCTCCGCCCCTCGACTCCTCGAGCACACGAGCATCTTCCCCAACCTCTGGCGCACCTCACAGTACCTTCCGTTCATCCGTGTGAGCACCACAGCATCGGCAACGACGACACCAAGCACCGCCGCCGTCTGCCTATTCTCCGGCGACTCCTCTGGTAAGAACCTGACCGCCCCTCTCCTTCTCCTTCACACACGCATCATTGCCATGACCTTGCGCATATAACCATGCTTTCCGTTTGCTCCCTCGTGACCCATAGCGCCGCCCTCGACGACGACAGAACGTGGCCGTCGTTAGACGCAACTCCGACGAGCAATTATCAGCAACCTCGTGCGCCCCTTGCCTTCCCACTGGTACCTTGAGCTTCGCCGTGACCTCCTGAACCTGGTGAGCATCTCCTTACTCTCCCTTGCTTCCTCTAGCGCCAGCTCTGCCGTTAACCGAGCACCGCCGCTGCGCACAGCCGTCGAGCGCCGCCAGAATTTGGTCAGAGTGATGATGGCCGTTAGATGTCGATCTAATGGATGCGATAGATTCACTTAACGCCGAAGGGGTACACAATCTGTGCCGTGCAATGTAACTTGATCTAACGTCTCACAGCGCGTGATCCAGACGAACCGGTACCAGCGTATTAGATCAAGACATGTGTCCCTGCTGATTTGTTTTAAAACAAAATAGTTCTATTAGATATTCCATTTTGTAAAATCTATAACTTTTAATCTACACGTCCAAATTTTGCAAACTTTATATCAATGGATTCAGAAAAACAAGCCCTAGCGAACCATGCACTTTGTTTAGTAAAAAGCTTCTGCTAAAATGTTTTTTTTTGCAGAAACTTGTGTATGCATGTTTAGGATATAAAAATTGTTCTAAAATGATTTTGAGGATAAAATCTTTGGAAAATGGTGTGTTTTGAACCTACTGACCATAGGAAACAAATTGTGGTTTCAAAAATGTATTTGGTGAAGCAAAAAAATGAATCTTGCATTTAAACCAATTCTAGTTAAATAAAAATATGGTTTAATTATTAAAAATGGTTTTGGAAGAAAACCTTTGAGAAATGTTTTGGAAATAAACTCTCTGACCCTAAACACAAGGTTATATGGTTTGAAAACATATTTTGTGAAACCTATAGAATTTTGCCCTATTAAAAGCATTTCTTCACCACATAAAATAATGACTTGATCTAAAAATGGTTTATGAAGTAAAATCTTATACAAATGATTTTGCCACTTTATAAAATGACCATTAGGTGTTTTCAAATGTTTATGAACCATTGGAAACCACTTTTACAAATAAAACAATCTTTAGCATGCTTGCATGCATGGTTTTGTTACTATTATTTTATGTGATGAATTGCTTGAATGGTAGATTGAAATATTGTTTGCTTGATTGAATTGTAGTGACTTGAAGTGTGTGAACATTACAAAGATCCATGAGTGAACCTATACTCTCTACCAAAAAGGCAAGTGATGATTCATACTTTTGTCCCATTATTTTCACCATGAATTAGTGATATTTCTAAGTAGGACTTGCATGGATTTTTTGCTAAGTATAAACTATGCTATGGGAAATCTTAGTAGATGAAACCTTAGTAGAAATTTCCTAAGTTAAGATTCTTTTTACTATCATGCTTAGTTTAGCTAATAGAAAACAAGGGTGGAATTTATATTCTTACTATGGGAAATTTTCTAAGTCTGAGGACTTGTGTTTTGTTTAATAAAACAACTAAGTGAATGAATCACCTGGGTGGAATGGAAGGAATGGTTTGTGTTGATTGGTTACACAAGGCCAGGGGACTGGTGAACCTTGTGTATCTCACTTGTGGATGGCCACCCAGGAACAAAGAGATTTGAGATGTCAAATGTTGAGAAGCTTCAAGTGCAGCCACTTGGCATTATGGGCTCTGCCTGGATCATATAGGTTGCAATAACTTAGCCAAATGGACAGTTGGTGGTAGGGGTTTGATAGGTTGGAGCGCGTCCATTTTGGTCTAAGGGAAGGCTTCTGAAAGATATTGTCTTGGTGAAACCAAGTCTTGTGGGGAAAGTGCACCACCTCTGCAGAGTGTAAAATCTAAGTACTTAGCCATGTCCCTGGCAAACAACAATTTGAGCATCAAGACATGGAAGCTATCAAGAATATCCTCATCCAAATTTCTAAGTGCCTAAGCTCCACATAGCCAAATGCATATAGTTGATAGACTCCACTATACTACCATAGTATCACTTGCCAATACAATTCAAATGTATTGACCCTTGTGGCTGTAACTTGTTATGTTGCAGGTTTGATTGATATTAGTGAAGTTAAATTGTCACATCCCAAAATTCTCCTAATTTTGGAATGTGAAATAAATAAATAAGTTTGATTGATTGTTTGACTATGTTGAAAATTCTCAATGAGAAGAAACTTTTTGAATAGAAAATCCTCTCAACCTTGAATTCAAAATCTTATATTATTTTGTTATGACCTAAGTAGGCATATAGGCAAAAGGGCATGGATTGATTATGGATTGTAGAATTGGTGTGCAAGATTTCAAAATGAAAATCATGAAGCATTCATAAGAATTTCATTACATCCATGCAAAGATCTCACAAACTGAATCCAAATCCTGGTATCTAAATCCTATAGTTGATTTGCCCAAATGTTCCTAAAGGAATAAAATTGACTTTATAAAACCCACTATTGTAAGGCATAAATTATTGATAATTATAGCCTAAAAAGATCCAATTATTATTACAAAATTTTTGAAACAAAATTGAGCTCATTTGGAGCTAGTATGAAAAAGTTATGAAATAAATACAAACACATAAAGATATAAATAAAATGAAATATAGAAGGATTTATAAATCCACTACTTCCAAACTAGTAAAAATATTACAAATTTGATCCTATAATGATCTATTCTATTTTAAAAAAATTTAGAAACAAGGATCATATCATTTGGAGTTCGTATACAAAAGATATGAGGGAAACAAGTAAATAGAAAAAGAAAAAAAAAGAAAAACCTAAACGGGTCGGCCCACCTGGACCGACCCAACCAGCCACGTACAGGAGGGAGAGGGATCGATCCCATTGGATTGCTTTACAAAGCGTGCGAAACAGTTTTTAACAAACCTATCTCTATTCAAACTCTTATATCTTTTGATCTACAACTCCGAATTGACTTCCGTTTGTTTCTACTTGTTCCCTACTCCAATACCTATCTCCCCACCATCCTAAACATCCATATAATCTCGTGGAACCATAGCTGTACGAGTTTGTCTCCTCGAAATCCCGAATCTACATATGCCCGAATCTTATTTCGCTTTTTAACCCATCTAGACTTCGTCGTTTGCCTTCGGTCAAATAACGAAAGTTGTAGGGATCGTCGAAATCTTTCAATCCCGACAAACCTCACCTCTTTTCATCCACCACAGCCGGAGAATTTCGTATCGCAATATTTCAGATCTTACGGTGTAAATCCAAGATGTACTCGCGCTCGTTTCTTCAAATCCAAATTCCTTTGGTAAAAAGGTAGGAATAATGATTCCCCACAACTTTTATGTTCTGAGTTTTTCAATTTGACCTACGGATTTGTCTCTCTAACACAGATCTGTTTCTTGTCTATTCTGAGCCAAAATCGGGTCAATCTCTTCTTCTAGCCACCGGATCCTATCCAGACGGTCGAGATCCAATCAAACCGGTGTGTGCCATGTCGTCATCCCGGTCATCTTCCCCATCAACGCCACGTCAACGTAAGGTCAACATCTAGTCCCAGTCAGCATGCAAAGTCAACCTGTCCAGTCAGCGGAATATTCCCTGGAATATTCCGTTCGAATTTAAAATTGCATATTATAGATCTAACTTGTAAAATTCATTAGAAATTCATACCATGTCCAAAAATTTCGTATAATATATCAAAGTGAAGATAATTTCACGTAGAATCATCTTATCAGAATAGATCCAACTTTTAGTGTACATGGTTACTGCAGTAATTTAATTAGTTTTAATGGTCTTTTAGGTTAATAAATTCATAAGAAATTATCTGTAACTCCGAAAAATATGAACAATATATCAAATTGAAGCTACTGTAATGTACTTTAATAATATCTGGTTGGATCTAGCCTTTGCAGAATATTTAACCCGTAGCAATTTAATTAGTTTTAATGGCCTTATAAATCATTAAATTCATAGTAAATTAATTGCTTGTCACAAAAATATAAATGATATACCGTTGGAAAGCTGGTTCCATGTAGATCATCAATATGCAATTAGTTCAGCATTTTACTGTAAGGTTTTGCCGTGAAGATTTAAATGGTTTAATGGCCTATTTAGAGTAATAAATTCATAAGAAAATAAATGCTATTCAGAAAATTACAAATAATATGTCCCTGAAATCACAATTCCGTGGAGATTACAGATATAATTTTAGTTTGATTTCTAGACAACAGAAACCATAGGAATCATTTAAAACCATTAAACACTATTTAAATCATACAAAAAGATCTATAACACCAATTTGGGTGAATCCAAGTGCTAAGGTTTTGTATTGACAATATCTATACAGAGAAATTGCATGACAAATTATTTGGTACTGTTAAAACAGAAATTCATAAAGAAATATTTAAACCCATTGAAATAGTATTTTAAACATAGGAAAATATCTATAACTCCTTTTTAGGTGATTCAAATTGCCACTGTCTCTAAATTGCATGATCTATCCAGTAGCATCTAGTTCATAATTTAATACGACATAAACATATTTAGTTCAATTAAAGTGGTATACACCATATTAAATCGATACAACTTTAGTAATAAAATCTTTAGTGCAATAAATGACTTTCCACATGCATCATGTAATCTAACTATGTTCAGAACACTAAATGCAACCATTGTGACTCATTAAATCGTCATGCATGCATCTGTTCATCATTGTTTTCTTGTAATGTTGCACTGTTGTATGTTTGCAATGTTTTGAATGGTGTTTGTTGTGTTTGCTTCAAACGTTAGATTGCGAGGAGTGCAACTACTGTGATTGCGACTACTGTGATTGCAACTACTATGATTGCAAGTATTGTGGTTATTACGAAAGAGGCCAATATAATTGTAAGGATTATCTAATCGACTACATCTACAACAAAGGCAAGTGGTGCTATCTTGGTCATAAATGTCCTATTGTTTTCCTATGCATTGTAGATGCTTTTGTAGAATTGAATCTGTAGGAATTGATGTGTATATGCTATGCTATAACCCATATTATTCCCTAGTATTCCTTGTTTATGAGCCATCGTATTGGTAGATTGCTTAGCTATGCTATTTAGACAAGGAAGGGAATCACATCATGAAAAGTTATATGTTTTGAAAGGCTTATGTTTTGCTAAATGACAAACCAATATGTTTGAATGAACCACCTAGGCGGAATGGCATTGATTGGGTCATGGAGTGTATTTATGGTGGGGAATGCCGCCCAGGACACTGAGAAATGATTGGTTTCTTTGTTTGGAAGCTTTCGTGTGCAACCATGTGCCAATAATGAAATGGGCGATTGGTTGAACTCAGTAGGTTGTGGTAACTCGAACCCGCGTATCCAGAGATGTAGATAGTGTAGGTTGGACCGGTGCGCGTCGGGATTGGGGAGCTACTTCCCGAACGGTTCCTTCTTAGACTTCTCCCTATCATCACCCAATATGAGAGTGGTGGTACGAGCTGGGCTGGCCAAGTCACATGGGTAAAGTGTACTAACCCCTGTAGGGTGTATAAACTAATTGATTAGCCGTGTTCCCGGTTATGGACAATTTGAGCGACCTGATACTGATGCTATGATATTTCTCACTCATCCTTATTTCTTAATTACTTAAAACTTGTTAGATGAACATAATTGGGTAGGAGCACCTGGGAGTGAACCAGAGTGTCCTATTTATCGTATTGGAAAACTACTTTGTTACAAATGTTAGGATAAAACTGTTGCTTTATGCAAATGAGCCTGAACTCCACTTGGCCAAATAAGCATGTAGTTGATAGATCTGTTGTTAACCACTTTAGCCTACTTGCCATACATTCAATGTATTGACCATTCGTGGCTGTAATGTTTCATGTTGCAGGTTATATCGTATCTGAGTGATCGTTCATAGGTCGCGAGACTCCACTCAACAATTGTTCGCCTGTGGCACATTTGAAGGATGGAGATCTACCTTGTATTCGTGTTCCGCTGTGTACTTGTATAAATAATGTAAATTCTGGATCATATTCGTTGTATTTATGATGCACAGTTATATTTGGTATCATTTTGTACTGTGTGTGCCAGTGAACCGATCCAGGGATTGGCACTATACACATGAACTCAGCCTTATCAGGCGAGGGTGTTACAAGATGGTATCAGAGTTGTGTGTTGACTGTAGGATCGTGACCTTAGAAATGGATTAGAAATAGGAGACCTCTATTTGGAGAACTATCATATTTTATACTTATTAGAGTTCTTATATTCCTTGTCTATCTTTTCTATAACCTCTTCTTGTTCAAAATTTGTAGTTGTCCATTCTTATGATACATATATGAGAGTTAGCTAAGTAAAAGAACAAATAGTATGACATAAATGAACATCTCACCAGGTTTGTTTAGGCCTGGACCACCATATTTTATCTCTTTAGGAGATCATCGCTATCGTGTTAGCATATTGTTCTTACCAACTTATGTGGTATGACAATATAGGTTGTTTGCTTGGTTGTATTGAGCTATTTTGTGTGATACTTTGTTTACGATCAGTTAGTTTTGAACTCTAATGTTTCTAAAATTGTGATGAGGTTTTTAAATTAGTTTAATGGTGTGAATTGATTAAAATTCGTGAGATTACTGCTGCAGTTTTCTGCCTGACCTGTTGTACCGCGCGATTTTTCATATTTTACTGGTAACTCAGAAAAATCTAAAAAAATAGGATCTGGAGCGTAATTACCTGTAGTATATGCAAAAAAATTTGCTAAAATTCCTGATGAGTTTAGATTAGTCAGAAAAATTCGTGAAACCTGCTGTACTGTTTTGACAGATTTAGTTTATTGCTTATAGGTAGCTCTATTTTACTCTAGTATTGTTCCCAATGCTTTCAAACTATTTTGTGGTTATAAACTACTAAGTTTATACACCTGTAATGTTATTATATAAGTATTGTTTGTGACATTGATTGCTTCATATAGTTATGGGTAGGATTATTTTCTTAGTCGTTTCTTTCCTATAGAATCTATTCTTCCCTATCTTGAACCCTTGGAGATATAATGATGTGTTAAGTGGAAGGTTTGACAACACATTGCATTTAGGAAGGAGAATGATTCACCTAATGGAAAAAAAGATGTGGAAGTATGAAGTGTTGCACATGATGTTATGTAGTAGATTACGCGACCTGAAAGTTGAAGTATCAATAGTTTAGTTTTAGTAGTAGCTTTGTTGATTGAATACATGGGAGTATACATAGAGCATTAGTTTGTGCCCAGGGAAACATTCTTCAAGGCAAGTGAGAATGCCCGATGATAGAAAAACGTGATTCACCTATCCTCATGCAGGGTAATGATTTGGGTGCAGGATGGATTGATCACCATTCCTACTACTCTTATTATTCGCCCTTGTATTGTTGGCTTTGCGAATCTTGAGTGCCCTTTTCAACCTTAGTAGAGAGTCGACGTTGAGCCTAAACCCTAGAATGGTATATTGTTACACCCTTATAAAAGCATTCATTGCTAAGCGTAGGAATATATGGTAAGGATGAATTCCAACCACTATTAATGGGCACCGTGAAGTAAACATCCCCTAATTGACCACCATGAGAGTTCTGCAAGTTCAAGTAGTGTTTTCTTGGAATTTTTCAATCATGAAGTTTAGAATGTGCAAGAGACATTGTGTCAATAAATGTCTAGAGGAGAATTTACCTTAGCCAAGTGAACCCTCAAGAAGTGACTTAGTCAGATTTCTTTTAAGGGTGATAGCGTCCTAATGGATCCGGAACCTTTCTTTCTTTCTAGCCTTCCCAAATATCGGGACGAGATTTCTTTTAAGGGTGGTAGTCTGTCACATCCCAAAATTCTCCTAATTTTGGAATGTGAAATAAATAAATAAGTTTGATTGATTGTTTGACTATGTTGAAAATTCTCAATGAGAAGAAACTTTTTGAATAGAAAATCCTCTCAACCTTGAATTCAAAATCTTATATTCTTTTGTTATGACCTAAGTAACCATATAGGCAAAAGGGCATGGATTGATTATGGATTGTAGAATTGGTGTGCAAGATTTCAAAATGAAAATCATGAAGCATTCATAAGAATTTCATTACATCCATGCAAAGATCTCACAAACTGAATCCAAATCCTGGTATCTAAATCCTATAGTTGATTTGCCCAAATGTTCCTAAAGGAATTAAATTGACTTTATAAAACCCACTATTGTAAGGCATAAATTATTGATAATTATAGCCTAAAAAGATCCAATTATTATTACAAAATTTTAGAAACAAAATTGAGCTCATTTGGAGCTAGTATGAAAAAGTTATGAAATAAATACAAACACATAAAGATATAAATAAAATGAAATATAGAAGGATTTATAAATCCACTACTTCCAAACTAGTAAAAATATTACAAATTTGATCCTATAATGATCTATTAGATTTTAGAAAAATTTAGAAACAAGGATCATATCATTTGGAGTTCGTATACAAAAGATATGAGGGAAACAAGTAAATAGAAAAAGAAAAAAAAGAAAAACCTAAACGGGCCGGCCCACCTGGACCGACCCAACCAGCCACGTACAGGAGGGAGAGGGATCGATCCCATTGGATTTCTTTACAAAGCGTGCGAAACAGTTTTTAACAAACCTATCTCTATTCAAACTCTTATAGCTTTTGATCTACAACTCCGAATTGACTTCCGTTTGTTTCTACTTGTTCCCTACTCCAATACCTATCTCCACACCATCCTAAACATCCATATAATCTCGTGGAGCCATAGCTGTACGAGTTTCTCTCCTCGAAATCCTGAATCTACACATGCCCGAATCTTATTTCGCTTTTTAACCCATCTAGACTTCGTCGTTTGCCTTCGGTCAAAAACGAAAGTTGTAGGGATCGTCGAAATCTTTCAATCCCGACAAACCTCACCTCTTTTCATCCACCACAGCCGGAGAATTTTGTATCGCAATATTTCAGATCGTACGGTATAAATCCAAGATGTACTCGCGCTCGTTTCTTCAAATCCAAATTCCTTTGGTGAGAAGGTAGGAATAATGATTCCCCACAACTTTCATGTTCTGAGTTTTTCAATTTGACCTACGGATTTGTCTCTCTAACACAGATCTGTTTCTTGTCTATTCTGAGCCAAAATCGGGTCAATCTCTTCTTCTAGCCACCGGATCCTATCCAGACGGTCGAGATCCAATCAAACCGGTGCGTTCCATGTTGTCATCCCGGTCATCTTCCTCATCAACGCCATGTCAACGTAAGGTCAACATCTATTCCCAGTCAGCATGCAAAGTCAACCTGTCCAGTCAGCGGAATATTCCCTGGAATATTCCGTTCGAATTTAAAATTGCATATTATAGATCTAACTTGTAAAATTCATTAGAAATTCATACCATGTCCAAAAATTTCGTATAATATATCAAATTGAAGATAATTTCACGTAGAATCATCTTATCAGAATAGATCCAACTTTTACTGTACGTGGTTACTGCAGTAATTTAATTAGTTTTAATGGTCTTTTAGGTTAATAAATTCATAAGAAATTATCTGTAACTCCGAAAAATATGAACAATATATCAAATTGAAGCTACTGCAATGTACTTTAATAATATCTGGTCGGATCTAGCCTTTGTAGATTATTTAACCCGTAGCAATTTAATTAGTTTTAATGGCCTTATAAATCATTAAATTCATAGTAAATTAATTGCTTGTCACAAAAATATAAATGATATACCGTTGGAAAGCTGGTTCCATATAGATCATCAACATGCAATTAGTTCAGCATTTTACTGTAAGGTTTTGCCGTGAAGATTTAAATGGTTTAATGGCCTATTTAGAGTAATAAATTCATAAGAAAATAAATACTATTCAGAAAATTACAAATAATATGTCCCTGAAATCACAATTCCGTGGAGATTACAGATATAATTTTAGTTTGATTTCTAGACAAAAGAAACCATAGGAATCATTTAAAACCATTAAACACTATTTAAATCATACAAAAAGATCTATAACTCCAATTTGGGTGAATCCAAGTGCTAAGGTTTTGTATTGACAATATCTATACAGAGAAATTGCATGAAAAATTATTTGGTACAGTTAAAACAGAAATTCATACAGAAATATTTAAACCCATTGAAATAGTGTTTTAAACATAGGAAAATATCTATAACTCCTTTTTAGGTGATTCAAATTGCCACTGTCTCTAAATTGCATTATCTATCCAGTAGCATCTAGTTCACTATTTAATACGACATAAACATATTTAGTTCAATTAAAGTGGTATACACCATATTAAATCGATACAACTTTAGTAATAAAATCTTTAGTGCAATAAATGACTTTCCACATGCATCATGTAATCTAACTATGTTCAGAACACTAAATGCAACCATTGTGACTCATTAAATCGTCATGCATGCATCTGTTCATCATTGTTTTCTTGTAATGTTGCACTGTTGTATGTTTGCAATGTTTTGAATGGTGTTTATTGTGTTTGCTTCAAACGTTAGATTGCGAGGAGTGCAACTACTGTGATTGCGACTACTGTGATTGCAACTACTATGATTGCAAGTATTGTGGTTATTACGAAAGAGGCCAATATAATTGTAAGGATTATCTAATCGACTACATCTACAACAAAGGCAAGTGGTGATATCTTGGTCATAAATGTCCTATTTTTTTCCTATGCATTGTAGATGCTTTTGTAGAATTGCATCTGTAGGAATTGATGTGTATATGATATGCTATAACCCATATTATTCCCTAGTATTCCTTGTTTATGAGCCATCGTATTGGTAGATTGCTTAGCTATGCTATTTAGACGAGGAAGGGAATCACATCATGAAAAGTTATATGTTTTGAAAGGCTTATGTTTTGCTAAATGACAAACCAATATGTTTGAATGAACCACCTGGGCGGAATGGCATTGATTGGGTCATCGAGTGTATTTATGGTGGGGAATGCCGCCCAGGACACTGAGAAATGATTGGTTTCTTTGTTTGGAAGCTTTCGTGTGCAACCATGTGCCAATAATGAAATGGGCGGTTGGTTGAACTCAGTAGGTTGTGGAAACACGAACCCTCGTATCCAGAGATGTAGATAGTGTAGGTTGGACCGGTGCCCGTCGGAATTGGGGAGCTACTTCCCGAACGGTTCCTTCTTGGACTTCTTCCTATCATCACCCAATATGAGAGTGGTGGTACGAGCTGGGCTGGCCAAGTCACATGGGTAAAGTGTACTAACCCCTGCAGGGTGTATAAACTAATCGATTAGCCGTGTTCCCGGTTATGGACAATTTGAGCGACCTGATACTGATGCTATGATATTTCTCACTCATCCTTATTTCTTAACTACTTAAAACTTGTTAGATGAACATAATTGGGTAGGAGCACCTGGGAGTGAACCAGAGTGTCCTATTTATCGTATTGGAAAACTACTTTATTTCAAATGTTAGGATAAAACTGTTGCTTTATGCAAATGAGCCTGAACTCCACTTGGCCAAATAAGCATGTAGTTGATAGATCTGTTGTTAACCACTTTAGCCTACTTGCCATACATTCAATGTATTGACCATTCGTGGCTGCAACATTTCATGTTGCCGGTTATATCGTATCTGAGTGATCGTTCATAGGTCGCGAGACTCCACTCAACAATTGTTCGCCTATGGCACATTTGAAGGATGGAGATCTACCTTGTATTCGTTTTCCGCTGTGTACTTGTATAAATAATGTAAATTCTGGATCATATTCGTTGTATTTATGATACACAGTTATATTTGGTATCATTTTGTACTGTGTGTGCCAGTGAACCGATCCAAGGATTGACACTATACACATGAACTCAGCCTTATCAGGCGAGGGTGTTACATAAATGATTAGGATTACAAGTCTACAACCAACATGTCTGCCTGTGGCACTTTGAAGATGAAGGACCCCATGCTTATAGATATTCTGCTGCAATGTAATGTAATAGCCAAATGAGCTATGTAAGATGTAATAAATTATGTTATTCCTGGTTATAAAGTTGTATTATGACCTTTGTTTCTTGATATTACATCTTAACTGTGGATGCTAGATATTGATCCAGGGACTAGCATTGTGAACACAGGGATCTCTACCTTATTAAAGGTTGGGAACCTTACAGATGGTATCAGAGCACTGTGTTTCCTGTAGGATTTGTAACCCTAGGATTGGATAAAACCCCTTAGAAAAATAGGAGTTGTATTTGTTCCAAAACTTATTTACAAAAAATCTTGTAAACTCTTTCCTCAACCATTTTTGTTTTGACTCTACATCTCTTCTATTCCAACTTGATGGATATAGCCTTCTCCATGGCCAAAGACTTCACCATGAGCAAAGGACTTCATCAACTCTAATGACTTCAACATCTTCAACTCTAATGACTTCAACATCTTCAACATTTTCACCAAGGACTTCAACCTTGGATATCACTAAGGTCTACAAGTGCGACAAGAAACATTACTCAATACTTGAAGACTAAGGAAACACAACTTAGAAGGAAACATCATCACCTTGAAGTTTTGAGACCAAGATGCAAGAAACTCTCTAAGGATACAAAGATCTTGTTCATGAAGAATCAACTAAGAAGGATGGAAAGATTTCAAGTGAACCATATAGATGGGCCACCATATTTTAGTCAAACTCACCAACTTATGTGGTGTAACAAAAATATTTTTGGTTGCCTAAAGATATGCTTGAAACTTGTTGTTTGAGTGGAATGTTTGTTTGTGATTGCTTGCACATTGCTTGTGTGAATTGTGATGTGTGTGATTAGAATTATTCCCTTAGAAATATTTTGCCTATTCTAACCCCAAACCAACCCAAACAGATGACTTCTCCAAGAGACTCCAACATCAAGGATGATGACAACAACAACAACCAAGAGATGCACATGAGAGAACAACTACTAGCAAACCAAACCCAGTTGAGCCAAGTGACAACTCAGCTTTTAGCCAACAACAATGGATTAGACCCAGCCATACAAAGGATTTTGAAACTTCAATCCCAATTGTTGCAAGGGATGGCTACTCAAATGATCAACATGGGAGAAAGCTCTTCCCAAGGAGTTTGTGACAACAAGGATGACAAAGATATTATTCTAGAAGGAACCCAAGCTTGCAATATTTGTGGAGACAAGGATCACACTTCCAAGGAGCATGAAGATCAATGCCCCAATTGTGAAGAGAAGCATCCAGCTAACCAATGCCCCACATCTCAAGCTACTTGTTACCTATGTGAAGGAAACATCATGTCCCTATCCAATGCCCCATCTATTCCATAGTTGAACAAAGGAAACAAGGTGGAGTGCAACAACTGATTGCAAACTACCATGAGAGAGCCAAGTCTACCAAGAAGGATGAAGACAAAGGAAAATCTCAGCTTGTACCTCCCAGCAACATGACTCAATTTAAAGGACCAAAAAGGAGACATATGTATTATACAAGGAGTAATAGAAGGTCAAGGAGACCAGGAACTGTTCCTACCTTTGAGATAACATATGAAGAACATGAACTAGAAGCAGTCCTAGCTTTGGAGAAACCCAAGAAAAAGAAGGACAAAAGCCATGTGCAATGTGGTCATTGCAAAGAAATGGGACACTATGCCAGTGAATGCCCAGAGAAGCAGAAGTATAAGGAGATTAGCCAAGTGTGGTGCAACAACTTCAAAGAGCTAGGACATTATGTAGCAACTTGCCCATAGACGATACGTGATGAACTCAATCTTATCACATGTTACAATTGTGGTAACCAAGGACATTATGCAAGCAACTGTCCAGAAAAGATGAAACACAAGATAAACAAGCCTATGAAGGATCTCAGCCTTGTCACATGTTTCAAGTGTGGAAACAAAGGACACTATGCAGATGTTTGCCCAGAGAGATTCCAACAAGATCCCAAGCAAACCAAGATGTAATTTAGTTGGAAAAATTTTAATGGTGGTAGTATCCTAGATGCTTTTGAGCCAACTTGTAACCCCTAGCCTCCCCAAATCTCGGGACGAGATTTATTTTAAGGGTGGTAGCCTGTCACATCCCAAGATTTTCCAAATCTTGTAATGTGAAAAATAAATAAAATAAAATAAATTATTGTTGAAAATCCGGGTGAAAAGAAACTTTTGTTTATAAATGGAAACTTAAAATCCCATCTTGAACAAACTTTAATTAATGTTTGAATTCAACAAAATTCAAATCAAGAGAAATGCATTCCTCAAAGAATGTATCTGGAAATTTAAACACTTGGAAAATAAATCCAAACCCTAAACCCTAATGGAATAAAAATCATTTCCAAGTTATCTCCAAGCCTATGGATTTGATCCATATAAAAATTTGCCAACAAACATTTACAAATGATCAAGAAAGACAAATGGAAATATTATAAAACCATAGAAATTGGTTTCACTTAATTTGGAACCATAAATAAAATCTTATGAATTTAATAAGATAAGGAAATTAAATTTCCAAAGCTAATAAAGAACTTATCTAAAATCCATACCAAATGGTGAGCAAATAATCCTAAAGATATTTAAAGGAATAAATAAATATTAAATAATATTTCACAAATTAGAATCACCAAGTTTGGATCCCTAAATAAAAAGATATGGATTTTATAAGACAAAGATAAAAATATTTAATAAAGAAAATTTAAAGACCAAATCAAATCTTGGACAAATCCATAAGAAAATGGAATGAATATAATCCAAATCCAAATAAGATTTAAGGAATTAAAACTATATTTAAATCCATTGGAATTAAAACAAATACCCAATTCAAATGATTTTTGAATCACATTAAATACTTTCCAAATAATTCAAGATGAATTATTTGAACCCAAATAAACAAATAAAAACCTACTGAAAAGATTTGGAAGGTTTAAGAATTTAAATGGAGATTTAAAAATATTAATAAATCATATCTAATTAAAACTAGAGCCTATTTTGAATAATTAAAAGACCTTAAAGAGAATAAATAAATTATTCTAAAAATGAGTTCAGAATGTTTTACTAATCAATATTTAAATCTTCACAAATTTTGGAAAAGGTTTGAAATCAAATTGAGGTTTGAATTGATTAAACAAAATGAAAACAGAATTAAAGAAAAGGGAAAAGGAAAAACAAACAGAACAAAAAAAAGGGTAAAAGACCCAGCCCAACTAGCCTGGCCCAACTAAGCCAGCCCACCTCTCCTTCTCTCCCGCAGAAATACGGTTCGCACCAAAGAAAGAACCCGCACAGCGTATGACGCGTGGGCCCTATCTCTTCTCTTCCTATCTCACTGTCAAACGGACCCCACTAGACACGTCAGCATCTTCCTCAGCGCGACCTGTTCCTCCCCTGATTCCTCCCATTTATGCCGATTAATTCGTGCGATGAATTCACATCAATGACGCAGTGATTCCTCCCCCAGACCATGCTATCTTAATCGCCAGCATTCCCTCTATGTTTCCCCCTGAGTTCCCCACCTTAGCGCGCCCCCAGGCCGTCCTAATTCCTCTACGAAGATCCACTGCCCCGACGAGTTCCGGCTTCGATTCTGGCCAGCCTCCTCTGCCCCTCGACTCCTCGAGCACACGAGCATTTTCCCCAACCTCTGGCGCACCTCACAGTACCTTCCGTTCATCCGCACGAGCACCACAGCATCGACAACAACGACACCAAGCACCGTCACCGTCTGCCTCTTCTCCGGCGACTCCTCTGGTAAGAACCTGACCGCCCCTCTCCTTCTCCTTCACGCACGCATCATCTCCATGACCTTGCACATCTAACCATGCTTACCGTTTGCTCCCTCGTGACCCGTAGCGCCGCCCTCGACGACGACAGAACGTGGCCGTCGTCAGACGCAACTCCGACGAGCAATTATCAGCAACCTCGTGCGCCCCTTGCCTTCCCACTGGTCCCTTGAGCTTCGTCGTGACCTCCTGAACCTGGTGAGCATCTCCTTACTCTTCCTTGCTTCCTCTAGCGCCAGCTCCACCGTTAATCGAGCACCGCCGCCACGCGCAGCCGTCGAGCGCCGCCAGAATTTGGTCAGAGAGATGATGGCCGTTAGATGTCGATCTAATGGATGTGATAGATTCACTTAACGCCGAAGGGGTACGCAATATGTGCCGTGCGATGTAACTTGATCTAACGTCTCACAGCGCGTGATCCAGACGAACCGGTACCAGCGTATTAGATCAAGACACGTGTCCCTGCTGATTTGTTTTAAAACAGAATAGTTCTATTAGATATTCCATTTTGTAAAATCTATAACTTGTAATCTACACGTCCAAATTTTGCAAAATTTATATCAATGGATTCAGAAAAACAAGCCCTAGCCAACCATGCACTTTGTTTAGTAAAAAGCTTCTGTTAAAATGTTTGTTTTTGCAGAAACTTGTGTATGCATGTTTAGGATATAAAAATTGTTCTAAAATGATTTTGAGGATAAAATCTTTGGAAAATGGTGTGTTTTGAACCTAATGACCATATGAAACAAATTGTGGTTTCAAAAATGTATTTGGTGAAGCAAAAGAATGAATCTTGGATTTAAACCAATTCTAGTCAAATAAAAATATGGTTTAATTATTAAAAATGGTTTTGGAAGAAAACCTTTGAGAAATGTTTTGGAAATAAACTATCTGACCCTAAACACAAGGTTATATGGTTTGAAAACATATTTTGTGAAACCTATAGAATTTTTCCCTATTAAAAGCATTTCTTCACCACATAAAATAATGACTTGATCTAAAAATGGTTTAAGAAGTAAAATCTTATAAAAATGATTTTGCCACTTTATAAAATGACCATTAGGTGTTTTCAAATGTTTATGAACCATTAGAAACCACTTTTACAAATAAAACAATCTTTAGCATGCTTGCATGCATGGTTTTGTTACTATTATTTTATGTGATGAATTGCTTGAATGGTAGATTGAAATATTGTTTGCTTGATTGAATTGTAGTGACTTGAAGTGTGTGAACATTACAAAGATCAAGGAGTGAACCGAAACTCTCTAACAAAAAGGCAAGTGATGCTTCATACTTTTATCCCATTATTTTCACTATGCATTAGTGATATTTCTATGTAGGACTTGCATGGAATTTTTGCTAAGTATAAACTATGCTATGTGAAATCTTAGTAGATGAAACCTTAGTAGAAATTTCCTAAGTTAAGATTCCTATTACTATCATGCTTAGTTTAGCTAATAGAAAACAAGGGTGGGATATATATTCATACTATGGGAAATTTTCTAAGTCTGAGGACTTGTGTTTTGTTTAATAAAAGAACTAAGTGAATGAATCACCTGGGTGGAATGGAAGGAATGGTTTGTGTTGAGTGGTTACACAAGGCCAGGGGACTGGTGAACCTTGTGTATCTCACTTGTGGATGGCCACCCAGGAACAAAGAGATTTGAGATGTCAAATGTTGAGAAGCTTCAAGTGCAGCCACTTGGCATTATGGGCTCTGCCTGGATCATATAGGTTGGAATAACTTAGCCAAATGGACAGTTGGTGGTAGGGGTTTGATAGGTTGGAGCGCGTCCATTTTGGTCTAAGGGAAGGCTTCTGAAAGATCTTGTCTTGGTGAAACCAAGTCTTGTGGGGAAAGTGCACCACCTTTGCAGAGTGTAAAATCTAAGTACTTAGCCATGTCCCTGGCAAAGGACAATTTGAGAATAAAGACATGGAAGCTATCAAGAATCTCCTCATCCAAATTTCTAAGTTAAAAACTTGTGGTTGAACAAGGGTTTAAGGTTCACCAATTTCTATTGGTGGTTCCTTGGGTGATTTTGTCAAAGCAAAAACTTAGTGTTTTCAAATGATAAGGAAAATCTATTTTGAGCAAAGCAAGCCTAAGCTCCACATAGCCAAATGCATATAGATGATAGACTCCACTATACTACCATAGTATCACTTGCCAATACAATTCAAATGTATTGACCCTTGTGGCTGTAACTTGTTATGTTGCAGGTTTGATTGATATTAGTGAAGTTAAATGATTAGGATTACAAGTCTACAACCAACATGTCTGCCTGTGGCACTTTGAAGATGAAGGACCCCATGCTTATAGATATTCTGCTGCAATGTAATGTAATAGCCAAATGAGCTATGTAAGATGTAATAAATTATGTTATTCCTTGTTATAAAGTTGTATTATGACCTTTGTTTCATGATATTACATCTTAACTGTGGATGCTAGCTATTGATCAAGGTACTAGCATTGTGAACACAGGGATCTCTACCTTATTAAAGGTTGGGAATCTTACATGGAACAATTCCACTCTTGATCCATGAGCCTCAACATAACACCTTCGTAGCACTGAACCCAACTTTATAATCACCCTGTTACGGTGTGACGTTTGATGTTATCAAGATACTCTTCCGGTGTAAGTGATTAACATAATCTCATGGTCTAAGAACTAAGATTACTTCATATGATGTTATAGCAATATAAACACAATGACCTTGATCGTAATGCTATACTTCAGATGAATGTTCATCACATGATTCCAACAATGTTGTGATCTTGTTATTAACAACATCCAATGTCCATGATCAGGAAACCTTTGATCATCTTGTTAATCAACGAGCTATTTTATAAGAGAGGCATAACTAGGAACTTTATTTTTGTTTATTAAACACACATGTATTAACGTTTCCATATTAATACAATTATTTCATGCAAAATAAACATTTATCATAAATAAGGAATACTATAATAACCACTTTATTATTGCCACTCGGGCATATTCCCTTCAGTCTCCCACTTGCACTAGAGACAATAATCTAGTTTGAAAACTTTGTGTATTGAACACCTATGGCTTTCTGGTGTTCCATATACGCAATTGCAAGTGGTTAACATAATCTATGGATCTGAAGCTTTAGGTCCGTGTGTATTTGCATGTCTTTGCATCATCACACATCACTCATTCTCCAATGTGATGGCATTGTATAAATTTGGTCTTTTGGTGAGAGCTTTAGTTCCTTAGGGTTAAATCATGTCGATACTATTGTCGTACAATATATCTTTAGTGTTAGCCCGTTGCGAACCACACCTTAGTTTGATAACAAACTACTTGACACAAATGCCCTCCTTTGCTGCTACTATAGCAGTCATATACTTAGCCTTTTGTTGTAGTATCCATCACAATGTATTAACTTTGGAATTCATCTAAATCCGTCATGGAAACTTTCTTTCCATTTCATTGTGCCACCCATAGTTTAAATTGAGATATAATTAATTTGTATCTTGTGACAAAACTAGTATCAATGTAACTCTTTACAATGAACTATTTGTAATTGTATTTCACCTCTACACAAATATATTCTTAGTTCTTCCAAGAGATCATAATAATTTCCTTACTGTCGTCCAATGATCATATTGTGATTCAGTCTGGTATATGCTCAGAACACTTAGATCATAGGACATATCTGGATGTGTACATATCATGGTATGATTGATCAAAACATTCTTGTGATTTCACTCATCAAGTGTCAAAGAATTTGAATCTTGTTTCACTTATCAAGTGTCGATACACTTGAATCTTGATTCAGTTCTTTTCCATGCGACAAGAACCGTTTCTCGTCGTTTCTATATTGAACTCCTTCAATATCTCATATATGTACGTTTGGCACAACCATATTAGCGTCACAGTCTATCCATGTAGACATTCATGCAAAATATTCGGGTTTTGCCTAAGTCTTTCATCGAAATGAAATTCTTAACCTTTGTCAATAAAAGATACATCATTTCTAATCAACAAGATGTCCTCCACATAATTTTTTAGAAATATTTCTTAGCGCTACCACTTAATTTCTTGCAAATGCAAGCATATTCATCGTCTCCTGATGAAATCTCCTTTAACAGTTTCATCGCGGTGAAGATTCCAACTCCACGGTGCTTACTTCAACCATTGAAGTTTGCATGCCCTTTTTAGAATCATGTGAATTAACAAAACCATTTGGATCGTGTCATTCACACGTCCTAGGTAACCATTCTATTAGAAGAACTTTGTTTTGTTTATTCATCTACCATATACCAAAATTATATGTAGTGTTTGCTACATTAATCCGTCCAGACTAAATATCGCTATGAAAGATCAAATCTTGTCATAGTCAACTCCTTGAACATTGTCGTAAAAACTTTATCTACATGTCGACTATTTCATAGATGTGAAACATCCATGTCTGTTTCTTTATAGATCCAAATACGACCGATAGTTTTTCACACCTTTCCGGAGGGTCTTCCAAGTTCAAAACTTTATTTTTTGTGTATGGAACTATCACGGATTATATGGCTTCAAGCCATTTGATGGAGTCAGGGCCCATCATCGCTTCTTTGCATGTAGTCGGTTCATCATTGTCAAACAACAATGATTTACTCTCAAATCTTGGCATTTGATTGTTCATCCGACCTACTTGGTTCAATAGGAACTTAGACCTCCGTGACTGCAACCTTTGAGGCACATGAGCCATGAGCATTGTGGCTGCCTCCGAAACATTTTCCGGCGCTGCGCTACTCAACACATATAGCTAAGGTTCGTTAACCTTATCAAAGTTCTATTGTCCTCCCACTTAAACTTTTGTGAAAAAATTCTTTTTCAAGAAACTTTACGTTTCAAGCCACAAACCCTTTTGTCCTCGGTGTTATGGAGGAATACCAAATGGTTATTCAAAATAACCTACAAAGACATGCTCATCCGAATTTGGTTGTAAACATCTTACTTATGCTTAGCATACCAAAATTTAAGAAAGGATAACTTGGGTTTTACCCTAAACCATAACTTACATGGTGTCATTTCAAAGGATCAAGATGGAGCTCTTTTCATTGTAAAAGCGGTAGTCTCTAAAGCTTTAATCTTTTAAAACATAATGTTAGTTTTATAAAAAACACCTTTGATCCAACCATGTCAAACAAGGTTTCATTACAAATTTCAAACACTTCATATTCCTATGGTGTTTCGGGACATGTCAATCTAGGTATTTTGCTAAACTTGCAACTCAAATAAATCCCTTTATGATGAAATCATAAATCATTTATTTTTTTGTTACACTTGCAACTCAAATAAATACCTTTATGATAAAATCATAAATCATTTATTTTCTTCTTACAATGATTTTCCACTTCATCTTGAAAGTCTTTGAACACTTTCAAATATTTCATACTTCTTTCTCATTAAGTGAATATTCACTCAAATTTCCGGAGAAAGCATATGAAGTTGGAATCCATCTCTTATGACTACACATAATGGAGTACATACATCGATATGTATAAATTCCAATAATTGAGTCGATCGTTCTTCTTTGGCCTTTGCACGAAGTTTTAATTATCCCGAGGAAAGTCTCACAAGCGCCATTTGATCAAATAAAAAACTCCAAAACTCAATAAAAATGCAGTTTCTTCATGTTTTATTTCCACTATAATTTAAACGGTGATGTCACTTCGTAAGTGATCTTCCAATCATTTGTCTTGCGACATTTTAGCATTAGTTTTATGCATGTGATTTCTCCAACTAGATTTGTAAATCATCCATCTTATATGGAATACGGTAATTATTTGAACAATCTTTGTTCTCATAATACATGATTTAAATAACTATTATTAAAACAAATCTTGAAGGAAAGCTTTGATGTCAACGAGAAATACAAACAACGACTTGTTTGTTTTCGATGAACATCATCACATATTCTCTTGCTAGTTACTTAGGCCATTGTGGTTCATGAATTGCGTCGTTCTGTATGAAATTTCATACCAACCAATTCGGTATCCAATACCCAAGAACCACATTGTTTAACAAGCAATGAATACAACCATAACATGTATATCATCTATATACCTAAACTGGATATTTCCAGTCTTTTCTTTTCTGCCAAATATATTTTATAGATTCTCTTTTAGCATTTCCTTTTCCTTTTTAAAAGAATCTATCAACATCAAAAGTGGCGCCATATACATGACACATAGTCCAAAGCGTATATATTCAAATACTAATACCTTTGGACTTGAAGTTTGAAGTAGATCACCATCATCAAATGATCGGCGTTCTTTCAAAATCCATTCTTTAGTAATCTTTTAGTGTAGTAAACACTTTACATACATCTTCTATTCATCCTTACCATGAAGACTTTCATGATCAAGCTAATGTAGCTTATAAAGGCGAATCGTGAGTATAACATTACTTTCCAAAACCCTTTTGGATGATTAGGATGTCTAGCATCTCTAACCTTTGCAAACTATCATCCAATATGAGAACATATATTATACTCTATCATATTGCAACCAAAACATTGTTTCAGATATCGTTATATCTGCCACACATGATGTTTTCTGAAACAATTATTTCAGCTCCTAGATAATATCGATATTTAAATCAAGAATCATGGAGGGAAACATGATACTTAAGGTACTAACACTTGAATTGTTACTCTTGATTTAATACTAATTATTAAACTTCACGGAGTAAACAGAGTTTGCTGAAAGTTTGCAATGGGACTTTAAACTTTAGATTGACACTCAACACAATACGATACCGGTTCGTAAAGTAAATATCCAGAATTCTATAGTTCTATTATCTCAATTACAACTAAGCATAAGGTGGTGAACAAATGCCAATGACTACAACAAATTATACAAATTCACTTTGATTTAATTTATGATAAATTGAGTTCTACTAATCCAAATTAGAAATGAACTCCCACTCAAAAATGACATCCCTCGTGTCTTTTTGGTGATTACATGAACCAAGTGCACTACACCAAGTTCGATCATCACGTGAGTCAGTGTAGATTCAAAGGCGAGCATCCATATGGTCATCATATCAAAACATATGACTCATGATTAACCTTTTGATCCGTGTTCGAGTCCATGTATGTACATGCTATGGTCGCCAAGTAAGAACCTTAGTATTCACATGTGTAAAATTGTCTTACACCCGAGATATGCTCGTGGATTCAAGTACACCCGATCATCACGTGATGTCTTGAAGCGATGAAACATTGTCGGTGCATACTTAAGTAAGAACACATTTTTATCTTGATAACTAAATGAGGGATCATCTTATTATGCTAATAAAATGCCAGACTAGAAATATAAGATGCAACAAACATCACATGTGAAAAAAATGAAATGATATGGTTCTTGCACTTGATGTGCATCATGTGCATCGTGGTATGATCTTCATCATTCCTTTATGTGTAAGGCCAAGGTCTATGGAACTTACACACTATGTGTGTTGTAAGAGTATCGACTTATACTGTTACTTATAACATCACCATATCATGACATTAGCCCAGCAACAATCTAAACTAGACGCCTCTAATTTATCCATTGCAAGTTTTACGTGGCTTAGGGCTTTCGAAGATATAACCGTTCTTACCTACGAACATGAACCATAATGAGGATTACCAAATTGTGGACAACTGGTTGCAAATTAGATATTGACTATAGTAGGAGAGACAAACACCCGCTAGCCACTTATGCAAAACTAGTTGCATGTCAAGCGTGGAACAGGTCTCATGTGCAAGGAAATGTAAAGTTTGTTCAGGCCGCTTCAACCCACTATGCCACCAATATACAAAGTACAACTAAGAAGCAATAAAATGATCATCATCGCCCACATATACATATGTGTACTATCCATGCAAAGAATCTACGCATAGATCCGGCTCTGATACCACTGTAGGATTTGCAGCATAGAAAACAAAAAAATTCCTACAATGGGAACAACTAAGTACCAAGATCTATCTACTAGACACAAGCAACGGGTGGATATACATCCATAGAATACATACCCTCAAAGACCGAATAACATTAACAAGGTTGTACTCGTGGATGATGGAGTCGAACGCTTGCCAATCTCAAGATCGAGAAGAAGTCCATCCGGTCCAGCAGGTCCAGCACCATCCAGTCCAGCACCGCAAAGCAGTGGTGCATCCGTGATCGCACACACGTCCGGGTACCCCGACAACTTCCGCGCCTCGCTCAGCGAAGCAGCAGAAGCAACAAATTCTTCCAGAAAAACACACTGGGAACATGTATCTTGCTGATCCGAGACCATGGGTAAATTCTAAAGGGGGAGAGAGATCCTTCACGAGGAGGTGTGTTGTGAGAGGAGGAGAGGGGGCCTTTATAGGGAGAGGGGGAACCCCAAGGGGCATGGCGCCCAGCCATGGTGGCTGTCCCCACCTCTTCCACATTCATGTGGGTGGAGCTCCCACTCAAGATGAAAAGCCTCCGCTCCTATAAGAATGCCTCCACTCAAAAATCCACTAACATGCATTAAATTTCAACCAAATTTAATGCAAGCTCTCATTTAAATAAAACTATTTTATTTATTTATTCAGAATTTTGTTAATTCCTATAATTAACAAACATTCACATAAAACCCATTACCACATTTCAATTTCACATGCAGAACCAGTTTCAGCAATTTCAACCGAAATAGTTCCGGTGTCCAGTGAAATAAATTCCTGCGCTTTCCTTTTTATTTCTCTAGCATATCATTTGCTCCGAATGGTGTCGGTATCCCTTAAGTGTGTCACCCTACGGTTCGCGAATAATGTAGACATGATCGAGACCCCTATCCGATCAATAATCAGAAGCGGGGCCTGGAGATCCGTACATACTCCCACACATTCAACGATGACTTATGTGATCATGTGAAACTTATACGCATGTAACTCAAATCCCTTTGTCTCGCGATATATTACATGTCCGAGATTCGATCATCGGTATCCCCATACCTAGTTTGATGTCGTTACCGACATGTACTCTTTTCTCATTCCTGTGATATAACATTCTAGCGATCAAATCACTTGCTTGCAAGCTAACTAATGTGATATCACTGTGAGGGCCTAGAGTATATCTATCCGTCATTGGGATGGAAAAATTCCACTCTTGATCCATGAGCCTCAACATAACACCTTCGTAGCACTGAACCCATCTTTATAATCACCCTGTTATGGTGTGACGTTTGATGTTATCAAGATACTCTTCCGGTGTTACTGATTGACATAATCTCAAGGTCTAAGAACTAAGATTACTTCGTATGATATTATAGCAATATAAACACAATGACCTTGATAGTAATGCTATACTTTGGATGAATGTTCATCACATCATTCCAACAATGTTGTGACCTCGTTATTAAAAACATCCAATGTCCATGATCAGGAAACCTTTGATCATCTTGTTAATCAACGAGCTAGTTTAGAAGAGAGGCATAAATAGGAACTTTATTTTTGTTTATTAAACACACATGTATTAAAGTTTCCATATTAATACAATTATAGCATGCAAAATAAACATTTATCATAAATAATGAATACAATAATAACCACTTTATTATTGCCTCTCGGGCATATTCCCTTCACCTCATACATCCCCAGGACTCACACAACTATATCCTCCTCGTTCATGTAGACGACATGTATCTTTGTATTGCCATGGGCAGTGAAGCTTCTCTCTCGAGTGTAACCTTCCATGGCGGCAAGAGTAGACAGAAAGAACAATAGATGGGATGCAGAAGATAGAGGACAAGAGTAAGAAGAAGGCTTTTAGCGAAACAAGGGAAGGCTAGAACCGTCGCTGCGATTTAGACGTCCTTGTTGAGAAGCGTGGCGGTGGAAAGGAGAAGACAGAAAGAACAACAGATGGGAAGCAGAAGACAAAGGGCATGAGGAAGAAGAAGAGGGCTTTCTTCCAAACAGGGGATATGCTGGAACCGTCACTGCGATTCAGATGTACTTGTGGAGACGCGTGGTGGTGGCCGTCCATCTTCGGAGTAAACAAATATTTAAAAGGAGCCGTCATTAAAAAGAGTAATAACGAGGATATATGTGTCTTGTGCTGTCATGTCAATTCAAGCTATCGGTTGTTTAGTAATATCCATTGCATCACCTATATCTCGTGTGCTATGCATCACTACTTATCATGTGTCAAATCCTACCATACAATTTAATTGCTTATACACATGTCTCGTCCATGTGGAAGGCAAGGAAGGGGGCCGTAAATAGTGTGGGTGGGTACGGGGACCATCTAAAGTGAAAAAAATTAATCTTAAGGGGAATGTAGGATCCCACCTATCAGTGAGTGAAGGTTAGCACGCACAAAAGTGAGTATGTTTTACTTGGATCATGCATGGAGAACCTCGATTTCATTACATGTAACTGGCACAGAATCAATTTCATCCAGCGCTAGCGTCGCCATTTAAGAGCATCACTAGTAATGCAACTGCCACATGGGAATTTGGAATGATGCACCAGTGTGACGGAAGCTACATCACCACATCCATTGGAGCGTACGTGTGGCCGTGTGGATCATTGTGGTTTGGTAAATAACACATGAAATGACTCTGGGGACTCCATGTGTCAAACCATGTCCAGAAATCCCTAGAAAGCCCCTGGAATGGAACTGTGACATGGATTGATGTGGTCTGATAGAAGTTGCATCCACACATCAACTTGAGTGTGTTTTCTCATGTGGATCATTGTGGTTTGGTAAAGAGCACATGATATGACTCTAGGGACACCATGTATCAAACCATGGCCAGAAATCCCCAGAAAGCCACTGCAATGCAGGTGCGGCATGGAATGATGCACCGGTGTGACAGAAGTTGCATCACCACATCCATTATAGTGTGTGTGGTCGACTGGATTATTGTGGTTTTGAAAAGAACATATGCAAATGATTTTGCGGTTCCATGTGTCAAACCATGCTCATAAATCCCCAGAAAGCCCCTAGAATGCAAGTGCCACATGGAGTGATGCACCAGTGTGAAGAAGTGGCATCACCATTGGTGGGCGTGTGGTCGTGTGCATCAAGGTGGTTTGGAAAAGAACACATACAATGACTATATGTACTCCATGTGTCAAACCATGGTCAGGAATTCCCACAAAGCCCCTGCATTGCCACTACCACATGGAGTGATGCACCGTTTTGACAGAAGTTGCATCCCCACATCCATTTGAGTGTGTGTGGTCATGGTGGTTTGGTAAAGAACACATGATACGACTCTAGGGACGCCAGGTGTTAAACCATGGACAGAAATCCCCAGAAAGCCACTTCAATGCAGCTGCCGCATGAAATGATGCCCCAGTGTGATAGAAGTTGCATCGCCACATCCATTGTATTGTGTGTGGTCACGTGGATCATTGTGGTTTTGAAAAGAACATATGCAAATTACTATGGGGACTCCATATATCAAACCATGGTCATAAATCCACAGAAAGCCCGTAGAATGCAACTGCCACATCGAGTGATGCAATAGTGTGAAGAAGTTGCATCACCATTGGAAGGTGTGTGGTCGTGTGCATCAAGGTGGTTTGGAAAAGAACACATACAATGACAATATGTACTCCATGTGTAAAACCATGGTCAGGAATTCCCAGAAAGCCCCTGCATTGCCACTGCCACATGGAGTGATGCACCGGTGTGACAGAAGTTGCATCCCCACATCCACTTGAGTGTGTGTGGTCATGTGGATGAAGGTGGTTTGGTAAAGAACACATGATTCGACTCTAGGGACACCAGGTGTCAAACCATGGACAAAAATCCCCAGAAATTCACTGCAAGCTGGCGCATGGAATGATGCACCGGTGTGACAGAAGTTGCATCACCAGATCCATTGTAGTGTGTGTGGTCGCGTGGATCATTGTGTTTTTTCAAAGAATATAGACTCTAGGGACTCCATGTGTCAAACCATAGTCATAAATCCCTAGAAAGCCCCTAGAATGCAGTTGTCACATCAAGTGATGCACCAGTGTGAAGAAGTTGCATCACAATTGGAGGGTGTGTGGTCGTGTACATCAAGGTGGTTTGTAAAAGAACACATACAATGACTATATGTACTCCATGTGTCAAACCATGGTCAGGAATTCCCATAAAGCTCCTACATTGCCACTGCCACATGGAATTATGAACCGGCGTGTCAAAAGTTGCACACCCACATCCATTTTAGTGTGTGTGGTCATGTGGATGAAGGTGGTTTGGAAAAGAACACATGATACGACTCTAGGGACACCAGGTGTCAAACCATGGCCAGAAATCCCCAGAAAGCCGCTGCAATGCAGTTGCCCCATGGAATGATCCACCGGTCTGACAGAAGTTGCATCACCACATCCATTGTAGTGTGTGTGTGGTCGGGTGGATCATTGTGGTTTTAAAGAAAGACATATGCAAATGACTCTGGAGACTCCATGTGTCAAACCATGCTCATAAATCCCGAAAAATCCCCTAGAATGCAACTGCCACATGTAGTGATGCACCAATGTGAATAAGTTGCATCACCATTGGAGTGTGTGTGGTCGTGTGCATCAAGGTGGTTATGAGGATGATGTGAGCAGTGGGTGCTGCCTATTTGTCCAAATATGGAGTTCCTCCCACACATACATAGTTGAGAATGTTCATGATAATAATCTTTATTTTAGCCCTTTATAAAATGCTAGAGGTGTATCTGCTACTCCATGAGAACGCTTTTTCCCATTGCAATTTCAAATCCTTTCTACACACGCAAAACTCATTTTCTGTATTCAGTTTATTTTACTTTACTTATTTTTCTCTTATACCAAAAACCCAAAAACACCTTTTTATACAACAATCGCATTTTATCTTGTTACTTAGAACTTTATATTAGCATTTCTATTTTAGTATTTAATTCAAGTGTTATTAGACTTCAGACTCCTGCTCCCTGTGGGATCAATATCTTTATATAGAAACTAGCTACAAACGATCTGTGCACTTGCAGTCATCAAGCTATTTTCTGGCACCATTGCTGGGGACCTAAGCGTTGTAGGTCTTTTATTTTTTTCTTATTTATTTTAGTCTTTCTAAGTTTTGTTTTGAGTTCCAGGTTTTGGTCTGTTCTTTTGAAAGGGAAAATTTTAAACTTGACATTCATACTATTGGTATTGCGCTCCAAGCTTGTTTTGGAGGTTTGGCTTCAAAATTCCAAGTGAGATTCCTTCAAGACAGAACTTTTCGTTTCTCTGTTGCTTCGAGGGTTGTGGGTTTTGAAATTTATGATATTTCAAAATTTTCTTGTGATTCTTTTGTGGTTCATATTAACCTGTGGGGTAATGGTGGCCCAATTTGGATTTTTGAAGAAAAGGAATTTTATAAGGAATCTGATTGAGATTGGAAGGTTGTCATGTACAAAAAGAACAGCCCCACAAAATCTCCTTTGACCAAATATGTCAAAAAAGTGCAGTCGGTCTTCCAAAGACTTGAATTCCCGGTTGCGGTTGCGGATTCTTCGCCTGGCATTGTTGGGAAAAACAAGTGTGGCATTAACTTGCGCAATCATGATCGGTCTTACGCTCAGGCTCTCGCTGATGGCAGATCTAATTATGTCGTAACGCCTGTTAGGCCCAAAGGTGGAAAAGGTCGCGCGGCAATTAAGCTCCCTGGTCTTATTCCTTTTCTGAAATTTCCGACCTTCCTAAAACGTTCGTGGCCCGACAACTCTTTCCTGGGATGGTTCAAGGCCCATCCAGTTTCACCTCTTCCTCAGCCCACCGTGTACAACGGTTTTAAGGACTTCTCCATTTCCTTATAAAACAACTGCCAGAAATTATGTCCCCTCAACTCCCTCGCCTGCAGAAACCCCAACTCCCCTGCCTTGCTCGTCGCCGGTGAAGTCTGCAACAATGGCGAACATTCCTATTGACCCTGCACCGTTTCTGTCGGAGGACTTTCAAGTTATGCAGGTGGCTGGAAGAACTAGGGTCAAGAGGGTGGTGGTTCCACGTTGACCTAAGGTGCATGAACAGTACGCTATCGCCACCATTAATCCCCTTCCTTCTAGTCAGGTCCATTTCGCAAATATTCGAGATGTTTTGCTTGACTTCCTCAACAATGAGGTCCGGGTGGATTTTCGCGACATCCAGCAGGCTTGTCCATTTGGGGCCGCCTATGTCCAGTTCCACCATGTCAGTGAGAGGGACAGACTCATTGCTGCCAGCCCCATTCCATTCCAAGATGTACATGTCTCTTTTGTAAAGCATAATGAGGGAGATAACTGGAGAAGGAACCAATTCAATAATGAGTGTTGGGTCATGTTGGTCGCGCCACCCATAGATCACTAGCACACTAAAGACCTGAATGATATCTTTGTTGATATTGGAAAGGTTCTCCTTTGGGAGAGGGATCCTCATCATAAAGGAATAATTCTGGAAAAAGTAAGAGTAACTGATTTGGTGGAAATCCCCAAAATTGTGAGGTTTACCATTGGAGACTTGGTTGAGACTGAATCATGGACATTTTCAGTAGAGGTTCTGCAAAGTGACTTGCTCGGTGGGGGCCCACCTGATGAGGACCCACTGCCTGCTGACAATGAGGACCCACACCCACTTCCAGATTTTTGACCCCAGATCCCCCTCCCCCTGCACCTGCTGGTGAGGCTGGTGGATGGGGACAGTGGTTGGCTCCACCACCACCTCCTTCTGGTGGAAACAATGTGGGGTTGGACCCATGGGAAGCTGTTGCTGCCCCTGTGCAGGGCCCTGTGGTTGCCCCTGGTGAAGACATGCTTGTGGACAATCTCAACCTTCCCCCTCAGGATGCTAACTGTGCTGTAATTGGTGTTGTGATTGTTCAAGACTAGGACTCTAATGATGATGTCTCTGTTAATGTTGATCATGTACCTGTTGGGGAGCAGGCAGTAAATGATGATCTTGAGGGAGTTGGCATTGGTGAGGGGCTGCAGAACATATTTCAGAATTACATGGAATAGGATGAGGACAACTCTAATGAGGAGGGAGGTGTAGAGAGTCCAATGGATACTGGTGCTCATGCTGGAGAGAATACCGACTGGATGTTAGAAGACCAGCACCTCCTATCCCCCAATGAAGCTCATCTCCAGGTTGGCATGGCTAGAACTTTCATTACCATCCCAGATGTTCATGCTGCAAAGCAGGGTTTCTCTCAACAAGGATTGGACTTATGGGAAAGCTATTTTTCTCCTAACCTACAAAAGACTTTACCATCAAAGGGCTTTCTCATGTGTGACATTCCTGTAAGTTGGTTTAATTTCATTACTCTCATGCTTGCTACTCCTGAAAAGTTCAATTGGGCCAGAAGCTGCCTTACTTCCCCTCTCTGGGAAATTATTAAGGAGCCTATTACTGAGGAGAATACCATATCTTTCATCATACCTAATGAAAGCTTTTCTCAGATGGCTCCTTCCTGCCTGGGCATTGAGTCCAAGAAGTCTGCTAGTTCTCCTTCTACACCCTCTAGGAAGAGGAAGGGCAAGGAACCCCTGGTTGAAATAGAGGTGAGAAGGAGTCCTAGAATTGTAGAATTGAATGGGGGTTTCAAAAGTCATATTAATTTCACAATTTTAGACTGTCTCACTTGTAATGCTGCTCCTCCATGCTTAAATCCTAAGGTGGTTAAAAACCTTGCTGCTTCTTTCTGCAAAGTCAAAGAAAGTGATCTGGACAAAAGGCTACTCAAGAAAGGGAAAGCAACTGAATTTGCCATCAAAGCTCCTGCCAAGAGCACAAGTAAAGGAAATGGCTCCTCAAATTTAAGTCTGGGTGGCAAGAAGAAGCCTGGGGCTGTTGGCACCTGTGGACAGCAAGCCAAGAAGAACTCCCCTAAATAGGTGTCCAATGTGTCACAAAACATCTTTTGTTGGAACCTTGTTGGTTCCTTATATTGAACCATGTAATAGCTTTTCCTTGCCTAGTTTGCTACAAGTTGTGACTGTTGATTTTGACCTTGTCAGTGTGACTGAGTTATGGAATGTATTTTGTTTATATGGCTCTGAGCATTCATGCTAGGTGGTTGCATTGGTTGTACCACCCCAAATTCAATACTCCAATATGGTTTTTTATGGATAACAAACAAAACTGGAAGATCTTGAATTGGAATATCGGGGGTATAAACTCTGAAAAAATGGGTTGCTCTCAGAAATAAGATTGATGGGTCTGAATGTGATATTATTTGTCTTTAGGGAACTAAAAGGGAGGAGTTTGATATTACTTACCTCAGGAAATTTTGTCCTTCCAAATTTGACAAATTTGAATTTCTTCCTTCCATGGGGGCTTCAGGAACCCTGATTATCAATTGGATTAGTACACTATTCTCTAGACAACTCTCTTTCCAAAATGAGTTTTCCATTTCCATCACCCTGACATCTCTTTTGTCAAATGAAGTCTGGATTCTCACTAATATTTATGGTCCCTGACTGCCTGAGAAAAAGCAGATTTCTTGGAATGGTTTGCCAATATTGATATACCTGATGATATGGATTGGCTTATTGTGGGGGATTACAAATTCACAAGAAAGCCTTCTGATAGAAATAAGCAGGGGGGATTTTAATGACATGCTTCTCTTTAGTGAGGCCATATGCAACCTGGGGCTCATTGAGTTACCTCGTAAAGGTAGAAAATTTACCTGGAGCAACAGGCAAAAGGAACCTCTTCTGGAGAGATTGGATTGGTTTTTTACTTCTGCCTCCTGGACTCAGAATTATCCTTCAAATTTTGTCTTGCCTCTCTCCAAGCCCACCTCTGACCATTTTCCCTATGTCATCTCTATTGGCATAAAGATCCTAAAAGCTCAGGTCTTCAGATTTGAAAACTACTGGTTGCAGCATAGTGATTTTAAAGCAATTTTTCAAAATGCTTGGAACATTCCAGTTGGGTTCCTTGACTCTGCTAAATAATTAATGCTAAGCTAAAAAATGTCAGAAGAGGGCTGAAACTTTGGGCAAAAAGATTGCCCTGTTTGAAGTCACAAATTAGTAATGTTAATGCAACTATTGATCTTTTGGATGTTTTGGAAGAAATGAGGACTCTTATTGTTCTGGAGTGGAACCTCAGGGACTTGCTGAAAACTCATGTAATTTCCCTACTTCAAGATCAGAATGCTTACTGGAAGCAAAGAGGAAAAGTAAAATGGTTCAATCCTGGAGATGAAAATACAAAATTCTTCCACTCAAAAGCTACCATCGGTTTTCGGCATAATTACATCTCCATGCTAAAAAATGGAACAAATGAGGAGATTCATGAGCATTCTGACAAGGATGAACTTCTTTGGCATGCCTTTAAGGATAGAATGGGCACATTCTGACAAGGATGACCTTCTTTGGCATGCCTTCTTTGGTGAAAGTTTGAACTCCGAGGACAAAGATGCTCTGGAGCATCCCTTTACTGATATGGTAATTGAAGATGCGATCAAGGATCTTCCAAACGACAAATCCCCTGGCCCTGATGGTTTTAATAATGAATTCATTAAGCACTGTTGGCCTATTATTAAGGAGGATGTTAAACAGCTTTTGATGGAATTGTATGAAGGCATGATTTCTTTGGAAAGCATTAATGCTTATTTTATCACTCTTATCCAAAAAATGATACTCCTCTAACACCTGCAGACTTTAGGCCTATTTCTCTGCTTAACAGTGTTTTTAATATTATCACCAAAATTCTTGCCAACAGGCTTCAAAAAATTATCCTTAAGCTTGTCCACAAGAATCAATATGGCTTCTTGAATAAAAGATCTGTTCAGGACTGTTTAGGTTGGGCCTTTGAGTTTCTTTACCAATGTCATAAGTCCAAGGAAGAAATTATAATCCTGAAACTAGATTTTGAAAAGGTTTTTGACAAGATTGAGCATTCCACCATCATCAATATTCTCAGAGCAAAAGGTTTTGGTGAGAAATGGATTAATTGGATTCAATTGATTTTTGGATCTGCATCCTCTGCTGTCCTGCTAAATGGAGTGCCTGGGAAAAAAATTACTGTAGAAGGGGGGTAAGGCAAGGGGATCCCTTATCCCTCCTTCTGTTTGTTCTTGCTGCTGATCTTCTTCGGTCCATACTCAATAAAGCAATGTGCCAAGGGCTTCTGTCTCCACCCTTGGAAGGTGCATTCTGTCCAGACTTCTCTGTCATTCAATATGCTGATGACACTTTATTGGTTCTCAAAGATGACTCAAGACAACTGATCTGCCTTTAATCCCTGCTTCATACTTTTTCTTTATCCACTGGCCTCAAAGTAAACTACTCTAAATCTATCATGATGCCAAACAATTTGGATCCTGACAGGCTATGCCAATTTTCCAATACAATGTCCTGCCAGACTTGCTCACTACCCTTCACTTATCTTGGCTTGCCTTTAAGCATTAACAAGCCTTCAGTGGAACATTTTTTGCCTATTGTGCAGCGAGTTGAGAGAAGGCTCTATGGTATTGCAGATTTCCTAAATTATGGAGGAAAATTACAATCGGTGAAATCTGTCTTATCCTCCCTCCCTATTTATTATATGAGCTATTTTGAGCTTCCTGACACTATTAAGGATCAGTTGATCAAGTACATGAGACACTGTCTGTGGAGGAAAAAGAATAGTGATGTCCAAGCTAGTGGACAAGCTTTAGTGGCCTGGAACAAAGTTTGTAGACCAAAGTCTCAAGGTGGTTTGGGCGTCCTTGATCTCAATATTCAAAATTCTGCTCTTCTTTTGAAAAATCTGGATAAATTCTATAACCATAAGGACATTCCCTAGGTGCATCTCGTCTGGAACACCTACTATAACAATGGAAAGTTGCCGGGAAGAGGTTTTGAGGGGTATTTTTGGTGGAAAGCATACCTGAAGTTAATTGACATTTTCAAAGGAATTGCAACATGCTCGGTGCGGGATGGCAAGTCCACTCTTTTTTGGTCTGATATGTGGAGAGAAGAATGCCTGCAGCATAAGTTTCCTCACCTGATATCCTTTGCAAAAAATTCAAATATCTCTGTCAATGAGTTTATCCAGATGCCCAACATACAATTCCATTTCTTTCTTCCCCTGTCACAGCAAGCTTACTCTGATTATCTTTGCCTCGAACAAATTTGTCAAGACATTGACAGTGCTGGGCTTCAGGGAGAACCAGATAAATGGAGTTACATTTGGGGAAGTGATTCCTTCTCTGTCAAAAAGGCCTATTCCTCCCTGTCTGGACATTTTGCAGTCCAGCCTCATTTCTGTTGGTTATGGAAGTCTTCTTGCCAGCAAAAGCACAAGTTCTTTTTCTGGCTGCTTGTCATTGACAGACTGAATACTAGAAACTTGTCGAAGAGAAAAAAGTTTTCATTGTCCTCCTATAATTGTGTGACTTCTGGTTGCATTACTGAGGAAACCTTAATTCATTTATTCTGGGATTGTCCTTTTGCAAAAGCATGCTGGGATGAAATCTGTCCTTTCAGAAATATTGACTTATCTCTAAATGAGGCCTTGGCAGATATAAAGTTCAGATTGAATGTTCCCTTTGCAATGGAAATTATTATTTCGGGGGCTTGGGGCATCTGGATTTGAAGAAATAATGAAATCTTCAATAACAGGCATGCCTCTCTTGGAGAATGGAAGGCTATTGTATCCCAAGAATTAAGATGGGTTCTGTTTAGAATTAAGAAAAAATACTACCAGGATTTCAAAGCCTGGATCAACACCCCTTTGGATAGGAGATAGCTAGCCTTGTAAGGATATCCCTCTCTGAGGTGGTCTTGGACTTGTAAATATGTACTTATGTAACTCCTTATGATTATATAAAAAAAATTGCAGTGGGGGCTTTCCCCTACTGTTTCACCCTAAAAAAAAGTTACATGTTTCCACCAACATGATGGAGTTTGAGCATTTGACTAGTGCTAACCAACTCAGCCACTTTGGTAAGCCCAGTGATATTAATAAAAGATACAACTCCAATGATAAGAAAAGGGGGTTTGAAATAAATCCTCTACTACTTCATATTCTATAGAAGAAGCAATTTATTGGAGATGAAGAAGATCCTGATCCATATGAGCATATTGCATGCTTCAAGGATATATGTGGGACTTTCCAATTACCAAGGTATACTGCTAATGAGATAAGGGTTAAACTTTTTCGTCAGACATTGACTATCACAACTCTCTCATGGTATAGATCTTTACCCCCAGAAGCCATTACTACTTGGGATATTTTAGCTTGTGAGTTTTTAGCCAAGTATTATTCATTATCAAAATCTTTTGGAATCAGGCGTCGTATAATGACTTGGAGGAACTGTCCTAATGAAGGACTAGTAAGAGCTTATATAAGATTTAAAGATTTACTTAATCAATGTCCTCATCATGATTTTCCTAAATGGTATTTATTGCATATCTTTTATGGTGGTTTAATTGAACCTAATAAAATTGAACTAGACTCTCGCGCGAGAGGAGCTTTTATGACTCTTCCCATAACTAAAGCTTGGGCTTTACTTAATAGAATTTGCGATCATAGAGTTTCATGGAATTTTGGTCTAGGAAGCGAAGGAGGCATAGAAATAGATTATGATTGTATTCATGACTATAATAAAAAGGGCCATGTTAATGAATTATCTAAAGAATTTTATTTGGATTAAGATCTTGTGTTGCATGTTGTTAAAGCTTTTACAGAACACATCAAAGCTCCAAAAGAGGGTTCGGTTAAGTATGATCCACCACCCGAACCTGAAAAGAAAGAGAAGTTAAAGCAACTCTGGCCTCCCTAGAACCAATGTACGAGATAGCTTTTCCTAACACTGCAAAGAAGCATATTTTGGAATATGAATAGGACAAAGCAGTACAAGAGAAGAAGGAAGAGGAAAGTGTGCCAGAAATTGAAGAACATCTGGATGAAACCAAAGATGAAGAGGTAACCAAGGAAGCAATTATGGCTACGTATGCACATTGCAACATAATTGAACTTGATAAAGAGACTTCCATATTGGTTGAAGGTAAAACTAAGGTAAAAGATGTGGGTAAGACTATTCTTCCCTGCATATTTAAAGAGACCTCGCATTATGGTTTATGTGATCTTGGCACCGAAGTTAATGCTATAACTTATGACTTTATTTAGAAATAAAAGAAGATATAGTACCAGCTACAATAGAAAATACTGATATGACAATCATGTTAGCCAATAAAACTCTTAGAATTCCAATGGGAGTAGTTGAAGATGCAACCGTCACAAATTGGAATACAAATTTTCCTATTGATTTTGTAGATGTTGATATGCCAGCTGGCATCTTTGCCCAATTATATTTGTAGAAACTTTTTGAGAGATGTAGGTGCTACAGTTGATTTTAAAAAGGAGATTGTGTCTCTTAAGCTTGGGGAAGCGGAAAAAGAATTCCACTTTTCCAAATTTAAAGATAGACCTCTACAAATACAAGAAGAAGAGATAGAAAAAACTATTGAGGAAAAGGCAACTCTCTTCTTTAGTAATCAAGAATAGGAAACAAATGAAGACTCAAATTGTGAAGAAATAATTATGGAGGATAGGTCCCTAGAAGAACTAGTAAGTGAATTCGATTCATTTCCCATTTTAGGGCCTCCAACTGTTGAAGCTTTTGAAGAGACAGAAAAGAGAGGGGACGAGGAATTACCACCCCTAGAGTTGAAGACTTTACCAGATAATCACAAATATAGATTTTTGGACAATATAGATAAATTTCCTATTATTATTAGTGCTAAACTTTCAAGGGATGAAGAAGACAAACTCCTGAAAGTAATTAAGGAGCATCGCAAGGCCTTTGGGTACTCAATGGATGATTTGAAGGGCATTAGTCCCATGATAACCGTCCATCGAATATTCATGGAGGAAGGTGCTAAACCAGTTGCATAATTTAATAGACGGCTGAAGCTCAAGATGAAGGAAGTGGTAAGAAATGAAATAGTATGCCTACTAGATACAGGTATAATCTATCATGTAAAAGAAAGTGAATGGGTAAGTCCTGTTCATTGTGTTCCTAAGAAGGGCGGTTTTACTGTTATCCCTAAGGCCAACAATGAATTGATACCTACTAGAACTATTGTTGGACATAGGATGTGTATAGATTTTAGGAAATTGAATAAGGAAACTAGAAAATATCACTATCCTTTACCATCATAGGTCAAACTTTAGAGAGGTTAGCAAACCACACTCATTTTTTCTACTTGGACGGATACTCAGGTTTTTCCCAAATAGCTGCTCATTCTGATGACCAACTTAAAACAACTTTCATTAGTCCTTATGGTTTACATGCTTACCGACGCATGCCTTTTGGTTTATGTAATTCTCCAGCTACTTTCTAGAGATGCGTGACTGATATTTTTGCAGATTTTATAGAACCGATAATGGAAGTATTTATGGATGAATTTTCTGTCTATGGAACTTCGTTTACTAGTTGCTTGGATAATCTCAAAAGAGTTTTGTAGCGTTGCGAAGAAACCAATGTTGTTCTAAACTGGGAGTAGTGCCATTTTATTGTCAAAGAAGGTATAGTCCTTGGACATAAGGTATCAGGTAAGGGTATTGAAGTAGACAGAGCTAAGGTTGAAGCAATAGAGAGAATGCCACAACCAATGGATATAAAAGGTATAAGAAGTTTTGTTGGTCATGTGGGTTTTTATAGAAGTTTCATTAGGAATTTCTCTATAATCTCTAAACCTTTGACTAACCTTCTGCAAAAGAGAGTGATATTTAATTTTGATGATAAATTCCTTGTAGCCTTTGATAAACTTAAATATGCTCTATCCCATGCTCCTATAATCAAACCACCTATCTAGGATATGACTTTTGATTTAATATGTGAAGCTAGTGTCAGGGGCGGATGTAAGATCCCACCCTTATAAAGGTAAGGATCCCTGTGATTGCAATGCTAGTCCCTGGATCAAATGCTAGCATCCACCGTTTAAGATGAAGTACACAGAAACAAAGGTCATTATTACATCGTCATTCCAGAGATAACATAGTCTTTTACAACTCCATGGCCATAGGCCTAATACAAGAGTTTAATCATAACAATATAAATAAAGTCTTCATCTTCATGTGCCACAGGCAAGCATGTTGAGTGTAGACTCATAGCCCCTAATCATCATCAGAATAACCTGCAACATCACAAGTTACATCCACAGTGGGTCAATACATTGGAATAGTATTGGCAAGTGATACCTTAGTAGAATATTAACATCTAGTTACTACATGAATTTGGCTAAGTGTAGCTTAGGCTTGCTTTGATCAAAATAGGTTTTACCTATTAGTTGAAAACACTAAGTTTTTCTTTGACAAATCTTTCCCAGGGAACCACCAATAGAAATTGGTGAACCTTCACCCTTGTTCAACCAAAAGTTTTAACTTAGAAAATTGGGATGAGGAGATTCTTGATAGCTTCCATGTCTTGATGCTCAAGTTGTCCATTACCGGGGACACGGCTAAGTACTTACTTTATTCCATCTGCAGAGGTTGTGCACTTTCCCGACAAGACTTGACTTTCACCAAGACAGGACCTTTCAGAAGCCTTCCCTTAGACCAAATGGACGCGTTCCAACCTATCATCCCACTACCACCAACTGTCCAAATGGCTAAGTTATGGCAACCTATATGATCCAGGCAGAGCCCATATTGCCATGTGGTTGCACTAGAAGCTTCTTAACATTTGGCATCTCTAATCCCTTTGTTCCTGGCTGGCTGTCAACACCCGAATTTTTCAATCCTAGATGCCTGTTATGGCATACATCGCAATCCCAGGATTACCATTTTTGCGAGACATAACAGAATTGGATACCATAGTACTTCATCCATTACAAACGATACATAAGTTCTTACACAAATAGGGATCTCATGATCCAGTTCTTAATACAACATCAACCAGCGGAATACGTAATAATAACGGTAGCGTAGGCGAAGCTCCATCTTCGGGGTCACTGGCAATGCTGACGATGGGAGATGATCCTAGTTGTCGTAACCTTCCTGGGGTCCATCTTCCAGGTACTCCTCTTCATAGTCTGGCCATGGGAATAGCCAGGGACAAAGCCATGAGTACTCTTTAAGTACTCGCAAACTAATACTAACAAGTAAAGGGGGTTTTTGGATAATAGGACACTAGGCTGTAGGGTTGTTTTGCAAACGCCAGATTAATCTCTACTAGGTTCTGAAGCTAGTCATAATTTTATAAATCCTAAGTGGGAACTTGTATTTCAGGTCACAACTCTGTTGTGGTCAAGTCAAAGTCTCAGTTCATTTCACAAATCATTTTTGAAAAGACTGACGGGGGAACAGTATGGCCACTCCAACTGTCCATAACCGCGGACGCGGCTATTCGAATAGTTTGACACTCTGCAGAGATTGTACACTTTCACCACAACATTCGATACATCCGTCAGGAACAAATCCTGAACTCACCATACTCAGTATACGGATAATCAATCCTAACCTTTCAATTACACGCCCTAGTATAAGCACCTCTCCTATGAGTTTGGCCTCCCAACCATGACCAGCTGTCATCTTGGGTACTGCACAGGTGGACAATCTTCACAAGGTAGCCTCAGCTCAGACCTTGGCCGTGAGGTAACTAATACTAAGGTATATAAGTTTCCAGTCAAGCCCTACCCAATATTCGGGTATTGTGGTTGTACGCTAAAATTGGAATGGTATCGCATCCAAACAACCATCAGTTTTATAAAGGGCTAAGGCTCATGCCTCAACACTTTTATCACCAGAATCATCAAGTGTTTGGAAACACATGTCCAAAACATTTCAATAGAATGATCCATCCTTCCAAGGTTTTCATAACCATTTTTCCACCAAGTATTCCCATCTAAAAGTTGATCAAGTTTTATGCTTAGCACTAGCATCTACAGGTGGGGGTAGTACTAATAAGGGGTGGTAACTAGTGGAGTTTCACTAAGTCCAACCTTATATCTTAGGCTGATATCAAGGTTTCTAGTTTAGGCCAAATTTTATGCTCTTTATGCAACCTTCAGCATCTTTCCAAAATCTACCAGTCACTTAAGTAAACTCTAAGTAAGCTTTGATAAAGAAATAAAGTGACAAGCTTGCTCATAAAACTAGGATTGGTTTGTCAAATGGGTAATCTTGCAAGGGTTAGCTTGCATAGGTATATTACCAACTTGCACATTCACTAGTAGTATTCGGCTTGCTAAAGTAGAGTGTCTTGCAAGTTTTAGCTTGCATTGGTCCACTTGGTTAGTAAAGCTTGCCTTGTGCAGAGCAGTGGTTGAAGTTCTCCTCTGCTTCTTCTTCGTAGTATCCTCCTTCCTCTTCGTAGCCTTGGTCGGTACTAGCGTCTATGAATAAATACGAGGTACACAATCACCAAACAATACTTAACTACTTGCAATCATCACACACAAGGGTCTTATAGATGATCTAACATCATCTCTAACCTTACAAGGTTAAGGCTTGATTTGATTCTTTTTATTTTTAGAAAAGTAATTTCTACTCATTGAAAAACTACTTAAGATTTAATATTCTCCAAACCAAACATGGGATCATGTTGACACATGTCATCACCACATATTGTAGTCCATGGGAATGTGATTTAAAGTGGTGTCACTATTTAATAAGGTTTTACCCTTTTATTTTAATTAATTAAAGTGTCTAGAAATGCTTATGTAGCATTCTTTTATTACTTGAACATTATTTCTGTAAGTAAACCTATATATTTTTATATATTCTGAAAGGTATGGTTAATTGTGATTTTTGAGAGTTGGAATCAACTCAAAAGCTTTTATGGTTTAAATTTGAAAAATGTTTGAATGCAGAAAAGCTTCTGCCTTGTTATTTTTACTATGGGTGATCTACAGATCCAAATGACTTGAATCCAACGGGCTTGGATTCAGCATTCACAGACCTTTCCAACAAAATTGGTTTGATCCAATTTGGTGCAATGAATCGATCTGGGTTGATTTTTGAAGTTGGGTACAGAAGTGTGTTTGAATTTAAAAAGAAAAAGGTTTAATTTGAATCGCTGGGCTGCCCGGTAAAAAGTACTGGGCCGGCCTGCTAAGCGCAGTGCTCCCGCGGGCTGCTTAAGTGGGTGTCCCCACTCGTCAGTGCCACGGGGCTGGGCGAAGCGGTATGGGGCAACGTGGATCGTTCGATCTAGTTCTAATCCAACGGCTGGGGGTCATCGTCGACGCGAGACAACTCCGGCGAGAACGAAACCTAGCGCGGCCAGTGAGGGGTGCTGGGGGCTCACCGGGGTACAGGCGAGGATCGGCGAGGCGGGCGAACGACGAAGTCGACGACGGCGAATCTCCTGGTACTGGTGGCTCCTCCTGGGGCGGCTCCAATCGCTGGCTCCCTTCTTCTCCACAGGCGGCGAGCTCCGGTGAAATTCTGGCGAGGTGGTGCTCGCCTTGCTCTGAGAACGGTGTGGCACGGTCAGTGAGGAGAGGGGAGTGACATGGTGTGAAGAAATCGTGCGGGGGTGGCCTCTATTTATAGTCGAGCGAGGGGACCGTCGGGGTGCACGGTGAGCTCGTCGGGGGCGAGGTTACAGGCAGATAAAGGCATGGGCAAGGGTAGGGGACGGTGCGGTGTCCCCTAGCGATGCTCAACGACATGGTCTCGATGCATGGGGCGGTGCGGCTTGGTCTGGAACGGGCGGTGCTCTGCGCGGCAGAGGCGGCGTCTTTGACGGCGGGAGGTGGCTGTATGGCACGGGGCGGCAAACGGGGATGTCTGGCGGTCTCCTGGGTCGGTGGTGATCGTGTGTGCACGCGGTGAGGGAGGCGCGCGGTCTGTGGATGCTGGTCGAGGGTGGCGCTCTGGCGCATGCTCGGCATGGTCTGGGCGCAGCTTGTGCGCGTGGTCCAGGGCTTGGCAACGCTTGCGGCTGGGACAGGTAGTGGCGGTGGACGGTGGGCTGCCTCCCAGACAAGGTTGTCACGGCTAGTTCTTCCTCTAGCCTGCTGTCCACAATGGGGTGGCAAGGTTGGCTTCGGCTGTTCACCATTGATGGCAATGGCAAGCTTACAGTGGTACTAGTCCTTAGTTAAACTTCCTAGATGATCTACTGAGCTGTGTGTGAGCTAACTAGGCAACAAGTTAGGCCAGAATCACTGCTCACAATAGTGTTTGATGTTTGTTTGATTTGTGTCTGCAACCTGTTTGATGAAATGGCCGCATGAAATCAAGTTTTGAATTTTGAAATGAATTTTGGTGGGTTTGCTAGATTGGTGCTGGTGAGTCTGCAAATGCTTGGTTTTTGAAAGTTGAGCTTGTTTGAGTGGTTTTTGAAAAAGTGGGATCTTCCCATATGATAAAGACTCAATTTTGAATTGTCATTTAAACTATGCATTTGAAAGTTTCTAGATGATCACAAAGTGGGCCTTGATACCTTGTTATGAGTACATTCAAGGGGTGCAAAGATCCAGAAAAGTTTCTGTTAGGTTTTGAAAGTCTGAGACAGCCAAAGTAGGCATGGGAGTTAAATTGGCCAAAATGACCATTCACTTCATATATGTGTTTTGATTTACTTGTCTTTAGGAAAAGTGTGGGAAATGTTTTAGATGATGTTTATTTCACCTAAGAAACATTCTACAAGCAATGAAACAAACAAACAAGGTAGGTTTAAAAGAATTCAAAATCAATGCATACACATATGCATACATTCATAATTTTATTTAGAAAATTTTTTGTTAACCCTAAATGTGAGGATTAGAATTTGATGATCCAAGTTTAGTATTTTTGGGATGTTACACTCTCATTCCACAAGTGAGATACACAAGGTAAACCATAGAAATGGGCCTTGTGTAACCACTCAACCAAAACCACCAAGCAAGTCCCTTTCCACCCAGGTGATTCATTCACTTAGTTGTTTTATTAAGTAAAACCATAAGTCAAAGACTTAACAATATTTTCCATAGCATGATTATATTCCACCCCTTTGGTTGCTATTAGCTAGGCTAAGCTTGGCAATGACAAGTATCTTAACTTAAAGGAAATTCTAACATTTCTACTACTACTAGGATTTCCCAAGCATATAATATAGATACTTAGCAAAATATTCATGCAAGACCTATACAAAAATATATTGCATAGGCAAAAATATTGGGATAAAATCATGAAGCACCACTTTCCTTTGTAGTTGGGAGAGTAGCAACAACAATCTTCACAACCACAATCACTATTAGCACCAAAATCTACACATAAAATAATAGCACCACATTCACATATCAAAATATACAAACAAAAATATATGAATGCATGCAAATGCCATGTGACGATTTATCTAAATCAAACAAGACAAGTATACAGTACTGAATCACAAACAAGACAATTATACACCAAATAAACTTTATTTATTCTTTAATTCATTTTTCAAATAATTTATATACTCATATTAAGCCTATAGATGTCTCTGCAAAAAATAATCAATTTTACAGAATCAAAACATGAAACACATTGCATAAATGGATAGAATTCTTTCTCCTGATTCTAATGATATAAAATTTATAAAATTTGAACGTGTGGATCAAAAGTTATGAATTTTGCAAGTTTGATTCACTAATAGATCAAATTCATATTTTTCAATCGAATAACAGGCCACGCGGCAGCGTCTGATTGGACGATACCGATTCGCACCGGATCATGCTCGCGCACCGTTTTATCTAACTAAATGCGCACGGTCCAGATCAAAACGTACCCCTTCGCTATAGATCTAATCCTAAGCGCTAGATTCAGATCTGACGGACCACGTTGCTTTGACCAACAACGGGCGGTGCAAATGGTTGCCGTGGCGGCTGCGCATCTGCCGGCGATGTTCCGGCGAAACCAGAGGGGCAGAGGGGTCGGGCGTGTGCTTACTGATACCGCAGGAACGTGGGGATGCTCAACGTGTGGATGGGCAGGGTCGGGGCTCATGGACACAGCAGTAGGACCTCGTCGGAGTTGCTGGCGGCATCGGGTGCTCACTGTCGGAATCAAAGACGATGTTCTGGGGTGCAAGGATCCAAACAGAAAATGTTAGTAGGTGCGCTAGACATTGGCGATCACGACCGCGTGATTCAGAAACAGAGGGGAACGCGGGGCTCACCGGAATTAGTCGCTGGAGTCGAGTTAAGCTTCGGTCGTTTCCAGAGGTGGACGAAGACGATGGCCTAGGGCGATTCAAAACAAAAGAAAGGCATGATAAGATGTGCAGGATGATTGCGAAGCAGCTCGCGTGTACGAGAAGGCAAGGTGTGCTCGGTATTCACCGTGATGGCTCGCCGGAGTCTCTCGGTACAGCGACGGTGCAACTCGAATTGCCGGCAGCCTGGTGGCGAGGAGAGTGTGTAGTGTGGGGGAAATGACCGCAGCGGGGTGGGGTTTAAGTAGCAGGTGAAGGCTGGGCGAATTACTGCCGGAATCAAGGGAATTGATTCGATTTAATCCGTGAGGTAACGGCGGCGACGACATGTTCATCGCACGGAATTTTGGGGAGGACGATGACGACCTGGCGATGGGGCCACTGGTCAGTCTCTGGTGGGTTGATTCTGCGCGAGTGAGAGAGAGAGGGGGAGGGAATGGCCCGGGTGGACTTTTGGGCCGGATCTGGTACTAGGCTAGTTTAGCAGCGCTGGCCTTTTACCTATTCTTTTCTCTTTTTCATTTTCTGTTTGATTTTCCAGGAAACATTTTCAAATGATTTCAAATATTTTTGAATTCAAACTCTTTCTAGATTTTTATAAAGTGAAACCTGCACACAATTGGCTACAGAACAAAGTTGTACACTTGAAAATAATTTGGCACAATGAAATTTTAAAATAAACAATGCTTTTAATAATTGTTTAATAAAGGCATAAAAATGGTTTTAAATTTATAATTTGTCTTGAAATCCATGTCCAAGCTTTGGAAAGCATCACTCGAACTTAGGTTCAAGCATCCTTGGTTTAAAACAAATAATCTCTTACTAGAGAGTAGCATTGGATCAAAGCCTTGCTTACATAAAATAATAGGCATTCAAATGCTCCTGTTTTGTAATAACTTGCAAATGATCCTAAAATTATTATGAATGTATGAATGATATGCAAGCTTTGAAAACATGATTTTAGGGATGTTACAAATCTAACCCCCTTAAGGTGAATCTCGCCCTCGAGATTCGGATTGTCTAGCAAATAGGTGAGGGTGGTCTTTACGAAGATCATATTCTCTTTCCCATGTTGCTTCTTCTTCGGAATGATGGTTCCACTGTACTTTGCAAAACTTGATAGTCTTTGTCCGAGTAACTCTTTCTGCAGTCTCAAGAATCTTGATAGGTTTTTCTTCATTAGTGAGATCACTTTCCAATTGGACCTCCTCCAAAGGTATAGTATCCTTCAAAGAAGTCTCTTCCGTCTCTGGATGGCATTTCTTTAGCTGACTCACATGAAACACATTATGAACGGCAGACAATGATTCTGGCAATTCAATCTCATAAGCTACTTCTCCTTTACGACTTAGAATCTTGAATGGTCCAACATATCTTGGGGCCAATTTTCCTTTGACTCCAAATCTCTTCACTCCACGAAGTGGTGACACTCTAAGATAAGCCCTATCACCCACTTCATAGGTGCCTTCTCTATGCTTAGGATCTGCGTAGCTCTTCTGTCGGGACTGTGCTATCTTCAATCTGTCCTTTACTATCTTGAGTTTCTCTTCAGCCTCTTTGATTAATTCTGGTCCGAACAAATTTCTTTCTCCCACACCATTCAATAGCAATGGGGTAGTACACTTTCTCCCATAGAGAAACTCAAACGGTGCCATCTCAATACTGGCTTGATAGTTGTTGTTATAAGAGAATTCTGTGTAAGGCAGACTTTCATCTCAACTAGCTCCATAGTTTAGGGCACATGCCCTCAACATATCTTCTAAAATCTGGTTGGTCCTTTCTGTCTGTCCATCAGTCTGTGGGTGGAAAGCAGTACTGAATTCCAATCTCGTTCCCAATGACTCATGCAGTTGCCTCCAGAAATGAGAAATGAATTGGGTTCCCCTATCAGACACAATACTCTTGGGTACTCCATGCAGACACACAATCCTATTCATATAGATCTTGGCCAACTTAGCACATGTATAGGTTATCTTCACGGGTATGAAATGAGCCACTTTAGTGAGGCGATCCACTACTACCCAAATAGAATCATACCCTGACCTGGTCCTTGGTAATCCGGTGATGAAATTCATGCCAATCTTGTCCCACTTCCAATTAGGAATAGGTAATGGTTATAACAATCCTGCTGGTTTCTGATGTTCCGCTTTCACTCTACTACATACATCACACAAAGCAATATGTTCGGCAATGTCTTTCTTGACGTTATTCCACCAAAATCTTTCCTTCATATCCATGTACATTTTGGTGTTACCCGGATGAATGGAATATGGTGAGTTGTGTGCTTCTTGTAAAATCAGTTTCGGAAGCTCTGGATCTTGCGGAACGCAGATACGTTTTCCATACCATAAAGTACCTTGTTCGTCTTCATGGAATCCCTTGGATTTTCCCTTGCCAATCTTTTCCTTAATCTCTTCAATTTCCTTGTCCGTCTTTTGGGCTTCCTTGATTTTGTCCAACAATGTGGGTTGAACATCCAATGACATGAGATGTCCCTCAGGCATAATCTCCAATCTGAGGTCCCTAAATTGGGCACACAGATCATCTAGCAACTCTCCCTTAGTGAGGCCATTAAAAAATACCTTACGTCTTAGAGCATCTCCTACAACATTTACTTTACCGGGATGGTATTGAAAACTCAAGTCATAGTCCTTGATGAGTTCTAGCCATCTTCTTTGTCTCATGTTGATTTGTTTCTGAGTGAAGATATACTTCAAACTTTTTTGATCTGTGAACACTTCACATCGCTTTCCCAAAAGATAATGTCTCCATGTTTTAAGTGCATGGACAATAGAGGCTAACTCTAAATCATGAGTAGGATAATTTACCTCATGAGTTTTGAGTTGTCTCGAGGCATAAGCCACAACTTTCCCTTCTTGCATTAGAACTGCACCTAATCCATGATGAGATGCATCACAATACACTTGGAAATCTTTTTCCAAATCTGGCAGACATAGGACTGGTGCTGTCACTAGTCTCTTCTTCAACTCTTGGAAACTGAATTCACATCCTTCAGTCCAAGCAAATTTCTTGTCTTTCTTTAGTAACTCCGTCATTAGCTTAGCTACCTTGGAGAAATTTTCAATGAATCTTCTGTAGTATCCTGCCAAGCCAAGGAAACTACGAACTTCTTTCACTGACTTAGGAGATTCCCATTCAGTTACAACTGACAGTTTTGCGGGATCAACTGCTACACCATCTCCTGACACAACGTGTTCAAGAAATCCAACTTCTTTCAACCAGAATTCACACTTGCTGAATTTGGCATACAGCTTATGCTTTCTAATCTTCTCAAGTATCAAACGCAAATGTCCTTCATGCTCTTCTTTGCTTTTGGAGTAGATCAAAATGTCATCGATGAAAATGACAAAAAACTTGTCAACGAACTCCATCAACACCTCCACTGTGGTGACTCTTGTGTCCACCCCTTGTGGTTCTTGTACTTGTCACTATCATGACTACAGTGATGCTTGTTGTCATGATGGCGGTTGTGGCTGTGGTGGTTGTTGTATTTCCCATGTTTGTGGGATCCAGAACTCCCACTATCATCATGATGGGAACGCTTGTGAGACGATCCTGAGCTATGCTTGTCAGAGTTGTGCTTCCTCTTTCTGCTTTCAACTTGTTTCATCTTGTTCTCCAAGACGGTAGCCTTGTCACAAAGGGACTGGTAGGTGGGGACATAGGCAACAGATAGCTGCAAATTCAGTTCATCGTTCACTCCTTCGAGGAACTTCTCTTTCCTCTTAGCATCGGTATCCACTTCATCCGGTGCATAACGCGCCAGATTGTTGAACTCCTCAATGTATTCAGCCACACTATGGTGGCGTTGCTTCAGGTTATGGAACTCCTTCTTCTTCAAACTCATCACTCCGGATGAGATGTGAGTTGTACGAAAAACATCTTCAAAGATAGCCCATGTCACATCCACAATGGGAGTGGTGATCTGGAAGTTATCCCACCAAGTAGTTGCTGGTCCTTCCAATAGGTGTGCTGCAAACCTGACTTTCTCCTCGTCGGTGCAACCGACAGTTACCAAATCCTTGTTTACTGAACGTAGCCAATCATTGGCCACCATGGGATCAGTGGTTCCTGAGAACTTTGCAGGCCTCAGTCTTAGGAATCTAGTGAGCATGTCAAATCATGGTGGATTGTTCTGATTGTTGTTGTTGTTGTTGTTGTTGTTATTGTTGTTGTTCCGATTCTGTCATGGGAATGACCATGGCATATGCTGCAATCGGCAGCGAGTAGTAGAACATGGGGCAAGGGCGGCCAGCCATCTGCTGTGCGAGATGAGGGCGGAGACACAAGGATTTACCCAGGTTCAGCCCCCCGGAGGGTAAAGACCTACTCCTGCTAGATTGTATTATGGTGGAAAGTAAAATGGGGCGAGCTCGGTGGCTAGGCAGCGAGTCGCTTGGGTGGATGATGGAACGTATCCTCTACACGCCCTCTAGGGAGGTTTATATAGACTCACCCCCTAGGGTTTACAGATCTCAACCGAATCAGTTAAGGTTTCAGCAATTGTTTAACCTAATCCGACTGGGCCTGGCTACGCTCATGGGCCTTCAGCTTCCAGTCGCTTGATTCCACGCCAAGTCTTGATCCAGTCGCTATTACCGTAGGCCCACTCGCAGGCGCCTGGGCCAGTCAGAATCATCCTGCTGGGTATACCCCGGTAGGCATATCCCCATCAGTAGTCCCCGAGGCCGTCGTTGATTGGTCGCAGGTGGTCGCTGGCCGGTGTATACGGCTCCACTGCGGACGCCCAGTCGAATCAGCGGCGGACTCCTGAATAAAGGAAAAACCAGTTACTCTAGTCGCACTAACGACGATCGATTTAGTCGCAGCTCGGCGAACGGGTCGGCGAATATTCAGTCACTGTTGTAGTGATCCGGTCGGCGGATAATCAAGTCGCGCGGAGCGACGAGTCGAGTGGATGAAGTTGGACCGTCTGGTGGGGTCAAACTAGCCGTTGGGGGTAATCCAACGGTAACTTTCGGCGTAATCACCGCGTAGTAACGGCTCCCAAAATTGGCGGGTAACAACTTCTATATAAGGGGAATGACGGGCAAGCGGGGAAACACTCCTTCATCTTTCCTCTGACTTCGCCCATCTCCGTTTCCACTCCGCATTGAGATCCAACTGATCCAGAGAGCCCCGACCTCCACAAATCTTCCAACCAATGGCCCCCTCCACCGAACCATGGGGCCGATCCAAGTGCACCAGGGTGCTATTGGCGTCGTTCGAGGAGGCCAGGATCCTGCGCCGGCAGATGGCGCATCCCCGCGGCCGGAGAGGTGACTCCGGACCCGCGCGAGGGAGAATTCGTTTGCTTTCCCAGCCACCTGGAACGGGGGCTGGGATTTCCCACTTCTCTTTTCTTTCGACGCTTCTGCGCCTTCTACGGGATCCAGCCGTCGGACCTGGGCCCGCATAGCATCGAGCAGCTCGCCATTTTCGTGGCGTTCTGCGAGTGCTATCTGGGCTGCAGGCCCTACTTCCCCCTGTGGCAAGATCTATTCCATGGGAGGATTAGTCGCGAAGAATCAGGTGGCCCGATGCTGGTTGCAGGTGGCCTGATGTTTCAGCTAAAGTCGAAGGCGTCGTTCTTCGACCTGATGCTGCCGGCCAAGGCGGCAAACGAGTGGAAGAAATCCTGGTTCTACGTCACCGAGGCAACTCCAGATGGCGAGGTGGCGCTTCCAAGGTACTCCGCCAACCGACCCGAACCGCGTCGGCTCCAGGTCGGCAAGCTCCCGCTGGACCAGCGGATGGTTGTCGACGAAATGTTGCAAACCATCCGCGGCCTGAAGAAGAAGGGCCTCCAAACCATCAACCTTTACAACTGCTGGCTCAGGCGGCGGCTCGTGCCTTTGGCCCGCCGTGACCATTATATGTACGAGTACGCGGGTAGGGACGACCCGACAAAATCCTGCCTCGTCGAGTGGAAGCTCGAGGACTACATCTTAGCTCTGAAGAAAATCACCCAGGCGGCGTACCTGGACGCGAAGGCCAGGGTCGCCCCCTATAACGAAAGGAGCCCAGCTCCAACGGTAAGTCGCCATTTTTGTCGTCATTCGCAGTCGCAGATGATGCAGTCGCGGTTATGCTGCCGTTGTTTCATTTTTATTGTAGCTGTTCCATGTGGTGGAAGGATGGCTCCCACCCGCGGATGACGAAAACTCGAGCTCGTCCGTTCGGGACGGGAGCGAGTCGCCACCTGCCAGAGGCGACGTCGGGAGCGACGGGGGTGATGACGACGATGATGATGAAGACGAGCCCGTGGAGGATGCCGCCCCGATGGTTCGCAAAACTCACGGGCAGCATCAGCGCGAGCTCGAGGCGAGTAAGAGCCTTAAACGTCACGACAACGATGATGATGAGCTCCCCGAGCACACCTTGCATCGTGAGGCTACGCCGCCAAGGAGGAAGACGAAGACGGCAAAGCAGGCGTCTCCGCCTCGCTCTGCGACTAGTTCTGACGCCAGCAGCTCGGTTAAAGGTGAAGCGGCGCATACGACGGCAACACCGGAAGCCGCTTCCCTCCTGGATGAGGTACCTCTGGCCTTGCTTCCACCCCCGTTCGCCCCGGTATCTGGGTCGGGGGCTATTCCAGCCGCAGCGGCTTCGCCTCCCAGGAGAGCTCCCGCAGATGTCGTCGCGGAGGCTCCTGCCGCGGACTCGTCTTAGAAGAGGCCCACCGTGTCTTGGACACACGACGTGCTCGAGATGGGCCTTAGTCGGAAGCTGGGTCCCGAGTTGGAGAAGCCGGCCAATATCCGCACGGGACTGCGGTTCATACCAGTTACCAAGTAAGTTTTGTTCATCTGCTTGCCTTCTGTTGTACTCGGACAATTTTGCTCATATCGTTGTTTCACAGGACTAGAGTTAAAAAGATCGGCCACCCTTCCGTGGCCAAGGTGCCGCCAGTCGTCGCCGAGGAGGACCCCTCACGGAAGAGGAAAGCTGATGAAGTCGCTGCCCCCGCAGACAGTGCTAAAAAGGCGAAGGGCGACGATGTCGTCACGGTCTCTGACGACATAATGGTTGCTCCGAGTGATCCTCCGACTGCGGCGGAGGTGGCCTTGAAGACCAAGGAGGCTGTTTCCTCGCCTGGAATGGCCGAGCTGGCTCCTAGTGGCGCTGGAGCATCCGCCATGACCTTCCCCCGCTTTATGGCCAAAGCGGCTACAGCGAGTGGTACAGCGCCATCGAGCCACACGCCTGGGGTCGCCGGAACGGAGGTTGAGCAGCGTCGCGGACACACTCCGGCTCTTCTCGCATCTGTGGACGTGCTACAGCTCCACGGCATGCTGGGCGCAGCCATCCAGGTATGTCCAGTCCCCGAGGATCGGGCCACTGAATTTCAGCGGTCAGATTCTTTTAGTGTTTGTTTTTATTTGTAGCACCCAGTCCCCGATTGCCTAGTCGCTGAATTTTAGCGGGTGGGCACTTAGGATTTTTTGATCTCCAGTCCCTGAGTGCCTAGTCGCTGAATTTCATCGGGTGGGCACTTAGGATTTTTTGATCTCCAGTCCCGAAGTGTCTAGTCGCTGAATTTCAGCGGGTGGTCACTTAGGATTCCATTGTTGTTGACTGTTTGATTTGTGCGCAGGGCTTGCAGCGTGAGTCGGCTGATCGGCTTGCTACGAAGTGTCGCGCGGAGAAGGAACTTGTTGACGTCTAAGAAACGAACAAGGGACTCCACGCAATCGCTGCCAAGGCAGAGGAGGTCCGTCAGGGCCTTGTCCCGACGGGTGAGCTGATGGCGGCTCAGTATGCGTTGAGTACGGCTGAGAAGCGGATCGCTGAACTGGAGCGCGAGCTCAAGGAAGCGAAGGCGGAGGCGAGCTCGGCAGATGGGCGAGCAAAAGCTGTTGTTACAGCTGCCGCTGAGGAGCGAAAGGTCTCTGACGCCCTCGTTGTTGGGCTGCAGAACGACTTCTCCTTGCTTCAAAGCTTCATCACGGGCCTCTGCCGTCCTTTAATTGGTAAACTTTCTGCCTCTGCCTGTAGTAGCTGCATTGTGTAATCGTTGTTATACTCACTGCCACCCTCTGTCCATAGGTAGGATTATCGACAGCTCGGAGGAGGCGTAGTCGTACGACGCGCGGCAGTGTGTGACCACTCTGGTCGACTCGGCCACGTTGTCCGCGGCTTGCATTCGGGCATATCTTTAGGAGATATTGCCTACGGAAGTGATTCCCAGCGACCTCGTCGAAGTATGGCGGTATCTAGAGAAGGCGCCGTCAGTCGTCGAGTTCATGACGCGGCCGGCGTTCCGGCGCGGGGCGGCGACGGCTCTCAGCCTTGGGCTTGCCCACTTCCCAGAGGACTTCGATCTTGACGACGTGACGAGTGGCAACCCCTCGTCGACGGGCTCGGTGGAGATCGCCGAGGTGCTGAAGCTGACGGCCCGGGCCGCGGTGTACTCCGATCGCGTCTGGGCGATGGGCGACCTCCTCGCCTATCAGGAGACGACTGTCGCCCCCAACGATCCTGAGCCACCGCATCGGGACTTCAAGGTCGAGCATCCCTTCCGTGTGGCGATGGCGGGTGAGTTGACGATGTACCCGTCGAACCCGTACACGCCCTTCATTCGCAACCGCAGGGGTGGCGGCGAGTCTCCGTCGAAACCTGCGGAGTAGAAACACTGTGCCCTGGGGCGTTAGTAGCGATTGGCCATTGGACTCAACTTGTATTTTGGAACGATGTTGTTCTGCTGTAATGAAACTTCGTGTTATTTTGTGAAGTGTTTCGTGATTTTGATTGCTGATTGGACGAGTCCCCGAGCGCGTCCGCCCTTTTTATGGGGTTTACCTTGTTTGTTATGTGTTTGTGGTTTTGAATGTTTTGTTAGTTGTTTTGTTATTGAGGTCGACTCGCCCGAGCTCGGAGAGCCAGTCGCAGGGCGACTCCCGTGAGTGCTCTTTACTTGACCGTTTTCCCTTGCGCGAACGAGGTCGGGTGGCCGAGTCCCCGAGCGTGGTACTTGGTGGTTCTAGTCGCAGCTCCAGGGTGGGTGAGGATTGAGTGCGTTAGAGTAAGCGCGCCACTCCTGCCTGACCCGTAGGGTCAGTCGCATGGCGAGTCCTGGGCGCGCTCTCATACTTGGCGTTTTTCCCAAGTTGCTCGTGCTCGACTGGTCATCAGTCCCCGAGCGTGGTACTTGGCCGTTCGAGTCGTTGTGCCGAGGATGCGGAGGACCTTGGTCGCTGTGAGGAACGAGGGCAGTTGTCTTGGCTCGTTAAGCCAGTCGAGCTAGGCGACTCCAATGGTGCTCCGGGTTGGCGTTTTTCGTGGATGTTACTAGTCCTGGGGTAACCCAGTGCCCTCGGAACGCACTACTTGGCCGTGCTGGTCGCTGTACTAGAGGTTGACTTCTGCGGTTAGCTTGATGCTGTAATTACGAGTGCGAGTGGCACAAGGCACGAAGAGTAGACGCAATTTGCGGTAACCGATCTATTTTATTTCATAGCAGGTGGAGAGTACATGTATGGAATTCTAGGAGTAGAATTTCCGTAGTAGGTTTACATTCCACGGTCGCTTGACGTCGAGTTTCCCGTCTCCTGGGACGTCGATGAGGTAGTAGGCGTCGTTGCCGAGGACTCGCCCGATGGCGAATGGTCCCTCCCAAGGGGGGGATAGCTTGTGCATGCCCTTCTTGTCCTGGATGAGGCGTAGCACCAGATCGCCTTCCTGGAACGTGCGAGTCCTTACTCGCCGGCTATGGTAGCGGCGGAGCACTTGTTGGTAGATGGCGGTGTGGGAGCGGGCTAGGTCGCGTGCCTCGTCGAGTTGGTCGACTCCATCCTGGCGTGCGAGTTCGTTTGCGGCCTCCGTGTAGTGGACAACCCTGGGCGAGTCGTTCTCTAGGTCGGTGGGAATGACTGCTTCGGCACCATACACCATGAAGAAGGGGGTGAACCCTGTCGACCTGTTGATGGAGGTGCGGATTCCCCAGATGACGGAGGGTAGCTCCTCGACCCAGCACCCGGCGGTGCGCTCGAGTGGTACTTGAAGCCGTGGCTCCAGGCCATGGAGGATGCTCTGGTTGGCCCGTTCCGGCTGGCCGTTGGACTCCGGGTGAGCGACCGAGGCGAGGTCGAGTCGGATGTGATGTTCTTCGCAGAACTCGTCCATGGCTCCTTTGACGAAGTTGGTGCCGTTGTCCGTGATGATGCTGTTTGGGAACCTGTAGCGATAGATGAGCTCGCGTAGGAACTTAGTGGTGGTCTTCCCGTCGCATTTCCGGACTGGCTTGGCCTCCACCCATTATGCGAATTTGTCGACTGCGACCAGGAGGTGGGTGAAGCCGGAGGGGGAGTTTTTGAAAAGGCCTACCATGTCCATACCCCACACGGCGAACGACCAGGTGATGGGGATTGTCTTGAGCGGCGAGCTCGGTACGTGGGTCTGGTTGGCGTACTTCTGGCACCCGGCGCACCGCTGGACAATGTCGACAGCGTCTGCGTGTGCGGTAGGCCAGTAGAAACCGTGTCGCATAGCCTTTGCGACCAGAGAGCGGGCGCCGGCGTGGTGGCCGCAGTCGCCGAAGTGGATGTCGTGGAGGATTTTGCGTCCTTCAGCGGGTTGGACGCAGCGTTGGAACACGCCGGTCACGCTGCGCTTGTGGAGCTCTCCGTCGATGATGACGAAGGATTTGCAGCGGCATGCTATCATCCGGGCGTCTGTTTCGTCTGCTGGAAAGGTGCCTCCCTCTAGGTAGACGATGTACGGCGTAGTCCAGTCCTCTGGCTCGGCGATGAGTGCGACCAGGGCTGCCTCTGGTTGCAGCGGGACTCCGATGTCGATCTCCCTTGGGGGAGAGACGGAAGGCTTGTTGATGGTGTCGAGGAAGACGCCGGCGGGTGGTGCGAGTCGAGCCGAACCGATGCGAGAGAGTGCGTCGTCTTCCTTGTTCTTCCTCCTGTCGATCCACTCGACGGAATAGCCTGTGAAGTGTATGCCCAGCTTGTCCACTGCTTGGCGGTATGCCGCCATGGTGGGGAAGACGGCGTCGCAGGTGCCAGCGACTTGCCCAACTACGAGGTCGGAGTCTCCGTAGCAGCGTAGGCGGTTGACATTCATCTCCTTGGCGGCTCGCATGCCGTGGAGTAGTGCCTCGTACTCGGCCATGTTGTTGGTGCAGGGGGTGAAGTCGAGGCAGAGGACGTAGCGTAGCTTGTCGCCCTTCGGAGAGGTTAGCACTATCCCTGCTCCTGCACCGTCCGCATTCTTGGAGCAGTCGAAGTGTAAACTCCAGTAGTGGAGGTATGGCAGCTTTTCTGGCTGGTGGGCCTCCTCCCAGTAGGCGATGAAGTCCGCGAGAGCCTGCGACTTGATTGCTTTGCGTGGCTCGTACTTGATGTTGTGGACGCCGATTTCGACGGCCCACTTGGCGACTCACCCGGTCGCCTCGCGGTTGCGGATGATGTCCTGCAACAGTGCTGAGGAGACGACCGTTATCGGGTGCTCCTGGAAGTAGTGTGGCAGTCGCCGCTGTGCTCTGAAGACCGCATATACCAGTTTCTGGTATTGCGGGTATCGCTGGCGCGACTCGGTGAGTACCTCGCTGATATAGTACACCGGTCGCTGCACTGGACGCTCCTTTCCTTCCTCTGGTCGCTCGACGACCATGACGGCACTGACGACGCACTCGGAAGCCGCGACGTAGACCAGCATGGGTTCCTTGTCGATGGGGGCGGCGAGTAGCGTTGCTGCGAGTAGCACCTTCTTGAGGTTGAGAACGCCTCGTCCGCCTCCTTGTCCCACTGGAAGGTGGGGTTCTTGCGCATCAGGCAGTATAGGGGCATCGCCATTTCGCCCAATCGGGGGATGAAGCGACTAAGAGCCGCGACTCGCCCGGCCAGCTTCTGGACGTCGCGCAGGCACTCGGGTTTGCCGAGTCAAGCGATCATGTCGATCTTGGTGGGATTCGCCTCGATCCCGCGCTTGGAGACGACGTATCCCAGTAGCTGCCCTACTGGTACACCGAAGGTGCATTTGCCTGGGTTTAGTTTTATCTTGTATTTCCGCAGGTTGGCGAATGTTTCCGCCAGGTCGGCGAGTAGGTCGCCCTGGCGAGCGGACTTTACTACCACGTCGTTGATGTAGACGTGGATATTGCGGCCAATTTGGCTCGCAAGGCACTCCTGCATACACCGCTGGTAGGTCGCCCCGACGTTCTTGAGGCCGAAGGTCATGGCAGTGTAGCAAAACGCTCCGAATGGCGTGATGAACGCCGTCTTCTCTTCGTCCTCAACGGACATTTTGATCTGGTTGTACCCAGAGTAGGCGTAGAGGAAGCATAGCGACTCTGAGCCCGCGGTGGAATCGATTATTTGGTCGATCCGCGGGAGGACGAATTGCTCCTTCGGGCAGGCGCTGTTTAAGTTTGTGTAATCGATACACATCCTCCAGGTCCCAATTTTTTTCTCGACCAGGACTGGGTTTGCCAGCCACTTGGAGTATTTGATTGGCCGGATGAAGCCTGCAGCGAGTAGACGCTGCACCTCCTCGGCGATGGCTCAGCGACGCTCTTCATTGAACGGCCGCAGCGACTGCTTGACAGGTCGCACTTTGGGGTCGGCGTTGAGTTTGTGCTCAGCGAGTTCCCTAGGGACACCAGGCATGTCAGAGGGCTTCCATGCGAAGATGTCCCTGTTCTCACGGAGGAACTCGATGAGTGCGCCTTCCTATGCTGGGCTCATACCCGTCCCGATCGTCACCATCTGGCTGGAGTCGCCTGGGACCAGCTCGACGGTGCAGGTATGCATCGTTGCCTCGAAGGCTGAGGTGTTGCCGCCCTCCAAGTTGGGCTTCTTGAGTATAGTGGGGTCATCGTTGTTGACCCTGCTCGCGTATTTGGCGAGCTCGTCGGCGTGGTTGGCCTCTGCCGCGATGATGGCATCGGCGAGTTCGGCTCCTTTGGCCTCGCACTCGGCGGCCATGTCGGGGTCGCCGTGGATGGTGATGACGCCACGCGGTCCGGGGAGCTTCATCGCGTTGTATGCGTAGTGGGGCGCCGCCATGAACTTGGCGAACGCCTGGCGCCCCAGGACGCAGTGGTAGGGGCTGTCGAAGGGCACCAGCTCGAAGACGATGCGCTCAGTGCGGAAGTTTGCCGGTGTGCCGAAGGTGACTGGTAGCGTGACCTTGCCGATCAGGTACGCCTTCCGACCGGGGACGATGCCGTGGAACATGGTGTAGGTCGTATCGACCATCGACTGCGGGAGCCGCAGTCGCCTGAAGGTGTCCAGGTACAGGATGTTGATGGAGCTGCCGCCGTCCATCAATGTCTTGGGGATCCAGTAGTCCCCCACCTTGGGCTTGACTACCAGGGCGACACGGCCTGGGTACTCGATGCGTGTCGAGTGGTCCTGGCGGCTCCGGGTGATGGGTTGTTCCGACCAGTTGAGGAACTGGGGAACGTCCACCTGGGCCACCGCGTTGACAGCGATGGCGCGGGCGATGACCTTCTTCTCGTGCTTCGTGTTGAAGCCTGTGAAGGTGTGGAGCGAGCCAACCACACTGCCGAATTTTCCGCCGTTTGGCGGGTTGTTGTCGGGGTCTTCCCGCGCTCGCCGTGCCTTCTCGATCTCCTTGAGAGAGTGGTAGTCGGCGGTCGTGTGCGTGGCGGGCTTTCCTTCCCTGCTGTGAAATGCACAAGGTTGGTTAAGGAGGGCCGCGGGGTCGAACCTTGGTTTCGCCTTGTATTTGCCGCCGTCGCGGCGGAAGCTCTTGGGCTCGCGCTGCGCGTGCCCAGCATTGGCGACGAAGTCGACTCGCCCGTCACTGCGGCGCTTGCCGGTGAGGCGAGTGTTGCTGTAGCGTAGATCCGATCGTCGTCCGTTGTTGTTGCCGCTCATGCGGCGTTGTCCTCCCGACTCGTCGTCGGTTTCTTGGTTTGGATCTTCCTCCATGTATCTTTTGGCGATCTCAAGGAGGTCCGGTATGTTGTCGAGTGTGCGGTATGCTCGTTTGAGCTTGGTGAACAGGGGCTCGTAACGGCACGAGGTCTTGAAGCAGTGTATTGCGGTGTCTGGGTGGATACCGACCGCGTTGTACCACAGTTCTTGCCACCGTTGGACGCAGCTGCGGGTCGACTCGCGAGGTCCCTGGACGCATCGTTCTAGGTCCTCAATGGTGGTGGCGCGGGTGTATGAACCCTCGAAGTGCCTGACGAAGGCGTCGTGCATCTCTTCCCAGGAGTCGACGCTATCCGCTGGGAGAGTGTTGATCCACTGCCTGCACGCCCCCTCCATCATCAGGGGGAGGTAGCGGGCGGCGAGTAGATCGGTGTGGCCGGCGATCCCCATTGCCATGAGGTAAGTATCCAGCCACACGGAGGGATCGTACGAGGGGTCGTACTTCTCTATTTCCTTCGGCGCTTTGAAGTTCGCCGGGTATCTTTCACCTCGGATCATCGGTCCGAAGCACCGGGGTCCGAGTCGGCTTAGCGACCCCCTCGGCTCGCCGTTGCGGCGACTGGTTAGGGTATGCCGCAGGTCGTTAGGCTGGCGTGCACGCCAGCTCTGGTTGTTGATGATGTGGGTGCGGGCGTCGACGGGCTGACCGTTGGCGGCGACGAAGTTGGTCTCCATTCGGGGGTCGTTGGTGGAGAGTGCCTCGTTCGCGGGTCGGTGTTGGAGCTGCAGTGGTTCGGGTGGCAGGCAGTTGAGGGTGTTTGCCGCCAAGGGACGGCTGCTTGAGGCTGTTCTACTGCCCGATGAACGCGAGTACATCCGACCCTGTGAGTCGACGCCTGCGTTTTGTTGCTCGACCACCTTTGCGAGCAAGGCCTTGACGTACTGCATCTGTAGGGCACCGTCACCGGTGGCCGTGATGTTGTCGGCTGCTGCTCGGCCTGCGACGAGGTTGTCCATCGGGGTGGAGAACAGTGGTAGGCCGTTCGCGTCTTGCTCCCGTGAGGAGACCATGATCCGCGGCTGGTCCCTGGGGGGTGCGCGGTTGGGTGGTGGTGGGGAGCCATTCAGCGTCGACCCTGGTGGGGGCCGGGCGCTTCCTCATGGTGGCGCGTTTTCACAGATCGCGCGCTCGGCTGCGCGGGCCGGGTCGCTCTCGTCCTCAAAATTCAGGGCGCGACCCTGGACGGTGGGGTTCAGGCGCGACCTGATTCGTTGCTGGTGGTAGCGCGACATCTTTTGTGCCGTCACCTGCTTGAGGCGAAATTTTTCGCGCTCGGCTTGCTCCTTGCGGACTGCTTCCGCCAGCTTCAGGAGGAGTTCCTCGACCTTCATTTCTGTTGCGTTGGGAGGGATCAGGTTGGAGAATGGATCCTCCGATGGGTCGGCGCCAGTCGCCATGTAGGTCGCGGCGTGGCGACCGGCCCCGTCGCGGAGATCGGCGGAGTTCTCCGACCCGGAGTCGTAGTCGAAGATCCCAAGGATGGAGGGATCCTCGAAGTCTCCGACTTGGAGACCTGGGTGATGGAGCCCGTGGGCGACGCGGCGACGATGGATCCGACGAGTGACGCCGGGGTTGCCGAGTCGTCGTCGTCGTTGAGGGCCGCTTCTTCCGCGGCCGCCGTGGTTTCAGCCACGTCGCTGACTCTCGGAGAGCCGGTCGCGTGGCGGCGACTCGCGGATGCGAGCCGAGTCCTCCGAGACGATGACGTCGGTGAGGCCGACGAGGAGACTGATCGTGCCGACCGGCAGGATCATGCTATGCGTGACGGGTCGCGCCGCCGGGACGTAGCTGCTCGGCAATATTTGGAGCATCTCGCCGATCGCTATCTTGCGGCCGGTGGCGGTCGACTCGTTGATGGGAAGATTGGATCTTGCCGCAGAACACCGGCCAGACCGGCCAGGCCCCATGGTGGGCGCCACTGTCGTGGGAATGACCACGGCAGATGCTGCAATCGGCAGCGAGTTGTAGAAGATGGGGCAAGGGCGGCCAGCCATCTGCGGTGCGAGATGAGGGCCGAGACATAAGGATTTACCCAGGTTCGGCCCCCCGGAGGGTAAATACCTACTCCTGCTAGATTGTATTATGGTGGAAGTACAATGGGGAGAGCTCGGCGGCTAGGCAGCGAGTAGCTTGGGTGGATGATGGAACGTATCCTCTACACGCCCTCTAGGGAGGTTTATATAGACTCACCCCCCTAGGGTTTAGAGATCTCAAGAAAATCAGTTAAGGTTTTAGCAATCGTTTAACCTTATCCGACTGGGCCTAGCTACGCTCCTTGGCCTTCAGCTTCCAGTCGCTTGAGTCCACGCCAAGTCTTGATCCAGTCGCCGTTACCGTAGGCCCACTCGCAGGCACCTGGGCCAGTCGGAATCGTCCTACTGGGTATACCCCGGTAGGCATATGCCCATCAGATTCTGCATGAAAGTGGTCATAATTTGCATCAGTTGCTGCATCTCGGGGGTGACATTGTTGTTGTTTGGGTTGGGGTTGGCACGTCGAGGAGGCATCTGTGGTTTTCATAAGGATAAGAATGAGATACCCATAGATGCTTAACATACACAATATATTACATAGACAATCACCAAAACAAGCATCAAAATAACATAAATTCAACGACATAAACAACAAGTTTGAAAAGCAAACACATCATATCAAGCCATCCACATGTTGGATGGTCATTGTGACTCAATAATCATAAGCATGGTAAATGAAAGATAAATGAGTAGTCATCACTACTCCTCTGCATCAACCTCCTAGTCAACAAGTGTAAGACCTGTATTCTCCATAGAGGTCTTGTATTCCTCGACATTGGTAGTCAAGGCCTCTATCTTGGCTTTGAGAGCCCTCTTCTGTGAACGAAGTCTCTCAATCACACCCTGCTGATGCTTGAGCTCAAAGTCCTTGGCCTCTAGTTCTGCATTCATCTCTCGAATCCTCTTGTTCCTATCTTGGACTCTTTTCTCTTGGCTCTTGAACTTCCTGTCCTGGCTCTCAAACTTGTTCTCCATTTCCTTGAATATCTCGTCTTGCTCCGCGAAGAGCTTATCCTTCTCATGAAGCTGCACCTGGAGCTCGTCATTGCTAAGAATGACGTTGGTCCTATCAGTATCTAGGTGCCTAAGAAGAACCTCTAGGTCCTAAAGGTACAGACGAATCGGCTTTGCCGTCTCTCTAGCAGCATCCTCGAACTCAATAGCCTCACCATCCTCGTCGCGTCTTCCGAAGGCGTGAAAGTGAGTACCTCTAAGCTCCCGAGAGTGCCTCCCTAACAGACACCAAGTAAATCCTGCATGACTACCTCTAGGCCTCTCTTCCTGTCGTCATGCATAAGCTTGAAGGTGATAGCCTCCGTGGCTGGCTCAGTCTGGCGTCCTGGCTGAGTAACCTTGAAGCCCCAAAGGTCCTTCCTCAATAAGACGAGTGATGCTAGGGAGCGGAATATTGAGCACACTAGTGAGCTCAATAAGACGAGTGCCAAAACGAGTTCCCTTGAACTCTTCAGCCGTGCTGATAGTAACATTAGGCCTCTATTTTATAAGATAGAGAAAAATTAGAATCAATATCAATAGAGAAAAATCACAAGTCAAAATAACACAAGCATATCTTTCATAGCAAACACACAAGTCATGGCATACATAAATCCATTACAAGCATCCAAGGTTCAACTTAATCTTAGACAAATTTTTGGAAATAAAAACGATAAGTGTGGTGGTCCAACTAGCGAAGTACATTACAATCCCATCTCACTTTCCAAGTTAGCTAACAGGGCATCCCTAGAGGCAATCTGTCGATCCTGATCACATGACTCCATTGCTAAGTCTATGATGTCCTCTCTTAAACGTTGGTTGGTAGCCTCCAACTCTTGGGTATGCTTCTTTTCTTCCCTAAGGTCATTTTGGGTGTTAAGCATTCTGCACTTGAGTCTATCACCAAGCTCCTTGATGGCCTTCCAAGCGGCATCTCTTGCAGAGTCAAAGAATGTGGTGTGCATCACTAAGTTGGTGTCTATGTAGAATCCTGATTCCTTATGGTTGTCTTCCTTGTTTTTGTACAAGTGAAGTTGCACCCACCAGTACTCCACTCCTTCATCCATCACAGGGAAACCTTTGTACACAGCTACACCGTGTATTCCCATGGCAACCATGAGGTCTTTGAGAGCCTTGGGGAATTCTGTCTCACACTCCAAGGTCATAGTCATGAGTGGTCCCTTCCTCACGGCTTCGTTGATGGAGTTCATCTACAAATAGAGATGATAAAGAAGATTAGAAGAGTTTACGAGAATAAAAAGACAAGAGTGTAAATTGTTGAAACTTTTCCTTAGTGGTTTCTAATCCAATCCTAGGGTCATAATCCTACAGGCAACACAGTGCTTTGATACCATCTGTAAGATCCCACCCATATAAAGGTAACGATCCCTGTGATTGCAATGCTAGTCCCTGGATCAAATGCTAGCATCAACAGTTTAAGATGAAGTACACATAAACAAAGGTCATTATTACATCGTCATTCCAGAGATAACATAGTCTTTTACAACTCCATGGCCATAGGCCTAATACAAGAGTTTAATCATAACAATATAAATAAAGTCTTCATCTTCATGTGACACAGGCAATCATGTTGATGTAGACTCATAACCCCTAATCATCATCAGAATAACCTGCAACATCACAATTTATAGCCACAGTGGGTCAATACATTGGAATAGTATTGGCAAGTGATACCTTAGTAGAATATTAACATCTAGTTACTACATAAATTTGGCTAAGTGAGATACACAAGGTAAACCATATAAATGGGCCTTGTGTAACCACTCAACCAAAACCACCAAGCAAGTCCCTTTCCACCCAGGTGATTCATTCACTTAGTTGTTTTATTAAGTAAAACCATAATTCAAAGACTTAACAATATTTTCCATAACATGATTATATTCCACCCCTTTGGTTTCTATTAGCTAGGCTAAGCATGGCAATGACAAGTATCTTAACTTAAAGGAAATTCTAACATTTCTACTACTACTAGGATTTCCCAAGCATAGCATATAGATACTTAGCAAAAAATGCATGCAAGACCTATACAAAAATATATCTAATGCATAGGCAAAAATATTGGGATAAAATCATGAAGCACCACTTGCCTTGCTAGTTGGGAGAGTAGCAACAACAATCTTCACAACCACAATCACTATTAGCACCAAAATCTACACATAAAATAATAGCACCACATTCACATATCAAAATATACAAACAAAAATATATGAATGCATGCAAATGCCATGTGATGATTTCTCTAAATCAAACAAGACAAGTATACAGTACTGAGTCACAAACAAGACAATTATACACCAAATAAACTTTATTTAGTCTTTAAATCATTTTTCAAATAATTTCTATACTCATATTAAGCCTATAGATGTCTCTGCAAAAATAATCAATTTTACAGAAGCAAAACATTAAACACATTGCATAAATGGATAAGAATTCTTTCTCCTGATTCTAATGATATAAAATTTACAAAATTTGAACGTGTGGATCAAAAGTTATGAATTTTGCAAGTTTGATTCACTAATAGATCAAATTCAGATTTTTAAATCGAATAACAGGCCACGCGGCAGCGTCTGATTGGACGATACCGCTTCGCACCGGATCACGCTTGCGCACCGTTGGATCTAACTAACTGCGCACGGTCCAGATCAAAACGTACCCCTTCGCTACAGATCTAATCCTAAGGCGCTGGATTCAGATCTGACGGACCACATTACTTTGACCAACAACGGGCGGCATAAATGGTTGCCGCGGCGGCTGCGCGTCTGTCGGCGATGTTCCGGCGAAACCAGAGGGGCAGAGGGGTCGGGCGTGTGCTTACCGAGACCGCGGGAATGTGGGGATGCTCAACGTGTGGACGGGCAGGGTCGGGGCACACGGACACAGCAGCAGGACCTCGTCGGAGTTGTTGGTGGCGTCGGGTGCTCACTGTCGAAGTCGAAGACGATGTTCTGGGGCGCAAGGATCCAAACAAAAAACGTTAGTAGGTGCGCTAGACATTGGTGAACACGACCGTGTGATTCAGAAACAGAGGGGAACGCGGGGCTCATCGGAATTAGTCGCCGGAGTCGAGTTGAGCTTCGGTCGTTTCTAGAGGTGGACGAAGACGACGGCCTAGGGCGATTCAGAACAAAGAAAGGCATGAGAAGATGCGCAGGATGATAGCGAAGCAGCTCGCGTGAAACAGAAGGCAGGAGTCTCTCGGTACAGCGGCGGTGCAACTCGAATTGTCGACAGCCGGGTGGCGAGGAGAGTGTGTAGTGTGGGGGGAAATGACCGCGGCGGGGTGGGGTTTAATTAGCAGGTGAAGGATGGGCGAATTACTGCCGGAATCAAGGGAATTGATTCTATTTAATCCGCGAGGTAACGGCGGCGACGACGTGTTCATCGCCCAGAATTTTGGGGAGGACGATGACGACATGGCGATGGGGCCACTGGTCAGTCTCTGGTGGGTTGATTCAGTGCGGGTGAGAGAGAGAGGGGGAGGGAATGGCCTGGGTGGGCTTTTGGGCCGGATCTAGTACTGGGCTAGTTTAGCAGTGCTGGCCTTTTACCTATTCTTTTCTCTTTTTCATTTTCTGTTTGATTTTCTACGAAACATTTTCAAATGATTTCAAATATGTTTGAATTCAAACTCTTTCTGGATTTTTATAAAGTGAAACCTGCACACAATTGGCTACAGAACAAAGTTGTACACTTGAAAATAATTTGCCACAATGAAATTTTAAAATAAACAATGCTTTTAATAATTGTTTAATAAAGGCATAACAATGGTTTTAAATTTATAATATGTCTTGAAATCCATGTCCAAGCTTTGGAAAGCATCACTCAAACTTAGGTTCAAGCATCCTTGGTTTGAAACAAATAATCTCTTACTAGAGAGTAGCATTGGATCAAAGCCTTGCTTACATAAAATAATAGGCATTCAAATGCTCCTGTTTTGTAATAACTTGCAAATGATCCTAAAATGATTATGAATGTATGAATGATATGCAAGCTTTGAAAACATGATTTTAGGGATGTTACAGCGGACCCAGCCAAAAAATTCTGTGGGGGCAGTTTACATGAGTGGGGGCATTCCTAGTATAATTTTAATTGTTTTATAACCATTTTCCTTCAAATATGAATGAAATACACAAGAATTCAAAAAATTGAGTGGGGGGCCACTTCCCCCACTCGGGTCTACATGGGTCCGCCCCTGGCTAGTGATGATGTTGTAGGAGTAACTCTAGGACAACACATAGGTCACAGATAATAATATTATACATCATGCTAGTAGAACTCTCAACAGTGCTCCAAAGAAATATCCTAAGGAAGAAAGAGAACTATTTGCTGTATTTTTTCTTGCCATAAATTTTGTTCTTATGTAGTTCATGCAAAAGTAAGAGTTCATACGGATCGTGATGTCTTAAAGGAATGTAACACAGCGGCCTCTCCGGACCGGCTGCTGTCACTCCTCGTAGCTCAATAGGTCTCTAGACTAACCCCACAGACCAACACTAGTCTTTTTTGCGTACTTTGTCCTCACACGTGTGCACCCGGTACCCACTTCCCGGTCGGTTACCCATCCTCAAATTGCTCCAGGCCAAGCACGCTTAACCTGGAGGTTCTTTTTACATGAGCTTCTGGAAAAGGAGTTGCAACTTGTTGGTATGGGTATACTATCAATCCAATTAAGCCATGCGCCAGGGTCTCACATACACCCACCATTAGAAGATCAATGCCCTCATCGATCAACCACAAGCCAGGAATGTCCCCTCTTGGCACATGTCTATGCGTCTAGTGCCGCCACACGCGCCATGCACCACATGTCCGCCACTAACCCGCACACGCCCATGTAACCATGAGGATCGGCTCTAATACCAATTGTAACACCCCGGACTCTCCGGACCAGCGGCTGTCACTCCTGGCAGCTCAATAGGATCTCTAGACTAACCCCACAGACTAACACTAGTCTTTTCTGTGCAATTTGTCATCACTCGTGCGCACCCGATACCCACTTCCCAGTCAGTCACCCATCCTCAAATTTCTCCAGGCCAAGCACGCTTAACCTGAAGGTTCTTTTTAGACGAGCTTCCGGAAAAGAAGTTGCAACTTGTTGGTATTTGGATACTATCAATCCTATTAAGCCATGTGTCAGGGTCTCACAAGGAACTACTTGAGAGGTAACATCATAAGACAAGACTGATCCATTGGATCCTTCTAATCCAAGAATTTGAGTTGCGGATTATGTAGAGGCAAGAAATAAAGATGATGGATGCAATGTTCATATTTGCCCAGCAAGACACCAATCTTATTAAGAGGAACTTTTCTCCTGGTGATTTTTGTTTACAAGAATTATTAGATGAACTAAGGTCAATTCCTCCAAAAGAGAACAAGTCCTTGTTGTTGGAGGAGCTTGTCGACCTCGAATGAATAAACGGTAAGTGCAAGGTAAGTTTTCTTACTCTAACAGTGATTTTCTTTCACAGTTTTTACTTCTGAAATTTTTGCCTTTTAATTCCTCTTGATTTTCTGAAGATTCTGAAGGTTTTTACCAACTATACGGTCGCAACTATACGGCCGGAGAAAATACTCCCGACGTATAGTTTATCGTTAAACCTTTTGTGCCTTCTTCGCGAAATAACTTTTGCCGTTTGAAAACTATACGAACAAACTATTCCACCGAAGAAAAATCTCCCGTTGTATAGTTGGTCGTTGAAACTTATGGACAATCCGTCCCTTTTACCGTTTTTCTTCATCTAAAAAATTGTTTTATCCATTCCAAGTCAGTAACTAAATCGACCTGGACTCGAGATATTTGGAAATACCTGCCAGGAACCAACTATACGGCCGGAGCTATACGAGTCGCGCCCAAATAGTGGGTCATTACACGGCAGGACTTTTCCAAAATCGTGATTTATTTCCCTATTCTGTTAAGATTCTTTTCTTGGGCCTGAATTTGGTGTTTCTTGCGAGCTTTACTAACCTATGACCCCTCTTATATACTTCCATTGTGTCCCTCTATAATCATAATCACCAGGAACCAATCTACCTCTTGTTCTTACTTGAGGCGAGGGCCTGAAAACTAAGGAGAAAAGTTTCTATGGAGGTTGGGAGCAATAGCAAGCAAGACAAGGAGATCAAGGTCATCCCTATGGAGTTCCTCGATGCCGACCATGGGCGCCAGAAGAGGGAGTTCAAAGCTCTCGAGCTGAAGATCGCAGAGATGGATAAGGAGGCGCCAGGGACACCTAGGCATCTTAGGTGGATGAGATTTTATCTTGACAAACTTGAAGAAGATATCAAGCAGACCACCTAAGAAGGTTTTTATATGAGTTTTATGGTGATATAAACCCTCCAAAATAATAATGAGATCATTAAAGAACAAGTTAAAGTGCTATAGCGGAATAATATTTCATACAAGCTGCATATTAAAGAACTGGAGGTTGTCAATCAATCTCTCCATCTCAGGCTAGCCCATGAAGAGAAGATACCATGTGCCATGGCTCCATAGTGATCTACAATAATCACGGTATCAAATAATCAAGAGGTATTATTTGATCCCGCCTGGCTTGATTCCAAGATTGGGGAGATCTTTAAGACCTTGTAATCTATCTCATAAAGTTTTATATTACTATTTTAGTTTTGCATTAGTTTGAGATTAGAAATAAAAGCTTGCATCATTATAATTTCCTTTAGGAATAGTCGACCCCTTTTATGAAATTCCGAGTTTAGTATCATATATGGAGCATTATTGAGTTTGTGCTTGTCTTATTAGATATATGAATGGCTTGAGTATGATTTTACTTGCGCTTGATGATAGCAATAGGAGTGTTCCACGAGATTCTTAACTTGCGGCCCAAAAGTTGAAGCGCTAAGGCAACACGGGGTCCGACTTCATCGGTATTGGATCGTGATACCCAGAGTTGGCGTGCCAAATGCTCAGTGGGTCTTTTTCGGAATGAATTCAACAAACCGTTTGAACACGAGAAAACTCGCTAACGCCCGTCAAATTCGGCCCCGTCTGTCACTTTTGACCATTAAGTCGCTGCCATCCTGGATGCCATATTGACTTGCAATGCTGGCGCCCTCGTGTTCAAACGTTCTTTTTGACGTGGCCTTCTTCTTCCCCAAAGGGGCGATCTGTGGTCACCGCCATGGCGCGAAGCTGGGAGGGCATTCCTTTAGCAGCGAGATCTGGCACCTGGATGAACCTGATCGGTCTCGCCCTCCTCCTCCCAAACCGGAGCTCGACCCATGTGTAACACCCCAGCCTCTCCGGGCCGGCAGCTGTCACTCCTGACAGCTCAATAGGATCTATAGACTATCCCCATAGACCAACAATAGTCTTTTCTACGCACTTTGTCCTCACTCGTGTGCACCCGGTACCCACTTCCCGATCGGTCACCCATACTTAAATTGCTCTAGGCCAAGCTCTCTTAATCTAGAGGTTCTTTTTGGATGAGCTTTTAGAAAATAAGTTGCAAATTGTTGGTATGGGTATAGTATCAATCATATTAAGCCATGCGCCAAGGTCTCACATACACCCACCCTTAGAAGATCGACGCCCTCGTCGATCAACGACAAGACAGGAACGTACCCTCTTGGCACACGTCTGTGTGTCCAGCGCTGGCACATGTGCCATGCCGTGTCCACTCCGGGCGACACACGCCATGTGCCACATGTCCGCCACTGACCCGCACACGCACGTGTAACTGCAAGGGTCAGCTCTAATACCACTTCACCGCAGCCTCTCCGGACCAACAGCCGTCACTCCTGGCAGCTCAATAGGATCTCTACACTATCCCCATAGACCAACAGTAGTCTTTTCTGTGCACTTTGTCCTCACTCGTGCGCACCCGGTACCCACTTCCTAGTCGGTCACCCATCCTCAAATTGCTATTGGCCAAGCATGCTTAACCTGGAGGTTATTTTTGGGTGAGCTTCCGGAAAAGAAGTTGCAGCTTATTGGTATGGGTATACTATCAATCCTATTAAGCCATGCGCCAGGGTCTCACACCATGGCACGACATCACCCATGGCACGACACTGGGATGAGATTTCGATCCCATTGTCCTCCTCCAGAATCCGAGCTCGCCATCGCAGTGGTCTCACCCGCACCAGGCAGGGCGCCTTACTCTCCAAACCCTGAGGCCACATCCACTCTGTTCGGCACAATGCCAACAAGTTGAAATTCCATCTAGTTTTCTTCTTGTGATTGTGGTAGAAAACATGTACCAATATGTTGTTTAATAGACTTTCATTTGAAATTAATAACTCCATGAGGAAGAAAAAGAGAGAACCTAAATGGAATAACAATGATGACTATATTCTGTACTTTGCATTGCATCAACAAGGGCTCATTGAAGAAGCAAGTTACCAAGAGAGAGGAGTTCATTATCCATTTCCAAAAAATATGGGAACAAATCCATGAGGGATTGAATGCAAATACGCAAAGAGAATCTAGATCCATGTCATCAATCATCAATAGGTGGCACATTCTAGTGATGTGTTCAAATACGTACACATTCATAATAATAACACTTTCGGCAGTGTTGCTAGCTGTTTGTATGAGTTATTCATTTTATATGATCGTGGCACCTTACTTTCCTGGATAGTAAACTTGAAACTGCAACCCCCCGCATTAACTTTCCCGTGTACCAATCCCCCGCATTAACTTTCTAGGAACCGAACCGAAGAGAGAGATTGCATGTGGGATGTGAAAGGATCATTGGCGGTTGGGCTTGCGGCTGCTGTGTGCATGTGGTCGTCTCGTTTCCACGTGCTTCCCTTGGCATTCCCAAGCCTTCTTTAATAAATGCATGTATTTGTAACAGCTTCCTCTGCCATTCGACGGGACTGAGACCACATGAACACCATCATCCATGCCCGGCAACAAGCAGTAGTATTTGTCGTGGCCTGATCTCCCTGAGGGAGTCGTGCAGATGATAGGTGCCATCTTCCTGTCGACGGACGACTTCAACTACTACGCCGCCTTCCAGGTAGTCTTTAGCACCTGGCACGGATTCACGGAGGAGCGCTTTATACCAGCCAATTGGATTGTTCTAGAGTACCTTTTGTCGGAGGAGTATCAGGTAGACGACACTGCCATCACGTTGCTGAACATGAGAACCAGCCGCCACCTTGAGAAGAAGATTAGTCGGGTTATTCGCAGGTGCTTTCTTGATATTCATTTGTATATGTGCGATCCTATTTTTGCGTTAAACTCCTATACAATATGTTTTTCAAGTTTTATTTCTTGATCTACTTGTTTACCTTGATTGAATCTGTGTCTGTTTACCTTGAATGAATCTCTACTTCTCTCTCTCCCTCTATGTGTCTCTGGAAGATACTTTTACGTCGGTAGCACAACCGTCGGCCTCCTTGTTCTTGGATAGAGGGTGCAGCCGTACAAGACATGGTTGTACAACCCCTTCTCGGGCGCTATCAAGCGCCTGACGGTGGAGATACCGACCGAGAAGGTGGCTTCTATTGTCGTGACGATGTTCCTATCGTTGATGGTGTTTACATTAAACCTTCGTAACACCATCATTCGGTGGGCGGATGAGGGCATGGAGGAAGGTAGTTGCCCGGTCTTTGGTGAAGGGTGGTACACGCCGAATGACTTCGCGGAACTCTGGAGCATGACTTCTCACGCCGGTGATGTTTTTGTTGCAGACAGATATGGGTTTGTCCTTTTGACTATGCCTGGTGCTGCTCATGGAGATGTCCAGATGCAAGGCTTCGCACGGACCCTAAAGATGCATGCCACCGGCGCAGGCCCTGTTCCGGGCTACCGGTACCCGGAGAATCGTTTTTACCTCGTCAAGTCCGACGGGGAGTTGTTGTTAGTTGTGAGTAGACCTGTCTACAGCGGCAGGCCCATTGTTTACCGGGTTGATACACAGAACCGTGTCCTTCAGCCGGTCAGAGGCATCGGTATCCATGCTCTCTTCGTTACTGACAATCAATGCATCTGCGTCGATAGCGCCATGGTACCCACAGTGCAGGCCGGCAACATCTACTATCCAGACGTATCCCAAATTAGATCTTACAACTTTGAGGCTCTTGCATGGGAAGAGGAGCCAAGGGTTGTCCATGGGTATGGAGTAGGAGGACTATGGATAAATGACGTCCTTTCGAAATCGATCAATTGCTGGCAGAATATTGCAGAATCGTTGAGCATTCTGAGCTGCAGATGGTGCCACCTTATGGTGAATATGGCACCACCCACTACGATTACTACGACGGCTACCCATCAGATTAGATTGATGGATCATGTGGGTCTAGTCCTGTTTTATTCTCTGTCTATAAATTATGTGCAAGTGCAAGTTGTATGGTGTGACTTTAATACAATGGATGATCTATGTTTCAAAAATATCATGTGTTGTACCGCTTACAATTTCATTGTATTCTATGTACGTTAAGTAATTATAATACATGAGCGATTCAATGCAAATACGCGTAGAGAAGCTCGATCCATGTCATCAATCATCAATAGGTGGCACCTTCTAGTGACGTGTTCAAATACGTAGACATTTATAACAATAACATTGTCGGAAGTGTTACTAGCTGTTTGTATGAGCTATTCATTTTATATGATCGTGTCATCTTACTTTCCTGGATAGTAAACTTAAAACTGCAATTAACTTGCAGTGGTTGTTATCCCGAGCAAAAAATTTGGTATACACATGACCCTTGTATGTTCTATGCTGCAATTCTGCTCTTGTGGGTAGGGAAAGAAAAGTTGGGATTCACTGAATATTACGCAGTTAGGCATAACTTAGTCTTACACACATAGTCTTAACTTGTTCTTACACAAATAAGCAAAACAGTCTTACAAAATAACTGTAACTGAGTTTTGACAAAAGAAGCATTTACTTCGTAGAACTAGGGGAAACTAAAGATAAAGATAAAGATAAAGATAAATGGTTCATCTGATCTAGCAGTTGAGCACTAGGTATCTGGAGCTGGTGGCATTGTTAGAACAAACCAGAATGCTGTGTTTAGCCGCGTCTCATTCTCTATCAAATTGTACGACCCCACTGATGAGCCAATGGCAGGCCCCCTCTGTAACAGCCCAAGTTTGTAATATATGAAATAGTACTTAAGCATTCATTGCATCTGTTTAAATCAATAAAAAATTTGCACGTGATCAAGTGTGTGGATCAAAATACAAGTACAAAACCCTAAACCTTAGTCTTTCCCCCTCCCATTGAAACTACATCCGAATGGTGTTTGGATTTTGAAAACTACAAAATAATGGAGCCCAAATGGTTTACAAGGGCCCCTGAATATTTTATAAACTTTATTAAAGTATCTAGTATTTTTGAATTACTTAAAATAGAATTCAAATGAAATTACAAAAGAGAAAACTGAAATCAGAAAAAGAAAAACCATTTCTGGAAAAATAAACAGCAGCAGCCGCAGATGGGCCGTGGCCCATCTCCCTTCTCTCTCTCTCTCTCTTCTCCATGAGCAGCAGCCAACAGCCCAGGTCGGCCCACCCGGGGCCCAGGAGCCGTCCCGGGACCCCTTCGCCTATTTTCCCCTTTCTTCTTCCTCGCCAGAAGGACGCCTCTGTGGAAGTTGCTTGCTGTTTTCGGCACGGTCGTTCCCGCTTCGCCGTGATGACCGCCGCGATGAGATTCGCGCTACCGATGCTGTCATCGTCTATAAGACCCCTCCCGCCGCCAGAACGAACCCTAAACCTTATCTCTTCCCCATTTATTCCCCTCCACCGAACCCTAGCTCGTCGGAGCTTTGGGTTATCGTCGTTCCCCACCTCCCCTCGCCATTCCGAGCTAGCTGGGGTGACCGTCGTGGTCAACTAGTTTGATTGCCCTAGCCGGCGCTCGCCGAATCCTTCTCCTTCGCCGTAATCGACACCACCCGCCCGACATCAGTCACCGTCTTCGCCACCGATTCCGGCCTCCTTGAGCCTCGTCATCGCCTTAGTTCGCTTCGTGGTGAGCTTCTGGTCCGTAAGGACCCTCTCCCTCTTCCTCCCGTGCTTTGTGTTGCCGTGCCGACGAACGCCGCCGCCGCTTGCCGTCAGATGTCGTCGTTGCCGAAGCTCTGGTTGCCAAAACAAGGCGGCGCCGCCACTATAAGGTCGGCTGCGCCATACTGAGCCAGATGCATGTTTCCCTATTGTCCCGCGAGCCCCTAGTCGCCATAACCACACGCACCTGAGCCGCCTCCGCCGTCGAGCCTACGTGGCCACGACGTGGAGCTGCGTGGCTATGAGGTGGCCTTGGGCAAGGTTTGCCACGGTGGCAAGCCTACGTGGCCCTGGGGCCCTGTCGTCAGTCACTAGGGTTAGATCTGCCTCAGTGAGAAAGTTTTAGGGCGTGTGTTGACGTCATAATGATGCAGTAAATCAATTTAAATTGTTTTAATAATTTCATAAAAGGTTTAAATATTGTAAAATCAATAACTAATTATTTATAAGTTAGAAAAATATGTATAAAAATCAAAATGTTCAGAAAAATGAGACCTATATAATTACACCATAATCATGCATTGCTAATCAACTTTCATGATAAGTTTAATTAGAAAAACATAGTAACCCCTCACAGGTGATTCCGGAGTTTCCCCGAGTTAGGGTTTTCACCCCTCGGAACCCTGTTTAAACTGTTAAGCATGCCTTAGGGTTTCATTTCAATGCAATTTAACTTTTCATATCATCATTCATGCTTGAGCATTGCATCGATGACATGTATTGATTGTCGCCTTTCTTTCCGGTATTGGTCCTTCGCGATAGGATCCAAGCCTGAGGCTGAAGTCAACGACACCGAAGGTCCATATCTGTCTACTGAAGGACAAGGCAAGCATAGCCTCTCATTCTAAACCTACTTTTACAAAGTATATTACTTTCTCGCTATGATGCACACGATTCCAATGTGGTCTTTTTCCAGTAGCTAGGGTTACCTATCTACTGCACAGTTCCCTTTTGTAGCCTTATACTCCTGATCCACTGCTCCTAGCATACCTAGGTGTGGCATCTGAGCATTGCTAGAGCTTTTATGACCGACAGCTTAGCCATGCTTACTAGTACCGTCTGATACATTCATATGATGATTCGGAGGTGCCGAAGAATCTAGAAAGATAGGAGGTGGAGGTATCATCAGTGGAGACAAAATAAATATGCTAAGGCTTGTATGGGAGGCCACGTTGGGTGTGGTTTTTGTAGTCCCATGCTCGCCACCACTAGGAACTAAGTTCTTACCTTTGGAACCAAGACGAGCGTACAGCCACACGGGGCCTGGACAACCCCTCGACTAACTAACTTGCCTAGTAGATTCCATGAGTCACATAGTTCGGGCTTTCCATTTGGCATACGCATTGAAAACATTTTTGAAAGAGGAGGTGATGGAGGTGCATCATAACAGGTAGGGAAGCGTGGACCGGGTTGCTTGGGGTAGATAGCCCCCCTGGTAAACCAACCTCGCCTCACACCTTTAAGTACCGGCTTCGGGATTTGACCCGTTACGGCGGAACCATACTTATTGCGTGACTCATGGTCTCGGCAAAAGCAAGGTAAAGGTCGTGGTCAACCACCCTCTGTCGGCCTTCCAAGGAAGAGGGCTAATAATTGGGCATTAAGAGTCGGTTGGTATGTGTGGTTAAAGTTGTACACCCCTGCAGGGTTAGATCTTTTCAAAAAGCCGTGTTCATGGTTATGAACGACTTGGCTATCGGACTTAAGATCATAGATAACATTAACCACTATAAAACTTGTTGATCCACGTGTGCTTAAGGATGCTTCCTATGGGTCGAGGGGGTGATCCTACATAGGAGGTTCTGATGAAGCTGATGGTTATCAAGATGTGATGAACAAGATGAAGAAGTCGTTATCTTATCCCTTTTAAAAGATTCTGAGTAGACGAGCCTCTTCTCTCTCTTGTTTACAAATAAAGATTGCTTTCTGGAAAAGTAAATCCAGAGAAAGCTTTTCGAGCCAGAGCATGTAGATACTAGGTTATCTAAGTCTTGCGGAGTACATTCTCGTACTCAGCCTTGCGCCATTTTTTTCTACAGATGATCTATTTGCAACTGAAGGTGGCTTCTACGTTGACATCGACGAGTAGTTGGGGGTCCTAGGTAGCAGCCCGAGTACTATGGGATGGACGTCGCTTCTGTTTATGGCCTCTTAGGCCTTTTGCTAAGTTGTTGTGTAGAACAACAAATTTGCTTTCGCTGTGTGATGTAATGTTGGGTCTATGACCTATGGTTTGTAATAACTCTAATATCTTACTCTGCTAAGAGTTTAAACTTATGTTGTTGAATTCCTGAGTTCTGTAAAGTTACCGAATCATACTATGATCTTCTATGATTGGAGTTGAGCTTATCTTAGATGTGATCTAAGGTTAGTTTAACCCTGATTCTGGGGGTGTTACAGGTTTTGGTATTAGAGCAGGACTGCCTATAGGAAACCCTTTTATTGGTCGATGTTGAGTCTAGAAGTTGACAAAACTATATGAAAGTTAAAAATTATTTGCAGAAACTCTAACTAGGATTCTTTTTACTCCTTCTCCGGTGTGTTTTCGATGCTGGAGATTTCTTACCCTATTTGGTTTGAAAAGGTTTTCATTCCTTATCTCATATCTCAAAACTTTTAGGATCGTAGTTTTGGGGTTGTTTTTCTGAAGTACTCCGTACTTGGTTGCTATTCTCAGAGTTCCAAGATATCTCAGTTTTGATTGGTATGTAACATCTTAGCATTCCATTGTCATGGTTTGTAAGTCAGCTGGTTAGTGTATACATTAGTATGCTTTGATACTACCATGCTTGATAAGATGATACGTTTATATCAAGTACTCGTTGTTCATCTTTCCGTCTTGTTCTTTTGAATCCCCTGTCTAACCCTTTCTCTTTGTTCTTCCAGGATGGGTGACACCTATCGTGCCCGTACCCATGCTCATGCATGTGGTGCTACAAATGAGGGTGAATCTTCCAACCTTCCTCCACCACCGTCCATGGTTCAACTCATGGCCATGTACGAAAACAATTGTGCTAACAACATGAGGCTCCTTGAAAGGATTGAGCGCAACACTATCGACGCCAGAACAATCAATTTGGTATCAAGGACTTCACACGTCTCACTCCGCCAGTTTTCAGCTATTCCACTAAGACACTTGATGCGGACTACTCGCTTCGCACCATGGAGCGCAAACTTCAGGTTGGTCATGTTGCTCAAGCTGATTGGGTGACTTTTGTTGCCTATCATCTGGAGGGAGCAGCTAACTCCTGGTGGGAAAATTTCTTAGCTATGAAAGAACCTCAACATGTTGTTTGTGGCAAGAGTTCACTGAAGCCTTCCGAGCTTACCATATTCCAGAGGGTTTGATGGATCAGAAGAGGGAGGAGTTCCTCAAGGTGAAGCAGGGCACTGGTTCGGTGTGTGAATACCAGCGCAATTTCAATCGCCTTTCCTGCTCTTCGACTAAAGAGGTCTCCACTGATGTTAAGAATCAAGCTTTGTTCTGCAAGGGACTGGATCCTGAGGTTCGCCATGATATCCATCTCATGGACTTTGGTAACTTCCAAGGTCTTGTCAACAAGGCTATGAAGGTCGAGAGTGGAAAAGTGGAGTATGAAGAAAACCGTAAGCGTCCTCAGGAGGGGTACAATAACGCTGGTTCTAGCAATAAGAAGCGTCGTGTCTTCGTGCCTTACAGTGATGTGCCATGTGCTCCTTACACCCCAAGGTCTTCTGGATATGCTCCTCGTCTGAATGCTACTCCAAACAATGCTGGTGGATCAAATTATCATGTTGCTGGTACTGGATCAGGCCTTATCTGTTTCAACTGTCGTCATCCTGGACACTATGCAAGAGATTGTCCTCAAAAGAGTTCTGCTGAGAAGGCACAACCCCCAAAGAAGAATTACAAGTACCAAGGTGCTGGAAGAGGTCGCCTGAACCATATCTCTGTTGAGGAGGCTCAGGAAGATCCAAGCGTCATCATGGGTACGCTTCGTATCAATCAAATTCCAGCTAAAGTTTTGTTTGATTCTATAGAATCACATTCATTCCTATCAGAAGATTTTGCTCAAATGCATGGGATAAGTTTTGAGGGGTTATCTGTTCCTCTGCTAGTTTAGTATCCTGGTTCTAGATGGTGTTCCACCATGGTTAGTCATGGGAATCTAATCGAAGTTGCATTTCAACTTTTCCCCACTTCTTTGATCGCCCTTAAGTCAACTGACATTGACAGCATTTTGGGCATGGATTGGTTGACCCGTTACCAAGCTATCCTCGATTGTACAACCAAGTCAGTGACTCTGACTAGTCCTGCTGGCATAACAGTCAAGTATTGGACCATAGGGTTGCTATCTCCTTCAGCTGTTTCTATCCCTGAAGCGGAGTTGTATGCTCTTGAAGTTCTACCTCTGTTAGAGATTCAAGATGTTTCCGTGGTTTGTGAATTTCTGGATGTCTAAATAGTCGTTAGAAATTCAGTAGTTGCAGCATGAATAAATGGATAGATTCCATGAGCAATAAAATTCACTAGTTGCAAAAATGCAGTACTTGCAAGATCGCCACTATAATAAAATATGGGACTACGACTATTTAGACAATGCAATACCATATCCTGAATAAAAATTGAAACTACAAAAATTTAGTAAATCCAAGGTGAACACTCTGAAAGTTATATAGTCATAATTCATTTGGTACTAACAGAATTCAGTAAATGCAATATGAGCATATGGAAAGATTGCAGTACTTGCGAGAACAACATTTGAGCAAGATATGGGACTAAGACTGTTTAGTAAAGGAAAGATCAACTGATTAAAATCATACAAGTGACCATTAAAAGTAAGAAAACCCTGAAAGTGGTAAACTAAAGAGATCAGATCTACAAACCAGGAGTAGTGGTAGACGAGGACGTGTTTCATCATTGCCAGTTGAACAACGGAGACATCATTTCCATACTCTTCCTCCTTCTTGGTGTAGTCGAGGTCCCATCCGACAAACTTGTCCTCGTCTTTCTCAAGCCATTCCTCGTACATCCCCAGGACTCACACAATTGTATCCTCCTCGTTGGTGTATAAGACATGTATCTTTCTATTGCCATGGCAGTGAAGCTTGTCTCTCGAGTGTAACCTTCCATGGCGGCAAGGAGTAGACAGAAAGAACAATAGATGGGATGCAGAAAATAGAGGACGGGAGTAAGAAGAAGGCTTTTAGCGAAACAAGGGAAGGCTAGAACCGTTGCTGCGATTTAGACGTCCTTGTGGAGAAGCATAGCGGCGGTAAGGAGAATACAGAAAGAACAATAGATGGGAAGCAGAAGACAGAGGACAGGAGGAAAAAGAAGAGGGCTTTCTTCCAAACAGGGGATATGCTTGAACCGTCACTGCTATTCAGATGTACTTGTAGAGACGCCTGGCGGTGGCCGTTCCATCTTTGGAGTAAACTAATATTTAAAAGGAGCCTTCATTAAAAAGAGTAATATCAAGGATATATGCCTCTTGTGCTGTCACGTCAATTCACGCTATCGGTTGTTTAGTCTTGTCCATTGCGTCACCTATAGCTCATGTGATCTACATCAGTACTTATCATGTTTCAAATCCTCCCATGAAATTTAATTGCGCATACACAGGTCTCGTCCGCGTAGAAGGCAAGGAAGGGGGGTCGTAATTAGTGAGGGTGGGCACGGGGACCGTCTAAAGTGAAAAAATTAATCTTAAGGGGAATGTAGGGTCCCACCTGTCAGCGAGTCAAGGTTAGCACGTGCAAAAGTGAGTACGTTTTACTTGGATCGTGCATGGACAACCTTGATTGCATTACATGCAAGTGGCACAGAACCAATTTCATCCAGCGCTAGCGTCGCCATATAAGAGAATCACTAGCAATGCAACTGCCACATGGAAATATGGAATGATGCACCAGTGTGACAAAAGCTGCATCACCACATCCATTGGAGCATACATATGGTCGTGTGGATAATTGTGGTTTTGTAAATAATACATGAAATGACTCTGAGGACTCCATGTGTCAAACCATGTCCAGAAATCCCCAGAAAGCCCCTGGAATGGAATCGCCACATAGATTGATGCACCGATGTGACAAAAGTTGCATCCACACATCAACTTGAGTGTGTTTTATCATGTGGATCATTGTGGTTCGGTAAAGAGCACATGATACAACTCTAGGACACCATGTTATCAAACCATGGCCAGAAATCCCTAGAAAGCCACTGGAATGCAGCTGCCGCATGGAATGATGCACTAGTGTGACAGAAGTTGCATCACCACATCCATTGTAGTGTGTATGGTCGCGTGGATCACTGTGGTTTTGAAAAGAACATATGCAGATGACTCTTGGGACTCCATGTGTCAAACCATGGTCATAAATCCCAGAATGCCCCTAGAATGCAACTATCACATCGAGCGATGCACCAGTGTGAAGAAGTGGCATCACCATTTGTGGGTGTGTGGTCGTGTGCATAAAGGTGGTTTGGAAAAGAACACATACAGTGACTATATGTACTCCATGTGTCAAACCATTGTCAGGAATTCCCAGAAAGCCCAAGCATTACCACTGCCACATGGAGTGATGCACCTGTGTGACAGAAGTAGCATCCCCACATCCACTTGAGTGTGTGTGATCATGTGGATGAAGGTGGTTTCGTAAAGAACATATGATAGGACTCTAGGGTCACCAGCTGTCAAACCATGGCCAGAAATCCCTAGAAAGCCACTGCAATACAGCTGCCGCATGGAATGATGCACCGGTGTGACAGAAGTAGCATCACCACATCCATGTGTGTGGTTGCTTGGATCATTGTGGTTTTGAAAAGAACATATGCAAATGACTCTGGGGACTCCATGTGTCATACCATGGTCATAAATCCCCAGAAAGCCCCTAGAATGCAACTGCCACATCGAGTGATGCACCAGTGTGAAGAAGTTGCATCACCATTGGAGGGTGTGTGGTCATGTGCATCAAGGTTGTTTGGAAAAGAACACATCCAATGACTATATGTACTCCATGTGTCAAGCCATGGTCAGGAATTCATAGAAAGCCCCTGCATTGCCACTACCACATGTAGTGATGCGCCGGTGTGTTAGAAGTTGCATCCCCACATCCACTTGAGTGTGTGTGGTCATGTGGATGAAGGTGGTTTGGTAAAGAACACATGATATGACTCTAGGGACACCAGGTGTCAAACCATGGCCAGAAATCTCCAAAAAGCCACTGCTATGCAGCTTCCGCATGGAATGATGCACTAGTGTGACAGATGTAGTATCACCATCATCCATTGTAGTGTGTGTGGTCGCGTGGATCATTTTGGTTTTGAAAAGAACATATGCGCATGACTCTAGGGACTCCATGTGTCAAACCATGGTCATAAATCCCTAGAAAGCCCCTAGAATGCATCTGGCACATCAAGTGATGCACCAGTGTGAAGAAGTTGCATCACCATTGGAGGGTGTGTGGTCGTGTGCATCAAGGTGGTTTGGAAAAGGACACATAAAATGACTATATGTACTCCATGTATGAAACCATGGTCAGGAATTCCCAGAAATCCCCTACATTGCCACTGCCACATGGAGTGATGAACCGGTGTATCAGAACTTGCATCCCCACATCCATTTGAGTGTGTGTGGTCATGTGGATGAAGGTAGTTTGGAAAAGAACACATGAAATGACTCTAGGGACACCATGTGTCAAACCATAGCAAGAAATTCCTAGAAAGCCACTTCAATGCAGCTCCCACATGGAATTATGCACCAGTGTGATAGAAGTTGCATCACCACATCCATTGTAGTTTGTGTGGTCGCATGGATCATTGTGGTTTTGAAGAAAGACATATGCAAATGACTCCGGAGACTCCATGTGTCAAACCATGCTCATAAATCCCCAAAAAGCCCCTAGAATGCAACTGCCACATCGAGTGATGCACCAGTGTGAAGAAGTTGCATCACCATTGGAGGGTGTGTGGTCGTGTGCATCAAGGTGGTTTGGAAAAGAACACATACAATGACTATATGTACTCCATGTGTCAAACCATGGTCAGGAATTCCCAGAAAGCTCCTACATTGCCACTGCCACATGTACTGATGCACCGGTGTCTCAGAAGTTTCATACCCACATCCACTTGAGTGTGTGTGGTCATGTGGATGAAGGTGGTTTGGTAAAGAACACATGATACGACTCTAGGGTCACCAGGTGTCAAACCATGGACAGAAATCCCCAGAAAGCCACTACAATGCAGCTGCCACATGGAATTATGCACCGGTGTGATAGAAGTTGAATCACCACATCCATTGTAGTGTGTGTGGTTGCATGGATCATTGTGGTTTTGAAGAAATACATATGCCAATGACTTTAGAGACTCCATGTGTCAAACCATGCTCATAAATCCCCAAAAATCCCATAGAATGAAACTGCCACATGGAGTGATACACCAGCTTGAAGTAGTTGCATCACCATTGGATTGTGTGTGGTCGTTTGCATCAAGGTGGTTTGGAAAAGAACAAATACAATGACTATATGTACTCCATGTGTCAAACCATGGTCAGGAATTCCCAGAAATCCCAAGCATTGCCACTGCCACATGGAGTGATGCACCGGTGTGACTGAAGTTGCATCCCCACATCCACTTGAGTGTGTGTGGTCATGTGGATGAAGGTGGTTTGGTAAAGAACACATGATACGACTCTAGGGACACCAGGTGTCAAACCATGGCCAGAAATCCCTAGAAAGCCACTACAATGCAGCTGCCGCATGGAATGATGCACCAGTGTGACAGAAGTAGCATCACCACATCCATTGTAGTGTGTGTGGTCGCGTGGATCATTGTGGTTTTGAAAAGAACATATGCGAATGACTCTGGAGACTCCATGTGTCAAACCATGGTCATAAATCCCTAGAAATCCCCTATAATGCAGCTGGCACATCAAGTGATGCACCAGTGTGAAGAAGTTGCGTCACCATTGGAGGGTGTGTGCTCGGGTGCATCAAGGTGGTTTGGAAAAGTATACATACAATGACTATATGTACTCCATGTGTCAAACCATGGTCAGGAATTCCCAGAAAGCCCCTACATTGCCACTGCCACATGGAGTGATAAATCGGTGTGTCAGAACTTGCATCCCCACATCCATTTGAGTGTGTGTGGTCATGTGGATGAAGGTGGTTTGGAAAAGAACACATGAAACGACTCTAGGGACACCAGGTGTCAAACCATGGCCAGGAATCCACAGAAAGCCATTGCAATGCAGCTGTCACATGGAATTATGCACCGGTGTGACAAAAGTTGAATCACCACATCCATTGTAGTGTGTGTGGTCTCATGGATCATTGTGGTTTTGAAGAAATACATATGTAAATGACTCTGGACACTCCATGTGTCAAACCATGCTCATAAATCCCCAAAACGCCCCTAGAATGCAACTTCCACATGGAGTGATACACCAGTGTGAAGTAGTTGCATCGTCATTGGAGTGTGTGTGGTCGTGTGCATCAAGGTGGTTTGGAAGAGAACACATATAATGATTATATGTACACCATGTGTCAAACCATGGCCAGGAATTCCTAGAAATCCCCTGCATTGCCACTGCCACATGGAGTGATGCACCGGTGTGACAGAAGTTGCATCCCCACATCCACTTGAGTGTGTGTGGTCATGTGGATAAACGTGGTTTGGAAAAGAACACATGCAATGACTCTATGGACTCCATGTGTCAAACCATGGCCAGAAATCCCCAGAAAGCCACTGCAATGCAGATGCCAAATGGAATGATGCACCGGTGTGACAGAAGTTGCATCACCACATCCATTGTCATGTGTGTGGTCATGTGGATGAAGGTGTTGGGCCACGCGGAGATAAAACAAAACTTTTTCCTCTAACGTGGTGATCCCAAGATCTAGCTGAGGTAGAAGGCCACGAGGTTTACCACTAGACGCGCAGTTGCGGATTACTGATGAAGCGCGTCAGTTGATGCAGCGCAGTCCTTTGCGATCCGATCGTCCTGTTGCTGATCGTACAACCCCTCTGCTGGTATCCACACGTGCAAGGAGGAGCGCCAGCGGCGAACTGCTAGATTCATTACGGTGGCAGGACTGCCGTGGAGCTAGGGTTTCCAACACATGGAATGACCTAACCAAACAACGATTAACCTTTCTGGGTTACGGTGCTCCACTATATATAGGGAGTGAACGTGGGATCTGCTCGCGCGGCCCATTCACTAAAGCCCATATAATATTAGTAATCGTGAGTCCAACTCACTAACTCAGTCCTAATCCGGCTTGGGTCCAACCCAACCAGATTTCCGGCCCAGATCCAATTCGAACTTGCTCCCACTCTTAAGTGTGTGACCCCGCAGGCTCATGGCTACTTGGACACGATTGGAGTCCGACTCTCAATCGACCAGTCGGTAGAGGCTCCTAGCAGAACATGCCGACTCCCAAGTACCAAAGAGTCATGAAGACTTTCCTTTCCAATGCGACTTACGTCCGAGTCCCTTTTGCCTCACGATATACCTAGTAAGACTATAGGCTAATATTTGTCATCCCTTAAATAGTCTGACTCTCTTCTCGATCCGAGATAAGTGATTCACCCGACTAACTCTTAGTCGATCGCCTCGGTTAACACTTAACTGAGTCGTGCATGTCCATGCTTTCCGAATCATATCTCATGAGAGGGCCTAGAGAATATCTCTCCAAGTGGAGGGGCAAAATCCCATCTTGGTTATTCACATCACGCAGCTTGATTCTCAGTCGACCCAAACCCTGCCTTTATAACTGCCCAGTTATGGATCAGCATTTGACAGAACCTAAGTCGGTGATCCTTAACTCGGACTATGCAATAACCTCAGGTCTAAGGATTACATTGATTGAGATATACAAATGACAACTTGTTCGTTGTACCTCAATATGGGTCAATCCGACTCGCTAAACTCTTTAGTCGAATCTGTGTAAGTCGGAATGGCCTCTCCATGCCCATGACAAGTGGAACCGAGTCATCAAGCCAACTTTCACATTGATCTATGTTATGTGTCCAGCACAACCTCAATGACCAAGGACATTTAGTACAAACAACATGAATGTATAGTTCCACAACCGAATCACATATTCAATGATACACATCAGATGTTTATACAAGGACAACTTTATATCTTTATGAATACAATGGGAAATCTCATCATACATGATTGCCTCTAGGGCATATTCCCAACAGTCTCCCACTTGCACCAGAGTCAATCTTCCGACATCACATGTCTAAGCATCTAATGCCCATGGCTCTCAGGTGCGCCTCATGCTTTGGTTGTGGTAATGGATTTGTCAATGGATCCGCAATATTTGCATCCTTGTGTACCTTGCATAACTTGATATCACCCTGATCCACGAACTGGCGAATCAGGTGGTACCGCATGAGTATGTGCTTGTTCTTCTGGTGTTGTCTAGGTTCCTTGGCTTGTGCAATAGCACCATTGTTGTCACAATACATGTCTAACGGATTGGACGAGCCCTGAACCACACCAAGATCCATGAGGAAATTCCTCATCCAAACAGCTTCCTTTGCTTCCTATGAGGCGGCAATATTCTTAGCCTCTGTTGTAGATGCAGACATAGTCTCTTGCTTGGAACTCTTCCAGCTCACAACACCTCCGTTTATAATAAACACGTATCTGGATTGCGAACGAGAATCATCAGAGTCAGTAAGATAACTCGCATCTGTGTAACCCTTTACACTGAGTTCATCTTCACTACCATAAACCAAAAACATATCCTTAGTCCTTCTCAAGTACTTTAGGATATTTTTAGCCGACATCCAGTGGATTTCTCCAAGATTAGCCTGGTATCTGCTCACAACACTTAGAGCATATGAAACATCCGTCCTAGTACAAATCAAGGCATACATGATGGATCCAACTGCAGAAGCATACAAAATCACACTCATCCGACTTCGCTCATCAGTTGTCGAAGGACACTGAGTCTTTCTAAGTTTTACATCATGGGACATCGGTAAGAACCTCTTCTTAGACAATTCCATGTTGAACTTCTTCAACACTTTTTCCAAATAAGTACTCTGACTCAATACAATGAGTCTCCTTGATCTATCTCTATAGATCCGGATTCCGAGGATGTATGTTGCCTCACCCAAGTATTTCATTGAGAAACTCCTTTCCAATGATTCCTTGGTTTCTTGCAACATCTGGACATCATTTCCAATTATTTAAAATGTCATCCACATATAAGATTAGAAAGTTTACTTTGTTACCACTAAACTTCTTGTATAAACAAGAATCATGATCACTCTTGATGAAGCCAAACGATTTGACTACCTCATCAAAGCGAATATTCCAACCCATAAATGGATTTCTGAAGTTTGCACACCTTGTCGGCATTAGCCGGATCGACAAAACCCTCGGGCTGTATCATATACACGTCCTCGGTTAAATTTCTGTTAAGGAAAGCCGTTTTGACATCCATCTGTCATATCTCATAGTCAAAATAGGCTGCTATAGCTAACATGATCCGAACTGATTTAAGCATCGCTACGGGCAAGAAAGTCTCGCCGTAATCAACTCCTTGAACTTGTCAGAACCCCTTCGCTACAAGGCATGCTTTATAGACGGAAACATTTCCATCCATATCAGTTTTCTTCTTAAAGACCCATTTGCACTCGAGGTCTCTTGCACCGTCTGGCAGATCAACCAAGTTCCAAACTTGATTTTCATCCATGGACTTTAACTCGGAAATCATGGCTCCAAGCCATGACTCGGAATCAGATCCCACCATCGCTTCCGAATAATTTGCTGGCTCATCACTGTCTAACACTAACACATCACGAACACTTCGTAATCTTGCCGATCTTCGTAGAACAGGTGCTGCTGCCGGCTCAGCTTCCACGACCGGCTCAATCTCCAAGGTTTTTGCCGACTCGCTTCTAGACGGTTCCTCTCGAATTTCTTCGAGCTACACCGTGCTCCCACTTACTCCCCGACTGAGAAACTCTTTCTCAAGGAAGACACCATTCCGAGCGACAAACACTTTTCCCTCTTCTCGGTTGTAGAAGTAGTAACCCAAGGTTTCCCTCGGATACCCCACGAAAATACACTTATCCGACTTGGCTGTAAGCTTGTCCGACTGTAGTCGCTTGACAAATGCTTCACAACCCCAAATCTTAAGAAAAGACAAACTCGGCTTTTCGCCTGTCCACATCTCATGCGGTGTCTTCTCTATCGACTTTGATGGTACTCTGTTTAGTGTGAACGCCGGTGTTTCTAGACAATAACCCCAAAATGATAAAGGCAGATATGTCCGACTCATCATTGACCGTACCATGTCCAACAAGGTCCAATTCCGCCTTTCCGAAACACCATTCCTTTGTGGCGTTCCTGCGGAGTAAGTTGAGGAACTATTCCACAACTTTTCAGCTGGTCATCAAACTCATGGCTCATGTACTCGCCTCCTCGGTCTGACCGAAGAAACTTTATTTTCTTGCCGAGTTGATTCTGTGCTTCATTATTGTAACTACCTCAGTGAATTACGCTCCTAGATACAAGCCTGGATGAGCGGAAATGGTTGAAATAGTACGGTGGGGCCCAAAAGCCACTCACGGGTAGACCTTTCGGCCGTCCCAACCATTTCCAGTCATCGGGACAAGTACGGGCGGCGTAATCGGCAGGCGAAGGGATCAACTACATACACAAATGAGTATGTATGCAAGCCACCATACAATAGTACATCAGAGCCATACCATCTAAAAAGAAAGGAAATATAGCAACGCCATATGGCAAGATTCAAATGACCTAGATAGATATAATAGGTTAGGATATTTCCTCATACATCACACATCACAGTATCAGGCGGAAGCGGCAAACAAGGTCCGAGTACGGATAAGAAGCAAATCGGCATAAGATGCCCAGAAATAAGCACATCCCGCCCACAGATCTCACGGATCCCCGTTCCCGGAATCTCTACACCGAACGATCGTTGCCCACATCATCAGCCTCCTCCACCCAGTATCCATCTTGTGAGTGTACCTGTTCATCTGAATCAAATAATTTATCGTGTGAGACCCTAGGGGTACTCAGCAAGTATTTATGCCTCTAAAGGGGACACAACCTGGGGTGACGCAATTGCAGCAAAAGATAAACCCTAACAATTCTATAGATACTCGCTAACCATCCGCCTAACCAAAGATAGACGGATGTCCGTGAATTAATGACAACAGTTAAAACAGTAATAGCCACAGATCCATCCTCCGCCCCGCTTACCAACGAGGAAGCGGACGAACAACCCCCCATCCGTTGGCAATTTTATTAGCCATTCCATGAGTGTTGCACTATTTACTAGTCAATTACTTAGTCAAAATAAAAGCGGTACTTTAGTTATGCTTGTCTATGTTCGAGAAACTGTGCTCCAAGTTGTCCATAACCGCGGACACGGCTTTCAGAAAGTTTTACCCTGCAGGGGTGCACAAATAGCAACACACACTCGATCAACCTCGGAAAAACCAAATCAAAACCCAACGAGGCCTTCACGACAAAGCAATCACAGGATTCAGAAATATTTCAGGGGGCCACCCCTTGGAGTACACCCGCAACGAAACTGGACGGCTCCGAGACGGACTCAAGGTTTGTGGGGCCGGCTGTAAACGACTGGGAACCCGAAAACTCGGTCTTGTCGATACCGCGAAAACGGGTCACCATCCTAAACAGTACAGGTGCTCCTCGCACAATCGTAATAAAGCAGTAAAGCATGGCATAAGTACAGGATAGTAAATAAAACCTCAAACTAGTTTGTGGCCCCAAGAAATAAGAAAGGATCAAGCTCTGGCTCAGGGGGGTCCCATAAGCCTCCCGGATGTGGATAGCGCGAATATTCAAGGAACAGGTTTCAAGTACTCGGGGTCCTACGGGACACAAGTGAGCAGGAAAAACCAAATAGCAGATATTGCTCACCGGTGCCACTTTCATTAGTTATCCCATTACTACTCAGGTTAAGTTGTTTAGGTACCTCGTTATCCATCAGACTCTCACAAACCCTACACATGCTGTTCTACGACTCGCATGGCTCAAACAACTCCTGTAGTAATGGCTCATGGGATGGAGGAACAAGCTTGGTGGGGTTTAAAAGTAAAGGCTATGCAATTGTTGGGATTCAGTTTAATGCAATCGCGACTCAATGATGCAAGAATAATATAGAGGCAATAGGTATTGTATGTATGCAAGCATGTGGTAGTGCTTGCCTGGCAACTCAGTTGAAGCGAGAGACGGATCTGGGTAGTGCTCCTGGTTCTCTTGATATATCCCCTGCTCAATGTCTATTCGAAGAAGAACCAAACAAACAAGGACCAACATAAATAAAGTGCACAAGCATAGGAATAAAATGCGTCAAGCAAACAATCATGCCATGATGAATGATGCACAAGTTGCATGGCAATAATGTAGCATGGCATGGGTGAGGTGTAGAATACAAGAAATAACATTTTTATAGAGTTTTGGTCACATTTTATTGTCATATTAGTTGCTGTATACTATATATTTATATGATGCATGCTGCAATTGAAGTCATGGATAGCATAAACAGAAAGGTCTCGTCGAGCTGATCATTTTAGACATATCATTTGTTAAATTTGGAGTTATTAATCAAAAGTTATTAATTAATTAAGGTGAGGGGCATTTTATGTAATTTTACTCAACTTGGAAAATAAAGTGCTCAAATGACATTTTGGATGGAATATTTGTAATCCTCACATTTTTCTGACTAAGAAACATATATCATATGTTAAATTTGGATTTATAATTTTAAAGTTATTTGAAAACAGATTCAATTTTGAATTTGAAATAAATTTGGAAAAGATTTGAATTAAAACGGATAGACAGAAAAGTTTTGTTACCTAGCCCAGAGCTAGCCAGAGACAAAGACAGATGGAGCCATGCTGACTGGACGACACAGGCGCACAGAATTACTTTTGCCACCGCGAGCTCGTCTAGCTTTTGAGACTGACAGGCGGGCCAGAGCGACCTCGGGGCCAGACGCGCGCGCGGCCAACGCGTGCTGGACACATGGGCAAGCCGGGGCGCGGGGGGGGATCGGTTCGTGATGGACTGGGTTTTCCGGGGGTTAACTTGCAAAGAGGTAACGAGGCTGGCAGGTGGGGCCGCGGGGACCGCGGGTTTAGGCGGGAATTACTACAGGGGCCTAACCACAAAAGCGTCATCGGCTGCTGCTGCGCTGCTGACGAAACCGTCCCTGACGGTGGCGGATCCGGCCGATCTTCGTCGACGGTGGCGACGAATCCACTGGGAGAAACGCGATGCGGCTAAAACGAAAGTTGAAGAGGGGACATCGGGCTACAAGTCTCGTTCAGCGATCTAACGCAGAGGAGGGCTACAGCGCGCGGGGTAGGTCGAGGAACAGGCGGACGGGAAGCGGCTGCAGCTGCTGCCGCCAGAGCGCGACGCGCGGCGCGCGCAGAGCGCTCGACGGAAGGTGGCGGCGATGCAAGGCGAGAGGGGGAGGGAGACGATGTCTAGGGGGAAGAGGGGCTCACCAGCGACCGACTGGTGCAGCTAGCGGGCTCGGGGTAGCATCGATCGTCGGCGAGGCTGGCGCCGGCGAAACTAGGGTTTGCGTCGGCTCGCGTCGGTGTCCGGCGCTCCTGGGCCTTCTCCTCCGCGTTGGCGTGTCCAGGGCGTAGCAGGGTTTCCTTGTGGTCTTCCCCGACAGCCTGAAACGCCACGCCTCCGGCTGGTGTGGCTAGGGAAGGTGGAGGCCGATGGTGGCCGCTGTAGAAGGTAGACGGTGGCGAGGGAGAGAGAAGGAGGAGGGCTGGCGAGGCAGGGCCTCTGGGGAGATCTGGGAGAGGCCAGAGGGTCGGGAGGAAGTAGATAAGGATGGGGGAGCTGAGGATGGCATGGGGGAGGGGAAGGTGGCTTCGGCCACCTTTTTCCTCTCCTTCACATGCACGGCATGGGGCCAGGGGAGGGGGTAGCTAGGCAGGGAGAGCTGGGTGAGAGGCTGCCAGGTGGGCCAGGGAGGAGGGAGCTCGGGGTGGGGCAGGTCAGGCAGAGGGAGAGCAAGAAAGGAGAGGGGGTTGGTTTTCGGCTAGGGTTAGATGGTTTGGGTAGGAGAGAGAGAAGAGAGTAGATGGAGGTGGGGCCAGGGAGAGGGTGGATGTGGACAAGCATGGTGAGAGGGAGAGAGAGGTCGAGAGAGAGAGGGGGAAACTTGGGGTCTAGGTTTAGGGAGAAGATCATGAGAGAGGGGGTTAGAGAGAGGGGGGTAGGGTTTAGCTAAGTTAGATTTGGTGGCCAAACAATTGATCTCACCTTTTTAGTTAAAACCCAAACAACACCAAAACAAAAAAATAGAGGGAAAGGGGTAGATGGTGCCCATATTGCATGTGACATGCAATGCCTCCATGATGCATGTAGGCAAGCAATGGGGCATGCAAGGGAAGGTGAAAAAGGAGGAAAGTGAGGAAAAGAGGTATAGAGGGAGATGATCCACTTAAACTTCAAATGGAACCAAAGATGACCAAAGATGGTGATGGTTGCATGGGACATGCATTACATTTAATGCACTCCCTAAGAGATTGGTACAAGCTTGCATGGGCCATGCATAAGCATTAAATGCCATGTTTCAATCTTGTGAAAACAAAACAGTCATTCCAGGCATTCATACATATGCATTCCAGAAATATGGAACAAGCCAAGCAAAAGGATTTAGAATTGGATCCATCCAACCCACATGAGCTAGAAATAAAATCCAAAGAAAATTACAAGCTCATAGGTTATGGCATGGGGGAGGTGTAAGGTGGTGACAAAGAAAAAGGTGGTGGAAAAGAATAAGAGATATGCCCCCAACTCAACTTGGGCATTTCAACAATATATTACGAACCAAATACAATATCAAGAGGCAAATACAATTAATAATGCATATGAGATAAAAACCAAAACACCAAAGGTTTTATATGATGCTCAAATGCAAGGTGGCATGATGACATGAGCATGATAACATGATGAGGAAACAATTATATGTAGGAAGTGGCCATTATATTACTAGATCAAGTAGCATTACAGTTGTTAGACAAATGGGATGCTACAACTCTCCCCCACTAAACAGGAATCTCGCCCCGAGATTCTAGGAAGAAGAAGAAGACACAAAGAGGGTAGGATAGTTGGCACGGAGTTCATCTTCACGCTCCCAAGTGGCTTCATCGACAGAATGGTGCGACCACTGCACCTTGCAGAACTTGATGGACTTGTTGCGAGTCCTTCTTTCTGCGGTCTCAAGGATTTTGGTGGGGTGTTCTTGATAAGACAGGTCTTCTTGGAGATTGATTAGCTCATGGTCCACGGTCCTGCCGGGATCCTTGAAGCACTTATTGAGCTGAGAGATGTGGAAAACATCATGAACCTTGAGTTTTTCCGGGAGCTCAAGAGCATAAGCAACTTCTCCTCTTCTACCACGAATTTTGAATGGACCGATGTATCTAGGAGCCAGCTTTCCTTTGATACCAAAGCGGTGTGTTCCTTTCATGGGAGTGACACGAAGGTAAACGAGATCACCAGGGACATACACCATGTCCGTGCGCTTCTTGTCATAATTGCTCTTCTGACGACTTTGAGCAATCTTCAGGTTCTCAAGAATGATATGCACCTTCTCCTCCGCTTGAGTTACAATGTCAGGGCCAAACCATATTCTTTCTCCTGCACCTGACCAACCAATCGGAGTTCTGCACTTGCGGCCATAGAGAGCCTCAAATGGTGCCATCTTCAGACTTTTCTGGAAGCTGTTGTTGTAAGAGAATTCCGCATAAGGAAGACATTCCTCCCACTTCATGCCAAAAGAGATGACGCAAGCACGAAGCATATCCTCCAGAATCTGATTGATCCTTTCCACTTGTCCTTGCGACTGAGGGTGGTAAGCAGTGCTAAAGTTCAACTTTGTTCCCAAAGCATTTTGGAAACTCTCCCAAAATTTGGAAGTGAAGATGCTCCCACGGTCTGAACTGATCTCAAGCAGAACCCCATATAGAGAGAAAATTCTGTTGATATAGAGCTCAGCCAACTGAATCCCAGAAATTGTTTCCTTGACGGGGAAGAAATGAGCCACTTTAGAAAGCCTGTCGATGACAACAAAGATTGCATTGTTGCCCTTCTGCGACCTTGGAAAACCAGTGATGAAGTCCATCTCTACTTTCTCCCATTTCCATTCCGGAGGTTTCAATGGCTGTAGAAGACTGAAAGGTTTCTGATGGACAGCTTTCACTCTGCGGCAGACATCACACTCCGAGACATACTTTGCACAATATCGTTTCAAACCAGGCCACCAATATTGTGTTTTCAAGTCCATGTACATCTTTGTGCTGCCAGGGTGGATAGATAGAACAGAATCGTGCGCCTCCTTGAGAACTTGCTCTCTCAAACCCGGGTAGTTCGGAACAAACATCCGGTGTTCAAAGAAAAGCGTGCCTTGATCATCGACGTGGAAGGACTCATACTTCGGAAGCTCAAGTTTAGAGATGATCTTTCTGGTGTGCGGATCACCACGCTGACGAAAGCGAATCTTTTCTTCCAAGAGAGGAGTAGCCAGAAGGTTCAGGAGATGCCCTTGTTCCACAACTTCAAGGTTGAGCTGACGGAATTCCTCGCACAAGAGAGGTTGCTGCTCTTCCATCATGAGGTTGTTGACATAAGCTTTGCGGCTGAGAGCATCGGCCATGACATTAGCTTTGCCCGGTGTGTAGTTGATGGTCAAATCAAAATCATTGATTGCTTCAATCCATCTCCTCTGCCGAAGGTTGAGATCAGGCTGAGTGAAGATATACTTCAAACTCTTGTGGTCAGAAAAGATCTCACAACGGTTGCCAAGCAAGTAGTGCCTCCATAGCTTCAAAGCAAAGACAACTGCTGCTAGCTCGAGGTCATGTGTAGGATAGTTGATCTCATGCGTCTTCAACTGTCGAGAGGCATAAGCAACCACTTGTTTTTCTTGCATAAGGACCGCACCCAATCCTTGCAAAGAGGCGTCACAGAATATCTGGAAAGGCTTAGATGTATCCGGAGGAACCAAGACTGGTGTGGAAGTGAGCTTCTCTTTGAGTGTCTCAAAGCTTGCTTGACATGCAGGAGTCCAAAGGTATTTCTTGCCTTTCTTGAGGAGATCGGTAAGAGGCTTCGCTATCTTCGAAAAGTTCTGAACGAAGCGACGGCAATAACTAGCCAAACCAAGGAAGCTCCGCACTTCTTTGACATTAACAGGAGGAAGCCATTCAACAATTGTCTTCACAGTTTCCGGGTTGACTGCAATGCCCTTGGCAGAGATAACGTGACCAAGATAGGTTACTTGAGGCAGCCAAAACTCACACTTTGAGAACTTTACATACAAGCGGTTCTCACGAAGCTTGTTTAGGACACACCGAAGGTGTTCTTCATGCTCTTCCTTGGACTTAGAATAGACCAGGATGTCATCCAGATAGACCACAACGAACTTATCAAGGTACTCCATGAAAACTGAGTTCATAAGCCTCGAGAAGGTGGCAGGTGCGTTGGTGAGACCGAAAGACATGATTGTGTACTCATACAGGCCATAGCGGGTGGTGAAAGCTGTTTTAGGCACATCTTCCTTGCGAATCTTGATTTGGTGATAACCACTTCTCAAGTCAAGCTTAGAGAACACCACAGCTCCAGCTAGCTGATCGAAGAGATCATTAATCCGCGGAAGGGGATATTTGTTCTTGATGGTTTTAGCATTGAGAGCCCGATAGTCAACACAAAGTCTATCAGTCCTGTCACGCTTCTTCACAAAGATTGTTGGGCTACCCCAAGAAGAAGTACTGTGTTGAATGAAACCCAACTTCTCTTGTTCATCAAGTTGACGTTTGAGTTCAGCCAACTCAGCAGGACCCATTTTATAAGGCCGCTTGGAGATAGGAGCCGTTCCAGGTTCAAGCTCAATTACAAACTCAACCTCACGATCCGGAGGCATACCCGGCAACTCTTCAGGAAAGACATCCGGGTACTCACAGACCACTGGGACACTCTGAATAGCTTCCATAGCATCATCATTCAGAGCCGCCAGAGAGAAAAGCTGGATAGCAGGAGTCAGACTTGGAGAAAAGACTATATGGCCTTCAGGAATCTTCAGAGAAACCGAGCGTTCAGCACAATCAATCACAGCTGCATTTGCCGTTAACCAATCCATGCCCAAGATGACATCAATGTCAGAATTGCCCAGAAGAATTAAGGACGCCGAGAATGAAGAGCCACCAATCTCAATTTGATTACCATGGCTGATATGAGCAGCCCTCATGTTTGAACCAGGAGATAGAACCACCAGACGACGTGATAAAGGAACCCTATCCAGATCCTGCTCTTGTGCAAACTTATGCGAAACAAAAGAATGTGATGCACTAGAATCAAACAAAACTCGTGCAGGGACTGAGTTAACGGGAAGCATACCCATCACAACTCCAGGTGCATGCTCAGCTTGAGCGGCGTTGACACAGTTGGCACGAGCAACAGTAGACCCGGGCTTGGTGTTGATGTTGAGAGCCCGAGGTGGTGGTGCACGAACCATAGGAGAGCTTGCCGCAGATCTTGGAGGGGGTGGAGGAAGAGCTTTGTTTTTCATCGGACAGTTCCAGTTTAGATGCCCAGGGTCTCCACACGTGTAACAAGCAGCAGGGGGACGTGGGGCAACGTAGCCAGGGACTCCGCCAGGCGCTCCAGGGTAGTTGTGGGTGTAGCCCCTGGGAGAGGCAGTGATGAAGTTTGGTGGCCTTGCCGCGAAGCTTGAAGGTCTTGGTGAAGCCGGGAGCGACGGTGGGGTGTTAGGAACCCAGACACGCCGCTTAGAAGGAGCTGACATAGCTGAAGAGCTTGGTGCATCACGGTTGAGTTTCTTTGACTCCTCAAACACTTGCCTACTTGCTTCCTCCTGCAGAGCTGTGTGCTGAAGTTCCAGAAAAGACGCCGGTCTTGCATGTGTGATTGCATATTTAATCAATGCATTGAGCCCTTGCCTGAACCTCTTTTGTTTCTTCTTGTCATCAGATATCTCATCGCCACCATAACGAGAAAGATTCATGAAGTTCCTGATGTAGGTGTTGACATTATCATTTCCCTGCTTGAGATTGAGAAACGCTTCCTTCATCCTCTCCATGACAATTTCTGACAGATACTGCCCTTTGAACGCTCCAGTGAACCATTCCCAAGTAGGCTGAAAACCAGTGCAGTTTGCCTTCAGGTAATTCTCCCACCAGAGACCTGCATCTCCCTTCAGAAGGTGAGTAGCACACTTTACCCACTCTTGCTCAGGAACATCAGCAGTCTCGAGTAGCCTTGACATCTCACGCAACCAATCATCCGCATCCAGTGGTCGATCAAAAACATCAAATTGGCGAGGGTTGAACTTCAGGAAGCTTTTGATGTCTCCTCGCTTGGGAGGTGGAGGTAGTGGAGCAAACTCATTCCTCCGAACACTCTCTTCAAAGCGCTGCTGGTTCTGCTGCATTGCTGCCAAGGCGTTGGCGATGTTTGACAATGCGGACCCCAGTTCCGGTGGAATGTCCTCATCAGAACGGCGTGGTGGAGCCATCCTGTGATTGATATAAAACACAAGTCAGTACTATAATGGAGAATAATAATAATCCAAAATAGTACCAAGATGGAATTAACCAAGATTAAAGGATACAATTTTACTAAGATGATATTAAAATATCAACAAAGTTCAAAGCACCTAGAAGATATTAAGCATATCGCACACGACTGAAAAGGAGTGTGGTACACAAATATATCAAAGAAAATTTTTTCACAAATTTTGCATTAAAATACCAATAGATGCGCAAAATTACTTAACGAATCAAGATTAGTGACTCTACCAATTCAATATACAAAAGCGAATGATAAGAGTAGTGGTATGGTCGCGACTCCATCCCGCACTCAAATCATTACTCCGCACATGAACAAGTGGAACACATATCCTAACCCCTTCTTCTCACGTTGAACCTAAAGATTAGTAACTACGGAAACGAACACCCCAAACAAGATAACGTCGGATAACAAAGAGTAAGACAGATCGCGTCGGTTTGCAAAAGCCTGTCGGTATGGAATGTACCAACAGTTGATAACCAAAAGGCTGATTAGATAACAACTTGGATGCAACAGATAGACAAGGAATTACACACACAAACACACAACCTATGGTACTACAGAAACCCAGAACACGTGAATCCTAGTTTGAAATTTTTAAGAATAGGATTGAAAACGTTACACTTCCTTACCAGAAAAGGGTGGGTGGGTGGGTAAGAAGAAAAGTGGAAGAAGTCCTACTCTCGCGTTTTGTTTTTCCCTAGTATACATAACTACCAAAAATATTTGCTAGACTGACAACGACCATTTGGCTGAGACCCTGAAGGTCGGGATGGCTCTGATACCAATTGTAACTACCTCGGTGAATTACGCTCCTAGATACAAGCCTGGATGAGCGGAAATGGTTGAAATAGTACGGTGGGGCCCAAAAGCCACTCACGGGTAGACCTTTCGGCCGTCCCAACCATTTCCAGTCATCGGGACAAGTACGGGCGGCGTAATCGGCAGGCGAAGGGATCAACTACATACACAAATGAGTATGTATGCAAGCCACCGTACAATAGTACATCAGAGCCATACCATCTAAAAAGAAAGGAAATATAGCAACGCCATACGGCAAGATTCAAATGACCTAGATAGATATAATAGGTTAGGATATTTCCTCATACATCACACATCACAGTATCAGGCGGAAGCGGCAAACAAGGTCCGAGTACGGATAAGAAGCAAATCGGCATAAGATGCCCAGAAATAAGCACATCCCGCCCACAGATCTCACGGATCCCCGTTCCCGGAATCTCTACACCGAACGATCGTTGCCCACATCATCAGCCTCCTCCACCCAGTATCCATCTTGTGAGTGTACCTGTTCATCTAAATCAAATAATTTATCTTGTGAGACCCTAGGGGTACTCAGCAAGTCTTTATGCCTCTAAAGGGGACACAACCTGGGGTGATGCATTTGCAGCAAAAGATAAACCCTAACAATTCTATAGATACTCGCTAACCATCCGCCTAACCAAAGATAGACGGATGTCCGTGAATTAATGACAACAGTTAAAACAGTAATAGCCACAGATCCATCCTCCTCCCCGCTTACCAACGAGGAAGCGGACGAACAACCCCCCATCCGTTGGCAATTTTATTAGCCATTCCATGAGTGTTGCACTATTTACTAGTCAATTACTTAGTCAAATTAAAAGCGGTACTTTAGTTATGCTTATCTATGTTCGAGAAACTGTGCTCCAAGTTGTCCATAACCGCGGACACGGATTTCAGAAATTTTTACCCTGCAGGGGTGCACAAATAGCATCACACACTCGATCAACCTCGGAAAAACCAAATCAAAACCCAACGAGGCCTTCATGACAAAGCAATCACAGGATTCAGAAATATTTCAGGGGGGCACCCCTTGGAGTACACCCGCAACGAAACTGGTCGGCTCCGAGACGGACTCAAGGTTTGTGGGGCCGGCTGTAAACGACTGGGAACCCGAAAACTCGGGCTTGTCGATACCACGAAAACGGGTCACCATCCTAAACAGTACAGGTGCTCCTCACACAATCGTAATAAAGCAGTAGAGCATGGCATAAGTACAGGATAGTAAATAAAACCTCAAACTAGTTTGTGGCCCCAAGAAATAAGAATGAATCAAGCTCTGGCTCAGGGGGGTCCCAGAAGCCTCCCGGATGTGGATAGCGCGAATATTCAAGGAACGGGTTTCAAGTACTCGGGGTCCTACGGGACACAAGTGAGCAGGAAAAACCAAATAGCAGATATTGCTCACCGGTGACACTTTCATTAGTTATCCCATTACTACTCAGGTTAAGTTGTTTAGGTACCTCGTTATCCATCAGACTCTCACAAACCCTACACATGCTGTTCTACGACTCGCATGGCTCAAACAACTCTTGTAGTAATGGCTCATGGGATGGAGGAACAAGCTTGGTGGGGTTTAAAAGTAAAGGCTATGCAATACTTGGGATTCAGTTTAATGCAATCGCGACTCAATGATGCAAACATAAGATAGAGGCAATAGGTACTGTATGTATGCAAGCATGTGGTAGTGCTTGCCTGGCAACTCAGTTGAAGTGAGAGACGGATCTGGGTAGTGCTCCTGGTTCTCTTGATATATCCCCTGCTCAGTGTCTATTCGAAGAAGAACCAAACAAACAAGGGCCAATATAAATAAAGTGCACAAGCATAGGAATAAAATGCGTCAAGCAAACAATCATGCCATGATGAATGATGCACAAGTTGCATGGCAATAATGTAGCATGGCATGGGTGAGGTGTAGAATACAAGAAATAACATTTTTATAGAGTTTTGGTCACATTTTATTGTCATATTAGTTGCTGTATACTATATATTTATATGATGCATGCTTCAATTGAAGTCATGGATAGCATAAACAGAAAGGTCTCGTCGAGCTGATCATTTTAGACATATCATTTGTTAAATTTGGAGTTATTAATCAAAAGTTATTAATTAATTAAGGTGAGGGGCATTTTATGTAATTTTACTCAACTTGGAAAATAAAGTGCTCAAATGACATTTTGGATGGCATATTTGTAATCCTCACATTTTTCTGACTAAGAAACATATATCATATGTTAAATTTGGATTTATAATTTTAAAGTTATTTGAAACAGATTCAATTTTGAATTTGAAATAAATTTGGAAAAGATTTGAATTAAAACGGATAGACAGAAAAGTTTTGTTACCTAGCCCAGAGCTAGCCAGAGACAAAGACAGATGGGGCCATGCTGACTGGACGACACAGGCGCACAGAATTACATTTGCCACCGCGAGCTCGTCTAGCTTTTGAGACTGACAGGCGGGCCAGAGCGGCCTCGGGGCCACACTCGCGCGCGGCCAACGCGTGCTGGACACGTGGGCAAGCCGGGGCGCGGGGGGGGATCGGTTCGTGATGGACTAGGTTTTCCGGGGGTTAACTTGCAAAGAGGTAACAAGGCTGGCAGGTGGGGCCGCGGGGACTGCGGGTTTAGGCGGGAATTACTACAGGGGCCTAACCACAAAAGCGTCATCGGCTGCTGCTGCGCTGCTGACGAAACCGTCCCTGACAGCGGCGGATCCGGCCGCTCTTCGTCGACGGTGGCGACGAATCCACTGGGAGAAACGCGATGCGGCTAAAACGAAAGTTGAAGAGGGGACATCGGGCTACAAGTCTCGTTCAGCGATCTAACACAGAGGAGGGCTACAGCGGGCGGGGTAGGTCGAGGAACAGGCGGACGGGAAGCGGCTGCAGCTGCTGCCGCCAGAGCGCGACGCGCCGCGCGCGCAGAGCGCTCGACGGAAGGCGGCGGCGATGCAAGGCAAGAGGGGGAGGGAGACGATGTCTAGGGGGAAGAGGGGCTCACCAGCGACCGACTGGTGCGGCTAGCGGGCTCGGGGTAGCTTCGATCGTCGGCGAGGCTGGCGCCGGCGAAACTAGGGTTTGCGTCGGCTCGCGTCGGTGTCCGGCGCTCCTGGGCCTTCTCCTCCGCGTTGGCGTGTCCAGGGCGTAGCAGGGGTTCCTTGTGGTCTTCCCCGACAGCCTGAAACGCCACGCCTCCGGCTGGTGTGGCTAGGGAAGGTGGAGGCCGACGGTGGCCGCTGTAGGAGGTAGACGGTGGCGAGGGAGAGAGAAGGAGGAGGGATGGCGAGGCAGGGCCTCTGGGGAGATCTAGGAGAGGCCAGAGGGTCGGGAGGAAGTAGATAAGGATGGGGGAGGTGAGGATGGCGTGGGGGAGGGGAAGGTGGCTTCGGCCACCTTTTTCCTCTCCTTCACGTGCACGGCATGGGGCCAGGGGAGGGGGTAGCTAGGCAGGGAGAGCTGGGTGAGAGGCTGCCAGGTGGGCCAGGGAGGAGGGAGCTCGGGGTGGGGCAGGTCAGGCAGAGGGAGAGCAAGAAAGGAGAGGGGTTGGTTTTCGGCTAGGGTTAGATGGTTTGGGTAGGAGAGAGAGAAGAGAGTAGATGGAGGTGGGGCCAGGGAGAGGGTGGATGTGGACAAGCATGGTGAGAGGGAGAGAGAGGTCGAGAGAGAGAGGGGGGAAACTTGGGGTCTAGGTTTAGGGAGAAGATCATGAGAGAGGGGGTTAGAGAGAGGGTGGTAGGGTTTAGCTAAGTTAGATTTGGTGGCCAAACAATTGATCTCACCTTTTTAGTTAAAACCCAAACAACACCAAAACAAAAAAATAGAGGGAAAGGGGTAGATGGTGCCCATATTGCATGTGCCATGCAATGCCTCCATGATGCATGTAGGCAAGCAATGGGGCATGCAAGGGAAGGTGAAAAAGGAGGAAAGTGAGGAAAAGAGGTATAGAGGGAGATGATCCACTTAAACTTCAAATGGAACCAAAGATGACCAAAGATGGTGATGGTTGCATGGGACATGCATTACATTTAATGCACTCCCTAAGAGATTGGTACAAGCTTGCATGGGCCATGCATAAGCATTAAATGCCATGTTTCAATCTTGTGAAAACAAAACAGTCATTCCAGGCATTCATACATATGCATTCCAGAAATATGGAACAAGCCAAGCAAAAGGATTTAGAATTGGATCCATCCAACCCAAATGAGCTAGAAATAAAATCCAAAGAAAATTACAAGCTCATAGGTTATGGCATGGGGGAGGTGTAAGGTGGTGACAAAGAAAAAGGTGGTGGAAAAGAATAAGAGATATGCCCCGAACTCAACTTGGGCATTTCAACAATATATTACGAACCCAATACAATATCAAGAGGCAAATACAATTAATAATGCATATGAGATAAAAACCAAAACACCAAAGGTTTTATATGATGCTCAAATGCAAGGTGGCATGATGACATGAGCATGATAACATGATGAGGAAACAATTATATGTAGGAAGTGGCCATTATATTACTAGATCAAGTAGCATTACAGTTGTTAGACAAATGGGATGCTACAACTCTCCCCCACTAAACAGGAATCTCGCCCCGAGATTCTAGGAAGAAGAAGAAGACACAAAGAGGGTAGGATAGTTGGCACGGAGTTCATCTTCACGCTCCCAAGTGGCTTTATCGACAGAATGGTGCGACCACTGCACCTTGCAGAACTTGATGGACTTGTTGCGAGTCCTTCTTTCTGCGGTCTCAAGGATTTTGGTGGGGTGTTCTTGATAAGACAGGTCTTCTTGGAGATTGATTAGCTCATGGTCCACGGTCCTGCCGGGATTCTTGAAGCACTTCTTGAGCTGAGAGATGTGGAAAACATCATGAACCTTGAGTTTTTCCGGGAGCTCAAGAGCATAAGCAACTTCTCCTCTTCTACCACGAATTTTGAATGGACCGATGTATCTAGGAGCCAGCTTTCCTTTGATACCAAAGCGGTGTGTTCCTTTCATGGGAGTGACACGAAGGTAAACGAGATCACCAGGGACATACACCATGTCCGTGTGCTTCCTGTCATAATTGTTCTTCTGACGACTTTGAGCAATCTTCAGGTTCTCAAGAATGATAAACCATATTCTTTCTCCTGCACCTGACCAACCAATCGGAGTTCTGCACTTGCGGCCATAGAGAGCCTCAAATGGTGCCATCTTCAGACTTTTCTGGAAGCTGTTGTTGTAAGAGAATTCCGCATAAGGAAGACATTCCTCCCACTTCATGCCAAAAGAGATGACGCAAGCATGAAGCATATCCTCCAGAATCTGATTGATCCTTTCCACTTGTCCTTGCGACTGAGGGTGGTAAGCAGTGCTGAAGTTCAACTTTGTTCCCAAAGCATTTTGGAAACTCTCCCAAAATTTGGAAGTGAAGATGCTCCCACGGTCTGAACTGATCTCAAGCGGAACCCCATATAGAGAGACAATTCTGTTGATATAGAGCTCAGCCAACTGAATCCCAGAAATTGTTTCCTTGACGGGGAAGAAATGAGCCACTTTAGAAAGCCTGTCGATGACAACAAAGATTGCATTGTTGCCCTTCTGCGACCTTGGAAAACCAGTGATGAAGTCCATCTCTACTTTCTCCCATTTCCATTCCGGAGGTTTCAATGGCTGTAGAAGACCGAAAGGTTTCTGATGGACAGCTTTCACTCTGCGGCAGACATCACACTCCGAGACATACTTTGCACAATATCGTTTCAAACCAGGCCACCAATATTGTGTTTTCAAGTCCATGTACATCTTTGTGCTGCCAGGGTGGATAGATAGAACAGAATCGTGCGCCTCCTTGAGAACTTGCTCTCTCAAACCCGGGTAGTTCGGAACAAACATCCGGTGTTCAAAGAAAAGCGTGCCTTGATCATCGACGTGGAAGGACTCATACTTCGAAAGCTCAAGTTTAGAGATGATCTTTCTGGTGTGCGGATCACCACGCTGACGAAAGCGAATCTTTTCTTCCAAGAGAGGAGTAGCCAGAAGGTTCAGGAGATGCCCTTGTTCCACAACTTCAAGGTTGAGCTGACGGAATTCCTCGCACAAGAGAGGTTGCTGCTCTTCCATCATGAGGTTGTTGACATAAGCTTTGCGGCTGAGAGCATCGGCCATGACATTAGCTTTGCCCGGTGTGTAGTTGATGGTCAAATCAAAATCATTGATTGCTTCAATCCATCTCCTCTGCCGAAGGTTGAGGTCAGGCTGAGTGAAGATATACTTCAAACTCTTGTGGTCAGAAAAGATCTCACAACGGTTGCCAAGCAAGTAGTGCCTCCATAGCTTCAAAGCAAAGACAACTGCTGCTAGCTCGAGGTCATGTGTAGGATAGTTGATCTCATGCGTCTTCAACTGTCGAGAGGCATAAGCAACCACTTGTTTTTCTTGCATAAGGACCGCACCCAATCCTTGCAAAGAGGCGTCACAGAATATCTGGAAAGGCTTAGATGTATCCGGAGGAACCAAGACTGGTGTGGAAGTGAGCTTCTCTTTGAGTGTCTCAAAGCTTGCTTGACACACAGGAGTCCAAAGGTATTTCTTGCCTTTCTTGAGGAGATCGGTAAGAGGCTTCGCTATCTTCGAAAAGTTCTGAACGAAGCGACGGCAATAACTAGCCAAACCAAGGAAGCTCCGCACTTCTTTGACATTAACAGGAGGAAGCCATTCAACAATTGTCTTCACAGTTTCCGGGTTGACTGCAATGCCCTTGGCAGAGATAACGTGACCAAGATAGGTTACTTGAGGCAGCCAAAACTCACACTTTGAGAACTTTGCATATAAGCGGTTCTCACGAAGCTTGTTTAGGACACACCGAAGGTGTTCTTCATGCTCTTCCTTGGACTTAGAATAGACCAGGATGTCATCCAGATAGACCACAACGAACTTATCAAGGTACTCCATGAAAACTGAGTTCATAAGCCTCGAGAAGGTGGCAGGTGCGTTGGTGAGACCGAAAGACATGATTGTGTACTCATACAGGCCATAGCGGGTGGTGAAAGCTGTTTTAGGCACATCTTCCTTGCGAATCTTGATTTGGTGATAACCACTTCTCAAGTCAAGCTTAGAGAACACCACAGCTCCAGCTAGCTGATCGAAGAGATCATTAATCCGCGGAAGGGGATATTTGTTCTTGATGGTTTTAGCATTGAGAGCCCGATAGTCAACACAAAGTCTATCAGTCCTGTCACGCTTCTTCACAAAGATTGTTGGGCTACCCCAAGAAGAAGTACTGTGTTGAATGAAACCCAACTTCTCTTGTTCATCAAGTTGACGTTTGAGTTCAGCCAACTCAGCAGGACCCATTTTATAAGGCCGCTTGGAGATAGGAGCCGTTCCAGGTTCAAGCTCAATTACAAACTCAACCTCACGATCCGGAGGCATACCCGGCAACTCTTCAGGAAAGACATCCGGGTACTCACAGACCACTGGGACACTCTGAATAGCTTCCATAGCATCATCATTCAGAGCCGCCAGAGAGAAAAGCTGGATAGCAGGAGTCAGACTTGGAGAAAAGACTATATGGCCTTCAGGAATCTTCAGAGAAACCGAGCGTTCAGCACAATCAATCACAGCTGCATTTGCCGTTAACCAATCCATGCCCAAGATGACATCAATGTCAGAATTGCCCAGAAGAATTAAGGACGCCGAGAATGAAGAGCCACCAATCTCAATTTGATTACCATGGCTGATATGAGCAGCCCTCATGTTTGAACCAGGAGATAGAACCACCAGACGACGTGATAAAGGAACCCTATCCAGATCCTGCTCTTGTGCAAACTTATGCGAAACAAAAGAATGCGATGCACTAGAATCAAACAAAACTCGTGCAGGGACTGAGTTAACGGGAAGCATACCCATCACAACTCCAGGTGCATGCTCAGCTTGAGCGGCGTTGACACAGTTGGCACGAGCAACAGTAGACCCGGGCTTGGTGTTGATGTTGAGAGCCCGAGGTGGTGGTGCACGAACCATAGGAGAGCTTGCCGCAGATCTTGGAGGGGGTGGAGGAAGAGCTTTGTTTTTCATCGGACAGTTCCAGTTTAGATGCCCAGGGTCTCCACACGTGTAACAAGCAGCAGGGGGACGTGGGGCAACGTAGCCAGGGACTCCGCCAGGCGCTCCAGGGTAGTTGTGGGTGTAGCCCCTGGGAGCAGCAGTGATGAAGTTTGGTGGCCTTGCCGCGAAGCTTGAAGGTCTTGGTGAAGCCGGGAGCGACGGTGGGGTGTTAGGAACCTAGACACGCCGCTTAGAAGGAGCTGACATAGCTGAAGAGCTTGGTGCATCACGTATGTGTTTCTTTGACTCCTCAAACACTTGCCTACTTGCTTCCTCCTGCAGAGTTGTGTGCTGAAGTTCCAGAAAAGACGCCGGTCTTGCATGTGTGATTGCATATTTAATCGATGCATTGAGCCCTTGCCTGAACCTCTTTTGTTTCTTCTTGTCATCAGATATCTCATCGCCACCATAACAAGAAAGATTCATGAAGTTCCTGATGTAGGTGTTGACATTATCATTTCCCTGCTTGAGATTGAGAAACGCTTCCTTCATCCTCTCCATGACAATTTCTGACAGATACTGCCCTTTGAACACTCCAGTGAACCGTTCCCAAGTAGGCTGAAAACCAGTGCAGTTTGCCTTCAGGTAATTCTCCCACCAGAGACCTGCATCTCCCTTCAGAAGGTGAGTAGCACACTTTACCCACTCTTGCTCAGGAACATCAGCAGTCTCGAGTAGCCTTGACATCTCACGCAACCAATCATCCGCATCCAGTGGTCGATCAGAAACATCAAATTGGCGAGGGTTGAACTTCAGGAAGCTTTTGATGTCTCCTCGCTTGGGAGGTGGAGGTAGTGGAGCAAACTCATTCCTCCGAACACTCTCTTCAAAGCGCTGCTGGTTCTGCTGCATTGCTGCCAAGGCGTTGGCGATGTTTGACAATGCGGACCCCAGTTCCGGTGGAATGTCCTCATCAGAACGGCGTGGTGGAGCCATCCTGTGATTGATATAAAACACAAGTCAGTACTATAATGGAGAATAATAATAATCCAAAATAGTACCAAGATGGAATTAACCAAGATTAAAGGATACAATTTACTAAGATGATATTAAAATATCAACAAAGTTCAAAGCACCTAGAAGATATTAAGCATATCGCACACGACTGAAAAGGAGTGTGGTACACAAATATATCAAAGAAAATTTTTTCACAAATTTTGCATTAAAATACCAATAGATGCGCAAAATTACTTAACGAATCAAGATTAGTGACTCTACCAATTCAATATACAAAAGCGAATGATAAGAGTAGTGGTATGGTCGCGACTCCATCCCGCACTCAAATCATTACTCCGCACATGAACAAGTGGAACACATATCCTAACCCCTTCTTCTCACGTTGAACCTAAAGATTAGTAACTACGGAAACGAACACCCCAAACAAGATAACGTCGGATAACAAAGAGTAAGACAGATCGCGTCGGTTTGCAAAAGCCTGTCGGTATGGAATGTACCAACAGTTGATAACCAAAAGGCTGATTAGATAACAACTTGGATGCAACAGATAGACAAGGAATTACACACACAAACACACAAACACACAACCTATGGTACTACAGAAACCCAGAACACGTGAATCCTAGTTTGAAATTTTTAAGAATAGGATTGAAAACGTTACACTTCCTTACCAGAAAAGGGTGGGTGGGTGGGTAAGAAGAAAAGTGGAAGCAGTCCTACTCTCGCGTTTTGTTTTTCCCTAGTATACATAACTACCAAAAATATTTGCTAGACTGACAACGACCATTTGGCTGAGACCCTGAAGGTCGGGATGGCTCTGATACCAATTGTAACTACCTCGGTGAATTACGCTCCTAGATACAAGCCTGGATGAGCGGAAATGGTTGAAATAGTACGGTGGGGCCCAAAAGCCACTCACGGGTAGACCTTTCGGCCGTCCCAACCATTTCCAGTCATCGGGACAAGTACGGGCGGCGTAATCGGCAGGCGAAGGGATCAACTACATACACAAATGAGTATGTATGCAAGCCACCATACAATAGTACATCAGAGCCATACCATCTAAAAAGAAAGGAAATATAGCAACGCCATACGGCAAGATTCAAATGACCTAGATAGATATAATAGGTTAGGATATTTCCTCATACATCACACATCACAGTATCAGGCGGAAGCGGCAAACAAGGTCCGAGTACGGATAAGAAGCAAATCGGCATAAGATGCCCAGAAATAAGCACATCCCGCCCACAGATCTCACGGATCCCCGTTCCCGGAATCTCTACACCGAACGATCGTTGCCCACATCATCAGCCTCCTCCACCCAGTATCCATCTTGTGAGTGTACATGTTCATCTGAATCAAATAATTTATCGTGTGAGACCCTAGGGGTACTCAGCAAGTCTTTATGCCTCTAAAGGGGACACAACCTGGGGTGACGCATTTGCAGCAAAAGATAAACCCTAACAATTCTATAGATACTCGCTAACCATCCGCCTAACCAAAGATAGACGGATGTCCGTGAATTAATGACAACAGTTAAAACAGTAATAGCCACAGATCCATCCTCCTCCCCGCTTACCAACGAGGAAGCGGACGAACAACCCCCCATCCGTTGGCAATTTTATTAGCCATTCCATGAGTGTTGCACTATTTACTAGTCAATTACTTAGTCAAATTAAAAGCGGTACTTTAGTTATGCTTGTCTATGTTCGAGAAACTGTGCTCCAAGTTGTCCATAACCGCGGACACGGCTTTCAGAAAGTTTTACCCTGCAGGGGTGCACAAATAGCATCACACACTCGATCAACCTCGGAAAAACCAAATCAAAACCCAACGAGGCCTTCACGACAAAGCAATCACAGGATTCAGAAATATTTCAGGGGGCCACCCCTTGGAGTACACCCGCAACGAAACTGGCCGGCTCCGAGACGGACTCAGGTTTGTGGGGCCGGCTGTAAACGACTGGGAACCCGAAAACTCGGGCTTGTCGATACCGCGAAAACGGGTCACCATCCTAAACAGTACAGGTGCTCCTCGCACAATCGTAATAAAGCAGTAGAGCATGGCATAAGTACAGGATAGTAAATAAAACCTCAAACTAGTTTGTGGCCCCAAGAAATAAGAATGAATCAAGCTCTGGCTCAGGGGGGTCCCATAAGCCTCCCGGATGTGGATAGCGCGAATATTCAAGGAACAGGTTTCAAGTACTCGGGGTCCTAGGGGACACAAGTGAGCAGGAAAAACCAAATAGCAGATATTGCTCACCGGTGCCACTTTCATTAGTTATCCCATTACTACTCAGGTTAAGTTGTTTAGGTACCGCGTTATCCATCAGACTCTCACAAACCCTACACATGTTGTTGTACGACTCGCATGGCTCAAACAACTCCTGTAGTAATGGCTCATGGGATGGAGGAACAAGCTTGGTGGGGTTTAAAAGTAAAGGCTATGCAATACTTGGGATTCAGTTTAATGCAATCGCGACTCAATGATGCAAGAATAAGATAGAGGCAATAGGTACTGTATGTATGCAAGCATGTGGTAGTGCTTGCCTGGCAACTCAGTTGAAGCGAGAGACGGATCTGGGTAGTGCTCCTGGTTCTCTTGATATATCCCCTGCTCAGTGTCTATTCGAAGAAGAACCAAACAAACAAGGGCCAACATAAATAAAGTGCACAAGCATAGGAATAAAATGCGTCAAGCAAACAATCATGCCATGATGAATGATGCACAAGTTGCATGGCAATAATGTAGCATGGCATGGGTGAGGTGTAGAATACAAGAAATAACATTTTTATAGAGTTTTGGTCACATTTTATTGTCATATTAGTTGCTGTATACTATATATTTATATGATGCATGCTGCAATTGAAGTCATGGATACATAAACAGAAAGGTCTCGTCGAGCTGATCATTTTAGACATATCATTTGTTAAATTTGGAGTTATTAATCAAAAGTTATTAATTAATTAAGGTGAGGGGCATTTTATGTAATTTTACTCAACTTGGAAAATAAAGTGCTCAAATGACATTTTGGATGGCATATTTGTAATCCTCACATTTTTCTGACTAAGAAACATATATCATATGTTAAATTTGGATTTATAATTTTAAAGTTATTTGAAAACAGATTCAATTTTGAATTTGAAATAAATTTGGAAAAGATTTGAATTAAAACGGATAGACAGAAAAGTTTTGTTACCTAGCCCAGAGCTAGCCAGAGACAAAGACAGATGGGGCCATGCTGACTGGACGACACAGGCGCACAGAATTACTTTTGCCACCGCGAGCTCGTCTAGCTTTTGAGACTGACAGGCGGGCCAGAGCGACCTCAGGGCCACACGCGCGCGCGGCCAACGCGTGCTGGACACGTGGGCAAGCCGAGGCGCGGGGGGGGATCGGTTCGTGATGGACTGGGTTTTCCGGGGGTTAACTTGCAAAGAGGTAACGAGGCTGGCAGGTGGGGCCGCGGGGACCGCGGGTTTAGGCGGGAATTACTACAGGGGCCTAACCACAAAAGCGTCATCGGCTGCTGCTGCGCTGCTGACGAAACCGTCCCTGACGGCGGCGGATCCGGCCGCTTTTCGTCGATGGTGGCGACGAATCCACTGGGAGAAACGCGACGCGGCTAAAACGAAAGTTGAAGAGGGGACATCGGGCTACAAGTCGCGTTCAGCGATCTAACGCAGAGGAGGGCTACAGCGCGTGGGGTAGGTCGAGGAACAGGCGGACGGGAAGCGGCTGCAGCTGCTGCCGCCAGAGCGCGACGCGCGGCACGCGCAGAGCGCTCGACGGAAGGCGGCGGCAATGCAAGGCGAGAGGGGGAGGGAGACGATGTCTAGGGGGGAGAGGGGCTCACCAGCGACCGACTGGTGCAGCTAGCGGGCTCGGGGTAGCGTTGATCATCGGCGAGGCTGGCGCCGGCGAAACTTGGGTTTGCGTCGGCTCGCGTCGGTGTCCGGCGCTCCTGGGCCTTATCCTCCGCGTTGGCGTGTCCAAGGCGTAGCAGGGGTTCCTTGTGGTCTTCCCCGAGAGCCTGAAACGCCACGCCTCCGGCTGGTGTGGCTAGGGAAGGTGGAGGCCGACGGTGGCCGCTGTAGGAGGTAGAGGGTGGCGAGGGAGAGAGAAGGAGGAGGGCTGGCGAGGCAGGGCCTCTGGAGAGATCTGGGAGAGGCCAGAGGGTCGGGAGGAAGTAGATAAGGATGGGGGAGGTGAGGATGGCGTAGGGGAGGGGAAGGTGGCTTCGGCCACCTTTTTCCTCTCCTTCACGTGCACGGCATGGGGCCAGGGGAGGGGGTAGCTAGGCAGGGAGAGCTGGGTGAGAGGCTGCCAGGTGGGCCAGGGAGGAGGGAGCTCGGGGTGGGGCAGGTCAGGCAGAGGGAGAGCAAGAAAGGAGAGGGGGTTGGTTTTCGGCTAGGGTTAGATGGTTTGGGTAGGAGAGAGAGAAGAGAGTAGATGGAGGTGGGGCCAGGGAGAGGGTGGATGTGGACAAGCATGGTGAGAGGGAGAGAGAGGTCGAGAGAGAGAGGGGGGAAACTTGGGGTCTAGGTTTAGGGAGAAGATCATGAGAGAGGGGGTTAGAGAGAGGGTGGTAGGGTTTAGCTAAGTTAGATTTGGTGGCCAAACAATTGATCTCACCTTTTTAGTTAAAACCCAAACAACACCAAAACAAAAAAATAGAGGGAAAGGGGTAGATGGTGCCCATATTGCATGTGCCATGCAATGCCTCCATGATGCATGTAGGCAAGCAATGGGGCATGCAAGGGAAGGTGAAAAAGGAGGAAAGTGAGGAAAAGAGGTATAGAGGGAGATGATCCACTTAAACTTCAAATGGAACCAAAGATGACCAAAGATGGTGATGGTTGCATGGGACATGCATTACATTTAATGCACTCCCTAAGAGATTGGTACAAGCTTGCATGGGCCATGCATAAGCATTAAATGCCATGTTTCAATCTTGTGAAAACAAAACAGTCATTCCAGGCATTCATACATATGCATTCCAGAAATATGGAACAAGCCAAGCAAAAGGATTTAGAATTGGATCCATCCAACCCAAATGAGCTAGAAATAAAATCCAAAGAAAATTACAAGCTCATAGGTTATGGCATGGGGGAGGTGTAAGGTGGTGACAAAGAAAAAGGTGGTGGAAAAGAATAAGAGATATGCCCCGAACTCAACTTGGGCATTTCAACAATATATTACGAACCCAATACAATATCAAGAGGCAAATACAATTAATAATGCATATGAGATAAAAACCAAAAAACCAAAGGTTTTATATGATGCTCAAATGCAAGGTGGCATGATGACATGAGCATGATAACATGATGAGGCAACAATTATATGTAGGAAGTGGCCATTATATTACTAGATCAAGTAGCATTACAGTTGTTAGACAAATGGGATGCTACAATTATGGAATTCTTTGAACTTTTCAAAGGCTTCCGACTTATGTTTCATCAAGTAGATATATCCATACCTACTCAAATCATCAGTGAAGTTAATGAAGTACTCATAACCACCCCTGGCTATCGTGCTCATTGGTCCACATACATCACTATGTACTAGTCCCAACAAGTCGTACGCCCTTTCGCAACTCTTTGCAAAAGGTGTCTTGGTCATTTTGTCGAGTAGGCAAGATTCGCATGTCTCGAACGACTCCAAGTCGAACAAAATTAGGAGTCCATCATCGTGGAGCTTATTCATGCGTTTCCAACTTATATGACCAAGCCGACAGTGCCAAAAGTAAGTCATATTCAGATCATTTGGTTTCAACCTTTTAACATTTGTGTTATAAACCGACTCACCGTCAAGATTCAAAATAAATAACCCGTCCTGGACGGGTGCAAAGCCGTGAAACATATCATTCAAATACAAAGAACAACCATTATTCTTGATATTCGACTCATAGCCTTGCCTCATTAAACATGAAGCAGAAATAATGTTTCGACTGAGCACTGGAACATAATAATAATTATTCAGTTCCATAATGAATCCGGAAGGTAAATGAAGTTGCATCGTGCCGACTTCCAACGCAGCAATTCTTGCTTTGTTGTCGACTCGAATATAAACCTCGCCTCTTGCTATGCTCCTAGTTCTTACCAGTCCCTGCAACGAGTTGCAGATGTGAATAACTGATCCGGTATCATATACCCAAGAACTATTAGGTGCATCAGCAAGATATATGTCTATAACATTGCAAACAAGTGTACCTGAGTCGGAAGTCATACCTCCACTCTTGGCTTTGTCAGCCAAGTACTTGCTGCAGTTCCTATTCCAGTGGCCATCCGCCTTGCAATAGAAGAAAGTAGATCCGGCCGAAGGAGATGGCTTAGTCCCTGAGGAAGCACTTGGCACCGGGTCCTGAGCCTGCTTTCCTCCTAACTTAGCCTTCTTCTTGGTCCAAGAACTCTTCTTGAACTTAGCCTTATTCTGCACCATCAACACTTGACTGGCGCCCTTTTTGAGATCCGCCTCAGCCTGCTTGAGCATCCCATGCAATTCAGTGAGCTTCTTATCCGTACCATGCATGTGGTAGTTCGAAATGAACTGCCCATATGCACTAGGAAGAGAGTTCAGAATTATATCTATAGCGAACTCTTTGCTAATGGGGTAGCCAAGCCTCTCCAGAGACTGCACATAACCAACCATTTTGATCACATGCGGACTCAGTGGATCACCATCCTTAAGCTTGCAACTCAGCAAAGCCTGAGAGACTTGATACCTCTCAGTCTTCGCCTGAGCCTGGAACATACTTTTGAGGCTTTGATCATATCGTAGGCCTCAACATACTCGAACTGCTTTTGCAAGTCCGGTTCCATGTGATCAAGCATAAGACAACTAATATCCGTGGACTCATCCTTAGCCCGACGGTAGGCATTGGTGGCAGCGACAGTCGCATTCTCATTTGTCTCATCTGGAAGTGGGTTGTCTAGGACATGGTCATTCTTTTCTTGTTTGAGAACAATTCTCAGATTTCGATACCAATTGGTAAAATTAGTGTCGTTCAGTTTATCTTTCTCAAGTATAGTTATCAACATAAAACCGGATATGTGAGAGTGACTGCTACTTGGTGCCATGATCTACAACAGAAAATAAGCAAAACACTTAAGACATGTATTCATAAAAGAGCAATAATATTAAACACTTTAATATTTTATGCTCCCACTAAACCAACATCCCTGCGATGGTTACTTAGTGATTCAGGATCCTAAATAAGCAAGTCGGCTAGTGAGCTTTAGCATCACAGCTAGCCGCCAAGTGATCTAGGTATACAACTCCTTGTCAATCGTATCTCATACGACTCCTGTTGGACGGGTGGCATCACATGCCCCGGCTCCCGTCCGACTTTTTCCCGATACCCACAACCGTTGTGATAGACCCGTCTAGCTTACCGAGTGTTTCCGCAGTATGAGTCTGAATCGAACCCACCTAGTCAAAAAGAATTGGCAGCACCTCAATTTTATGAGCCCACTGCCAAAAATGTCCGACTTGTGATGGTACAAACACTGGCGGGAAAACCGACTAGACCTTCTTTGAGGGATTAAATTTTACCGACTATCTAATAGAAGTAAAACAGAGACATAACAATAACACAAAATAAAGCAATTATAATGTGAAATGGTATGGCTCCCTTCATGGAGATCTCTATCTCCACAAAGCCTGTAATCCGACTCATGCCAACTCTTGTCACTTGCCGTCTTATTCCATGTCGCCGACATGTACAACGCCTTGCATGCCTTCCGGGTTCTCCAAACAGCTACACTAGCTTAGTAAAGTAAATTACATAGAGAATCCGACACGCAGGTCGTTATACAATAAAATGACAGCACCTAGGCTCCATCCGGCTGACAAAAACCATGATTCGCAGATCACGTATGGATTACACACATACATCACATGCACATGAACCATACCATTCACAACTTCCTGCAAAAAACAAGTTATGCATAGATACAATATTTACCGGCGTTGTGAAACTCGCAACAACATCTAAGGCACTATGACACGGCGAAGCTGGCGGTCCCCGAGTAGGGATATGTCGTTCCACGACCTCAGCAGTATGATCACGGAAATCAGATCTACCATTCCCCGAGTATAGTTGATCCAATCAACCTCGTACAAAAGCGATCTATCTCATAGATCAACCACCAAAACAGCATATAGATCTCATCTACAGCCTACCGCATATCATATATGCGAGATCTCGAGCCTAAAACCAGAAGTTATCGCTCTGATACCACTGTTGGGCCACGCGGAGATAAAACAAAACTTTTTCGTCTAACGTGGTGATCCCAAGATCTAGCTGAGGTACAAGGCCACGAGGTTTACCACTAGACGCGCAGTTGCGGATTACTGATGAAGCGCGTCAGTTGATGCAGCGCAGTCCTTTGCGATCCGATCGTCCTGGTGCTGATCGTACAACACCTCTACTGGTATCCACACGTGCAAGGAGGAGCGCCGGCGGCGAACTGCTAGATTCGTTACAGCGGCAGGACTGCTGTGGCTCTAGGGTTTCCAACACATGGAATGACATAACCGAACAACGATTAACCTTTCTGGGTTACGGTGCTCCACATATATAGGGAGTGAACGTGGGATCTGCTCGCACGGCCCATTCACTAAAGCCCATATAATTGTCACATCCCAAAATTTTCCAAATTTTGAAATGTGAAAAATTAAATAAACAAAATAAAACTTTGTTGAAATTCAGGGTGAGCAGAAAATTTTTGATTCCAATTGGAAATATCAAAACCTATTTTGATCAAATAAAATCCTAAAGGGATTTAAAAAGATAAATAAACAATAAAGTTAAAATAGTTAGAACTACTATTTTTGGATCTTTTAATAAAAAGATTTGATTTTCAAAAGCAAAGGTAGAGTTATAAATAAGGATTATTTTATAGAGCCAAATTAAATCTTGGCCAAGCTTATGAAATAAAATATTTCTATTTGATAAAAAGAGTAAAGGGTTTATTTAAATAAAATAATGAGGATTTATTAATATCCAATTTTATTAAAGTAAAGGCTTTTCCATTTTAAATAAAATACTAAAACTTGTTAATTTATTTTAAATAAGTTTTCCAAGTGTTTTATATTTTCAAATAAAACCTACTGAAATGGTTTTGGTATTATTTTAGATTTCAAATAGAATTTTAAAATAAATCAAATCCTATTTGAATTAATAACTAAGGTATATTTATTTAATATTTAATGGATCCTAAAAAGAATAAAAAATTATTTTGTTTTGGACTTTAATTTGTGTTGTTAAACAGAATCAAAATCTACACAAAGTTTGACAAAAGTTTGAATTCATTTGGGTGTTTGAATTGTTTGAATAAAATCAAAACAGAAATCCAAATAGAAAAAGAAAAAGGCATTCTGTATAAAAAAAGAATCAAACCCAACCCAACCCAACAGGCCTAGCAGCCCAATAGCCAGCCCAACTAACTCACCCGCAGCAAAACTTTTTGCACCAGGAAAAGAACCCGCAGAGACGCTGACGAGTGGCCCCATCTCCCTCTCTCTCCCTCGCTGACAGGCAGGCCCCACGCCACATCATCATCGTCTTCGCCGCGCCAGCCGTTCCCTGACGTTGCTGCCTTGAATTGCAGCCATGAATTCGATTCAATGCCTGAGTAATTCCTCGCAGTGACCACGCTCGTTAAATCGCCTCACCCTCCTCTCTCTTTCCCCCCAAATAGCGCCTCCCCTCTGCCCCTAGGCTGCTCTAATTCGAGCTCACATTCCACTGTCTCCGACGACGTCCCAGAGCAATTCCGGCCACACCCCACCGCCTCTCGTCTCCCACTACACACAAGCTTGATCCCCACCTCCTGGCGCATCTCCCCGTGCCACTCGTTCGCCCGCGAGTGCCCCGTAGCGTCGGCTTCGTCCACACCTGAGCGCCGCCGCGTCTGACTCGTCTCCGACGAAGTCCCCAGGTAACCTCCGTTCGCCCCAGCATCTCCCGATGATGCTCCCTTACTCATGACCCTCGTGCGCACCTAACCGTACCTCCACTTTGTCTTAGCGCGGTCCTAAACGACGCCAGCGATGACGCCTGAGCACAACCGACGCCGCTGCACACTCCAGCGAGGAATTGCCGTCGTTCCTGTGCGCCCCTTGGATAGCTGCGACCACCTCGAGCTTCACCTCGACCACGCGAACACGGTGAGCTGTTTCCCTTCTTCCTTTGCTTCCTGGAATCGCCACGACACCACCATCTGAGCGTGCACCGCCGCACAGCGCCGTCAGTCCTTGGTCGAAGCAGCTGAGCCCGTTGGATCCTGATCTTGCGGCTGTTATTAGATTTTAACTGAAAGGGTATGAGCGCATCTGAGCTGAGCGATTTAAGTTAGATCCAACGACTCACAGAGGCGGATCCGCATGAAGCGGTACCGGCCAATAGAATTACGCCACGTGGACATGGTTTAGTTTAAAAAACAGAAATAGAATCTGATTGAATTGTAAATTTGTAAATTGCATAACTTTTGATCCACACGTCCAAAAATTGCAAATTTTATATCAATGGAATCAGTAAAACAAGTACTTTGCAACCATGCAATTTGTTTAATGATTTGCTTCTGTAAGACTGGTTGAAATTGCAGAAACATGTGTAGGATTATTTTGAATATAAAAATTTTTCTAGATATAATTTTAATGTGAAATCTTTGCAGAATGGTTTGTTTTGAACCTACTGACCCTAGGAACCAACTTATGGATTTAAAAATGTATTTTGTGAAGCCTAGAAATAAATATTTGAATTAGCTCATTTCTAGTCAAATAAAAATATTGATTATGGTTAGAAAATTAATTTTAGAGTGAAACCTTTGGGAAATGTTTTGATTCAAACCTTCTGACCCTAAACACCAAGTTTTGAGAATTAAAATATATTTGGTGAACACTTTAAAGAATATTGCTTTGCTAAAAGCATTTTCAACCACATAAAATATTGATTTGATTTAGAAATGGTTTATAGATAAAACCTTTTGCAAATGGTTTTACCACTTTAGTAAATGACCACTTTGAACTTTATAATGTTTAGAGCCTAGTAGAAACCACCTTTGCAAATAAAACTATCTTGTGCATGCTTGCATGCATGACCTTGTTTCTATTATTTTATGTGTGATAAATTGTTTGAATATTGGTTGGAATGCTAGTTGAATCTATGTTTGCTTGATTGAATTGTAGTGGAATTAGAAGAGTGTGATATTTGCAAGATCAAGAAGTGAACCATCATTCTCTACTAAAAAGGCAAGTGACACTATCATCCAAGTCCTACTATTTTCATTATACTTAGTGGATTTTTGAAACATGCATGATAAGAACTACTATATTTTATGCTATGCTAAATCCTAATAGGATACCCTTATATATTCCTTAGTGAAAACATTGTAGTTGTAGTATGCTTAGCCCTGTTATATATTTGGGATGGGATACATGATATGACTATATGATGTATTGAAAAGATATATGTTTTATATAATAAAACTAGTACTCAATAAACCACCTGGGTGGACAAGGATACTCAGGTTTGTACAAGGTGGCAACAAAAGGAACCATGTTTATATGGCTATCTCTTTTTGTATGTGCACTAGAAGAAAACCACCCAGGGACTTAGAGATTGAACATGTTTCTCGTACAGTGGCTTCCGTGTACAGCCACATGCTAAATGGGCTCTGGCTTAGTCAACTACATAGTGGAAGACCCATGCATTGGCATCTTCAGGTTAACTAGAATTGTGTAAGGGAACTTGAAACCCTACATTGGTGCCCGAATGACAAGCTAGCATTGTGTATTGGGAGGACTCCTATGGAAAGACTGTCATGTTCTCAATCTGCGAGTACTCCATCTTGGTGAGTACTTATCCAGCGGCCACTGGTGGCATCAAGATGAGATTGTGTCATGTGGGTAAAGTGTACAACTTCTGCAAAAGATCAAATTCTAAGTACTTAGCCGTGTCCCCGGTTATGGACAATACTGAGCAACTAAGGCCTGAAGCTATGGAAGATCTCGACATTCCAATTTCTCAAAGTAAAACTTGATGGTGACAACAAGGGATTAGAAGCCCTTGGAGTTTTCCATGGAGTTCAGAAAGATTTCACAAAAGATCAAAACTATTTTCAAAAGATAGGATAAAACTATTTTGCTTTCTGCAAAAGAGCCTAAACCCTACTTAGCCAAATATGCATGCAATGATAGGATCCACTTATTTCTACATAGTAGTGAAACTTGCCAATACAATTCAAATGTATTGACCCTTGTGGCTGCAACTTATTATGTTGCAGGTTTGTTTGATGTTAGCGAAGTTTGTTGAATAGGATTACAAGTCTACAACCAACATGACTGCCTGTGGCACTTTGAAGATGAAGGACCCCATGCTTATAGATATTCTGCTGCAATGTAATGTGATAGCCAAATGAGCTATGTAAGATGTAATGAATTATTTTATTCCTGGTTATAAAGTTGTATTATGACCTTTGTTTCTTGATATTACATCTTAACTGTGGATGCTAGCTATTGATCCAGGGACTAGCATTGTAAACACAGGGATCTCTACCTTATTAAAGGTTGGGAACCTTACAGATGGTATCAGAGCACTGTGTTGCCTGTAGGATTGTAACCCTAGGATTGGACAAAACCCCTTAGAAAAATAGGAGTTGTTTTTGTTCCAAAAACTTATTTACAAACAATCTTGTAAACTCTTTCCTCAACCTTTTGGTTTTGATTCTACACCTCTTCCCTGTTCAACTTGATGGACAAAGCCTACTCCATGGCCAAAGAATTCACCATGTGCAATAGATTTCATCAACTCTAATGACTTGAACATCTTCAAGTGATTTCAAATTTAGTTTCACCAAGGACTTCAACTTAGACATCACTAAGGACTACAAGTGAAAAACCAAGAGACATTAGATTGCCTACCAAAGACATTGATATCAAGTTAGAGTATGGATCATATTGACCTATGAGGTATGATTATACTAAGTTATTATTTTCAAGAAAACTTGTTGTTTCCTTCAACTCATGAGTTAAACCCATAAGTTGATAAGTGAATAGTTGCTTGTTGATTGCTTGATTGTTTGATTGAACTTGGTTGGTTTTGAGTTGTGTGTTACAACTTCTTAAAAACCTATCCAACATTACTCATCCCTATCTAACCAACATATGCCTCCCCGACGTGCCAACCCCAACCAAAACAACAACATCACTCCTGAGATGCAGCAGATGTTGGCAGTTCAGACACAATTGATGCAGGAGATAACCACATTCATACAGAATCAGAACAACAACAACAACAACAACAACAACAACAACAACAACAACAACAACAACAACAACAACAACAACAACAACAACAACAACAACAACAACAACAACAACAACAACAACAACAACAACAACAACAACAACAACAACAACAACAACAACAACAACAACAACAACAACAACAACAACAACAACAACAACAACAACAACAACAACAACAACAACAACAACAACAATCAGAATAATCCTCCAGCACTTGATATGCTCACCAATTTTCTGAAACTTAGGCCTACAAGGTTCTTTGGAACAACTGACCCAATGGAAGCCAATGACTGGTTACATTCAGTGAATAAGGACTTAGTGACTGTTGGCTGCACCGATGAAGAAAAAGTAAGGTTTGCAGCATTTTTGCTTGAAGGACCAGCAGCAACATGGTGGGACAACTTTCAAATCACCACTCCCCTTGAAGATGTAACTTGGGCTATTTTTGAGGATGAATTCAGAACAAATCACATCTCACCTGGAGTGATGTACTTGAAGAAAAAGGAATTTCACAATCTGAAGCAGCGTCACCTCAGTGTGGCTGAGTATATTGAAGAATTCAACAATCTGGCACGCTATGCACCGGATGAAGTTGACACAGATGCTAAGAGAAAAGAAAAATTTCTTGAAGGACTTAATGATGAGTTGAACCTACAGCTAGCTTTTGCCTATGTCCCAACTTATCAATCACTCTGTGACAAAGCCACTATATTGGAAAACAAGATGAATCAAGTTGAGAACAGAAAGAGGAAACATAAACTCAAGAATCACTCTTCATCACAAAAGAAGCATTCATTCAAAAAGAGCAAGGAAGATTTTGAACCACATCAGTATCACCACAACAGCAATGGAAGTGAGAGTAATGGAAATGATACTGACAATGGAGATGACCTTGGTCAGAACCAACATGACACTTACAAGAAGAAAGACATTAGCCAGTTGTAGTGCTATAATTGTAAGGAGCTTGGACACTATGCATCAGACTGTCCTGAGAAGAAAAAGAAAAAGGATGCTAGAAGAACCAATGGAAATGACTCCAATGTGACCCAGAAAGGACATGTGAACCACATTGACATGGATGGAAACTTTGAAGAGATAGAAGAAGTGGATGTCAGGAACTAGTAAACTCAGAAGAGTCAAATAAGGATTCCTTGTCTGGATATTAAGTGTTGAACCCATAGTCAAGTGAACCATCAATGTAATCCTATAAGATTTATTTTAAGGGTGGTAGTAACCTAGTTGCCTTGAAGCCAACTTGTAACCCTAGCCTTCCCAAATCTCGGGACGAGATTTATTTTAAAGGGTGGTAGCCTGTCACATCCCAAAATTTTCCAAATTTTGAAATGTGAAAAATTAAATAAACAAAATAAAACTTTGTTGAAATTCAGGGTGAGAAGAAACTTTTTGATTCCAATTGGAAATATCAAAACCTATTTTGATCAAATAAAATCCTAAAGGGATTTAAAAATATAAATACACAATAAAGTTAAAATAGTTGGAATTACTATTTTTGGATCTTTTAATAAAAAGATTTGATTTTCAAAAGCAAAGGTAGAGTTATAAATAAGGATTATTTTATAGAGCCAAATTAAATCTTGGCCAAGATTATGAAATAAAATATTTCTATTTGATAAAAAGAGTAAAGGGTTTATTTAAATAAAATAATGAGGATTTATTAATATCCAATTTTATTAAAGTAAAGGCTTTTCCATTTTAAATAAAACACTAAAACTTGTTAATTTATTTTAAATAAGTTTCCAAGTGTTTTATATTTTCAAATAACACCTACTGAAATGGTTTTGATATTATTTTAGATTTCAAATAGAATTTTAAAATAAATCAAATCCTATTTGAATTAATAACTAAGGTCTATTTATTTAATATTTAATGGATCCTAAAAAGAATAAAAATTATTTTATTTTGGAATTTAATTTGTGTTGTTAAACAGAATTAAAATCTACACAAAGTTTGACAAAAGTTTGAATTCATTTGGGTGTTTGAATTGTTCCAATAAAATCAAAACAGAAAACCAAATAGAAAAAGAAAAAGGCATTCTGTATAAAAAAAGAATCAAACCCAACCCAACCCAACCCAACAGGCCCAGTAGCCCAAAAGCCAGCCCAACTAACTCACCCGCAGCGAAACGTTTTGCACCAGGAAAAGAACCCGCAGAGACGCTGACGAGTGGCCCCATCTCCCTCTCTCTCTCCCTCGCTGACAGGCAGGCCCCACGCCACATCATCATCGTCTTCGCCGCTCCAGCCGTTCCCTGCCGTTGTTGCCTTGAATTGCAGCCATGAATTCGATTCAATGCCTGAGTAATTCCTCGCGGTGACTACGCTCGTTAAATCGCCTTGCCCTCCTCTCTCTTTCCCCCCCAAACAGCGTCTCCCCTCTGCCCCTAGGCTGCTCTAATTCAAGCTCGCATTCCACTGTCTCCGACGACGTCCCAGAGCAATTCCGGCCACACCCCGCCGCCTCTCGTCTCCCACTGCACACAAGCTTGATCCCCACCTCCTGGCGCATCTCCCCGTGCCACTCGTTCGCCCACGAGTGCCCCGTAGCGTCGGCTTCGTCCACACCTGAGTGCCGCCGCGTCTGACTCGTCTCCGACGAAGTCCCCAGGTAACCTCCGTTCGCCCCAGCATCTCCCGATGATGCTCCCTTACTCACGACCCTCGTGTGCACCTAACCGTGCCTCCACTTTGTCTTAGCGCGGTCCTAAACGATGCCAGCGATGACGCCTGAGCACAACCGACGCCGCTGCACACTCCGGCGAGGAATTGTTGCCATTCCTGTGCGCCCCTTGGATAGTTGCGACCACCTCGAGCTTCACCTCGACCACGCGAACACGGTGAGATGTTTACCTTCTTCCTTTGCTTCCTGGAATCGCCGCGATGCCACCGTCTGAGCGTGCACCGCCGCACAGCGCCGCCAGTCCTTGGTCGAAGCAGCTGAGCCCGTTGGATCCTAATCCTGCAGCTGTGATTAGATTTCAACTGAAAGGGTATGAGCGCATCTGAGCCGAGCGATTTAAGTTAGATCCAACGACTCACAGAGGCTGATCCGCACGAAGCGGTACCGGCCAATAGAATTGCGCCACGTGGACATGGTTTAGTTTAAAAACAGAAGTAGAATCTGATTGAATTGCAAATTTGTAAATTGCATAACTTTTGATCCACACGTCCAAAAATTGAAAATTTTATATCAATGGAATCAGTAAAACAAGTACTTTGCAACCATGCAATTTGTTTAATGATTTTCTTCGGGAAAATTGGTTGAATTGCAGAAACATGTGTAGGCTTATTTTGAATATAAAAATTGTTCTAGATATAATTTTAATGTGAAATCTTTGCAAAATGGTTTGTTTTGAACCTACTAACCCTAGGAACCAACTCATGGATTTAAAAATGTATTTTGTGAAGCCTAGAAATAAATATTTGAATTAGCTCATTTCTAGTCAAATAAAAATATTGATTATGGTTAGAAAATGAATTTTAGAGTGAAACCTTTGGGAAATGATTTGATTCAAACCTTCTGACCCTAAACACCAAGTTTTGAGAATTAAAATATATTTTTTGAACACTTTAAAGAATATTGCTTTGCTAAAAGCATTTTCAACCACATAAAATATTGATTTGATTTAGAAATGGTTTATAGATAAAACCTTTTGAAAATGGTTTTACCACTTTAGTAAATGACCACTTTGAACTTTATAATGTTTAGAGCCTAGTAGAAACCACCTTTGCAAATAAAACTATCTTTTGCATGCTTGCATGCATGACCTTGTTTCTATTATTTTATGTGTGATAAATTGTTTGAATATTGGTTGGAATGCTAGTTGAATCTATGTTTGCTTGATTGAATTGTAGTGGAATTAGAAGAGTGTGATATTTGCAAGATCAAGAAGTGAACCATCATTCTCTACTAAAAAGGCAAGTGACACTATCATCCAAGTCCTACTATTTTCATTATACTTAGTGGATTTTTGAAACATGCATGATAAGAACTACTATATTTTATGCTATGCTAAATCCTAATAGGATACCCTTATATATTCCTTAGTGAAAACATTGGAGTTGTAGTATGCTTATCCCTGCTATATTTTTGGGATGGGATACATGATATGACTATATGAAGTATTGAAAAGATATATGTTTTATATAATAAAACAAGTACTCAATGAACCACCTGGGTGGACAAGGATACTCAGCTTTGGACAAGGTGGCAACAAAAGGAACCATGTTTATATGGCTATCTCTTTTTGTATGTGCACTAGAATAAAACCACCCAGGGACTTAGAGATTGAACATGTTTCTCGTACAGTGGCTTCCGTGTACAGCCACATGCTAAATGGGCTCTGGCTTAGTCAACTACATAGTGGAAGACCCATGCATTGGCATCTTCTGGTTAACTAGAATTGTGTAAGGGAACTTGAAACCCTACATTGGTGCCAGAATGACAAGCTAGCACTGTGTATTGGGAGGACTCCTATGGAAAGACTTTGTCACATTGTCAATCTGCCAGTACTCCATCTTGGTGAGTACTTATCCAGCGGCCACTGGTGGCATCAAGATGAGATTGTGTCATGTGGGTAAAGTGTACAACTTCTGCAGAAGATCAAATTCTAAGTACTTAGCCGTGTCCCCGGTTATGGACAATACTGAGCAACTAAGGCCTGAAGCTATGGAAGATCTCGACATTCCAATTTCTCAAAGTAAAACTTGATGGTGACAACAAGGAATTAGAAGCACTTGGAGTTTTCCAAGGAGTTCAGAAAGATTTGACAAAAGATCAAAACTATTTTCAAAAGATAGGATAAAACTATTTTGCTTTCTGCAAAAGAGCCTAAACCCTACTTAGACAAATATGCATGTAATGATAGGATCCACTTATTTCTACATAGTAGTGAAACTTGCCAATACAATTCAAATGTATTGACCCTTGTGGCCGCAACTTATTATGTTGCAGGTTTGTTTGATGTTAGTGAAGTTTGTTGAATAGGATTACAAGTCTACAACCAACATGACTGCCTGTGGCACTTTGAAGATGAAGGACCCCATGCTTATAGATATTCTGCTGCAATGTAATGTGATAGCCAAATGAGCTATGTAAGATGTAATGAATTATTTTATTCCTGGTTATAAAGTTGTATTATGACCTTTGTTTCTTGATATTACATCTTAACTGTGGATGCTAGCTATTGATCCAGGGACTAGCATTGTAAACACAGGGATCTCTACCTTATTAAAGGTTGGGAACCTTACAATAATATTAGTCATCGTGAGTCTAACTCACTAACTCAGTCCTAATCCGACTTGGGTCCAACCCAACCAGAATTCCGGTCCAGATCCAATCCGAACTTGCTCCCGCTCTTAAGTGTGTGACCACGCAGGCTCATGGCTACTTGGACACGATTGGAGTCCGACTCTCAATCGATCAGTCGGTAGCGGCTCCTAGCAGAACGTGCCGACTCCCAAGTACCAAAGAGTCATGACGACTTGCCTTTCCAATGCGACTTACGTCCGAGTCCCTTTTGCCTCACGATATACCTTGTCAGACTACAGGCGAATATTTGTCATCCCTTAAATAGTCCGACTCTCTTCTCGATCTGAGATAAGTGATTCACCCGACTAACTCCTAGTCGATCGCCTCGGTTAACACTTAACCGAGTCGTGCATGGCCATGCTTTCCGAATCATATCTCACGAGAGGGCCCAGAGAATATCTCTCCAAGTGGAGGGGCAAAATCCCATCTTATTTGTTCACATCACGCATCTTGATTCTCAGTCGACCCGAACCCTGCCTTTATAACTGCCCAGTTACGGATCAGTGTTTGACAGAACCTAAGTCGGTGATCCTCAACTCGGACTATGCAATAACCTCAGGTCTAAGGATTACATTGATTGAGATATACAAATGACAACTTGTTCGTTGTACCTCAATATGGGTCAATCCGACTCGCTAAAATCTTTAGTCGAATCTGTGTAAGTCAGAATGGCATCTCCATGCCCATGACAAGTGGAACCGAGTCATCAAGCCAACTTTCACATTGATCTAAGTTGTGTGTCCAGCACAACCTCAGTGACCAAGGACATTTAGTACAAACAACATGAATGTATAGTTCCACAACCGAATCACATATTCAATGATACACATCAGATGTTTATACAAGGACAACTTTATATCTTTATGAATACAAATACATGATTGCCTCTAGGGCATATTCCCAACAGAAGGTGATTTGGTGAATGACACATGAAAACGACTCTAGGGACTCCATGTGTCAAACCATGCTCATAAATCCCCAGAAAGCCCCTAAAATGCAACTGCCACATGGAGTGATGCACCAATGTGGAGAAGTTTCATCACCATTGGACTGTGTGTGTGGTCGTGTGCATCAAGGTAGTTTGGAAAAGAACACATACAATGACTATATGTACTCCATGTGTCAAATCATGGTCGGGAATCCCAGAAAGCACCTTCATTGCCACTGCCACATGGAGTGATGCACCGGTGTGACAGAACTTGCATCCCCACATCCACTTGAGTGTGTGTGGTCATGTGGATGAAGGTGGTTTGGTAAAGAACACATGATACGACTCTAGGGACACCAAGTGTCAAACCATGGCCAGAAATCCCCAGAAAGCCACTGTAATGCTGCTTCCGCATGGAATGATGCACCGGTGTGACAGAAGTAGCATCACCAGATCCATTGTAGTGTGTGTGGTCGTGTGGATCATTGTGGTTTTGAAAAGAACATATGTGAATTACTCTGGGGACTCCATGTGTCAAACCATGGTCATAAATCCCTAGAAAGCCCCTAGAATGCAGCTGGCACATCAAGTGATGCACCAGTGTGAAGAAGTTGCATAACCATTGGAGGGTGTGTGGTCGGGTGTATCAAGGTGGTTTGGAAAAGGACACATACAATGACTATATGTACTCCATCTGTCAAACCATGGTCAGGAATTCCTAGAAAGCCCCTACATTGCCACTGCCACATGGAGTGATGAATCGGTGTGTCAGAACTCGCATCCCCACATCCATTTGAGTGTGTGTGGTCATGTGGATGAAGGTGGTTTGGAAAAGAACACATGAAACGACTCTAGGGACACCAGGTGTCAAACCATGGCCAGAAATCCACAGAAAGCCACTGCAATGCAGCTGCCACATGGAATTATGCACCGGTGTGACAGAAGTTGAATCACCACATCCATTGTAGTGTGTGTGGTCGCATGGATCATTGTGGTTTTGAAGGAAGACATATGCAAATGACTCTGGAGACCCCATGTCTCAAACCATGCTCATAAATCCCCAAAAAGCCCCTAGAATGCAACTGCCACATGGACTGATACACCAGTGTGAAGTAGTTGCATCATCATTGGAGTGTGTGTGGTCGTGTGCATCAAGGTGGTTTGGAAAAGAACACATACAATGACTATATGTACTCCATGTGTCAAACCATGGTCAGGAATTCCCAGAAAGCCCTTGCATAGCCACTGCCACATGGAGTGATGCACCGGTGTGACAGAAGTTGCATCCCCACATCCACTTGAGTGTGTGTGGTCATGTGGATCAACGTGGTTTGGAAAAGAACACATGCAATGACTCTATGGACTCCATGTGTCAAACCATGGCCAGAAATCCCCAGAAAGCCACTGCAATGCAGCTGCCAAATGGAATGATGCACCGGTGTGACAGAAGTTGCATCACCACATCCATTGTCATGTGTGTGGTCATGTGGATGAAGGTGATATGGTAAAGAACACATGAAAATGACTCTAGGGACTCCATGTGTCAAACCTTGCTCATATATCCCCAGAAATCGCCTAGAATGCAACTGCCACATGGAGTGATGCACCAGTGTGAAGAAGTGTCATCACCATTGGAGTGTGTGTGGTCGTGTGCATCAAGGTGGTTTGGAAAAGAACACATACAATGACTATATGTACTCCATGTGTCAAATCATGGTCAGGAATCCCTAGAAAGCACCTTCATTGCCACTGCCACATGTCGTGATGCACCGGTGTGACAGAAGTTGCATCCCCACATCCACTTGAGTGTGTGTGGTCATGTGGATCTAGGTGGTTTGGAAAATAACATATGCAATGACTCTATGGACTCCATGTGTCAAACGATGGCCAGAAATCCCCAGAAAGACACTGTGATGCAGCTTCTGCATGGAATCATGCACCGGTGTGATAGAAGTTGCATCACCACATCCATTGTAGTGTGTGTGGTTGTGTGGTTCATTGTGGGTTTGAAAAGAACATATGCAAATGACTCTAGGGACTCCATGTGTCAAACCATGCTCATAAATCCCGCAAAAATCCAGTAGAATGCAACTACCACATGGAGTGATGCACCAGTGTGAAGAAGTTGCATCACCATTGGAGTGAGTGTGGTCGTGTGCATCAAGGTGGTTTGGAAAAGAAAACATACAATGTGTCAAACCATGGTCAGGAATTCCAAGAAAGCCCTTGCATTGCCACTTCCACATGGAGTGATGCACCGGTGTGACAGAAGTTGCATCCCCACATCAATTTGAGAGTGTTTGGTCATGTGGATGAAGGTGGTTTGGCAATGAACACATGATACGACTCTAGGGACACCAGGTGTCAAACCATTGCCAGAAATCCCCAGAAAGCCACTACAATGCAACTCCTGCATGGAATGATGCACCGGTGTGACAGAAGTTGCATCACCACATCCATTGTAGTGTGCGTGGTTTCGTGGATCATTGTAGTTTTCAATAGAACATATGCAAATGACTCTGGGGACTCCATGTGTCAAACCATGGTCATAAATCCCACAAAGTCCCTTGAATGCAACTGCCACGTCGAGTGATGCACCAATGTGAAAAAGTTGCATCACCATTGGAGGGTGTGTGGTCGTGTGCATAAAGGTTGTTTGGAAAATAACACATACAATGACTATATGTACTCCATGTGTCAAACCATGGTCCGAAATTTTCAAAAAGCCCTACATTGCCACTACCACATGGAGTGATGCACCAGTGTGATAGAAGTTGCATCCCTACACAATTTTAGTGTGTGTGGTTATGTGGATGAATGTGGTTTGAAAAAGAACCGATGATGCGACTCTAGGGACACCAGGTGTCAAACCTTGGCCAGAAATCCCCAGAAAGCCACTACAATACAGCTGTCGCATGGAATGATGCACCGGTGTGATAGAAGTTGCATCACCACATCCATTGTAGTGTGTGTGGTCGTGTGTATCATTGTGGTTTTGTAAAAAAACATATGCAAATGACTCTGGGACCCCATGTGTCAAACAATGCTCATAAATCCCCAGAATGCCCCCTAGGATGCAACTGCCACATGGAGTGATGCACCAGTGTGAAGAAGTTGCATCACCATTGGAGTGTGTGTGGTTGTGTACATCAAGGTGGTTTGGAAAAGAACACATACAATGACTATAGGTACTCCATGTGTCAAACCATGGTCAGGAATTCCCAGAAAGCCCTTGCAATGCCACTGCCACATGGAGTGATGAACCGGTGTGACAGAAGTTGCATCCGCACATCCACTTGAGTGTGTGTGGTCATGTGGATCAAGGTGGTTTGGAAAAGATCACATGCAATGACTCTATCGACTCCATATGTCAAAGCATGGCCAGAAATCCCCAGAAAGCCACTTCAATGCAGCTGCCGCATGGAATGATGTAGCGGTGTGACAGAAGTTGCATCACCACATCCATTGTAGTGTGTGTGGTCAAGTGGATCATTGTGGTTCTGAAAAGAACATACGCAAATGACTCTAGGGACTCCATGTGTCAAACCATGGTCATAAATCCCCAGAAAGTCCCTTGAATGCAACTGCCACATCGAGTGATGCACTAGTGTGAAGAATTTGCATCACCATTGGAGGTTGTGTGGTCGTGTGCATAAAGGTTGTTTGGAAAAGAACACATACAATGACTATATGTACTCCATGTGTCAAACCATGGTCCAGAATTTCTAGAAAGCCCTATATTGCAACTGCCACATGGAGTGATTTACCAGTGTGATAGAAGTTGCATCCCTACATCCATTTGAGTATGTGTGGTTATGTGGATGAATGTGGTTTGGAAAAGAACAGATGATGCGACTCTAGGGACACCAGGTGTCAACCATGGCCAGAAATCCCTAGAAAGCCACTACAATGCAGATGTCGCATGGAATGATGCACCGGTGTGACAACATCATTGGAGTGTGTGTGGTTGTGTGCATCAAGGTGGTTTGGAAAAGAACACATATAATGACTATATGTACTCCATGTGTCAAACCATGGTCAGGAATCCCAGAAAGCACATGCATTGCCACTGCCACATGGAATGATGCACCGGTGTGACAGAAGTTGCATACCTACATCCACTTGAGTGTGTGTGGTCATCTGGATCAAGGTGGTTTGGAAAAGAACAAATGTAATTACTCTATGGACTCCATGCATCAAACCATGGGTAGAAATCCCTAGAAATCCATTGCAATGCAGGTGCGGCATTGAATGACGCACCAGTGTGACAGAAGTTGCATCACCACATCCATTATAGTGTGTCTAGTCGCGTGGATCATTGTGGTTTTGAAAAGAACATATGCAAACGACTTTGGGGTTCCATGTGTCAATTCATGCTCATAAATCCCCAGAAATCCCCTAGAATGCAACTGCCGCATGGAGTGATGCACCAGTGTGAAGAAGTTGCATCACCATTGGAGTGTGTGTGGTCGTGTGCATCAAGGTGGTTTGGAAAATAACACATACAATGAATATATGTACTGCATGTGTCAAACCATGGTCAGGAATCCCAAAAAGCACCTACATTTCCACTGCCACATGGAGTGATGCTCTAGTGTGATAGAAGTTGCATCCCCGTATACACTTGAGTGTGTGTGGTCATGTGGATCAAGGTGGTTTGGAAAATAACACATGAAATGACTCTATGTTATCCATGTGTCAAACCATGGCCAAAAATCCCCAGAAAGCCACTGCAATGCAGCTGCCGCATGGAATGATGCACCGGTGTGACAGAAGTTGCATCACCACATCCATTGAAGTGTGTGTGGTCGCGTGGATCATTGTGGTTTTGAAAATAACATATGCAAATGACTCTGGGACTCCATGTGTCAAACCATGCTCATAAATCCCCAGAAAGCCCCTAGAATGCAACTGCCACATGGAGTGATGCACAGTGTGAAGAAGTTGCATCACCATTGGAGTGTGTGTGGTCGTGTGCATCAAGGTGGTTTTGAAAAGAACACATACAATGACTATATGTACTCCATGTGTCAAACCCTGGTCAGGAATCCCCACAAAGCCCCTGCATTGCCACTGCTACATGGAGTGATGCACTGGTGTGACAAAAGTTGCATCACCACATCCACTTGAGTGCGTGGTCATGTGGATCAAGGTGGTTTGGAAAAGAACACACGCAATGACTCTATGGACTCCATGGGTCAAACCATGGCCAAAATTTCCCAAAAAGCCACTACAATGTAGCTGCCGCATGGAATGATTCACCGATGTGACAAAAGTTGCATCACCACATATATTGTAGTGTGTGTGGTCGCGTGGATATGCAAATGACTCTAGGGACCTCATGTGTGAAACCATTGTCAGAAATCTCCAGCAAGCCACTGGAATGCATAGTTCAACTTGTGAACCTTATGCTTGGCATAAATAGCAACACGTAAAGCCCAATACCACTTGGTCATGCCATGTTATTTTGAATACATATTGAAATATACATTATATATACCTTTTATGGCCATTTTCTTCTAAAATTTTCTTAGATTTTATGAAAAATAACTGTTTTTGTCGCCATCGAACCAAATTGAACCAGTGGCCTGACTAGCAAACCAGTGAAAAAGTCGACTCATCGGTTCACTTACTGGTCTGGTTTGTAAACTTTGCTGGAATGTGACTGCCAAATGTAGGGTCCCACCTGTCAGAGATTGAACGCCGGAACACAACTACGTTTGACTTAGATCTTGCATGGAAGACCTTGATTCCACTGCATGCAAGTGGCACGGAACCAATTTTAGACAGCGCTAGCGTCGCCATGTAGAACCACTGTTTTCCTCCACTTCCACCCCACTATGAACGGTCGTGCACCATTCCACATGCTAGGAAGGTCGGTTGCAATCTTGGAATAAGTAGTTTCGCTCTTCTCCGTCTACTTTACTTCTCCACAGCCCCATCCATTTCCTCCACCATGACATCACCCTCTTCCTCCGTGTCCTTTCCCTCTTGACTGTAGTCATGGACCAGCAGGATGTCCGGAATGACGGCATGATAGGGACTGCGTACTTCGACATAGAATTCCACGGCGGGAAGAAGCTCAGTGTTGTCTACACCATCAACCCTGAGACGGTGAAGCGCACTATTTCCCAGTACAAGAATTGGCTTCCGTCGGAAGAAAGCGGGTTCATGGTTCATGGGTCTTGATCTCGAGTACAGCCGAGTGATGTCTATGCATGCTTCTATTCTTCTAGATAGTGTTGGGCCTCCAAGTGCAGAGGTTTGTAGAACAGAAGCAAGTTTCCCTTAAGTGGATTATCCAAGGTTTATCGAAGTCAGGGAGGAAGTGGTCAAAGGTATCCCTCTCAAGCAACCTTGCAATCAAGATACAAGAAGTCTCTTGTGTCCCCAACACACCCAATACACTTTTCAGGTGTATAGGTGCACTAGTTTGGCGAAGAGATAGTAAAATACAAGTAATATGGATGATTATAAGACAACGGCGCTAGAAAAGAGCTTGATGGGGAGGAAGAGAATAAAGGCAATCCGAAATAAAGAGGGAAGCAAGCAAACATGTAGCAGCACTAGTTGTAAATGGTGTTTCAATGCTTAGAAACAAGAACTAGGGATCATACTTTCACTAGTGGACACTCTCATAAATATCTTCTCTTCATTATTCTACTATGAACTACTATCCGGTCCGACAACTCTAATCCACGGTAGGGTTACAACAGCACTCCTTAAAGTTCGCATTCCCTATCTAGATAACCCCACACTGTCACCTTGAGCGCTAGATGGTTCCAACAAACACCACAATTTCATAGAGACTTCCAACTCAAAATATAACTCATGATAAGTATTTATGTAATCTTTAGCCTAAGTGCCACACGGTGTGCACACTGTCACCTTCACACACGTGGGGATAGCCAGAGATTAATTAAAGCACTTGAGTAGCAGAGCAGATCTACTTGATTACAAAGCCCATGATCACAATAAGATCACGCATAGAGAGAGATATGAACACATAGCTACCGGTAGAGTCCTTAGCCTCGAGGAAGAACTACTCCCTCCTCATCATGAGAGTCATCAACGGCGATGGAGATGGTGGTGGAGATCAATGGAGATGGCTCTGGGGGGGGAATTCCCCATCCCGGCAGGGTGCCGGAACAGAGACTTCTGTCCCCCGAATCTCCTCTTCAGTGGGCGGCGCTGTAGAACTTTTCGTGGATTTCCGCCCGCGTTAGGGTTTACATCCCGAGGAGATGTATATGTAAGCAAAAGGGCAAGGTCGGTGAAGCCTCGAGGGGCCCACACTAGGGGCTGGCGCTGCTAGGGGGACCCGCGCCACCCCTAGGTGTGGCCGCCTCGTTGCGCCTCCTCGTCTCTCCTCTGGACTCCGTGTCTTCTCCGATAAAATATTGACTTTGGATTTTGTCCTGTCCAATTCCGAGAATATTTCATTACTGGCTTTTCTGAAACCAAAAATAGCAGAAAACAGGCAACTGGCACTATGGCATGTTGTTAATTGGTTAGTCCCAGAAAATGTATAAAAATACCTCAAAGTGTAGACAAAGCATAGCAAAGTGGATACTAAACAAGCAAGGAACATCAAAAATTATAGATACGTTTATGATGTATCAAGCATCCCCAATCTTAACTCCTGCTCATCCTCGAGTACGTAATTGATAAAAAGAATAATTTTTGAGGTGACATGCACCATCACAATCTTGATCAAACTATTTGCAAGCTTTGGAAGATGGGATCAAAGTACTCTAAACATGAGCATGAAATATGAAGTTCTAACATGTAACATCCCTAAAAACATGATTTCAAAGTTTGCACATCATTCATGCATGCATATAGATTTGAGATCAATTTCAAACTCATTTCAGAAAAACAGAAGCACTTAGTGCTATGATTTTATGTGAGAAAACTTAAATCAAATGGCCACCCCATTTGAAAGTTTGAATGATTTCAAACCTAGCTTGTTTGTCTTCCTTATAGAAAGGTTTGAGTGTGGTTTGGACCAAGTTTTACAAATTGGGAATAGTTTCAAAAACCCTTTTTCAAACTTTTGCAAATCAGATGCAAGCCTCTGATATTTTGTTCTCCAAGCTTGACCAAGCCTTTGCAAAGTAACCACATGGGTTATGACCTATTTTTGAGACCATCACACCACTACAAAACCTCAAGAAGATTTGAATTCAAATGGAACTTGAATTCATTTGAAAACCAATTCAGAAAATCGAAACAGAAAAAGAAAAGGAGTAAAACAAAAGAAAAGGGCCAGGCGCCACCAATCTGGCCCAGCATCAGAACAGGCCCAGCTAGCCCACCCGGGCCATTTCTTTCTCTCTCGCACGCGCCAGCGCACCCAGATAGTCGCTGACAACCAGACCCCACCTCCCCTTCGCGCGTTTCGCTGACGAGCGGGCCCTCTCCACGTCGCCCTCGTCTTCCCCAAATCGCGCCCGCAGACCACGTCGCCGCTGTAGTGAAGCCGGTAATGGCGCGGCGTAATTGGCCTTAATGACGCAGGCGTTTCCTGTCGCGCTTGGGCCTATTTAAACCCCTCTGCCCCGCGAGCATTTCCCCCCACTCTCCTCGCTCACTCCGCCACCAGGCTGCGCGCATTTTCTCTCGAAGCCCCGTTGTACCGACGACTTCGGCGACCGATTCCGGTGAGCCTCGACCGTCCCCCTAGCTATCTTGCTCAGCATGATCTGGCGCATCTGCTGACACCTCTCTTTTACCTGCTCGTGACCCAGGACGTCGCTTCCATTCACGACCGCAACCACCTGCGCCGCCGCTTGACTCCGGCGACCAATTGAGGTAAAACCCGAGCGCCCCTTGCCCCCTCTTTCATACGAGATTGATCGCCTGCGTCTTGTGCATCGTCTGACCCCTCTGGTTCGTGCTAGGGCGACGCCAAACCTCGGCAAGAACCACGACTGCAAGCGACAGACGCCGCCCGCAACTCCGACGAGCCCCTGAGACCGTACCTGCGCGCCCCTTCGCAAACCAGCGCCACGTTGAGCTTCAGCACGCCACCGCGGTTCTGGTAAGCCACTTCCCCCACTCCCGCGCGACCTAGAACGCTAGCGCCGCCGCTGTCAGACGCGCCGCCGCCAGTCGCCGCTGCTAGCGCCGCTCGAGTTTGGTTAGTTGATCTGTAGCCGTGAGATCTGGATCCAACGCGTGGAATTAGATAAGTTAGCGAACCGTTATGGGCAGATCTGAGCCGTGGGTTTTAATTAGATCCAACGGCGCGGGAGGGTGATCCTGAACGAATCGGTATCAGCCAATAGGATTAAGACGCGTGGCTAGAGTTTAAATCAAAAACAGAATTCAAATCAGATTTAGATCCAAATTTCAAAAGGCTATAACTTTTGATTCCCACGTTAGATTTTTGCAAACTTTATACCATTGGAATCAGGGAGACAAGCCCTTTATGAATCTGAAATGTGTTTAACAAAAAGTTTCTGTTAAAATGAGTTTTTATGCAGAAACTTGTTTAGGACTATTTTGAGTATAGAATTTGTTTAGTAAATTGGTTTAGTGCTAAATAAGTTAGTTAGCAAGTTTTTGACTTGGTTATGTTTCTGTATCATGCACTTGCTTGGTGGAGTTTTCAAAAATCATCACTTAGCATTTTCTTGCATGCATGCATTCATATTTTTGTTTGTATATGAATTGTGTGTAATTTTGTGCTACAAATTTTTGTGTAGATTTTGCTAGTGACTGTGATTGTGAAGAGTGCTACTCTCCCCATTACCAAGGCAAGTGGTACTTCATGAATAATTCCATCCCTATATTTTGTATAAGCATTAGAAATATTTTGCTAAGTCTTGCATGATACTTTTTGCCAAATGCTATGTTGGGAAATCCTAAGTAGTTGTAGAATTGTAGAATTGCTAGGAATTTTCCTAAGTTAAGTTACTATGCCATGCTTAGCCTAGCTAGTAGCAAACTCCATAGACATAGTAACTATGTTGCAACATGAGAGTATACAAACAAAGATCATGATAACAATGCATTGAAAGATGTTTGTTTGTTTCACATATAGAAAACATAGCATAGTGGCATTCAGCTTGTCCCTCATGGACTAGCAAAACATAAATGCATATGACACCTTCAAATTTCATAAGGGTGACTAGATACAAATAGTTCAAGAACAAGAAATATCAACATTATGAATCAATCAATAAGTTTTGGGACAATGCCCATAGAACTAAGAATGACAACTATGCTCTCTTAATTGGTGCATAAATATAGAAGGTGGAGACTCAATATAAAAGTGGAAGAAAGGCCCTTAACAGGGAAGCAGGGATTTCAAGTTTCATAAAGAGCTTCCAAAAATTATGGTACTTGTTAGCTTTCAGCTCCCATTTCCCCTATCATAAGAATCTTGAAGTGATTAAGGTTAAAGTGAACAAATTATGGAGTATATTCTTGACAAAGTATAAGTTGCCAATATCGTGTCCCTTGATTACAAGGTCCGTTCCTCATGCTACTCAACTTTAGTTACCGGTAAGTTCTTGTCATTGTAAGTATATGTGTATCATAGAGAACCGCCAACAGGGTACCCCTTGCCCCATGACACAGGAGCTATCCCATATCAAAATGACAAGGTAATAGACAATGAGCATCTTAGAAATCTTCCTATTTACCATGGGAAAATGGTTCTTTTTCTCTTCTTTCCTCTTTTTTTCTTTTTCTCTTTTTTTATCTCTCTTTTTTTATAAGAAGAATGCTTCATAGATTGCTCACTATGGTGATGCTGCAAGTTTCCACCATGATTAGGCATGGCTTAGGCTAGCGTCCCATGCGTTTCTCTAACACATATACATAACTCCATGGACTTACAAGCTCCCCTTTTATTTCACACAGTCGACATCCATAAACAAAAGAGCATGATATCAACTGGGTAGATATTTACAGGTGTTGAAACTGTTCCCCGTGACAGCACGATTCTGCTAATTCTCAACTTATAAGTGCAAGCATATACAACATAGATGACAAAATGGTTCAAGTTTATTAGGGGCAAGAAAAATAAAGTGTGCCATCAAGTTTGTGAGAGCTTTAATCACTAATTTTCACATAACAAGTTTAATTTGGGAGATAGATAAAACAAGAATATACTTGGAATAGTGTAACACACCATGCATATGAATTTATAGTGGACACATTGGAATAACTTGGTTTCTTGGGAGTTGGATGCATGAGTAGAGCTTACTCAATACAAGTGGAGGCTAGCAAAAGACTGGGAGCGACCAACTAAGAGAGCAATAATGGCCATAATCATGCAAAGAAAAAAAAATATTTTCATTTAAAGCATAAAGTGGTACCATAAGTCAAAAACTAAATGATCATAGAGTCTAGGGTGACTAGTTCATAGTCCTAACATGGTGTGAGCCTGTGCCAAGTCAACCCAAACAAAGCATCAAAGGATAATACCACAATATTATGATTTTTTATGCTAAAACAACGCATGATTCTTGCAAGGCACATTAAGAAATCCCAATTGTTTGGAACAAGTCATGCTAAAAAAATAATCACTAATCATAAGGTCAAAACAACATCTATCATGACATGATAAAGTCTAAGTCACAGTCAAAACAAGCTCCCTTTTGTATCACTATAAGCATGAAACTTTCTACTCTTTTCCAACACCAATCGACTTATTTGAAACAACTCACAAAGATAATAATCAATAAGATCAGTGAGCATGTCTCACAAATCCACAAAGAAGAACTAAAAAGTTCTAAGAAAAAAGCATAAGAAAACTAAGGCTAAAAACAGTGCTAGCAAAAGAGAACACTCACAAAACAATAAGAATGAAAACTAGAGTCTTCTAGGCAATGAAAACAGAGTGTATCTCTCTCCAAAAGAAGTGTGCTGGGATCCAACAAACTTATTGCAAAAAACCAAACAAATGAAAACTAGAAAAAACAAAGACACTCCAAGAGCAACACAATAGTGCATGAAGCAATAACAATAAAGTATCTAGAAAGAGACCTAAGATTTTTATTGATGAAGAAGGGGATGCCTTGGGCATCCACAAGCTTTGACGCTTTTACCTCTTGAATATTTCTTGGGGTGACACAGGTGGCATCCCCAAGCTTGAGCTTTTCTCCATTATTCATCTCATCACATCATTCTTCCCCTACACTTGAAAATTTCCTTCATACAAAACTTCACACAATTCTTCATTAGCAACATTAGTGTATTCAAGATAATAAGCCTTTGGGTTTAGTTTCAACTCAACTAACTTCCACTAAAACACAAGCTACTGTAACAATTCCTTTTAAAAGCTCAAGTGATCGAAGAGAACTCAAAAAGAAACCGATAAGAGGCAAATGCAAATAATGGCAGAAATCTATCAAAACAGACCAGCAGGTAAAAACCAATTTTTTTGAAGACCTTCTATTACTCAAATCGAAAAATGTTAAACTAACAGAAGTTAGATAACAACCTGGGGCATAAGATCAGAATATTACAGCTCAATCTGATGTATAGGGATTTTTCATGAATTTTTATAGTGAAGCACAAAAATTTGTTTCGGGATAGCAACTTCCCCAAATATTACTTCTCTCTCATTAGAGGTTATTCTTGGCACAAAAACCACACAAAAAGGATAAGGAGAGGTTATTACAGAAGTAATAACTTCCAAGACTCAACAAAAGACAAACCTAATGAAATTTGGGTTATCTCCCAATTAGTACTTTTCTTTAACGCATTTAACTTAGGCTTGATAGTTTGAGAAGATGCTCACATAAGAAATATGAATTGAAGTAAAAGAGAGCATCAAGAAGCAAATTCAAAACACATTTAAGTCTAACCCACTTACTATGCATAGGAATGTTGTAAAGAAACAAGTCACGAAAGCACAAAGCAACAAGCATAGGAAAGCAAAGCAAGTGCAACTTCAAGATTTTCAACATAAAGAGGGGAAACTTAATATTGTTGAGATACATAAGACCATGTTTCCCTCTCTCATAATAACTTTCAGTAGCAACATGAATAAAATTAACAATATAACTATCACATAAAACATTCTTATCATGATCCACATGCATAAAATAATTATTACTCTCCACATAAGCATAGTCATTCTTATTAATTATAGTGGGAGCAAATTCAACAAAATAGCTATCATTATTATTCTCATCACCATAATCATCAAATATAGGAGGCATATTGTAATCATAATTGATTTTCTCCTCAATAGTAGGTGGAATGAAAATATCGTATTCATCATTGTAATCATCATATATTGGAGGTAAAGTATCATCAAATCAAATTTTCTCCTCTAAAGCTGGGGAACTAAAAATATCATTTTCATAAAAACCAGTTTCCCCAAGCTTAGACGTTTCCATAGCATTAGAAATAATGGTGTTCAAAGATTTCATACTAATAAAATTGCTATTATCATGCAAATAAAGTTCCATAGGTTTTTAATTTTCTCTTCAAACACTTCATCCCCTAACTCAAGATTAATACTATAAAGCTCTCTAAATTTTTTGTTGTTTTCCATTAAGCCTAACTAGTGAAAACAAGAAACCAAAAGATATAATTGCAGAATCTAAAGGAAATAACTTTGAGAACTCACACTCCAGCAACAGTACTAGAAGATAGCTTAGTAGCCAGAGGATGTGAGTACCTTTTACCTTACCTCCCTAGCAACGGCGCCAGAAAAGAGCTTGATGTCTACGCACGCTTCTATTCTTGTAGAGAGTGTTGGGCCTCCAAGTGCAGAGGTTTGTAGAACAGCAGGAAGTTTCCCTTAAGTGGATAAACCAAGGTTTATCGAACTCAGGGAGGAAGTGGTCAAAGGTATCCCTCTCAAGCAACCCTGCAATCAAGATACAAGAAGTCTCTTGTGTCCCCAACACACCCAATACACTTGTCAGGTGTATAGGCGCACTAGTTCGGCGAAGAGATAGTAAAATACAAGTAATATGGATGATTATAAGACAACGGTACCAGAAAAGACCTTGACGGGGAGGCAGAGACTAAAGGCAATCCGAAATAAAGAGGGAACCAAGCAAACATGTAGCAGGACTAGTTGTCCGGGGAATAACCCCCGGTAGGGTCATAAGGGGTAAAACATTGCCCATCTTGGCTTGTGCCGAGTAAAGAATAAATCTGGCCGGGTAAGAACGGCTGGGTAAGAAGGTCATGTATGACCGACATAAGAATTATGTCGGCCCGTACAAGAAAAGTTTGTTTACCTTGCAGGAAGCAACGAGTCGAGTCTCACGAGGGAAGCCGAGTCAGAGAGGACGCGTGGAAGCTTTTCGAGTGAGGTTCAGGAGGGACCATGGTAAAGCACGGTCAAAAGAGAAGGGCGACACCGGGTGACACAAAAGGAGTCGGGTGACGCCTAAAGCAAAGGCTGACGTACAAAGTCACTATATGACGCCAAAAAAACTGGAGGCTATGTACGAGAAGACCGTTAGCTGTCTAGCTTTGTGGACTGGGTCAAGGGGCTCAGGGCTAGCCCATGACCCGGCCCGTATAGTGTGGACCAAGGTCCAAATAGTAACCCTATGACCCAAAGGGGTGTAACCTAGCTGGCATTCGCCTATATAAGGAGGGGCATAGCTAGGGTTTGAGGAGGCTAGACCAAGTAGGAAACTAGTGCCCTGAGGCTTTGCTCAAACAGCTCAAGGAGCACTTGTAAACTTCCAGTATCAATAAAAATCATAAGTGTGGAGAGTTCATCTTGTTCTTCGTGCGCGGCTAGACCGTGCACTCCCTCACCGGTTACCATAAGCGTTAATTCGGCCCCCAACTTAAGCCTACCCATGGCATCTGCCGTGACACCACCACGACACTAGTTGTTCACAGTGTTTAAATTCTTAGAAACAAGGCCTAGGGATCATACTTTCACTAGTGTACACTCTCATATAAATATCTTCTCTTCATTATTCTACTCTGAACTACTCTCTGGTTGGACAACTCTATTCCACGGTAGGGCTACAAAAACACTCCTTAAAGTTCGCATTCCCCATCTAGATAACCCCACACTGTCACATTGAGCGCTAGATGGTTCCAACAAACACCACAATTTCATATAGACAACCAACTCAAAATATAACTCATGATAAGTATTTATGTAATCTTTAGCCTAAGTGCCACACGGTGTGCACACTGTCACCTTCACACACGTGGGGATAGCCGGAGATTAATTAAAGCACTTGAGTAGCAGAGTAGATCTACTTGATTACAAAGCTCATGATCCCAATAAGATCACGCATAGAGAGAGATGAACACATAGCTACCGGTAGAGCCCTTAGCCTCGAGGAAGAACTACTCCATCCCCATCATGGGAGTCAGCAACAGCGATGGAGATGGTGGTGGAGATCGATGGAGATGGCTCCGGGGGCAATTCCCCATCCTGACAGAGTGCCGAAACAGAGACTTATGTCCCACGAATCTCCTCTTCGGTGGTGGTGGCGCTGCGGAACTTTTCGTGGATTTTCTCCCGTGTTATGGTTTATGTCCCGAGGAGACGCATATGTAGGCGAAAGGGCAAGGTCGGCGGAGCCTCGAGGGGCCCACACTAGGGGGACCCGCGCCACCCCTAGGTGTGGCCGCCTCATTGCGCCTCCTCGTCTCTTCGTGTGGACTCCGCGTCTGCTCTGGTAAACTATTAACTTTCGCTTTTTTCCCGTCCAATTCCGAGAATATTTGTTTTCTGGCTTTTCTGAAACCAGAAACAGCAAAAAACAGGCAACTAGAACTGCGGCATCTTGTTAATAGGTTAGTCCCAGAAAATGTATAAAAATACCTCAAAGTGTAGACAAAGCATAGCAAAGTGAATACTAAACAAGCCTAGAACATCAAAAATTATAGATACGTTTATGACGTATCACCGAGATCACCGCAGGATTGCCATGCTGCAACTCTCCATGAAGGAGCACGTCCTCGTTTACCAGCCTTTTTGCGAGAAGGGGGTGATGGGAAGAGGTACATGTTGCTGTCATTTTGTTCCCGGACAGTTTGTTTGCAAAATTTCTTGCTACATTATTTGTCTGAATTCATTTCATGCAGGTGGGGTGAAAGAATTAGGTCGCTCTTTGGTAACTTTCTCATGAACCACCAGATAACATTTACTAGTGTTGACACCAGGTCTGACAATGGCCTTCTTACCATCCCGACTGTCAGAATTTTCATCCCAAAGGAGTACAGAGTGGACATCCAGGATATTTGCTGGATCCCAGGGACGAGTGGCAGCAGGACTGGGATGGCCGATCTTGCCGCCGATCTCATTGACCCGTGGTACGCTGACATGAAGAACATATTCCCGAGATGTTGGTGGAGGCTTTTAGGGCACGATTACTAGGAGGATAAGACGCTTTCTGAACCTAACCTAAAGTACGCTTCTATTGACGGGCATGTCAGCCACGAGCTGTACCACCAGATCAAAGTGTTTTGGTCCAGGCAACGTACCATTGAACCACCACCAAGGCAAGTGGTTTACCACAGATACCTGGATGGAGAGGAATCTAACAGCTGGGGCAAGCGCCCAAAGACATCCTGGGATCGGTCGCCTTCTTCACCAATCATTCCAACATGCTGGGATGTCCAATTTTAGTGCATGATTGTTGTGTTTGTATGGGGCTTGTTATGTATACGAAAACATGTTCTTTCACAAGTACATAGCTATGTGTGAGCACTTCCGAACTGTTGTGTATTACCTTTTCAAACTATAATCTAGGTGTGTTTATGACTGTAACCTTTGTTATAACAGCAATTATGTCTGTGCCACTACAGCCAAGCATGATGTGTCGAGTTTGCTAGCATCTTATATTATGAATTTGTCCTTAGATTGTGCCCGTTTGTGAACAATGGCATCTGATCTTGTGGATCCCACCATAATATCAGGTAGCTATATTCAGTAATACTCCCTCCATCCCAAGGCATAAGGCCTATTTTTTTGAAAGGTCAAGCCATGGAAATTTTGGCCAAACCTTTAGAAAAGTCAAGCCACGGAAAGTAAACACAGACGTTGCATGGCAGTTCTGGATGTTGCCGCATGTAAAAGGGCACAGACAGAATTTGCACAGCGTAGGGATACGGGGTCGGGAGGCCCTTCGTTATAAGGGAAGGGGGAGGAGGGCCGGGGAGGGTAAATCGCATTTACCATCCCTATGGTCTTTACCTACCCTAGAGAAAGTTTGACCAGTCGAGCACCATTCGTTTTGATATCGCAGGGCTACGATTGCATGGTCGTGTCGGGCAGGAAGGGTGTGCGTGTGACTTGGCGATGACATGGGGATCGAGAGGGCGGCGACACAGATACCGTGAGAACGCGCCACAGAGTCCACCCATCTTGTTGCCGTTGTGCAGAGGGTGCACACTACTGACGCGATGTAACTGTGACTTGACAGAACGTAGAGGTAAATTAATTTGTCATCATCAATATGCTCCGTGGAATTTATTCGTGATCGTTATGTAAGCATGATCAAACAAGGATGCAACACACACACACGAAGACATTGCATCCGGTCCAACACACCAAATATAGTCTCATGTTCTAGAAACAATAGAAAAATTTAAAATTATTAGGTGCCGTAGGAGGCAGCAAGGTCACTTCTTGGCCGGCTTGCAGCAGATCCCAATCCCGAAGGATGGGGATACAAGGCCGGTCCCGACGTACTCCCTAAAGAATTTCACATATGCAGCGTGCTTAGCCTTGGTAGATGGCTTGTGTGAAGCCTTGGGGCTTTTATCGATGCCAACCACATGCGAAATCATGTTGTCAATCCTCATGTTGACTCTTTTGCTACAGAAGGGGCACCTGAGCTCCCCACTTAGAGTGTGGAAAAGGACATTCCCGCCCTTGATACTCTTCAAGACGTGGTGGCTCTTGTCGTCCCTATACTCCTTGTCAGAGTCCACCTCACTTGAATAAACCTGTAATGTGCAAAAAATGCAAAAGAAATGAGCAAAATAAATTTACTTAGTCTACTTGTTTGAAAAAATCGCACAAACTAGTAGTGCATTTACCGTTCATGCATAGATATTCAAGCAACCATTTCAAGTTACTTTGAAAACCACAACATAATTTTACAGGGTTATTATGGTTGTCTCCAAAGCTCGCTCCTAAATCTAGAATGTGGAGTCATTCAAAACATACTAAATCTCTGCATGCAGCGGGTTGTATGGTGCATCTGATGATGATCGGTAGAATAAGGAGTACTTGAACAGATTCAGTACTAGTACATCTAAAGCCTGACGGGAAAATATGAACAGTAAACTAGAAAGATGGAGAAATAAAAGTACCTCCGGGTACACGAGCGGAACGTGATCGTAGAACTCCCCGTCCTCATCGGGGGCTCTGAATTCTTCTGCACCCGCGAGCACATTTTCCTCATAAGGTCGAAATGGACGTCGTCCTCGCCCTGGGCTGCATGTATCCCCGTGGCAGGCGCAGGCAGCCCGGCGGCAACACCCGAAGACTCACCTACAAGCACTCGCTTCATGGCGTCGGAAGGGAGAAGGTGGTTGTTCGGCCTCGAGTTGTACAGTGAGGTTTGTGGGTTTTGCTAGATCAATGCATGGGAGGGATACGATGCAGAGGAGTAGGTTTTAAAGATGGGGCATTGTTAAGTCTCCTCCTGGGGACCTCTGCCTTGAGGCTCAATTAGTGAGCTAGTAGCTAGCTATTTGGCTTCTAGCTGACGTGTGGACCTTCATGCCATGGGCCCCAGCTAGAAGTGAGATTGCAGGCTCGGTACTATGAGGGCCGTTCCCGTTTTTAGCTAGGACAGTAGTAGGCTTTTCATAGGCATGACATGACCACTTGACGGATTCTCTTATCTATGGCTTGATCGATTGCTTCTCATAGAAGGGTGGAAAGGAGGGACGCCTAAAAAAGTACGGTTAAAGCATGGCTAGACAGACCCGTGCATTGTCATGCCTAAAAACACTACGGTTAGACGAGCGTGCCGCTGCGTTTTGCCTCGCTGCACTAGAAAACACACACATTTTTATATATTTTTATCTACCCTCGTGTATATAAATCCAAATAGTTTATAATTTTAAGAGAATAAAAGGAAATGCATAGACACACATATATGAAAATTATACGCCTTTCTACACTTTCCTTCTATTTGATTATGAAAGTAAAGTATCGATGGAAACTCATTATTTCACGTGGATAGATAGATCTGTCACCAGAGAGCGAGAGAGCGAGAGAGAGAGAGAGAGGCTATCTTTCCCGTTACATTAGAGAGGATCAACATTGGGTGGGCACGATCCGCGTGACAACCATCTCGACCAATCAGGGCGTACCAACCAAAGTGAGGACGAGTTATCGTGAGAGGGGGAAAACCAAGTACTACCATTTTCATATCAACCCTAGACACAACACACACACACACACACACACACACACACACACACTAGACCTCCCCCTCATTGCCTAGAACGTGGATCCACTGCATGGATTGAGCCCAAACCCGGCACCTAGCTCCCTCTCGGCATTCTAAGCAACTTATCCAACTAGAGATTCCAGGGTTACATGAAGAAATACAGAGTTTCCATTTACCAACTCCGAAAAACCGGCGATTTTGTAAAGGAGGTGCGAGAATTAAGCGCGCCCTAGGGCCCGAGGCAATTTACACGCATGCTACGTGATGATGAGTATCTCAAATCACTATAGAGATTCGTTGGGAGACCCCAAGAGGAAGGTATGATGAGCACAACAGCAAGTTTTCTCTTAGTAAGAAACCAAGGTTATCGAACCAGTAGGAGGAACGAAATGACTCAAAGGTGTTGCTAGCAACTTGGAAACCTGCACAACACAAACTCAAGACTTTGCCCCAATGAACAGTGAGGTTGTCAATCTCACCGGTTTGCTAAAAACAAAGGATTAACTGTATGGTGTGGAAGGTAATGGTGGTTTGCAAAAAGTAAACAGTAAAAGTGGAAGATGTATCAATGGTAAAGATTGGTCCGTGGTCCATAGTTCACTAGAGGTGTTCTCCTTAAGATAAACAACATAACATGCTGCGTAAACAAATTACAGCGGGGCAATTGACAGGACAGAGCAAGGCATAATAGTGCAATACTAGACATTCATTATCCTATGAGATTTGATTGCGTATTACAACAAGATACATAGACCGCCATCCAACTGCATCTATGACTAGTAATCCACCTTCAGGTTATCACCCTCCAGTATTAAGTTGCAAGTAACGGATAACTGCTTTAAGCAAAGTGTGTAATGTAAACAATCCACTTGTTCCATGAACAAGAGATCATTCTTTTCTCCCTAGTAGCAACAGGACATCTACAACCTTAGAGATTTCTGTCACTTCCCCAGATTAAATAGAGGCATGAACCCAGTATCGAGCATAAGTACTCCCTCTTGGAGTCACTAGCGTCTACTTGGCCAACATAGCTACTAGAAACGGAGAGCATGTAATATCTCAAACAACACAGACATGATAGAATCAATAAAATAGAATCATTAACCAATCTAACATAATAATCTCAATATCCATTGGATCCCCGCAAACACAACATGCATGATTACAAATAGATGATCTTGATCATGAACGGAGCTCACAAGATATAAACATGGTAGCACAAAGGAGGAGAAACAACCATCTAGCTACTACATGGACCCGTAGTCCAAGGTGGAACTACTCACGCATCATACCGGAGGCTGGCATGGTGATGAAGAAGGCCTCCGGGATGATCTCTCCCCTGCGGCAGGGTGCCAGGAAGAGCTTCAGATCCCCCTAATCTTGGGACGATGGTGGCGGTGGCTACGGACTGTTTCGTGGAAGATTGATCGGGTGCTTAGATTTTTGGTATAGGGGGCTTCTTATATGCGAAGAGGGAGGCCGAGGGGGTGCCCGAGGCGATTGCATCCCCCTAGGCGCGGGCCAGGCCTAGCCGCACGGCCAGGGGGTGTGGCCCCCTCGATGCCCTCCTCCATCTCGTCTTCTGGCTCCGTGTTCCCCACGTTAAAATATTGACTTTGGCTTTTATCCCGTCCAATTCCGAGAATATTCATTTTATGACTTTTCTAGAACCAAAAACAACAGAAAACAAGCAACTGGCACTGTGGCATCTTGTTAATAGGTTAGTCCTAGAAAACATATAAAAATACCTCAAAGAGAAGACAAAGCAAAGCAAAGTAGATACTAAACAAGCATGGAACATAAAAAATTGTAGATACGTTTACGACGTATCAAGCATTCCCAAGCTTAACTCCAGCTCGTCCTCGAGTAGGTAAGTGATAAAAAGAATAATTTTTGAGGTGACATGCACCATCAAAATCAAGATCAAACCATTTGCAAGCATTGAAAGCTGGGATCAAACTACTCTAAACATGAACATGAAAGAAAAAGATCTAACAGTAAGACAAAGTAACTATGCATGCAACATGAAAGGATACAAACAAAGATCATGAATTATAATGCATTGAAAGATGTTTGTTTGTTTCACATATAGAAAACATAGCATAGTGGCATTCAGCTTGTCCCTCATAGAGTAGCAATAAATGCATAGGACACCTTCAAAGATCATAAGAGTGACTAGATACAAATAGTTCAAGAACAAGCAATATCAACAATATGCATCAATCAATAAGTTTTGGGACAATGCACGTAGAACTAAGAATGGCAACTATGCTCTCTTAATTGGTTCCTAAGGATAGATGGTGGAGACTCAATATAATAGTGGAAGAAAGGCCCTTCATCAAGGGAAGCATGGATTTCAAGTCTCATAAAGAGCTTCCAAAAATTATGGTACTTGTTAGCTTTCAACTCTCATTGCCCCTATCATAAGCATCTTGAAGTGATTAAGGTTAAAGTGAAAAAACTATGGATTATATGCTTGACAAAGTATAAGATGGCAATCTCATATCCCTTGAGTACGAGGGCCGCTCCTCATGTTACTCAACTTTAGTCACCTGTAAGTTCTTGTCATAGTAAGTACATGTGTATCATAAAGAACCGCCAACGGGGTACCCCTTGCAAATGATACATGAGATATCCCATAATATGATACATAATCTCATGTCCCTGTAGTTAGCTCTCACTAACTTGTTTGGAACAAGTCATGCTACAGAAATAATCACTAAGCATAAGATCAAAACAACACCTAGCATGACATGATAGAGTCTAAGTACTACTAAATCAAGAACTTGGTCAGCGCCATATTTTTGCCATCCTCCTTGCACTTGGTCAGTTCTTTCTCTGCCTTGATCCTCAGCAAACTGTGCATATTGGTAGTTGTGACATCGTGGACTTTATTCTCGTGCAGTTCAATCCTTGATGCAATCAGGTATTTCTCTGCTTTAGCCTCCAGGGCCATCGCCACATCCATCTCTTTCCTGACTTTGCTAACCTTGTCTTCCAACCTACGGATTTCACGGTGAAGGGTTGGTGCATATCAAGGGCCATTAACTTCATTTCAGCACTCTCAAGAAGTGCGCTGACTAAGGCTTCTTTCATCTTAGCATTCTTCACCCATAGTTTATCTAGCGATTTATGCATAAATAGTGGCCACTCCGGATCTACCCATTTAACAACACCGAAACTTTTGGTTGGCCACGCTTCACCCTGCCCACACCCTAAGAACCTCCTGCATGTGTTGCATCCCTCGAATGCTACAAATTTAGCAGCCACAAGCTCATGTTTTTTACAATGGGGAGGACTCTCTCCCTCCACTAAACCATGATAATCAGAGTCGTAAAAAGTCGCGACGGCCTAGCACACCAGATGTACATAAGTAATCAGAGTAGATCTAGGTCAAAATAAATAAATCCCCATAAAATGTAAGGTATGAGATAACTCACGTCGCTTTCATCGTCTCTGTGATCTTCACACGATTCCTGGCCGTCTCCCCGCGAAGCCATGACGAGAAGGAGGTGGAGGAGTGGGGTGGAGGCGGGAGAGGTCGCTGGTGGGGTGGAGCGCCGCCTGCTAGTGGCTAAGGGATTGAGTGAGGACAATGTCTTCGAGGGGAAGGGGGGAAATTAAAGAACGCCAACCCTACCAACAAAATCCAGCTGTTATGACACGAACACATCTAACGTCTTATGTGTGCAGCACATGGAAAGCGTGACACTAGCAGGTGGAGCACACACAATTATTAAGGAATAATCCCTTCGTCCGCAAATAATGGTAATTCTGGATTTTTCTTAAGTAAAACTTTATCAAATTTGACCAATTTTTTAGATAAATATAACAACATGTATTACACCAAGAGTATTATTACAGAATTACGACTAACATACATTAGTACGACAAGTATCCTCTCCACATCGGACTATTATTAATTACGGGTTACATTTAAGCACACCACAAGTTCTACAACTCCCTGTCGGTCTTCTCGATGCGAATGCCGAAATTGATCTGCTTGGCCGGTCCAGCATCGACAAGGTACTTGGATGGCACACAAAGGAACGACCTCAGGTCCGTAAACTCCACCTCACCCGGCGTCGGGCATCTTGGCGACACGGCCTTCACATGCACTGCATCGGACGACGGCGGCTGGGCGGGCGACCATATACTCACAGTGTACATCGTCCATGCGCATGAGACCGACCTGACGCATACCACAGACATGAAGGTGGGCCCAGGGATGGTTCCTGGAATGGTTCCCGGAACACGAGCGGTGATGGTCAAGACAAAAACAGAGCCGTCCCCCCTGCAAAATGAGCCGGCGGCGTGCTGGCTCAGGGAACGACACCTGCTCTTCGAGAAGAATGGCGTAGACATAGGAGAGCCTAATCACTTCGATCGGGTGATCCCTTGCAAGGTGGACCACGAGCTTTTCCGGCGGTTCGGTGTAGTTGCAGCCCGGCTCCGTGTAGCCACACGCGCCGTGCCGGAACTTTAGCTCGTGCCCTGGGAGCATGTGGTAGGGGTAATGGCGAGAGCATCCATGGTGGGAGCACTCGATCCCGTACGTCGCCAGTATGTTGCGCGTGAGGATCTCCTCTAGATTCAAGGGCTGACGATCTAAGTACTCCTTGGTGCGCGGCTACCACTGTAGGGGTTCGTAGCATGGAAAACAAAAAATTTCTATCGCATACAAACAAACAAGCCAAGATCTATCTACTAGATTGTAGCAACGAGTCGATGGAATAACTTACCCTCGAAGATTCCAAAGCGGTTAACGAGAGCAGATTCTCGTGGGTGATGTAGTCGTACTCTTTCCGATCTCAAGATCGCGTAGACGATCCTTCCGGCGCTGCGTTCCGGCAGCGCTTCCGCAGTCGGTCACACGTTCGGTACTCGACGAAGACCTTCCTCTCCCTTGTTCCAGCAGGCAGCGGAGGTTGTAGCACTCTCCTCGCGATTCCGGCAGCACAACGGCGTGGTACCGGAAGTAGAGGGGAGATCCCGCAGGGCTTCGCCTTAAGCCGGAGCGAGTATGGTGGAGTATGAGAGAGAGCTATTAGTGGTCTAGGGATTAGACACACCAATTAGAAGGCTCTAAACCTAAGGCTAGGGCAATTAGAAGCTCTAAACCAAAACGGCTCTAAACCGGAGATTAGAGGATAGGAACTTGTGTGTCTAGAGGAGGAGGCCCTGCCCCTCCTCTTATAGGTGGGAGGTGCGGCCAAGGGGAGGGGAGTCCCTCCCCAAGTTGGCCTTGGGTGGCGCGCCGGCTTGGAGAGGAGACTCCTCCCCCAAGTCGGTTTCAACCACCTCTTGCTTGTTTCCCACAGTTTCCTGATTTAGCCGTTTGACTTTCAAACTGGCCATTTGACTTTTCTGTTTTAGGATTCAATTTAATCCTTTATTTGGAACAGCAAGAACACTTAGTACATGATGCAATCATTCCAATATGTAATGACACATTCATGTACCCCTCCCCTTTCCCGGAGTGCCGGACATTCCGGAACCTTCTAGAACATTCCCGATGAAAACACCGAAATCATTCCCGAACTCCGAAACGGGACTTTCCTTATATGAATCTTATTCTCCGGACCATTCCGGATCACCTCGTGATATCCCGGATCCCATCCGAGACTCTGAACAACATTCGGTCTCTTTCTCATAATACCATAACTACTCAAACAACGTCGAATCCTTAAGTGTGTCTCCCTACGGTTCGTGAATTATGCGGACATGATCGAGACACTTCTCCGAACAATAACCAATAGAGGAATCTGGAAATTCATATGGCTCTCACATATTTCTACGATTACTTTGCGATCGAATGAACCACTTACATACGATACCAATTTCCCTTTGTCTCACGATAGTTTACTTATCCGAGGTTATGATCGTCGGTATCTCTGCATACCTAGTTCAACCTCGTTACTGATAAGTACTCTTTTCTCGTTCCCGTGATATGTGATCCCTTGTGAGCCAGTCACATGCTTGCAAGCTAATTGGATGACATTTCACCGAGAGGGCCCAGAGTATATCTATCCGTCATATGGATGGACAAATCCCACTCTTGATCCATGTGTTTCAACCAATACTTTCCGAACACTCAATGCCACCTTTATAGCCACCCTGTTACGGTGTGGTGTTTGATGACATCAAAACATCCATCTGGTAAAGGTGATATGCATGATCTCATGGTCGAAGGAATTAGGTTACTATGTATCAGAAAGCATATAGCAATTGAACTATTGAAATGACTTGATCTTTTATGCTACGCTTATCTATAGGAGTATGTCCATCACATCATTCTCCTAATGATATGAACCTGTTGTTAATAACATCTCTATCTTCATGATCAGGAAACCATGATCATATATTAACCAACAAGCTAGTTTAACAAGAGGCTTTACTAGGGACTCTTTTATGTTTACAAATCACACAAGTATTAATGTTTCCTGTTAATACAATTATAGGATGGTATGTAAACATTTATCATAAGTATGAAGATATGATAATAACCTACTTTATTATTGCCTCTTGGGCATATCTCCAACAGTCTCCCACTTGCACTAGAGTCAATAATCTAGTTTCAAACCTTTGTGTATTCAACACCTATGGCTTTACGGTGTTGTATGTACACGATTGCTAGTGGTCAACTGATCTCCGGATCTGACACTTCCAGGTCCGTGTGTAATTGCATGTCTTTGCGTCTCTACGCATCACTCATTCTCTAATGAGATGGCTTTGTATAAATTTGGTCTTTCGGTGTGACCTTTAGCTCTTTGGGGTTAAAACATGTTGATAATATTGTCGCACAATATATCTTCATAGTATTATCCCACTGTGAACTACACCTAGTTTGATAACAAACTACTTGACACAAACGCCCTCTTTAGCTACTATAATAGCAGTCATATACTTAGCCTTTTGTTGTAGTATCTGTCACAATGTATTTAACTTTGGAACTCATCCAAATCCATTATGGAACTCACTTTCCATTATATTGTGCCACCCTTAGTTTAGATTGAGATAAACTTAATTTGTATTTTGTGACAAAACTAGTATCAATGTAGTACTTTTACAATGAACTAACCATCTATTTGTCACTTCTACAAATAATATACTCTTAGTTCTTCCAAAAGATCATAAGAATATCCTTACTATTGTCCAATGATCATCTTATGAATTATTCTGGTATATGCTCATAACATTTAGAGCATAGGACATATCTGGATTTGTACATATCACAGTATGATTGATATAAATACTCTTTGTGATTTCATACATCAAGTATCAATCTATACTTGATTATTTGTTTCACTTTACCAAATGTCAATACACTTGAATATATCATCAACATTGAACTCATTCAATCCTTTCTGTGCGACAAGAACCTCTCTTGTAGTTTCTATATTGAACTCATTCAATATCTTGTCTATGTACTTCTGGCACAACCATATTAGCGTCTATTGATGACAAATATTTGGGTTTTGCCTAAGTCTTTCATCGGGATGAAATTCTTAATATGTGTTAATAAAAGATACATTATTTCCAATCAACAATATGTCTTCCACATAATGTATCAGAAACATGTCTTAGCGCTCCCACTTAATTTCTTGCAAATGCAAGCATCTTCATCGTCTCTAATGAACTTTTAAACTCCTTTAACAGTTTCATCACAGTGAAGATTCCAACTCCGCGATGCTCACTTTAACCATTGAAGTTTGCATATGCTTTTAACATCCTTTGAATTAACAAAACCCTATGGACCGTGTTATTCACATGTCCTAGGTAACGATTCTATTAGAAGAACTTGTTTTGTATATTCAACTACCATATAACAAATTATATGTAGTGGTTGCTACATTAATCCGTCTAGACTAAATATCACTATGAAAGATCAAATCTTGTCATAGTCAACCTTTGAACATTTTGTGAACTCTTTCCCAACATGTCGACTATTTCATAGATGCGAAACATCCATGTCTATTTCTTTATAGATCCAAACACAATTGTAAGGTCTTACACCTTTCTCGAGGGTCTTTCAAGTTAAGAACTTGATTTCTCGTGTATGGAACTATCACGGATTTTATGGCTTAAAGCCATTTACGGAGTCAGGGCCCATCATTGCTTCTTTGCATGTAGTCGGTTCATTATTCTCAAATAATGATTTAACTCTCAAATCTTGGTATTTGATTGTTTACCCGACCTACTTGTTTCAATAGGAACTTAGATCTCCGTGACCACAACCTTTGAAGTACGCGAGCCATGAGCATTGTTTGCTAACTCCGGAACACTTTTCGGCGCTGCGCAACTTTGCACATATAGCTAAGGTTCTTTTAACCTTATCAAAGTTCTATTGTCCTCCCACTTAACTTTTCACGAAAAATTCCTTCTCAAAGAAACTTGACGTTCTAAGTAACAAACACTTTTGTCTCCGGTGTTTATGGAGGAATACTTAATAGTTATACAAAGACAGGTTCATCCGACTTTGGTTGCACACATCTTTCTTATGCATAGCATACCAATGTTTTAAGAAAGGACTACTTGGGTTTTATCCCAAACCATAACTTTATATGGTGTCATTTCAACGGATTATGATGAAGCTCTTTTCAGTGGAAAAACGGTAATCTCTAAAGCTTTTAATCTTTAAAATACAATGGCAGTTTTATGAATTACACCTTCGATCTTACCATGTCAAACAAGGTTTAATTACATATCTCGAACGCTCCATACTCTTATGGTGTTTCGGGAAAATGCAAATCCACGGAACGATTCCCTAAATCTTAGGTATTATGCTAAACTTGTAACTCAAATATCTTCCTTTATGATCTTATCATAAACTATCTATATTCTTGTTACAATGATTTTGCACTTCATCTTGAAAATCTTTGAAATTTTCAAATATTTCACACTTCATCCTTATTAAGTAAATATTCACATATTCACTCAAATTTTTGGAGAAAGCATATGAAGTTGAAATCCATCGCTCTTGACTACACATAATGGATTTCGTACAACAATATGTACAAGTTCCAATAAGCTAGTCATTCGTTCCCTTTTGGCCTATGAACGAAGTTTTAATTATCTCTAGGAAAGTTTCACAAGCGTCATTTGATCAAAAATCAAAAGACTCCAAAATTCCATCCACATGGAGTTTCTTCATGTTTTCTTTCCAATATAATTTAAACGGCGATGTCACTTCCTAAGTGATCTTTCAATCAATTTGTCTTTCGACATTTTTAGCACTAGTTTTATGGATGTGATTTCTCCAACGAGATTTGTGAATCATCCATCTTTTATGGATTACGGCAATTATTTGAACAACCCTTTTGTTCTCATAATACCTGATAAAAACAAATCTTGAAGGCAAGCTTTGATGTTTAACGAGCAACACAATAACCCTTTATTTGTTCTCAATGAACATCATCACATATTCTTTTGCTAGTTACTTAGGCCATTGTAGTTCATGAATTATGTTGTTTCGTATGACGATTCATACCAACAAATTCAGTATTAGATACTTAAGAACCACATTGTTTAATAAGCAAAGAATATAGCCATAACATGTATATCATCTATATACTTAAACTGAACAATTCTAGTCTTTTCTTTTCTGCCATATATTTATGAGATTCTCTTTCAGTATTTCCTTTTCTGTTTGAAAGAATCTATCAACATCAATAGTGGAGTCATACATATGACATATAGTCCAAAGCATGTATAGTTAAATACCAATGTCTTTGGTCTTGCACTTTGAAGTAGATCACCATTATCAAATGTTTGGTGTTCTTTCAAATTCCTTTCTTTAGTAATCTTTTGGTGTAGTAAACATTTTACCTACAACAAATATTCACCCTTATCATGGAATCGTCCATGATCAAGCTACTTTTAGCTTATAACGATGAATTATGAGTATAATGTTGAATTATGAGAACATTCCCGATGAAAACACCGAAATCATTCCCGAACTCCGAAACGGGACTTTCCTTGTATGAATCTTATTCTCCGGACCATTCCGGATCACCTCGTGATATCCCGGATCCCATCCGAGACTCCGAACAACATTCGGTCTCTTTCTCATAATACCATAACTACTCAAACAACGTCGAATCCTTAAGTGTGTCTCCCTACGGTTCGTGAATTATGCGGACATGATCGAGACACTTCTCCGAACAATAACCAATAGAGGAATCTGTAAATTCATATGGCTCTCACATATTTCTACGATTACTTTGCGATCGAATGAACCACTTACATACGATACCAATTTCCCTTTGTCTCACGATAGTTTACTTATCCGAGGTTATGATCGTCGGTATCTCTGCATACCTAGTTCAACCTCATTACTGATAAGTACTCTTTTCTCGTTCCCGTGATATGTGATCCCTTGTGAGCCAGTCACATGCTTGCAAGCTAATTGGATGACATTTCACCGAGAGGGCCCAGAGTATATCTATCCGTCATATGGATGGACAAATCCCACTCTTGATCCATGTGTTTCAACCAATACTTTACGAACACTCAATGCCACCTTTATAGCCACCCTGTTACGGTGTGGTGTTTGATGACATCAAAACATCCATCTGGTAAAGGTGATATGCATGATCTCATGGTCGAAGGAATTAGGTTACTATGTATCAGAAAGCATATAGCAATTGAACTATTGAAATGACTTGATCTTTTATGCTACGCTTATCTATAGGAGTATGTCCATCACATCATTCTCCTAATGATATGAACCTGTTGTTAATAACATCTCTATCTTCATGATCAGGAACCATGATCATATATTAACCAACAAGCTAGTTTAACAAGAGGCTTTACTAGGGACTCTTTTATGTTTACAAATCACACAAGTATTAATGTTTCCTGTTAATACAATTATAGCATGGTATGTAAACATTTATCATAAGTATGAAGATATGATAATAACCTACTTTATTATTGCCTCTTGGGCATATCTCCAACAACCACATCTAAAGATCGTCGAGAAATGAGAGAATAGATGTACAGTTAGTTAAGTCAACAGCAGGAATTTGCAAGATAAATTCAAACACTAGTCGAATGATTTGCTACCTTAAGGTTCAAGTCAGTTGCTTTCGTTGGGGATCGGCGCGCGAATCCGTTGGCGTCGTCCGGCACGACGAGATGCAGTGGAGAAGGGGTGTGAAAGAGACGTGCTCAGTCACGAGTTCCTATTGATATAGGTCAGAGGGAGGTGTATATAGTAATATATATATATATATATTTGAATATTATAAGAGCGGCGAATCATGTCGCAGAACAGCCTACTCACGGATCGGCCTTACAAAGAAGCATCCTAGCATCCATGCGTCCCGATTGAACGGTATGTAACCATCGGCACGCGGAACCAGCGCCCCGGGAAGATGGAAGCAGGCCGGGTCTTCTAGAAGAGACGATCTAACGGTCTCCTTTGGCCACTAGGGTTACGATCCGACGGCTGCTATTAGTCGTTAGGGTTACGATACGCAAAACTCTGGATTTCTCCATGGAACCCTGGAATCTCTAGATGGAGAAGTTGCTTAGAATGCCGAGAGGGAGCTAGGTGCCAGTTTTGGGATCAATCCGCGCAGTGGATCCACGTTCTGGGCAGTGAGAGGGAGGTCTAGGGTTGAAAGCCATGTTAACTCCTACTCGATAGCCATCCGGGGGTGAGCTGTGTGCCAAAAGTCTTGGTTTGTCCTGATTATGATTTTATGTTGGTAGTGGGTGACACGCAGGGGCTACTCGAGCTGGTTTCGTAGTTTTCTTGATTTTTGATGAATTTCCCATTGCCAGGGTTCGGGGGGTGGGCAAAATCGGCAAACCCGCCGGCGCGCGCAGGCACGCGAGATCCATTTCAACCTTGAACCTAGGCACTTGCCCAGCCTAGGTACCCCACAGGGCACCCCAAAACATTTTTTCCGGAAAATACAGGGCAATTTCTAGGGTACCTATAGTTAGAAACTACAATTGCCGGGGCGTGACTCGAGGAAAATACGGTATACGCTTGCACCACGTGATGAGCACCAACCTTCCGGGGATGGCGGTCCGCCACGATGTAGCATGCGTGCAAATTTCCTCGGGCCCTAGGGCGCGCTCAATTCTAGCACCTCCTTTGCAGAATCTCCGGTTTCCGGAGTCGGTAAAAGGAAACTCTGGATTTCTCCATGGAACCCTGGAATCTCTAGATGGAGAAGTTGCTTAGAATGCTGATAGGGAGCTAGGTGCCGGGTTTGGGCTCAATCCGCGCAGTGGATCCACGTTCTGGGCAGTGAGGGGGAGGTCTAGGGTTGAAAGCCATGTTAACTCCTACTCGATAGCCATCCGAGGGTGCGCCGTGTGCCAAAATTCCTGGTTTGTCCTATTTATGATTTTATGTTGGTAGTGGGTGACACGCAGGGGCTACTCGAGCTGGTTTCGTATTTTTCTTGATTTTTGATGAATTTCCCATTGCCGGGGTTTGGGGGGTGGGCAAAATCGGCAAACCTGCCGGCGCACGCAAGCACGCGAGGTCCATTGCAACCTTGAACCTAGGAACTTTTACAGCCTAGGTACCCCATGGGCCACCCCAAAACATTTTGACTCAACAAGGAAGTGAAAAGGTTTTGAAAAGATTGAAAGGCTTCCAAATGCTGAAAGTAAGGTACTCATTAGCTTTGAGCTCTCATTGCCCCTATCATAGGCATCTTTAGATGGTTAGTGGTGAAAGTGAGGTCCAATATGAGTTATATGCTTAACATACCATAAACTGGAAATCCCATGTCCCTCGAGTACGAGGGCCGCTCCTCATGCTACTCAACTTTGGTTACCTGTAAGTTCTTGTCATCGTAAATACATGCATATCATACAGAACCGCCAACGGGGTACCCCTTGCACATGATACAAGAGTTATCCCATGATCAAAATGACAAGGAAAGCAGACAATGAGCATCTCAGCGATCTTTTTATTTTCTATTTGCATAGGTTTTTATTGAGGATGCTTCACAGATTGCTCATTATGGTTATGATGCAAGTTTCCACCATGATTAGGCATGGCTTAGGCTAGCGGCCCAGGCGTTTCCCTAACACATATATATAACTCCATGAACTTACAAGCTCCCCTTTTATTTCACACCGACGACATCCGCAAACAAAAGAGCATGATATCAACTGGATATGTATCCATAAGTGTTGAAAGTGTTCCCCATGACAGCACGGTTCTGCTAACTCCCAGCCTATAATTTGCAAGCATATAACTTTCATGGACAGTCACAATGGTTCAGGCTTATTAAGTGCAAGAAATAAAGTGTGCCATCAAGTTCGTGAGAGCTTTACTAACTAACTTTCTCAAAACATTCAAACATTTTATTTGGAAGAAATGAAGGCATAATGAATATGAACGGATTAGCATATGATGGTAGTAGGTAGGTATGGTGGACACTGTTGGCAATATTGGTTTTGGGGAGTTGGAAGCACAAGTAGAGCACATACTCAGTGCAGGTGAAGGCTAGCAAAAGAGAGGGAGCGACAAACGAGAGAGCAATAACTGTCATAATCATGCTTGCAAAAAAACAGGACTAATTATGGCATGAAAATGATACAAAAACTCTGAGGCAAAATAAATCATCGAGGCTGACTGACTATTGTTTAGTCATATGCATGCGTGAGCATGTGCCAAGTCGATTCACATAAAATATTCAGAGGAGGATACCACAATATCATACCAAGTTATGAATAGAACAATGCAAACAAACATTCATATGACATGCTACAAACTATTAGCAAGATGGAGCTAATCATAAGAGAGCAAGAACTACTAAGCATCCATAAATAACATACACCTTACATGAACAAACTAAGCATGCTCACAATGATGAGTATATGTACAAAAATGAAAACAAAAAGAGTTTGTTACCAGCCTCTTACCACACCTCAAGTTTTCTTAATCTTCATTATTGCTCTTCACTTGTGTGGCTTGAATAATAACATGAAACAAAACTCCACTGAGGATTGCTGAACCTGCAAAGAACTTCACAAAACCAAAGAGGAACAACAAATATTTTTGGTGTTTTCGAGTTTTTTAAAGAAAACACATAAAGCAAAAACAAACAAAGCAAAATCTTTTTGGATTTTTTTCTTTAAGGCAAACCAAAGCTAAAAATAAAAGAAATTAACCAAGAGAAACAAAGAAAATATTTTTAGTCTTTTTGTGTTTTGGGAAAGCAGAAACAAGAACCAAAAAGAAAGCGAAACAATGGATATACAAAGAACCGACAAAACATGATATATACATGAGTGTGATGTCGGTATACCTCCCCACAAGCTTAGGCTTTTGGCCTAAGTGGGCCTCAATAGCGCGGGTAGTAACACCAATCTGGTGGGTCATCATAGGAATGATCATAATCAGGCCCTCGTGATGAAGAAGAAGACGCGCCCCAATCATAGGAGGGCTGCTGATATGAAGACTCTCCCATGTTGGAGGGCTGAACCGAATCATCTTCAGCATCCTCTCCAACATTCTCCTCTTGCTGGGAGAGCTCCACCACGTATGTGTCAGACTCCTCCTCCGTGAGCGACCACCCTTGCCTGTTATCACAATTAAACAAAGCAGGTGCAGGCAAATAGACTACTTTCTCAGTCCTACCCCCTCTCCAACCACGCTGGAAAAAGGATAACTCATACGTTATTCCCACAGTATCCCAAGAAGAAACAAAATTATGCTGAACCATGGAATCAAGATCAAGTCTCTCTATGGGGAACTGATAATCTGAATGGTGAGGCTCTAAACCATGGAAAGATAGAAACCTAGAGGCAATGATACCTCCAAAAATTCCACCCTTCTCGCGGTTGGTGGTAAGACGGCAAGCTATCAAAGAACCCAAGTTATAAGTTCTATCCCTATTCAAAGCCGCTGAGATAAAAGCTAGATCAAAAGAAGATAATTTTTTAGCAATCTTTCTAGCAAGAACACACTTGGTAATGAAATAGGCAAAATATCTAATGGATGGGAACTGAATGTTCCAAATTTTACCACTTTCCTTTGAGAAGTCGAAACCTTGGCAAATTTTAGCATATAAATCCATAAGTGACTTAGGCCTCTCCTTGATCTTCTCACAAGATCCCCAATGCGGCATTCTAATAGCTGAACAAAAATCAGCAAAAGGCAGGTCGACAGCTATATTGTAGATTTTATAATGGACCATGGAGTTTGACAAGGACCAAGTAAACCGGAAGTCATGCACCACAGCCATGGTTAGCTTAACATACTGAGATGGTTCTTCTTCAACAAAGTGTTCCAACCCTGCATTAGTAATCATAGTCTAGAAATCCTGGAAGATTCCCGCGGATCTCATAAATTCAGTTCATGGGTATATGGAAGGGAAGACTCCTTCCTCATGATAAACTTTCATTGGTTCAAGCACCATAAAATCATATTGATTCAGCGGGTATGCACTCATCTTCCTTTCTAAAAAATTTAGACAAAAATCAAACCAAGTGATTTCCAAGTTGATAAATGATGAGAAACCACTATAGGAACTTGCTAGAGGGATAAACATGCATCAAAATGAAATATCTAAGCATATAACAAGCAAGAAAGCTCACACAACCTAACACCTATAGCAGCAAAATACTCAAGATACAATCTTCCAATCACAAATCTAAATGGACAAGCGGAGGAGGCACATACCAAGGAGCAATCCCTCCAAAAACCAGCAGCAAAGATGGCCTGAGCAAGGAGATCAAAAATCGGGAGCAAGAACAGCAGGAACTCGAGCTCGAGAAATTTTTTCGGTGTTTTTTGGGAGAGAGAAAAAGTGGCTGGAAGGAGACACTTTGGAGGGCCACAAGTGGGCCACACCTAGGCCAGGCGCCACCTGGGGCTGGCCGCGCCACCAAGGGGTGTGCTGGCCTAGTGGGTCCCCCTGGGCCACTCCAGATGTCCCTCTGCCCCTTTTTTCGAGGAAAAATTTAATATCAATTTTCTGGGATTTTTCGAGAAACTTTATTTTTGTCCAATTTTCAGGGTATGAAAATTGATTTTCTCACAGAAAAAGATTTTTTTAGAAGAAGCAAAAGCAAACAAAAACCAAAACTACAGAAGTTCTAAGACACTGTAACAAGCAAACAACTAGCAAAACTAAAGCTAACAAGAGAAAGAGCAAAGACTAGGAAGGAGAAGAATAAAAGTGAGCAAGTATAACCACTGTGAAAGCATTGTTTTGTTCATTAAAATCCTTTTGTTATAAGGTTGATCAATTCTTGTTACCAAAACAATCTCATATGAAGCAAAACTTTGCATTCCACAAAGTGATTATGTTACCTCAAACTTGATGGTAATAGTCCCAATCATAATAGTTTCAGAACTTTTTTGTGGAATGGGACAATATATTTCTCCAACTTTGATGCTCTCAATATTTTCAATAGAATTCAGGACATAGCTCTTATCAATCTTCTTGGGGATATAGATAGTATGCTCTTTGTCATTAATATTAAATGTTACTTTTCCTTGGTTACAATTGATGACAGCACCTGCAGTATTAAGAAAAGGTCTCCCAAGAATAATTGACATATTATCATCTTCAGGCATCTCAAGTACAACAAAATCAGTTAAGACCAAGCAATTATGAGCCACTTGAACAGGAACATCCTCACATATACCAACAGGAATAGTAGTTGACTTCTCAGCCATTTGGAAAGATATATCAGTTGGTATCAACTTTTCTAGTTGGAGTCTCTTGTAGAGAGAAAAAGGCATAACACTAACTTCAGCTCCCAAATTACATAAGGCAGTTCTAACATAATTATTCTTAATGGAGCAAGGAATAGTTGGTATACCTGGATCACCAAGTTTCTTTGGAACCTTACCATTGAAGGAATAATTAGCAAGCAAAGTACAAATTTCCTCATTAGGAATCTTCCTTTTATTAGAGAAAATATCCTTCATATACTTTGAATAAGGAGGCAACTTAATAGCATCCGTCAAAGGAATTTGCAAAAATAAAGGTTTCATCCATTCAGAAAACTTGTTGTAGTGTTCTTCCTCCTTTGACTTGTGTTTCTTATTGGGAAAAGGCATAGGTTTTTGCACCCAAGGTTCTCTCTCACTACCATGTTTTTAGCAATAAAATCTTACTTAGTGTACCTAGTGTTCTTAGTGTGCTTCTTAGGTTCTTCCTCAACTTCCTCCTTATCAGTAGCATCATTTTTATCATTAGCACTCTCAGTTTCAGCATCAGAGACAGATATACTATTAGGATCTATAGAAGGTTCAGAGGGTTCCTCAACTATTTTGTGTTTCTTTTTATTTCTCTTACGAGGACTACCACTACTTTCACCTGGTTGAGAATCCTACTCAATTCTTTTAAGGTGTCCTTCAGGATATAAAGGATCTTGAGTAGCTATACCACTCCTAGTTCTAATTCCATAAGCATGTTTATCTCCTGAGGCATTAACTAGCATATCTTTTGTACCTTAGCAAGTTGATCAATTTGAGTTTGAACCATTTGAAAGTGTTTACAAAGCATTTTAATATCATTAGCAATTCTTTCCACAATATCTTCCAACTCATTAATAGCTCTAGAGTTTTCCAATAAATGATTCTGAACTTGTTTATTAAAGTTGCCTTGTTTAACAATAAAAGTGTCAAGTTCCTCTAAGCATTGATCAGGAGGCTTACCATAGGGAATATCCCCTTCATTAAAGTGGAGAGAGTGTACCCCAATAGTAGATGAGTAGGGAATTGGCTTACATAATTCTTCTATAGGAGGTAGATTCTTCAGATCTTGAGCTATAATACCTTTCTCCTTAAGACATTTCTTAGCTTACTTCATCATTTAATGCAATCACTCCCCTCTTCCTTGGTGTTGGTGTTGGTGTTGGAACTAGTTCAGGCACAACTGGTTCAGGAGTAATATGCTCAGGTGTATTTAGCTCAGCTGAAGTCCAATCATCATAATTCTTGCTTATTTTAGCCATTAGTTCTTCAGCATCTGTAGGAGTTCTTTTCCTGAAAACACAATCAGCAAAATTGTCTAGGTATGTCCTAAAATCATCAGTTAGTCCATTATAATAAATATCAAGAATCTCATTTTTAGGCAATGGACATCCAGGATGTGCATGAATCAAGGCACAGAACCTTGTCCATGACTCAGGCAATTTCTCTTCTTCTCCCTGTTTAAAATCAAAAAGTCTCTACAAAGCAGCATGTCTAGCACTAGGAGGAAAATATTTCTGGAAGAAAGAAGCAATCAAACAATCAGGACTATCAATGGATCCAGGAGGTAATCTATTGAACCAAGCCTTAGCTTCTCCTTTTAGTGAAAAGGGAAGATCTTAGTAACAAAGTACTTGCGCATCTTAAAATCATCATAGAATAAATCACTCATAGTGGAAAGCTCATTCATATGTGCCACAACACTCTCACTCTCAGTCCCACAAAAAGGTTCTTTCTCAACAATGTCTATATAGGATAAATCAAGAGAGAAATCATAATCTTCATCTTTAATATCTATGGGAGAGGTGGCAAACTTAGAATCAGAAGATAGTTTAGGAATAATGGTACCTCTCTCAAGAAGACTCTGTAAGATCCCTCCCTTTATAAAGGTAAGGATCCCTGTGATTGCAATGCTAGTCCCTGGATCAATGCTAGCATCCACAGTTTAAGATGAAGTACACAGAAACAAAGGTCATTATTACATATCATTCCAGAGACAAACATAGTCTTTCACAAACTCCATGGACACAGGCCTAATACAAGAGTTCAAATTTTTAATAAGATAAATAAGTCTTCATCTTCATGTGCCACAGGCAAGCATGTTGAGTGTATACTCATGACTCCTAATCATCATCAGAATAACCTGCAACATCACAAGTTGCAGCCACAGTGGGTCAATACATTGGAATAGTATTGGCAAGTGATACCTTAGAGTAATATTGGCAACTAGATGCTATATGCATTTTTTTTGGCTAAGTGTAGCTTAGGCTTGCTTTGCTCAAAATAGGTTTTACCTATTAGTTGAAAACACTAAGTTTTTCTTTGACAAAAACTTTCCCAAGGAACCACCAATAGAAATTAGGGAACCTTCACCCTTGTTCAACCACAAGTTTTTACTTATAAATTGGGATGAGGAGATTCTTGATAGCTTCCATGTCTTGATGCTCAAGTTGTCCCATACAAGGGACATGGCTAAGTACTTAGATTCTTCCATCTGCAGAGGTTGTGCACTTTCCCCACAAGACTTGGTTTTCACCAAGACAAGACCTTTCAGAAGCCTTCCCTTAGACCAAATGGACGCGCTCCAACCTATCATCCCACTACCACCAATTGTTCAAATGGCTAAGTTATTGCTACCTATATGATTCAGGCAGAGCCCATAATGCCAAGTGGCTGCACTATAAGCTTCTTAACATTTGGCATCTCAAATCCCTTTGTTCCTGGGTGGCTTTCCACAAGTGAGATACACAAGGTAAACCATATAAATGGGCCTTGTGTAACCACTCAACACAAACCATTCCTTCCATTCCACCCAGGTGTTTCATTCACTTAGTTGTTTTATTAAACAAAACACAAGTCCAAAGACTTAGATATATTTTCTCATAGTATGAATATATCACCACCCTTGGTTGCTACTAGCTAGGCTAGGCATGGCATTGATAAGACTTAGAAATATTTCTAGAAATTCTACAACTACTAGGATTTCCCAAGCATAGCATATAGATCAAAAATATTCATGCAAGACTAGCAAAATATTTCTAATGCATAGTTGAAAAACATAGGAATAAATCATGAAGCACCACTTGACTTGGTAGTTTGTAGAGTGGAAACAATCCTCACAATCACAATCACTATTTGCACCAAAATCTACACATAAAATAATAGCACCAAAATCACATACAAAATATATACAAGCAAAAATATATGGATGCATGCAAAATGCCATGTGATGATTTTCTACACCAAACAAGGCAAGTGCACAGTACTGATTCATAAAAAAGTTCAAAACTTGCCAAATAATCTTTATTTGAACAATATAACATTTTTCAAATAATTGTTATACTCAAATTATGCCTACAAATGTTTCTGCAAAAACAACCATTTTAACAAAAGCAAAACATTAAACACATTGCATAAATGGAAAGGATTTTCTCTCCTGATTCCATTCATATAAAATTTGTCAAATTTGGACGTGGGAATCAAAAGTTATGATTTAAACAAGTTTAAACATCTAATATATCTAATTCATAATTTTAAAACGAAACACATGCCACGCGGCAGCCTCTGGTTGGTTAGTACCGCTTCGCGCTGGATCATGCTTGAGAACCGTCAGATCTAACTAAACTCCAACGGCTCTGATCTAACCATACCTCTTCGGTGATTGAATCTATCGCGTCTAGTGGATCAAGATCCAACGGCCCTAAGCAGCTAACTCTAAACTGGCGGCGCTAGCGGCGGCGACAGGCGGCGGCGTGCTCGGTCAGCGGCGGAGCCGGCGATATAGGAAGCAAAAAGGGTAGTGGCAAGGCTCACCGAGGTCGTCGCATCGTGCTGATGCTCAACGATGCCTCAGTTGACGAAGGGGCACTCGGGGTCGATGTCGATTGCTCGTCGGAGATCGAGACGGCGTCGGTTGTCCTTGGTTGGCGACGAAGACGATGTTCTGGGCCACGCTAAGACGAGAAAAGAGTGTCGTTAGGTGCGTAGGATGCTGGGGATCACACGCGTATCAAACAGAGGGAGAGGGGAAGCTGGGGCTTACGGAGAACGGTCGCCGGAGTTCGAGCAGACGGTGGTGGAGCTCAGTCGATGATGTTGCCGAGGCTACAGAGCATGCGCGAGCAAGTGGAGGGTGTCAGTAGGTGCGTACGAGGATGCAGAAACAGATAGGCTGATCCATAGGCAGAGGGAAATGCGGTGCTTACCGGAATTCGACGACGAGATCGTCGGAGCAGAGGGGCGTCCAGAGAGAAATCCGAGCAGCCTGGTGGCTCCGGTGGGGTGGGGTTTGGGGGAAAAGGGGAAGGGGAGCATGGTGCTTAAGTAGGCGAGGACGTGGGCGTGAATTACTCGAGCATTCAACGGAATTGAAGCCGCGGAATTAAACAGGAAATGCCCGGAGTGATTTGGGGAGGAACTCGTCGCTGGGTGGAGACGATGACGATCTCGTGGGCCAATGTTGTCAGCGAGAGAAAAAGAGAGGAGGTGGGGTCCAGTTGTCATAGAATCTGCGAGTTATTCCAGTGGTGCGAATCGTTTTCTTCGCAGGAGAGAGTTGCTGGGCTAAATGGGCTGAGTGGTTGGGTTGGGCCAGATTGGTTGGTCTGTTTATTTTTTCCTCCTTTATTCTTTTTCCTTTTTTCTGAATGGATTTCTGGTTTGAATTTGAAGGTTTCAAATCAATTCTGTTTCCAATGCAACTTTCTCCAAATCAAAGTTTGTTGATTCTTGCATCCTGGGGTGTGCAACACATCTGAAAAAGATCAAAACAAAAAGGGTTTGAAAAAGAAATTTAAAACCAACCTTTGCAAAATGTTTATACTTAGTAGAGAAATGGTTTATAAATCATAAATTTGTTTTTGAAACCTTGACCAAACCTTAGAACCAACTCTCATGCTCAAGCTCAAAACTTTACTGATCAAAATAAGTACCTTTCTCATTAGAAGGTAGCAACAAGGATATAGCATGCTTACATAAAATAATGAGCAACATATGCTCCTGTTTTTGAAATGGTTTTGAAAAAGAACCCTAAATTATCATGGATGCATGGATGATATGCATGATTTTTGAAACATGATTTTAGGGATGTTACAGACTCCTAATAGCACTAACACCATGTGTGTTTTGGTACTCTTCAATAAAATCATCAGTCATTTCAATGTAACCATCACTAATATCATATCTCTCTCTAGACTCAGGTGAACTAACAGGTGTAACAGTGGCTTCACTAGGAGTTTTGGTGTTTCCTAGACTAGCCATAGTAGCATCTAGGAAAGGACCTAATGAACCACTCGCATCAAGCACAGTAGAAGTAACATCATGAGTATCAGAAGCAGTTTCAGATTCAGCAGTAGTAGCAGTGTGTGTAGAATGTGTATGTGGTGGTGGTGTAACAAGCTTACTTATAACAGACGATGAATCAAGAGCAGCAGAGGTATTTAGGACTGTACCTCATCTTGTAGTGGATGTTAAAATAGGAAACTTTCCATCAGGAGACTTCCCCATGATGAAAGGAGTAGCAGTGAACAATAATAGATCCGATTGAACTTACAAATAAAGCTATGCTCCCCGGCAACGGCGCTAGAAAATAGTCTTGATGACCCACAAGTATAGGGGATCGCAACAGTATTTGAGGGTAGTATTACCCAATTTATTGATTCGGCACAAGGGGAGCCAAAGAATACTTGGAAGCCTTAACAACTTAGTTGTCAATTCAGATGCACCTGGAAATAGTTCCTGCTCACAGAAGTTTATTAGTAGCAATAGTTTTGTAGTAGCAATAGCAAAGCAACAGCAGTAGTAAAACAAGAGCAATAGTAACAGTAATAGCAAATAGTAGGATATGAGTGCGGTAGGCATAGGGATGGATGGACGAGCGTTGCATGGATGATTCTAAACATGTAACTTCAAGATCTAGGGAAATTGCAGATAAATAAGATAAAGCATCCAAGTACTAAATAATCATAGGCATGTGCTCCATATATAGCCATGCGTGCTCGTAATGAGAACTTGCACAACATCTTTTGTCCTTCCAGCCCATTGTAGCGGGGCCTCAAGGGAACTACTGGCATTTAAGGTGCTCCTTTTAATAGAGAACCGGAGCAAAGCATTAACACTCTATGAACACATGTGATCCTGACATCACAGCCATCTCCTCCGGTTATCCCAATTTCTGTCACTTCGGGGCCTTTGGATCCGGACAATGATATGTGTACACAACTTGCAGATAAGATCACAAACAATACTATCATAATGAATCAATAATAATTTCAGATCTAAGATCGTGGCACTCGGGCCCTAGTGACAAGCATTAAGCACAACAAGTTGCAACAAAGTCAAATAGCACTAATAGAGATACTAAGCACCATGCCCTAACAATCTTATTTGATTACATGATAGAACTCATCCAATCCCTACCATCCCCATAGCCTACAACGAGGGATAACTCAGTCATGGATGAGGGAAACATGGATGGTTGATGGAGACGCGTTGTTGATGATGATGGCGATGATCCTCTCCAAATTCCCCGTGCCGGCAGGGTGCCAGAACGGAGTTTCTGGTTCCGAATCGCGGTTTCTAGTGGTGGCGGCGCAGCGGAACCCTTTCTGGAAAAACGTCGAACCCCCCCCCCTCAGTTTTTAGGTGAAGAGGCAACTTATAGGCGAAGAGGGAGGCCGAGGGGGTGCCTGAGGCGGCCGCACCCCCCCAGGTGCGGGGTGGGCCCACCCGCGCGGTAGGGGGTGTGGGCCCCTTAGGCCTCCACTCCGTCTCGTACTCTGGCTTCATGGATCTTCTGGTGAAATAGGATTTTTGGCATATTTTCCGGGATTTTTCCTGGTAGTTGATTTCCTGCACAAAAACTAGACACCATGGTAATTCTACTGAAAACAGCGTCAGTCCATGTTAGTTGTATCCAAATCACACAAGTTTAGAGGAGAAACAATAGAAAAAGTGTTCGGGAAAGTAAATATGTTTTGGACATATTAGGAGCGCTGGTCGGGCACCCTATAAATTATTCGAATGAGATCCTTCAGATCAAAATAAGAATGGCAACTTTGCCCAAATCAACGCTAAGTGAGAAGCAATCTCCTTGTCCACCCGAAACACCTCCGCGGTGATAAAAATTCGGATGACGTGTCTACGAAGCAAAGATAAGCCCTACAGACATCATCTAATGTCCTGGTAACGCACCAGACCGCGCTCTGCCAGTAAACTTCCGTGTCAACAGGCATGATGAAAATCCCGACGGACGCGTTGGGTACATCAATTAAAAGTCACTGGAATTCCAGATTCGAGTCCGGGGACTCGAGTCTGAATAAGATCGTGTTGTTGTGTCCTATGACAGTTAACTGACCCTGATCCGTCGAGCTAGTCAGGAACACGAATCAACAATCCTTATGAACTAAATGCATTTACCTGGAAGACAGGTTCGAAAGAGAAGCACCAGCAATATTATAGAGTCTCGGGGGATACTAACATGGATATACCCTACGGGTGCATAACGTTGGTATACCCGGTCCAGCCCAGGGAAGGCCCACATGAAGACTTGCTGTTGGGGATATGCTATATGGGTATCCTTATAGCATGTCTCTTATCCGACTAACCCGAGTGGCCCATAGTCGGTAGCGTGGCCTATGGCCTGCTGGGCGGCCCAGTTAGGTGGATCCAGAAGGGAGGCCCATGCCGGATAAACGAAGGGTACGGTGGAGTCACCAGCGTACCCGGAGCCTTGGAGTGCAAGATACACAAGACTAGTAATAGAAGGTGTAGGACTCTATGACTTGTCCGGCTAGGACTTTTCCCTGTAACCCTAGGACTTGGCGAATATATAAGTCGGGCCTATCGGAGCCTTTAGGGCACAACTAGAGACAATCTCAGACAACCTCGCACAGGGAACCTATCTCTGTAACTCGGCGTATTTCCCTTATAGTGATTTATAGCAGGAGTAGGATTCCGCCACCGTTGTGGGATCTGAACCTGGGTAAGTTGTGTTACCTCGTACCCGTCAACCGTCCGCCTTACCCCACGTCTCTAAACACGCACTGTGAGGACCCCTCCATGGTGTACTCGTCGGCAATACCACGACAGTTGGCGCCCACCGTGGGGAAAGAGGCGCTTCAGGCTCTTCAGCGGGCGAGGACCAAGATCTTCGTGGGAATCAGCGAAACCGTAGCCATCGGTCGCGTTCTCTTCTCCGGCAACGTTCCGATCGTCCCTCCCGACGAGTTCTGGATCCCGGCGAAGACGAACCCTACGCGGTGTTCGATCATTCCTATCGGAGACATCCACCTCTTCATCGGCGAAACCGACTCGGGCACTAGTTCCCTGGGAGTCAGAGGAGCATCAAGACCCTCACGGACCGCCTACGGGCAGGATATGTTCGCGGAAGGATCAATGCCGTATCTCTCTTCGGAGTTTGCCGACAAAGATAGGAAAAATTCAAGGCCCACCCAAACCTCCCCTGAGTAGGATATAAAGGTGGAAGATCACTGCAAATCCGCCGGCTTCGTCCGTGCGTCTGGACAGCAGAGATCCAAGTTCGTCGGCGTGGTTACCATCTTCGATCTGGCGCACTTCGTTCAGAGAGAGGGCAAAAACCCCCGTGACTACCTGGCCAGGTGGCTCCGTATACGAGCCGACCTAGCCAACTACCCCGATGATAACGCTCTGTATCACTTCGTGGAAGGACTAGACCGCGGCACGCTTCTCCGGCATTCTTTAAGAAGGCAGCAGGCAACAGGGCGTCTTACCCTCGAAGAGATGGTGAACACCGTCAACAGCTACGCGGCAGCCTTGATGGAGATTGCGCTCAGACACGGAGAACCTCCGATTCAGCATCCGCCACCACCGCCTCTCGCCGCCATCGTCGTAGCAGCACCACCACCTCCAGTCATTGTCGAGCCCGTTGCACCTCCACCGCCTGTCATCGAGGAAGTCTTGGCACCCTCCAACTCTGTCATTGATGCACTTTATGCTGATTTCAGTGCAGATTCAGAGGAAATAGATTTCAGTCCAGAAGAGCTAGACTCCGCTATGCAGGAGATGGAGGAGGAGTACTCGCGCGACGAGCAAGCCAACAACGCCGTCGCGTCCCGAGGGGTGTTCGTCACCATTGGGACGGCGATGGATGAAGATCGACGCGGACAAGCTCCGCCTACGGCGCTTGAAAAGGGGAAGGGGCCACTTATTGCTGCTGACGATAATCGTGCAAAAGTCTTGCCTCCTCCGCCTAACCCAGTGCAGCAGCCGCAGGAACTCGGCACCGGCCCGAGCAACAACAACACCGCAAACTTGCCGCCTCCAGCATCTACGTCTGCAGCAGCCCAAGTTACTCCAGCTGATAGAGTGATGTACGGCAATCTCCTCGTCGAGCCACTGACCATTGCTCATATCCGGAACGTGACCCAGCTTGATGAGAAGCGCCAGCAGCTGTTGAAGGAGGCGCAAGCCATCGCGGAGCAAGGCGCTAAACTAGATCGAGATCTGGTCAACGCGCAGAAGTCCATAGAAAAAGCTAGAGCAATGGAGGCCGATTACAAGACTCTGCTACAGCAGCAGAAGGCTAAGAAAGCTCTGGCTCCCGTCATCAACGATCCTGGTGTACGGCGCAACCTAGGATGGGCTCCATCTAACCCGGCACAGGCCAAGCCATACATTGACAGTGAAGGGAAGCAGGTGATGCCCACCCCACTCCTTAACCTCGCCATCGCCAAGACCCTTCTGGAGCAGGATAGATCGCCTGAGGCAGTGGAACAGGTCTATGACCTAGTGGCCAAGGCGGTGAAGCAGCAGGAAAAGGCCACCTCTCAGAGGCTTGAGTCTAACCCAGCGCTCTGCCAGTCTAGCCAGTACAAGCCGCCAAGGGACAGATCTCCTCTTGATGTCGGGTCCTAGACGGGTTCATCAGAACGAAGACGGAGGGATGCACGCAACAGGAAGGATGCCATCCCCATATCCTCCAACCACGGAGAAAAGGCCCAACCTCATCGCCCATCGCCACCGCCTCGATCTCCCCGACACCGCGAAGATTACAAAGCTCATCATCGAACGGATATGCCCCCACCAAAGTAGTGCGGCATCGTAATCCGCGACAACGCGGAGCAGACCCGTCATGATGGAGAGCGCAACCAAGGACATAAGAGCAGGTCGCGCCATGACCCTCCGCATCCGACAAGCAACCGTGACAGGCGTGAGGCGTCGCAGGAGGGTAACAGCAAGAAGGCTAACCCACCGCCACCTCCGCCTCCATCACACCAAGCAGTCACCATGGCGGAGGAGGCCCGCGTCGTTCACGTAGCCCATCCCCTGTTGACAACAAGAAAAAGAACCCAGAGCCATACGATGCGTGTTTGCGGATCGATAAGATCCATGAAGCCCGGGAAGGACCATACCTGGGACCACGTTGCTTTGGACCCGCAATACGGTCCGCAACTTACCCCAAAGGTTTCCGGATTGACAAGACCATCAAGCCCTATGACGGCACCGTCAAGCCAGTCACATGGTTGCAGGACTACGGCAACGCGGTGGAGATTGCCTGAGGCAACCCCAACATCGCTGTCAAGTACCTCCCATTAATGTTGGCGGGTACGGCCCGTCAATGGATCGACGACTTGCCGGATAAATCTATCTACAACTGGTTGGACATGCAAGAAGCGTTCACCAAGAACTTTGAGGGTACATACAAGCGTCCCTGCACTGTGGGCGATCTACAGCGGTGCGTGCAAGAGAAAGACGAAACATCTCGTGCCTACCTCTCCCGCTGGCTAGACATGAAGAATTCCTGCGCAGGAGTGCACGCTCAGACCGCCATGGCCGCCTTCATCGATGGGTTGGAAAGGGGCACGTTGCTCCGACATAAGCTAAAGCGCTTGTAGGACAATCACCAGCTTGACTTGAACCAGATGATTCAGTTGGCTAGTGAGTTCGCAGCTGCTGACTACGATGCTCGTGGCTCCTTGCCGGCAACGGCCATTCCAACTCAAGCTCGGAGGAACAGCAGTACAAAGCGGAAGACCGCTCCATAAGAAAAGCAATCTACCGACATGGTCGCTATGACTTTTGCAGGACGAGGAGAAGGCGGACAACGTGGCCGAGGAAGGGGAGCTGGTCGTGGGCAGCAACGAGGAAGTGAAACCACCTCGGCGCCGCTCCGCATTCCCCAAACCTACGAGGAGTACCGCGATATGCCATGCCTCGTACACCTTGACGTCAATGGCAAAGCCACCCATACCAATCGACATTGCAAGTTCGTCAATGACCTTAAGGAAGACCCGGAGTCCGGCTACAAGCAAAGTCGAAAGAACAAACCGCGAGGCAAGGGCAAGGGGAATAAGAAGGAGGAGGAGTCCAAGGATTCAAGTGACATGGACGAGGACGTTGACCCCAAGCACGCCGCCAAGAGCGACGACAAGGGAAAGAACCCTTTCACAAAGAAGGCCCCAGTCTACCACACTTTCCTTGGCACCCCCACCGTCCGACAACAGAAGACCTCTTTGAGGATCCTGATGGCTACTCTCCCCCCAGTCCCCCAGTACCTGCACTGGTCGGAGGTTCCAATAACTTGGGACAGGACGGACCACCCGGACCTTATACCCACGGAGAATTAGTACGCCATGGTCATCAACCCCTTGATTGACGGCGTGGAGTTCACCAAGTGTATGGTGGATAGTGGAAGCAGCATCAACATCATGTACCTGGATACACTGCAAAATATGAACTTGACGGAGGCAAACCTAAGGCGGACCAACACCATCTTCCACGGCGTAGTTCCTGGTCGGGAGGCTCGGTCCCTTGGGTGCATTACACTTCAGGTTGCCTTTGGCAATGTTAATAATTACCGCCAAGAGCGCATGACCTTTGAGGTGGTGCCCTTCAAGAGCGTGTACCACGTCATATTTGGCCGCGACATATTCCACAAGTTCATGGCCAAGCCATGCTTCGTCTACAACAAGCTCAAGATACCCGGACCAAACGGCATCATCACCGTATCCGGAAGCTTTACCAAGGCAAGGGACTGCAAGATCAACGAAGCAGCCGTTGCAGAAGCTGTCCTCTACAGCGAAGAATTCAAGGAGATCCAGAGCAAGGTCGATGACTCAGATATGCCCGCGTCGAAGAAGCAGATCTCCGACTCCGCTCCTGCGTTCAAGGCCGCCATCGAGACCAAGCCGGTGCAACTTGTGGTAGGCGATGCCTCCAAGGTCACCGCCATTGGGACGAACTTGGATCCCAAATAGGAAAGTGCGCTCGTCGAGTTCCTCCGTGAGAATAGGGACATCTTTGCTTGGCAACCTGCCGACATGAAAGGTGTACCTAGGGAACTTGCCGAACACATCTTAAACATTGATCCAAAATGCAAACCAGTGAAACAACCTCTACGACACTTTGGAGATGAGAAGAGACGCGCCATTGGCAAAGAGATAGCTAGGTTACTTAAGGCTAGATTTATCCGAGAAGTCCTTCACACCCAATGGGTGGCCAATCCTGTACTTGTCCCCAAAAAGGGAACCAATGAATTAAGAATGTGCGTTGATTACACCGCTTGAACAAAGCATGTCCCAAAGATCCGTTTGCTTTGCCTCGCATTGACCAAGTCATTGACTCGACGGCTGGCTCGGAACTTTTGTGTTTTCTCGATGCATACTCAGGATACCACCAGATCAAGATGAGGAAGTCAGACCAATTGGCCACTTCGTTCACTACCCCATACGGCACGTTTTGCTATGTCACGATGCCCTTTGGGCTGAAAAACACAGGTGCTACTACCAGCGGACAATGCAACGTTTCCTTCATGGCCAAATTGGTCAGAATGTTCACGCCTATGTGGACGATATTGCGGTGATGTCAAAAAAAGTCAAACGACTTAATCTCCGACTTAAAAGAAACCTTTGATAATCTCCGAAAATACAACATGATGCTTAACCCTAAGAAGTGCGTCTTCGGGGTTCCAGCCGGCAAACTGTTGGGCTTCATCGTTTCCCAACGTGGAATCGAGGTCAACCCGGAGAAAATCAAGGCCATCTTAAACATAAACCGTCCGACATGCCTAAAGGACATTCAACGACTAACAGGTTGTGTTGCAGCAGTTACTCGGTTCGTCAGCCGACTTGGAGAGAAGGCTTTGTCGTTGTACAAGTTGCTGAAGAAGGCGGACAAATTCACGTGGACGGACGAAGCAGATGCAGCATTGAAGCAGCTCAAGAAGATTCTTTCCTCAGCGCCCATCCTTGCAGCACCCGAGCCTGGTGAGCCCCTGTTAATTTACATGGCAGCAACCAACCGGGTTATCAGCATCGTCGTCGTGGTAGAGCGGAAGGAACCAGGCTATGAGCACGGAGTTCAACAGCCAGTTTACTATGTGAGCGAGGTCTTGACGGAGTCCAAGCAACGTTACCCGCACTACCAAAAAATAGCTTATGGAGTATTCCTTGCTTCTCGAAAGCTGAGGCATTACTTTCAGGAGCACCCAATCACAGTGGTGAGCAAGACCCCACTATCCGACATCATCAATAACAGCGACGCTACAGGAAGGGTCGCGAAGTGGGGCATTGAAATTGTCGCCTTCGAGATCACCTACAAGAGACGCGACGCTATCAAGTCACAAGCCTTGGCGGATTTTGTTGCAGATTGGACGGAGATGCCAGATGCTACTCCGCTGCCAGAACCAGAATACTGGGTGATGCACTTTGACGAATCAAAGCTGATCAACGGCTTGGGGGCTGGTGTATTGCTACAGTCACCAACAGGAGACAAGCTACACTATGTTCTGCAGATCCACTTCGAGGCTACAAACAACATGGCGGAGTATGAAGCACTCATTCACGGACTACGTGTAGCCAAGGATATTGGCATCAAGCGCATAGTTTGCTGTGGAGATTCCGACTTGGTTGCCCAGCAGGTGGCTGGCACCTGGAATGCGCGGAACCCTATGATGGCGGCAAATCGAGACGAAGTGGACAAGATAGCCAAGAGCTTCTTGGGCTACGAAGTTAAGTATGTGCCTAGGGAACAAAATGAGGCGGCTGATCTGCTATCTAAGCTAGGATCAGGGCGCAAGCGCATTCTGCCAGAAGTTTTCCTAGAGCACCTGCACACACCATCCGTGAAGGGAGCCAACACCGACAACCCGGATAGAGCTGACTCTTTCATCCATATGGTGACTAAGGTCCCTCCGGCTTGGACAAAACTGTTCATGGAATATCTCAAACACGGAATTTTGCCCGACGACGAAGTCAAAAGACGGCAAATAGTACAACGAGCAAAGGTTTATACCATAATCAATGGGCAACTCTACAAAAGGAGCACTACTGGTGTATACCTAAAGTGTGTTTCCCAGTTAGAAGGTATGGAAATCCTACGTGAAATCCATCTCGGAGATTGCGGGCACCACGCCGCTCCTCGATCATTGGTCGCGAAAGCCTTCCGGCAAGGATTCTACTGGCTGACCGCGAAGGCAGACGCCGACAAGCTGGTTGAGACATGCATGGGATGCCAGTATTATGCCCGACAACCACATGTTCCTGCTAAAGAACTGCGAACAATACCAATAACTTGGCCATTTGTAGTCTGGGGGCTAGACATGGTGGGACCGTTACAGACGACACCTTGTGGGTTTACGCATCTACTTGTAGCAGTTGATCAATTCACCAAATGGATAGAAGCTAAACCCATTAGAAAGCTTCATGGGGCAACTGCCCTCAGGTTTGTCTGGGATCTAGTGGTGAGATTTGGTCTCCCACATAGCATTATCACCGACAACGGCAGCAATTTATCACTCGGAGAAGTGGAGGCATATTGCTGGGAGAAAGGCATCCGACTTGACCTTGCATCTGTGGCACACCCACAATCCAATGGTCAGGTTGAGCGAGCCAATGGATTAATTCAGCAGGGAATCAAGCCACGTCTTGAGGCACCGCTACATAGAGCAGCTGGAACCTGGGCGGAAGAATTGCCATCTGTGCTGTGGAGTTTACAAACTACACCCAACGGATCCACCGGCTACACCCCTTATTTCATGGTATATGGAGCAGAAGCCATCTTGCCTTCCGACATCCTTCACGATGCACCAAGAGTTGCCGCCTACGACGAGGATGACGCTGAAGAATCCAGACGCCTAGATGTGGACCTTCTCGAGGAGGAGCGCGTTTTGGCATGCCAAAGATCCGCCATCTACCAGCAGAAGCTACGAACCTACCATAGTCGCCGCGTTCGGCATCGCACGTTTAAAGAGGGGGATTTGATGCTCCGACTTAAACAGAAGATGTCACACAAATTATCCCCGCCATGGGAAGGACCGTTCATCATAAGCAAGGCGCTGCTCAATGGGTTTTACTACCTTGTTGACAATCGTGAACTAAAGGATAGACCCAATGAAGATCATAAGCGTAAGCGACGTGACCCGGATGATGACTACCCGGAGCTTGATCAGCCATGGAACATAGCACAGCTACGTCCTTTTTACACTTAGCATTTTTTATCTAATTGTATACCTCTTATATGATCAATGAAATAAAGCTCTTTGGTTCACTCATATTTTTGAGTCTTTTACCTCCTTTAGTGTTCATTTTTGGATCATGTAAAACCTTCAGGCACAAGTATTGCGTTTGCACTTGTGAAAATTCCGCCTACGGGCGTTAGCTTAAGTTTTCTGGTCTACACGTTCTTTGTTGTTTTAATGTGGATTCTGGAGTAGTGACTTTTGGCACTTATTGTCGGCGATTTTGTGCTTAGGTTATTGACGGTGCCATTGGGCATCATCACCTAAGCGCATGGTTCCGACAACGAGTCTTCCGACTCACGAAAAGTCAAGCATAAGAACCAAAGTAATGGATAAGCTAGCACTTGCTTAAAAAATATATACATGCTGGGAACTAAGTTCTTAAGTAGCAGGAAATAACAACCATTGTTTTTCGCCTTAATTTACATCATCAAGTTTTTTCCGCGCATATACCAAAGATGAAGCAAATATTACAAAGTTTTTTTCATTCCTTGGGGCCAGGAGACTTGGAAGCAGCATCGTCACCAGCCGGAGAATCACCCTCAGCATCGGCACTTTGGTGAGACTCAGAGGAATCTTGGTTGACGCTGTCAATGGTGTTCATGGGCACGAAGACGTTGATATCCACCAACTCGGCAACTCTGGTGTCATAACCCGTGAGTGATGACAAGATAGCTTCGTGATCAAATTTCTTTGCCGTCATCGTCAACGTCGGGGATGCCAGAGGTCACCGTGTCGATGTCGGCATCTTCGTAGTGTGCCTTCACCATGGACAGCGCCATCCTTGCGCCAGCCCGTGCACATGAAGCTTTCCAGCTTGTGATACTCTCAGGGGCTCGTCGCAGAATCTCCGAGTACTTCGCCACGGAGTCCGAGGCCTTGATGTGTATCTGGAGGGGCTTGGCGATCTCTTTGGCTTGGGTAATGGCGGTGTTGATAAAGTTGCCGGCAAGAACCATGCATTCCTTGGCCGGAGGAGGCGATATGGTTAAACCCATAGGAGCTGCAAATTCCGACAAGGATCACATGAGTTCAATAATTCCAAGTATCCAGACTGCATAAAAACAAGGCGGAGAAATCTTACTGAAGATGCTGGCATTAGCCTGCCAGAGGGTGTCCGCCAGGGATTCTTTCTCTTGCTGGAGGAGCTTATATGCCTCGCCATGGAGATGGTTTTGCTCATCAGCAGCTTGCTTCTGATCTTTTAAGATCTCAAGCTCCTCCTTCAAGCGATTGATTTCCGCGGAGGCGGATTCCTGCAGGGCCTTCATGGAATCCTCATGCATTTTTAGCATTTCTTCCCTCTCCTTTTTAAGGATCTTGTTCTCGCTGTCCAGCTGCTGAATATGCTTGGACTGCTCAACAATGTCCTTGGCCTTGGCAACATGTTCTGCAAAGTCGGATAAAACAAAGTACATAGTGAGTACTCGGAGAATGAAGGCATAAAACCAAGACGGAATGCGCAAAAAAGAAAACAGACTCTTGTTTTTGACGACCTATTCCTTCAAGATGGCAGTTTTACCCTTTTCGGCTTCAAGATCTGCGTGCATCTTCTGGTACTTGTCATTGGCCATGCCTCTCCGAGCATTCTCGTTCTGTGGAACAAAGGAAAAAAGTTAAACCGTTGTTTAGTCCACTTGGAGCATCTAGTCGGAATCTTTCCACTTAGACGCTCGGGGGCTACAGCGAGAGTTTTTAACTTAGCAATCTGCTTAGCTTTTCTCTAAGCATCTAGTCGGAACTAATTCAGTTACAACTAGAGGCTTGGGGGCTACAGTCTTGAAAATTATAAACACTGCGTATGCTACTCTTAAAGCATCTAGTCGGAATAGTTTCTTCCATCTAAATGCTTGGGGGCTACAGTGAGAGTTCTTTCTAACTTAGTCACTCTTAGAGCATATAGATGCAAAACCTATGGTTTTCCGTCTACATCCTCGGGGTCTATAGTGGGATACTCATATGAAATGCAAAAGGCAAAGTAAAACTTACAAGTGCAATAATCTTGATGTTTGTAGTGCTCTCGGCTAGCAGCTTGCCAAAGGAGATGCTATTACCTCGAAAGATATCCGCTTGTCGGAGAAGCTCCTCAATACCGCACGTCGGAGATGACGGCACTCCTCCAGGAACCAGAGTTGTGCTACTCGGCGTGAGCGCCGGGTAAACTATCTTCGGGAACTCGAAGGGCTTCTGGGGAGTGGGGGCGCCGCCTTCGGCAGAGGTACCAGCTCCCATTACCGCCTTGCCGCTACCGATGGCATCCTTAGCCGGAGCTTCAGCCATTTTTTGATCGGTGCTCTCTTGCGTCGCCTGCTCGCCGACAACAGCAAGTTCGGTAGAGGCGCCAGAATCCACTTCCATGACGGAAGGGCCTGGTGCCTCCTTAGCCTGCGAGCTTGTCAGGGCAGACGAAGGCTTGACGGCAGGAGTAGCAGGGGCGATGGCGGGGGAGGCGTCGCGATGCAACATATCCTTGATATTTCTAGAAGCCCCCAAAGTTTTGGAGGTCTTCTTGAGGCTGGTCGTGGATTTCTTCCTGAGACATATAAAATGCATAAGTACAGGAACAAAATAGACAGATAGACAATGTTGGAGAATGAGAAGCTTACACTAGGGGGGGTGCTTTGGCAAAAATCCCGGTGGCTTTTCTCTTTTCCGCCTCCAGGGCGGCGGTAGTCTTTTTGGAGGCTCCACCCTCCGTCTTATTCGTCTTCCCTCCGTCGGCGGCGTCAGAGGTGGAGCTCTTCCGCTTTCGCGCCAACAGGACATCATCGTCGGACACGACCGTGACTTCCTTCATCTTTGGATCGTAGATTTGGGCAGCCAGGTTATCCTCATCTAGATCGCTAAGATGTTAAGTAAGAAATCACCAGGTTAGATAAGATGGTGTTGGCAAGACAGAGAAACTGGAGCATATGTTGTACACAAAAAATAAATATCTACCTTTGGGCATTTGCCGTCTACGAACATGTCGTAGGTGATGGTGAAGCCACGCTTCTTATCCTTCACCTTGACGATGTCCTTCAGGCGGAGCTTGACGGAGTCGCTCGAGAAGTTATCCACGGAGATCCGGAGGGTATCCCTTTGATCACTGGTATACTCGTGCATGAACTTCACACGGTGCTGCAGAGGTTGGATTCGCCTGATGAACCAGCACATGGCTAGGTCCAAGCCGGTCAAACCCGTCTATACGAACCATTCGATCCGCCTTATTGCGCGAGAAGCGTCGAGGTCGGAGGGAAGGGAGGCATGGGATCTCCATATGGAAACTTCAGCGGCGGATCCATCCGCGAAGTCCGGGTACGTTACTTCTCGGCCCACAAAAGGAATGTCGGGGCTGTAGAAGTACATCCGCTGCCAGTTTTTGCAGGACTCGTGGCCGACGATGTCGGGGAACCGCCGGCCAGGTCGAATCTTGAAGCTTATGGTGCCGCAGTTCCTAAGCTCCTCCTTACTATGTCCGGCTTCACGTTTGACAGTGAAGAAGTACACGAACAAGTCTAACCTAGGCCTAATCCCTAGGTAACCCTCACAAAGTGTCGCGAAGTTTCTAAGAACTAAGATTCTATTGGGGGAAAGTTTATGGGGTTGGACCTTGTAGTGGTTCAAGACAGAGAGGAAGAAGTGGGAGATGGGTAGGGAAACGCCATGTACCAGCGGAGCCTTGAGGTACACCTTTTCTGCGGCTTGGGGAGAAGGTGTCACCTCGCTGGCCGGCGCCGCCCACCAGGCGAGCCCCTCCGTCGCAGGAAGGTAGCCTTCGGTGACCATCTCTTGGATGTCGCGGTCGGTGATGTCCGAGCCTCGCCAGTCGCCCTTATGCGAGTCTGGCTCTTCGTCCAGTGGTTCCAGCGCCGCCAAATTATGGTCGCCGCCAGTGGATTCGATCACCACAGATGCGGGGATGACCAAGCCCTCTGGGGGCACGACGACGGAGCTCGCCGGCTTTGCCGCGGCTTTGCTCGAAGCCGCCATCGACGGGGAGGTGCTGCTGCTGGCCATGGAGTGGAGGACGGGTGCGACTGACACAGATGGAAGCTAGGGTTTTCGAGGTTTCTCGCGGAGAGATCGAGGAGACGTGCGGCTGGAGGAAGAAGACGATGACGCGAGAAGAATGAGGTAAAAACTGGAAAATGCCCCACGGTTACTAATTATCATCCTCGGCGTCAAGATTCGTGCAGCTAATCGGACGGTTGCTGCGTAGACGACGTGTTCGCGAATGTGTGCGGGAATTTCGCCACGTCTCCAACCGCCACCGCCAACAGTTCGTATCGCTCGCGCAGGAAAATCGGATATGATTGCGTTCTCTGCATGTGTGAGTTACGAGGCATCGCTGACCTAAGCCTGCGTCGTCCTAGCTGACACGGGTAGATGAGCCGTCGCATCGAAGATTCCGGCATGGACGGATTTAATCCGACTACGGAAGAGTACGATGGAAGATTCAGCATTTCTCCGGTTTACCATTCGAAGACGGAGAAAGCCTTGCAGGGTTCTTTGGGAGGACTACAAGATGTTTCTTGACAATCTGCCGACATTCATCTATACAGAGCATTCCATGTGAAGAGGAAAGACGGCGCAAGATCTCGGAGTTCTCCGGGGGCTACTGTTGGGGATATGCTATATGGGTATCCTTATAGCATGTCTCTTATCCGACTAACCCGGGTGGCCCATAGTCGGTAGCGTGGCCTATGGCCTACTGGGCGGCCCAGTTAGGTGGATCTAGAAGGGAGGCTCATGCCGGATAAAGGAAGGCTACGGTGGAGTCACCAGCGTACCCGGAGCCTTGGAGTGCAAGATACACAAGACTAGTAATAGACGGTGTAGGACTCTATGACCTGTCCGGCTAGGACTTCTCCCTGTAACCCTAGGACTTGGCGACTATATAAGTCGGGCCTATGGGAGCCTTTAGGGCACAACTAGAGACAATCTCAGACAACCTCGCACAGCGAACCTATCTCTGTAACTCGGCGTATTGCCCTTATAGTGATTTATAGCACGAGTAGGATTCCGCCATCGTTGTGGGATATGAACCTGGGTAAGCTGTGTTACCTCGTACCCGTCAACCGTCCGCCTTACCCACGTCTCTAAACACGCACTGTGAGGACCCCTCCATGGCGTACTCGTCGGCAATACCACGACACTTGCTACCCAAGAATAATTCGGGTGGCCCAAGCCCACTACAAGTTTGAATCCTTGAAGGACACGGCTAGTTGTAGATAGAATTTTAAAGGGTTCAACCCTAATCTGTAATCGACTGGACCTACCCTTGGGACTTGGCCTATCTATATAAGGGCCAGGAGGGCACGGCGAGGAGGACCAACTCACCTCATACACACACCTCACGCCAGATTGCATCTACGCACCTCATATAACCTTCGATTCCGCCGTAATCAAGAACAGACAAGCAGGAGTTGGGTTTTCCCTCTAGGGGCCAGAACCTGGGTAAACCTCGTGTCCCCTTATTGCTTGCCTGTTAACCGTCTTGCAACTTCTAGCATCCCCATCTTCACCAGCGCCGCAAATCAGGAGTGCATCCTTGCTTGCACGCACGTTCAAGCCATCGAGCAACCTCCGCCTCCTTGCTCCAGCGATGCAGCAGAAGCAACAACTCTTTCCAAACGAAAAGCCACCGGGAACATGTATCTCGCTAGTCTGAGACCATGGCAATAAACTAGAGGGGGAGAGAGATCCTTCACGTGGAGGTGTGAGTATGAGAGAGGGAGAGGGGGCCTTTTATAGGAGGAGGGGCACCCCAAGTGGTGGCCGGCGCATGGGGGTCTTCCCCCACCGCTTCCTACATTCAAGTGGGGGAGCTATCACTCACAAAATGACCTTTCATTTCTCCACTCAAAATCCCACTCAAAAATCCCATTAAACTTCCACCAAATTTAATGTAATCTCTCTTTAAATAAAACTCCTTTTATTTATTTATTCAGAATTTTTTCAATTACATTAATTAACAAACATTCACATAAACCCCTTGCTAGTATTCTATTTCACATGCAGAATCAATTTCAGCAATTTCACCCAAAACAATTCCGGTGTCTAGTGAAATAATTCCTACGCTTTGTAATTCTTTTCGACTAGAACATATTTGTTCCAAATGGTGTCGGTGTCTCTTAAGTGTGTCACCCTACGGTTCGCGAATAATGCGGACATGATCGAGACCCCTCTCAGATCAATAATCAGAAGCGGGACCTGGAGATCCATACTGACTCCCACACATTCAACGATGACTTCTTGTGATCATGAGAACCTTTTATGCTAGTAACTTAATCCCTTTGTCTTGCGATATATTACATGTCCGAGATTCGATCATCGGTATCTCCATACCTAGTTTGATCTCGTTACCGACATGTACTCTTTTCTTGTTCCCGTGATATAACATTCTAGTGATCAAATCACTTGCTTGCAAGCTAACTAATTTGATATCACCGAGAGGGCCTAGAGTATATCTGTCCATCATAGGGATGGACAAATTCCACTCTTAATCCATGAGCCTCTATATAACACCCTCGTAGCACTGAACCCATCTTTATAGTCACCCTGTTACGTTGTGTCGTTTGATGTTATCAAGATACTCTTCTAGTATTAGTGATTTACATGATCCATGGTCTAAGGATTAGGATTATTTCGTATGATGTTATAGCAATATAAACACAGTGACTTTGATCGTAATGCTATACTTCAGATGATTGTTCATCACACCATTCCAATAATGTTGTGACCTCGTTATTAACAACATCCAATGTCCATGATCAGGAAACCTTGACCATCTTGTTAATCAACGAGCTAGTTTATAAGAGAGGCATAACTAGGAACTTTCCATTTTTTATTAAACACACATGTATTAATGTTTCTGTATTAACACAATTATAGCATGCAAAATAAATATCTATCATATACTTGGAATATACATAATAACAACTTTATTATTGTCTCTCATGGATATTCCCTTCAACCGATCTGTCCCCACAGACGCAACCGATCCCTGTTGTCCCACTTCCTGTGGCATAGCTTAGGGAGCATAGGGACGCTCCTGCCAGTGGCCGCTCGGACCGCAGCCAAGCGTCGGGGTCGCTCGATCTCTGATTTGATGAAGTCTAATTTGATGATTTTTATGGTGATCAGGTTCCTCTGGAAAATTTCAAGAGCGGGAGCTTGCACACCATGCTCACGAATGCCTTCAGCCTCATAGAGGCTGGTCACCTCTTTAGCAATACGATTGGTCTATACTTCGGTTCAATCATAAGATCTCACTCATCTGTTTTTGCACTCTAGAAAAAGTTTTAGCTTGGTTATAAATTTATTGTGCAAAAGTTACAGTTTCAGTTCATAGTTCATAGTTAAATTGCTTGCATTCAGATGTTATCTTAGACTGAATTTTGCTTGCACTGACATATCAGCCAATGATAAAACTTGTAATATGTTATCTTTGACTGAATTTTTCTTCCACTGGGATGTTATCTTAGACTGAAATTTTCTTCCACTGAGTTGTTAGCCAATGATAAGAATCTCTGAGATGTTATCTTTGACTGAATTTTGCTTGCACTGAGATGTGAGCCAAGGATTCATTTGCCTGGACCATAGCTCTAGTGCCTCCTGCTCCCTGGTTTGTTATTCAATACCATCATCTCCTAGGTTTTTCTTATGCATGGAGCACATGATTATGCAATACCATCATCTTCTAGGTTTGATACTAGTTTGAGGTTTTTTTTATGCATGTAACACATGATTGTTATAGTATATTATCATAGTATTTGCACAATGCACAATCTGCCTATTTCTTCATTTGCATGCGACTGTGTCGGTCATGCTATTTTCTATGATTACTTTTAAGTGCCTTTTATTTTGTTGATTATAGAACATGCAAAGAAGAAGTCAATATATTAGCTTTGTATGCAACTATATTGATGTAGTACAGCTCATTGTTGAAATGTGTGGTTTCAGTCAATCAGAGAATTCTTATGCTTTTGGCCCAACATCACAAAATATTTTGCTAGAAAAGTTGGATACATCAGTGAGAAGGATGAAATGTTGTTATGATGGATTGAATAGAGAACTAAAGGTTCAAGTCTTTGAGTTTCTTTGTTAGCTAGTCTATTTAGACGGTCTGGGCTTGCAATATATTCAGAATTAGTGTTGGACAAGTTGCACTGGATAATTAATCAAGTAGATGGTTTGTATACCGATGGATCCTATGAGGTGTTTGACTTCGACAAAGAAGTTAAGAAATCATTTGGATATCTACCTTGGCATATCTATTTTCAATGATTCCTGGTGAGTGCGATCTGACATGTCTACTTAAACTTGTCCTGTTTTGGAGGCGATGATAGGGTGAAGAACAACTGTACCGTCAGGAAGTATCGGCGATCATCAGGAAGGAGATGGAGGGCCAAGAGATTGTGTAGTCCAACTCTGTGATGAATTGGTTTTCTACAAGTTATCTACTCCATGTATAGCAAGGCAAGTTATCTAGTGTTCCATGACTTCATGTAACTCTGGTTATTTCATCTGTCTTTACTCTGTTCTCAAGTTTCTCTTCCAAAAAACACTAAAAGGTGCCAATATGCCACCAATAAAACTAGAACTACTTTTCAAGGACAAGAATAGACCACAAATTGAAAAGGGATAAAGAAATCAGGTATGATTCCTTCTTCAAGATAGACCTTTTGCAGATTTGGAGTAGCATGAAATTTAATTGTCAATTTTACCTACAGCTTGATCTTCTTTCAGTATGATTCCTTCTGTAGGTGGACTAAAATTTAGGTCGGGAACAACCATGGCTTGGTGATATGATGTTGTTGTGGACCCGGGGAGAAAGAGTCGAGGAGGAGGATAAGATCGTGGATGGTGTTGGGCGAGGCTAGTCATGGGCGGCGCTGGAAAGTTGGGGTGGTGCTGGCAAGTTAGGGCAAGGCTGGTCGTGGGTGCGGGGAAGGGCGGCGACGTCCTGGGAGGTGATGCGGCGAAGAAGGGAGGCCGCCAAACCAGCAGATCCTGGGCGACACGAGGCCTGGGCGAGGCTGGTCCTAGGCGATGCCAGGAAGGAGGGCAGGTACATGGTGAAGAAGGGTACGGGATATTTCTTATGGGATCTGGTTTACGGGCAGACGTGGAGATCACAGGGTGGTTTCCAGTTCGGGACAGAATTTTTTGGGCCAACCGGAGTGCCCCACCTCATCCCGTAAAAATATCCCCGTAAGTTTACGTAGGTCTAGCATTATTGCGGGAGAAAGAACCAGGATAAACATGAACTTTTACTCGATTTCACCTGATCGAAAAATTCCCCAGCGCCTTATATTACGGAAAAAAGGGAGTACGTGGCAACACAACCATATATCTTCTTGGAGCACTATCTGCAACATCCAAGGGCAGAGAAAAGGGGACATGATCTCTCTCTCTTTTTTGTGAATTTGAATTTTTTTTGTGAATTTGAAATATATTAATCAAGGCTTAGAGCATCTCCACTCGCCTACCCAGGACGCCGATCCGGACGCCAAAATTAGGTCTGGACCCGAAAATCGGCCCAGTCGCGTATCCAGGGACCTGTTTTCGTCCGGATTTAGGCGTGTTTTGGTCCGGCCTACCCAGGCCGAACCCAGGTTCCCGGGTACGCCCTGGGGACGCCGGACGCCGCGAAAAAGGGCGTGGGCCAGCTTTGTCGGCGAGACAGTCCCATTCCCACCCACTCCACTCGCCCAGACTGCGGCGAGGAGCTCCCAGCGCCCCTGTCGCCATGACTTCGCTGGCGAAGCTCCCCCGCGTCGAGACATGCTCACGCCTCTAGATACGCTCGCCGCAGTTGCCGCCCACCTCCACGTCTTCTCTGTCGCCGCTTTCGCCACCGAGCTTCGCCGTAGCTCTGCTTCGCTGTGTGCTCCCACCACCACACCCGCCAAGTGTTCGGCATTTGGCCGGATTCGGCCATGGACTCCGACGAGGACGAGATACTCGCCATGGACTCCGACGACGAGGAGATGCTCGCCGTACTCCTGGAGGAAGAGAGCGCCGAGGTCGCCGAAGGTGAAGAGCACTTGCAGATCCTCGCATCCTCGGTGTGCTCCAGCAGAGGTTTGCAGTTGTCCGGTTCCCTGTAATGACCTGGTCGAAAGATCAGATGTGGGAAGTGATGAATTGTTGTGTGGCCTTGCACAACATGATCATTGAGGATGAGAGGAAGGATCCAGTAAGTTTGCTCGAGGAGAACGAGCCATACTACAGATAGGGTCCTCTTGCCGAGCCTGATCATCAGGTGCCTCCAACCTGGGCTACATTCATCGTCATACATCAGGAGATCCGAGATCCGGCTGTGCATCAACAGCTGCAGGATGATCTTGTTGAGCACTTATGGATACGCAGGGGCAACACGACGTAGATGGCGAGCATGAACTGGCCGAACTTGGTCGAAATATGTTGTACTTTCGCTGCTGGCCGAACTATGTTTACATTTACACCGAACTTGTTTAAAATTTTGCCAAACTTTGGCCGTAAATTGTTCTGTATTCATTATATGCCGAACTATGCCGAAATTTGGACGAACTTGAGCCGAATTTGAGCGGAAACGGCCGACCGGAAACTCGGGCTGGGTACGCGAGTGGGAAATTGGGCATACCCAGACCAAAAACTTGCTTCGTCCGGCCAAAGTTTGATCCTGATTTTGGCCTGAGTACGCCCAACGAGTGGGGATGCTCTTAGGAGTTTGGCCCTGATTACAAGCATCTCCAATAATGTCTAGTCCGCATCGGATCCAAACTTTTGTGCACTGCTCGGTGTACGCAGCGATTAGATCGCGTGCATGTCTCACCCCATTGATCTCTTGCTTCTAGATTTGTGCAGTGACACATCATCAAGTTTTATTGTATTCTGTGACATCTAGACTGATTGAAACTGACCAAAACATGTTAAAACTGTGCACGCTAGATAACGTGCATGTTAAAAAGACATTTCACACTGCTCGGTGCACCCAAATCTAGCTAGACCGGCAGTGTTCACATTCCTACTATTATGTCTAACTTGACAAGAGCTCCTACGCTGGCACAAACTCTTTTATCATTCGCAAGAGCAGCTACTAAGGATCTGTTGACTCCCTCAGCATTAACAGACTAGCTCCAAGCAGTCACTCTCCAAGATGAGATCGGCTTGTCTGTCCACCACTCCATCCCCAGCTTCATCCTTTTGTTACATGCTAGAGTTTTAGCTTTGAGAGGGCTGGCACATGACCACAGATGCCTGCAAGCAGCAAAGATGATGCTACCTTCCTCATCTTGTAAAATCATGTCGCTACCTCCCTTCTCGTCCTTCTCATTTCATCCACATCAATTTCGTCCATCCTAATGGTGATATAGACCACTTCTTCGGCTCCATCTTATTTTGCTTGACTTCTCCATGCCCCTTTCCTTTCATCTGCATGTGATCATAAACGACCACAGTCTTCCCTTTAGTTGGATCCGCCCCTGGGTTCTACTTGATCATTAGCATCGAGTCAACGTAGTTGTACATGAATCTTCTAGAAGCTTCTACAGGTGGAGCCACCTTTTGATGAACCACATATGTCGTGGTTTGCAACACAACAGTGCCATATAGGATGGCAAGAGAGGTGTGAGGCCAAGAGGGCGAGCGACGGCCTTCGTAGGCGGCATTGGATACGAGCACTGGACGCAGAGATGTACCTAGGTTCAGGTACCTCGATGAGGTAACACTCCTACTCTTGCATGAACTCGATAATAGATCAACACAAAATAAAAGGTTTCTCCTGGAGCTGTATTTGTGTTCTTCTCTCTTCTCTTCTTTGGCTCATGTGTGTCGATGAGGTAATAGGCGTTGTTGCGCTGGTCCTTATTGATGATGAAGGGTCCTTCCTAAGGGTGGTCAACTTGTGCATGCACTTGGTATCTTGAATCAGCCAGAGTACCAGATCGCCCTCATGAAACGCGACAGCGTGGATCCGGCTGTTGTGGTAGCAACGGAGGCTCTGCTCTGTTAGATGATTGATATTGACAGGGCCAGCTCACATGCCTCTTCGAATAGGTCGATGCTATCCTCGCGAGCTTCCTTGGCATCCGTCTTAGTGTAAGGGCGATCTTGGACGAGTCGTGCTCAATGTCAGCCAGCATGATGGCTTCGGCGGCCCTGTACATGAGGAAGAAGGAAGTGTAGCCGGTGGAGCGGTTGGTGGTGGTTCAGAGGCTGTATAGCACAGCCGACAGCTACCGAAGCTTAAATTTCATGTATTTGTCAAGTTGTGTCTCAAGTTGGGGGGGGGGGGGGGGGGGGAGGGGGGGGGGGGTTGCATCAAATAGGATCGGCACATGGCCAGGCAGACATGCACAAACGTTTGTCAGGGTATACTAGAGTTCCCATCCCACCGTTAATGACTCCATGTCGCTTGCTGTCAGCAGGCATAGCATTTCACATTTCTACTCCATGACAACGTCCCCGTAGCCTCAGAAAAAAAACAGAAGGGAAGCGACACCACCAGAAAGAAATGGTACACACCGAGGACAAAAATCATCGAGCTCTTCATGGACCAGTTAACCATCCAAAAATGTAGGCCCCAGAAAGAACCTAATATTTCTAATTTGGCTATACCAGTTACAAAGGAGAGATACATGATTCAATACAATTGTTACAAACGAAAAATAAAAGTCCCCGCATAAATTAGATGCCGCGGAGAACATGGAGTGATCAGCCATCATCATTCTTGGCGGTTTGTCTTGTCTAATTCTTGTGCTACCAGCATTCTGCAACTTCTGAAAACTGAGGATGCCAAAAGCTTCACCTATGAATATTTTAGCGGGCTCGGGCCTTCAACCGTTACTGAGCTGTGTCAACGGGTAGTTACAACTACAGAAATCATGGTCAAAATGAATATTTCTAATGCACATGCCTTCTCATTGATCTGGCAAGCTCTGCAGGACACGACAACAATACCATTAGATAAACGACACAACATAAAACTTCAGGGATACAGTTTAAGCTAAAGTGCCAGGAGTAGGACTATGGATAATATAAACCGTTTTTAAGGATAAACCATGATCGGAGTTGTAAAACTGAAGGGTAAATAACAAGGCTGTATTCCTCAATTGAGGATATGGTCTCATGGGTTCAACCCTCGTATCTCTTCCAACAGAAATTTGTTCCTACACATCTCTACTGTTCACATTTAGGGCCAGTATGCAGTTGTCTTTTGTTCTAGAAATCTACTAATTCCAAGAGTATTCCGCAATTATGATTCAATAGTGGAAAAGATTTGCTTCGAGAAAACCACAGCGATGCCAAACAAAACTATCATATTCAAAACTGTTCTGGTTCAACTCAACTAAAGATGGTTGATGTGGACACCTTATTTGCATATATATATACACAGGTCCATATACAACAAGCTCTTGAATGATACCCTTAGGGATGTCAAACGGCGGGCCGCTGGCGCCACATATCGCCACATAAGTTTGTTATAGGCTTATATTTTTCCGGGTTAGTTTCAACAATCACAAACCTATAACTAACAGCAAATAAGTGGCGCTAAACGGGATGCCGTTTATATCCCGGGATACCCTTAGGAGTTAAGGATGAGACGCATGCCCTTATAGATCTGTGGAAGGAAAGTGGGGTTCTGTACTCTACCTTTTTGGCATCTTCATCTGCTTACTTTTTGTAGGATGGCATTTCACTAGACTATATCACACATCCACGGAACTCTGATATTCTCAAAATAGACTATGAGGATTCACTATTCAGATGTAAGATATTCACAAACGACAACATAGCATGCATGTTTTTATTTTGCAAAGTATAAAGTAAATCAGATCACGGAAAATAGGCAAGTACTTACCAGGCCAAGAGCTTCTGCGGCAGTTTGGACATTACCAGCAGTACAGACCCTCCTGTATAGACATAGAAGGTGAAACCTCTCTGCAACTTCCAAATTCTTTTTTAGTCCACCAGCAACCATTTCCATTTCTGCCTGTAGGATACAAGTAATGAGAACTTCCATTAATTATGTTTTTTCTCATAGATAGGACGATAAATATGCACTAATAACATTGCAAAATGCCAACCAATTAAGTCCTGGATTTTTAAAATTCAAGTTACATGCGTAGTACAAGACTAAGTTGGTAAAGCCATTTAGTGAGACAACTCATCAGATAGCTAAAGCCGAGTATTACCGATGGAAATAGCACCATGCCATCAGGCACCAGTGATCATGAAACTATCACATGAAACCTAATCTGCATGCTAGAGACATACAATCACCAAGGGAACTTGTGTAAGGCCTCAAAGTCAAAGGCCGTGTATTGGCTCACGGGTCTAGATGCTCCCATCAAAGAAAATGCCTTTAAAATACGTTCTAAAAAAATCTTGGGAATGTACATGTATGTGTCTTTAAATTGTACTCAAAAAATTTGTGAAGAAAAAACATATGTAATGTTGTAGGAAAAATGGACAAAAATATGTCTTGTGGAAAGTCATTTTGTAGCACCGAAAATTGTCTTTTTTCACAGATCACAAAAATGTCTTTTTTCCATGAAACTTTATATGCGCGCCTAGATGTACACCACAGTTTTTTTCAAGAATTTTTTATATTTTGAAATGTGTTTTTTTCACAACGGGAGCATCTAGTCCTATGAGCCAAAGTGGATTTCCGCTCAAAGTCACACTACAACCTACTATAGGCCCAGAAGGATAAATCATTGAAAATCATAGCAACTCAGCCAGGCTTTCTTCCTCAGCTCACCCGAAAAAAGTTTAACCTGGTCTCAGAGTTACTATAGTTGTTTCCATCGGATTTACATGTCAAAACATAAATAAACTCATATAGGCCGATGCAGGCCACTTGCACAATAAGCTGCGGGCCAGGGAATCACAAGTTCACAACTCTTAAGAAACCAAAGGATGAAAATGGATTGAAAGAAGAAAATAGTAGCACAGGAAGACAAATTGCCAAACTAAAAGACAATACATACTGAATTTTCTTCTGGAGGGAATACATTATGAATTCTAGAAATCTTCACAAGCTCATCTAGTGCCTCTCTTCTTTTTCCCTGAATCTCTAGAGCCTGGGGACAATGTACAGATAGAATCAACATGACTGATGTGTATGCAAAATCATAAACATGTCTAAAAACCTACGTAAATCCATACCCAGCATTGCAAGAAGCACGCACGAGTGCAAGCAGCAACTGATGCACAAACAAGTGTGGCAGCACGGAACTTGTCCAGCCCAATATTTATAGCAAGACCAGCAAGAAAATTTCTTGGATTCTCTCCATTGATTTGTGCTGCTCCCATGTCTTCTGCTGTTCTTTAATAGGAACAAACATATCAGGACCATGCAGATCGAGGCGACAAAATTAAAATAATTATTTAAGAGAAAACAAGTAAAACTATAAGTTGTTCTATAGCAGTATTTGCCAGGAAGAGCTGAAAGAACATGTGAATGAAACCCCACAAAAAAGTTGGGCTGAAACAAAACACACCTGCTGCAATCATCAAGAACAAAGCCTGTCGTTGCCCTATAGAAAGAATCGCATGCATTCTCTGCATCAAATGAGACCTTTACACCAGATATCTTGCACAACTGCCTTAGCTGCATTAAAAAATAAGGCATGGTTAAGCAACAGTAAAAAAGGCATGCTGGTCAAACTTTAACCTTATTTATTCAACAATATTTCCAATGCAGAAAAGATTGGAAGATTTGTTTATTTAACAATATATCTCCAGTGCACCAAAGATTGGAAGATTTATTTGACACGGGTAAATGTTAAACAATTGCATAATAATATTTGCAATAAGATATTTCAGAAATGCCTATAAAGCAAATTCTTTGTATAGTTAGGGTGATTAATGTAACAAAACACTCCAGTGCCTAACACATGTGCCGTTGGATAAATGATAAATCCATAAAGGGGAGCATGATTGCGATGAGTGTCTAATTAATATTACTTCAGTCGCATGCAAACAAACAAATAGTTTCTTCAACTGAAGACTGTAAGGGGGTGAGGCGAGAATTTTACCCATTTGTTACTCCCTCCGTTCCATAATTCTTGTCGTGGTTTTAGTTCAAATTACAACCATGACAAGAATTATAGAATAGAGGGAGTATTAATGAAGAGAAGAAATATTTACAGGGTAGATTAAGAATGTACACTCTAGGTAGGCACTGAAAGGAAAAACAACAAAAAAAGAGACTAATAAAGCTGATACAGCCAACCTTACAAACAAGCTGCAACCTCCTCTTTCATCCTAAAGGAGAGGAAAAAGAGATATCTTTCCGAAGAGAATAGACCAAGAAGCTATGCTAGGTTTACAGTGTCAAAACAATCACAATTCTTTGCTTCCAGATGTTCCATGCTGCCACAATTAAGGATTGAATAAAGAAATGCTTCTTGAAGATCGATTTTTCTTTGGGGACAAGGTGTTCCCCTTTAGAGTTGGCATTGATGAGCATTTGATATAGGCCAAGCATGATCTAATGAAAAGGGCAGGACCAAAAGAGATGAGTGTGAGTCAAAGGCTCACCAGCACTACACAAAGGAGAAGCCAAGCAAAATCTTTCAGTTTAGAGGTGCATTTGGATTCTAAATCCAGGAAGTGTAATCAGTGGGCCTGAAGGTGATGGAAGGAGGCTTCAGAAAACTTCCTCCCCAGGGATAGTCCTAGGTGTCAATATTGTGCATGCTAGAATGGTGTTTGGGGAGAACTTGCCTGAATTCACTGAAGTTCGTCAAAGGCTTGGGGAGTAAGGGGGAGGTGGAACAGGTCCAGAGGCTCCGAGCATGTGAGAACACTGTTGGCTGAAGTGAGATTGTCAGTCTAGGGGAATCTGATCCCATTGGCCTCTACAGCCCACCAATCACCTCTTGCAATCGAATAGGAGGCTTGGAAGACAATCTCACCACTAGAAGGAACCAACTAGCCCAGCCACCTCAGTCAAACACATCCATGGTAGTGATTCCAAATGAGACACACTTAAGGAATGTCTTTGTCCCAAGCTGCCAGCTATTTGGATTTTCCAGAGAATTCCAATTTTTGCCAAAGGCATAAACGCCAGGTTTCATCAATGGCATCTTTCACTCCTTCAGGGAGCTTAAAACACAAAGATAAGAAGTTGGGAGGGCACACATAACAGCTTTGGTAACCATAACACAACAAACCAACAGTTTTACTTGTATTCCACAGGGAATAATTCTAGCAAGAAGTAGATGCTAATATGCCAAGCTGCAACTCCCAACTTCTAGCTTCTGGAGACAAGGTCACACTCTCCAGGTTCCACCAATGTTTAAGCCCGAGCCAGGCAAGCTGGATGTGCATTTGTATAGGTAGCTTCACTACCTCTTAACTTCTACCAGAACTGTAAGACTAGATTCTTTAGCTTTTAGAGCTCAAAGTTTGAAGCCTGAGCCGACCAACAGGGAATAAATCTAGCAAGAAGTAGATGCTAATAACACAATTCTATGGAAGGAATTGAAACCCATAACATCGCAAATTAAACAGTTAGAACACAATCTAGAGGACCAGGCCATGTTATCTGAATGCAAATTTAGTTTATGTCTCTGATTGACAACCTACGTCCCATTAAAAAAAATGCTGACCCTTGACTGCTTCAGAAGTTATATAACTATAAGAAGATGCCAGCCTCAAGTTCAAGGAAAGGAGGTGATAAAAATTGAAAACAAAAATTATAATGCCGTAATGTTGAAAGGTAGGAAGACTAACTTGAATTGCATCATCAAATCTATAATCCCTCCCCGCAATCCTATTGTCAATGATTGCTGGAACATGGAAAGATTTAAAAGATTTGAGAAATGAAGCACTATGAAAGTTCTCAGGAGTATTATCAGATGCCCTACATTACCTGGCAAAGAAAAAGGGTAAAAAATTTGAATATTAGTTATCTAGCACTTTGCACCACATCTTGTTATGAAAAAGAAAGTGGCAACAAAAGTATGATAAGAGGTAATTTGATCTTCTCATGAGCAGCCTTAATCTCAGGATTCATATTTGCAGTTTGGACTACCACAATGAAGACGAAAAAGTTCCATGTGCTTATCAATACCAAGAAACTCAAATAAGCAAGGCCAGACACCATCCAAATGATTGGATTTAATTTGTAAAGAAAGCTCCTCCTTCTCTCCTTGGATACCATGCTAGTAGTTCAAACCATAGTTGCCAGATTCGTCGTGATTTGGCCATTTCTGAGAATCGGTTTCAATGGGGTATACATCCCCGACTCGCGAATGGGAGATTGGCTTTGTGAATCAGAGACGATTTGGTTCGCAAAACAGTAAATTTATAAGCAATACCAATACGTTGAAATTAGTTGTACACATAAAGCAACACGTTGTAATAGAAGATCCAAACTATGGTTCAAACAAAAATTCAACCAAATCTCATACATGGCAATGATAACAGAAAAAACTACTCCCTCCGTCCAGAAATAACTGACTTGGCTTTGTCTAGATTCAAATGTATCTAGACGCATTTTAGTGTATAGATACATTAAAATTTAGGCAAACTCAAGTCAGTTATTTCTGGACGGAGGGAGTACATGTTCACGCAGGAGCAAACTTTAGGCAAAGTCGGAGCACCAATTTTTAATACTACAAAGACTTGGTCCTAAATTTAGTTATTGAAGCAATACGAGTGATAAGTTGGTCCAGTTTTTGTAGTTTTTTGTGGCCTACCAAGTGATAAGGTGTGGTTTTGTGACAAAAAACTCAAAAGATCTGGTAAACTGACTCTCCTGAAGTTTTGGTTCTATGAAATTCCCACTCAAATGTAAGTAATGATCAGAACAAATAAAACAGCGTTACTAGCACCCTCAGCCTTTCCAAATGATATACTATGTTCCAACTATTTGCGAGATTCAACTATTTACAACAAGAATAAATGAATCAGGAAGTTCATTATTATCCTGTTTTCTGAGTGATACGCTTGTTTTATATGCAAGCTGGTTAGATTCAATATTCCTATTGACTTCATAGGTAAACTGGAAACCAAACAAATTAGTTTCAGAAATTTACAGGCATTCACCTCGGACCAATCTATTGGCCAGTCTCGCCCACTTTTCCGCTTCCTGTCCCAGCTCCACCACCTCCGTTCCCATCTCCGGCCACCACTCTGGGAGCCTTGCCTGTGGTTCCCTCCTCCTGACCTTCCTTACTGGCTCCTGCACGCGGCTGACCGGAGTCACCACAGGTGACGATTTAGCAACCACCACCTCCTTCCCTCCCAAGCTCCGGTCCCTTTTCGTCACTACAGGTCCGCCTTCCGGCTCATCCCACCAGTTCCGCCCCCATAGCTGGCGCCAAGCCCGAAAGGCCAGCCCCAGCAACGCCCACGCGGTGGCGGAGAGGGCGAGAGACCAGAGAAGGGCGGAGGCAGCGAAGCGCAGCGACGAGCGGCGGAAGGTCAGGACCACGCGGTCCCCGCCGACGACGCGGACGGAGGAACGGAGGTCGTCGTAGGCCTCGTCGGCATCCGCAGCGAGGCGCTGGAAGCGCAGCTCTACGCGGCGGCGAAGACGCCAGAGCTCTGCCTCTAGGGCTCCCAGGTCGTCTTCGGGGGCGGGGGTGGGGGCGCGGGTGGGGGTGGGGGTGGGGACGGCAGCCTTGCTGCCGGAGCGGAAGGGGCTAGGGTTTGTGCCGCGGAAGCGCCGGGCGAAGGCAAATGTTGTGACTGTTCGGCGGCTGCGGGGTAGGTGGTATTGCAGGAGAGACGGAAAGGAGGTAGAGGCGACCGCTGCTATCGCCGGCGAAGCGGCGGCGGTGGCTAAGACCATCGCATGAGGCTGTGTGAGAGGAAGGAGTTTTGGAGAGGTTGGTATTTCGGTGACGTGGCAAAGTGGCTAAGGACATCTTCAGTGGCTTATAGAATCCCACTCGTCGGGCCTTCTCCGGCCGCCGAAATCTGAATGCCGGATAAAACTCAGTTTTTCGATCATGGAACGTTGAGTTTTCCACTCGTATTTTTAGGCCGAGTTTTTAGGCGAAACAGAAACAGCGGAATATTTGAATTTTATTGTTTCTGTCGGCGAAAACGCGGCCAAAGGTGTTCGATAGAAGTACGCGCAACAAGTTTGGCGACAAATTATAACATAACTAGATAAAAAACTCGGCGATCAGTCGTCGACAGGGATATGCTCCTCCGGCAAGGATGATGCGACGGGGTTGGACGTCTCGCCGGCGGACGCCGACTGGTTGGAGGAGGTGGAAGCAGAGTTCGATGTGTCAGTGATAGTGGCATTCGGCGTAGGTCCTGGCGTGATCTCGGCGTCGTCCTCCTGAAGAATGGCTTTGCGGCGCGCCACGTACCAGGCCTTGACCGGCCAACTCATCAACGACGTGTCCTCGCCGTCCATGATGAACTGGAGATCTGTGTTCCTCTTCTTGGCAGCATAGTTGGCCTTGAGTAGGTCGATCTTTCGGCCTTGGTTCTGGAGCAGCTGCGCCCACCTCTCGTCGGACTTCTCTGCCCTCTTCTCGGTGTGTGCCTTCGTGTCGGCGATGCACTTCTCGATAGAAGCTTGCAGGCGCTCGGCGGGAGGTGATGTGGCTTTGAGTATCTTGGTCTTCTTTTGGCCGATGTCCGGTCTTCCTTCGCCGGCAGCAGGAGGAGGAGCCTCCGGGTTGTACACGCCGTCCTTGGTCTTGGTGATGCTCAGGCGAAGGTCCCGCCATTTCTCGCAGTGCTCGATCTCGGTGAATACATGGTGAAACTTAAACTCCGCCTTCATGTCGTCTCGGTACAAACCGAGTGCACGAAGGAGCTGCAAAATGCAAGACAAAGTGTGTCAGGATATGCTTGAGCTTGTCATAACTTTGGCTAGTGTTTGCAAAATACCTTGTTGTCCATGTTTTTCCCGCTAGCTTGTGTGCGTTCCACCTCCTCCACGCAGTTGTGCCACTTGCTACACGCATGCTGGATGAGCCCCCAATGGTTGGTCATCGCCTTCTCCCCTCTCTCCATATGAATTTTGTTATACTTCGGGTCGCAAAGGCTACGCTCGTCGAACGATAGCTTCATGTGCTTCCAGTAGTTGTCGGAGTTTTGGTTGGCACCGGTGATGGGATACATACTCACCGATTTCTAGGCTTCGGCGAGACAAAGGTCCTCGGGCACCGTCCACTTGATCCGTGCCTCCGATGCCGATGTGCCCGGCTTATTTTTGCCCTTCGCTGGAACCACGGCATCAACCTCGGTGTCCTCGACCTGCATCGGTTCGCCCTGCGCCCCCTCGGCGTCAAGGTCGGCGAAATCCTGAGAATCAATGCCGCGTCCGGCATCGGCCTGAGACTGTTCTTGAGTGAAGAAGGAGGGATTGTCGGCGGGCACCGAGCCTTGGGCGATCATGTCATGCATGTATGTCTTGGCCGACATGTCGGTCGGCATTCCTGAAAGAACATTTCATGATCCCTAGTATTTTGTGTGTTAGATAACAATACCAAGGATTATTTAATGTGTGTTGAAGTGCTGCAGATCTTAACTTGAAAAGGAGCTTTAAAGTGATTTTGGGGGGCGGATTATCCGCCCCGCAGAATATCCCCTGGATTTTCCGAACAGGGCCGGAGTTTTTGCCCAGGCCGGATAATCCGCCCCCCGGGTTTTGCTTCAAAGGTTGCCAGGGCGCATCACTCAGAGAGGGGGTAGAGTTTCCCCGGGACTTTCCATCTCTGGGGCGGATTTTCCCCAGGGGGCGGATAATACGCCCCCTCAAGGTTTTTCACCAAGTCAAGCTCGGCGCAACCCACTGTGTGGGGGGCGGATTTTACCATGGACTTTTCGTCCAGGGGGCAGATTTTTCCCCTAGGGCGGATAGTCCGCCCCTAGTGGGGGCGAATAATCCTCCCCCAAACTTCACCAACGGCCATATCAGTGCAGGGGTATTTAAACTAGCCATCTCCCTCCTGCTAGAAATCTTGGTTCATTCGAAAAAGACAAGATCTGCTCCTCAAGTTTGATCCAAGAGATCTCCACCTTCATCCATCCAAAGGCCCCGTTCCTTGGGGAATCGAAAGAGGAGGGCTCGATCTTCATCAACTGCAATCAAGCGCCATCTCATCTCCATTCATTTGGAGAATCTCTGATGTAGTATTTCTTGCAAATATCTAGATCCTTGTGTTGATTATATTTGATAATCCTTGTTCTTGTGACAGCTTGTTGTCATTACAGGAGTCTCCAATTCGGTTGTGGATTGTTGGCGTGTTGTTGACGTGGGAGCTTCTTCTTCTTTAATTCCCCGGCAACGGCGCTAGAAAACTTGTTGATGGCGCCTGAGAGCACTTCATTGGGAAACCCCAAGAGCAAGGTGTGATGCAGCACAACAGCAAGTCTTCCCTCAGTAAAAAATCGATATTATCGAACCAGTAGGAGGAAGGAAACGTCTCAAAGGTGTTGCAAGCAACTTGGAAACCCGCACAACACAAACTCAAGACTTTGCCCCAACGAACAGTGAGATTGTCAATCTCACCTATTATTGTAACAAAGGATTAACTATATGGTGTGGAAGGTGATGGTGGTTTGAAGAAAGTAAACAATAATAGTGGAAGATGTATCAATGGTAAAGATTGGACCGGGGTCCATAGTTCACTAGAGGTGTTCTCCTTAGATAAACAAACATGGCATGCTGGGTAAACAAATTACAGCAGGACAATTGACAGGACTGAGCAAGTCATAACAATGCAATACTAGATATCATGATCCTATGAGATTCGATTGGGCAATACAACAAGATACATAGACCGCCATCCAACTGCATCTATGACTAGAAGTCCACCTTTGGGTTATCATCGGACCCCCCTCCAGTATTAAGTTGCAAGCAATAGATAACTGCTTTAAGCAAAGTGTGTAAGGTAAACAATCCACTTGTTCCATGAACAAGAGACCGTTGTTTTCTCCCTAGTGGCAACAACACATCTACAACCTTAGAGATTTCTGTCACTTCCCTTAGATTAAATAGAGGCATGAACTCACTATCGAGCATAAATACCCCCTCTTGGAGTCACTAGCAACTACTTGGCCAAGATAGCTACTAACAACGGAGAGCATGCAAGATCACAAACAACATAGACATGATAGAATCAATAAGACAAAACCATTAATCAATCTGACATAGTAATCTCAATATCCATCGGATCCCCGCAAACACAACATGCATGATTACAAATAGATGAGATCTTGATCATGAACGGAGCTCACAAGATCTAGACATGAAAGCACAAAGGAGGAGATACAACCATCTAGCTACTATATGGACCCGTAATCCAAGGTGGAACTACTCACGCTTCATACCGGAGGCTGGCATGATAAAGAAGAAGGCCTCCAGGATGATCTCCCCTCGGCAGGGTGCCGGGAAGAGCTTCAGATCCCCCCGGTCTAGGGACGATGGTGGCGGTGTCTACAGACGGTTTCGTGGAATATTGATCGGGTAATTAGGGTTTAGGCATCGGGGGCTTCTTATAGGCAAAGAGGCGAGGCAGGAGGGCGGCCAGGGGGCCCACACCCTGCCTAGGTGCGGCCTAGGGTGGGCCCGCGCCTGGGGGGTACGGACGCCTTGTGGCTCCCCTTCGTCTCTCCTCTTGATTCCGTGTTCTCCTCGGTGAAATATTGACTAAGAAGCCCCCGATCAATATTCCTTCATACAAAAAATAAAGTGTGCCATCAAGTTTGTGAGAGCTTTAATCACTAAGTTTTCACATAACAAAATATTTTTTAATTGGAAGATAGCTGAAAACAAGAATATACTTGGAATGGTGTAACACACCATGCATAGGAATTTATAGTGGACACTTTGGAATAAATTGTTTTCTTGGGACTTGGAAGCATGAGTAGAGCTTACTCATACAAGTGGACGCTAGAAAAAGACCGGGAGCGACCAACTAAGAGAGCAATAATGGCCATAATCATGCAGAGCGACAAAACATTACTAATCAAAGCATAGAGTGGTACTTCAAGTCAAGGACTAAATGATCATAGAGGCTATGGTGACTTGTTCATAGTCATAACATGGTGTGATCATGTGCCAAGTCAACCCAAATAAAGCATCAAAGGAGAATACCACAACACTATGCTTTTGCATGCTAAAACAACGCATGATTTCTTCAAGGCACACTAAGCAATCCCAATTGTTTGGAACAAGTCATGCTACAACAATAATCACTAAGAATAAGGTCAAAACAACACCTAGCATGACATGCTAAAGTCTAAGTCATATTCAAAGCAAGCTCCTCTTGCACTATTTAAGCAAGAACTTGCTACTCCTTTCCAACACCAATCAACTTATTTGAAACAACACAGGGAGAACGGGGGTCCAAACTACTTTATTCAAGAAAACTAAACAAACTAAGCAAAGCAAACGAAAACTAAGACGCTCCAAGAGAACACAATAGTGCATGAAACAATAAAAACGAAGTGTCTAGAAAGACCTGAGCTTTTTATTGATGAAGAAGGGGATGACTTGGGCATCCCCAAGTTTTGATGCTTGTACCTCTTGGATATTTCTTAGGGTGACACGGGGTGGCATCCCCAATCTTGAGCTTTTGTCCATTCTTCATCTCATTACATCATTCTCACTCTACACCTAAAATTTTTCCTTCATACAAAACTTTACACAATCTTCATTAGCAACATTAGTGTATTCAAAAGATAATAGACCCTTGGGTTTAGCTTTAGAACATCAAAACTTTCACTAAAAACACAAGATACTGTAGAAATTCCCTCAAAAAGCTCAATTTCCCAAAAAGAACCCAAAAAGGAATCAATAAGAAGCAAATGCAAATAATGGCAGAAATCTGTCAAAACAGACCATCAGGTAGAAACCGATTTTTTCGAAGACCTTCTGTTGCTCAAATCAAAAAGTGTTGAACTAACGAAAGTTAGCTAACATACTGGGGGATTTATTCATAAATGTTCAGCTTAATCAGAATTACAGAGATTCCTCACGAATTTTTATGATGGAGCACAAAAATCTGTTTCGGGACATCCACTCCTCAAATCTTACTTCCCTCTCATTAGAGGTAATTCTTGGCACAAAAAGCAAACAAAAAGGATAAGAAGAGGTCATTACTGAAGTAATAACTTCCAAGACTCAAGAAAACTCTTGGGTTATCTCCCAACAAGTACTTTTCTTTAACACCTTTAAGTTAGGTACAAGAAGCAAGAAAAATTAAGTGTTTTCAAAGGAAGAATTAAGATCAATACTTGCAATCTCTTCAACTAGGAAAGGTATCTCATCCAAATGAGTTTTGGAGGATCCCTTCTCATCTCTCTTTGGTTCACTACTTTCATCAAACGGATTTTCAGGAACAATCCAATCAAAATTCTTTTCTAAGGCCTCATGCATTCCAACAAGTTTCAAGGGTATGGGTATCTTAATTTCCTCTCTAGGTTTAGTTTTATCTAGAGTACCCATAACATCTACACATGAGCCTAGCATATTAAAATGCTCAAAGACTTTTTTGGCATCCTTAGCAACATCATTGAACTCTTTTAGTAAAGTTTTAAGAATAAATTCTCTCTTTTCAGCATCCTTTTCTTCTTTTAGTTTGAGAAACAAAATTTGCATCATGGGGTTAAGGTTAAAAAACCTAGCCTACAACATATGAACTAAAGAATCTGCAACAATTTCATAATTAGGAGCAAGTTCTGCTATAGATCTATCCTCAATAACCTCATGTTTGCTAACATGATTAAATAATTCTTTAATATTTCCCAATTATGGAGCCACTACCTATTGAAAGGTCTTTCAGGGTGAACTTGGGGATCAACATGGTGAGCTAGATCAAGGCGACAACTAGAGTGGGAACTAATTTTTTTGTGTTTTTTCATAAGAGAAAGCAAACCAAACTAAACTATTTTTTTTTAGTTTTCGATAAAAAGAGGCAAACAAAACCAAGCAAAAGAAACTAAGCAAAACAAAAACAAAGTAAAGAGAAAGGTTGAGAAGGACTCCCCTTGTGAAAATGTCCTTAGCCTCCCCGGCAACGGCTCTAGAAACCTTGTTGGCGTGTTGTTGACGTGGGAGCTTCTTCTTCTTTCATTCCCCGGCAACGGCGCCTGAGAGCGCTTCGTCGGGAAACCCCAAGAGCAAGGTGTGATGCAGAACAACAGCAAGTCTTCCCTCAGTAAGAAACTGAGTTTATCGAACCAGTAGTAGGAAGGAAACATCTCAAAGGTGTTGTAAGCAACTTGGAAACCTGCACAACACATACTCTAGACTTTGCCCCAATGAACAGTGAGGTTGTCAATCTCACTGGTTGCTATAACAAAGGATTAACTGTATGGTGTGGAAGGTGATGGTGGTTTGCAGAAAGTAAACAGTAACAATGGAAGATGTATCAATGGTAAAGATTGGATCGGGGTCCATAGTTCACTAGAGGTGTTCTCCTTAGATAAACAAACATGACATGCTGGGTAAATAAATTACAGCAGGGTAATTGATAGGACTGAGCAAGGCATAACAATGCAATACTAGACATCATGATCCTATGAGATTCAATTGGGAAATACAACAAGATACATAGACCGCCATCCAACTGCATCTATGACCAGAAGTCCACCTTTGGGTTATCATCCGAACCCCCTCCAGTATTAAGTTGCAAGCAACAGACAACTGCTTTAAGCAAAGTGTGTAAGGTAAACAATCCACTTGTTCCATGAACAAGAAACCGTTGTTTTCTCCCTAGTGGCAACAACACATCTACAACCTTAGAGATTTCTGTCACTTCCCTTAGATTAAATAGAGGCATGAACTCACTATCGAGCATAAATACCCCCTCTTGGAGTCATTAGCAACTACTTGGCAAAGATAGCTACTAAAAACGGAGAGGATGCAAGATCACAAACAACACAGACATGATAGAATAAATAAGACAAAACCATTAATCAATATGACATAGTAATCTCAATATCCATTGGATCCCCGCAAACACAACATGCATGATTACAAATAGATGAGATCTTGATCATGAACGGAGCTCACAAGATCTAGACATGAAAGCACAAAGGAGGAGATACAACCATCTAGATACTACATGGACCCTTAGTCCAAGGTGGAACTACTCATGCTTCATACCAGAGGCTGGCATGATGAAGAAGAAGGCCTCCAGGATGATCTCCCCCCGGTAGGGTGCCGGGAAGAGCTTTAGATCCCCCCGATCTAGGGACGATGGTGGCGGCGGATACCGATGGTTTCGTGGAATATTGATCGGGTACTTAGGGTTTAGGCATCGGGGGCTTCTTATAGGCGAAGAGGAGAGGCAGGAGGGCGGCCAGGGGGCTCACACCCTGCCCAGGCGCGGCCTAGGGTGGGCCCACGCCTGGGGGGTGCGGCCGCCCTGTGGCTCCCCTCCGTCTCTCCTCTTGATTCCGTGTTCTCCTCGGTGAAATATTGACTTTGGATTTTGTCCTGTCTAATTCCGAGAATATTTTCTTACTAGCTTTTCTGGAACCAAAAACAGTAGAAAATAGGCAACTAGCACTGTGCCAACTTGTTAATATGTTAGTACCAGAAAACATATAAAAACACCACAAAGTGTGGACAAAGTAAAGCAAAGTAGATACTAAACAAGCATGGAACATCAAAAATTATAGATGCGTTTCCGACATATCATGGATGTGTGCCTCGCTAGAGTTATGAAGGCACCGGTTCCCGCCTTGAAGGGTACCAATAGTGGAGAAGGTGGATCAGGCCTTTCGTGGTGAGATCCATCGGAGAATAGGGTGAGGCCTATTGTGGAATGGTGGTCTTAGAACCTACCATCCCTCCAACGTAGATGTACTTCCCTTTACAAGGAAGGAACTGCAGTAAAACAAATCCCTGTGTCTCCGCGTGCTCCACTACGGTTTCCTCGCTCCTCTCCTTACGTGCTTAGTAGCTAGAATTGCATATAGGGAAATTCTCATAGTTGCATATCTAGAGAATTTACTTTGTGTCAAGCCTAAAATTGAAAAAAGGACTAAAAATTGAGTAGCACCTATTCACCCCCCTCTAGGTGCCCATACGATCCATTCCAATTCCGCCGAACAGGTTGTGTGCGTCGACCTCGCCGTAGGTTGCGTGTGATGAGCTTCCGCTGAACGAGAGTGGGCCACGTCGCATCGCTGCCGACGAACCTGCGTACGCCGGAGAGGTGGAGTAGGGGATGTTGATGTCATTGTTGAAGGCTGAAGGAGGGCGAGGCGCGGGATAAGGGAAGACCACGTTCGGGTTGAACCCGTCGTCGAACTCAGGGGACGAGGAGTACCTCTGTCGAGCGTTCGCCTAACTCCCCTGGAAGCCGGCCGGCGAGATCGGCCAGAAACTGGCCGGCGAGACGATGTTTGCCTGGCTTCCCCTGTGGGAGGGATATGGCGCCGGAACGACCTGCTTTGCCATCATCGTCGCGTGCGACGCCACTGCCTGATTCGACCTCATCGCCGCTTGCTCGTCAGCGTGCTCCTGTTATTTCCTGAGCTTCGTCCTGTCCTTTATCTCCCTCTGTTCTTCTGACGCGAACTTCCTCATCTGCACAGTGGCCAGCCACTCGGCGCTGGACACTCCGTCCGGCCTCGCCGTCGGCGCTCTCGGTTTCCTCGCCTTTTTCTCCCCCTGTTCGCCGAGGTTGGATCTAGGTTTGACAAAACCCTTGGGCGGCATGGCGGACGGGCGGGAGCTCGACGAACTGGCGGGAGTCTGGGGGAATGGGGAAGAAAGGCGGGAGGGGGAGAAGAAAAGGGCGGGATTTCGGCCTTCTATCGCCGATAGAGCTGGCCCACACCCGTTTTCGTTTCTTCCGGCATTCCCAGGACGTTCCCGGGATGCTGGGAATGGCCTGGAAAGTCCGGACCAAAGTTTGCCCGAATCTGGACGAAACCGAGGTCCTAGAAACGCGACTGGGCCGATTTTCGGCGTCCGGACCTAAATTTCACCCTGGGATCGGCGTCCTGGAAAGCTGAGTGGAGATGCTCTTACATAAACTCTGGTAATAGAAAGTAGTATAATTAGCGGATCCCTTAAAAGGGCAACCCTTAAATTCAGTTTATAGGCCAAGAACAACCACTTTTGAGGGCCGAAAATAAATTTTCCAGCCCTCAAAAGTAGTTTTTCTGTTTCACCACAATTTTCGTAGAGCTTTCAACAAAATAATAGATTGAAGAAAATAATAATCATTCCAGTTATTATTACAATAGCAAATAATAGTTTCAAGCATAGAATAATCATTCTAGTTATTACAACAATGTTTCTTGCAAATAACAACAATTGTTCGAATCAAATAACAACAATGGAAAAGTAAATTAAAGGTAGATCATTGGCGTTGGCGACGTCCATCCAGCTGCCTGTGGTGCTCGACCAAATCATGAAGGAGCTGGTTATGAGTGTTGGCATCCTCAATTTCTCGATGGGTTTGAAGAAAAGCTTCTAGGCGATCCGGGTTTCTTTCATACTCGAGGATCATATTGTGTAGAATCACACAACATTTCATGATGTTCCACTTTTGAGGGCCGAAAATAAATTTTCCGGCCCTCAAAAGTAGTTTTTCTGTTTCACCACAATTTTCATAGAGCTTTCAACAAAATAACAGATTGAAGAAAATAATAATCATTCTAGTTATTATTACAATAGCAAATAATAGTTTCAAGCATAGAATAATCATTCTAGTTATTACAACAATGTTTCTTGCAAATAACAACAATTGTTCGAATCAAATAACAACAATGGAAAAGTAAATGAAAGGTAGATCATTGGCGTTGGCGACGTCCATCCAGCTGCCTGTGGTGCTCGACCAAATCATGAAGGAGCTGATTATGAGTGTTGGCATCCTTAATTTCTCGATGGGTTTGAAGAAAATCTTCTAGGCGATTCGGGTTTCTTTCATACTCGTGGATCATGTTGTGTAGAATCACACAACATTTCATGATGTTCTCTAGGGTTTTTTTGTCTCAAAAACAAGATGGGCCCCAAAAAATGGCAAACCTTGCTTGCAAAACACCGAAAGCTCTCTCAATATCCTTGCGGGCTGCCTCTTGTGCCTTGGTAAAAGTAGACTCTTTTTTGGTTAAGGGATGCCCATGTTTCTCTTTAATGGACTTCACAAGAGTTGCCCAGTCAGGATAAATGCCATCAGCGAGATAATATCTCTTTGTGTACTTATTGTTCGTTACTTTGTAATTGAAAATTGGTGCACCACCAGAAGCTAGCCTTGCAAATAAAGGGGATCTTTGTAGCACGTTCATCTACATACCACAACACATACAATTAAAGAAAAAACAAAAAAAAGAAAAGAAAAAGACGAGGATGCATACCTCGTACAACGGGGCTGTGGCGGCCATGGGCGGGCCACGCTACGGCGACAGGGAGGCGGGACAACAACGGCCGCTGTCGAATCGAGCCAGGGCAGCAGCGGCGAGATGGGGGCGATAGAGGGCTGCGGGGTGCAGCGGGAGGTGGGACGACGAGATACAGCGGCAGCGGGCTACAGGGAGGTGGGGCGGCGGTGGCGGTGAGGTGGGGCGATGACGGCATCTACCGAATCAAGCGGGGCAGCGGGCGGCGGTGCGTAGAGGAGAAAACCGAGCGGGGCTGAAATTTCCGTCGCGGACAAAAATAGAACCAAATACGGGTAGCCTGGAAAGACCCTAGCCAACCCCCACTAGTTCAGGTTGAGAAGCAAAACAAGGGTTGGACCTCTATTTTTTTATGGGTTTACGGTTTTAGGGGCACTGAAATGCTTCAGCCCTTAAAAAAGCGGTTATTTAAAGTGTTTGACCCTTTTAAGGGCTCTGCTAGTGATGCTCTAAGCGAGCTATAAAAATTTAAATAAGATAGAAGAGAAGAGAGAAGAGAAGAGAGAAAATTAGTGGGCTCTTATGGCACGTCCTTCTAGTCACTTGTGTGAGTATAAGGTGGACTCTATCCAAATAAAGTAGTACTACTTATTTATAGCTAACTATTGTATGTGCTACCTATTGGGTTGACTATAAGTGACCTGGCGGTGGCCACCAGCGGGCTTTACTATTAAACTTGATCTAACGAATTCATAAGAATAGCCACGGTGATAAAACAGTAGCATATTACATATCCCATATAACTATCTTAATCCCTTAAGAGCATCACCAAGAGATCCTGTAAAACCTGTCTGCGTAGGAAAAAACAGATTTAGAGTGTGGCGCGAAAGAGCCGCTCTAGCATATGCATGAAACTGGCACATGGTAAAAACTTTGCTACATGTAGCAAAAACCACCACCGCACGTGGCAGCGCCACTTCTTCATTGTCGAGAAGGACAAGTGCGTATGGCAGGCGTGGAAGAACACCTTCCCGGAGGCCGTGCAGGCTGAGGTGTAGTTCTATGCTGAAAGTAAGACGGAGAGGAAGGTCGTTCGGGTGGCGAGGATGGCCGACAATACTGCGCATAGGGCCTTCATCCTTGTGTAGGAAGCCAGGCCATCAACGATCCCACCCGATGACGACCGTCGGCTCGACCTCATCTCGTCGACCAAAATCGAGAGCTCAATGGAGGAAGACGACGATGAGTGCTATTTTAGTTTTATTGTTTACTAGTAGTTCTAGTAGTTCCATGTTTGTTATTAGAACCATGTTTTAGGTTTATCATTTTACTTAACGAACTATAAACTATATTTTCAGTCTTTCTATTTGATTTCTTTGATCTTCTTTGTTCTATATGTGTGTGTGTGTTGTTCTGCGCATTGTGCATTTTACGGCACCTAGTAAAGCGCTGCTTGGCGCACACTACATTTTACATCATCCAGAAACACTTCACATGGCCATACGCGCTAAAAGTGAAAACGAGCACTGCAAAATTATTTTATAGGGCGCATATTGGAGATGCTCTAACTAGCATCTAAATTTTGTTTATACTGACCTAAAATTATCTTTCTTGCACCTAAACATAGAAAACCAAAGTTTCATTGTTAAAAATCCTCATTATCAGGCATCCTCCCTTCCCAACCGTGGTTGTACCTCTTCCTTTCCTATACCAACTTCGGTTTTCATAGACGTCATGGCCAACGACACACACCTACCCCCAACTCTTCGACACCCTTCCCCGATCTTTGTCAACGACGACCCCAAAAAGATGGTGTAACGATTCATCTATCACGTTTGCAGTCATGTATGCAAGTTAACCTTGATGTTAATACTAATGACGTTGAAAGGAGGAGGAGTCCCATTGTAAGCTCGACGACACCTAGAGGAGTTTGAAGAAGGCTTTTAGAATGTCTTTGATTTAGCATGTGTGGGTATACCCGTCATGCTTCTGGGAGGTGCACTACCGAGTAGGGTGCATATCTCTACATGGAAAGACCTCAACTCCTCCCCGTTGATGTTGTTGAAGGAAATATGCCCTAGAGGCAAATAATAATATTGATTATTAGTATATTTCATAAAGTTTATGATTAAGTTTTATATCATGCTATAAGTGTATTGAATGTAAACGTTAATGCACGTCTGATATACAAACAACCAGGAGTACTCAGTGAAACTCTAGTCACTGGTTCATTGGTCAACGAATGATCAAGGTTTCCTGATCATGTTGGTGCCTTGGCAGCAATTGATAATGGAGTCATCTCATTGGAGAATGAGATGGTGAACATACCCTATCTATAACATTGTATAATGATCATGTCACAGAGTTTCAGGTTATGATAATTATGAAACATAGTGACTCTTTCCTTAGACCCTGAGAACATATCTAATCACTATCTCCCAAGAATACTTTAATGACACCTAACATCACTCGGTGAAACAGTGATCACAAGGGTGACATTGGGTATTTGGAGGAACAGGTTAAGGTGTATGCGTCAAGAACGGGATTTGTCCATCCGCGTGACGGAAGATACTCTAGGCCCACTCGAATAAGTTATATCCATAAGCTACGCAGCGTGTGACTAGGTCACAAGGGATATCACTTATCAGATCGAGTAAAGTAGCTATTGTCGATAACGAGGTCCAACCTAACATGGTGATGTCATTAATCAAGCCTCAGACAATACAAGTATCGTAGAGACAAAAGAAATAAGACATAGCCTTTATGATTCAATGACAAGCTTCATGGAATGCACAGGTGGTCATCATGGGCATCCAGGTCCCGTTGTTGATCATTGGTCAGGGACGAGTCTTGACCATGTCTGGAGTATTCCCAAACCGTTGGGTAGCACGCTTAAGGGCTTGACGAAGCTTAGAGATTGTTAACGGATTATTCAGAATCACTAAAGAAATAAGAAGAGAGAAATCAGAAATATTCTTGAGAGAGATCTGAAGGTGTTCGGAGAAATAATAGAGGAAAAGGGACCGAAAGGAGTTTCAGATAAATGGTGATTTAAATATACATATATTATATGTTAATTGTGAATTAATATATTATAAATAAATATTTATAAAGGCATCTTTCTTATTAGGAGAAAACCTCGAAGGGATTTTATCTAAAAAGAAACGGCAAGAAAAAAGGCAAAAGGAAATCTGCCACGCACATGGGCGACAGAAATAATTGTCGCCGCCCATGGGTGGTAGATAGATGGGTGTCGCGCGCGAGTGCTATGCCATGGGGAGCAGTCGACCCACCCAGGAGCCAGCCGCCGCCAGCTGCCGCTAGGCCGCATGGGCGTGCTGGGCCGCGGGGGGAGCAGCCCCCGGGCGCCAGCCGCCTAGGCTCTAGGCCGCGAGGTGGGAAGGCGACGCACCCCGACCAGCAGCCACTGCCTCCTGCCGCTTGGGCCAGCCCCTGGTGGCCCACCCGGGTTGCTTTGGGGCCCAGTCGATGGGGGATCTCGGAAATTTCCTTTTTCCCTATGTTTTTAGTCCCACATGAGGCACCTAAGGTGGAGGGAGCCCCTCCCTGCACCTATATATAGAGGTGCACGTAGGAGGACTAAAAGACACAGAAAATATAGAAAAGGCCTATGTACCCTATCTCTTTTATCTATCTCTTGTGACTGTGGCCCCCTTGTCAGGGCTGTGTGAGCGAGGACTTCTTCACCGTGGAGGACTATCACACTGCGGGATTTGGAGCCGGGAGATATACTTCTGCAATCTCGGCTGGACCGGGGAGAAGCGGGAGTCATCGTCAAGCATCGTACGTCGGTACGTGTGTGACTTCCTCGGGCGGCGCCGTGCTTTCGGCGCTAGGAGTGGTTAGAGCCGTTGGACATCGTGACCTCGAGGTCAGCGTCGGAACGACTTCATCAACCATGTTCCTCGTGGTATGTTAACCGCGCTTGATCTTCCAAGGTATAAATACCATATCCCCTCCCGTTACTACATTACTAGTAGATAGATCCTGGAATTAGGGTTTCTTTTATAGGATTTTTTTTATTTTCTGCCCTCGAACCCAACAGTGGTATCAGAACCGATCTATGTGTAGTACTGCTAGTACGGGTAGAACACAGGAGTTGTAACGTGTGGCTGTTGATTCTTTAATTGTTACCCCCTACAGTTACTTCTTTATATCACGGTATTGATTGATGAAGAGGCCCGGACCGATGATACGTCCAAAACGTATCTACTTTCCCGAACAATTTTGCTATTGTTTCTCCTCTAATTTGTGTGACTTGGATATAACTAACACGGACTAACGTTGTTTTCAGCAGAATTGCTTTAGTGTCTAGTTTTTGTGAAGGAAATCAACTTTCAGGAAAAATCCCGGAAAATATCGCAAAACTCCTATTTTACCAGAAGACTCACGAAGCCAGAAGACGGGACAAAGAAGGGCCACGAGGGGTCCACACCCCTGGCCGAGCGGGCCAGGCCAGGCCGCGCCTAGGGGTGGTGTGGCCACCTCGGGCACCCCCTTGGTCTCCCCCTTCGCCTACATAAGCCCTCTGACCTAAAACCAGAGGGGGGTTCAATGTTTTTCCAGATAGAGTTCCGCTACACCACCACCACCAGAAACTGCAATTCGGAACCAGAAACTCCGTTCTGGCACCCTGTCGTGACGGGGAATTGGAGGATATCATCACCATCATTATCACCGACGCCTCTCCATCAACCATCCATGTTTCCCCCATCCATGAGTGAGTAATACCCCGTTGTAGGCTATATGGATGGTAGGGATTGGATGAGATCTATCATGTAATCAAATAAGATTGTTAGGGCATGGTGCCTAGTATCTTTGTTAGTGCTTTTTGACGTTGCTGCACTTGTTATGCTTAATGCTTGTCACTAGGGCCCGAGTGCCATGATCTCAGATTTGAACATGTTATTGATTCATGATGATAGTATTGTTTGCGATCTTATCTGTAAGTTGTTTACACATATCATTGTCCGGAACCAAAGGCCCCGAAGTGACAAGAATTGGGACAAACGGAGGGGATGAATGTGATAGGAGGATCACATGTGTTCACGGAGTGTTAATGCTTTTCTCCAGTACTCTATTAAAAGGAGTACCTTAAATGCTAGTAGATTCCCTTGAGGCCCCGCTGCAACGGGCTGGCAGGACAAAAGATGTTGTGCAAGTTCTCATTGTGAGCACGTATGACTATATACGGAACACATGCCTATGATTATTTAGTACTTGGATGCTTTATCTTATTTATCTGCAAATGCCTTAGATCTTGATATTACATGAATAGTCTTGTCCATGCAACGGCCGTCCATCCATCCCTATGCCTACCACACTCAAATCCTGTTGTTTGCTACTATTAGTACTACCGCCTTTATTTTCCTGCTGTTGTTACTTAGCTTTGCTACTACAAAACTGTTGCTACTGATAAACTACTGTGAGCAAGACTATTTCTAGGTGCATCTGAATTGACAACTTACTTTTTAAGGATTAAAAATATTCTTTGGCTCCCCTTGTGTCGAATCAATAAATTGGGTTATATTACCCTCGAAGACTATTGCGATCCCCTGTACTTGTGGGTCATCAAGACTATTTTCTGGCGCCATTGGCACGGAGCATAGATTTATTTGTAAGTTCACTTGGGATTATTATTGTTCATTGCTATCCTTTTCATCATGGGGCAAACTCGTGATGGAAAATTTCCTATTTTATCATCCACTACAAGAAGAGGTGCAGTTCTAAACACCTATGCTGCTCTTGATTCACCATATGTTATAAGTAAACTTGTTACACCACCACCACATACACATGCTACACACTCTGCTACTACTGCTGAATCTGAAATTGCTTCTGATGCTCATGATGTTACTTCTACTTTGCTTAATGAAAGTAGTTCATTAGGTCCTTTCCTAGATGCTACTATTGCTAGAACTATATTGGGAAACACTGAAACTCCTAGTGAAGACACTATTACACCTGTTAGCTCACCTGAGTCTAGAGAGAGTTATGATATTAATGATGGTTATATTGAAATGACTGATGAATTTATTGAAGAATATCGAAACATACGTGGTGCTAGTTCTATTAAGAGTCTTCTTCAGAAACATACTATTATACCTAAACTATTCCCTGATGCTAAGTTTGCCACATCTCCCATGATAAATATTATGATTTCTCTCTTGATTTATCCTATATAAACATTCTTGAGAAAGAACCTTTTTGTGGGACTGAGAATGAAAGGACTATGGCACATATGACTGAGCTCTCTACTATGAGTGCCTTATTTTTTGATGATGTTAAGATCCGCACCTACTTTGTTGCTAAAATTTTACATTTTTCACTAAAAGGAGAAGCTAAAGCTTGGTTTAATAATTTACCTCCTAGATCCATTGATAGCCCTGATTGCTTGATTGCTACTTTCTTTCAGAAATATTTCCCTCCTAGTGCTAGACATGCTGTTTTGCAGAAACTTTTTGATTTTAAACAGGGAGAAGAGGAGAAACTATCTGATTCATGGACAAGGTTCTGTGCCTTGATTCATGCACATCCTGGATGTCCATTACCTAAAAATGAGCTTCTTGATATATATTATAATGGACTAAATGATGAATCTAGGACATACCTGGATAGTTTTGCTGATTGTGTTTTTAGGAAAAGAACTCCTGCAGAAGCTGAAGAATTAATGGCTAAAATAAGCAAGAATTATGATGATTGGACTACAACTGAGCCAATTACACCTGAATCAACTACACCTGAACCAATTGTGCCTGAACCAACCCCAACACCAACACCAAAGAAGAGGGGAGTGATTAAACTAAATGATGAAGTAATGAAAGAAGCTAAGAAATGTCTTAAGGAGAAGGGTATTAAATCTGAAGATGTGAAGAATTTACCTCCTATAGAAGAATTATGTAAGCCAATCTCCCACTCATCCACTATTGAGGTACACTCTCTCCAACACTTTTATGAAGGTGATATTCCTTATGGTAAACCTCTTGATCAATGCTTAGAGGAACTTGATACTTTTATTGTTAAACAATGTAATTTTAATAAACAAGTTCAGAATCATTTATTGGAAAACTCCAGAGCTATTAATGAGTTAAAAGATATTGTGGAAAGAACTTCTAATGATGTTAAAATGCTTGTTAAACATTTTCAAATGGTTCAAACTCAAATTGATCAACTTGCTAAAGTACAAAAGGATATGCTAGTTAATGCTTCTGGAGATAAACATGCTTATGAAATTAGAACTAGGAGTGGTGCTACCACTCAAGATCCTTTATATCCCGAGGGACATCCTAAAAGAATTGAGGAGGATTCTCAACAAGCTAAAAATAGAGGTACTTCTTCTAAGAGAAAGAAAAAGAAACATAAAACAGTTGAGGAACCTTCTAAACCTGTTATAGATCCTAATAGTATATATGTCTCTGATGCTGAAACTGAAAGTGGTAATGATAACAATGATTCTCCCGATAAGGAAGAAATTGAACAAGAACCTGAAAAGCACACTAAGAACACTAAGTACACTAAGGAAGATTTTATTGCTAATAAACATGGTTGTTAAAGAGAGCCTTGGGTTCAAAAACCAATGCCTTTTCCTAATAAGAAACACAAGTCAAAGGAAGAAGAACACTATAACAAGTTTTGTGAGTGGATGAAACCTTTATTTTTGCAAATTCCTTTGACTGATGCTATTACGTTGCCTCCTTATTAAAAGTATATGAAGGATATTGTCTCTAATAAAAGTAAGATTCCTAATGAGGAAATTTCTACTTTGCTTGCTAATTATTCCTTCAATGGTAAGGTTCCAAAGAAACTTGGGGATCTAGGTATTCCAACTATTCCTTGCTCTATTAAAAATAATTATGTTATAACTGCTTTGTGTGATTTGGGAGTTAGAGTTAGTGTTATGCCTTTTTCTCTCTACAAGAGACGACAACTAGAAAAATTGATACCAACTGATATATCTTTGAAAATGGCTTATAAGTCTACTACTATTCCTGTTGGTATATGTGAGGATGTTCCTATTCAAGTGGCTCATAATTGCTTTGTTTTATCTGATTTTGTTGTGGTTGAGATGCTTGAAGATGATAATATGTCTATTATTCTTGGGAGACCTTTTCTTAATACTGCAGGTGCTATCATCAATTGTAATCAAGGGAAAGTAACTTTTAATATTACTGACAAAGAGCACACTATTTATTTCCCCAAGAAGATTGATAAGAGTTATGGCCTGAATTCAATTGAAAATATTGAGGGCATCAAAGTTGGAGAAATATATTGTCCCATACCACAAGAAAATTTTGAAACTATTATGATTGGTACTATTGCTATCAAGATTGAGGTAACATAATCATTTAGTGAAATGCAAAGTTTTATTTCATATAAAATTGTTTTGGTAAAAAGACTTGATCAACCTTGTTAACAAAGGGATTTTAATGAACACAACAATGTTTTCACAATGATTATCCTTGCTCACCTTTACTTTATTCACTCCAATCTTTTCTTTTCGTCTTATTCGTCTTAGTTTTGCTAGTTTCTTGCTTTTTAGAGTGTCTTAGAACTTCTGTAGTTTTAGCTTTGGTTTTCTTTTGCATCTTTCCAAAATCTTTTTCTACGAGAAAATCAATTTTCATAACCTGAAAATTGGCCAAAAATAGAGTTTCCCAAAAATTTCCATAAAATTCATATTAAATTTGTATGCCAAAAAAGGGGCAGAGGGCCCCCTGGAGTGATCTAGGGGGACCCACCAGGCAGGCACACCCCTGGTGGCGCGGCCTGCCCTAGGGCGCGCCTGGCCCAAGTGTGGGCTACCCCTGTCCCTCCACTTAGCCTCCTCCCTGCCACTTCTTTATCTCTTCCGGAAAACACCAGAAAACATCACATAGCTTGAGTTCCTGCTGTTCTTGCTCCGGATTTTCGATCTCCTTGCTTAGCCCATCTTTGCTGCTGATTTTTGGAGAGATTGATATCCGGTATGTGCCTCCTCCGCTTGTCCAATTAGATTTTTGATTGGTGGATTGTATCTTGAGTATTTTGCTACTGTAGGTGACCGGTTATGTGAGCTTTCATGCTTGTTTGGTTAGAGATTTCATTTTGATGCATGTTTAGCCCTCTAGCAAGTTCCTATAGTAGTTCCCCATCACTTATTAGCTTGGAAATCACTTGGGTTTGATGTTTGTCTAAAAATTTCAGAAAAGAAGATGAGTGATTGATGACTCCTTGTTGACGTGGAGCACTTTGTCGGGAAACCCCAAGAGCAAGGTGTGAAGCAGCACAACAACAAGCCTTCCCTCAGTAAGAAACCAAGGTTATCGAACCAGTAGGAGGAAGGAAACGTCTCAAAGGTGTTGCAAGCAACATGGAAACCTTCACAACACAAACTCAAGACTTTGCCCCAAAAACAGTGAGGTTTTCAATCTCACCGGTTGCTATAACAAAGGATTAACTGTATGGTGTGGAAGGTGATGATGGTTTGCAGCAAGTAAACAGTAATAGTGGAAGATGTATCAATGGTAAAGATTGGACCGGGGTCCATAGCTCAATAGAGGTGTTCTCCTTAGATAAACAAACATGGCATGCTAGGTAAACAAATTATAGCAAGACAATTGACAGGACTGATCAAGGCATAACAATGCAATACTAGACAAAAAGATACTATGAGATTCGATTGGGAAATACAACAATATACATAGACCGCCATCCAACTGCATCTATGACTAGAAGTCCACCTTTTATCATCCGAACCCCCTCCAGTATTAAGTTGCAAGCAACAGACAACTGCTTTAATAAAAGTGTGTAAGGTAAACAATCCACTTGTTCCATGAACAAGAGACCGTTGTTTTCTCCCTAGTGGCAACATCACATCTATAACCGAAGAGATTTCTGTCACTTCCCTTGAAAACTAGAGGCATGAACCCACTATCGAGCATAAATACCCCCTCTTAGAGTCACTAGGAACTACTTGGCCAAGATAGCTACTAACAACGGAGAGCATGCAAGATCACAAACAACACATACATCATAGAATCAAATAGACAAAACCATTAATCAATCTAACATAGTAATCTCAATATCCATCCGATCCCCGCAAACACAACATGCATGATTACCAATAGATTAGATCTTGATCATGAACGGAGCTCACAAGATCTAGACATGAAAGCACAAGGAGGAGATACAACCATCTAGCTACTACATGGACCCGTAGTCCAAGGTGGAACTACTCACTCTTCATACCAGAGGCTGGCATGATGAAGAAGAAGGCCTCTGGGATGATCTCCCCTCCGATAGGGTGCCGGGAAGAGCTTCAGATCACCTCGATCTAGGGACGATGGTGGCGGCGGCTACAAACGGTTTCGTGGAGTTTTGATTGGGTGCCTAGGGTTTTGGCATCGGGGGGGGGGGGGTCTTTATAGGCGAAGATGCGAGGCAGGGGGGCCACCAGGGCGGCTGCACCGCCCCAGGCGTGGGGTGGGCCCACCCACGCGGCCAGGGGGTGTGGCCCCTGGTGAGCCTCCTCCGTCTCGCATTCTGGCTTCGTGTTGCCCACGGTAAAATTTTGACTTTGGCTTTTGTCCCGTCCAATTCCGAGAATATTGATTTTCTGCCTTTCCGGAACCAAAACAGAAGAAAACAGGCAACTGGCACTATGGCATCTTGTTAATAGGTTAGTTCCAGAAAACATGTAAAAACACCTCCAAGTGTAGACAAAGAAAAGCAAAGTAGATACTAAACAAGCATGGAACATAAAAAATTATAGATACGTTTCCGACGTATCAGTGATTACTAGCTGAATCAACATGAATTAAGGGTACCGGAGATTATGAAAGTCCACTGCGAGGAGGAAGTCTTCTCTTCCATTTATCCATGCCTAGAATTCATGAGAGCTGCAGGGATATTTTAGGATTTCCAAACTCTAATTTCTAATGCAGGGTTGGAGCATTTTGTTGGAGAAGAACCTTACCAATATGTGAAAATAACTATGTATATGGTGCAGGATTTTCGATTTAGTTGGTTCTTGCCTAACCCCATGGTTCACTACAAAATTTATAATATAGTTGTCAAGCTCCCTTTTGATGATTTTTTTGCAGCTATCAGAGTGCCACAGTGGGGTTCATGTGAGAAGATTAGAGAGAGGCCTACGCCACTCATGGACCTTTATGCGGAGATTTGCCAAGGAAGTAGCTTCTCAAAGGAGAGTGGTAAAATTTGTAATATTCATCTCCCATTCATTAGATATTTTGCCTATTTCATTGCCAAGTGTGTTCTTGCTAGGAAGACTGCTAGTAGGTTATGTTCATTTGATCTAGCTATTATCTCAGATGCTTTGAAAAGGGATAAAACTTATAACTTGGGTGCTTTGATAGCTTTCCGTCTTGCTGCTAACCGCAAGAAAGGTGGAATTTGTGGAGGCCTCATTGCCTCTTATTTGTTAGCTTTGCATGGTTTAGCGCCTCATCATTCAAACTTGTAGTTTCCCATAGAGAGGCTTGATCTCAATTCCATGATACAGCACAAATTTGTTTTTTCTTGGGCTAGTTTGAGTGATTTATCTTATGAAATAACCTTTCTCAAGAGTGGTTGGAGAGGGGGTAAGTCTGAGAAATTAGTCCCTTTGCCTACACCTGCTTTGTTTAACTTTGATACCAGGAAAGGTTGGTCACTCACGGAGGAAGAACTTGACACATACATGGCGGATCTCTCCCAGCAAGAGGAGAATGTTGGAGAGGATGCCGAAGATAATTCGGTTCAGCCCTCCAACATGGGGGAGTCTTCATACCAGCAACCCTCTTATGATTGGGGTGCTTCTTCTTCATCGCGACGGCCTGATTATGATCAATCCTACGATGATCCACCGGCTTGGGGTTACTACCCGCGTTTTGATTGATCTCCACTTAGGCCAAAAGCCTAAGCTTGGGGTGAGGTATATCGACACCACACTCATCTACATATCATGTTCCGTCGGTACTTTGTATATCCATATTTCACTTTATTTTTAGTTTTTGTTTCTACTTTCCAAAACACAAAAACACCAAAAATATTTTCGTTGTTTCTCTTTGTTTGTTTCTTTATCTTTTATCTTTGGTCTGCTATAAGAAAAATCCAAAAATATTTTGCTTTGTTTGCTTTTGCCTTCAGTGCTTGTTTTAAAAAATCGAAAACCCAAAAATATTTGTTGTTCTTCTTTGGTTTTGTAAAGTTTGTTGCAGGGTTCAGCGGTCCTCAGTGACTCCTTTGGAGTTTGGTTTCATGTTATTATTCAAGCCACACAAGTGAAAGGCAATAATGATGATTTATGACAACTCGAGGTGTGGTAAGAGGCTGGTAATGAACTCTATTTGTCTTCATTTTTGTACATATACTCATCATTGTGGGCATGCTTAGTCTGTTCATGTAAGGTGTATGTTATTTATTGGATGCTTAGTAGTTCTTTCTCTCTTATGATTAGCTCCAACGTGCTAGTAGTTTGTAGCATGTCATATAAATGTTTGCTTGCATTGTTCTATTCATAACTTGGTATGACATTGTGGTATCCTCTGAATGTTTCATTTGATTCGACTTGGCACATGCTCACGCATGCATATGACTGAACAAAAGTCAGTTAAGCCTCGATGATTTATTTTGCCTCAGAGTTCCTGTATCACTTTTATGCCATAATTAATTTTGTTTTGTTGCAAGCATGATTATGACAATTACTGCTCTCTCGTTTGTCGCTCCCTTCCTATTGCTAGCCTTCACTTGCACTGAGTATGAGCTCTACTCGTGCTTCCAACTTAACAAAACCAAAATTGTCAAAACGTGTCCACCATATCTACCTATTAGCATCAATGTTATTCCGTGCATATTTATTATGCCTCGTTTTATTACAAATAAAATGTCTGCTTGTTATGAGAAATTTAGTTAGTAAAGCTCTCACGAACTTGATGGCACACTTTATTTTCTTGCACTTAATAAACTTGAACCATTGTGACTGTCCATGAAAGTTATATGCTTGCAAATTTTAGGCTAGGAGTTAGCAGAATCGGGCTGTCACGGGGAATGCTTTCAACACCTGTAAATATTATCTAGTTGATATCATGCTCTTTTGTTTACGGATGTCAGCGGTGTGAAATAAAAGGGGAGCTTGTAGGTCCATGGAGTTATGTATATGTGTTAGAGAAACGCCTAGGCTACTAGCCTAAGCCATGCCTAATAATGGTGGAAACTTGCAGCATAACCATAGTGAGCAATCTATGAAGCATGCTCAGAAAAAAATATATAGAAAAAGAGAAGAGAAAAAATATTTGCAACATTCTTATGGTAAATAAAAGGATCACTAAGATGCTCACTGTCTGTTGCCTTGTCATTTTGATATGGGATAGCTCCTGCATCATGGGGCAAGGGGTACCCCGTTGACGGTTCTCTATGATACACATGTATTTACAATGACAAGAACTTACCGGTAACAGAAGTTGAGTAGCATGAGGAACGGCCCTCGTAGTCAAGGGACATGAGATTTTTAGTTTATGATCTGTCAAGCATATAACTCAAATTGGACCTCACTTTAAACTTAACCATCTAAAGATGCTTATGATAGGGGCAATGAGAGCTCAAAGCTAATGAGTACATACTTTCAGCATTTGGAAGCCTTTCAAACTTTTCAAAACCTTTTCACTTCTTTGTCGAGTCACCACTTATTCTATGAGCACCTTGTTGAGAGCATAGCTGTCATTCTTAGTGTAATGTGATTGTCTCAAAACTTGGTTAACTGTGACATAACTTTGATGCTTGTATCTTTGATATCTTTACTTCTAGTCTTCACTTGAACTTCAGAGGTGCCTTGGCATTTATGTTTTGCTCCACAATCAAAGGCAAGCGATATACCACTTTATCATACCTTCTTATGAGCATTACAATGTTTCTTATGCTTATGTTTCATGCTGCTTATTATTATTGTGTTGGAACCACTTCATAGCTTGCATGACTATTGAGTAGTCTTAGATGCATACTCCTTATTATGAATTGTCTAAGTACTGATCATATGTTGAGAATATATACATCACATGAAGCAAATGTGTTCGTGAAAGTTTCTTTTATCGCACTCAGTTTTCAACTGAATTGATTGAGGACAAGCAATAATATAAGCTTGGGGGGATTGATATGTCCAAAACGTATCTACTTTCCCGAACACTTTTGCTATAGTTTATCCTCTAATTTGTGTGATTTGGATACAACTAACACGGACTGACACTGTTTTCAGCAGAATTGCTTTGGTGTCTAGTTTTTGTGCAGGAAATCAACTTTCAGGAAAAATCCCGGAAAATATCGCAAAACTCCTATTTTACCAGAAAACTCACGGAGCCAGAAGACGGGACAGAGAAGGGCCACGAGGGCCCCACACCCCCTAGCCGTGCGGGCTAGGCCAGGCCGCGCCTGGGGGTGGTGTGGACACCTCGGGCACCCCCTCGGTCTCCCTCTTCACCTACATAAGCCCTCTGACCTAAAAACAAAGGGGGTTCAACATTTTTCCAAATAGATGTAGCACCCCCTGGGGTTAGGGTTAAACCAACCTCAGATCACCATCTAAGATAAGTTCAACTCCCAAACACGGAAGATCACAGTATGATTAAGTAACATTATAGAACACATGTGTTCAACATCATAAGTTTAAGCTCTTAACAGAGTGAGATATCAGAGTTATTACAAACCAGAGGTCAAAGACCCAACATTACATCACACAACGAAAGCAAATTATGTTGTTCTACACAACAAATTAGCAAAAGGCCTAAGAGGCCATAAACAAAAGCGACGTCCATCCCATAGTCCCCAGGCTGCTACCTGGGACCCCCAACTACTCGTCGATGTCAACGTAGAAGACACCTTTAGTTGCAACCAGATCCTCTATAGAAAAACAACAATGGCGCAAGGCTGAGTACGATAATGTACTCCGCAAGACTTAGATAACCTAGTATCTACATGCTCTGGCTAGAAAGGCTTTCTTTGGATTTTCTTTTGCGGAAAGCAATCTTTATTTGTAAACAAGAGAGAGAAGAGGCTTGTCTACTTAGAATATTTTAAAAGGGATAAGATAGCGACTTCTTCATCTTGTTCATCATATCTCGATAACCACCATCTTCATTAGAACCTCCTATCTAGGATCAGCCCCTCGACCCACAGGAAGCGTCCGTAAGCACACGCGGATCAACAAGTTTTACGATGGTTGAAGTTATCTATGATCTTAGAATCTGGTCACCAAGCATTCATAACCGTGAACACGGCTTTTCGCAAATATTAATACCCTGCAGGGGTGTACAACTTTACCCACACGTGTCAACCGACTCTTAGTGCCAAATATTATTAGCCCTCTTCCTTGGAGGGCCGGCAGAGGGTGGTTGACCACGACCTTTACCTTGCTTTCGCCGAGACCATGAGTCACGCAATAAGTATGATTCCTCCGTAACGGGTCAAATCTTGAAGCCGGTACTTAAAGATGTGAGGCGAGGTTGGTTCACCAGGAGCTCCATCGACCCCAAGCAACCGCGGCCACGCTTCCCTACCTGTTATGATGCACCTCCATCACCTCCTCTTTCGAAAACATTTTCAATGCATATGCCAAATGGAAAGCCCGAACTATGTGACTCATGGAATCTACTAGGCAAGTTAGTCAGTCGAGGGGTTCCAAAGCCCCGTGTGGTTGTACGCTCATCTCGGTTCCAAAGGCAAGAACTCAGTTCCTAGTGGTGGCGAGCATGGGACTACAAATACCACACCCAATGTGGCTTCCCATACAAGCCTTAGTATGATTAATTAAATCCTTTGCTGATGTCACCATCTCCGACCTCACTACCTTCCTTGGCACCTCTGACTCATCATTGAATAAATCAGACGTTGTTACTATGCATGGCTAAGCTGTCGGTAGCCGAAGATCTACAACGCTCACATGCCAAACCTAGGTATGCTAGGAGCAGTGGATCAGGAGTATAAGGCTACAAAAGGGAAACAATGCAGCAGATAGGTAACACTAGATACTGACAAAAGACCACATTTGGAATCGTGTGAATCAAAGAGAGAAAGTAATATACTTTATAAAACATGGGTTCATAATGAGAGTCTACACTTGCCTTGTCCGTCAGAAGACATGTATGGATCTTCGGTGTTGTTGACTTCAGCTTCGGGTTCGGATCCTATCGCGAAGAACCAATACCGGAAAGAAAGGCAACAATCAAGACATGGCATCGATGCAATGCTCAAACAAGGATGATGATATGACAAGTTGAATTGCATTGAAATTAAACCCTAAAACATGCTCGACAATTTAAATGGGGTTCCAAGGGTTGAAAACCCTAATTCGGGAAACTCCGGAAACACATGAGAGGGGTGCAGTTGTTCTTCTAATTAAACTTGTCATTTAAATTGTTGAACAATGCATGATTATAGCTCCATTAGATAGTTCTCATTTTTCTGAACATTTTGATATATTATTTGTATTTTTCTGAATTACAGATTAAAAGTTATTGAATTTACAATATTCAAACAATTTCTGAAATTAATAAAACAACTTATTACATCATGCTGACGTCATAATATAACCCTGTGATTTTGTTACCAAAACTGAACACACCCACAGTGACTGACTGGTGGGGCCGAAGCCACATCAGCAGCCACATGCGCAAAACGGGTTTAGGGCTTTCCTCACTGAGGCTGGGGCTACCCACACCGATTGACGGGTGGGCCAAGGACACGCATGCAGGCCACGCGAGCGCCGCACGGACCTCGCCGGAGCACGCGTCGGCCAGCGGCCAGGGATGGCGGAGGAGGGCGAGATGGGACGAGTTTTGTTCGATTCTGGTGCATCGCATTCTTTTGTTTCTAACAAGTTTGCAAATGAGAATGGGTTAGCGTTGGATCCTCTCCTTAAGCGGTTAATGGTCCTTTCTCCTGGAGCAAAGATGGCAGCTTCTAAAATCAACCATGGCAATCAAATTGAGATTGGTGGCTCTTCGTTCTCGGTGTCCTTAATTGTTCTGGGCAATTCTGACATTGATGTCATCTTGGGCATGGATTGGTTGATAGCAAATGCAGCTGTGATTGATTGTGCTGAACGCTCGGTTTCTCTGAAGATTCCTGAAGGCCATATAGTCTATTCTCCAAGTCTGACTCCTGCTATCCAGCTTTTCTCTTTGGCGGATCTGAATGATGATGCTATGGAAGCTATTCAGAGTGTTCCGGTGGTCTATGAGTTCCCAGATGTCTTTCCTGAAGAGTTGCCAGGTATGCCTCCGGATCGTGAGGTTGAGTTTGTAATTGAGCTTGAACCTGGAACGGCTCCTATCTCCAAGCGGCCTTATAAAATGGGTCCTGCTGAGTTGGCTGAACTCAAACGGCAGCTTGATGAACAAGAGAAGTTGGGTTTCATTCAACACAGTACTTCTTCTTGGGGTAGCCCAACAATCTTTGTGAAGAAGCGGGACAGGACTGATAGACTTTGTGTTGACTATCGGGCTCTTAATGCTAAAACCATCAAGAATAAATATCCCCTTCCGCGGATTAATGATCTCTTCGATCAGCTAGCTGGAGCTGTGGTATTCTCTAAGCTTGACTTGAGAAGTGGTTATCACCAAATCAAGATTCGCAAGGAAGATGTTCCTAAAACAGCTTTCACCACCCGCTATGGCCTGTATGAGTACACGGTCATGTCTTTCGGTCTCGCCAACGCACCTGCCACCTTCTCGAGGCTCATGAACTCGGTTTTCATGGAGTATCTTGATAAGTTCGTTGTGGTCTATCTGGATGACATCCTAGTCTATTCTAAGTCAAAGGAAGAGCATGAAGAACACCTTCGGTGTGTCCTAAACAAGCTTCGTGAGAACCGCTTGTATGCAAAGTTCTCCAAGTGTGAGTTTTGGCTGCCTCAAGTAACCTATCTTGGTCACGTCATCTCTGCCAAGGGCATTGCAGTCAACCCGGAAACTGTGAAGACAATTGTTGAATGGCTTCCTCCTGTTAATGTCAAAGAAGTGCGGAGTTTCCTTGGTTTGGCTAGTTATTGCCGTCGCTTCGTTCAGAACTTTTCAAAGATAGCAAAGCCTCTTACCGATCTCCTCAAGAAAGGCAAGAAATACCTTTGGACTCCTGCATGTCAAGCAAGCTTTGAGACACTCAAAGAGAAGCTAACTTCCACGCCAGTCTTGGTTCCTCCGGACACATCTAAGCCTTTCCAGATATTCTGTGACGCCTCTTTGCAAGGATTGGGTGCGGTCCTTATGCAAGAAAAACAAGTTGTTGCTTATGCCTCTCGACAGTTGAAGACGCATGAGATCAACTATCCTACACATGACCTCGAGCTCGCAGCAGTTGTCTTTGCTTTGAAACTATGGAGGCATTACTTGCTGGGCAACCGTTGTGAAATCTTTTCTGATCACAAGAGTCTGAAGTATATCTTCACTCAGCCTGATCTCAACCTTCGGCAGAGGAGGTGGATTGAAGCAATCAGTGATTTTGATTTGACCATCAACTACACTCCGGGCAAAGCTAATGTCATGGCCGATGCTCTCAGCCGCAAAGCTTATGTCAACAACCTCATGATGGAAGAACAACAGCCTCTCTTGTGCGAGGAATTCCGTCAGCTCAACCTTGAAATTGTGGAACAAGGGCATCTCCTGAACCTTCTGGCTACTCCTCTCTTGGAAGAAAAGGTTCGCTCCTTTCAGCGTGGTGATCCGCACACCAAAAAGATCATCTCCAAACTTCAGCTTCCGAAGTATGAGTCCTTCCACGTCGATGATCAAGGCACGCTTTTCTTTGAACAACGGATGTTTGTTCCGAACTACCCGGGTTTGAGAGAGCAAGTTCTCAAGGAGGCGCATGATTCTGTTCTTTCTATCCACCCTGGCAGCACAAAGATGTACATGGACTTGAAAACACAATATTGGTGGCCGGGTTTGAAACGATATTGTGCCAAGTATGTCTCGGAGTGTGATGTCTGCCGCAGAGTGAAAGCTGTCCATCAGAAACCTTACGGTCTTCTACAGCCATTGAAACCCCCGGAATGGAAATGGGAGAAAGTAGAGATGGACTTCATCACTGGTTTTCCACGGTCGCAGAAGGGCAACAATGCAATCTTTGTTGTCATTGACAGGCTTTCTAAAGTGGCTCACTTCTTCCCCGTCAAGGAAACAATTTCTGCAATTCAGTTGGCTGAGCTCTATATCAACAGAATTGTCTCTCTGTATGGGGTTCCGCTTGAGATCAGTTCAGACCGTGGGAGCATCTGCACTTCCAAGTTCTGGGAAAGTTTCCAAAATGCTTTGGGAACAAAGTTGAACTTCAGCACAGCTTACCACCCTCAGTCGCAAGGACAAGTTGAAAGGATCAATCAGATTCTGGAGGATATGCTTCGTGCTTGCGTCATCTCTTTTGGCATGAAGTGGGAAGAATGTCTTCCTTATGCTGAATTCTCTTACAACAACAGCTTCCAGAAAAGTCTAAAGATGGCACCATTTGAGGCTCTCTATGGTCGCAAATGCAGAACTCCGATTGGTAGGTCGGGTGCAGGAGAAAGAATATTGTTTGGCCCTGACATTGTAACTCAAGCGGAGGAGAAGGTGCACATCATTCTTGAAAATCTGAAGATTGCTCAAAGTCGCCAGAAGAGCAATTATGACAGAAAGCACACGGACATGGTGTACGTCCCTGGTGATCTCGTTTACCTTCGTGTCACTCCCATGAAAGGCACGCACCGTTTTGGTATCAAAGGAAAGCTGGCTCCTAGATACATCGGTCCATTCAAAATTCGTGGAAGAAGAGGAGAAGTTGCTTATGCTCTTGAGCTCCCGGAAAAACTCAAGGTCCATCATGTTTTCCACATCTCTCAACTCAAGAAGTGCTTCAAGGATCCCGGCAGGACCGTGGATCATGAGCTAATCAATCTCCAAGAAGACCTGTCTTATCAAGAACACCCCACAAAAATCCTTGAGATCGCAGAAAGAAGGACTCGCAACAAGTCCATCAAGTTCTGCAAGGTGCAGTGGTCGCACCATTCCGTTGACGAAGCCACTTGGGAACGTGAAGATGAGCTCCGTGCCAACTATCCTACTCTCTTTGTGTCTTCTTCTACTTCCTAGAATCTCGGGGCGAGATTCCTGTTTAGTGGGGGAGAGTTGTAGCATCCCATTTGTCTAACAATTGTAATGCTACTTGGTTTAGTAATAT